>CM055680.1:8755039-10005039 GCA_029448645.1 Andrena camellia
CTTCTATCAGTTTTCTCTATCACTACGAAGAAATGACTCACAAGCAGAGATGGGCAAAAAATTATTTTAAATAAAATGTCGTACACAAATTTTTGTTTAAAATAATTTTTTGCCCATCTCTGCTCACAAGTTCACAACCCAGTATCCAGAACTCTTCCCTGTGAGCGCAGGGATGCACTAATCTACCGAAAAATAGAAATCTGCGCGTAAATTTCACGTGTCGCATAAAGCATGGGATTAAACCGATCGATATCGCCGAGGTCACGTAAGTGTCCTCCGCGGATCCATAACCCTTCGGGTAAGCCGAGGACCTTAGGAGGACACGATTGCAAAGCTCAGACGACACGGTACGTAAGATCGTGGATGGAAAAGGCCAGGTGACAGTAGCAATGACACACGACCGCTCATAAAACACCGTGAGAAAGCGCCTTAAAGCAGAGAACGTAGGCACACGTAGCTGGTTTATACTCGGGATTCCAAGTTGAACGTCTTAGCGGGACACGAGCACGAAGAACCCTCGGCGATCAGCCACATTCCGTTTACGCATTCTGCTCACTGGCAAAATATATCGTCGATAAATTTCTTCCAGTTTCCAGGTGGCCTAGATGCGTGCCTTTTGATGCATGGGTGATGTTGATGGAGCCCCTTTTGGAGATAAAGATATTCTAATGAGGTGTAACACCCTCCCAAACGGGGGTTTGACAATAAAATTTCTGGCTTCCTCTATTCGCGGTTTTGATTAGACTTTTCGGCGATACTTTGGAAGCAAACATTTTTACTTTTGGATGCTCTACAGCTCTACACACTTGATAGGTTTCATTGAAACCATCAAAATAAAGTTTCAACCACTTTAAACAGGCTGTTTATTATTGTATAAAGTATTATATACTGAAGAGAGGGGAGCCATAGATTTCTCACTTGTATCATAAACATTTCCCAGTATTAATTATTTATTACATAGATGATCACACTTCTATTGTAACTCGGTAATTTCTGAGTCCCACCTTGTGGAGTTCTACCTTAAAAGGAATTTATTTTTTTAGTATACATATTACTCATGAAATTAACCACAGTTTTTGCAGTCCAATTAACCACATTCTTTCCTCTGCCAATTTGCGTATCAACAATCATAATCATTTCTTTTAACTCTGCTTTTAATTCTGATATCAAAAACACATTACCATACACATTTCATATCTCATTACCTAAATCCTGTTTATGCTCCTTTCTTTTGCTATGTTTACAACGAATTTCCATCCCCTAATAGTTAGAATAAATAAATAAAAGCCGTATCTTGCAGTTTACCTGTAAAACTTATACGCTCGCCCTATTAATTTGAAAGCAACGAGTTACCGAAGTATTTAATAATTCCTCGATCACCAATTAATCGGCGAATAAAATCGAGCCAACTGCAGGCACTCTGCGGCAACGTCAGCCGTTTAAAACAGTTATAAAATTGTTGCGGTGGCTCCGTGGAGACCGTCATTTAAGTTTAGAAAACTGTCGAAACGTTATTTTCAAACTCGTCGCGAACGTCGACGTGGAGGAGGACGTCGCGCAAAAATTGCAAATTATTGCGGCTTCAAGCGCCCCGAGGGTGCACGGCGCTGAGAAAAATCGAAGAAAAGAGAGCGAGGGCGGGGAAAGAGAAGGGGGTGGGGGGGAAACAGCCCAGGAAATCCGACTGATTTTATCACCTTTCCGGAAGCTTAAACGGAGCTGATGCGAGAAACGACATTTTCGTTAGCGCGCAAAGTAGAATTGATCTCGTCACCGAGCAGAAACCTGGAAACCTCTTTCTCCCTTTCGTTTCGCCCCGTTTTCTCTCTTCATAACTTCACTGCCAAGGAAGTTCTCGCTGCGAGGCGAGATTTAGCCCCGAACCGTGACGAGAATAAAATACTCGAAACTGCGATGTAGAATTTCTATGAAACATTTCAGGCTGAATTAGAATATGCGTTCCAATTCGGTGGGTAATTATAAGTTGTAGTTAACAAGTGTTTAAAGGTAAGTATGACAGAAAAGGAAAGTTAAATACTTACACGCGAAACAAACGATGCTCAGTGGAGCTATACCAGCGGTGGCCAAAGGAGAGTTAAAAGTTTATTTTTGCGTGTGTGTTTTAATAATTCTGATAGGTACTTAACCTCCCGTTTAAAGATAATATGGGGGTATAAGCCTTTAAATTTAGCATTCCTTTTCTGGGTTACTACTTAAGATAAATACATGAAACAAAAGAGGAAAAGTAGCTACCTACATGAGGGTAGAGATCTGAAATTTCACGGAATGGTGTTTCAGCTGAGAAACAATGTTTAGCAAACAATAACGACCAACTTAGTCGTGGGGACCGTTTGCTCATGCTTATCTTGCTACACTCTTTATGGAAATAAGTACAAATTCTGTTTCTATACAAATCTATTAGTTTTAGATTTTAAATGATTTCGATAAGGTTCATTTCTAATTCCTGCCACTGGTAGTATTGGAATCTTATTTTAGACTGAATCAATGAGGTTGTGGGTGATACGAAAATGGTAAGGGAGCTCGCGACCCCTCGAGTGATCTTATATGATAAAAAAAAAAATTCCTCCCCGACGGGGAATCGAACCCCGGTCTTCCGCGTGACAGGCGGAGATACTGACCACTATACTATCGAGGATCTGTGGTACATTACGCATTTTAAATTCCATTTTCAGGTACAGAATGATTTAATATTGAGTTATTATTAATTTCAATGTTAAATTATTATTAAGTGAAGTAGTAAATTAGTACTAATTCAAATATTGAATTAATTTTATTTCATAATATTACATCATTATAATTCAATATGCTGAATTGTTATTAATTTAACAAATATATAAATATTAATTACAAATGTTACGTGATATTGTAGATATAATCCTAGTAACACATAGAACAAAACATAACCATAATAAACGAAGAGGTATCATACGCCCGGAAAGTCGATTCTTACCAATTATTTATTATTAACGAGATGTGTGTTGAACGAAGGCGTCAAAATTCGATACTATTTACTTTAACAAGTCACTGACTAATTTTCAAAGGTATTGCACTTTCGGTTGACCAGACTGTTCTGATGAATTTTCGCTCGTGTCAGTAGAAAGTTTTCCGAAGATAGGGGCGGGGAAAAGAAGATGACTGGCGAGGAAAATACCATTCAGGCTGTCAAGAAACTGGTAAAGAGCACAAACGAGGGAGAAAATAGTGCTCGAATGCGTGTAAGCCTGGTCACCAAATGTGTGGTGACACTGACCAGGCCCAAGTGAATCCCTGGGACAAGTTTATTGTAAGAGAAGAGGAATGGAAACGGTGAGAAACCCAAATATTAGCAAAAACGGAATGTTTCAGAAGGTATCGTAATTGTCATTATTATAAAATATAAGATTTTAAGCAGAAAACACGTCATGTTACTACACTATCTTACAGTACATTTACGGTATTGCCTTCTTCTTCATCTTCAACTAAATAAAAAGTTAAATATGAATACAAATTACATCGAAATCCTTCATTACTCTGGCATAAAACGTTTGGTATAATAACTTGTGGAGAACATTATTAACAATACTTGTTGCAATATTAATCAATAACAACCACATTCCTTTCACAATCAAGCTCTAAAAGCTTCTGCAAGATTTTCTTATTGTTATTCCACAACCAAACGATGAACAAGAAAAGAAAGCTAACAATAAGCTAAATTATCAACCAATACAACCAATTTCGCGTACATCTGACAAACATACAAATTCATTTTGCTCAATGTAGGATCAGAGGGAGTAGGGATACTCCGTGCGTGTGTGTAATTGTAATAGGTACCAAATGTATGGACAGTTGATTAATCTAATAATTGATTGAACAATCAACACTCGGCTTGGACTCCTTCTGAGAACTCGCGTGTTTAAGTAAGTACGTCTGTTTCGTTTCGCGTTCGAAAACAAACTGAATCTCTCCGTCGTGGGTCTAATAGTTCCTCGCCTCGCGACAATGTTTATGCCAGGCGACCTCCAGGCATACACGCCGTCAAAATCTCAGTATACCTGGTCTGTGCTGTTATGCATACTTTCCTTATATGACATGTATAGATGTTTGTTTATTTCATTTTCATTGCTTATTTGAAATGCATTATCTAAAGCTACAATGCTTCATTTTGAATAATATAACTTCAAAGTGATAGAGGAATAAATCTTCTTGCTGCTCTATACATAGTTTTGCAAGCATAAGTACTTTGATTTTCATTTGTACTTATGTCTTCTATTTTTATGGGATTCGTTACTTTATTCTCTGTATGTACAATTCTTGTACCCCAGGAGACTGCCAGATATCTACTGTAGAATTATGCAGATGATAGAAGTGCTGTATAATTAAATTTAATATAAATACTGAATCGAGAATTATAATACATTTTTTATAAAAAGGAAACAGAAACGATGAGGATTTATAAATGAATTTATCCAGCTTATTAAAGAGGAAAATAGTAAAAAGTTCTTAATTTATCAAGCTTAACAAAAAAGATGCGAGACCGCGTAATTGCTGTGTGCTTGGGATAAATAATTTAAAATTCTTTTGGTTTAATTCCTGAAGTTTCTCCTCTGCTGGTTTTATATCAAACAGTTGAATAAATTGCTTGAAATTTCCAATTTGAATTTTAAGTAAATTTAACTCTGGTCAGAATCACGTGTTTTAATCGAAATAAATTCCACAATACATTTTCACGTACGCCGTGGATATGCATTAAAAATAAGCTTTTTTACAATTAACAAAACGCGGGAATATCCATTTCGCGTTAGCGCCGTTATTAAACGTCTCGGCCATCAGAAAATGATCTGCAGGCTGTATAAATAAATTAATGGCTGAACCATGGACATAAATCAAGAGAATACGATGAATATTGGAAATACAATCGATTTAACTTCTGTGAAGATTTCTTTGCAATGTGTTTGTGCAATAGCATTACACAATAGAAGAATCATATCGTGCCCATTGAAAAATATCCTCTATTAAATTCAAAAAGATTAATCCTCTCATTGTTTCACTTTTATTCAAGGCAATAAATGACCACGTTGCTACGTTCACTGTTGACCATTCAAACACCCTGTGTTATACATACATAGAATGTTTCTTTATTCGAATTAACCACAGGTAAAGAATAAAGCTTTTAAATATATGCAGAGATGAATTTAATACAAAAGAGCAGAGAAGATTTCAAATCGCCAGTGTCGATTAAGTATGCAATTTATTAAACCGCCAATAATCTATTTTAAGATCCATTTAAATTTCCATGTGCTCACGAAGGGATTTCTTTTAATACTCCTTCCAAAATTACTCCAAAACCCACAGAATTAAAACTCCAGCTACATACGATAAATTAATACAGTTACCCTAATATGAATTTGTGTCGGACATGAAACTTTACTTACACTATCAACCATAAATTTGGAATCACTTTTCGCCATTCATTAAAATCATAGCAACCGATTTTCTCCCTATTCCCGTTTATACTTTCATCAACAATTGCAATACATTTTAATACCTTATCATTCGAGTTACTCAAATCTGTTTCCGTAAAGAGAAAATCTCTGCATCCCTTTCGGCACACAGTGATTCCAAACTTTCCTCCAAACTCGTAGCACACGCCCAATGAAAATCTTCCAACACATTCTCGGAACCCATCGTTTGAACGCATTCGCCGCGCTCGACTAGAAGAAGAATTCAATCCAGGACGAAACGACCGCGTTAAAACCCGAGGCAGACCTAATTGCGTCAATATTCAAGCGGCGAGGAAAGTCATGGTCGACCGTGTGGAAACACAGAAGGGGGCAATTGAAAAATTCCACGCCTCACAGGCCAGCGTCAATTATACAAAACCGTGGGGGATTGAATTAAGAAGCGTTCCTCTGCTTGGAAGAAGATTTAATTCAATCCGAGGAGGATCGGGGCCCTTATCTTGATGCAGTATAACGTTCGCTGTGTTTCGAAGGTAAGCCGGTTCCGGGGCTTTATCCTTCTTCCCTCGAGTTCGGGTGTGAACTGTTACCATTCTATTACATTTTTTTCCTTCCCACGGACCTGGGCGGGGGAGCCGCGAGGATCCCGATAAAGCTCCCTCCTTTTTCCTTCGTTTTCCTCCCACCTTTCTTGCCGTTCTTTCCGGCTTTCGTCGCGATTCGCCCGCAACGGCGGAGGATCGTTTCTTCAATTTCGTCAGAGACTTTGGACCCTCGACCGTGAGAGAGGGTGAGATTTAATCAACGGCTCTCCGTCTAGGCTCGTATAAATTTCCTAATGGACAGCAGCCCGAGAATGCGAATTCTCTAGGCGATTTCCAGACCGTGCATAAAATCTGCCATTCCCGATCGACGGATATCTCTTTCCTCCGCGGAACGTTCGCTGAACAATTTTGTGCTTTATGAAACATCCCTGCTGCGAGGGGGGAAGGTGATGGTGGCGAGAGCTCGATTCCACCGTGGGGAAAATTTATTCGCCGCGCTGAAATTCCGTCGTGACCGTTAGGCTCGTCGAAATGAATTTTTCAAAATGTTTGCTTCGCCTGCCGATGGTAAACGTAACGGGGTAAAGTGGAATCGATTGGGTTTGCGACTGACCACTGGAAGATTTGCAACGAGTATTGACTTTGATTAATGTTGGATATTTTGGAGTTTATTGGTTGGTTGAATTAAGGCTCTAGGAGGGATCTTCAAGTTGATTAAACGGGGGGTGAGTGAATTGAATTTTCTTTTGAGAATAGTAATGTCAAGCTATAAGAAGTATCAGGAGTTAATTGAAAAGTTATCATTCGATTACTTGGAAAATGTATCCAAGTTCGTGTGATTTGGAAAAATGTTTACGTCTGTTTTATTAGAGCACTGGTCATTCAAATGTAAGAAGAAACGCAAGGAGGGTTTCAGGTTTTAAAATAATCTGAAATTTAAAAAATACTCGCACCTATATCATACATTACTGGGCAGTGGAAGAGTAACTATATATTAAGATAGTGTTTCCCAAACTTTTTCGTGTCGCGATCCCCTATTATTATATTCAAATAATCTGCGACACCCCTCCCCACATAACGTAAGGTAAAGAAAACGCATTAAAAATAGATATTTCAGAATATAATTCTAATTTAATAATAATTAATATATCTAAAAAATCTAAAAATAACCGCGGCGACCCACAGCGAAAAAAATATTACTCAAATATTCTGAAATTTACCTGTCTCTACAGTCTAATTGATCACAATTTAATTATGGAAACCAATTCACAGACATCCCCCTGCTATAGAAAATTAATACAGCTTGAGTGTGCAGTCATTAAGGGAGTAAGCAGGGTTCTGACGCGGCCCAAATGCGTCGAACAAGACATCACCCTCTGTTTGCGAACTAGGGATGATGACGTCTAGCGACAACCAGGGTATCCAGAGGAATGTTTATGATGTGTATAAAACCGGTGGATGTGGCCTGACTATGCATAGCGCGATGCGAGGGAGGCAGAGTTATGGGGTTACATTTTAGTTTCACCGACAAATTTTCCCCTAAATCGCGGCTGCCAGTTCCCTGCAAGAATGAATTAATCCTTCAGCCAGCTCCAGAACTTGCTTTCATTTTCTACGAACACCGAAAAATTCAAGCAGAGAACATCGTTTCTTTAAGGGAAATACACTGTTACTAGTCTATAGGTATATTGCTCCCTTGTCAGGTAGTTACTTACATAATACATCATTTCAACGATATCACTGTGGAAAACTGAGTTTAAAAGATTTGATTTCGTCGAAACCTCTGCCTGCTAAATTCACCACTCCTTTTCACAGGTTCAGCAGTCGTGTAAATGTAAATCGACTTGAATTTGAGGTAAATCAAAATAATTTAAGAACTTTTGCGGTACTGAATGTATAAATGAGAATGAACTACGGACAATTTAATTTAATATTCAAATAATCTGCGACACCCCTCCCCACATAACGTAAGGTAAAGAAAACGCATTAAAAATAGATATTTCAGAATATAATTCTAATTTAATAATAATTAATATATCTAAAAAATCTAAAATGAAAAATCTGAGAATGAACTACGGACAATTAATATTCTTTTGAAAGATAGTGAACAGACTGGCTGTTTTAATTGATGTACATTGTTTATTTAGAGTGTTCGGTATTTTTATCGATTGTTTTGTCTATTTACACAAAAGTTTGTACTGTAAATTCTCGATTTGAAAAATCAAAAAATGACGGAATCATTTCAAAGCCACTTCAGCCACAATTATTGAATTCTCTTTTCCTATCTGACTTAATATCTTAGTATTCTTTTAAGAAGATACGTTGACGTTATACTGGCTTAAAAAAATAATTCCCATTTTTATCGGATCTGCGTAATTCTATTCTATTTTAAAAGTATTTTTTCAACAAATTTCAACTGTCCATCTGAAATACTTGTGGACGAACTTTCGAAATATAAATAGTAAATACAATTTTAGTTCCAACTACATCACAGGACTCTCACAATCCCCTCCCTTCATTCGAAATACAACCAAATTAAAGAAACAATTTAACACTACTAAAACTTTACACTAATTAATAATTAACAGGTCTCGGAATTCGAGAAAGAATCCTGTACCCTACCGAATTTCATGCAGATTTCCCTCTCAATGACAACGTTGATTGGGCACTATTTTCTGAGATAATTAATATTGAACATCGAAGCTACCAGATGGAAGCCAAAAGGTACTAAGTTTGTAATACTAGGCATACTTTGAACGGTCCTGCAGCTGAGGGAACTATTTATCAAACGGTTTACAGATTAACGATACGCTACATTGGTTCTGCTTTATGCAAATCACTAGCTAGGAAAAGTTCGTTCTTCAACACGCGTTGGACATACCCTAAGTGTGTTTCCTTTGCACCAGGTGGCTCGTAAATTCTTAGAATGCTATCCCTATCGCGTCGAAGACATGGAACTTCCATTTTCAATTATGCTGGTAATTAACACGGCTTTAAGGCGTACGATGCAATAAAGTATCACAGTTTAAGCGATAGCTGTTCAAATCATCGAATGAATTCGTTTGAACCATGTTCCGAAAATGGAACTTCTACTATAAAAACATCCTTTTCATTTAAAACATCAATTTTATAATGTCCAAATCTGAATCAAGTGAAATAAAACAAATCCTCAGACTGCTTGCTACAACTTAATAACTTGATCGACTGATAGTTATATCACTTATAGCAAAGGATTTAATTATATTAATTCGCTCAAAAGTTGGAAGAATACTATTATATTATATAATATATAATAATATAATATTTACAATAAAAATTATTAACAGATATTAAAGGAGAAATGTCCATGACTGATCAACTTTCATGCAGCATATTTTCTAAGCAAAATACAAAAGTTATTAAAACAAAAGAAGGTACAGCAGCCCATGATGTTGAACGGTTCAGATTGTACAACAAAATATTCTCGGCTGGAATGGGCGATCCTTCTTCAATCTTGTGGTTAACCAAACCTTCCTATAAATCTACGTTTGAAGATGCAGCAAACGTGATAATCTCCGGAAGATTTTTGTCATCCACGTAAAAAGACGAGAGGAAGGGACGCAGGCAAGCAGAAAGGGCTAGTTTTTATCCCTTTCCATTAGGAAAAAGCTCCGCGAACAGGCCATCGTCGAATGGGTGGCGCGCGCCGAGAACATTATGCATTCATGAAGATTATGCGCATTTCGAGCACGTCCCGCGTGGGAAATTGGACCGAGATTGTTCTTATCGTCATAAATCACGTGACTGACACCGCCGAATTTTCTGCCAACAGCACAACAGGCCAGTGCCACCATCCCCAGTCTTCGTTTTTCATAAATGCATTGGCAAAGCAACTTACGCGATACATCCTGATGTAACGGATTGTAAATGAATTTCAACGACCGTGTGAAAGTTCCTTGAAAATGTTATTTTTACTCACGATTGTTAATTATTGAATATTCAACAGCTGATTCGGTCTCTTGCTTTACTCAATGTTCAGTGGCTATAGAATTTTTTAATTTTGAATGAGATCTCGGCTTTAGGGTAAGAGTGGAATACTATAGAAAATGTTTAAATAATGAAAATAATTTCTTAAAAGTTAAACTTTCTTGAAATAATTTTTAAACTGTATTATATGTTTCCACTATCGAAATTTCAGTTTTGCAGGAGAGCTGTTATTTTCAGAGCAAGAGATGACATTATGAAGAAGGAGAAATAAAGAAATTCTTTGTTAATTAATCCCTTTCCCTTTGTAAGAATAATGGAAGGTGCAATAACGTCCTCCAAAAAGTGCCAATATGAAACTCACTATTTTCCTTTAACGAACTTCATTACATAGCTTTTTATTCGAATCACGACAAACAACGGGTGCTTCGTTAAAAATGAAGAAGATCAAGGCTAAACGCGAGTACTAAGCGGAAGGAGATAACGTTTCGATCGTAATGACCCGTTCGCGTGCTTCTGATAGTAAAGGTACTTGAAACTCCTTGCTAAAAAAAGGTAATATTAAACAAAAATGAGGAAAGTAACAAGACTCTGATCTATATCGTGTGCAGTTGTTTCTGATGTGCTGAGACGTCAGGAAAAATTAAACTGAAATCGAATTCACATATATTAAAACTGGCCTCACTTAAATTTTCGAAACAATTACACTAATCTGGAAAACCCTCAGTTTCAAATCGTAGCACTCTCCTATAAAGTTTGCTGTTTTTTTTAAATAATTTCCACGACTGAGTTGCTATACTAAAGTACTTAATCAATCAGCTTCAAATATGATTAGAAACTCCAAACACAATTAAAGGTCAGACGTTCCTCTGTGAAATACAATCAAGTTTTGATTTATCGAGATTAGTTTTGCATAAAATACATCATTTTAAATGTGATAAACTTAACGACCCTTGACAGTTAATACAGTGAAGAAAACTGCATTAATATATCTCTACAGAATTTACAAACGTTCAAGTTTAAATTTGCAGAAAGACTGAACGAAAGATCCCCAACGTAGAAATTTAAAAAAATTATAAAACTTTAGGGATATGTAGAGGATATATAGGTATCTATTCAGCTCTTTTTTGCTGCCCAAATTCACTCTAAGGGGGTGAAATTAGCCCCTGAAAATTCTGCGAACTATACGAGATTGAAAAAAAGTTTTCATACAAAAGTTACTTCTTTTAATTAGGATTATCATTTGATAACTCACAGTTCTTATTATTATCATGACAGATAAAGACGCTGAACTGTATTAAAATATCTAAAGAACTTATAAAACACAAAGCATGAAATCTTCATTGACAAAAATTCTAACATCAGAATGTACTGTTATTCAGACACAAATCAACTCCCTTTTGAAAAGCTCTAAAAGCTAAAAAATTTCTTGAAACTCCCCACGGGTTTGTACATTTCGCTCGTGTATACCGCTAATTCCATTCGAAAATGCCAGAAGTCGTGGAGGGTCGGTGGGAAAAGAGAGCAGCGCAAAACGTGAAGCGCGAGAGGAAGAGGGAGGCGAGTCACTCGATCAAATTGATCTCGACTTCCACGTCGTTTTCGGAGCTCAGGGGGCCGTTTAAAATTCCCTGGCCCGCAATCGACGAGCCAATAAAAATCAAGAAATCAGCTCGGTAAACAGGAAGCCCGACGGATTCCTCTCAATTCCATTACGGGCCTTCCAGCTCTTTGATGCACAGCAAATATGCCGTGCCACCGCTTGCTCCTTCTTTTCCCCGACCGAAATTCTCCCTTTCACCCCTCCGACCGCTCCTCGCGCGGAGAAACACGCCTTTTAATGCGGGGGACCCTCGAAAGTCTCGTTACCATGTGAGCCTCTCCGCGAGCGAGCGACAAAGAGGTCTTTTTTAACAGTGTGTGCCTTTATGAGAGCACACGGGTAGAATGGCGAAGAACGCCGGCTCTCTTGGCTGTGTTTCGACGTGCTCGAAAAGAGCAGGCTGGCTAAAGTACACCTGGGAACTAGTTTCTTCTCTCATTTGGAGGCGGCGTACCAGCGACCCAACCCGGGGACGCATTCGACCCACGAGGGATAATAAACTTTGTCGCGGACTTCGCGTGATACAGAGAAACGTGTCGACATGTACGTGCACTGATACGTATGTTGGAATGCATGAGATAAGTAAAGGTGAATTATGCCCGCGCTGTACTAACACGTCCGCTGCCACGTGATGGCCCTGCGTTTTACGTTCGCTCGAATCGATTTAAATGTGTATTGTTAGATGTAAGAATATTGCATAGCTCCATGGAGACCTTAAGGGGTTTAAGGGGTTACGCTCAGCCAAGAGGCCGAAAAAGGTGTGATTTATGGGATTTTTTTTCTCAGAGACTATAAAATTTTATTCAAAAAACTTTTTTTTGTTTGAAAGGTAGTACATTTAGCTATGTCTCTAAGTATTGGCGTTTAAATATATTTACTAATAACAAAGTTATTTGCGAAAGTAAATAGAATTATCAAAGTATTACAAAAAGTGACGTGAAAAATTGTTGAAGCGTTTTGTTCAATCACGCACCATTCTTACAAAAAGCAGTATTTTTTAATTCCCTCGTGTACTTTCCGAAATAATCTTATATAGAACTAAAAATGTTTGGTTTTTTGTTCTAGGTTAAAAATTAAAGGAGAGATCTTTCCGGTCGCGGGACACTGTTTTTCAGAAGAAGCTTCTTTTGTTGAGCTGTGGCGCCGCCATTTTGAAATTGAAAAATTAAAAAAAAATTGCGATCATACTTCAAGGTATGTACAGTAAAGACCTTCATACAGATTTTGTATTCTGTACACTATACTCGCATAAAAATATTGTACACTATACTCGCATAAAAAAATCTCAAAATCAGGCTGTTTTTCCGGGCTCTACAGTGGCATTACCCCTTAAGGGGGTACAGGACTATTGAAACCTCGAAAATTCGATTTCTTTATTAGTATTAATTCTGAAAGTGTAATCTTTTGTGAACATTTACAACAAAGTTTCATGAGGAAATTCGAATAATTACGGAAATTATAGCACTGAACCTAACCGAATGCACCGCCGAATAATGGCCTCGCAGAGCGGTATTGGCGTAGGAGACTTAACTTTGAAGCCGTTTATCTCGAAACTATATTTTTAAACACCGTACATCACCGTGTACATCATAACTTTTGAACGAATGAATATTTTCACTTGAAATTTTAACTGGAAGTGTAGAATTTCATTCTCTATAGCATGGAATTTCCGCATCAACATTAGATGTTTGTAAAAAATTTTATAAACGATTAAAGACGATTTTCTTCCGTAAAAGTGTGGGAAAAAAATTGAATCGTGTGTAAGTTTCACAATTTGTGCTTACATTCGCCAGTCAAATTCCATGTTGTAGATTTTGGTGTAGAAATTACTCACCCCAAAGCATTTTGCTTTCAAATGATTGGTTCACCTGATACTACGCACAATGACTACATCTGCGCACTACGCAGGACCATATTCAGCGCTTAATAATGTCAACAAATTTGAACATTCCGACAATTTCTTTTTGGTAATTACTCGAAAACGCGTCCACAATAAACTGTGAAAATTACGGATATAATGATTACTTGGTACCTAAGCAATCCAACACAAAAGAAACCATTAATTTTACGTGTCCAATAGTCCGGTACTCGCTTAATCAAATTCATACACATTTTTAAAATCTGACTCCATAGAGAGTGGGGACTTGTGGTAAATGCGACCCAGGGATTCACCATCCACCATACTCCCTCAAGCCTTCCACCTTCCAAAGATTAAACTGCTCCATTTCATTAAAAGATTCCGCTGCAAATGGAGAAGTAGAAGTGCGAAAAGAAGAAAGAAATTTGAGCGTTATAGTTGGAATAACTCTGAAAAACTTCAACAATATCATGCTCCCCAAGCCCGCCCCGAGCTCGCTAGCCTCACCTCCCTCATCTAGAAACAAGGCCAACTTAGAACAACCCACTACTACTTCCCCTCTTCCGTGGTTTAATCAACTGCGCCTCGTGTCCTCAACGAAGCCGCCGATACACCCGAAATCTAGTTGGAACGCTAATAACGTATCCCATAACTCGCGCGTTATTCCGGCTCGCGAGCACCGCACGAAGTTGCGTCACTTTATTAGCCATCCCCAGAGGTGTGTGGGAGGGGGGGGGGGGGCGAAAAAAGAGCGTAACACGAACTTTTCCCTGCTCCGACTCACCCTCTGGAGAAAGGGGGGCAGCGTGGAAGTGCTTGCACGGGATACTTAAGTGCACGAACCAGGTGAAATCTCGGGACAAGGGGTAACGCGGGCCGAGGAGGAAGATTGATGCGGCTGGAACGAAGGAAAAACAACTCGCGTGGGATGCGTTTGTTCGAGGCACCGGGCTGAAGATAAAGGATACGGCTGGAGGAGGGAAAGTTTCAGGAGTAAACAAATGGCGCGCCGCGTAAAAGCGGATGTGTATTGTACAGGGTGATCCTGGGGCGGGTCGTCAACCCTTGGAGAATGTAATCTGCTCAGCTCGAAAATGGGGACAAGAGTCTCTGTTAACGGATAACAGAGACTTTCGTTTTGAGGCTTCGCAAGATTATGAAAATTATTCGCATGTGTGCTGTGCTTGGAATACGTTGCGACTGAAATGTTACAACGTTCTATTGGGGTGCTATTCTGTGTGTGTTTATTTGAATTACATTTGCGGCAAAAGGGTAGAACAGAAGCAAGCTGTAATTGTTACGAATTTATAGGAGTAAATGTGAGGTATAAAGGTAGGTTTTCCTATACGCAACTGGACGCAACGCAACGTCAAGAATTTCAAAGTCGATTTTTTCAGAAATGAAGCGCAATATCAAAAAATGTTATTCCTCATTCTCGACTTATTTACTTGTTATGAGTCGAAAAGAAACAGTAACTTTTTTTTATGTCACGCTTCATTTTCGAGTAAATCGACTTTGAATTTCTTGACGCTGCGTCGAGACACGTATAGGAAAACATACCTTAACGTAGATCTTCCAAGAAGGCGAAGATTCTAGGTTGGAGATGATAAAGTGGAAAATGCCACAAGGAAGGAATATACGGATGAATGAGCATCTGCTATTCCTATTCCTTGTATTGAATACTAGAGCATACATTAATACAAATTTAATGTATCATTTGAAATAAGATTTTACGAAAATGCTCGGTAAATTTTAAGTTACAAGTACAGCTACTATTTTCCAATGAGATCTCAAGATGAATTTGAATAATAATCATGAGAAAGCTGTCATTTACCTAAAAACGGATAAGGAATTCTTGAATAAGAAGCGTAATCGCAATAATCTGGAAAGGAGACATTTTCACGCCCCTGAATACTAGCACTTTCTGAAAAGCGAGTAAAATGTGTTGCCCTTAGAGTCAGCCTGTATACCAAGCTACTACCAGAAGGAAAGCTTTTCATGCAGCCCATCCTCTTTGACGAGTGAATGCGGTGCTTTTCGTCATGGCAAGGTTATATCCCGGTAGAATCGAAGAGAGCCACCATGGAAAAGCATGGAGTACAGGGGGTGTAAAATTGACGTATGGGATATGATGATCGATGGAGGTCTTTGAAATAAACTACGCTACAGTTTGCATGTGTAGGAGAAGCGGACATGAGTCGAGTAATATGCGTGTTTGGGGTCAAGATTGCCCTTTTGTTACTATATCTCGACGAATTTCGACATTTTTTTTGGAATAGGAAAATCAGAAAAAATAGAGATATCACAAAAAGATCGAATGTCTTGTACTACATAGTAACAAGTTGCTCATACTGATAAAACACTATAAATTCTTATAGGGTCATTCGACGAAAAATCGATCACCTTTTGCAGCTGATAACAGGAATTTTTATGAAATTGAAATATAATATGATGTAGTACACATGAAATTAGAGGGAGTTTAAGTGATCGTTTTACTGATTTCGGATTTATTTAAAGAATATAAGTCAATAAGATGGTTTATGGATCCCTCATTTTGCCAACTTAATTTGTCCCTTGGTGTCAAATTATCATAATGGTAAAAAATCAATAGGTATAATGGAACGAGAAATAGTGGAATTTGCAAATTCTGTTATAGAAAATAAAAAAAATGAAATTTTCTGTTCGTTCAGGCATAAGATTGTTCGCATCGTTCGCAAAGAATAAAGCAATGTGCAAGGCATAGGTACCTACTTTTTTTACATATGACAGAATAACATTTTTTGTGAGAAAAATGTGTGCAACTGACACAAGGGGTGGATGAGGCATAAACACTTAATCCTTAGTCGTTTGAATATTCTCTGGACCAAACTTATCCTATACAAATGTCGAATGAAAAGAAGTAAGTAGTATCTTATTCTATTTTCATACCACAAATTACAAAATACTCAATACGATATCCAAAGACATCCGTAGACTTTTTTCCAACGGGCAGGGGGCAACTTTGAGATAACGGTAATGAAAAATATAGTAATGAAAAGCAACACTGGCGATGACATCGACGAATCGGATCATGAAACACGCGGTGCGAGTGGAGTAGCTCTCTTGCTTTTTCGAACCCATTTTGTAGCGCCAATTTAATTAACATTTAATAATGTACATTACATTCCAATGTGAATCACATCTGCCTCTAATATCTCTATACAGAATGCCCCCGATTCTCTATCCATAGTTTCTACACTTCCCTAACATATCTATAACCCCGATTTTCTTTAAAACAAAGACTTGTAATTTTCGATCCACTCTTTTCAAGAAGAATCACCACGAGTGGACATTGCACCGCGTATAATCTCTCTGGTTAACCTACATTTGCCACCGAATCCCAATAAAATTCCCAGCCAATAAATACAATTAAAAAGAAGAAAGAAAGAAAGAGACCCAGATGCGATCACAGCGAATACCGCAACGGCAAGAAAGCAGCGTGGACCGCGATCGATGTTTCGCAATTAAGGCCAGCGCCGCGATGGGGGGGGTTTGGAAAAACGTCGACGATAATCAGTGGCTGGTATAATCAGTGGTCGTATCAGGAAACCGATACGAAGGATTGCGTGCGCCCTGCGTGTCGTTGCGAAACTTTGATTCCACGGTACGTAGACGATGGGGAGAACTGAAGTGCACTCGCGATGGCATTAAAACGCGAGCGCGTGCGACGATTTCCCGAGCGTATGAAACAAAAATGAAAAAAAGGAGGAAAAAAAATAAAGCGCACTTGCAATCCGTCGCTTTTTTCCGCGAATTCATAACGCGCGTTCCCTTTCGCAATAATATCACAAACGTATCGCGAGCACGCGGCCCGTTCGAGTCGATGGAAAAATGATTGTTTTACGAGAGGTCGCACACCAGTGCACGGTTCCATAAAATCGCCCCTCCCTCTACTCCTCCGAGCTATGAGAAAAACATTTTCTCGCGATTCTCTGCGGGCGAAACGACGCCGCTGGACGCTTATGGTTGCCAGCGAGAACACGAATATGCGGCAGGAATATGGGTCTTTAATGACGCGACACGAAGGATACATTGAGCTCGCGTTAAATTTTGAGGCGGAAACAGGTCTTCTCTGCGCTTATAAAACGCGAGGAGTGATGTATGCGCCGAACGAGACGGTGATTTGGGGGACAACAGGATTTTGGCAAGAATTTGCCAGAGTTAATCGAGGTTCTAATAAATTCGAATTCAGCTTCAAATTGGAATAGCAATTGTGACATGTACCTATGTACTTTCTGTACACTTTTTGTACGGCTTTGTTTAATTTTCTGGACTGTTCATTTCATGGAGGTAATCAGTTTAGTTTCTGGAAAGCCCATGAATATACTCGATAAAGGAATGAAAAATAAGTGAAAAATGAATATATTTATGCTATAATATTGACTTTTTCGCTACTTCCTTATTTACTTTCAGAAATTTAGTTCTGCGTATTCTGGATGATTAAGTTGCAATATTTACGTACTTGTTATTTCATCACTTTCTGTGTTTTCTTTGCTATTTGTGTACTTCAATCTTTATCTTAATATTGTTTCTTATTTGTCCGTCCTCTACTCGCGTAATTTCATATCATTATAATGTGCCAAAGGGTATAGTCGTAATAAATAAATAAATAAATGTTTGAGCACAAGACAATTTTCAGTACACAATTCTGTCGTGTTCATGTTCGTCTTGCAGAACAAAAGCAGGCTCTCAGTAAAACGAAATTTTGGTTCTTTACGACCGGCGGTTTAGTATTTTCGAGGAACGTTTCGATATCTACTTGCCAGATTCGAGTTAATCGGTATATTGCTCTGTCGGCGGATGGCACATTTGGTAAACTTCCGTACCCGAACGTACTTACTTACCGTTGTCCACCGCCGACTCGCCGAACAATACCGTCATAAACCGGGACCCTGTCATCCAGCCTAGGTTTTGGAACTAGCTGGTTACGCTTTTCCTCCACCACCATCGAATTCACAGCGGGGAGGTTCTTCCTCTTCTTGAAAAGTACAGCCAATTAGAACGTTTCGTCTCCAAATTCTGGACAACAGTCTACCTTCCGAACGCCGGCAAAGGAAGGCATTCTCGTTAAAGTCATCGTGCGGAAAACAACACTTTTTCTCGTCGAACGTTCGCGAAGGTGAACTCGGACGGCGCGTGGCTCGTCAAGCTCGGCTCAGGTCGGCTTGGCTCGAATCGGATCGCGTGAAAGCTCGACTCGGCTCGAGCGCCAAACAAAGAACTTCTTTGTTGCCTCGGTGAGCGGTCCCTTAGAGCATATATACATAGAGGTCTCATTGCCTAAGGTTGACTGCCTCGAAACTGTCGCCAACATCACGCGAGAGAGAAAGACATGTGCGAATTGGTGCGAGCGAGAGAAGTATTGAGAATCTATACTTCTCTCGCACGCACGATGTCTTTCTCTCTCGCACGATATCGGCGCATGCGCATTACGGTGGATTGGGAATCTATACTTCGTTCTCGCGTGATGTTGTCGACAGTTTCGAGGACAGGAAACATAAGGCAATGAGACCTGCAGTAGTATGTACTCTAAGGAGCCGACGCGGTGAGCTACGTGCCGGAATCACCTTTACGCAGACATCATTCGGAAACAGTCGTTCTCGTTGAACATAATCTTTTTTGGTCATTCTGCAGACCATACGTTCTCATTACGATTGTCGACGTTTTATAGTTAAATCAGAGGCCACTAGCTCTACCGTTCTCAAACAGTTTCTCAATATTAATTCGGCGAATGATAAAGTTGCTTACATCCGTTTACCACGAAGGTTAATCGAGCTTTACGACCCCGAAAGAAGGAATTCAACACTTCGTACGTGTGTTAGTGGCAAAGAATAATTCAAATAGGCGTATCTGACCAAAAGGTGGTTTTGAGAAAAGTGACTTTCAGTGTTTTGTGTTATGTCATCGATATTTTATATAAATCGGATTGCTGAAATATATCTGGATAAAAAGGTATGTAAATGAACTGGAAAAAAACTGACTATAAAATTAACTTTCTTATTTTCTGAGGTATAGGATTCCGCGAAAGTTTCTATTTTACTCTATTTACAATGTGTCTCTATTTCTCTGTTGTTCAGGAATGCGCGGTTTGTTTACATCGTGCCCCGGCTTGTCCTTGGTGCAGGATCATCGTTCTCGCTCGTTTGATAGGGATATGAAGGTAGGGTTGAAATAATTATGTTAGAATTGGTATATATATGTAGAAAGATAAAGAATTTTATTGAGGCCGTGATTGGCCTCGTTCGTGTGCCTCCAATCCATTTAAAGAAAGCCCTAAGTCAAGGGCTTCCTCGTTATTTATTGATAAATGAGTAAATGCCTCCACGCATTCAGCACATTATGCTGCCACTCCCCAGTTGTGAATCTGCCTGGTGCAGATCATGCAGTATTTAAAGTTGATTAAATTTCTTCTGAGTGTCAGCAGGTGACGGCTCGCGGGGGTGTAATACCTTGTATCCTCTGCGTTTAGATTTTTATAGCAGGGATAACAAATCTTTCGGCGGTACAGGTCGCTACGATCCGTTCGGAAACCCGGCCATTTGGCTTTAAGGCACACCATTTTTAATAATTTTAAATAAGGGTCCTCGTTTTTGTCCTTCTCGCGAGGACGGTGACGCCACTCCTCGTTGGGAAATCTGTTGTTCATTGTCTTGCCGGTACAGCACGTGATTCTAATAATTCGATTTCACTTGATTATAATTTATTCTTTTCAATTAATATATGTTTTATGATGTTCCTACCTTAGCTTTCTTCACGATCTGCTGCTTCTGTTTCTTTCTTTGCTTCCTTTTGCACTTTTTTTATTATTATATTTTTTTGTTTGCTATTAAAAAATTTCTGCACGTGCTTTTCCGTGGCTATCACTTTTCTGAATGGGCTCTTGCGTAGTCCCCACCACTTTTGAATTTCTAGCGCCGCGAAGTTGCTAGTGCTTTGCCCTAATGTCCCTAGGGGCGGTGCAGTCTGGTGGCGTTGTTGCGTGGCCGTCTGGGGAATGTCGTCCTCCCTTGGATAAATCAGGCGTGGGATGATGCCCGTGGAACACTAAGGCGTTCTGCACGGAGAAAGGTCTGCACCGTTAGGAACGGTGTTCGAAAAGTGGGCACCGTAAATATGAGTGCTGGGCCCATTCACAACGCTGTCCAGCACCGTGAATGGGCCCAGCATCGGTTTTTACGATGCTCACTTTTCGAGCACTGTTCCCAACGGTGCAGACTTTTTTCCGTGTGCTCACTGGACGCGGACTTTTAGTTGTAAAAATAATATTAACGATAATAATAATGTAATAAATCAATTTAACACAAATAACTAATAACTGTAATGAACTCAATGAATGATTTGAAACAATACAAATAAGGAATTCACAAAGCTTTTAATTGAACGTCCGTTCGCTTCTGCTCTCGGGGCTCGAGTGTCCTTTCAAAGGCAAACGCTTTTACATCTTTTGTTAATTATCAAAATGTCCTTAAAATCTAAAAGCCAATCAAATATTTATTAACTAAATTCCTATTGGTCAATCTATTTCCTTTCGGTTATTGATTTTTAGAAACAAGCGTTTAACAACATTGCGCTGATTTTACACACTTAGGAGAAGGGATGAAAGTGGAGTTCATTTATTCAAACACCCGTTTCCAAGTGGGTATTGATTAATTTATAATCTTGAAGTTTACTAATTAAAAGAATCTTTAACTATTTTCAAACCCCTCGGGCTTGTGCGAACTTCACTTTGTTTCCCTTTCCTATTACATTCGTGTGATCCGTTTCGAACTTCGCGCATCTGAAGTTTATACTACATGCCGCTAGACGAGAGTCGCAACACTTCCCCCTCTTATTTTAAAGGTGTTTCCTAATAGGAACAACTTTTCCAAAAATACGCTTATCCATTTTGACTTACATTCTTAATTTAATCTATACATAAACTGCGCGCAGTGAAGCTTTCCTGAGCCTCTCCTCGTCGCCTCCCCCACGTAGTCAAGCTACTCGGTCCACCCGGGTTCCCGCGAAGAATGCGATTCGAAAGACACTACAGGATGTTCACTGTGTTACAATTTGTTACAATTTTGTCTACAAGAGACGACGTCTCCAGATTGAGTCTGGGTAATACATGCAATTTCAATTATAAACTAACGGCATCGAATTCACAAACAATTGGAATACAGTGATCTTAACCTATGCCAAGGTAGTGTAGCACATACTGACGATAAAGGAATACAACAACAGTACCATAATAAAGGTAACTATCTATACGGAATCTAATCTTATGCAGGCTAATTTTAATTTGTTTACATGAACTATTTTAGTTTTATTAACTCTTACGCCTATTTCTGCATTTAAGTCGTCAAACATTCGAACAATTTTGTATGGTCCTAACCAGCTAGAATCGAATTTGGATGTTTTTATTTCTATCAACACACACACACACATCATCATCATCACCTACTGAGAATTTATAAGAATTGACCCTCCCTTCTATCGTAATTCAAGTTGCTTTTCTGCTTTGTTCTTTTCAGATTTGCCGCTGCTACAGCCTGGGTTGTGCTTATCTTTGAAAATAAATGATTATCATCCAAATGATCAACAAACATTCATGGAATCTAATCTTTGTGTAGCAAACTCCGGGGGAATATAGCCTTTGCGCCAAATACAAATTCACGTGGAAGAATTTATGAATACCTAATGACCACCTATACTAAATTCATAAAATTCTTTATGGAAGAATTGGGGCCTAGATGGAGGTGGAGCTATAAATTTGTTGGTGCGAACCGTAATTGCATATTCTAAGCTATTTAATTCCTGTTTTAGAAGACATTCAATGAAATCCCAACTAACAGGCTCGATATTATTATCATATTCAGAGATACTGACTGCTTGGACATCCAAAGTATCTATAAGGTGTTTGAAGGAAATTACTGCAGATTTAAAATGATTTTGCCTTACTGATTCTGCTGGACGTGACTTTACAAAAGATGAAGGTAAGAGATTTTATGTTGAGAAATGTGTTATATTATTTAATTTGTTCGAGTGAAAATTCATTATAGATTAACAAATCTTTAGTGGCTTGAGATGACTTCATAGTCAAGGGAGAGGAGGAAAAAAAATGAATAAAATTATCCTTGCACATATGGAGGTTATCCCTAAAGTAAATAATATTAATAAGAGAAGACCTGGCATTAATGAAGTAGTCTTTGTCATTAAAACTCTACTATTACTTTGTTCACTTAAGTCACCGTTTTCTGAGGCCATTTTACCGGAGGATCGTGTCCCATCATCAACAAACTTGGTCTCAAACAAAGTCCGGCATATTTCAGCCTCTAAATTTGGCTCGTCAGCCCCTAACCAGACACAAGTTGCGGGTAGCAGGTCGTGCACCTGGACGGGGTGCTTTTTGTCAAAGCCTATCCGATGTTCCAGGTTAGACGAGCCTGAGCGTGTCCCTCGATCCTACCCTGAATTAGGAAAAAAAGATTCTTCCGATCATTAGGCCTTACTTTCGAATTGCCTCGAGTAATCTATAGCGGCTCCGCTTTCTCGGAAAAAATCTGAACCCAAAATTCCATTCTGTTCGAGAAGTAGAGTTTTGACTACGTGAATTTCTGCTATCGTGTCTAATATTTTTGTTTTAATATACCCCATTGTGTCTAGAGAACCCTCTGTTATTCCCTTTAGATTATAGACAACGTCGGTATAAATCTGTGTGCCTGGCGAAACGGCATCTTCTTTGATTACACTCAAATCGGCTCCAGTATCGATCATCATTAATACTTGATTTTGTTTAAATTCTGGACTGGACAACGCTAAACTGGGGGCTCTCCATATTTCTATTGGTCGTAATTTTAGCACGGCTTGACTGGGTACAGGATTTTGGGAAGAATTGGACGTTGGCTGTTCGGGATTTGGTGATTCCGCGGACCTTCGCTTGTCGTTATACATTTTCTTTCGACATTCCTCAATAGTGTGTCCCCTATTCTTGCAGTATCGGCATTCGACTTGTTGTGTTTGACGCGACGCGGGATTACGCGACGTCGTTCGTGACCCAGTGTTGTATGACGACGGCCTTCACCCAGAACTATACGGTGTTGATAGCGGCGCGGAGTTTTTCTTCCGGCATTCCTGAATTGTGTGTCCTATTTTTCGACAATGATCGCAATACTTTGATTGCCAACTAATTTGTGCTATTTGCCCTACTGGGAATTTACTGCTACACTCAGTCGCTGAGTGCCCGTACCTGAAACAATTAGTGCACTGCGCGGAGTGCGATAGTCCTGCGAATTTATTTCTCATTATATTTTCCTGACATTCGGCTTCGGCTTTAATAGCGGCACCTATGGCGGTTTCAAGATCGGCGAATTCGACGGTTCGCATTCGTGCGTAGATTTCTGGTTTTAACCCGGTTAAAAATGCTTTAATTGAATTTATTTCCGCGGATTGATTGTATTGCGCGACGTGTAAGGGAACCTCTATTTCATTACAGTGTCTTAATTGTAGGAGAATCCCGGAGACTCGACTGCTATAGTCTACAGTGGCTTCATTCGGCATGTGAGCGATTTTTGACATTTCTCCATATAATTGGATTGAAGAATGCAGTGGTGCGAAACGAGAGCTGAGGACCTTAATTACTTCTCCTATAGTATTATAATCGTCGTTAAGTATGACTCGAGAGGCTTGCCCGGACAACTTACATTTGATTAACTGTACTAAACCGTATTCGGCGCGATCATATTTTTCGCGTTTCTACAGCATTTTGTAAATTGATGAATAGTAATGTTTCGCCCGTCGAAAGCCGGAACCGTGTCTGCGGCATCGCGAATTCTAGTATGCGGTTGACGTGCATTATCCTGACTTAATTGTAGGCGTTGTAATTCCTCTATAACTGCGTTCACCTGAGGGGTGTTGGTGCCTGTTCCGTCGGTAGGCATGATTTTGCTTCTTTTAACGCGCCTGACTTAGAAAGAAAGAAGGTGTCTTGTTCTTCGCTAGGAGAGTTTATCTCCCTTGCCACGCGTTTTGCGGTTTCAAAGCAATTTATATTCCACCGCTGTCACCAAAATTAAATCTACCTGTAACGTTCTCGAACGAGACGGTAGAGCGGTTTACCCGTGGAATTGTGGGATTGGTTTGGGTGGCGTGCGATAAAGAAATGAATTTCACGAAACGAGAGTCCTTCTTTTTAACGATAGGTAACAAAAATAGTTTATTCAAAAATGGTTTTGACGCTAGGTCGAAATGGAACATATAATACGACACGGAGTCGTGAGAACTATGACGAAATTAATATAATTGAACATAAAGTAATTGCGTTACGACGTATCGGTCGGTATTTAAAGAATATCGTTTGATTTAGGTTTCGACGCGGGGTCGGTAATAAAGAGTATTATTTCGGTTTTGACGCTAAGTCGATAATAAAGAATATTGCGTTAATTATTATTAAAGATTCGGTATGAAGGTACGGTACTAGATCGTTAGTTGAACATAAGATCTCGACGCGAAGTCGGATTGTGATACGAGAAATGACGCTTGGTCTATTTGGTATGTTAAGTTGAGAGTTCGAGAGGATTTCTTCTCTTCGATTTGTAGTTGCTTCCTGTTGCCTATCAGCTTGCCCACGCTTTCTAGGATGGTAGCTGAGGGCTAGTGAAAGCGATCTCAGATGGTAGCCAGGTAGCCGGTTAGGGCGTCCCCAGATGGAAGTTGAATTCGGCAGCTTCCTTCCCTCGGATTGGTAGTGTGCTTCTAGTGCCTATCAGGTGGCCCACGCTTTCCAGGATGAGGTGTAAGGGCTAGTAAAAGCGATCTCGAATGGAAGTTGAGGGGCTAGCTAAAGCGACCTCGTATAGGTGTTGAGGGGCTAGCTAAAGCGACCTCGTATGGAAGTTGGTGGTTGTATGTCAGGACGTTGATTTAAAATAGACTTCATTTAGACTTCGCGAGACTGAGGGGCTAGCTAAAGCGATCTAGGTCTGGTTGGTTCGGTGGCAGAACCAAGTCTGCTCTCTGCTGCTGGTGGCCCTGTATTTATACTAGTTTGTGGTACTTAGCCCGCACCAATTAGAATTAGCATCCGGTTCACGCCACTCGCGCACTAAACTCGAATTATTCGGCGTCCGGTTGATCGTGCGGTCTGCGCACGCGCGCTTGGTTCACTCGCGGCACTGTGTTCACTGTTTGAATGAACGGTTATGCGCATGCGTTGCGCATCGTTTAGTTCACTGTTTCCCGCTTCATAGCGTGACGCTCGCACGTGTTTCACATGTCCTTAATACTAGTACTACAATTTAAATATAATGAAACGGAAATAACGATCAATATAGAAAGAATAAGGAAAAATTTATGGCGGTAGGTAGCGGTTCCGTTACAAAGGTGAAAGTAATTTGGAACATTCCAAAGCTTAGCGATGCTTTTGTTTCACGCGTAACGGCTACCGCCGCGTCGGTTTCCGCCAGCCCTGTGCATTTATATTTACCTAAGATTGTTCCTACATTGCGATGTTTGAGCCTGATTAGATTATAAAAGAAAATAATTTTATTAACTACATGTATTTTTGTAAGTTTATAAAGTGAAGGTAAATTGGAATACCGGTATTTATGCACCGTAATGAAATCGATACTTACTGTCATTTTTCACTTAAACCGAAGTTTCAGCTATTTTTTGTTTTTTATTATTACTGAGAGTTTGAAACATAAAGGTTTATTAGTTTCCCTATGATATTATGCAGTTTTATTGTTTTATTTTTAGATGTTGATATACCCTTTCGAATTTACACGGCAGAATTATGACACCCACTTGGAAATTCAGCTTTCCCGTTTAAAAACTGATGGCTCGATAAAACTAGAATTTAAAAGAAGCCCCAGCCAAACAGGCACATTTATCGCGACCGTTTAATCAATTACGTCGTCGCAGGGCACACCTGTACGCGTGAATCGATACATTTTTTCGCCCGCAATCGCTTCATTTCCCCCGTTCGATGCGCATAAAAACGAACGACGATCGAGTTTCCAGCAGGGGAAAATTAAATACAAATATGTCGCCGGCACCCCGCGCGCTCGCCATTATCCCAGCCCGTAAACATTAATTCACTTTAACCGCATTATTCGCGGCAGATTGAACTATCAGTCGACATACGTATTGATTAAACGGGCCCCGCTTAAAATATCGACGGATCCCTTTACCGTCGGTGCGCTGTCTGTCGTTGTATTTTTCATTTTCCAGTCGACACGCGAGCAGCCTGCACGATAGAGCTTCATTAAAACGTAGTCGCTTGACCGTGCAATTTGTCAACCGTGGATATATCCGATAATTGTTCCGCTGCGTATCGCTAGCAACGAAGTACACCGTCCGGCGTTCTTTCCGCTACGCTGACAAGCCTTTCCTCGCGACCCTGCGGCGTGTATCGACGTTCCAAAACAAACAAAAAAACGGGAAAAAGGATAAAAATAAAATAAATTATTTGTTGACAGAAACAATCGACCAACGAGACACTATCGCTGACCGATATGATACGGGTGAACGCAATAGTTTTAAACCCGACGACAACAACGATGCCAGTTAAATTGTGGCGGTACAGATTTATTGCGCGAGCAACTAAAGCGTGATGTCAAAATAAAATGGAGTTTGAGTTTTGAGGTATGCAGTGTGGGAGATGAAGTTTGAAGCTCTACTGTTTTCGAAATACTGATATTTGAAAATTCTAATACACGTGGTTACGATTATTGCAAATGAAAGTGTTTGTGTTGAGACTTTTTTAAGTACTTTTAATATTGAACGAATGCTTTAGATTAGGTTAGATGTTTGAGACACAAGAGAAATGTTGAGTTGGTAAAATAATGGCAGTTCGCATACCATCAATTAATTGATCAGTTATTTTTTCTTTTTTTTTTTTCGTGTGCCATTATTTATATTTGTAAGATACTAAAACAGAAACATAGATTTCCGTGTATAGAACACAAATTGGCCTCGGGATGATCGTGAAAAACATAGAAATAAATAGTTCTGTCAGATATTTTTTTTTGTGAAGAAAGCCAATAATATTATTTTGTATGTTGGTAACAGTTCTCAGTTGGCAACCATTTTGAGCGTTCGCCTTTTGTCTTAACATACTTGAAGTTGGATAGACCGTTACTCGTAGTAGATGTGTTATATTCTAACCCCCCCCCCCCGGGTCTCCACCAAGGCGAACACGAATAAAAACATTGTTCGTGAACGTTTTCGTCTGTTTTCTTCGTCGTGTCCACACCGTGACGAACACGAACAGAACTTCGTGTACGAACGTTCTCGAGACTGTTCGCGTCGGCGAATATTACTAGATATTATAAAACCATTATATATTATCAGCGAAACTCAAATTTGTCCGAATTGCGTCGTGTTTGGTTTCATTTTCATTAGAAATATCTCATCCATACGTTGGAAATATTCTTATTATGTTAAAACAAAAATATAAAAATTTAATTCGTGCTTGATACGCATACTATTTTTGTGGAGTACCTGGCGGCGCATGGTCGTAGAGGATCGCCTGTTTACGAGCAGTCCCACAATGGAAAGGGATAGCAAGGTCCAACTTTCATGGGTTTGAAAAGGGACAAGAACGAGAAAACAGCCGATGTTCGTCACAAATGTTCGAGCCTGGTGGATCACCGGATTTTGTTCGCGAGCACCCTCCCTCCAAGTTTACCGTGACCATCCGGAAGATTTATCGCCTACATATACGAAGGGTCATTTGTTAGCGAACACTGTTATTTGGCGTCCACACCGAGGCGAACAGCGTGTTAGCTAACATGTTCGCGAGAAAATGTTTTTGTTCGTGTTCGCTTTGGTGGAGACCCGGAGTAAGAGACACGTCCTTGCGTTTTATACGTTTTATATCAAGTTCCTATTATTATTTATGTTTTGCCATCGCAACTTAATAAATATCTAAAAGACCGATATCCTAAAGTATTCATTTACATCATTTTTTAAAAATAGTTTTGATAAATTTGAAATTTCACAATATAGCATTGTTATATTATATGATATACAATAGAAAATATACACTTGCTAGTTCGTATTATCAGGGAAAACTGTAATTTACAAATAGATCTCTTACCTCCGGTATGGTCTAGTGGCTAGGATACCTGGCTTTCACCCAGGAGGCTCGGGTTCGATTCCCGGTACCGGAAAAATTCTCTTTTGCATTTTTTCTCAAAATTTACCCAAAATTCGTTGCTTACTTGATATCACAAAATGTTTATTTTTTTCAATTTAAACATATTTTCATAAAAAAAATACCAAACGAAAGTTGCCAAATGAAATAAAAGAGTGAAGAGCGAACCAAGTGCACCACAAAGATCAGGCAGAAGAGCCTTCAAATTTCCTGAAGTATATAAGCGAATCACCTCTTTTACAACGAAAAAAACTTTTTTCCTATTACGAAAACGATGTCTCCCTCTTCAGTAGTTCGTCGGGAAATACTTCTATTAGGGTTTTCCTCCAAACAAGCTGCGTCGATCGAGAAAAAGTTACTCAATTAGACCCATGGACGTCGTTCCAGAACTTTCTTTGTGTTTGACCGAAACTCAAATTCTCCCTCCTTTCACGCCTTCTCGGGAACGGGCACGTACGCCGAAAGTTTTCGCACGGCGTTACAGCGCGCGCCGCAAAAGGGAACTTTTCGAGTCGGTACCCCGGGCACGTGCACGTTGGAAAATGAAAGAAAAAAAAGTATTGGTGTTGGAATGTACAAGCACGCCGAGTGTCACTTTTTTACGTGTTGCAATTAAATGAAAAAAAAAAAAGAATTTTGGCCCATGAAGGGCTCGAACCCGCGACCTTCACGTTATTAGCACGACGCTCTAATTTTTTTTTTTCTGAAGAGTTTTATTCAGGTACAAGGTTTACAGTATCACAATTGTACAAATGTAGTGAATAATCTACCACCTAGAACTCTGTATGTGTGATTGCCAAATCGCATATGCGACGGTCACAACCAGTTTTGTATTATTTGTTTTGCTAAATCACATGTAAGATATTTTGTTCTTCTTTCTTGCTTTCCCCCAAGTGTGGTGGGTGACATTTTTGGTATATTATCTTCCGGAAAAAGAATGAGGCCACTCTACAAAAACCGGGGCAATATTTTTTTGCGTCATACACATGGGCTATTTTCTTAAAAATAAAAGGAACATTCATACTCACAAAACACACACATATTCATACAACGCTGCTGTTAAGCCTTATATCTGTCTATATATATATTTACAGAGAAAAAGTATAGTCGCGCGTACATATAAGTTATGTCGTTTACATAAACATTGGTGGTGACTGCCCAATGATTCTTACCATGGTACCTCCATCGGGTCCGAATGGTGTACTAGTCGCCACCAGTATTTCTTCGTGTTTAAATAGTATTCATTTAAAGTATCCACTTTGGATAGATCCATGATAGGTCTTGTTAGTGACAGTCTAAATTCAATCTCGTTATCAGATACCCAACTGGAGAGTGCCTCTACCGTTATAGTACGGGTTGTTCCATCGTGTATGCTTGGCGATGAGATCGCCAGCCAGCATAAAAAAGTTATTAGTACTCTCCAGTGAAAGGGTCCTGAACATCCCCTCAAGTTCCTTTACGAAATCCTCTGAATACGTGCCTGGCGCATAAGACGTATCTCTCGAATAGACGTAATTTCTCCATTTTGGAGTTAGGGATGTTGTACCAGATGGGACATGCATATGTTAGGATTGGTCTGATCAATGTGATGTAACTAAGGGTTTTGCATTTGCTATTTAGGTTTTCGGAGTGGAATAGTCGGGAGAGGCTCTTGAATGCTTGCTTTGCTTTGTGAAGTTGTGTGTCTACGTGTGTGAAGAATTTTAGATGGGGGTCTAGGAGTAGGCCCAGGTATTTAGTTGTTTGCTTGTGATGGATTGTGGTTTGGGAATTGGGGTTTTCTTTCAGTTGGAATTTTTTCCAGTGCTTAAAGACGTCGAGATGTGCGTTTTTTAGTGTGGGGCGGAAAACGATTGTTTCGTATTTTTGCGTATTTATTTTTGTAATTCACGTAATTTTTATTTTTTTCAAATAGTGTTTGCAATGAACTTTCTATTGTTGTCGCTTTTTTGTTGATGGAGTAAATTACCAAGTCGTCTGCGAACGCTATTGCTTTTGTGTTGTTTCCTTGGTTAAGGTCGAAGAGTTTGAGGAGGTTGGCGGTGTATAGGTTAAAGAGTACGGGGGAGATTACTGTACCCTGTTGGAGTTCGTTGTTCATGTTAAATGTTAAGGTGGAAGTATTTTTGCCGCCTGTTGTTAGGAATTGTTTATTTTGTGTTGCATTCCATATTATTTTGAGCAGGTGGAAAGGAAGATTAGCTTTGGATAGTTTGTATAGGAGTCCCTCTAGCCAGACTGTATCGAAGGCTTTTTTAAGTCGATCAAACAGGCGCCTACGCATTTTCCGTCATTCAGTGCTTAACATATGTCCGAGGTTAGTTTGTTTATCGCGTGTGTGGCGGAGTGTTTATGTTTGAATCCGAACTGCTCTTCGGATATTAATTGGTGTTCGTTGATATAATGTTGGAGTGATGTGAGTATTGTTTTGTCGTATATCTTGCTTATGTTTGGAAGTAGGCCTATTGGCCTATAGCTCGTGGGGAGAGCGCCGTTTTTACCTTTCTTTTTTATGTAAATTGTTTTTGCTTTTTTCCAGCTAGTTGGAAAATAGAAGTTATTGAGTGCGTTATTAAATAGAATTGTGTAGAGATTAACTGTAGAGGTGTACTGTGAATATGGGTAGCGTTGTGTTTGCTTCTGTGGATTTTTTGGTCTGGAATCTCGTTACTTTTGTGAAGTGGAGATCGGTGATTTTCGTGTTGACGAGTTCGTTCAGAATCGTTTCCTCGTCATAGTCGCCTTCTAGGTATTTTAGTAGGTAGATTTGTGGCTTTTCGTATTTTGGGGTGTAAGTGTAGTATTTGGTGTCTTTTTTTTTTTTAATAATTCTAGAATGGATCTGTAGTCGGTTTGGTGTTCAATGTAAAGGGTATGGCTGTGTCCTTGCTTGTGGACTTAGTGCGGAAATTGCCTTCGAGTTTACAGGGGAGGTGGTTTAGGATGCAGTTTATAGTGGCCTGTTCCGACTGACTGTTGATTGTTATGGGGGAGGGAGGGGGGGGGCGGTTACCTTCCTGCAGTGCCGCTTGGCGGGGGGGCTGAGGGTCTGGAAATGGCGCGGGGCTTCTTGTGGCTGATTGTGAGTTGACAGTGCTGGTGCTGTTTGATCGTCCTGCGGGGTGGTCTGCTTTTGGGTCTGATTGTTGGGGTCCTGGTGTTGAGCCGTCTCTCCTTTTTTTGGTGGAGACCGTTGTAAATGGGTTACTTAGCCGGTCGGGGCTACGTTCCTTCTTTTGGGGTTTCCCGCGATGGGTGACGTCGTTTGGTGGTGGTGTTGCTGAGTCGGATTCTTATTCCATGTGGCTGGCTTTGTTTGCAATTTCAGATTGCAAGTTGCTGATAATGTCGAGGTGGTTCTTGTGCTGGGTGGCCAGATAGTCATTTTGTGCTTTTAGGTTGCTGATTTCCTTGCGTAGAGATGGCAGTATTTCCGAGAACTGTTGTTGTTGCTCGTTTTCTGTGGTCGTGGAGGTTAGAGAGTCTATCGATGAATAGTAGTTACCCTGTGGGTCCGTTGATATAGTGAGTCGTGGAGACTTTAGGGGAGACGAGTTCCTCTTGGCGTTTTTTTTTTTTTGATTTTTGGGTGTACCTTAGGGATGTTGGTGTTCTTTCTCTTGCCTGCTGTTGAGATTATTTTGTGTACTTTACTGAGGTCTCTCTGCGAGAGGCATCCTGCCTTTTCCATTCTAATTATTTGCTGGATGTCCTCATCTGCTACTGCTGGTGGCGATTCTTTCTCCTGGGATGTATCCATCTGGGCTGCTGGTAGGTGTATTCCTTTTTGTACTTTTATTTTTACGTGACAGGGGGGGGGGGCCCTGATGTTGGTGGTGACACTTTTCACTGGGATTTCATTGTTGATGTCACTTAATAATTAAACACTAAAACACATATGTATTTCACTGCGTCTATATGCGCTAAACACTGTTAGTTAACACTGTACGGGCTGGTTTGGTAGGCGTTTATCGTGGGCCATTTGCTTTGCCCGACGCGGTTACTGCACTTTGCTTGGACGAGCGGGGTAGGTTTCGCACCACTGTGTGGTACGTGTTACCTGCTTGACGGTCGGCTAACGAATGCTAACTGTGACTTGTCGGTACCTAATCTGTTTTTTATTAATATCGACATGCCACCCCCATTCGATGAATTTCTATCGTTCCTTATCATGTTATAATCTTTGAACTCTGGCCTGTGAAAGGGTTTCAATTTCATTCCATTTAGAAGGACGATATTGGGGTCCTCCCCCCGCAGCAACTGCACCAGGTTATACCTCCTTTCATTAGATGCTATCGCGTTGGCGTTAGCCGTAATTATTTTAAGTTTTTACCCTTTTTGCTTATAGGGACCACTTTTGCAGTTTTCCAACCATTAGGAAAATAGCAGTTGTTGGGGAAATGATTAAAAATTATATAATAATCATAAATAATCCCAAAAGGCAGATTTTTTAAAACTATGTTAGGGATACCATCCAGACCCGATGGTTTCTTATTATTAAGTGTCTTAAAAAGTTTTAGTGTCTCTAAGGGGGTACAGAAATATTCAACGTCGATGTCCCAGCAAGGATTGCTTGTCGCATTATTATCAGAGAATTGCACCAGGGAGGTATTTGTGCATGTAATGTTTTCTATGTCCCTAATGATCTCCTCATAGTGCTTTTCTATCATTTTTGTTAATCTGGGCTTTCCCAGGTCTTTACTTTGGGTGTACACGGCTGCGAAATTGGCCCCAATTACGTTGTCTTTTTCGCTTGCTATGACTTAGTTTCCGTCACTGTTCGTTTGCAGCACCCTAGGATCTATATTTGCAGTGGCTAGAAGATTTGTGTGATTGTTCTGGACTATCAAATTAGGGATCGAAATTTTTTCTTTGGGTCTAAATATAGAATTTATCTGAGGGAACATCTCCGTTGAGTTTATAGGAATCTTTTTGATCTTATTTTCCCAGAAGTTCTTAACCGACTTCTGGAATTCTCTTTTGAGGTTTATTTTGCATTTTTTTACAGTGTTTGGCATTTTGGATGATAAAGGGGACCTGTACGGATGGATTTCTGTATTCCTTATTTAAGATGGTTATTAGTTTACTTTTCGTTTTGAGCAACTGATCCTGGGATTCATGTAGACGTCTGTGGAGTTGTAGTCTTGGTATTTTTTTTTCTATTGCTTTGCTTATAACATTATTTATATCCGATTGGTACTGTTGTGTCAAGGCGCCTGGGGTCGAGATTCTGGCAGAGAATCTCGGGGTGCTCCGGGTCGTCCTTCACGGTTGTCGTCCAACAGGCTCCGAAGGTTCGGGTGAGAATGCCGGGACGGAAGGATTCGGTTCGGAAACCGAAGGTAGGGGATCGTTGCTGATTAAAGAGTTGGAACTCACCGTAAGGTTTAAACAAGTTTATTCTGTCCCGATCTGGGTGACACTGGTACTATGCCTTTATCAGGCGTGGATCTTGTACAGCGTCTGTATCAAGTCTCCATGTGGTCTCAATCAAGTCTGAGCTCGCATTGCTCGTACATCGTTGTAATCGGGGCGAAGCAGGGACCATCGGGGTGTCCGTCTTTGGCCCGCTTTTGGGTGTTTCACCATGTGCTGATGGTCTCGGAACGTTTCTGAGAATCTTTACGAGAATCTTTATATCCGACAATATGATTCTCGAATCCCTTTAGGAATAAGTTTTCTTCATTGCATTGTCTTCTCATAACGGGACTCGGTCCTCCGTGTTTCCGCGTAACTGTGTCCACTTTCGTTTTACAACTTCAGCAATATTCGTTAGCTTTTAATATTTTAGAAAAAAAAGGGCAAAGGGTCCCGACATCTGGTCGGCCACCGGTCTCGTAATACGGCACACCAAATTACCGGATCATAAAAACCGTACCGTCGGTAGATATTCACAAGGTCAACGCGGCCAAACTAATCCTTAAGCTCGCATGTTTATGAATTTCACGTGTACGTACCACCCTGCTAAGAAACCTTTTCCTCCACCACGACTCCCTCGAAAATGTAAGGGCGGTTCCTTGATTCCAAAACTGCAACCAATCGGAAGTAATAACTTGCAACCGCCCACTCTGTCATCTGCCCAACGAACGAAAATCCGAGCTCACTTGAACGATACAAGACTTCCGAACAGACAGTTCACGAAAAGACGTCAAATCCGACAGATCGATCATCAAAATCCGAACTTGTAATAACGCGGTGTGAAATTACCTTTTTGCATAATACTTATCCACTTGTACAACAGTTACACATGTCCTTTTATTAATATATTTTTATTGTTATTGTTTCTTCAACGTCTGCTTCAACCAATTTATTCTCCTTTACCACGGTAAATCGTCGTAAGGGTGCATGTTGCAACACAGTGTTGATAAAAATCAAGATGGAAATTTACGCTCTCCGTTGACTTGACTCTCTGTAGTCCAGTCTCACTGCGGAACACGTGCTCGCAAGCTCCGGTCCATTCGGTGCGCGAACAGTTGTGTCTATCGAGTTTTTTTAAAAATGTATTCGGAAGATCTTCGGGCCGTAAGTATTTCTCACTATGTTTTTTTTCCGGTGTTGTGATTATTGCCTGTCATTCTGTTATTATTATTGACAGATGTTCGCCGAACGTCGTATTCCTGGTTTCATCTGTATCCAGGAGATGTGTTCGCTGCGGCGGGAGCGGCGGTTGCAGCGATATTACATTGATTGCCTGTGGGAGGAAGGGTTCCCGTCGTGGGCCCTGTCTTGTGATACTTTTGGGCTGCGGCGGCTGTTTGGGCTGCCTAGGATGGACGAAGAAGTAAGTGACTGTTCCGTTAGCCTGTCCTCCTCTCCTTTTTGGCTATGTTTCGCATTTAACATGTTTCTTTCCTTTTTGTTATAGGGGTCAGTACGACCTTTGGGGCTTTCCTCCCCCTTGTTAATTCGTAATGTAAAATTTTCTTAGAATATACTTAATTTTACATTACAAGAAACGAAGCCACACAGTTACGAAAATTCGTAATTTCGACTTTTCCCTCAAGCAAAATCAGTTTCCTTTTAATTGCACCATGATTGCTGATAATCCACCCTAATAATAAAAACAAGTTCTCACAAAGCTTGGATGAAATTTACCTTCATTATCCTGGAATACATAACATTTTGAAAGATATAAGCTCAGGAGAATACATAGTTCGAAACTCTGGCGAAGTTGGTTTCGAGGGTGGCGCGATACATCGCCAGTGACCGATAAGAAAGTTTAATAAAAATGTCCCGCCAAATAAGTGCCCAGTTTGCTACCTATCGCGAGACTCCTTTTATTTCCCACCCCCTAACGAACTCGAACGCAGCCCCTCCGTGAAACACCCCTTTATCGCAACCGTCTGTGCTCTTTTTTCCCCCGGTTTGTTCCCATTACACCGTGGAATATATCGCCATCGAGTCAGTCGAGTCTACGGTCCGCCATAAACTATTAAGTCGTTGCAGGTGTCTAGCACGACTTTATACGACGTCAGCAAACTTTTCGTTCCGCAGTAGCCGGACTGGCAATCTGCTGCCAGAGACTCTTAGCTGGACCTGTAGGCCGATATGTATGGGGCTTAAGGTCGCTGCTCACAGAGGGGCGCCAGAGTTGAAGGACAGAATGGCCAGTTGGCCAATTACAGGAGCCGTTTCATACGGACAACCTAGGGTGCAAGTTCACCGGACTGATTTCTTCAGGGCATCGAGCTTTCCCAGATTAACTCTTTCGCTGATTAACTCTTCTGCAGAGAGAAATCGGAAGTCGGTCTTAACCCTCCGGCGGGCGCGCTTTGTCGAATCTCATAGGCGGGCGCGCTGCGGCACTTTATGCCGGAAACAGAAATACACCAATATAGTTCAATAATAGCAAAATTTATTGCATAAATGACAAGAACAGTAAAGTTAGAAGTAGTTCGTACAAAATAAACAGAATAAATACTAGAAAAAACAATAAAAACCAATAGTAAAAATAGTAATTCGTAGTGGAGGTGGAACACCTACGGCTAGTTTGCAGGAACCCATTCCCCAGCAACGCTGATACTGACTTGCAATGCCGGCAGAGAAACAGTCACAAAGTGAGAGAAGATATTGTATTTCGTCGCCTTCGTGTTGCTTTGTAGCGCCGAACGTCGTTTATGATTTGCCGCCATTTCGGTCCCTCTCACTCATTCGCGGGCTGTCCCACTATACGCGATACCAGAGTAAAGAGAAGCCGAAAAGACTCTCCGACTAAGGTGATGCTCGGTCACGAATCCTTATCTTAGATCAAGACAGATTTGTATAGTGCGCGCGCTTGTAAACTAAATAATTAATCGGCGGAAATCTTTGGGGCAACAGCACTCAGGGCGGTAAATAAATAGAGGGAATCGACCGAACTGAAGATGATTTGCAACGTAATGGACCATGGAGCACGATGAAAGATTCATTGCTACAAACAAATACAACTTAGTTATAAGAGTTTTCTACATGAAATGACCAGACGCGATGCGCAACAGAATATCGCGATTTAGTACCTTCCACTTGAAAAATTCAGTTACATCTAATACAGTACTTCAATAGCCACGATTTTGGTGTTATGTTTTTTTATAATAGTCAGCCAAGCACATCTCGATGGACAGTGGCATACAACTAGGAATATAAATGAAATCTCTAAACACATAAAAATGCGGCATAAAAGACCGCGACGCACCCGCCGCAGGGTTAAGGTTGTCAGGGCTCTCTGAGTTTTCTGTCTGTGGGATATTTTCGTTCGTAACTGTGGAAGCAGAGTTTTTATTTTCTGTATCTGTGTCTGTTTTGTTTAATTGAGTTTTGAAATCTAGAGACGCCGGTAGCGTCTCGACGCCAAGTACAGGAAACACACCCTGTATATGTCGACTGTCGCTACGGCTATCATTTACTCGAAAAACGGCTAATCCAACCTAACCTGAAACTTATTTCATTGAGATCTCATCACGCCTGCAATATTTTCTAAATTTAAAAGCATTTTTCTTATGTAAACCGCATATAAGCTTTCGAATATGACTAAATTCAATAAAATCGGTCCACGCATGACAGAGATATCGTAATATCGTCTCATGGATCTGTCGGAAACGGTAAGATTTTTTTATTCTCCTTCTCTAAGAAAATTTTCGGTGCCGATGTCAAGGTGTCGATGAATAAGAATTATTAAAAAACACAAAATAATGAAAGTGTATTCATATTGTCAGAGTTTTAAATTGACAAATTATGTGAAAGCTTGTGAGAGGAAAGGTATCGGTGTCGATGAATGATCTTAGAATTATTTTAAAACGCAATATAATGAAAATGTACTCATATTGTCTGAGTTTTAAATTGACAAATTATCTGAAAGCCTGCGAGGGGGGAGGTATGGGTATTGATGATCTGAGAATACCTTGCCTGGCCACGCCAAGTATTTGACTTCCAGGCCGCGGACATCTAGGCAAATGACTAGATGATAAATTTTATCTTCACATTATTCAAATGTGCGTGATTATTGCAAAACACCTTTATATACTTGCAGCTCATTTTGATTTCACATCTTTTTTTATATTGTAATTATTATTATCTTCTATTTTTCTATGATTTATTTTATAATACTCTTTTCCGTCCTTGATTTTTTTTTAACTACGGCAAGCTTAGATAAAATCTACGTCATACTCGTCTCCCTGAATAACGTACAAATGAATGCGCGAAACATCTGACGATAGGGTATTAAAATGTGGGAAACAAAGAATGGCAATATTTTTTATACTGTTTCAAATAGGGAATAGTGTTTTAGGCTTCAAGGCCAAAACTAGATATTATATCCAAATTTTACTTACAATACGCAATGAGTACCATTACTAGCCGAGATGGGAGGAGGACAATAAAATGTGAAAAACTTCACTCACCTGAAAAAAAAGGACGTGGCATTTACATCGCTAAAAGCATTGATTTTTCAATTCAGTATTCGATTTAAAAAACGAAGAATACCGATACAAATATGAATTATATTAACGTGTACTAATTTTGAGACTTTATAAAGCCTACTGAACAAACAACGTAATAAATTTAATTTAAAATGATACAAATTCAGAGTCTCTGTTTCTTTCGTTTAAATTATTTATTAGTAGTAAATATTGAAACTAATATCAAATCACAAAATAAACCATGAACACGTGGCTGATATTTATCGTAATTATAAAAACAGATTATATTTCCACAGGTATTGGTTCCAATTACAAGCAGCAGTATTATTTTTTTAACTGCCCATTGTATTAAATATCAAAACTTTTTAACACTCTCCGCCGTTTTTAATCATTCTGTGCTCGATTCAGGGCCTGTGTCCGTCATTGTCAAAGACCGTGGAGAGGGAGCTCCGCGCAGCGGACGTAACCAGGAATGGGATAATTAACGATGTATACTCTCTCTCTCTCTCTCTCTCTCTCTCCTCCTCTGTCGGTCCTCGCAATTCGCATATGGCATGGTCGATCGAGATGGCCAGAGAAAGGCCAGGAGTATCGTGCAACCAAAGAGTACTCCTCACCGGTCCTCGAACAATCAACGATGGAAGTTTCTACTTGGGTGGCAACTCTTCACCTTTTCCCTGCCCGTCCCGCATCCACACAATCCTCCGCGCGCAGGAGAGCGAATTAACAGCGAGGGACCGTGAGACAAATTTTTGGGTCGCGACAACCTTTGGCTAATGGACGACTCCGCTTTTTGCTACTAACTGTGCAGGATACGCCGCGTAAAATAATTAGGGGATCGCGTTCTTTCACGAACAATTCCACAGGATGAACCGAACCCCAACAACGAGGGAAAGTACTAAATAAATATTTGGCGTGAGGACTGCTTTGATAAATTTTTAATTTCTATATGGTGAAAAACGTATCAATTGCATGATAGTTCTTTATAGATCACTTTTATCAAATACACATAAGTTATCAGTGTATGTTTTTAATTTTAAATTGAATGAGTTTTTTCAAAGTTAATTATGTTAAGTACCAGCATTAAAACATATCGATTTTTTTGTGAAGAAATTGAATTCACAAGTAAATTTCTATCAACTGTACTTCTACTAAAGTGTAATTATGTAAATGTATACGGGCTGGCCTTCTTTATAAAGGGGTCCGGATGCGAGAAATATTTTGGGGCTCCAAACAATTTCTCAACGGTAAAAAACATAATATCTTTTCACGAAAAAAGGTCAATAATAACAATAATAAAGAAATGAAATGAAAAAGTAAACGCAATAAATATTAATATATTTAAATAATTGACATTTTTATTGCCGTATCTTCTATATATATATAAAATTGAAATCAAATACTACTGATATCACGATTTCTCTGGAACCACTGATCCAATGACCATGAAATTTGGTAGGTAGGTTCCTCTTAGCCCCTAGGTGTTCGCTAAGAAATCTTTTTAAAAAACTCCCTCCCCTTCACCGAAAAACCATATATAATATAATGTATATATAGGTTATGCAAGTTATTGCGACCGACCGGAGCGCGGTCGAACTCTCGCGAGCAGTGATGAGATATGGGCCGGTTTTTCTCGCGCATTGCGCGGCGTTTGCAGTACCGTATCTATGTTGGGGCGCAACTAATGGGTGTAGCGTTATTGGCGGGAAAGCAGCAGGGTGATCAAGGTACCTCATTTTATCGAAACTTGTACTATACTGATGCTAAAATCGCCGCGTATGCGCGGGAAAAACCGGCCCATATCTCATCACTGCTCGCGAGCGTACTCGCGGGTGAAAATTCGACGGGAGCAAGGTATTAAGGCCGCTGCGAACGGAATCGAGAGCTATCGTCGTAGCACCAATCGCATATTTCATTCGCATACCCCAGTTACTTTGGGATTTTTACCTTTATTATTATTACAGCTTTCCAGTTTTCCTTCTGTTTTCTTTTTCTGTTTTAAGAGGGCAGAAAGTTTTTAATCTATATATATAAAAGAAGAAGTCCTGACTGACTGACTGACTCATCAACGCCCAGCTCAAACCGTTTAATCCGGGAACATGAAATTTGGAAAGTACATTGTTTTCATGACGTAGGCGCCCACTAAGGAAGGATTTTTGGAAATTCCGTCCCCAAAGGGGTGAAAAGGGGTAAAATGTATTATCTCGGATTCCTTAATATCTCTTAGGCCCCGTTAGATATCAACTTGGTTTTTACATACAAAGGTTTCCTACACAAATCCCTAAAAATCAATTTCAGGATTTTGCGCTAATCAACCCCTAAGGGGGTGAAAAGAGGTGAAATGTATTTTCACGGATTCCTCAAAATCTTTTCGGCCCAATTAGATGTCAACTTGATTTTTTTTTTACTTCGAAAGGTTATCCACATAAATGCCTCAAAACCAATTTCAGGACTTCGCCCTAATCAACCCCTAAGGGGGTGGTGAAAAGGGGTGAAATATGTTTTCATAGAGTCCTTAATATCTTTTAGGCCCGAAGCGAAGCGCGGATATATTTTGCTAATCATTAATAATATTAGATTATTATATTCGAAATAATATTCCAATTTCTTTTTTGACAGTCCTCGCATACCATGGTATGGTTACCACACCACAATTGTGGTGTGTCCGTAGTATTACTCGTTTTATGTTTAGAGCGTGAAATTCAAGTCGGTCCCCTTTTTCTGAAGACCCTGTACAGTCCGGGGCCCGGATAATTGTTTCAATATCGCTTCTACAGTCAACAACAGAAGAGTGAAGTCAAATGTCACTCCAACTTCGAAACAGTTACGCCAACCAGAAATCTGCTGAAAACTATGTGGCATCCATAAAATCAGACAATATTCTACATCCGCATCCGCGCTTCATTCACACAGCAACCAGCTCGTTAACTGGCCGGCTCGAGGCTAGCTCGTTTCGCTCGATTTCCTTGGATAATTGATCGAGAATGCGATCGTAAAGCATCGCAATTATTTCCTTAATAAGGAGGCAATAACACTCGTTCGCCGTAATAGGAAAGCAAGGGACGGGACAAGAGAAGGGGCGAGAGGAGTAGTAGGAGGCCACAAGAAATAATGGTGGAGGTCACGGCGACGAGGACGGATTTCTTTCCTTCAACAATGTTGCCACTGTAATTAAAGTTAAATGCGCGTCAGTCATCTCGATCTTCATTCACTCGCGGCTTGGTGGTATAATGTTGGTAATGGCTCGACGGAGGATTCGTTCTCTTTCGCTTCTCCGCCCAGAAATCAGGTACAAAATATGTCTTCGGTCGAAAATTATAGCCCCAACAATATTAGCAGAGAGAGCTTGAACGATGGTTAAACGAGGCTCGGCGCTGGAAATTATTTACGCAACCGCAGGATTGCCTTTGCTTTCCCTTTTCCGTGGATGTTGATACAGGGTGTTCGGTGAAACGTGGTAAAAATGGAGGGAAGAGGGTTTCTCGTAAAAAGATGAATGAAAACTGGATTTTTTTTATTTGTAGCGGTGTCTCTGAGAAAAATGATCTTTAATGTGAAATTTTTTATAGAGGAGTAGTGGTAGATGACATATATTTCTCTTTAATGAAACAACTACAGTGGAACTTCGATAACCAGCTGGAATTAGCGGGAAATCGGATTAAGCGAAACACACGCATAAATGTGCACTCGATGAGAAGGCACCTGAGGAGAGCTCTTGGAGAAAGAGAACACGCCTTTGAATATAAAAACTATCTATGAGAAGAATGACGCAAATGCTGACTTTGTTAGAATAACGATATCAAATTAAACGAATTTTCGGTTTAAGCGGACTTCAGATTAAGCAAAACTCGGATTCTCGAGACCCCATAGTAATTCTACTCGGGATTGCTGCGTCTTGCTACTTTAAAAGACTATTGAAAATTAAAAAAAAACAGTAATACCTATTAGGTATCATAAAAGGTACACAATGTCGCCTAAACAAGTATAGCCATACATAAGAATTAGAAAAGTCAACCTCTATTTAAAAGTAAAAAGTGAACCCCTTTTACTTAAAAGTAGAAATCTATTTAAATATAAAAAGTGAATTTCTAAATCTGTTTAAAATGTAGTTAAATGGGACCAGCTTATGTACGAGACCAACATCGTTTTTCTCCAAAACTATTCGACAAATTTACAAAAATTATAATACATTTTTTATTTGTTTCTTCACAAAGAATCCATTGCTGGCTGGTTGTGGTATGTTTTAAGGAGCACTCTGTATAAGTGCGGTCGTAATCAGGAACGAGCAATGCAGAGGGATGCGCAATTTTTGCCAGCCGATTTAATTACTTGCGTGCGATCGTTTCGATATCGGGGGACGCTGAAATTGTACAGTTAATGCAAAAATAACAGAAGGGGAAACGGCTCGGTGAATAAATACACGGTACAATGGTAATTGGACAGATTGAAATATTACGTTTATCGTTTAATATTTATGAGCTTCGAAGTCTGAGCATGGCCAAGTTCATAGACCTGCCAACTGGGTCACTTTGATAACCTTTCGGCGGATAGGCCTCTAACTATTAAACGACTACGGTTCATGAAAGGGAACGGCTCCAACTTTGCTCGCAATAGTAACCTGGAGCAACTAAGTACCTACTAGGCGAGTGAATCGCCGCGCCAAGTAGAACGGCTCTAATTGTTTAATGAATTGTGTTCTTTGGCGTACTGATATTAGTACTTCGAATTAGGCTACAGATGCTGGGGTAGCTGGAAGTATACGGTTCAATATTTCTGTTGCTTTTTGTGAATATTGTGCAAGGTGACGAGAATAAAAATTGTTTACTTTGGAATGGGAAGCATGATTAGAGAAGGGCTCTGTTTCAGAGTTGTTGAGATTATTAGGATTTTTTGAATGGAAATGCCTGTTTTCCTGATGGTTAGGATACAAAGAAATTAAAATTAAGAAGTTGAAAAGTTAAATAGCTCGTAAACTATCGAATGGCAACACAAAATACCACGCATGAGTCAAAATTTTGTTCACCCTTTGCACAGTCCAAAGTATGCTTCTCAGACACACCAAAATTTAAACTGATGGTACACACTGGTATTATTAAACCTTGTGCAAGTGGAAAAATTCATGATTCGCAGAATCAAATGAATTATTGAATTTGTAATTGCTATACTATATTTTTCGCTGTTCCAAAGTGCTATATCTACTGCTTCAATATTTAATAAAACTAATAAAAGATCTCTGTTCGCTTGCCGAGCTAGTAAATTAAAATTCAAAGTATTAAAATCGATGCTGAATGCTTTACGTGTTCCCCTCCTTAGACCCCCGCAATAATATGAGACGAGACACTCAGTGCGAGAGAATGATAACAGTAATAATCAAATATCTATCGTCAATGGGCCAAATCATTTCCGCGTTAATTAAGTGGACAGCGCGAGACAGATGACGATGAATCCAGCGGTAGCCGCGCTATCATCCCAATGATAATAAGACGAAAGAAATTACTCTTCACAACGAATTAACGACGAGAACTGGCGTAATGGCGGGCAGCGCCAAAAGCTGGTCCACGGATAAAATTTATTATCCAGAATCACTGCCGTGGGTCGAGAAGGGATTAAGGCGGATTCTCAAGGCGTCTCTCTCCACGCCACCGTGCAAAGGGAGGCGTGGTCCCATCTGCGATTCTTTGGGCCTTGTCGCGTGTTCGACGGGCATAACTCAGCGGAAGGAAAGTGTATTACACGCTCCTAAATCTGGCGTTCGAACGGTGCCCTCTTATTAATAATTACACACGACTGCCCGTTATTGTTGCGGTCACGGCGCTTGCTAATTGTAAATTGTGCCTGTGAGCCAAGTCCGCGCGAGAACGTGCTCCCCCCAGCAAAGAAATTGAATTTCTTCGTCAAATCTTGGGAACCAACAACGTGCCTGCCACGAACAAAAAATTCTTTTATAAATACTGTTACACCAGATGCGCTCTTCATCTCCGAAATACAATTTCTGTTGGTGAATTAAAGAGTCCTTGTAGAAAACACTGTAAGTGCCAAAAATCAGATTTTTATTGGCATTACAATTGGTACGTAGATCAATTTTGGCTCTCATAGTGTTTTGTACAAGTACTCTTCAATTATTACACTATTTAATTGATATGAGACTTAAATGCAGAAGAAGCAACAGCAATTAAACTTGTTGAATATCTCACAGAACATTCAGTACCGTGTCAATTTACTAAATTCAATAGCTTCCAGATATGGATTAAACATTCCGACCAAATGAAGTGCAGCAGAATTGCCACGAGACAAAATGGTAACGCTTCGTGCACACAAAGACCGCGAACACGATCAACACCTCGTTCAAGACACCCCCTTACGAGCGTACCTCAAAAAGCCAATTCCCCCGGCTGGTTAGCCAACAATACCGCAAATTGCGATCACGTTGTTCCTCCCTAACCGGGGACTCTCGGTAGACGGGATTTATTGGGCGAAATCATCGCCGGAGGCAGGTGAAATTTAAGGTGGATTCACGAGGTGTCCCTCGTCGCGGCTTTCGAAAGGGGCGTACACAGGGCGATAGATTCTTCGTTGTTGCGTGCAATGAGGGTGTAATTAAAAAAAGTCCGCGTATCACGTGACCCTAAATCTACCCTCGATTAAGGCTTATTACCGGTAAACACGATCAAGAATGTCGGATCCAGGGGGTAGGAGAGAGAAACGGCGTTTCGTTGCGTCTCAGGCATTCTCAGGTTCCGTTCCCTCAGGAAGAATCCTTATGGGTGCAATTACACGGGGTAATTATATCCCCCCTCCCTCGGTGGCTCGTCCTTCACGTCCAGCCTTGTCTCTTTCTCGCTGGTACGCGGAGGCTCGTTTGAACGCGCATCGATCGATCCACGGAACGAAACGCTCGTTATTATCTACGGCCTATAAGGAGGTTCCTCGTAAGCAGATACATCCACGGATTGTAATGGGAATACGGGTAATTATAGTAATTTAGCCGGTGGTACGTGGACACGAACGAAATATCGGCTTACGAACGTTTCGTGACGATTTGTCGTTCGATGGGAGAGTAATCGCATCGAGTATCGTCACGTTGCGTTCGATGGTCGAAGTAGAGAGAGCGAAAAACAATCGTGTGAAGTACTATTTGACAATGAATAAAAATTTTCGGGTGACAGAAAAAAATATTCATGAAGCGAAATTTGGAGGATATGGAGAACAATACAGTACTGCCTGGTAAAGGCGAAAATATTAAATTTTTATTTTTCATTAATCTATAAATTATCATACCAGCGACCTTCGATAAGCGATTTTAAAGTTCAAGGTGATAATCTGTGTTCGCAATCAGTCATTCACTACGCAAAATTTAAATACACATAATTTTTTAGTTAGATTTTCAAAATAATTACATCAATGGATTGCTGAAGTTCTCCTGATGAAAATTAGACTAAACACGGTGCTATTCGAACCATTTTCAATGCTAGTCGCGTGCAATAATTTCTACGGGAGTTTGACTTTCTATGAGTTTGGATTCATTGTAATCAGGAATGTTGAAGTTTGAATTGTCGCACTTCTAAATTACCTAGGCTCCGCCATGTTGCGATCGGCGCTCTTCCGTGCGATCCTGTAACCGATCGTTCATCCAACCGTTTTACTCACAAGGGGAGGCCGCGACATCTGGAACACGGATTTTGATGACTCTCATATATGTTGTAGTGTAGGCGTAGTAGACCAATATATGTGTCACATGTTGGGGCCACTACCCCATAGTTTCCGAAATATTAATAAAAAGATGTTTATGCGTTGAAGAACAGAAGCGATAGCGTTGTTCATTGTAATGATGAATAGCGACGCGTGTAAAGGGCAGGTCTCGTACCAAAACTTTCACCGGTTCGATTCTCACTGGAATCATTTTTTTTATAAATTTATTTTATATGTTTTATTCCTCAAAAGATAAAGTATTATTTTTTACATTCTAAAATGTGACATTTATCGTAAAAACAAATGAAACAATAAAATTTACGACACCATGCACATCTAATAAAAGATGTATGGCCACAGGTACATTTTTTGGTTCTAATTTCAGGTGGAAATTGCACCTGATTTACATTTAGAAAAATGTAAATTAAATCAAATGTCATGTCCACTAGAAACTAATTGTACAATTAAAAAATGTACCTGTGGCCATACATCTTTTATTAGATGTGCATGGTGTCGTAAATTTTATTGTTTCATTTGTTTTTACGATAAATGTCACATTTTAGAATGTAAAAAATAATACTTTATCTTTTGAGGAATAAAACATATAAAATAAATTTATAAAAAAAAATGATTCCAGTGAGAATCGAACCGGTGAAAGTTTTGGTACGAGACCTGCCCTTTACACGCGTCGCTATTCATCATTACAATGAACAACGCTATCGCTTCTGTTCTTCAACGCATAAACATCTTTTTTTATTAATATTTCGGAAACTATGGGGTAGTGGACCCAACATGTGACACATATATTGGTCTACTACGCCTACACTACAACATATATGAGAGTCATCAAAATCCGTGTTCCAGATGTCGCGGCCTCCCTTGTCAGTCAGTCTGTCGCAAGCACGTGTATAGGTCGAGCTTCCAATAGTACCTTTGTGAACAATATGCGTGAGTTTTGTGCGTGCAACATTCTTTTTAATATACGGACTATCTCAGACATCGCTCGATTTCTATTCAACAAATGCCTCATCGTCAGGTTATGGGCCCAGTCGCCTTGTGTGAAATATTGTCCAGAAGGAAAGTTCGACAAGCTTGACACGTGGTGAAAACGTCTAAGAGCCGGGTAAGCATAGTGAAAAGTGCCCCCCTATCAAATTGAACTTGGTGTATAGCAATCGATATGTTCCTCAAAGAATAGTATTTCTGCTAAATATCAACCCGATACCCTTGTTACCTGGTTAGTTGCGGGATGAAACGTAATTTGCAGTTTAAGCTCCCTTACGTTTGTTCTAGTGTATAGAAACTTATAAAAAAAATCAGAGACATTCTACGCATTGGTGTACATGTCTGTGAATTTTTTCGGAATTTTCAGCTGCAAAACCGAATTTTAAAAAATTCAAAAAGATTAAAATTGCCGATTTCATATTCAAATTATCAAGACACCACATTTATATCTTTACAGTTTTGGCCTCTTTATATGGTTCTGAGTGTGTAATTTTTTCAGATTTTTCGAAAGGGTGGAACGCAGTTACAAAAATTAAAAACTAAATTTCCTACCTTCACGCATGCTAAAGGTGAGTGGGCATAGGTACTCATGCGACGAATATATTTTGTTCATTAAATGGGTGTTGTATGTGTGGGGAGAGGACTCAGGAAGCGGCAAAGCCGAACACAAAACCCAGATGAACACCCAGAGTACTTTTAGGTTATATATTTTTATCGATGTTACACGGGGACGCTTCGTAAGTTTGCCTCTCAACCCATCGACGGTCGCGCCACGCGCAAAGGATTGGGTGTCCTTCTCTAAACAAATGCCGTCATCGAGACGGCAACGCATATCGCGGAAGACCCGAGGCGCTCTGCCTCGGTGTCTGACCCGACGCAGCAGGAATCCGAAGCCAGGTATTCCCACATATGCAATTCTAAATAATTTCACATGTGTTAAATGAGTCTATGCAATTAATCTGAAAACATTTTACCGTTGATAAGTGTGAATTTTTAACTAATTGCGTGTGTAAGTGATGACCGGCGTCAGTACATAATCTTCGACTTTACTTGGTAGATTCTTGATTTTTTTTAAATCTTTTTTTTTTCGAAAAACTGATGGAAATCGCGTATTGAGAACGTACTTTATGTTCCGAGTCTACGTAAAAATCTGTTTCCAAGTGGGGTATGCACTTCAAACGGATTTGACGTTCTATTCAGTGGACGTAGTCATATTTATGCGTGATAACAAGCCCACTACACACGGATTCAAAGTGGAGAAAAAAATTTATTCGATGTACTTCAAGTCCAGTAGTTTTTGCGATGTATGCGGTAGGGTTTGTCGATGTTCTCGGATCTGTTACTGTTACTTTCCGTCACATTTGACGCATCTCTATTCAAGGCCGTGTGCCCTATTTTCTGTCATCTTTTACATTGCATTTGGATTCTTTTGTTGAGTTTTTCCCACTTTACTGCAGAATAGAGAACCACCTTTATCTCTTTCAGCCTTTCTGGTTTACTGTCCAGTGAGAGCATAACTAGGAAGGCCGACAGTTTTTTATTTTCCCTTTTAGAACGCACCGTTTGGAGGATATCCACGCCTAGGAAATTTAGGCCCTCTAATTTTAATTTTTTTAATTCAGCTAATACTTCCGTAACATAAACTCAGACCATTTGTTTGGTCTGACTCAATGTGTTTCTTGATCGGTATGTGAGGCTCTCTTTCCTGTCACTGTCGCGCTATATGAGACTTTTGTGTTTATTAAATTATTTATATTTTTTATTCTTTTCTCCTTGTGGAGGAAGTTTTGGGCGCGTTTCTCTTCGATTTTTGTTTGGTTTTCTTTTAATTTAGGGTAGTCTGAATGGGGCTGGATGTCCGTAGTTTCTGCAGTGAATGCAGTATGGCTTATCTATGTTATTTGATCTATTTGCGTGATTTAGTGGGGACAGTTTGCAGTTGCCTAGCTCGTGCTTGGCGTCACATTTAACGCACCTATACTCGAGGTTACAGTTATTCACGGCGTGTCCTATCCTCTGACATCTTTTGCATTGTATTTGCGTTTTTCTATTTAATTTCTTCCATTTCACTGCTGAGTACAAGACTAGCTTTATTTCTTCCAGCTTCTCTGGTTTATTATCCGGGGACAGTTTAACCAGAAAAGCCGACAGTTTTTATTTTCCTTTTTTGAGCGTGCCGTCTGGAAATTTTCGACGTCAAGGAAGTTTAAGCTCTCTGTTTTCAAATTTTTTAATTCGTCCAGGACTTTGCTTCGAAGTCGCCGTCGAGATTTTTCAGCACATAAAGTTGTACTCTTTCATTTTTCGGGGTGAAAGTGAAAAATCGGATGTTATTATTTTTTAAAAGAATACATAATTTCCTAAACTCTGGGACCGAATCTGTTTGTATAGCTATTTTTGTTTCATTAATTTTTTTTTAGATGAAGTTCACGTTAGTTACCGAATTTTTTTATTAATTCAATAATACCTTTAGCGGACTTATTGCTAACATTAATTAGTGGGGGTCTGGCTGGCTTGTTTTCGGGACGGTCGCTGTGCGTTGTCGTCTGCTGTCGTGTATTGCCCGGAGAGGTAGTTCCCTTCCCTGTGTTACCGGCTGCTGCGGGGTGCGCCATTTTTGGACGCATTCCGTCGTTGGTCTTGCCTGTGCCTCGAGTTTTATTGGGGTTGAGCCTCTTCATAGAGATAGTGCGGTCTGGTCCTGTCGGAGTTTCTTTATCTCTTGCTGTACCTGTCGCTCTGTTCATTGTGGCGTCCTCTTCGTTGTAAGCCAGCATTTGATATCCGTTGTGGATCGTAATTTCACTGTGTACAATTGTTGGAGTATCTTCCAAAGGTGTCGTTGCTTCCATCTGTGAACAGAGTTTTATGATTGTCTCTTACAGATTTGCTATAGTGGTTAGGAGGCCCTCATATGAAACCTTTTTCTTTTCGTCCTTGTATATCGTGTCCAAGTTCATCTTCTTTCCTGCGGGGATTCCCTCGCTTTTCCTTTTCTTCGTGCAGTCCAATTTTTGTTTGCTGATAGGCGTAAAGGCTCGCATGGTTAGGACAGAAAGCGAGCCTAAAATAAAGACGAAAATATAAAGGTTTTATTTTTCATTAACCTATAAATCATCATGCGAGCGACCTTCGATACGCGATTTTAAAGTTTAAGGTCATAAGCTGTGTTCGCAACGGGGATGCGAACCCTAACTCGTACCCGGTTCGGTATTTAGTATCGTAGAATAACCCGCCTAACCAGGTAGCACAAGACATCTATAACCCGAGTGAGCCGCTTAACGTGGGTTACAGTAAGACGGTGAAAACCATAGTTGTAACTTGTAACCATGTTTCCAAATAGTAATCAATTTTATTTCAATATCAGACACTCCTTGGTAGGGTGATGCGTGCACGTGAAAGTAATAAATATGCGAGGTCAAGGATTAAGTTGGCCGCGCCGAATTCGCGAGCGTCTGCCGATGGTGCGGGTTTACGACCCTGTTGTTCCATGCTTCAGCAGTAGGTACCTACCTCACGGACGAAACCGATTATCGACCGGATGACGGGACCTTTGCCTATTGTCTAAGGTGTCGAAAATATTCAAATGCTAGAAAATATTAAACAATGAAAGCTATACGGTGAAACGCGTATGTAGTACATGGCTGCAGAAGATATTGAAAGACAAAATTCCGTTATAGGTGGAGAGTATGAAACGAAGAAAACTTTACGTTACAAAACTACTGATATACAAAAATTGCGCCAATTATCACAATGGCCTACAATTCCCTATTTATGTGATATATTACAGGTAGGTTATTCTGCGCTTGTATGTAGCCCCTGGTATCGAGGTGTACAAACGATTCTGGGGGAGTGTAGACCGTACTTCTCGCCCTTTCCCAGTAGCACGGATTTGGATATAGGACATGGGCGATATTTGTATTTTCAGTCACATTGTGGATTGTAGCCCAGTGGTCTCTGATTAACTTGAGCAGAAACAGATCAATCCTTAGGAGTTTTGCTTCTTCATATAATTTGTAGTTGCTTACTCTTTTTGTGAAATTACTCTCAAGAGATCTGTATCTGCTCAAGCATGCCCTCAAGCAATTTCTCTCGAAGAGTCTAATTTTCTCCATCGTTCCCGCGCAGATGTTAAACCAGACTGGGCAGCCGTAGGATAGAATAGGCCTGATTAACGCTTTATAGCATAAGACTTTTACCTCTTTGTGTAGGTCTCTCGAATAAAACAATCTTTTATGAGCCAGGAACGCTTTTTCCGCTTTTGATATTTGGATGTTGATGTGTGAATTGTGGTTTAACCTGAAGTCCAGGAAAACTCCTAGGTATCGCACCACTTTCTTGTGCGGTATTTCTTTTTGGACGTTATCCGTCTCGTGCAGTGCGAATTTTTTTGAGTTCCTACGAATGTCAGAATTTGCATCAGAAATCATTGATATATACGGTCTGAACAGTATTGTCTCGCATTTGTGTGTGTTTATTTTTAGCTTCCATGAATGAAAATAGATCTGAAGTCTGTCGAATGTGTCTTGGAGTGTAATTTTAATTTTTGAAGGTTTATTGTCTCGAATATAAATGAGGAGATCGTCTGCAAATGCAATGGCAGATTTGTCAGTGTCGCTGTTCAGACCGAACATATGCAGCAGGTCACTGGTGTAGATGTTGAACAGGATGGGGGAGTTTACGGTACCCTGTTGTAGTCCATTTTTAATACTGAAGCTAGTCGTGGATTTGTCATCCCCGCTTACTACTACAAATTTCTTGTCGTGGAGCATTTTCCATATCAGCTTCAATAATTGTTTCGGGAAACCTTTATTTATCATTTTATATATCAGGTCGTCGAGCCATACCGTGTCGAACGCCTTTCCGAGGTCTATAACACAGGCACCCACGCAGTCGCCCGCGTTTCTCGCCCAACAGATATTTGAGGTGAATTTAGTTAATGCGTGGATGGTGGAGTGCTTGTGTCGGAAGCCGAATTGTGTGTCAGGTATAATATTGTTTTCGTTACAGTGGTGTGATTTGGTCATTGATTCAAAGATTTTGCTGATGTTGGGGAGTAAGCTAATTGGCCTATAATTTTGAGGGTTTTCCATCTTCGTCTTTTTTTTTTTTTTGGATGGGAATTAATTTTGCTGTTTTCCAATTTGATGGGAAGTATGTATTATTTAAACAGTTATTGAAGATAATTGTGTAAAAATATGTATATAGTGGTGGCACAAAATTACAATGCGTGATTGGTTCATCCTATATGAAAAAAAAATCCTCCCCGACGGGGAATCGAACCCCGGTCTTCCGCGTGACAGGCGGAGATACTGACCACTATACTATCGAGGATCCGTAGTTTAGTACGTCTTTTGAATTTTGTTTTCCTGTGCAGAATGTTTTAATATTAAGCTATTATTAATTTGAATGTTAAACTATTATTAAGTGAAGTAGTAAATTTGTACTAATTCAAATATTGAATTAAAAATAATTAAAAATGTTGAATTAATTTTAATTCATAATATTGCATCATTATTAATTCAAAATGTTGAATTATTATTAATTTACCAAAAAACTATAAATATTAATTACAAATGTTACGTAATATTGTATAATCCTAGTAACATATAGAACGAGACACAACCATAATAAACGAAGAGGTATCAAACGCCTGGAATGTCCATTCTTACTAATTTATTATTGACGAGATGTGTGTTGAACGAAGGCGTCAAAATTCAATACTATTTACTTTAACAAGTCACTGACTAATTTTCAAAGGTGTTACACTTTCGGTTGACCAGGCTGTTCTGATGAATTTTCGCTCGTGTCAGTAGAAAGTTTTCCGAAGAAAGGGACGGGGAAAAGAAGATGACTGGCGAGGAAAATACCATTCAGGCTGTCAAGAAACTTGTAAAGAGCGCAAAGGAGGCAGAAAATAGTGCTCGAATCCGTGTACGCCTGGTCACCAAATGTGTGGTCCAAGCGACCAGGCCCAAGCGAATCCCTGGGACAAGTTTATTGTAAGAGAAGAGGACTGGAAACGGTGAGAAATCCAAATATTCGAAAAGGGAATGTTTCAGAAGGTATCGTGATTGTCATTATTATAAAATATATGATTTTATGTAGAAAACACGTCATGTTACTACATTATCTTACAGTACATTTACGGTATTGTCTTCTTCATTTTCAACCAAATAAAAAGTTAAATATGAATATAGATTACATCGAAATCCTTCATCACTCTGGCATAAATCATTTGGTATAATAACTTAAGGAGAACATTATTAAGAATACGTCTTGCAACATTAATCAATAACATCCACGTTCCTTTCACAATGAAGCTCTAAAAGCTTTGATGCGGCGTGTAAGATCAACTAGTGAATGATCGACGACCGGTCTCACTTTGCCACACTCTTGTGATGGGTTAAGATCACAAAAGCTCACTTTAAATTTTAATAATAAATGACGCGTAAGTGCTATATTTTCAACAGGTACAGATGTACAATGAATACTATTGAAGCGTACATTTATTGAGTGTTTGCTGAATTCTAGAGTAATGTGAATCTGATTACAAGTGATTGAGTTCTGCTATTCTGGTGTCGTGGTTGCTTGCAGGTAAACTAACATTTCCCTCTCCATGGAACTTGTCGAAATAGTGGTGGTTCCAGGAGGAGTGTCGACGATAACTGATTGGTGTAGGCGTGTCATTAAGAACAGTGGTGAGGGTGAAATAGCGCGAGAAAATCTAAGTCCCTCCTGCGTGTTGGGAACCGGTGGAAAATGCAGGTATACGCGACGCGGACTTTGGGCCTTGGTGTGGTGACAGCGCGGCTGCATTAAAACGCGCATCTGGTTATTGTCCTAATCCCTCGGAATCTGCGGTAATAGCCGCACTCAGTAGGCTTACAATTGTGTTCAATAAAAGTCCCGAGTTTATGAACAAGGACGGCGAGCCAAGTGTCCGCCAGATGACGAACGCTGCTTATAGGGAAAAACCCTGACCCTCGACTAGGCTGAACGTAGCTTCTCTCAACAAGCTTTCTCTAAAAGCTTCTACAAGATTTTCCTTGTCATTCCACAACCAAACGACGAACAAGAAAAGAAAACTAACAATAAGCTAAATTATCAACCAAGACAACCAATTTCGCGTACATCTGACAAACATAGAAATTCATTTTTCTCAATGTAGGATCAGAGGGAGTATGGATACTCAGTGCCTGTGTGTAATTGTAATACTAAATCTATGGAGAGTTTATTAATCTAATAATTGATTGAAGAGTCAACACTCGGCTTGGTCTCTTTCTGTTGCTCAAACAGGTCGTCCAAAGTTACTCGATATTCGTGACAAACGTAAATTTATTAGAAAAGTGAATAAAGATCCTAAATTAAGTGCACCAAGGTTGGCGGCAGAATTGTTTGAAGAGACTGGAAAGAAACTTCATTCTGACACAGTTCGTCGAATGCTCAATGAAAGTGGATACAACGGTAGAGTTCCCCGAAAGAAGCCATACATTAACGATGTGAATCGAAAGAAAAGATTACTCTTCGCCAAAGAATGCATTTCTAAAGAAGAAACGTGGTGGAAAACTGTAATTTTTGCAGATGAGAGTAAATTCAATATTTTTGGGTCCGATGGCCGAAAACTGATATGGCGTAAAGCCAATGAAGAGCTTCACACTAAAAATCTCAGACCAACAGTGAAACACGGTGGAGGAAGTGTGATGGTTTGGGGTTGTATTTCGGCTGCTGGAATGGGCGAATTAGTTTTCAGTGATGGAATTGTAGATAAAAAAAGATATTTAAATATTCTAAAACAAAACTTACATAAAAGTGCTATTAATATGAACATTCGTAACAATTTATTGCACAAATGAGAGCACGGTGAAGAAAATTATTCGTTTTTCACCTGACAAAACGAACTTAAAACATTTATTATGTACGAATAGGTTATCGCATGAAAAAAATGATATGCTACATTGTAGATAATACCATTACGAATATGCGTACCAAGTTTGAACTCAATCGGACAAATAGTTTTGGAGATATTTGATATATCACCTTCGAAAATGTAGTTTCGAGAAAAACGCTGCGAAAAAAGCTTTAACTGCTGTGGAATATCGACATCCACGCCTCGTTTAAAGTCTATAACTCGGCTATTTTGGGGAATTTTTGCGTCTACCATGACTTAAATTATTCTTAAAACTTCACGTAATAAGAAAATGCAAAACAAAAAAATCGATTTTTCAACACTTTCAGGGTGGCGTAACCCCTTAATTCTATGCCACGACGTTGTGCCAAAGTCATCAAAAATAGGGGGAGAGCTACGAAATATTAGCTTAATAATGTTTAATATTATTTAGACCTTCAAAAATGATTAGAAACTTAGAAAATCTTGTTCGACAATTGTGTTCATAGGTGTGTGTCGCTGAAATCTGTAACAAGAAATGTTGTCCTTTTATTATGTAGCATTTGCTATCAATTTGAAATAAAATATATTATATGTATCCATAGAACATAAATTGTGTTATTTATAATTCCAATATAAATACGTGATCTATGTCCGTTTGATTGTAAAACGTAATAAAAGATTGAAAATGGCTATGTTCATAAGTACATGTCCGCCACTGTATGTTGTGAAACATTTTGTTCAATAATGGAAAAATATTTTTTCATACGCCCAAACGCAACAGTCAGAATATAAAAAAATAAAAAATACATGACACTTTCATAATCACCGGCACATATGTCGTGGGTAATTCGTTGCTTTTCTCAAAAATACAGTCACCGACGTACAACACCCCTCTGCGCAATATATATGAATGTACATAAATACTTCTTCGATCGTGGCCGACAAGAACCGTATTGCCATTCATTTAGCATTCGCGATACGTACGTTCCATCGACGTCGTGCACGGCTTAGTTAATTGCGCGAATTTATCACGTGGCGGGAGAATTAGAGAGGCGAAGGGACAGCGGAGGGAGAACGACAGACGACGAGTGGGGGATTATTCCACGTACGATTACGCCTGTTTGATATGCCGCGACACTCAAAACTCGTACATCACACTTAATCGCTGAATATGGAACAGTCAGCCCCGACAGCCGCATCCAGCATGCATATTTAGACTGCAATTATGGCTCTTAGCTATTGTCGGCACGCACGCCGCTGCAAATTCCCTAGACGAGCCGCACCCCCCTCCTTTTTTCGAACATCAGAGGATCGTCGAATCGCTGGAAACGATGCACTCTCACCTTTTGCAGAATGGAGATCTGTTTGTTCTTTGTTATGCCTCGTGAGGGGATGCTGAATGTCGGGAATGTAGTTTGTGATGGACATTTTATGTTGATGAAAGTGGCATAAAATGAAAGAGTAGTGTACGTTTGCGAAACAATGTCCATATGGGATTAAAGTGTGAAATTTGGGGAAATTAAATCAGTGATGTATTTAGCCATCGGTGTATAATATTCGAATTAACATAACATACTTTTACGAGTAACTATGCGATATGATAAGTTTCTATTTTAAGGCTGTAACAGCTAGAATTCTAAATTACTGGGTCATCGTATTGTTCTGACGGTCGTATTTAAAATACAAAGTTTTGAAGCAAAAAGGCACAAGCTGATTGAAAAAAATAGGGTAACATTTTCTATTTCAGACTGACATACCTATCTTCCAGATACTTAGCAGATATTTTGAAAGACCCATCTGTTTATAAATAGGATTGTTCATATCTCTTTATCGTCAGAATACTGTGAGGAATATCAAAAAACAATTCAACGATTAGGAAACATCGACGAATTTTTTAAAAAGTATATTTAATTACGATACATGAACTAGACATGAAAGCAAGAAATAATTCATGATGATATAATTGGATGTTTGCACAAGTGTCAACGTAGCCAAGATGTTACGGCCATTCCACATGATACTCTTCTGTACCTCGCAACTGATGTCTCAGGTGCTTTTTTGTTCAATTTAAGGGCATCCGCCGGTCAAATTGCGCGAAAACATAGGTGACTTTTATGATTTTTTTCTAGAAAGAAGTATATAATGTATGGGTCTAAAACCTTTTGCACTTTATTCTGCTATAAATGTAGAGTATAAAACATTTTTTTTATTTCATTTTTGCCCACCCCTGCCTCTGATATGCATTGCGTGCTGCATCGTTGTAAAAAACTGGCCTGCACTGGCGCCACGATAACTTTAGACAGGATCATCCAAAATAAATAAACCAAAGATATTCCTTAATTACACATGTGTGATTATCGCGCTACCCTCAGGCAGTGTTAAGAAACAACTGAGCGATGATTGCCAAATGTTTAAACGATAGGGTCCGAGCTATTCCACGTCAAAGCGCATGGGTGAAAAATTTAGTTTCACCGATTCCCTTCAAAATTACAGCATTTGTTGATAACCTTGCAAAAACAAAGTATATTGAATTTTAAAGGCCTATGTCAAATAGTTTTCGAAATATGTAATGTTAAAGTTTTAAAAATTGGAACAAAATCGGCTGACGCGTCATCACTTAAACTGTAATATCTCGGTCATTTTTAAAGATAATGCCTCCGTCTTGGGCTCATTTTAAAGCTAAAGGAATGCGTTCTCAACCCGTATATAGAATATTTTGATTATTGTTAATAAACTTCGCAGTAATCGATGTCAAAGTTTCAAATCGCGATTTGACGTCGTTCCCACCCACGGTCCAGCTTGAAAAAAGTACCGTTCGATTCGTTGAACCTTCAGCTAATAAATGCGTTTTTCAAAAAAGTGGAGAGATTTTGGGAACAGCCAACAAAAAAATAAAACTTACGATAGTGCACACCGCTTGGAAGTTGGAACTGCACGGATCCCATGGTCAGTCCGCACGCACGCGTTTTCAAAACAATCGCCTAGCGTAGGAAAGTATTTGATTCTTGAGAATTTTCTAAACTTGCTCTTGCTGCAAGTTTTTTCATTGTTCCGCCAATAGCACCACATGTACCTTTTCCATGTGATGTTGCAAAAAAAATGCCATTCGACCTTAATTTGAAAATCTTCTTCGTGATAACATAAGTTGAGGAAATTGTGTTTGTTTGTATATTGGTCTGAGGCACCATCGCTGAAGTAATAAATTTTGGATATGTTTGAAAATTGTTCGCTCATAAAATGAATTAATTTTTTTTTAAATAAATGGACGGCCACTGTATCATGTTTCACATTTTCTGATATAACCACAAATGACATTGTCTTTATGGTGTGGATCTCTTTATAATATATAACAAATGGTAGAATTGTTGCCTGGTTATTATTCCAATGAAATTCGTGTACTTCATCCTGTATAACGAACGCATAATTTTTAGAAAAGTCACACAGTAGGTACTAAATATTCTCTACTGTTTAACTGATTTCGTAGATCATTTTTGTATGAATTTTGTTGAATTGCTATGAAAGAATATTTTTTTAGCACAGTTAATTTTTCAGCGAAATTATCAATAAACTCATCCATTGTTTTTTCTAACGTCTCTAAACATGCCCTATCAACAGCAATCCACTGTTTGTATCGTACAATTTCTACTCCTTTACTCTCAAATACACTTCTTAAATGCTCTTTAAAGTTGTTGCTACTTGGACATTCTGTACATTCATTTAAATAACATTCTTCTTTTGGAGGAGTACACATAAGACGTGTTATACAGTGATGATATGATGGGATTGGGTACACATCTTCTTGGGTTAATTTTTGTATTTTCGCCCCATATTAATATTCGAAACAGAAGAGAACCTCAAGAAAGCACTCGACCTTATCCGTAGATTAAATCTATATTGCGAAATATAAAATAACCACTGACTATGGTCGCTAATAACCACGGAGTTGATGGGACCTTAAAAAAATCGAGTCTTTCGATTTTTCTGTCTTTTCGAGTCTTTCCCCCGAACTAAATCGGCGACTCGAGTCTTGTGCCCCTCTACTAGCCTACCCTGCCCACGGTGCACTGTTCCACAAGCAGGGACCCGGCTTAACTGTTCGCTTTCAGCCGCACCTCGCGAATCCATCATCGGGAAGGACGCAATAAACGAAAAGAAACCGAGTCTGTCGATGCAGCCCGGGTTTCCAAGTCGGGTGAAAAAAGAAGAGGGGGGGGGGGGGGGGCGGGTAGCTGGATCGAACGTGGAGAGGTTAACGTCGACGAGGATGGAATCGACGAGCGAGGGGGCAGGAAAGAACGTCTCGTCTCCGTGTCACCGCACCCAATAACACGCGGGTAATCACGATTTAATGGCTCAATAACGTCTGTCGTACCGGCCTGCCACGGACCCCAGAAACAATTTATCGGCCCCGCCAGTCAATAAATTCAGCTTTTGAGTTGTATACGGGCCAGTGCGCGGAGCCGCGAGCGGGCCGCGCGCGGCACGCTTAAATCTCAAAGCGGACGCATCGAATTCGAAGCGACGAATCCGAAAATGACGCGTATAAATTACGCGAAAGATAAATATCCGCTTGGACGCGACCTGGCAGCCTGGCCTCGGTCCATCCTTCTTCGGCTTCGCCGCCACGAATTAATGCGCTCGATGGAATACTGTAGGCTTAGGCAGCGGAGACACTGTTTCGAGCATTGTGCCGACTAAGGAAACAATGGCAAAGAAGTGAAATAAAAATAGACGTAATTTCTTTCCTTGTTTTTGTTAAGAGTTGTTGTTTTTTATTTGTCTGGGGGACTTTCAGGATATGTGTGAAATTTGTAAGGCTTTGGCAAGGGACTGGGTGTGAATGTTGCGGGACCATTATACTTTAAAGGTGCAAATCCACGATGAGACAATTATTTCCTTATTTTATTATTTTTTAATTATTCTGTCATTAGTTTCATGAAATTAGACTCTACTGAGATAAGTTTCATGATATATTTTCAAAAATCTCATCTCTCGCGACTATTTACATTATTTAGGTACATTTAGTTATTGCTGAGATTTTTGTCTCATGATAGAGTTTTAGGATTTACGATGTATACACTATGGTTGTAATGTGAAGTAAGTGGTTGTAGGGAATGAACTCAAAAGTAATATTAAAAATTTTCAGTTTTCGAAGGTATGCATATATTTATTGGGAATCTGGGGGGGGGGGTCCTTAACCCTTAATTAGTAGATGAGAAAGTCAGATTTCATATGAATTTAAATCTTGAAATTGCAAGTGAATATATGTGGTTTGAGGCAAATACGACAATAATAACTATTATTATTTCTATTATCGGGAATATTTCACTTTATACAAAGGAACTAGTATAAGTGAAGACATTAATGAAAAGTTGTTTTAAAAAGCAGGATTGTTAATCGAATGACCAATAAATAATTAATGGTAATGATCAAACATTTTTTTTTGAATGAATCTATTTAAATTATTCTGAGACCCAAGTCAACGACAGTGGTCTAACACTTTGTTCATCATTTCTATATAGAAATTGGAGTCGTATGAGAATTTCAGAGAATTTTGTGCTGATGACTTCTATTCTATCATATTCTTGAATTTCTCTGTAAGACTGCATTAGGTAATAATATGAGGGAATGAATGAATTGACCTTCGGAACTTTAAGCAGAACAGATGCCTTTCGAAGCAATTCCAAGAAAAGGAACATAAATTACATTCTGTTCTGTTTCGTAAGTCTGCTTCTTAAGGCATTTATCCATTTAGTGTCAGTGTATGGTTTCTTCAGGTTAAATATGTCTGAGGTGTCTGTTCTGTGTCTTACCGAAAAGCTGTTCCAATATTCGCTTTGTTCCTCTCCTTACAATATATTAAATATATTAGACAATATATTGGATTATAAACTACGAACATGGTTTCTGTTAACGACGGTGAAATACCATGATTATTATAAATTACTCCATTTCTGTTACTCTCATTTAGTGTTAAGATTGACAATATCATCGAAAGACTAATAATAATTTATCCAATCAGAGAACGCCGATTTTTATGAAACTTTACAGGTTTACAGACCAGCTAAAAGTGAGGCACTTTTGTGTATGTACTTTTATAATTCCAGTATATGATAGTATATGTAAAAAAATTCTACATCGTTTCATGAAAATCCGAGAACAAATAAGCGATTAATTGCAAATTTTGAATCTGTGCCCATTACTGTTTTGCTCAATACGAATGCTCCAGATTTGAAAAATTTGCCAAAAATAGAAATAAAATCTTATCAACTCAATAACTACCTACTACTTATTGTGTGAAAAAATATATTTTTCAATTAATGTTCTCTTTTTAAGTTTAAGTCAAAGCAATAATTTTATAAACAGTTTTTGCTAATTTACTTGAAGTTGGTAAAGATGGAGCTGCACCTCTCTTGCTGCAAGGTCCTTAATTATACTCATTTGGCGGCGATAGTAGGTAGGTACATACTTATTGATAGACAGTGAAGATTCCTTAATTTAACACCATCAATGTTGTTATCTAATTCAGACAGTAATGGATCGACAGTCTTATGGGCGTATCACATATGACAGTGTTAATTCTGATTCACAGGATATCTCTCCCGTTGTGTCCAACTGTCCGTATCTAGCACCATTTTACGACAGCAATACCTCGACTAAGTGAACACCTGAGTCGTCCATAAAATTCAAGCCGAATATAAACTGGTGTCATAACTACAGCAATTTCTCGATCGAGAAGGATGAAGGAAATAGGTCTCATTGATGGTAAAGTCATTAACAGCTGTCACCAGTTTCGACACCGTGGTCCGGAAAAAGCAATTTCATGCTTCCATTCTACATTAGCTTCGCCTTGGCTTTGTATAAAAACCGTTAAAAATCACCAACGACATATTTATTGGCCCGTTAGCGTAACTACGAGCCGACAAATATCCCAGTCGTTGGCATCGACAGGAAATGTAGGTATTATTCTCCAGCAATCGACAGTCGGAACGCGCATATCGATTTGCAATTCGATGTCTTTAATCTTGAATGTGATACGGATTTAATTGAGGTCAATAACGATGCACTCGCATATAAAAATAGTAAAACCTGAGGTGAAGAAAATTGCAGAATATGTTTCAAGTGGACCCTGACACTATTGACAGCTGATATCTAATTTTAAGTCATAATAAATAGCGAGGAAAAACGTCCATATCTGATCAGCCATTAAAATCAGGATAACCATATTATTGTAATCCACATATATTCACACTGAAAGAAATTAACTTGGTTGTATAATTTCCTCTCGAAACAAAAGTGCAAAGCAATTACCCTTCAATTGAGAACTTAAATAGCAATTAGGTGCACTTACCACATTTGTCTACGTGGGCCACTTATCTACCACTAAAACATCCCACCCATTTAAAGTTTCTTGGGTTCCACTGGGCCCCATGGTACGTACTAAACCAGCTTTAATTCTACGCCCGTATATCGATATCCAATCAACCCCCCCGAAAAATAATCCTGAAAATCCCAATCAGATCCATGCTCGACACAATATTTACTAAAAGAGGATGCCGCGTGTCATACAACTTCATATGTGTACAGGGACAGTAAATATAAAAAAGGATTAATGCAGGATTGAAGAGATTTCAGATTCGAAGCTCGATAAAACTGTCATTCCTAGCATGCAGCGATCCACGCGCATTGAAGGCAACGTGCAAACGCAAGCCATCCCGAGGCACGTTACAAAGTCGATTCCCCTTGACAGCGGGCGAGTTCGCCGGATTGAAATTATTGACGAATGATTACGCGCGGACATCGCGCTATCAGATTCGGCAAGCTGATCACTCCGTGGAATGAAACGCGAGGGACGAGACAGCACGCGGTTTCGTGCAGCTTTCGGTGGCATCGGTTTCTGATTGATGTAAATTCATGGGCCTACACATGTTTATTTAATACACTTGCTACATCATCACTGGCGAACGATTAACAGCACGCTGCTTGATGGAATAGCTAACGATCAGGCGCAATATGTAAACGACCACTGGTCACGAAGATAAACATGGGGAGAGAACTGATACAGATGTCTTTGATTAAGGAATATCGAAACAGATTTTTCTGTAAAGAGAGCGTGCTGTTAGCACCGTGAATTAAAAGTTACGGTTCCAGTGTGGATATATATTTTGTGTTCTAAATGGGGGGGGGGGGGGGGTACGCATTGCAGAATGAAAGATGATGTAGTGGGGCAGTGGCGCACTCAGGATTTAATCTTGGGGGAGCCGAGATTAACGGATAAATATTTTTAATACAAATTCAGTCAAATTCATTAGGTGGTTATAAAAATTTATTTAAAAAATAAAATCCAGTTTTCATTTCTTTTTCCGAAGTCCCTTCTTTCGGGTGTGCCAGAACCCCTTGGCCACCCCTCTGGGTGCGCCACAGCAGTGGGGAGATTTATTATGGAAATGAATAACTTTCTTTCTGTTTCTTTGTGCGTTATCAACTTTTTGACGAATATGAACTAGTATTTATGCTCATATTTGAGAGTTGCATTTATCTTTTGATGTAGGAATAACTATAGTCGAATTAACGAAAGAAGGCGCCTGGGCGGCCCGTAGGCCGGCGCGCGTGGCTCGGGAGAGACACAATGCCTGGCTCCGTACTTCGTGCGACGTTGCCACGTTGTGTAGCAGATCGGACGTCTCTTTCTATCTTCAAGCGCAACTGTGTCTCTCTCACTCGCTCGATAAAACAGATTCCTTCATCTATAAGTCACTCCACGCCAAATCGATTATATTTTTAGAGACTTTGATCACATTGCAATATGTATTTTGTGAATCACGTGAAATTATTGAAAGGTTTGAGTCATTGTTTAACAGGTTTTGAACTTGGTTACAAAATATAGGACTTCGAATTGTGCAATGTCTGCCTATGTTCGTGAATAGATGCTGTACTTACGAATTTCTATCTCGAAAACTATCAACAGCATTGCATTAATTTTCTTTTATTTTAATCGAGAAAAATTAATCTTTCAGAATAAAGTTTCGACATTGTAAAACTATTTTTCATTTCATTTCCGACAGGAATTCGATCCTTTAAACATGGCTTAAAAGTAATCAAATCGATCACTTTTTGCACTCCTATGCATGCTATTTATCCCGACCCATCCTTATCCTTTCCTGATGGAAGAAACCCACCACCTTCTCGCGGTTTCCATCGAGCAATGACATCTTTTTAACAAATAATCAACAATTAAAGAAGGTGACAGTATGTGTAGACCTGATCATCATAAAAAGAATGTCATTGGCCAAGAGTGGGTTAATGAAACTCTTCATCGGTTAATAACAGCTCATGCTGACGTTAATTTTCAAAATTCCATTCTCGAAGGCAGAATATTTCGTACGTGAAATTTGCAAAATAAAACATTGGTTATAATTTTCAAAATTACAAAATTAATTTTTCAATATAAAAAAGAGTATTAGAATAGCCCGGACTTTCTAGATTAAAATGAAAAAAGAAGGAATTCAATACGATACAGAGTTTCCGAAATAAAAATTCACAAGTACAGCTCGGTTTCATGAAAGTAGGCAAAAATTGAACAAATTCAAAACCAGCAAAGTGATGACTGAAATTCCATCCTAGATAATATTTCAGTTTGAACAAAATCCCTGACATCGAGTGCAAAAAGTGATCGATTTGCCGTGGAATGACGCTAAATAGAATAAGAATCCTATGAGCCTGTATTCCTCGACTTATCCGCCATTCATTCCGCATGGCGCGTGCCGCAATAGCCAATAACATTCGACACTATGTCAAATCTCTATGGGAAGGACGTTGGGTTCACCCTCTGGAAGAGGATAGCAATATACACCCGACAAGGACAACGATTACTCTAGGCCTACAGCTAAGTACTCGAAAGTCATTGGCCAAGGCGTAGGGAGCCGCGTAGGGGAAGCACCAATCGCGAGCCTAGAGTAGCGGCAACGTCGTAAATTCTGGCCCCGGTCCCAAGGCGCCTTCTTTCGTTAATTCGACTATACTGCATAGCCCTGGCAATATTTTGATGGGACTTTTTGAATTTTATTTTGCACAGGATCATATACAGAATTCGATATTTCGTACACAGTTTCCTACTATTTATTTGGATAGTAGACCACAGCTCCATCTTGGAGAACGAAGACCTCGTTGTGCTTCAGAACGCGTTCTGCTTACTCGAACGAGAAATTAACTCGGACTGCTTCGCGGCTACAGCGCGTGCAGTGCAATTTGTTTGGCGTAATTTATGGGCTGACAGTACCAACGGGCAACTTGTTCGACTGACTGTCACATGATTTTTCGATGGTAATTGGCTGACAGATACGTCAATTTTGATCAGCCTTAATTTGGCTTTGAGGTCCTCGTATGTTAAGTCTGATAGCGAAATTTTGCAGTAGAGACACTATAGTGTCTCTATTTTGCAGTGCAGTCTTGCAAATTACAAATCGCTTCGAATGGTTTCAAAATTGTCATTCTGTGGAAACTAACTTTTACAAGTTTCTGGAAGACTCTTTGAAATTTCTGAGCGACAGTTCTCGTGTACAATTTTAGAAATTCGAATAATTCCAGTTAATCTTTATTTGAAGAGCTTGAGAAAATTCTCAACCTGCAGGAAAATCTAAATTTTCTGATTAAAATTACTCAAGTCAATGGTATATTTTTACTTTCACATTTATTTTATTTTCTATTCTCATTCTCATTTTCATTGTACATTTTTCATTTCTCATTTTTCCTGTTTAATTTCTGTTTTTCTTTCATAGTTAGGTATATTTTCATATATTATGCATTTATGTAGATTTATTTTCTTATTTAATCTATGCACACACAAAGTGTTATGTACTCTTGTTATATAGTGGGTTTAAACTAGTTTATGAATAATAATAATAATAAATCCTTGAATTGTTCGAGATAGTACTTGAAGTATCAGAGCTAAGCTTAATTGGCCTCAGTTTCACAAATATTCCAAATAATTCATAAATTCATGAGAATAATTTGTCGAGAGTAGCCAATTTAGCACAGCTTATTTAGCATCAAAAGAGAATCTGTAATTTTTCTTCTGGAAAATAACCCCAAAATTCTTGGAGATGAGTTTGCAACGATTAAGAGTAAACAATTAAAAACTAAAACTTTATTTGCTTCAGTGAAGTTCGAAGCAAATGTAACATAAGAATCCCATTGTCTGATACTACCCTATAAGAAACCAAATAATTCCGAGGGCGCTGAGACTTTAGAGACCTTCATTTGCGCGGCAACAAGTCTCGGCCACAGAAGGAGAAGATACAGATCCAGCAGAGGGAAAGAATCGCGGGTCTCGGGATAAATTACTGTCTTAGCAATATCGTGGCACCGCTTTAGCGATGGGTAATGGTGAGTTATGCGTCGTTTATGTCCCGTAAAGTTCCGTAGAACGTACGAAGGCATTTGTCGCGTCGTGATGCTGGCACGCGGCGGCCCGTTTCATTTGCCGACGATAAAACTGCCCTTAGGCTCGCTAAGCATTATCATGATCCACGTTTTCAGTAATTTACTGGTGTTTCACGCTGTGTCTACGCGCGCGCGCAAAAAGCACGCTTGTTTCAGATGCCGCGGGAACTTTGTGGTTACAGCGGCTGTAGAACGTTTGATTAACCATGGTAGGACTTCTAGAAAGTAGAATCTTCATTGACCTAACATATTTTTAGATTATTTTTAATGATTATATTTTAGATTATTTCTGGAGCCTCGTAGTCGATTGCAAGTGTATCGGTGGTTGATAAAAATGTTGTAAGAGATTCATTAGTAGACTCCGGATGTTTATGCAAATGCATATATTGATATGCAAAAATTATTTGGCATATTGCATATGCTTTGTTAAAAGGCATATGCACATATGTTACATATTTCTTTTATATCTATCTCACTGTATTTGGTTGCGATCATAGATGAATTATCGAGCCGTTACGTGACATTAGTGATAAGTACCAATGTTGATATCATGCGATAGAATAAGTCATTAGTAGAGACTAATTATTCATTCATTACAATCGCCCGATACACATAAACAATTTCGATAAAATTAAAGAGGTTCGGCCATTTTTTTCTCTTAACATCCGAAAATAGTAAAATTATTAATTTTCACCCTTTATTTTATTTCTGCAAATAGGCAGTTGAAACTTATAATGAAAATAATGTCGTTGCAATTGCAACTGCTTAGAATCTTTTCCAACATACACAAGTTGCTCAAAATTTAACATTTATTATTTACAAATTCTTCCAGACAAAATAAAGAAATTGGGAACTGTCGGTCTACCCTTAATGAATTCAATAAAAATAGACATACCATATTTTACGTGCATATGTGCATATATCACGTGCAGAAACATCCGCAGTCTGTTCATTAGCTTCAACGATTCTGGAATATGAGCGCAATATACATATGTAGACTTCTATGACTGACTTTATACCCTCTGACCATATCCCAAAGACAAATCTCGTTTGTTCATGGGGTCAGGCGTCGAGGCAGCTGTCCTTCCTGGACGAATTTTACGCCAGCATGAACGGGTCACAGTGATGTGGGCGTTCGCCATCGAAAAGCAACGCGACGAACCGTCGTCGACGACACTGTGCACGAAGAATCGACGGACGATGATTTACGGCGCGCGTGAATTCCGCCTCGCGTGCCTCCGCGTGCACGTGCAGTCTCTTCGTCTCGGATCGCTAGCCGTTTCGGTTGTTCGCATACCGCGACCAAAGTATGTAGATTTATCTGCGCGTTGATGCTGTAACGCAGCGATGGTACGAAACGAATCGATCGTCGGGAACGACCAGACAAGATCCGATAAGGAGGACTTCTGCGGCAGTATCGCGAGTTCGCCGCGCGGCTCACTCCGAGTCGAATAGTTTTTGGGGCAGCTGCGTGCTTTGATCACTGAGCGAAGAAACGCGCGTCGCGAGCATTTTATTCGATGAGGAATGGAGATGGTATCCACAAGTATTTTTCAGTCGAAGGAATGTTTCGTGCTTTTGTGAAATGTTTTGTTCGTTATCTGTCATCAGCGACTGTTCTTGGTATAGGTGGGAATCTACAGCTGCAAGCGGATGCGAAATTGCTGTATCAGTGGTATAATAGTTATAGTATGTATTGAAACACAAGTGCTTGTATACACTGATATCGGCGCACTGGATCGGTCAGATTACAACTAAAATTATTTTAATAAATTAAAATAATATAACCTAGCTTTTTTGCAATTAATTAAATATATATCTTAGTTTCCGACGTTTCGATCTTGGTTTAGATCATTTTCAAGGAAAGTTGCAAGCATATATCAAATACTTCGTGTGCTATTAAAAATAATAAGTCACACGTTTGCCTTAGCACGGTGACTTATTATTTTTAATAGCACATGCAGTATTTGATATATGCTTGCAACTTTCCTTGAAAATGATATAAACCAAGATCGAAACGTCGGAAACTAAGATATATATTTAACTAATTGCAAAATAGCTTTGTTGTATTATTTTAATTCATTAAAATAATTATTGTTTTAACCTGACCGATCCAGTGCGCCGATATCAGTGTATTAAGTTTTACGGTCGAAATTTAGTTTATTACAAGTGCTTGTACTTATAACTGCTTGTGTCTATCGTAGTTTATCGAAATGAATTTTGAATTTAATTATAAAGCTTTGGAAGAAGCTCAACACATGAGCATATTATTTAAAAGCTTCAAGGTTTTAATTAATATCCACGAAAATAACGCTTCGTTCCAATAAGCTTGAAAAATACGTTAATTAACGATACGCAGCGCTATAGAATTATCTGAATAATTTAGAAATTGTATGAGTAATTATGGAAATAATAATACTGGGCGAGACCATGCCGCTGTGGAACTCAAACGAAATTAATACGGTAAACTTAATTCTTGGATTCTCGGAGCAATTGAATAGTTGACAAACGCCAGTTACGATTTGTTATAATAGAAATTTAAATTCTGTTTTCGTACAGTTCATGAAACCGCGAAATATCACTCACATGTTTCTCAGTGCTGGATAATTATTATTTTGTTTTCTCCACCGTGAAAACTCTGCTCTGCCGAGCCTTTTAATACGAATTTGCACAAGAATAAAATACTTGCTTTCACGATTACGTTATAACGCGCTTTGATCTTTGATTGAAACTCTGCTTAATATAATACAGAATATTGTTTGCATGCCAAGTAATTGAATTAAGAAATATGGAGTCAGTACAATGTGCATTTTCATAAGGGAGTACATATAAAATAATTAGAAACGTTAATCATTAGCGTGATTTAAGAATGACTTGAGGTTGCAAATACCCTCGTCAATTAAATAGAAGAAGAAATTGAGTTTCCAGTCATTTTTGGGATGCATTTTCAGGCACAGATTCATACTATTCTTCAAGCAGATAGTTACTCTTTCATCAAAACTCTTTCTATTATCGAAAAAACTTTTTGAATGAAACAATCTTAGCTGCATGACAAGGTCCATATGCCAACTTTCTCAAAGCATAAATTAACCCTTTGCACTTCAAGTACGTCTTACAGTTACAACAAAATTTAAATCGAAGTTATATATTACTTTGTGCTTATATGATCAGACTTGGTAATAGTGAAGGACTTCTTATTTCGTAGAATTAAATGAATGATTGATTTTAAAATCACTATACTATATTTCCTCTTATTCCTAACTTCTGTATTTATTTAATAACTACAGCAAAATTTCATTTAATTAAGCTAAAGATCTCTGGTCAATTGACGAGTGGACGAGGCGGAGTGCAAAGAATTAGAGCATCCAGTAACTAGAAATTAAAACTAAATTGAGTATTATTTGTTTTGTGCCTTGCAACGTCATACCAGCGAGTAAAAAATGTGAAACTATCGACCGCGTCAAAAACAACGTTCAAGGATATCTTAATAAAAAACTGACAAACTTTTACAGTGACATAATGATTTTATGAAGAAAATGAGCAGAAATTATGGAACGAAAGGGTAATTACATTTTATCATAAAATTAAAAGATAGGTCCGCATAAAAATTGTCAAGACTTTATGAGGTGACCCAATACTTATTACAAATATATGTAATCGTGTTTTGCTTCCCAATTTTACAACACTTGACTTTAGTTTACCTGGGAACTCGGGCGCGATAAATAACGTAATTTAGCAAAAGCTTCGTTTGCTCGTGCACACTAACGGTCACTCGACGCGCACAATCGCGCGCCCGTGGTGTCGCGAGGGCAGAGCAATTTCAAAATCCTGATTTGATGCCACCAGGCAGGTTTACCTTTGATTATCGGGCCCGATCTCGCGACCAACAACAAGCCAACACCGCAATTGCCATGAATCGCGTTCAACGTCGAAATTTCGATTCACCCCCGCCACCAGAAGCGTTTACATTTCACTCCGTTGCCAGCACTTGCACGCGTGCTTCCACTGTCCACTTCCATCCTTGAATCTTTCATTCACCGCCATCCAACGAAGTTTACATTTTCCGTGACGAACGCGCCCGCCAAGAGCCACTACTGCCCGCGGGGCTGCGCGCGTTGTAATTGAGTTGTAAATTTGTTAGTCCTGGGAAGCGTGTGAATTCTTCACGGGCGTCACAGCGACCCACAAGCCCGTAACAATGAGTATCGGAGAAAGGCGTTCGAACGAAGTCCCTTCTTTGATTTTATAAAATTATTGGACGAGGGGTGTTGTGACTTGTTCTGCCGTATTCCTTCGCGGGGTATTGAATGAGGGTGTACGAAGAATGACTTGTTGGAAAATATGGGGCAAAATATTCTCCAGTTGGTAGTCGAGTGAAGTGGAAAATTGAAATTCATATGTGAATACTATATTTCACTCAGAGTTACCTGTCTTCGTCCAATTGAGGGAAGAATTTAATAGTGTACCATTTGAATAGGCAGTAGGTAGATAGGGAAGCTTCACTCACCTGGAAAATAAAAGGAAGCGTGTTATTCACGTGCAGATTCTTAAATTCAAGGTTTCATTTCAATCAGAATAGGGTAATTCCGGAAGACGCGGCCGAACTGGAGAGTTGGTCGAAACAGTTGATTTCTAGAGAATTAATTGTTCTGAACCTTAACACATTTTTACATATACACAGATGTAGGGTCTGAATATAGCAACTCGACCAACTCTCCAGCCCGGCCGCGTCTCCCGGAATTACCCTATCGATACACAAATTCCGCATTCGACAACAAGTTGACAGATGTGTGAAGCAAAAGTAAATCAAGGGAGAAATTATGAAACATTTGACGTACAAGTTCAAAGCACGCAAATCTTTCAATTAAAAGTTCCTGAGAAATGTATTAAGTAATTTAAACTTAGACGCAAGCAATTTTAACTTATGCTCCGCAGTAAGTTTGTCAAATTACAAAAGCCCGGTTACAAAGTTGTTAAAGGAGTTCGTAATTAAATAAATAGGACAATCCCAGGCATGTACTTTGCAGCAGAACATTAGCGATATCAGGGTCGAACTTTCATCTTTTAAATGCAATTTTGAACTGCTTTACTCGGTGTAATATTTTCAGAGCATCAAAACCTTAAGAGGTTACATACGTTCTCGAACTTCAAAAAATCGATTTTTTTTTCATCGAAATTAAATGTTTATAGATAGTGTGTAGAATTTTGGACACGAAAGAATGAAAGCGATATCCTAATAATTAACGAAAATATTTGTCACAATGTGAGAGCGTGCGCGGAAATCTTGAAACATACCAGCATAAACCGACTTTACCGGAAGCGGTTCAAATTGCTATTGAACCCGTATACGATGCATTGAGCAACGTAGATCTGCTGTCGAGATTTGTGGGAGGTTTTACACAAAACACCAATGAGAGCTTTAACTCCAAAATTTGGAAAGTTGCTCCAAAAGCCACACCCGGAAATTAATCGTCCAGATAGCAACCGATATTGCTACAAGTACATTTAACAATGGTGCAGTCGTAGGGGAGACCGGGGCTGGCGGGCCAGTTTTTCAATGTTGGATTTTTAATAAATTATATGGCCGAAATATCATTATAACGATTATTAGATTTGATAAGGCATACATTTGTCTATCTGATTAGGTTATTAAAGTTGACTTAATGTGACAAAAATTAAGGCATTTTAATGTTTTTCTAACACCTTACATGCTGGTCAACCAGCCCTGTGGTCGGGGTTGGTAGACTAACAGTATGGGGTAGGTTGACTATAGGTGCAATTAGTTAAGAAAATGTTGTTAGCAACTTATCTGAGTGGTAATAAAATAACACAATGACACAAGCGTTCTTTCATTATAAAATATTCATTACTTTATAATAATAAGTAACAATTTGAACCTTTATAGTAGCAATAAATCTTATATCTAGTATTATAAAAACATTCGCCATCTTCTATCAACTATAATTACTATCTTTACAATCTGATGTGCAATTTTTGCACTCATAGAAAAGTACATTTTCTTTTACACATCTCGAGTGCACCCACATCTTGCATGAAATACACTGAATCCATTCTTCTCCAGGAACACTTTTTGAATAAAATTCAGTGCATTCAATGCACATTGTATCGTCTGCATCATTAGAGGAGTAATTAGTGCCTGGTGTCTTCATTTTCTTTGTCTGTCCATCCCTATTTTCTCTACAGTTTTCTTTGGTTTTCCCTGTACGCATCACTTTTTTCTTCGTGATTTTCTGCTTACGTCATGTGGAAAGCTTTTGTATTGAGCTTTTCTTTTTCAGGCGTGTCCGTGTATATTGTGCTTTTTCTTTTGCGTTTATTTGTTTTGCACTCTTGACGTGGTCCTGCTTTGGGAAATGGTCTTATATCTTCCGGCGAAAATGAAGTTGAAGCTGTATTATTTGTTGAATTGTTTAAAGGCGATGACTCAATCCTGTTTGTATTATAGCTAGAGTTTATTTGTTTTTCAGGAGTTACTAGTTGTTGCTCACTATTTGTGTGAGCAGACGATTGTTGAGTTATGCCATCAGTGCCCGGAACTGGTCTATTTGTCACATAAGTATCAAAAAACTCAGATTCAGGAAAAATATTTTCGTCAAACGGATCGATCCCTGTAACTCTGAATCCGGCCTGTATATTGTTACAACTTGCTGCCAATGGAAGTGCAATTTTAACCCTTAAATGCATGATTTTTTTAAGCGGGTATATACGCTTCTTAAATTATTAAAAAATAAAGCTACATTGTTTTTGTTAAAAGATGTAGCTCTCGAAAGACTTGTAGCTTGTGGTGATCTAATTGACAATGTGGATTTTACATTGTACACTTTCGTTTAAGAAAATGTCCCAACCAATCTTCTCCAGCAATTTTTTTCATTATCCATGAATCAGGTATCACTTTATTGTTCTTCATGGCGTACTCGTACGCAAATTTTCTGGTTTCATAGGGGGTGAATCCATAACAAATATCAGCTTTTTTTTATATAATCGGCTACAGCTTTTTCTTCTTCAGCGGTAAAAATTTGCCTGTTTCACTGGCATACAACTGTGTCCAAAGCTAACTCTGACCTTGGGATGCTTGGATTTTGTTCAATTTTACTTCGCATTTTAGTTACATATCTATATAGTGTTTTATACGGTATATTATGTTCCCCAATAGCTGCATAAATGCTTTTCTTTTCAAGAATTACTTCACTAAAACATGCTTGTTCTATAAGTTCCTTTGAAGTTGAACCTCTATCTGATTTTCTTTGATATGTCCTCATTGTTCTGTGAAATACGGTATTATTAATTAACCTTTAGTAACGAAAAGTTCGTAATAAACTGATATCACTGGGGTTGGTTGACCAGTTAGTCATGTAACCCCGGACGTTATTAGTCAACCAGCCCCGAACGATCATTTTGACTTCAACACTCTATATAAATTTTAATTATTTATGTAAAATCAAAACCGCAGTCTCAATAGGTCGTTTAATAAACAAACTTTAAAATAGTCCCTTCACATTTATTCTACTGTAACTATATAGAGCGTGGAAACATCAAATCTTTAAGAAAACACATTTACTTACATAGCCAATTTTTCGATAAACGCTGGTAACTGCCAAACAACGTGTAATGGCGGTGTCGGAAACAAATGAATGACATAGTAGAAGTGACTTGTTTCTACAGAAAATCGCTCCGCGGTAGAGCACACGTCGGTGGAAAGTTACTAACAATTAGTCAACTTACCCCTTGGGACAACCAGTCCCGGTCTCCTCTATATGTGCAAATTTTACGCTTATTGGAATGTAAAATAGGCATCAATTTGCACAGTTATTGCAAAAAAGAGGAACATGCGAGAATTGCAGCCGCACAAGCTACAAAAGAGGCTCCTACCGCTCGTAGATTGAGCAGAAATTCAAACAATGAGAAAAGGAGGGTCCACAGTATGCTACTACAATGGCAGACTAAGTGTAAGTTACAAAAAAATTATTTTCAATACTTTTTGTCCCTTTTAACTTTAAACGCGTTTTTCTCGAAATTACATTTTGCTAACTTGTCAGAATGATAACTTCGACAATTTACAACCTTTTTCCATGAACTTTGCGTTAATCTATGCAGAATGACATTCTCTAAGGGCCATGGGCCATTTTTTAAAAATTTTAATTTTTAATATTTTTTTACCATTTAAAGATCGAAATTGTAGACGAAAACTCGACTGCTTTCTTCAAAATGGCATAATTCTCTTTTTTTCCAAAAATTCAAAAATTTGGCCTCATGTCGCTTAGAGAATGTCATTCTGCATAGATTAACGCAAAGTTCATGAAAAAAGGGTGTAAATTGTCGAAGTTATCATGCTGATAAGGAGGCCCCCTGCTTGGTGCAGAGGTTGCTGCAAGCGTAGAAAACGAACGGCGATATATGACAAAAGTGTGTCAAATAAATTTTTTTATACGAATATAAGTCCCAAGAACAAGATACAATTATAAAATTTTGATTTATTTCACACCTCTCGAGAAAAAAATCCCAAAAATGATCGATTATTGGGCGCCGAGAACGTATGTAACTCCTTAAAACGAGGACTTCTACGTCGTCCCTTTCGTTTCGTCTTGGACGCTATTTCAGCTTCGAAGACCTTCCCGTTTATGCGAACCCTTACTGGCCCCGTGGTAGTAAAGTGAGTCATGACCGTGAATCATCGGGATGGCTCTGTGTTCATCGCGACCCTCGCTGACCGCGAAATATGAGGAGGAGCGTTTTTACGAAGCCGAAGAACGAGATCGCAAACGATGCAGCCGATACTCAAAACTGCGGGATCCCGGATTTTTCAAATATTTCAGCATAAGAATTCCTTTGGGTCGACAATCGTTACGACATATCTCTTGAGAGTGCGAATTCTCGATTCAGCCAATAATTCTGAATTATTTTTTTCCATGCACACTGGAATATTGGTTTATTCGAAAACATTTTGTGGAATGTTGATTTATTTTGAGTGGATAATGTCCGTTTGAAGTCAGATTTATATAAGAATTTCTTTTTCTTAGATGCGAGAACAATTTTAAGGGAGTAATTAGACAGATCTATTAGTACTGATTAATTTATAATAGAACATTTATTATGCGAATTTCTACTATTGCGATTTCTTTGATAATCGTCAAAATTAATAGTGATAAAAAGGAGTTAATGTGATACTGACGATGTACCTGTCCAGAAATAGGTAGAAGGGCAGCACAATTATCGACAACATCCAAAGTACTTACTCTTGATAATAAAAAAAAGAGCAGTTCACATGAGATACTTTTAAGGCACAGTATCTAAATATAAGTGTCAGATGTTAGCAGCCAGAAAGATATAGATGACGTAAACATTAAAAATATCTTCATGTCTAGCAATTTACCAAAAATATCGAAAGCTGTATGAGAGGCATAAGTATTCACTTTCCAATATTTATCAATAATTCTTTAAAAAAAGCTCCTACAACTTGCATTATCAAAATATTTTAATTATGAATCTATCCCAGCTAAGATTTTTTTTAAATACTACGACACGTGGCATAATAGCACGTGATCGATTTTCTCATGCTTGTGGCCGATACGTGCTGGTCTCGGATCGCCGAGTAATTTCAGCCACCGATTTTCCCATGTTCCTTTCAGCCGTGTCTCCCGCGGCGTCCGCTTCGAAAACGCTCTGCCTCGCAGCGTTTAATGACCGATCGGTGGTCCCGGGCCACCGTGACCGATCACACGTAAAATATTGTCGCCAATAAAGGCACTGGTTATTATTTATGGCGGTCAGGCGAATCCGCAGGGCACAAGCTGCGCGACACCGCGGCTAATGTCACACTGTGTCCAGCGACAGAATTAAAATGCCCGCGTGCAGCGTGCATAATCGTTTTTTTTCTGGCGCAGGTGATCTTCTCCGATCACAGAATTCGCTTTATTCTGCTTCACCACGGCGCGATCCCTTTAACGGGCTTAATACAGTAAATCAAACAAATTCTTGGAAAAGACAAGGGTGATTTCATTATCCCACTTTTAGGTAATTTGTCTTTGATAATGATTTTAAAATTTTGAAGACTGTAAGGAGTGTAGGAAACAGTGTTATTTGAAATTTGAAAGCGGTGGAGGTTTTTTCCCTCTAATTTTTCTTTAATGATTAATCAAAATTGTGGGAATGATTTAAGTGGAAGGGGCAATATTAAACCAATAAAGGCAGTTTGAATTCTCGTCAAAAGGAAGTGAATGGTATAGGTAATTTTTATCCTGAAAATCAAATGTACAGTTTTTAATTTTAAAACGCCAAAATTTGAATATTTAATTTCACATATATTTTGCTATAGTATGTCTATTTATCTGTAGCACTCACTTTCATCATTGACAGTGTGTGTCTTAATACAAAATGTGCAACGGCTCCTTTAACCCAAGTCACTTGTTGGTAAAGCTGACCACGTTCATCATTCGATTCTAAAATCCTTAAGGATTAATGAAAGCAATTACTTTCTAATTTATTCACAAGAATAGATTAATAAAAATCTATATAGAGAAAAACTAGGGTACTTTGCAATATCTTTCAATTATTACCTGATTCACCGTAATACATTGAACTTTAAATTTACATTTACCAAAAATTACGAAGTATGGACTTGGTCAGCTTCACCAAGAAGCCGACGAAATATGTTTCGCCAAGTTGCGTTTCCCACCTCGCCAAGATAATTATCGCAAGCGCCGCGAACAAGGACTAGAAGTCAGTATAGACACGAAAGCGACGTTTGAAGGATCGCGTTCGTTCCCCGAAGCCTTCAATCTCGAGGCCCGTAAAAAGGCAGCGTGTGCCTGTCGCGCTAGAACGTGCCCGCGCCAGGAGAGACGCTTGGAAACGTGACGTCGTCGTTCGGAGGATGCTGACGACCCGCGTCCCCGAAGGTCCTGCAGCGAGGGGCTCAAATAAATCCACGAAGGAGGTCCGCTCGGTGGTTTACCGCGGCCGAGAATTTATGAAGTCGATCCTTTAGGCGTGTGCCTTCCGTCTGGGAATTTGTCAGGGACGATCGAAACGGAGGGGGCAGGAAGGGTTGAGGGGAAAAAAAGAGCGAGGGAAAAAAGTGGAAGGCGAAAGGACGAGAATGAAGAAAGGTGGGGAATATGGGGAAGAGAAAGGGGAGGGAGAGAGACAGATGGAGGAGAACACGAGGAAGGAAGAAGGTGAAAAAAGAGCAGAGAGAAAAAGTGAGAAAGATGGGGTATCGGGGATGGAAGGATTCAGCGTGCGTTTATAAATATCGCCATTGTACGGGCGCCAAGGGTTATATTTTTCATTCCTTATTTGTTGTCGCGACTGCGACTTCGGTTCCTGGCCGAGTATACGCACCGGCTACGATCGTACATTCTCCAACTGCAATTTGCGACCGGTTGGCTTCCAGCGAGAGCCGATGGCACCGAAGGTTGACCTCTCAAACGATCCCACGGCACCACGAACCTTGTTTCGAGACCGTGGATACACGCGTCCCGTGTCCCGTGATTGGAAATGACGAAACGCGGTCAGCTGGTGGGTGAATTAACCCCTGAGTGGATGACCACCATCCTCTATTATCGTCTTTCATATTCGTGCAGCCTCAGGTACAAGAATCTTTAACGCGTAGCATGCCCAGTGGATTATGAATAAGTTGTAATACGTTTTACGTGTGGGGGTAAAAATGGTGACATCGCAAACAATGTAACGCTACTGTTACTTTTCTGTAATTGAATGGAGTACTGAAAATCTGAATTTCGGTGATAGCGCGAATGTGCTAAGAGTATTTGTGTGCCAATGTATTAATAAATATTGCTAAATTCTGCATGCTCTGTTAGCAGGGTTATAGGTATTAAAAATCGAAGTAATAGTATGATAAAATTTGTATAACATATCAAACTTTCAAGTCCTTCTGTAAAATTTATTTCTCAGATTACTATAAGAGTGTTTAGTCATCCTGTTTTTCACAATCCCTTTCTCATAAATACTCACAGGTACTTAAGGATGAATCGGACGTACAATATTAGACAAAAGTATATGAAATTTAAAAAAAACTTGAATATCTACGTCTTACGCATAGTAAATTTAGATGTAAGGAACTCGAACGACAGTTGGAGTCTTATTTTTACTCCTAGAAAGGTATTTTTTACTTTACGAATGTTTTTTCAAGCATTATTTGCTAAACTTTTGGCAGTGAAAATGCCCCGAATTCACAATTTTCCCGAGTTATAATTTATTTCTTTAGAACGGTGTAGTGAAAACAATTGAAACTCGGCAGATATTTTCATCTACCCATATACTACATGTGAAAAAAAAATGAAAACATTGGTACCATTTCTTCAACATTTTTTCAACTGTTTTATCTGCCAAGATTGTCTCTTTCCATAAGAGTACGTGTAAAATCAGTGAAAATTATAATCGTTATAATTCAGCAACCGTTTAAAATTCTTGGAGCACATCAGAAAGATTAGAAAGAACAATCTCAAAAATTTTCATCAACTTGGTACCATTTTGAAAATAGGTCCAATACATTCTTAAGGGGTCATTCTATTTTGATCGGCCGAAAAATTAAGCTATGTTTCAAGATATTTTTCTCAATAAATGCAACATATAATGAAATAATTTTGTGGGGGTATTTATTAAGATACTTTTATATTATACAAAAAAATATAAAAGAATTTTTGCAATTTGTTTTAATTGTTGTTTTACAGTGTCAGTATGGCGCCTGAAGAAAGAGGTGTGTTCATGACGCAGGTGATTTCCCGGCTCAGGCTTATCCGAAACAGAAAGTTCCAAAAGATTTTTAATCTGTATGAGTGTCGCTATAGCCCCTAGCTCAATTAACAATTTTTGTTGAAAAGTAACAAAATGGCGCCGCTTTGAAAAAGCAGTTTGCTAAAACACCGAAAAGGATGTTTTCTCAGGTGTTCCATGAGAAAAATCTTGGTTATTTCTCGACAAAAATTGTTAATTGAGCTTCGGGCGATAGCGACACTCATACAGATTAAGAATCTTTTCGAATTTTTGGTTTCAGATAACCCTGAGCTTAGAAATCATCTGCGCCATGAACACACCTCCTTTTGTTAGGTGCCATATTGACGTTGTAAAAAACCCACTAAAACAAATTAAAAAAAATTTTCTTAATTTTTCTCTATAATATAAGAGTAGCTTAATAAATACCAAAAAGATTTGTTTCATTATATGTTGTATTTACGGAGAAAAAATTCTTTACAAATAGCTTAATTATTCGGCCGATGAAAATATAATGACCCCTTAAGTCTCATAAATACAATTTACAAAATTTAACAATTTCAAATTCAATTTTAGACAGTTGCACAAATATTCGAACCTTCATAGACGATAATATGCCTCTTTAAGCCCCGTCAAATCAACTTCCTTCCCGCCAAATGAAGCTTAATTTAACACAAAATCCCATTCCACCTTTACAGTAGGTACCTACTTTTCACGCGCGTATAAAAAAAAACACCGTACACAGGGGCGCCCACATTCGGCGCACGTCGAATCGTGAAATCAATTCTCCGCTCGTTCTGCCTAAAATTATCTCGACACATTTATAAAACCCGCCAGTTACCCGCGTGCGAGTAAAAGCGTGGGTGGCGGCAATGCTAACATCCGTCGGTTGCGTTAAACGAATTTCCCGTGGCGCACGTTCCTCCGTGCACCAATAATAATGGGTACACGAGGCCAATAAATATCGCGAGAAGGGGGAGGGGGGGCAGCAGCGCGCGACAATAAATCACTTTATTTCAAAACCAGGGAAAATGAAGCGGTCGCGGACAAATGTTCCGCGTGGCGCGGTATCTCCGCGCTGGAATGGCGTGTAAACGAGGACGAATTAATTCGCGGGTCGAATTCAGCCCCCGAAATGTTCGACAAGTCGTTTCGACGCAGTTCCACGAGACCCAATCAATGATCCTGAACCTCGTTTTTCATAAATGCGATAAAACGGGTAGATTTTCGAGGAAAGGTTCCAACGATCTCGATTCGCCAGATTGAAAAGTATATCGGTACGATAAAAGCATCCGGTCTGATGGAAATTCCGTTCAGAGACCCGCTGCATCGAAATTGCAGCGTTAATTTGAAGACTGTGGCACGCTGCTCGTCCAATTCCTCGTTGAAATCATATGTTTTTAGCGTGACTTCAAAGCGGGATGAAAATATTGGAAATATACAGTCTGTCACAAAAGTCTGTGTGTACAATAAATAAATTTGTGATATCATGGAAAGTATACCAGGGTTCTGTTTAGTTTTCTGTGTAAGTATAGTATATTGGGTGGATTTGTGTAGACTTTTGTACCGTGGATACCATCAGATTTTGAAGAATATAGTTTGCGACAATGCTCCAATGGCAATTATTAACTCCGTGTAGGACGAACAGAGTTATTATATATTATTAACCCTTTGTGTTCACGCTTCTGTGAAGTTCCGCGATGGTCACAGTGGGTCCAATGGACCCAGCCGATTTTTAACCAGTTACCATACGAACTGTATCAGTCCAATCGAGTCCCAAAAATTATAATACACACTTTGAACATTTTAAAATATGGAATAGTCGCATTTTAGCAGGAAATGAAATGACATGTTCCAAAAAAATCGGGAAGGAAAGCCAGGAACTCACCGGTATCAAGCTCCAAATTTAATAAGCGGGTGTGTTGGACCCAGTGTAACGGGTTAATCAATGGCAGAATGTGTATTATCGTTTGTGCATTTAACACCAAAAAATCCTTTAGATGAAATTATTAAGAGTTTATAAGTGTGTATATAACAAAACAAAGTTTAATTCATGTGGAAAGAATATCTAACATTTGCTATTATTGTTTCTAATAATATGGATGCATAATAGATATATCAACCCTTTCTGATTTAACAAAGTGACGAAGTGCATAGAATCATAAAATTTAAGAATATCTATCTTCTTTTCCTTATCTAGCTTGTCTTTATTTATTTCAAAAGTTCAAAGAAAGCATACTCCACACCTGTTTTTCATGCTTTCTTATGGAAACTTGTTCATGTATGGACTAAGTTCTGAGTCAGTTTTTGAAAGCTTTTCAGCCTTTCAAATACAACACGAAGTATAAATATTTAATTCTGACATACCTTCACTATTTTTCGTAGCTATGATAAAAAAAATTAAGAAGCTGGTCTATAAAGGAAATCATTCCAATTGTCCTTTGGCTCTAAGCCTTCTGAGAACGTTGTTATATTTTTGGAGAAGAAAAGATTTGGGGAGAGGGCAAATAAGGGTGCCAGGTAGTGCACGTGTAGAAATTTTGTCGAACGTTTCGAATCCGCGATATCGAATTCAAGACACGGTGTAAAGTAATCTTGAAGAAAGGGCTTGTGCAGCTGTCGAGTAAACAGAAACGACACTCTGGCTGCACTTTCCGAAGACCACCTGAAAGCCCCTCAGTGTACATATCCGTGTATATACATGGTTACCGGAAGCCCGCCAAAGGAAACTTCAAGGGAGAATATCTTTATGGTTTCCGACGATGAGCCACGGAATCGATCCTTTCTTTGTGAAAGAAGTCCAAGCTTCCAGCTTCGCCGCAAGCGAAAGAACGCAAGAGCGATTCAGCTCATTATACGCCGACGTCTAATGGGACGCAAAGTTTTTTATTGAAAAAAAAAACGGTATAACTGTGTTTTAAGTTTCATACCGTGTTAAGTGAAAGTAGAAGAGATGTTCAACTGGCCAAAATAGGACAGGAAATGATTTCAACAGTTGAAGAATGAAGCATATTTAGTGGAACAAATTAAAATAATACAGGCAATGAAAACTTGTGGTTTGAAAGATTAAAGGATTTGTATGAGGGATGATTTTCATCTGAAGAATGATTCTCCCTTTATTCTGACGAAGTCTACTACTTATATTGAAATCTTAAAGGGAGTTTGATTGAAGCTTCGACGATCCTCAAGGATGAATATTATTAGAGATATTGAGTTTCTATTCAAAATTTGAAAGTTCAGATTTGTAAAGAAAATCTAATAAAATTAATTAATTCGTTGAAATACTATGTACATATTTCGCGTCTCTATATGGTGCACTTTGAGAGGTATGAGAAGTAATTACTCCAAGAAGATTATTAATCCAAATGAGTTTACCATGAAACGAAGTTTGATGATCTAAGGAATACTAACCGAAAGTTATGTCACATAATTTTTTCTCTTGCATACTGATAGTAGTTTTTATAACGATTACAAATATTCTTTAGCATACTGAACAATCTCTGGATATTGTTCCAACTCTCCACTAAATTTAGCCCAAATTCAGTGTGACAACTAAAACATTAAAACAATCAAGATTTCCAAATCGGTGTAAGAAACCATATCAACGAAACGTGATTGATTATAATTACAAGCAAGTAGAATCTCATAAAACAATAGACCACATTGCAGTCATTCAACCGATCCAATTCAACGGCGAGGAAGATATTCGAAAAACCACCCCACGATTAAGCAAATCGTAGTGGTAGGAAAGTATCAAGCGATCCAACGATTGCTCGTCACAGACACTTTCCCATCGGGCTGATCGATATTCCACAAGCCCTTCCATCGCCAATGGTCGGAACCAAGTGGGATGTTGGAACAAATTCCCGCGGCGGAAGTGCGCGCTAGCAGCCGCCGTTAGACGGATGCGGGAATATCATTTACATACGGCGTAAGTATGAATGTAACGCATCTACGGTATGGAAAATCGACGAATCTCGTGGAATGGAATGACGCTTTCATAGCGATTCACGGGAGAACGCGTGCGATGAGGACATAGGGAAATAGGGATCCTGAAAGCTGGTAAATATTGACGTTAAACCGAACGGTAATAGCGGTTTCGAAAAGAAAATCTCGTTCCAGCAGGCCGCGTACAAGGAAACCCCGAGGGAAAAATCGAGAAGCTTTGGCAAGGATGTAGCAAGATGGGAGGAATTTATTGGTTTACACAAGACACCCATACGCCTTCCAATGTTTCTGTCCCTCATGCACTCACATTTTAAAGGTGGAATCAGACGGAATGTGGCTCGGCGAGCTTGCTCGGCTCGTCCAGGCTCGGCAAGTTGGCTTGGCGAGCTTCAGCCATGACCGATCAGACGGCGCGTGGATCGGCGAGCTTGCTCGGCTCGCCCAGGTTCGGCGATTCGGCTTGACGAGCACGACTCGCCGAGCCATGACCGATCAGACGGCGCGTGGATCGGCGATTCACGCGCAAAGTTCGCCGAGCCTACGTTCCGTCTGATCCCACCTTAAAGTCAAACGAAAACCGTAATTATCGAACAGCAGTTGCGGGGTGTATTTCAACCCAGTCGACATGTGCTACATGTATTGCTTATTACTTATTAGCATTATCTGCTATCTACTTTTAAATTTTTTTTGCTATAATTAGTTCTAAGTTCACTATAAAAGATTACTTTGAGAATTGTATAAACACAGTTCTATTATTTCTGTATTTATTTATTTATTTAGTTAAATGGAAGTCCTTTGATAAATACATGAAATAATAATGTATGGGCACTGAGCAATGAAGCGCAGATGAGAGAAATATTTATAAAAGTAACACAAAACCAAAATAAAAAAATAGCAGCTGGTTACAAATATGATTGATAACTCTAGATATAAATTAATGAAATGAGTAGTCGAAGAAATCGAATGGGTGGTTAAAGCCTCCATTACCTTAAAGGAGGTCCAAGGGTAAAAAATGTGAAACAAACAATATTGTTCCTTGGTTCGATTCAATTCAGTCACTTTTGGAATTTCTGTAAATTTCGAATTGATTTCGATTAATTCTGTTAGAACTGGTGGCATTCTTCAAGCACCACCTATTATTTACAGACTCTGAACGATGCTTAGAACTACTCTTTGCAAGGGAAACATACTTACAAGTCCTACAAAGCTTCCACAAACGACATTCCTGCGTTTCAGAAGTGTCAGCGCTTCAAGAATTCAGTTGCAACTCGGCAATCGAACGTGACGTTCGCGAAAAGCTTTGTAGGAATTGCTGTCGCAAGGCTAGTCAATTCAGGGTGCGTCTCGATCGAGATGAACTCGCAATCGTTCGAAAGTTCACGCTTACGGGGGTCCCTAAGCATGCAAACGCTTCACGAGCTGTTCCTCTCGTAAACTCTGAACTGTATAAACGGAGCACAAGCGGAACTGCGATTTCGTGTTGCCCTCCCCGAAGGTAAATTATGGAGGAAGGCTTGAGAGGCGCGAAGAATCACCGCAAACAACGAGGGAAGGCTATTTAGCGTTTCATAGGGTCCCCATGACATTTGCATCAGAAGCTGCGAGCGTTTCTGATTTATTGATGCACATGGTAGGAGAAGACATCGCTTATTTAACGTGAAACGACTGGATTAAAGTTACTCGTCGTGCTCTTGAGCTATGGTTGTTAAAAACACTCCTGTCGGTTATTAATAAAAGCTGACTTAATAAAATTCATAACTTTTTGTTAGCCTGTCAACTGAGGAAGACGAGTTAACCCATCATTGGGAAAGGCTTTTGGTTTGTGTAAGACGAGATAACGCTTCGCGAAATCTTAATAATTATATTCCTGCAAGGCGAGATAGTGTTATCTCATGTGTTAAATTTGCTACTATCAGAATGAGTTGATTCCTTTTTTTTGTGATTTTTAAGCAGACATTTTAATACGTATTGGAGACATTCTTAGTTATGAAATGATCGAGATAAATGAAAGTCTAATAATTTCTCGCACGAACTTTTTAATACGTAAATAAAAAGAATATAAAGAATAGTTTCTCAATTCATGTTAAACAGACCGTGATATTTTCTCATGAGTTTTCTTGAAGACACCCTGCAAGAGTAACACCTGTTAATGTTACGTGGCTTATAGGAAACTAAGTGCAGATGTTCGTGGTCTTTCAAGTACTGCCAGATGCACAAGGTTCAGGTTACTAATTTGGTTCAAATTTTGCAGCTATGTGATGAATTCCATGTATAATAATCTAATAAGCGTTTAGGATGCACTACTTAAAATTTCCAGAAACAATCAAGTGCAAAGTTCTGCATCTGACTCTGTACACATACAGATCTGTGCGCAAAAACCAAAGTGATATAAACAACTAATCAACGGAGTTTACACGTCAACATATTTCACTTATTTGAGTAATGTCAAATTCAGAATTACCCATTATAATTCACATTGGTATAAACCTAGTTTAATATATTTTTAGTTAGTACCATCTACCAAAGAAAGGCCCAAAGAAATTTTGCTAATAGAATGGAACAATGTAAGCCAGAATTTCACAGAAAATTATTTGAATCTATGCATAATAGATTTAAAGCTTCTAATAAAATTGCAGGAATGTTAGAAGAATTTTAACTTATTGTAATTACGTTTATACAAATTAAATATTGAATTTGGGCGAATATTTTTTGCACAATTTTTGCACAATTTTTTTTAATAAACTGTGCAATTTCTCAATTGAATGTACCCAAAGGAAAGTATATTAATCAAAGTTTATATTAATGCGAATTAGACATGCGAATTCTTACACTGATGTGGATTTAACATGTAAAATGTGTTACATATATGCAACCCTATAGGGTGGCCTACTTTTATAAGTAACTATATATCTAGAATCAGAGCGTTGGAGCGGAGCTCGGAGCTGGAGCGCGGAGCAATGGGGTTTTGCCCGGAGCAGGAGCGGAGCGGAGCACGGAAAATTTTTGCTCCTCCACTGTTCCAAATTTTGTTTTATTATTTGAATTTTCTTTTATTTTATAAGAGCAGATGAATGAAATATTTTTAATAAATACCAATTCTCAATTTTCCATCACTGAAAAAATATTATATCGAGGGCCGCGCAGCCCGGTGTTAAGGAGGCATAGTACTTTCTGTGCCCGAAAATGAACATTCTTTATGAATTTTTTCTATATGAAAATGGAAAGCTAGAAGAATGGGGTTTGTTGCAAATGAAAGATCACTATTTGAAAGCATTAAAAGAATTATTTTAAAAAAATACAACTGGAGCAGAGCTGGAACAAGTATTTTGATGTCGGAGCGGAGCAGAAGCGGGGCAAATAAAAACTTGGTGTGCTCCAATCCCCTGTCTAGAATCACTACATGAATTAATGTTGAACATGCTGCCAGTGCAACTCAAATACCCTTTGCCCCTTACAAGAACCTATTTAAACCATAAAAATCGCCAAACTTTGAACTCGATTTTCTAAAAAATGTCACAATACATATTGCACTTAATGCATCTACAACATTTTCCCACACGGTATGCGTCAACTGTATCTACATACAATTTCAATATGTCAAATCAGTGACCCAAACTTTTTGCACTACCCCAACAAGTGAGCACCTCGACACATGTACGCAAAAGGTCGGGCCGCACGCATAGAAACGTTACCGAGGCAATCCAAGCGTCCTACGCTGAAACGTCTACATAGGTCCCTATCTCCTACACATCGCGGACACGCGGCCAAACACGTGGAAACATTTCACACGGGATGCCGGGTCGTCGAAGGGTTAACGAGACACGGTTCATCGATCCCGAATCTCAATGTACCCCCAGCTCGTCACGAGTTTCCCGTACTCTCGGGGCTGGCCAGCAGCGGTTTTAAGATCCACGACACGAATAACGTCCGACACGTGACTACCGTGGCTTCATCGTTCACCGTCGCCCAGCCACGAACGGACACACGCCAGGGCAGTTTGTTTTTTATTCGAACAGGCATCGAGGCATCGCGCCACCGCTATCGGGATGTTCTGGGAAAAGAGAGGAAGCTCCTCTTCCCGCCTCCGCGTCCACGGAAACTTAAATCGTAAAAGTTTAATGGGGTTACGAGCCGCGCGTTTTGCCCGCGCGCGCATCGGAATCAATACACCGTCCTCGATTGAACTTGATTCCTGCCACGACATTTCCCATCCCTTTGGCTAGACCAACAAATCCCGAAATCTAAATAGCTACATCCAGTATCTGGTTTCATGGTGATTGTGCACAGCTATTCCGCTTGGAGATTGCTTTCCCTCGTTATTGGTCTGTTTAGTGCGCGCGATGCGTTCTATAATTATCTAATCATTTACGTTTCTGGAAAACTGGGCTTTACTCCTTATGTTTCTTTGAAGGGATGGGAGGAAGGATTTTATATCCGCTTTTGAGGAATTTTCTTATAGTATTCAATGATGCAATAGTGAAGTATTTTTTACATGAAACTTAAATATCAAGGTACAAGCAAAATGCGAACGACAGCTTCTTAAAACAATTAATCAGCTCACCGATGAACGTCTGATCGGTGAGGAAAGCTAATGAGAGGTAGACCTTTTCGAAGGGGAACAGTTGAAGGTTTGCAAATAAAATCGAAGTAATCGATTATAATACACGAACGAGCATATTTTCAGGGAACTCTCCTGTTAAAAAAGGGGAGCGAAACCATCGACATCTTTATTCCCGTCAAGAAGGTAAGGTAACCACTTGGCAAACGGGCTCACGATTTTTCCCAAACTTTACCTTTAATTTCGTCGGCCGTCGGGACCGAAAGACTTTGCGGATAAAGTTTCGAGTAGGCGAAGAACTGCGCAAAGTACGATAGGGATCGAAGAAAGGGGAGCGAGGAAGTGAGTCCCGTTTGAACGTTCACGAGGAACCAGACGGAAGTTATTGGCAGTCAGTCGAGACTTCTTCATTATTGCGTTTTTAATGAACCTTAAAATATTCCACGGCACCCGATCGTGCACGCTGATGCTTGGTTAAGAAGAGGAAGCTAAGAAAAGGGGTAGAAGCTGGGCCTAAAGAGGGAGGGTGGAGGTCGTTTCATCGACGACAGCTCTTAAGTGTAATATTCGCACCGGGTGGTCTTGGAGACTCCAAAGCTCGTAAATACCCAATTACTCGTTTCCCAGTTCGAGAGATTCTGAGTTCATTTTCAGCTTCCATGGTAGGTGTATGCTAACGCGAGCGAAAGCTTCAAGTGGAACATGGTATGGGTAACTTTTTCGGTTTCAATGATATCCTCCACGCTTTGTTTTCTTTGACAATGAAATGTGATTTTTTAGGAATTTTGTAAATTCTCTGATTATGAGTTACATAATTAGTAATTATATATAGTATTTTTAATAAAATATTGAACAATTTTACTCCGAAATTATACAGTGAATGTAGACCGATAATTCTCATTTTCTTATTAATTAGAGACAACGAGGAAATTAATAGACAAATGAGCGTATTACACATAAACATCAAGCAAAGATTCTACACTGATTCAATAGTTTTGTATTTTTCAATATGCAACGGCGAAGCCAGCCGGGCAAAGTTAATCGCAGCTACGTACGAATGGAATAACAATTCTTGAAACGCGAGTTACGAAACACCTTTCATAGATACGGTATACATATACGCAAGACGATAAAATTTGATAGCCCCCGTTAAATTTCCCAAACGGCGAAAAGTACCGAGTTTATTATGCTTATTTCACAGTTTACCGGCCCATATTTCCCGATCTTGGGCGTTAAATGTTTCTGGAAAGTTTAATATTAACTGTAAGCCCGGAAAACGCCAGAAACACCCGAGTTGGAAACTGTGAAGTTCGAGATATCAAGGTCCTGTGGCGCAACGGATAACGCGTCTGACTACGGATCAGAAGATTCCAGGTTCGAATCCTGGCAGGATCGAAGATTATTCCTTTTTTGTAATATTTTACACGCCCTTTAAACAAACAATACATAAATTCTTTTAATAGGGCTTCGTTTATGCGCCCTAGCGTAAATAATATAGATTAGTTTAAAGTAGACACAAATGAAAGAAGTGCCGTGTGTTGAGAGTTTATATTTATTTATTTATTTATTACGGGATAATAACCCTTTGGGCATATTATAATAAGATAACCAAAGTTATCATAACCATTGAAAATAACAAATACCAAAGAAAACAACAGAAAGATGAACAGATATTAGAATATAGTATCAATAATGCAAATTAATCTTTCAGTATACACAAACTGAGTTTCCGAATGTAGATACGGAAATAGAAGATGAGTGATACGATGATAGGATGAAATTAAAATTGATCAAATTTCATGTTTCACTGAACCTTTTTTTTTGGTATCTATTTGAAATGATGTATTAGAAACGACTTTATAAAAGGTTGTAAAAAGCTCGTTCCAGGACAGTTCTGGGGTAAGTGCCGGGTGGTTCATCACAGTCCTCTCACCAAAAGGCAAAGCCTTCCCCACTCCGTGGCCAGATCCTCCAGGAACAGAGTCCCTATTCTTTAGCAATACGGCCTCGGGCCGTTTGCCATTTCCATATTTTCTATCTCACTCTAAATAATCAATCCTTCGACACCCGATAGCTAGGAGACCTAACGTGGTCATCAGCCATCGCCTGTCGCCAGGATTGTTTAGTCTCGCGTACCCTCTAGGTATCAGGACCGCACGCAGGTTAAGTGCCTGCCATAAAATCCTCGAAGGCAGGACAACATGGGGTCATTCGCCCTCGACCTCACCCTTAAATTTGGTGACGCTAACAGATGGGTCAGATTTTGCAAGATTTAATGACAGATTTTCGATTCACTTATATGTACACGTGTGGATTGATATACATCCATGGAGGTTATCGTTAAATATCTTTGCAAGGAACTAAAGTAGTGTGTTGTTTTTCAAAAAATGTGTTAGAATAGGTGTGTACAACGTGTTGAAATTGATTGTTAGTGTGAAGAAAAATGGCTCATGGGGGGATCGAACCCGCGACCTTCACGTTATTAGCAAGACGCTCTAATTTTTTTTTTCTGAAGAGTTTTATTCAGGTACAAGGTTTACAGTATCACAATTGTACAAATGTAGTGAATAATCTACCACCTAGAACTCTGTATGCGTGATTGCCAAATCGCATATGCGACGGTCACAACCAGTTTTGTATTATTTATTTTGCTAAATCACATGTAAGATATTTTCTTCTTCTTTCTTGCTTTCCCCCAAGTGTGGTGGGTGACATTTTTGGTATATTATCTTCCGGAAAAATAACGAGGCTGCTCTACAAAAACCGGGGCAATATTTTTTTGCCTCATACATATGGGCTATTTTCTTAAAAATAAAAGGAACATTCATACTCACAAGACACACACACATTCATACAACGCTGCTGTTAAGCCTTATATCTATCTATATACATATCTATATAAATATTTACAGAGAACAAGTATAGGCGCGAGTACATATAAATTATGTCGTTTATACGTATTGGAGGAGGGGGCCCCGCGAATCCGGAGGGCTCCCCGGGAGCGGCGACAGTAAGCCGCTCCCAGTAGTGCGATCGACGCACGCGGGGCGAATTTGGCGGCCGATAGCTGGGTCACCTCAAGGTCGAGTTTCCTAGCCGCGGCCGGCGGCGTTCTCACGCGGCTAGGAAACTCGACCTTCAGATGGCATAGTAGCCAGCCGCGCGCTCGGGGTGTCCCCGGGTTTTGACCCGGCCGCCGAAAGGCCCCCTCGGGTTCGCGGTTTCGGGGCGGCCCTTAAGGCTAGCCAACGCCCCCGCCCGGCCGGACCCTACACAAGGTCGCGGTCGGGTCGTAGTTTGATCGCGGAGTCGCGGTGTGGGGGTGCCGGGGGGCACCACCCACCCTAGTAGCAGCGACCCCGGAAGAGGCGACGCGGGCGCGTGGTCCACTGCGCGTCGCTGGAGTAGAGAGTACAGCTGGGGGAGGTCATGATATACTCCCCCAGGGAAGACCCTTTTAGGGTTGTAGGGTGCGGAGCCTCTGCATATGCGCAGGGGGGAGGGCATGCGGACGTTATCGCTAGTTTGATCCCGCGTCAAGTCCCTCCCCTCAGGCGAGCAGCTCCGCACCAGAGGACGACCACCTTGGAGATTTTAATGGGTTCGAGTCCCACATAACCCTCGACCCTCCCCCGGGGGTTGAGGGGATCCGTAGGGATTTCCTCCAAGTAAAAAAAAAATGTCTATACGTATACATTGGTAGTGAGTGCCCGATGGTTCTTACATGGTACCTCCATCGGGTCCGTATTGGTGTACTAGTAGCATAGTACTAGTAGTATTCTCTTCCCGCCACCAGTATTTATCCGTGTTTAAATAGTATTTATTTAAGGTATCCACTTTGGGTAGATCCAGGATATAGGCCTTGTCTAGATCTGTACTTAAGCAATCTATATTTGTCCCCTAAGTGATTCTCTTGTCCGTAGACCTTCTCTTAATGTGGTAAATTGTAGGAATATTATTCCTGTCTGTTATCCTACTCGTTTTATCTAGATATGTAAAGGCTTCGGGGCGGATATTGCCTGTTAATAAGGAGTTCTTATAATATTCATCGTTCGGGTATACGGCGCCCCGAATGAGACCGTTGTTGCAAATCCTGGGGATGTTTGCAAAGTGTTTTTTTTTTTAAATATGTTAGAATAAGTGTGCACAACGTGTTGAAATTGAAAAAAAAAAGTTGGCCCATAGGGGGATCGAACCCGCGACCTTCGCGTTATTAGCAGGACGCTCTAATTTTTTTTTTATATATATATTTTATTCATTTTAGTACAGAGTTAACAAAAACAACTTGTACAAATGTAGCGAATAAACTACTTATCAAAATAGTGTATTAATGATTAACAGATCGTATGAACGACGCTCGCAATCAAGTACAATATCCTTAATATCTATTATTATATTTAATTTGACTCTTCTCCTTTCCCTTTTCCCTTATGTAGGGTGGGTAATATTTTCGTGAGCGACCTCCGGAAAAGAAACGGTGATGTTCTGCAAAAAAAAAAACCGGAGCATTTTTTATCTGACCTCTTTTGTAAGGGCTGTGTGCTTACAACTAAAATGGACTTTCACACTCACGCACACACGCACACTCATCCGGCGCATTTGTGCGCCTTAAGACTAATTATATACAACTATATACATATTTACAACTCGTCTTTGACTTACTCGATAAGTCGTCTATTATGTGCTGTATCGTATGTTGCCTGGTGACTTTGTTATGTCACGCTACTCGGGTTTGTGGGGGTGTACTAGTCATGGTATTGGGGTTGACTTCCTTCCACCAGTATTTTTTCGTGTTAAGGTGATATTTATCTATCTTATCAACTTTGGGTATATCCATTATGTATGCCTTGTCAATATCAGAGTTTAGGCAGTCTATTTCTGGATCGTACATTATTCTTTTGTCAGAGGACTTTCTTTTTATATGATAAATCGTTGGAATATTGTTTCTATCAGTGATTCTATTCGTTTTATCTAAATGGATAAACGCTTCGGGGGGGATATTGCTTGATAATAAGGCGTTCTTGTAGTACTCGTCATTAGGGTCTACGGAGCCCCGAATGAGACCGTTGTTGCAAATCCTGGGGATGTTTGCGAAGTGGTTTTTTTTTTTTTAAATATGTTAGAATAAGTGTGCACAACGTGTTGAAATTGAAAAAAAAAAGTTGGCCCATGGGGGGATCGAACCCGCGACCTTCGCGTTATTAGCACGACGCTCTAACCAACTGAGCTAATGGGCCGCTGTGAATCTTTTGTAACATTGAGTATAAAGTGCACAGTAGCGATGTATTTCTTACATAAAAAACAAATCAAGTTACAAGAAACTACACAAATATTGCACCATACACGATATTTATATACTTTATCCCGGGTCTCCACCACGGTGAACACGAACAAAAACATATTCCCGCGAACATGTTAGCTAATACGCTGTTCGCCTCGGTGTGGATGCCATGTAACAGTGTTCGCTAACAAATGACCCTGCTAAGAGGCGTGAAATCGTCCGGATGGTCATAGTAGATGTGGAAAGGTGGTGTTCGCGAACAAAATCCGGTGATCCACTACCGCTTTTAATACGCTGAAATGAATATTTTACCCTCGACTGCAGGGCGTCGACCATGAATCGCTGCAGTCGGCCGAGGATTCATACCTGTTTCAGAAATAAAATTATTCTTTATTCTTTATCGTATCGATATGGAAGTGACACCGATGGATTTCTTATGTTTTTTCGATGAAGATCATACCAAATTTCATGAAAATCGGACTACTATTAACGAAGTGATTTTGAAATAATATCTATAAATCATTTTTTATGGAATTTTCTTGCTTATGGTCCGAATTACGTCGTTCTCTGTGTCAGTTTCATCGGCGAAACACACGGAATCGATTGGCGTCGTTTCTGCAAAGATTTGATGAGAAATGCGAAAATTCTGGACACGTCTCAATTCTTAATGGTATTCCAACCTCTTCGAGGGTCGAAAGCCATAAAATTCGGCGATGCACTGCGGAGGGTTGTCGTCGCCACGGGGTGCCAGGCGGCCATCTCTTTGAGTCCAGTGGCACCAGGATCACCAGGGGTTAGCTAACACGTTGTACACCTCGGTGTGGACGCGAAATAATTAGGCTCACACTAAGTTTGACTAAATAGACCTGTAGACCTTCAAACAGTACTTAATTCTTCACTGAAAAGTCGAACTGGTATGACGGTGCACACCTAAACTATCAGTTACTCCAATCCTCCCCCATCCTGATCCTCAATTGCACTGGATCCCCAAACGATGAAAAACAACCAAGATGGTCTTTAATGGTTCGAATACAAGATTGAACACACAAAAGCTGCGCGCAAGCATCCAAGACGGTCAACAACGTAAATCTGCGACGCAGGCCGCTTGGTCCCTGCGATTCCGTGGGGGCCTTTCATGCGCGGGACTTCCCTCTGCTGGAAGAAATGACAGGTAGGCGAAAAGGGAAGCGAAAAGCCCGGGGTAGGTGCAGGTCGTAGATCAGAGTTTTATGGCCGATCTTTGGCTTGGTGGCGCGTAAGGCCCCGAAGGCGGTCTTGGCCACGTCGAAAAGCATACATTCGACCGTGCAGGTCGCGTCGTCGCTATAAATCTTCAGCTTTATGTTACGATCCTGAAAATACGCCGCGAGATGCCTGGCGACATGCCAGCGGATGACCGAGCTGGCCACGTCTCGAAACGGACGCACTGATCTCCGACCATCTCTAGCAGTCAGGCGTAAACTGGATTACTCCTCGGGGTGGTATCAGTCACACGTGATGATGCTAACGAGCAAAGTGAATTTGACAGCGCGCATTTGCCACCGAAGGTCAAGCTCGTCGCGCAAGTTTTCGGATCAGTGATATATTCTGGTTAGCCTCGGACGATATTGATGATGCGTAATGTTTAATGTAAGGTGGAATCTCTCGGAAAGCTTACTGAAGAATTTGACTATGGATATAGTAGGATTCAGATGAAAGGTGGAAAGATTTTCCTTTGGGGTTGTTGGTGCTTCAATCACAGAAGTTAATACTTAACAGAAGAATTAAATATGTACTTAATAGTTTGGTTGTCGGAAGTTGATAACAGGTTTCTTGGACGCTACGCTGCAAGGCATTTCAGGGGTCATTTCGGTTAGCGCCGATAAATTCAGAGATTTTCAGGAATTTATTGCGACGAAAATAATTATAGTAATGGAATAAAATTTTTTCCTATTTATTAAACTGCATTTCTGCAGTAAATAAAAAATATAAACGTAATAAAATTATTGCTTTTAAAATGCTTTTGAAAGCGGTCTTGATGACATGTTTAACAAGTCATGCCTCGCTCGCGAAGGCGATTCCAGCTGTTAGACTTATCTGAACCAAAAAATCCAAATAGATTCTTGATCAGTATGACTGTCGCTATCGCTCGGACTATAATTAGTGATTTATCTTCAAAATTAGCAAACTGGCAGGTAAAATGCAAGAAAAATGTTTTTCGGCTTTTTTCTCTTGCTATTTCCGATTTTAAAAGTAGGTTAGACTCAATGAAAATGCTTAGTTGTAGTCCCTGCCAGAGTCATAGGTGTGCAGAATAAGCAGTGAAATTTATAAAGCAATCGGTTCGATAGATTTTGAGATTTTATCTTCACGGTGTGAAAAAATGACGTTTCGAGAAAAACGCATTCAAAGTTTTCATCTATAGAGGCCGAGCCTCTGCGCTCCCTACAAAATGCCTCTGTAGAAGCTAAAATAATCGGAATTTTTCCATGAAAAATTGACAGTACATTTTTGAGGATATGTACTTTCGAAAAATGTTTAAAAAAATAAATCGATTTTTTCAACCCGTCTAACCGAAATGACCCCTTCAGTTATGGGTGTTTATATTTCTACGAGTAATCTGAATTTGGTTCTTTGTCGTTATAATGTATAGCTATGCCATGTGCAGAATTACATGTTGGAAGTGGTTTATGTTACATATTCTCTGATACTTAATACTATTTGATGGTCTGGTGCACGGATTAAGATAATAACAGAATAACAGCTTTGTGCAATTTCAGAGAATGCAGCATGTGTACGGTTTCACATAATGAACGGTTATATTCATGAATAATTTTGTAGTATTAACCAAATGTCAGAGCTGAAAGGAATACCGTTTGCACAATGCAATACTGTTTCAGTATCAAAGTATCGTAAAGAAGTTTCTGTCTTAAATTGAGCTCTGGAAGAAAAATGAGGCAGTAACTAAGGCAGCACAAAAGGAGAATGTCTCTGAATATTTTTTAGGCTCCTAAGATCCTTTCGTTATTAATGACAACCCCATGCACCTATTCCCGTCTAAGAAGATAAATTGATGCAAATGTGGCCTACAAATGTCCGACTTCAGATATTCTATCTCCCTGCAGTATATTGAAATAAGTAAACAGAACCTTAACTTTTCCTACAAGCTTCAACAAAATAAAGTATGAACCACACCAGGCACCACTGTCATTTTCACGCCATGCCAACTTGTCTATCCATTTGAAAAACAGAGGAAGTGCATTTACTTTCCTTGAAGAAATGAAAAGTAAATTCGCAGAATAGCTCAACGTTAAAATGAAGATCGGTTCTCAGCATTTTCGAGTGGCTAAAGAACTAAGGTTTCAACCAAACTTGGGCACTATTTGAATTTAAAAAAATTTAGAAATGATTATTCAAATAATATATTACCCTATTTAATTGAAGGTTACATTCAAATACTCGGTGGGTTAACTTTTTCGAACAAGCAAATAATTCTTCTCTTCTCGTCATTTTGGTTGCTAATTAAATGATTTGAAACTTGATAAATTCAACCTTTCAAGCGAAGTGTTTGAAAGCAGAATATAAAATAGAAATATAAATTAAGAAATCAGTTTCAAATGATTTATTTGGTTTTGGCACAAAATAAGGTGACTTTTTCTAAATTTAATTATCTTTAAGGTGGAAGTAATAAATTAATTCAAATCATTTTTACCCAAGTCTGGTTTCAACTACACTGTCACACATAACACTTACTTTCATCAAAATTTCACCTAACGCAAGAGTGTGTCTCATTGAGCTACGAAAATGAAAAATAATAAAAATACCATTCTCTATGAATCCAACATTTTCCAACCCAAGAAATCCCAACAACCCCGTTTTATAACGTTTTCAATTCGATTGTAGTCGCTTTATCGCTCGCAATATCGACTCTCTAACATCATTCATTCCCCATTGCACAAATAAAAGTGCGCACGCTTCTGGAGTACACACAAAACGAATTTAATTACATCATTTAAATAGACGAGTGCAGCACTGCGTTTCAGTCGCTGCAACTTTTGCAACGGTCCTCGACGTGCTCGTGTCGTCCCTGCTGCCCACTTACGAGCACAATCAAACGCTCGTACATTTCTATCGCCTTATTAAACACACAACGATAGTGTCTCGATGCAGAAGGTGGGAAAACGCCATTACGTTAAATGCCGGGCCACGCGACGGATTAATGGCAAACACGTGTGCCCATCCTCGTTTAAAAGCGCAACGATACCCGGCGAATAATAATCACCCCAAGCAATTAATTACATCCGTTAATATGAATAAACTATGCAACGATGAATATTACATTGGAGTTATTAACCTCTTCAGAGGTGGCCTGTATAAACATTATTTAATTACATCTTGCGGGAGCTTGAAAATTGCATCCATTCAAGCATTATAAAATTGGTTATTGGTTTGGTAGTAAGTGAACGTTATTGGTTTTTGTATGCTCTTGTATGTTTTATGCAGAACGCTTGTATTTTCTAGTTGTTACTTTTTAATGTTTTACTAGCAACCTGGGTGAACCTTTCAGACGCATTGCAACTGGAGGACACTGTTTTGCTTAATTAGATTGCAAATTGTAAATCGCAGGCGTCTGAGAATTGGAAGTGTAGAACACAGGCAATAAAGATTAAAATACAATTATCTACAAGAAGTTTCTAATATGAAAACGATTGTTTTAGAACAGGGGTGGCGAACCTTTTTATCTGCCCGTGCCAAAAATTGATAAAATTGCTGACGCGCCGGGCAGGTTTTAATAGGAGCAAAACTTAATAGAAAATTAATCTTTGCAGTTTTTTTTTGAGACAAGTTGAAAAATTAACATAGAATTTCATAACTTGACGTACACATTATCCTATAGTAAAAACTGGCCCAAAATATTTTAGTATATCTAACCATATAATAATTATTTTAGATATTAATCTAACATTTAGGTGGCACGTACTACTAATATACAGATATTAATACAGATATTAATACTCTGGCACGCGTACCAAAGGTTCGCCACCCCTGTTCTAGAAGACAAGGGTTCATTCCTGTATCTAAAATGCAGCTGAATAGTTTGTTCCTGTATTTTACTATAAATGAAGTTACAAGTGAAAAAATTCATAACTGTAGTTTTATTCAGATCACATTACCCATTGTATTAAAAATTTCCTCCAACCCAATTTGTGACATATTATGCATTGGTAACTATATTACTGAACGAGAACGCTGAAATATTCAACCATTCGAAAAAGAAATATACAGATAATCAAATTTGTGAAACCTACTTAAAAAACTTGTAAAAGTTCTTCAAGTCACTTCACTTCACCTTCCTTACGCATCCCACAGAAGCTTGAGCGGCTATGCTCGCCGGAAAAGATCTATTGACTCGAACTACTTGGAACTAAACGCGTGCCTCGACTACTTGCGAAATCAAAGTTGCTGAGAAAGAAAGCTTCCAAGAAAGAAATTCACTACACGTTTTTGCCTTAATTTTGATCACGAAAGCAATCTCCTCATCCTCCTACGTATCACGCTCGTTCCTGTCACATTCTGCACAGTATACTACAACTACAATGTTTCACCCGTGAAGTTAGCTAAGCAAGAAATTAAATTTCCTGGCAACGTTTCAGTTTTATCGCGGATCGTTATCTCCAAGGAATATTTCAATCCTCAAACGTTTCTTTGAAATTTAATCCCACTTGAGTTTAATTGCTCCAAAGGAGATTAGGGAGTTTTTTCGCGTGGATAATTCACGGCCGTTGGGTTTTCGTTATCCCGGGGACGAGAGAAGGAGAGATGGAGGATCTCTGTGCAGATACAAATCTTCAATTATCGCAAATGACGATACGCGGATTAAACGTCCACGGAGGAACGAATACGGGAAATAATTCCCCTTGGAAGAGCTTAAAGTTTATTTGCGTAGCCGTGACACGAGCATGGTGGCGTATGAACAACGTACCACTGAAATAAGAGACTCCACTCAAGCGACAGATTTATGCGAACAGATATACGCGCATCTCACAAAAGAGCCAGCTTTTTCTTCTGCGGCGCTCTTTGCACGACGCGCCGCTTGTTCGTGAATTATGATTCCGCTCCCTCGGTTTAGTTTATAATTTCACATTGCCCGCGAAAGTAACGCAAACTGCGGCAAGGGTTGCATAAAGAATAATTATGCCCTCTCGATAAATAACTGTCATGATAATTCTGCTCATTCCACTGGGAGCTATGCGGGTATTATTCGCTTTCAATTTGCAATAAAACATGGAATTATGAGAGTATCGTGTGAAGAGTGGGTGTTTGCTTATCCCTTCTGCTCGGTGGATCCTTTTTCTCGTTAATGGAGGTCCGAAGGAGTTACAAACACAAAAACGAAGGCTTGATTTTCATGGAATTCTATTTTAAGGAATTCAAATTAAAGCTTGACAATTGGTCGACGAAAATACTTCAATTACTTATAATTGATTTGAGATAATATATGGAAACTAATTCTGAACTATTAACAAGTATTTGAAAATTGATATGAATAAACTCCCTTTATACTGTAAAAGTTTTTAGTATAAATTTTGGTACTTTTCAAGTCGAATGGAATAGAATTATTTAAACGTTCATGAAATCACGAACTCATGTGTTAACTATATTTACGCTGTGGTATCAAAATTCGTCAAACTTAATACTGGAAAAACCTCAACAGCCGCTGCCTCGCAAAACCAACACAAAACATTCGACATCAATCATATTTTTCACTGCGATTCCGACCAACCAGCCAATACCAGAAAAAGTGAAGACATTAACGGATCTCAGAATGGAGAAAGAAAATCCAATTACATCACCGTATCGTTTCCAACCTTCATCGAACTCGAGCGACAGCGAGCTCCAGCTGTTGCATACATTCAGAAGTTTTCCAATGAGGGAGGATAAAAATCGACCGATTAAATTTATTGGAATCCTGACAAGAAACGTGAGCGCCGGGTTATTTTGTAGCAATAAGATATATTTCTGCGACGGTTTTTTGCAATATCACGGAATGGTTTAAAATCGAAATACAGTTTTTTTACTGTGAACTGAGCACTTGCAGTGCAATTTTTGAAAGAATACAGAGTAGTTACAAAATATGTGAATAGTACGTGGCGAAAGAAACTCTAATTTCCTTTACACTTTTTCACTGTGAAACTTGATTTCTGAGTGAGATATAAAGCAATTAAAATTAATTGTAAAACAGACGTAGAATTTAGATATATGTTTACTACTGAAATAGCCAAAACCACATTATGGCTATTATCTTTGAAAGAAAGAAGACAGGTTAAGTAAAAATTCAAAAGAGTGGGATTTTCTAACAAGTGGACATGCTTCGAGAAAATATAAATACCGATCGTTTCATTTGTTTGAACGAAGATACCTATTTCTGTTTCTTACAAAATTATAGTACCCATTATGCTGAATTAAAAAATTACAGTGATTCGTGGATACATTCGTGTGTTTTCAAAAATAAACCACGGAACAATGGCTGCAAAAATCACGCGAGAAACTCAGAACTTCAACTTTAAACAGCTGCCATTTTGTTTTAAATTAATATTTCGGAAATTCCCTCCGTTAATCAGAGGATACATTAATATACTAACGAAATCATTTTTGTTTTTTGGTTATAGATAATCTGGTTCCGAATGACAGTGCTCACCACAAAACCAAATTTTTAAAAAGTCTTCTTGGATGTCGGTTGTTACTTTATTATAAACGTAAATATTTTTCTACGAAAAAATTATCAAATGTTCTTTAAATGTTGCTCTTTTAAGTGCATAAAGTTCTGTAAAAATATATGCTCCCGCTATTTAAAAAAAAATTCACAAACATTCGCCTCTTTTCGGCCGCCTGACTACTTAGGTATAAGCTTGGCCATTCCACAAACCGCTGCTCCATATTCTACATACTTCCAGAAACACAAAACGCAATTACGATCGTTCGAATCTTTCACTTATCAGTCCAAGTAATCCCATCAATAGAAATACCCAAAACTACAAGCTCCGCAGAATTCAAGCAGCGCTGGACGTTAACGAATGTCTGACTGCAAAGTATATACACAGAAAGAGAGCAATTGGGGCAACGCCAGATACTTCCGTTGCACCTGTAGAGCACACACACCGAGTGTTAACGAAGAAACGAACGGAACACGTTAGCTGGTATCAAAGGGGGTCGTTCGGCGAACGAGTGGCCATTTGTTTTCTGGCTTGCCTAATGATCGTTAAGGGCCAATAAATATTTCGCCGCGCGCCGAAAGACCGTGTTGTCCCCGAGAGGCTCGCGCGGAGGCGCGATAAAACATTTTCTAGTTTATATGCTAATATCAGCGGCTCTAAGTGCCTTTCGCGCGAGCCTCTCGTTCGAGAGCATCGACGCGAGGAGATCGCTCCTTTCTCTTTGGCTGCCTTCCACCCCGGGCCCAGCTCGCCGATTTTTTCCTTTTCGCCCAGCCGTGTTCCTTCGTGACGGAGGATTTTTCGACTCCTGCTCGGGGAGAAAGAGAAGTCAAGCTCGTTAGAGAGCCAACGGACGAGTAATGACTGGAGGGAGACGCAAGTCCTCCCAGATAAACGTCCAGTCGCTGATAAAATTGCCAAAGGTCGACGGTAAATGTTTTTAATTTAGTGTAGTGGGGAAGGTGTGCCTCGTTTCTTGCGATCGATTCCCCTGGGAGGTGTCCGATTTCTTATTACGCGACTGGAGCTGCAGGAATATCGGATTCTTTGGCGATAATTGGAGGTGTGGATGGAAGCATTAATTGTCAGAGTTAAGAAAGATGTAATTGGTAGTGAAATATACAGACAGTGTTTGTTTTAAGTGACGGGAATTTGGACTACCCTTCACGGAATTATTGTCGGTACCAACAATGAGACACTTGTTCCACTGGCTTCGGTGGTCAAGAGATCTTTGTTACTCTGCTGGTGGAGTGAAAGTTGGAGTGATGGTTTTAGACTATACTTGGGTGTATAGTAATCTGTTTCTGTATTTAGTGAACCTGGCTAATTCAATTTTTATAGTAAACCAGGCATATTTTCGATTAAACAGAAGATAGGCGATAGTAATACCAAATATCTAAAGAAAATTTCTGTAAAATAATAAATTCAAAGTATACTTATTCCCACCTTCTGAATAAAATATCAATTTATTAAATATTTAAACTTCAACTGCAAATGACACATGAGACAAATTTATCCCTCTTGTATCCCATTGTAACCTACTTCGATACAAAAATGTATATCATGCATTCCATCTTTCATTATGATTTTATTAGGCTGCCTCGTTTGATCTTAACAAAAGATGTTATCCAAGGAAATATCGATTTTCGTTCATGAAGTAGTAGGTTTGCAAGTTTCTGTGCAACGACACTTGTTGAAGTACGCGAACCTTCGTCGCAATGCAACGTGGCACTGTAAACATTGAATTCATGAAGTCGAGCACTCGGTATTCCATAAAATTAGTATACATAAGGGGTTCACGAGGCGCGAGCGTGCCTTCAGGATCGTTTAGAAACTACTTCGTTTTCATGGGCTGATAGCAAGTCCGGAATCTGAAGTTCCTACTGCGCCGACATCGTTCCGCAGAGAATGGGTTAGTCTTTACGGGATTACGTGTTCACGATAATGGAACAGCTAAAACTCCTTCACCGCTTCAGTACAATATTAGAACATGCGTATAATAATTGGCAACAGTATCTTCTTGCAGCAGCTAGATAGACCTCGCCATACCATTCCGTATTACAATCGCATCAAAGGAGAATTTCGTTTGTGTAAAGGGGCAAGCATTTCCCTTCGAAAACTTACACTTTTGTGGTGTTTTGTGTGCTTTCATTTAAAGAAAGCTAGACTATACAGAAATTATAGAACACATAGTAGTAATCACTCAACTGATTACGAGTAAAAAGCAGAGATGGGCCAAAATTTTTTTTAAATAAAATTTCGAATAACGAATGAAAGTTAACAACAATTTCGTCATTCGTTCGTTAACCCGAGTTAACTTTTTTCGACACATGACGAATAATTTTTTTTAACTCCTATTCGTTATTCGAAATTTTATTTAAATAAAAATTTTGCCCATTGGTAAAAAGTGCTTGGTAAACGTGAATTGAAGAATTAACACTGTTGGAGTTAGAAGCTGCTTAGAAGCTGATTGTAACTGATATGCCCCATTCCTTTACATTGAACATTCAATTATACATATCTATATCCAGAATAATTAACCATTTTCCTTTAATGCTGTCTTTAATATAAAATTTTCTGTATCGAAAACAGTGCGAAATTTTTTCGTATTTTATAGGTCGCTAGTGTCTTTTACGCAACTAAAAAGAGAAAATATTTCAAATAAATGCTATAAGATTTTATGAGAGAATTCCTGAAAGGGAATTCTCCTCGCGCTCTCCTGGGGGTCAGGTAATAGTACTCTACCTGTCAAATAAATGACCTCAGCCAAAATACGAAAGAAAAATTTTGCCACTAACTTTTATGGCCTCTGGGGAAGAGGCTTCTAAAAAAATTTTATGTTGAACACCCTGCATAAATTATTATTTAGTTTCAAGCACGCTTTCTCCATGAATACTATATAATATCATACATTCACTGGCTATATCTCTTTCCTTCTTCGTTCATTCCTTTGCTCATATACTGCTTTTTATGTCACACGTGTCTTCTAATTCTTGTGTTTTGGATTTACAATTTCGTAATTTTTGTGTACACAAGTATCTACATACACCCCTCTACGCTGTTGAAAATGTTCATTGCACCACGCACAAATCCACGTAACGCGAAGAATTTTCATAACTGCATGATTGATAAAGTGGTTAATATTCAACTTAAGGGGGGGACTGGAAGGAAGTGTAACTCGACGAAAATGAGGCCATCTTTGTGAATTTTTTTCAAAGAAACGGTTCAATGGATCTTTTTGAAACTTTTAGGATATTTAATTGAACATCTAAGGAAGTAGAGAAAATTTTGTTTTCTGTAAAATAATTCGTTTATTGCAAATCAGCTGATTCACTATTTTCGTCGAGTTACATGAATCTCTCCGCTGCAATTATCCCTTCATGTTCTCCCTCACCTAACAGGGACCAACAAATTGACCAGGGGTCGGTTGAATAAACAATAAAAAAGAACGGAAACTTTAGATCCACTCACGAGCCAGATTCGAGCGTTCCTAGGATTCGATCTTCCTTCCAAGACCCAACTGAACAGCAATCCTCCGATGAACATCAATCGCGTCTCGGACCAATCTCCTCGAGAACTCAAACATGCCCGCGCGGGGCAAGCTTACCGAGAGGCAGGCATCGTAAAAAGGACCGTAACTTTTAATTGCGAAATCCCCGCCGCGGAACTTCTTCCCCCGAAGTTCGCCGCGAAACCCTTTCGCATTCAAATCCGCGGGATGCGTTGCAGGTCGGCGGAGCAAGTTTCTAGACGTTTTCCTGGATGGCGGGACGGTGGAAGTTGGCGGCCGCGGCGCGGCGCGGCCGCTGGAACTTCGATTAAATCGGGAATCGAGTCGAAATCGTGGCGAGACGGATCGAGAGACGGCCGTAATTGGCCCTCCTCGCTCTCTTGTGCCGTCGATCCACGGCATCCCTTCGGCCCTTCACGTGGCCCGACGAGTCGTTAATCTTCCCCGAGATATACTTGATCATTGCACGCCTCACTACGTCTTCGTTTACGTCGAAAGGGATCGAAAGTGCCGACAATTTCCCGTTTCCACTCTGCCATTTCTGCGCTGCCTGCGCGCCCTTAAAGGAGCAAAGAATGCCCGAGAGGTAGCCGGGGACAGAGGGAGCCAGCGCGAGGGGAAGGAACAGGAGCAGAGGAAGTGGAAAGGAGACATAAACGTATAGAGAAGCGATCGGGCTTCTTATTCTTCGCCGGGCCCCGTGCGATACGAGGGAAGCCAGCGAGCCTTCTACGAGGGGATTAGCAATCTATCCGCTGGCTGGATTCGCAGCTTGCAAATCTGGATTTCAAACGACGTACTTACGGCTCCTTAACGACCGGTTGCTTTCAATTTAGGATTCTTTTAAGGGGAAGAGGCTCCCCTTTCGAATATCACGGTTTGCGGCTACGTTCGCGTACAAACGCGCCACAGTTGATTCGCGCGGCGGTGCATTAGCTATTCAAGCGGTACAACCTGTGATCATTGTTAGATCTGTGGAGTGGGCTGCGCGCGATAGACGCGCAACCAAAACGCGGGTGTGTAATTTTAGAGCGGAATAGTAGTGATACACTAGTGAAATGGTAGTGAAATAATAATGAAATAGTGGTGAAATTGTACTGAAGTAGTAGTGAAATTGTAGTGAAATAATAATTAAATAGGAATTAGTATCGAAATAGTAGGAATTAGTATTGAAACAGTAGTGAAATAGTATTGAAATTGTAGTGAACTAACATAAGTAGTAGGAATTAGTATTGAAATAGAATTGAAATAGTAGTGATAGTAGTGAAACTATTGATAACACTGAAACACTAGTGAAATAATAATAAAATAGTAAGTGAAATTGTACTTAAGTACTAGTGAAAGAATAGAGAATTAATAACGAAATAGTAATGTATAGGTACTATTGAATTATGAATTATCAAAGCATCTTCCGTCGCTGAAAACACAATTATCTTGTTCTAGAATTTCGAGAACTTCAGCTATACCTAGTTAAGATTTTTGGTAATAGTGACTCATGAAAGATTCCAATTATCAGCACCAATATTTCTTCCAATAACCAGAATTCACACGCAGAGCTACTATGCAAACCAATCGTAAGCGCAGAACATTTTCGTTCCTTTAATTAGAAAGGGCTCCCTGTTAGATAACATCGGGGGTGAAGCAGGCAGGAGAAACCTTCCGTTAGAAGGGATAATGCGATTAAGGTATGCACTTTCACGAAAGCCACGATCTCTTTCCATCGCTCGACAGCTCAGTGCTGTCTAAAAAAAAAACGAAGCGAGAAATGCAAGAGCGAAGATTTCTAGCTTTCAACGGAAGACATCAAACAGTTTACTACGTTTTCGCTGAGAATTTGTTGCAATTTGCATGATGTACGATTGGATGAACTGATTTATCAAGCAAATGGATCTCGACGTTTGAAGATTCTATCGCAATGTGTGTACGCTTTTGAAGAAGTCTTCACTGTATATTCACGTTTAATTATTTACTTAACAGAAATACAATTTTATTTAAAGATAAATATGACTAACCTCGAAGCTTCCACGACTATCTACGTAAAAGAGAACTGACTTCAGAATTTGACAATCATCATAAGAAATGCATCAAAACTAAGTAGCGTGTGTAAAATAATAATTTCCAAAATATCGAGTTTTTATAAACTGTTGTCAACTACGTATTACTTTCATCCAATTTTTTTACTATGTTCCACGCACGCTAAGTCGAAAATTCCCAATCATATTTCATCGCAAAAAGAAAGTAAAGTAAAATAAAAATAATGCTGTGCTGGGAAATTAAAATTCAGGCGCTTTCAAGTTGAAGGAGAATGGTAATCTAGGAGATACTAATCTTTCTCAACGTAATAAATGTTTTTCTCTTTAAACCCACTCCTTCCTTCTCCCACTATCTCTCATTTCACATGCACGGGCAAAGATTCAGGGCACAAGACCAGCCGAAATTATTCAGTTCGACCATGCATGGAAATTACTTTTGGTCGAGAGGATTCTGTACGCAAAACACGTGCCCGTGGCCTCTTCCTTCGACGGGTGTTTCGCGGTTTCCTGTGCTGCGTGTGCGCCCCGTGTAGCTGGACCGTGGGAGGGAGAAGCCGCCCTTTGTTCGCGCGTGCACACGTGTAATTAACTTTGCCCCACTTCGATCCGATTGTAAAGGACTCGCCGATACTGGGCCAACCGATCAAGATAATCGAATTACGAATTTTCGAGGAAGTATTCGCCCGCATGGAAGCGGCTTTCAGAAGTTACATCAGTGGAAAACACCAGGGAATGCGAGGGTTGCAAAGTTACTGATTTTTCTGATTACAGCTGAGGGAGATTACTTTTTCATTCGTCGAGGAAATGTGAATAAGTCAACTGTGAAGGAACTGTGATACTGAAGCTTAGATCGTAGATTGGTCGTAATTGCAATTAGTCAGGTTGGGCTTGTTTTCTGGAAAAATATAATTGGAATGTCGCTGGAAAAGGCCATGTTGTTAAGAAAAAACCGAGATAGATTTTAATTACTTTTAAAGAAACTTAGATTGTTTCCTGTTAAACGACCCTTATCAACTGCCATTAACTCTAAAAGTACCTTCGTAAATTGTATCTTTAATTAGTTTATAAGATTTACGAAGCGACTAATGGTACCTACTGTTTTATCAATAAGAAATATAATGAAACATAATAATGAATAAGTATCATAAATAGTGGAATGAAATCGTGATCTCATGCACACAGGAGGAGAGCACATAAACATTCATACATACCTACATACATATAATCTTAATCACAGGGTACTCACTATACAATTTAGAATAGACTAGCTTTACTCGGCTTCGCCCGAAACATAGATTCTGATTTTATAAAAATAATAAAAAAATTTATTTATTTATTTTTAATTAGCTAGGCATAATTAATGAGCTGGGACACATTTCGTGACCTCAGAGTTTACCGTTGGAAAGTTTTTAGGCGACAGACAAACACACAAACACTTTCTGCTTTATATATTAAGATTCCAATGTTTCCGAATTAATCAGTTTGTGCATCCATTCTGTTCTATTCTGTTCTCATTAAAGAATCTACGTATCAGTGGGTTAGTGCACAAATATTGTATGTCTTTTTTTCTTAATGAAAACTAAAATTTCACAAAATGTGGACATACAATATTGGTGCACTAAGCCATTGATATATCTACAACTCATTGTATCAGATTCCAATATGTTTCTTCTTAGTTACATAATCAGTTTTGCTTCCATTCTGCCCCACTCTAGTCCCACTAACGAATCTGCTCCCTCCACCTGACACAGAGACTGAATCTTTGAAGAAAGAATTGACAAAAAAATTCACTCCCTCAGCCTATTTGAACCTAACCGAAAAGGTTCACAACGAACATGCATTTGTGGTTACAGTAACGCATTTGTTACATGCTCGAGTCACGAATCCGAGGGGTTCATTTAGCAATTTCTCCGTTTGAAGCCTCAATGAGCCACGTACGTCTGTACGTACATTCACAATTAAGACGTTGCTTCGCATGGCGAGGCAATTTGTTCTGTAATCGGCATTGTTGCTCGGCTTTCACGAGGGAACAGACATCTACGTTGGTCGCGGATTATGCAGTCGTAATTAACTTCATTTAATGACCTCGACCGTGCCGCGCTATTCGGCAATTCGAGGTGCACAAAGCAACGGCTTGCCGGTCGCAATGCAACCACAATGACCCTGGCTGGTCCTGAGATTAAAGCGGCCTTCAAACCTGCGCTGATAATAGAAAGCGTTTCCTAGCGGTTTAATGAGAAAATTTCCCGACAGTTGAAAACCTGTGGAAATTTCGACTGTCGTTGGGCGACGCGGCACTTATCTCGAAGAAAAATCGCTGGTCTCTGTGATGTGTACCTTTCAAACTCACGTTTTGGTTGGTACTTTCAATATGAGTAGGTATATAATTGTCATTGCATCTCTCTTTCTTTAGACTGGCGAAGTACGGAGGAAGTTTTGAGAAATTGAGGCTATGTTGGTTTTTTTTTTTATAGATATTTGTGATGGTGAAGGCTAAGAGTGAAGTTGAGTGTATCATAGCAGGGGAAATTAGAGTGTTAGATCTTTTTCGTATGAAGTACCTACTTCTGAGTCTGGTGATTGGTATTTTTGAATTAGGATTCTTTTCATATTTCAATTATTCAATTTTTTACAAGCATTTCAGTGCAAACTTTTATGTAAAAATTTAAAGTCAATTCTATAATATCCAAAATAATTTGAATTTTGAGAAAATCCTACGCTACATGGAAGATAATATATTCCAGTTTATATATCTCTTTTGTATTTCCTTCTCAGATGATCCAGTTATTCCTGGAAGTGTGGGCGAGTCTTTGCAGTGCTCCGGGAAGCCATTTTGATCGCGGCAATTTTGTAAAATTTTTTTAAAAAAAAATTTCTATCAAAAGAAAGATTACTTTAAAACTATATAAAAAATCCAGGCTCTATATTTTTATTTATACGAACAAAAAATCTCTAATTTTGTCTTTTGTTAGTGGCTTTGGAGTGGGATCCCCCCTTAAAGCACCAGCATCCAATTACGAGTCACTCTGCATTTTAAATTCCACTACTAACGAAACAAATACCAGTTACCATTTCACATTCCTTTAAAACCAAAGGCACCCCCATCGAGTCCCCCAAATCAACAATTCCACCTACATAATGTCACAACCGAAGGCAAGAACACAAGAAGAGGAGACGCATCTCGCAAGTGCTCGACTTTTTCACCAAGTCTCAGCGAAATTCTTTTATCCCACACATGGTTATCGAATTGCACCGAACTGTCACCAGCTACTCGTCCAGAAGCAATAAAACTAATTATCAATCGCAACTGCGCGTCTCCGAGATATTTTTCGTGCGTCGTCACGGGTCACAAACGATCGCGATTTAAATGCATCTCGGTTGCTTTTTAACGAGGGTATTTAACAAGTAATAATCAACAAGGCTCGCGTTCCGAAGTGCAACGATCGAATCTGGATGCAGCGCGACGAGCGGACGTGCAACCGGAAAAAGTCAAGCGGAACGAGAAGCGGAGTACAGAGCCGCGGAGCCGTCAGATAAGCTAACAAATGTCCCCAATGAATAATAATAAGTGGCCCGGTCCAATTTGTATTGCATTTACATTGGGCGACGTCCTGGACGTAATTTATATGGCCTGCTCAACCACCGTCCCTGCCCCCTCGCCTTCTTTCGTCTCTTCGTTTCCTCACCGACCGTTAGATAAGATCAAATTAAGCCCGCTTCCTATGCCGCGATTTTTATGCACGCTACCGCGCCACGAATCTTCTGCTTCCAGTGCAAGTCACTGACCACCAAATAGCCCACCGTCCAGTTATTTTAAGTCTATCTGGGACACACGTGTTACATTGATCTCTGAGCTTTTTTAATTCCATTTCTGAGGTTCTCTAAAGGAATTTCGTTGGAGAAACGTAACAGGATTGTGGATTATCATTCGTGGCAACAGAGACCCAAACCAGCTCGAATCATCGGGAATTCGAATTAAGTGAAAGACGCGCGCTCGAAATCGGAGGAGAACTGGGTGCTAAAGGAAACACTTTGGAAAATTAAAACTTATCAATGAAAAGAACGGTGATAATGCTAACTTCTAGATTCTAGAAGATACGAGCTCGTATTAGGTATGAATGCTCGGGTTAAGCAGAGTTTGAATTAACAATAAGTGAAACTTGGGGTTGGAGGCTCTACTGTACGTGAAAGTGGAATTTGGTATTAATTTGTCGATTTCGAAAAATTGAAGATTGAACTGAGTGAATTGGAGCTGAATGTCTGAAGTTCTGAATTAGGATTCTGACTGGTTCGATCGTATCAAAAGTTCAATTGATGAAGCACTAAGCTAAAGGTTTTAATTTCTCCCTCCAAAATGTTCTTGGACGGCTGCAAATAGCGGTAGAATCGCGAGCATTTTAATGAAACTTTTTCCAGTGGTTTTCTAAACTTTGCACATTACACAAATCTTCTGCACGGGGCGTGTAGGTTCGCAATGTAAAAATATTGTGCCCTTAATTTAGGAAACGCCCCGGGCAATACTATAGTTTACTATCAAGCCTGGTGCGTCTGTAGGTTTGTATGAGGAAGAAACTCCAAGTTCTGCATCCACTAGACTACAATTTCTATTAGAATTTTTCCCAATTAGGGGTTGCACTTTGAATTTACTATTTTAAAGCTTTCAAAAACTAAGTAGTCATTACTGTCTTCATTAGAACAGCTATAATAATGTCATTAAGCTTACAGTTATTAAATTAGTACATAAATTATCAGCAATTCTTTAATGACATTTCCTTTTCAGATAGTGAAGAATTCAAAATATGTAAAATGAAGAAAACTGACACCACAAACACATATCATGCTAAAACAGTGTTTCCCAACTTTTTTTCAGTCACAATCCCCTTTCATAATATTCAAGTAACCTGCCCCTCCTCCTCATATAAGCCAACATAAATTTAATAAGGTAAAGAAAGCAGAGTAAAAATAGGTAGGGTAAAGGCAGGTAATATGGAACGGCACGTAATATGGAACTTCGTAAAAAGAACTCTTCAGTCAATCGTGTATACTAGATCCTTAGACACAATAGACGATGATACTGACAATTGAGCATCAGTCAGGCATCCATCATTGAAAGAGAAACGTTTAAATTTTTCATGGGGTGTAAAAGTTTCTGAAAAGTGCATCAAACAGGTAAATATTGTAGCGAAGGTATGTTACAAAGTATTATTTTGATATAATTTATCATTAAATATGTGTGTCCTTGAGTATTCAACAATAGTTTACCAATAGAGTTACTTTCTTCTTAGTAGGGGAGAGCGGGGACAAACGTAACGGCGTCATGAAAGTAACACGCCTTCTCCCAGCCTTCCACAAAAGTTTCCAAAACGTTTGCTTTACACAGTTACGCGTGTTTAGTGTTTCTTTTCTTTCACGGAGTGACGCTGAGCGATACGACGATTCGTATACCGTGGGAAAGCTGATTTCGTTATTTCGATCATTCAGGTAAGTGTCTCCTCTGTTGGTTTTTTTGTTAATATTCATAGTTAAACTATAGACATTGATCCAATTATTTATTAGAGTATTCTTAGATAATGTCTTTATATGTTCCTGTATTTCATTTCAATAAGTCTTGTATAGTTTGTACGTTATAACAGTTCTATGCGGAAAAACATGGCTGGGGACAAAAGTAACACTCCCTATATCCCAAAAGAGTTGAATCCAATATTAGCAATAGTTTTTAAATAAAAATCATAAATATTAGGGGCCGTTACACGAGATTCCATATTAAATCAAATACACAGTATCAAAGAAATGTTTGAAGCTGGTTATGCTTTTTTATCGTTACCTACTTAAAATATGTTTATTTAAATGTTTGTTTTTATCGTTTCTAATAATAAAAAATCCTATTTTGATTTGGAAGAAGTGACTTTACTTAATTCTCCTCAAAATAATTAGTATTACTTTCGTCCCCATCGTATGTTACTTTCGTCCTACCCCTGCAGGACAAAAGTAACAATGACAGTCACTGCGGAAAATTGCCATAACTCTTTGACTACTTATCATGGAAGGCTGAATTTGTGGTCAAATGATAGACCAAAGAACACATTATTTTAAGGCATAATTTTCGTTTTTATATCTGTAAGAGGTAATTGGCAGCTAGGCCAAATGTAAAAAGTGTTACGTTTGTCCCCGCTCTCCCCTATAATTCTTAATTTCTTGTCGGAACATGTGTGTACGTAATATGGAACATACCGAGTAACATAGATGAAGTCGATAATGACGATGACGACGATGATGCGGAATGCTTATTTTGCGATGGTAATTCTAAAAATAATGACAATGAAAAGTAGATCCAATGTATTCGCTGCTTTCAGTGGGCACACGAAGAATGTGGGACTTCCGACGTATTATTCACGTGCCCAACGTGTAGGAGACGCAGAAAGCAGGAATAAATTCCAAAAATGATGTATATTTATTTATTTGTATCTTCTACGTAATAAGTCTTCATTTTTAGTAAAAGAAAGTAAAGATTTTTGAGTTATCTTTACAAAATTCCTAGGTGTTCCATATTAGGACCCATTTTTTCGAACGGTCAATTTTCACTCTTTTCAATTTTTTTTTACTATAATTGCAAAACAATTGGATTTTTTTTACATCTGACTATGTAAATATGATTATGCATTAGTTCCATCGTCCCCTCATGTCAGATTTATTAAGAAAAAAAAAATCCCCCTACTTTTGACAAGCTTTTGAAATTAGATGTTCCATATTACCTGCCTTTACCCTATTTCAGAATGTAATTCTAACTGAATAATATTAAAAAAAAAAACTGAAAAAACCGTGGCGCTCCCTCAGAAAACACTTCGCGACCCACAAGTTGGAAATCACTGTGCTAAAGGTTTAAAATCTGAGTACCTTACAAAAATTCAATAACAATCAACTGAGATATATTCACCAATCCTTCCACGCTCCAACCTCCATCTACATCATACACTTCTCAAAATGTCTGAAACCCAGAAACTATACAACATTCTAGCGAAACCAACATCCAGTTGTATTCCCCACACCCTCGGATCGAACGCGAAACGAAAATCGACAACGGTCGTGAATCGATTCAGCCGGAAATAACGATCGCTTTTCAAAGATCGTTTCGCTATGCCGTTTCATTTACACGCGTTTCCCCTGGCGAATCGCGTGCAACGTTATCCCATTGATCTCGCGACATCCATCCTCCGATTACAAGCTGCAAAATGTAACATCGTGTACGCATTATCGCGAACAATGTCGCGTCGTTGCACGAGCCGGCCAGTTAAATCAATCTCCGTTAATTAATCGTCGGCTGTCCGGATCGTGCGTCATCACAAAACGTCGGATGTCCGCGGCGGGACGTGGAGCAGGTGACACACGACGACGCGACAAAGACGGAGGGCGAAACTGGGCGTTCGAAAATGTCGGTACCGTTGCGGGACAGCGCTCGGTGCACGCGAAAAGCCGGCGAATCTGTTTAACGTTACAGTGTAATTATTTAACGGGGGCGACGAGGTAACGACTGGTTGCGTATTAATATATTCCCACGGCAAACGATCGCTGGAAATTATACTCGGCCATTGTGCGTTTGCGTAACACGAGAACTGGGAGGATGTTTCGAACTGTTTACAATATTTTCCGCCGGTTGGGACCAATCGTTTCGACATAATCTGTGTTCAGGTTGGAGACATCGATGCGGGTTAACGCGTTCAGTGTCACGATATTTGTCGAATGTAAAGCTCCCATCGAAGAAGCATAGCTTTCGATACGTATTGACGTAAGATAGGGGATAGTGGAACACAATAGAAGAATGTCCAGCAAGTCAAAATATAAGAGAAAAACTTCAAATCACTATCGAAGAATGTTTGAATTACAAGAAATAGTATGGAGTGAGAATAATAACTTATTTACCACTAGAACAACTACCACCAATTAATGTATACCTATTTCTTCCGGATTAGTCAAAATGACTGGTTATTTATAAAATACGTTATGCAAGGAAAATAAACCTTTCATATTTTTTATATTCATATTTTTTTCATTTTCATATTATTAAAAAATATATGTGTACATAATATTATACATATTTATACTGCTTAGAAATACACTTTTTTTCATACTTGAAAATGGTATATTTATTACTAAATTTAAAACCAGTCATTTCGACTGGTTTGGAAGTTCTAATATTAAAAGAAACCAAAATACCCGGGGGAATTTAATATCAGAAGAAAATAGGAAATATACTTAATAAAAAGCAATATTATGAATATCATAAATATATATATATTATAGAATATTAGTAGAAAACTAAGTAGGTTTAAATAGTTAATGGACATTAGTGTTGAATTGGATTCAAGTGTAAAACCTGTAAACAGTGTAAGAAGTGTACCTACCTAATATACCTATATGTAATGTAATCCACTATGGTCGATAATAGCGAATAAGCTGCGACATTAAATAAATAAATAAATAAAGATAGGGGTAAAATAAAAATGAAAATAGGGACAATTTAAGCCAACTTCAACTTTCCTGTAATTGAATACAGTAATGTAACTTTTTGATCCGTTGTAATGGAGATGTTAATTGTTGAAAATGAATGGTTCTTGTTAAGGAAAAGAGACCAGCTAAAGCTCGAGCTTGATAGTTGGAAGGAATTTAGAAGAACAGGAATTCTTTGCGTTAGGGGCATTTCTCTAGGTGTCATTCTCGCGAATACTTAATTATTTATGGAACACTTAACTATTTTATGACTAAGAAATTTTATAATATACAAATGAATCTTAGAATTCATTTCCCCACTAGTGAACCACCTCAGGCGATGGACATCGCTTCCTGGGAATAAATACCCTCGAAACAAGCCCCAAACCATCGGAGGGGATGAATCAACGAAGAAAAACGACAATAATTCTCCTTCCATCGTTTGATTAAAATAACTAGCAAGCAGCTCGCCAAACATCCCTGCGAGATCGCGCGTAAATAGCATTAAAAAGGCGGAACGAACGTCACGCGGAATTCCTTCTGCTCGAACGAACGCGAACCGCGCGGAATGGGGGATATCAGCGTTCGAAACGGCGAACGTGGCTGGCGAAAGGAAAGAAGTCGGTGTTTTGATTACGATGACAATTTCACGGGAGTATAAAAGTTTCTGTGTTTGGCCCCGAGAGCTGGCTTGATTTTAATAAAAGCGAACGAGGGAAACTGCAAGTTCGACTTTCCTGAGAAAGCATCTCGCGGTTAGAGAGAAAAAAAGAGAGGAAACGGGAATGATCCTTGGAAGTTTTCGCCACGGGACTTTTCCTTGGCTGGATATTTATTCGAAGTTCGAGGGGAGGATGCAACGAAGCTACTTGGAAAAACGACCGAGCCAGAGGAATCGAGAAATTGCCAAGGAGCTTGGGAAATGAGCAGGAAGCTTAAGTTTGCGTGTTTTTACGCTGCGGACACCGTCAACAGGTCGATCTTCGTGAAAATATTCAAGTGGATTATTTATCGAAGTACTACGTTTTATCATTTTATATCAAAATAAACAGTACCTATGTTGAAGGAATTTTTGGAAAGGGAGGTAAATATTTAACGGTGGCTTTTGGTAGCCAATTGATTCGCCATGATTATAGTATTGATTAGTTAATTACAAGATTAATATTACTATGTGTGTTATATTTATTTTAAAAAGTTTTCCTTCAATTTAATTCCACAAATGAGAATATAGAAGTGATCGATAATTGCGCTTACCATTAATGATTCGTAGAAGAATGACACTCGTGTTCCTTGATTTATTTGATTAGATGCAATTTTCACAGTAGATTTCGATAGAATTTGAACCCAATATGATTGCTTACCTGAAACAAGGTAGAACAGAAGTGGTTAGTTTAAATGTAAATATTCTATTTCTTTATTTTTTTTTTGTAATGTATGATTCTGTAAATGTTCCCCTATCCATTTTAATAAAATTTGATACCAACGTTCCAACAACTTTTTCAGAATAATATGTGTTACTAAGTAAGTAGGTACTGTGTAAAAAGAAACAGTTAACAAGAGACGAATAATTTTCACATACTTTTTCATTCCTACATCCTGATTTCTAAATTATTACATATATGTTTCTATATTATTACATATATGGACAACGAATATTATTGTGCCATAATTTTCAACAAGACTCACTAATTCAATAACGTCAAAACGCCCCTTCGCAACAGGACACATTAAAATACAAAAAAAATATACATATAGCCTCCAGCCTATCAAGCTCGACAATTAATGGCAGTCACCGAGCTCGTGACTCGAGAACAACACCGTGATAATCGATTTCCGTGGAAATTATCCAGCGCAATATGCCACGTGCTCGTTAGTCGAGCAACAAAAGTGCACCCGTTTCGCTGGCAAGGACCCAAAATTAAGGTCCCGCTGGTCGAAAAGTTTATTTTATCGTGCAAATACCGGCGTGCAATTTAATCCACGTACGCGGCATTTATCGAGCCATGACGAGAATGAATTTCTGTCTCCGTGAAAACGGTGATGAACAATAAAAAAAAAATATCAATGAAAGCATTCGAAGGGTGTATGCTACGAGTTTAATCTCGTCATGTTTCGATTGCGCGAATCGACGGGAAACGGGATGAAAAAATACGAGAGCGTCAATTCCCTCGATGATTGACTTGCACCAGGGTGAATATTTTGCGAGGCAGTGAAAAATGAATACATTCCCAGCGTATGACTAGTACACACGAGCAGTTTAATTTCAATCGCAGTCTCATTTTAACTCATTCCAAATTCTTATTAGTTAACTTACAATTGCAATTCTCAAACTGTTTTGAGCACTGGAAAAAACGTCTCGATAAGTGTATTGCATCACACGGAGAGTACTTCCAAGGCAGAGATGGGCAAAATTTTTATTTAAATAAAATTTCGAACAACGAATAAGAGTTAAAGAAATTAATCGTCATGTGTCGAATAAAGTTAACTCGGGTTAACGAACGAATAACGAAATTTTTATTAACTTTCATTCGTTATTCGAAATTTTATATAAATAAAATTGTTTCCCATTTCTGTTCGAAGGTAACTGAATTCTGAACATGTAAAAATAAGGACACGATTTGTTATACCTAAATAAATGCCAATTTCTTTTGCGTCGCCCCTCGTATATGTATATCAAGACCTTAGGAAAACCAAAACTAGGATCTCTGTTTCCTCTCAAATTTTTTAGTAGCGCACCCGGCGTGTTCAGCACATTAAAAGCATGGCGTGTGCCAACTGCACACAAAATATGAGGCAAATCGGTGACCCGAACCGCGTGCACTTCCCCCGTTAGCGCGTACCGCTTCCAAGTACTAATTAAAAGGTAGCAGGACATGCCAAAGGAAGCGGCCGTTAGAATTCTTTCGTCTCGTTGGTGGTCGCCGGGCGAAATGTACCCGTTTCGTTCCCCCTTGGTCCAGGATCACGAGAGATGGCATTGGCCCGTCGAGACGTCCGTTAAAAGATACGCTCGTATCCTTCTACGGCAGGATGTGCACGCCGCGCCAAGGATTTACGAGCAATAAAGTAGCAATAACGATGGCTACATTGGTGTCGTACGGGAGAGCCGTACTGGCGTGCTGCATTGTACTCCCGCGACATCCGAGCGAATCCTGCTTCTCGCCATCCTCCCGCGTCCTTCGGGGACAATGTGCTTTACGCTGGCGACGGATGGACAAGCTTTTCCGTACAGGTGTTTACGTGCAAGTTTATGACCGCCAGGCCCCCCAGAATCGGACGAGTTGCGTCGTCTTCTTCGGAGATCATTTTTACGGAACCCCTGACCAGCGGAGTTCTGTTTCTCTTCAGGATAGATGTGGATGGGCTGTACTTCTTTAAAAGGACATCGTTTTGTTGGACGATTTTAATGTGTTTGATATTATCGTGTATTTGGAAAACCGACGTCGAAAATAAGGCTGTTTTATACCACGTTATCTAAAGCGAATAAAATTTGGAAATTCTCTTCGAATTCCGTTCGTCACGCAGCCCTGTCGATCAGTCTGCTTATCTCCCTTTCACGAAGCCCGGACAGACAGCTGTATTTTATCTCTACGCATCCTTCCATTCATCCTAAGCTAAAATTCTAAGAAAGCGCAGCTTGCATTTCTTGTGGCAGTCCGGCTGTGGGGACAATAAACGATTCATTCGTTGACCAGCACTGTACCGAGTAACATTTATTCTTCCCGATCTCTTGTTCCTACGAGAGTAGTATCTAATTAGAATTCCTCGTGTATTTCCCAACCGTCCAGCAGGGCACGAACGAATTATCGAGTCTGTGTTATTTTTTATATACCCGGGTAATTTTCCCGTGACACGTTGATAAATATTTGGTCAACGTAAACACCTGATAATAAACTAAGTAATTACCGTTGCAGCTCAAAATTACATGTTGCTCCATTAAATACATAATCTGAAGATTTCGTTGCTTTAATCAATTGGTAACGCCAATTATTCAAACATGAATTAATTAATTTAAATGATAATAAAGCCTCGAGCAACGTATATCTACCTATACAAGTGGAATATATTAATTGTACCATTTATTAGAATAAATTAAAAGCGTAATTCACATAAGAACATTGATGTAGTAACAGTGAAGTTCCTGAAAACTGAAACTCTATACATTTTCTCTTAAACATCGTTTGAAAATTTTCAAAAGAATGATAATGTTCCAAGTATTCGTAATAAATGGGACACTTTAAGCATGAGAAGAATGACTGTCCTTAGACTTTTAATCATTAAAATTTCTTATTATTTCTAAATCCTTTCTTCGAATCAAGCGTAAAAATTTTGAGATCCCTGTCTTCCACAAAAATTTCAATTTTTTTGTATGCTCAACGATCAGGATTTCCTTCTATTTTACAGTCGGCCGTTTTATACGCAGAATTATTTTCATTTCGTGCGACCACGGTGCGGCTACGTTACACGGTTAAAAATAATTCAACGATACAATTCTTCCGGCATATATGACCGCATAGCTGGGTAACCGGAAAGAGGAGAGAGAGAACGATTTTATGCAAACCGCAGGTTAATCCGTTTCGCGTTTAAAAGCCACGGCCTTTCGTTGAAGAACAACGATTCTTGTTACTTTAATGGAATGTTTAAACACGGTAAAAGCCTCTGATTATCTTCAGGAATATCGTTCTTGCGTCTCCCGAATTAATTCCCCTTAACATCGGCCCTTTTTACCAAACGCGTTACACGACTTAATTGAAATTTACGTTATCACATTTTAGTGGAATAACGGCACACGTTGTAAGTTAATGCGATTAAATGATAACGTCATTGGGTAATGCGATGGCCATTTCATAGTACAGATTTTTTTTTCACTGGAATACGATTAGCTGCGAGCGTACATACATGGAGGAGTTTTAATGAGAAGCAAAGTAGGTACTAAATCGAAATGGGTAAAAAATTCTATAAAATGCACGCGGCAAGCCCGACTTCCATACATTTCATTAAAATGATATCATAAAATCACTTCTGCAAAAACGAATACATAAATCTTTGCTCGAATGCAGATAGGATTAAACTAAGTAGGAAATGTATTTTAAAGCGAGGCGTTTAGAGATCAGATTAAGAGCGAGGTTAATTATATGGCGAAAATTAATTCTCGAAATCCTATTACGCGAATGCCACGAGGTGCCATTTTTATTACCTACTAGCAAAACACCCCTGCGCTTCGCTTCGGGCCTAAGAGATATTAAGGACTCCATGGAAACACATTTTACCCCGTTTCAGCCCCTTAGGGGTTGATTAGAGCAAAATGCTGAATCTGGTTTTTAGGCATTTATGTGGGTAACCTTTGTAAGTAAAAACCAAGATAATACAGTCGACCCTCGATAACTCGAATCTCAAAGGAAGGGAAAAATCTTCGAATTATAGAGGTTTCGGCTTACCGAGTTTTCGAGTAAATGTGCGACTGTTAAATTTTCGACTTGTGAAGCTGTAAATCAAGACAAATTCAAGTTTTAAAGGTCAATTGTTTATTGTATACCTATAATCAAATATACCTACAACTTATCCACTACTTAAATATTACTCTTTATTACATATTAAAAAAAAATCGTGATTTTGCTTTGTGCTAATCTTTTAATATACTGTAAATCAATAGCATTTTTAACCGTGAGTAATGCAAAGAAAACATTTTCCTCAATACTTTCAGATCTTTCTACGAAATTTCGTAATACATATGTATAAGTAAACTTCGACTTGTACAGGTCGGAGTTCGTCTGAATTCGAATTGTAGAGGTGAAATACATAATTTAATATGCAATATATAGTTCGAGTTAAGGAAGTTTTATTTCGAGTTGTAGAGGTACTTACAACGGAGCGGAAGGGAATGAAGAAAATTTTCGTCTTATAGAGATTTTCGAGTTATCGAGGTTCGACATCGGACCTAAGAAGTAATAAGGCGTCCGAGAAAACATATTTCACCCCTTTTTACAACCTTCGAGTTGCAATTTCAAAATATCCCTTCTTATCCAGCACCTAGGGCGTAAAAGGAATATACCCTCCGAATTTCATGTTTCTAGGGTCAGTGGTTTGGGTTGGACGGCGATGAATCAGTGACACAACGATTAAGGTAGGTGCGGGTAATAAGGCCCGGCAGGTAATAAGGCCCACCTGTCATTTATCCTTGGTAGGTCAATCTACAATACTGGTAGTGTCATTTATTGCTTTTGTTACATAAGAAAATGTTATTCGAAGAGTTTTCGCGCGATTAATATAACATTTGTCGGCTGTAAATTCAAGAAATGTTTCGTCGGTAACTAGCGTTGCTACAATTATAAAAGCCAGGATTCCACTGAGGCCAACGCAAGGCAACATGTCGCATGCGATGAGTGCGATAGTGATTGCATGTGTTGCATGCGAAAAAAAGATGCGACGATGTTGCCGGTTGCCGGTTGCCAAAAAGTTGCCTCAGTGGAATCCCGGCTTAAGAATTACGTCGGTTTCTTGGCTTTGTATTGGGAGTACTCATTATCCAATTACTGTACAACTATAGGTATGTATAAATACATATGCTGGCTACATATTCCCAGAAAATTTATGATTTTGTAAAGTGCACGCTTAACATATAACCTCGGCAATGAGGCAGTGACAAAACAGATAATAAGGCCCACCAAAATATTAAGTGGGTTTTAAGGTTCAGGAAGTAACCAGAGACCCCTTCCAAAGCAGGAACGATATTGAGCAGAGCTCCAAAGCACATGTCACTTTAATCAGAAGAAAAAAGATAAGATTGTGTGAACAAGAGCCCATGCCATCCACCTCCAGAGAAAACGTGGACGGCAACTCTGCAGACAATTGGTTTTGCAAATTATGCAGAACTGCATTCAAGAATGATATGCGACAGTGTGTCATGTGTCTCACCTGGATACACGAGGATTGTGTTGGGCTCACACCTGAGGAAGAAGATGTCTTTGTTTACCCAAATTGTACATACTAAATAGGTGAGCCTTATTACCTGCACTACACGAAACAAAGCCCGTTTACAAGGTTTTTAAAAACCTATTAATTTTCGTATTTGTTGTGTTCATATATTGTTACAAATATTACAGTTTATAGTTAAATGTCCACAGATTTCTATAAAAAAAAGTTTTCAGGAATATGTACAAGTTTTTTTTTTTTTAAAAATTATAGATTCTTAGGTGGGCCTTATTACCCGCACTTGCCTTATATAAGAACAGAACTTTAATCTTGCAACTAAAGAAGACACAAACTCCAAATGCAGCAGACAAAATGTAAAACCAAACATCAGCTAAAAAGAATATTAAAAGAGGAACCAAAGTAATCGTAAAGGACATTATACGATTAGAAGTCACACGCGTGCGATAGTCAAACGGAAGTAGCTCTGCATCCAGCGGAAACGCAGCGTAATCGCCCTCCATAAACACCAATCTGCTCAAAACTCGAGTTTCGGCCTTCCAACACATTTCACGGAAGAAAAACGAACGAGTCACGGATCCGGGGCGGGGTGGGGGTGGGGGGTTAACTACCGCGTATTTAAGAGCAGAGAGGCTTCCCGAGGGACAGAAGTTGCATCGTATCGCAATGACGATAGCCGAAACGGTTTAACGTTCTCCTCCTCGTCTCGAGCTGGTAATGGCTCCAGTCGGAATAGTTTCAGAAAAATGGCCCTGCCGGCTGAACTTAAATAAACGCCGGCGCACACATACACACACTGCAGCATGGATAAAACGATTTACTGGCGCCCCGCGAGTGGATAACGCTATCCATTTGTACGTAATTCCAGCAAGGGCGAGCCTTATCCGCACCCGAAACTGTTATGGCAAAACGAGTTTCCGTTCTGACCTGTCGCGGCCACTGGCCGCCTCCGAATACCTAAAAGTCACTGTGCTCGTCATGATTCATGGGCGGGCTTTAGTTTTACAGTTAATCTACCTTTTGCATTTTTGAATTGCTGTGTTATTCGAATACACGAAGTCAGTTAATATCTCAATACTTTCACGTTCAGCCAATCCGCGAACACATCACTTCCAATCAACACCAATCCTTTCACAAAAATGTACAACACAATATTCTTCACATGTTTAGACGACAGGTCTCTTGAACAATATCTGCACAGGGGTTAAAAATTAAAGAAATCCAGAATTGAAGGGTCGGATGCAATAAGGGGACTAGCGCTCGAAAATGGGAAAAATTATTGTCCAAACGCTAAGAATGATTGGAAAATTAAATGTTGTTAAACTGTATTTTAAAAAATAGTGTTGTAAAGCTCGTCACGACGCACATTTTTGCTATTTGCAGTTTGTTTATCCAACCATTACTATTCGAGCAAAAAATTATAAACAAAAAATTTTTCATCGTCCAAAGTCAATATTTCTTTAAACATAAATTGCGATAACTTGAGGAAATATCAACGGATCGTTATGAGGCTTAAAACATAACTTCAGAAAACTCTAGCGAAGCCGTAAAATGTGTGCACAAAACCCTTATGTTAAAAAATGTAATAATATTTAATTAAAAAGTAATACTGGACATAATCCATGTTTTTCAACGTTCGTCGTTAGAAAGTATCGAGGTAATTTTGAGGTACATATAACTTGCAGCGACAAAGTTTTTCCTTAATATACAAGGAAGATTTTCACCAATTTGCACACTGATTAATAAATAATTGGCTTAAATAAGCCTCATAACGATCCGTTGATATTGCCTCAAGTTATCGCAATTTATGTTTAAAGAAATATTGACTTTGGACGATGAAAAATTTTTTGCTTATAATTTTTTGCTCGAATAGTAATGGTTGGATAAACAAACTGTAAATAGAAATATTGTGCGTCGTGACAAGCTTACAACACTATATTTTTTTAAAATACAGTTTAACAACATTTAATTTTCTAATCTTTCTTAGCGTTTGGAGAATAATTTCCCCCATTTTCGAGCGCTAGTCCCCTTATTGGATCCGACCATTCAATTATGTCTTCCCTGTATCCTTTAATATAATTTTTTGGTATATTTTGTAAGTGATTTTCAAGATCATTTTCATCAATCACAGAGAAAAACTGAGAAATAAGGGTTTGACAGCCTCCTCTTCCATTCTTTCAGCGAAATCGTATGACCAAGGGACAGTCGAGGGGATGTAATTCCTACTCCGTTTAATTCTGGCAATTATTTCAAGGTTCGCAGCCGCCTCTAAAGCTACGCGTTACGTCTTAATCACGCCCGTGTCGTCGGCTGCGAATCCTGGAATTCCAGGCGGGCAGCCCGAGGAACCGGCGGAAAGAATGTACGCGGATTAAGTGGGGCGAACGTGACTTAAATCCATTGCAACCCCTCGGAACGCCGGTATCGATTGTAGCCGTCGCGCCTGTAGTTACCCGGAGAACGGGTCGCAGTAGTTACAGCGAGGGCATAGGTGAGAGCGATGGAGCAGAGTGAGCAGCGACAAAGGGGGGATGGAACCGGGCGAAACGAATTTCCAAAGGAAATAAAAATGTGTGAACACGGTGAGCAACGATAAGAGAGCAGAGGGGAAAGTAGAACGAAAATGTAGAGGATTAGGACGGCGAAGAGGTAACGGAGAAAGAAGAAATTAAGGGCAAATGAAAGAGTCAGAAACGAGAAAAAATTGAAACGTATCAGACGGAAAAAGGGAATAAAGAAATATCGATGAAAAGGGAAGACGATCGTAGAGAATCAAATATTAAGTAAAACTGAGTTTAAAAAAAATGGAGAAAGAGGGAAGCAAAGGACTTCGAGCCAGAAGAAGTAATACAGAACAAATCCAGAAGAAAACGATACACAGAAATCTCATGAAGGGAACATGAGGAGACAGGAAAGCCGAAAGAAACAGCACGAAAAATACTGACATGCAGAAATAGCCAAGTAGATGCGACAAAAACCATGGGAAGAGGCGAAGAACACAAAAAGATAACAAAATAGAGAAAAGAGCGGAAGAAAACAATGAAAAAGAGACCAACACCATAAGGGAGTGAGAGACTGTATTTGAAAGAAAAGGGGTGAGCAAAAAGTGGTACGAGTGAGAGATATAAGAAGATAGATTCGTGAAAGGAAAGAGGCAAGGGAAACAGAGAGCCAGAGGGAGGGAGAGAGAGAGGGGGGGGAGGCGGATTCCTTAATCTCTACGTGCGCTTGACAAACGAGGAATGTGGATGACACCGGCATTGTACCCCGCTTGTATTATCCATACGATCGTGCGAATCTCCCATTCTGCTTGGCGAACGTCTTTTGCAGCGTCTCTCATTTGCGATGCCGCGACGCGGCTATCAGGTTAACGCCTCAATGCGCCTGAATCGGCCGCGATACGAGAATGTCGTCAATTCGTGTATACACGTGGTTCCCATCTTCGAGACGATAATCCAGTCCCAGTTGTGTTTTAAAAGGGCGGCTGCCGTGTCTCCTCCAGCGGCAGTCGAAAATGCAAATTGAAAGCGCCGCTCGTTAAACGTCGAGGAACGCGGCCGAGGGAAGCGCCAGCCAGAGGTGTGAATATTTTATGCGAGATACACCCCACTTGTAGAATACGCCCCCGGGGAAAGCAGGAAACTGATAAGGGTGAATGTAACGGGCTATGAAGGATGATAAGCTGATTTCAACCGAGAATTGACCTACCCCTCTCCATCTTCCGCGGAGGGTGAATCGTTAGGCAAGCGGGTGTACTTAATTGTAATGTGTTTGGGAATTTCTTTGGAAACGACGAGGAAATGGATTTTATTTCTGTCGTGATTGAATGTTATTTCGGGGAGAGGGTGAGTAGTAGAAATCAGTGTGTGGGATAGTCGAGGGTTTAGTAGATTCACTTTCCGTTTATCCTTTAACTTCTTTGATTAACATTCCCTCGTATGTAACTTTTATCGAATTTTTTTGGTTCTATTATTTGCTTTAACCAATTGTTTTTAAGTTTGTTATGTGCTGCTGCTCCCACTGTCCTACTACGATTTAATGAATTCTCGATTTCATAAAAGTATTATAATAAAGAATACAAAAGTGTATGTGTCATCCTGCTTAAAATAATGTTGACACTCGTCTATTTATCTAATTTTCCACACACTTTGTTAGTTATTTTGTGACCAGTCATCTAAGTAATTTCGTAAATGTGATCTCACCCCTGAAAGATAATCATTGAATACGGGTAAGTTTGAACTATATAACAGGATTTTCTACGTCACATGATCAGAGACACCATAGGGAATTATAATACTGTGTTACACCACGCACTGTGCATAGCACATGCTTCCTGTTTGCTGTTAAATAAAGCCTTTAGCTGCCACCGGACGAAACTAACGACGGGCGTTTACCGTGCAAATACCGCCGCCATTAGTTGCGCGAGCAGAAGGGATATTACGAAATTAAGGGGTAAATTTATATGTCGATGATCGCTCGTGCTGATAAAACGCGCCGCGTCATTGACGCTACTTTCAGTAATTGGCCCCCCTCCACCCCTCCACACCCTTGTAATTACGTGGTGATTTGGGGGTGCTCATTCCCACCCTGTCCGCGCTGGTTTGTCGAATTGCCTGCTTTGTGTTCCGCTCGCCCCGTTTAGTTTCCACCAATTGTTTGCATAATATCGTTGTTACTTTGTTAATAGAATAGAATTCTTTTCCCTCTCTTTAGAATTTGGAACAGTTATTTAATTAGGTATCTCGACTCGGTTCGTTTGCTGGATTCGGTGTAAATTAATTCTCGTAGCTGTGGAAATCGATTGGAATTAATTTTGATTCAGGGGTAGAAAGATGGTCGAGAATATTTTCTGGGGTATATATGCAACCGAAATGGAAATATAGTAGGGTCGTAATTGAGAACTCAGTAGATGTGACACTTGTGAAATATGGAGCACCGATAAGATATTCGTAAGTGATTGTCATTTGCAAAATATTAAGTGTGCCAGTATCTAATTAGATTTCACAATATGCATCGTATTTTAAGTATGGGTATACGTTCAATTATAAATTGCTTCACATTATACAAAGCGATATCAGTCAGTTATTGCTGTATTAAAAATCTTTTAGATGATATGCGTTTTAATACAATTTTCCTTGTCCTAAAATATTTCCACAGGGATCGCAATTCCACTGCACTTCTCAAATGATGCTTACAAATTCGAACACTTATTTCATCATTTACCATTTATACATTAATATAGTTTTGATGCTTCTCGGGTTCAACTTATAGAATATACAGAAAATGATACGAAGAAGGAGCTGTATTAATTATTAATGTATAATGAATATACTGCATTGGGATTGTATGTTGTGGTCATGTACAGTGAAAAAGTTTCCAACAAGCAGTTGTGGCCGAGTGGTTAAGGCGTCTGACTAGAAATCAGATTCCCTCTGGGAGCGTAGGTTCGAGTCCTACCAACTGCGAAAAACACCCAAAAAAGGGTTGTATTTTTTATTTATTTATTATTTTCTTGTATATCAAATTTATCATACCATTTCTTTTTATTGTGTTTTTAATTAACACCTTCCTAATTAATACCTTCAAAAAATTTCGAAATAACCGTGAAACCTTTTTATATAAAACTTTGTAATGAAAATTCGAATGTCAAATTAATTACTTGCAGTTGCCTGTCGTATTTAAGGAAATAAAAAAATTAAGCTCGTTTCTCAAGTGAGCAACGTACGTAAATATAACAATTATCGGGTTCGGCAGACCATGATTAAAAGTAACCATTATAACGACCTGTTTTCATTTATTCGCGTTTCCGTCGCGATGCCAGTGTTATGTGGAGGTGTAAAAAAGCAGCACATGAAAGGTTGGTTTATAAAAAAGCAAAACAGAAATTGGTCCTCCACAAAATAACGCGAGAACAATGTTTCCTTTCAACAATTCTAATTAACAAATACCTTCTATACCATGTATCACGATATGTAAAGGTCGTAGAAAAATAATTAATTCACTGAAATTTTTGACGTTTCATGTAATGTATTTAAAATATTAATTAATATATAATTGCGAAACTAAACGAAATGGGAAACGCCGTTAATGTGAAGTAAATAAATAAACGAAGAAAGCACAACATGTATAAAAAGACCCAATAATAACAATTTTATAACAGTACCGTAAATATACTTTTCTATAATGGTATTATAGTAAAAATAAAAAAATTTAATTCAATTAAGAAAAGTAATTTTCGAAGGATTTAGTGTATGTAATTAAAAAAACAACAAAACAAGTTACCACAAAAATTACAACAATTTAACCAAATTTAACCTAAAAGTTAGTTGTTAATTATTTTAATTGTGTTTGATATTTAAATATAAAAAGGACCACTCAGAAAGCCCCACTTCCCATGCCTCTCGTACTAAGTACAAGAGGTGAACGATCATCGATGACTGAGAAAGTTGAACAAAGTCGACTTCTCAAGTCTTCCTCACGCTCAAGGAAAGGAGCTACGTCTCCTCATCGTGGCTGCATCAACTCTGCTTTAGGGCAGAGAGAAAGTAAGATCTACTACAGAAATGATCCTGTGAAGTATGATCTTAGTTTCTCTAGCCACGACGATCCTATATCAAGCAAGCGCCGAGGTATTTCTCCTGCGAGAATACGGTTAACAGCTTAGCCATCTGTGAGCAGAAACCTAAAGTAGCACCCAATGATGACACTGTGCTAACATGTCATCTATTTAAAGAAGCCCAAGATAGTAAAACTGGTTGTGCAAGTATCTGCATGGGTGCTTTGAATGGTGATGAAATGACAATAGGGCCAGTTGCAAATACCACATGTATGTTTTTAATATTTAATTCCATAAAACTTTATTATTAAAGTTTGTCCAGTGTCCACTCGCCTAAAAATGATATACTCCTCTTACTTGTTGATTTAAGTGTAATTAATGTAGCTAAGCAGCGAATACTTGTCAATTACTGACCGCGTTCCTTAATTTTGATTTATAGATTTCAATTTTCAGCTCAGCAGTAGACCAGAGCCTCAATTTATTCCATTTTGGGGCACATTTCCTCGCAGTGTTTAACAATATCGAAAATTGTTTGAATTGTGAACTTTCGAGACAAGATACGTATATTTCACCATTCAGTATTAATAATTCTAAATTAATACGCTTTCAGCTACATTAGTATACATAGACTAATTTAAACAGTTTTATGAGTTTAATCGTCGATTCCATGAAATATTTTTGCGCAGAATATGATACCTAACGTAGATATTTCGACATGTTCCCGCATACATAATCAGCATTTACCTATAAATAAAAAATTTGGTGACTATAATCGTAATTCACTTGAACTTATTAACCCTTTGCGATTCTATGCCCAGAATATCCCGCTATCGAGTTTACTCTGGTGAACCTAATATCTAGAGTACCTATCTATACATCGCCTACAATGTCGTGCGATAATATTTTTATAGTCTTTAACATTTTAATAAAAGAACACCATACCCTTAGCGTATAATAATTACAGACCGTAAAGAGTTGGAGCTAATTACCCCTTCCAAGGCTCACTGTCTATGACATCGTTGGTAATTAATTATAATTTCCAGATTTTACTGGCCCTGTGATTCCAAATTCGCTTTCCAAATTCGTTCAAATAATCTCCAAAAATAACATAATTCAGGTGACTGGATCGTAACCTCGATGCATACTACAGTCGAGTGTTCCGTCATAGTCAGCCTTTTTTCTTCGCCACGTTTTCATGGCACAACAGCGAATTAGCCAAGCTACAGTGGCGCGTTTCGTCGCTGCGTTTTCACGTTTTGCCATCGAAACGCCAGTGGACGCGTGGGAGTCGTTGAGTAACCCACACCCACCGTCACACACAGGTGGGTGGACACGTGTGCCAGTTGTTTCGCGTGTGCAATGGTGGCCCACAGCAACAAGCCAACGGGGCGATAAACAATGTGAGCATGCATTACTTACGCGCACCCACATTCGCCATTGTGTCAGATAGCCGTACGCATCCTTGTCTTCCTCGCTTTTGACCGTCTCCTTTTTGTCCCTTGTTCCTGGGCCCGTTCACATTTTTTTCCTTTTGAAGCGGTGTCTCTTCTTTCACCTCGTTTCCTGCCTTTGTTCTTCTTAGTTCTTTCGACCGTCGCTTCAGGATTCCACGATTTTGATTGCATCGTGCTAAATTTAGATACGAAGGACTTCCCAAAATACGAGGTGCGAATGGAGAGAAGGTACTACTTCTCGAAAAATAAATCGACGTCGGACAAAATGTTATCGCGTTAGTCTTTCTTTCTGAGTAGATTGATGTTGAAATTATATATAACTTGATTGTACGCTGCTTTAAATTGATTAATAATTCTTGCCTTGTCGGTGAAAGCAGTACTTACAGGTCCTTACTTACATTATATCATTTACCCTTTTTTTATCATTTTTATTCCCTTTTTCGAATTTTCCCTTTGCTCTTTCCTCATCCTTTTCTCTGTTTAATATTTTCCTGTTTGAACGTTGTTCAAAATCAGCACTGGATGGCTACAATTCCGTCGTTTATTTACTTTACATCTATCTCACTTGCTTGTTCTTTGGCGCTACTTCAACGACCAATATTGACAACAATATTTATAAAATCCTTCCTCGCGTTTGCTTTTTCACTCTTTCCTGAATTCTTGATTTCTATACTTCTCGCTACTTCAATGTTACCGTTTCCACGTAATCTAGTCTCCCTTCCTCTTTCTTCTTTTTCTGGTCTTTGCTCTTACTGTCCCATTCTCTTTTTCTTTTTCCGTTCGCGTCCCCTCGAAGTCACTTTCGTTACTTTCGTTTACGACTTTTGAACCCAACACTGGGGGAAAAGAGCGGAACGGTGATCGTGAAAACAAGGAGTTTCTAGCCAGTTCTCGGGACGAAGTTTGCTCAATCAGGGAAAAGGGAGAAAACGGGACGTCCCGTTATTTGTTTATGAGATACATGGAACTTTCAAACCCTCAACGATGGAATTTTTATTTCAAAATAATCAATACACCTCTTAGAATATTGTATACCTACAAATGTTTGTAATAAGCAAAATAGTGTATTTATTAGAAGTTTTTAGAATAATAATTGTTGTGTTTTTTATGTTTTTTCTAGGAGCAATATTTATAATTTTAGGTGTATTTATGTATATGGATATATTTTTGTGAGTTTTAGAGTGAACTATTTATGTATTTGGTTCTATAAATTTTAGAATGATAATTTATATTGACTATATTAGATTAATTTTTATTTCTTCAATAGTTTTATTATATAGGATGGACTTGGAGTATATAGCGGGGGATAATACTATTGATCGGTTGAAGTATTTCATTTTTTTGTTTGTTTTATCTATGTGTCTTATGATTTTAAGACCAAATATTTTGAGGATTCTTTTAGGGCGAAATGGGTTAGGTTTAATTTCTCACTGTGTAGTTATTTATTATCAAAGAGATGTTTCTTACAATTCTGGGATGTAGACTATTTTGTGTAATCGGTTGGGGGATATTGGTTTATTAATGTTGATTTGTTTTGGCTCTTTTTTTGTTGGTTCTTGAAATTTGATGTATATATTTAATAGTTATATATTATTACTTATTTCAATAGCTCGGAGTAAAGTGTACCGCAAAATTGACATTGATCTTGAACTTCAGGATCCTTGTTTTCATTGTAACGTGTATGACTAAAATGAGAAAAAGTGTTAAAAGAACTATCCAGTTCCAAAGAATGAACACCAAAAATGGTCTCCTTGACACTTTTTAAGTTCTTCATCCTTTCAGCGAGTGGAACATATCCCAACAAAAATAATTGGATCATGAATTTCGGGATGGAGATCAATTTGGCGGCACATTTTTCAACAGATCTCCACCGATCCAGAAGTGTCGAATCACCTGTGCGAATCATTACACATAATTTTTTACAGCCTGCACAAAAAGAGGAGTCATTCGACGAAGCAAGTCTCGCCCATCATTCCCCCAGCACCGTTAACAGCAATTCTGACACTGTGGCGCGAGAGTATCAGCTTGGAACTGTTCCCTGGGCCAGCAAGTGCAAATTATACAGCCGCTTAACCCGTTAGGCCCAACGATTTTCGTCCATTGCGATTAATTAAAAAACTACAGACGAACATTATCCTATTGGCGTTGTTTCATTACGGAGCCATGGGCAACGGCTCACGGGAGTAGATTGCATCGCGGATGATTTACTAACTTTTTGCGCGGAGATAATGGGCCCCGGGACGAGGAAGAATACGCCGATAGCCAATTTCTTGGATAACCGATACACGATACACGCACCAGCAACGGGCACACAGAGTAATCTCGTTTTTATCGGGTCTCACAAAATCCTCCAATTAGCGCGCATAACATTACCGTAATTACAGTACCTACCCAGGTAACCGCGGCATCATCGATAGGGTTAATATGCCCTCGAAATACCGATGGCTCCTCCGTCTCTTCGACGTGATTACACTTTGTTCTTAATCGAAATCTACGGGCGAAATGTACAATTAAAAAGTTGTACCAAGTGGAGTGAAAGTAAACGAAATACGTTTTTTTTTTATTTTTCTTAGAGCAGAAACTTCGCTATCTGAATTAATAAGAGAGACACGATCGTTCGGATACTGGAACACCCACTTGCTCATTGTGATTATTCTATATTTCAGAAAGAATAGGTATACTATCACAGATGTTCCAAATTTCTAGCTTCTGACGTATCTCCTATTTCGTCACAACAGTTACTACAACATACGCGTTTCCTCTTTAACGGTTTTATACAAATACACTGCTGGACAAAATTAATGGATCACTATAATTGTCCGAAAATTTTGGTCATTTTCAAATGGCTGCATCTCCGTGAAAAATGGTCGCAAAAATATTTAAAAAAGCATTTTAACGCTTGAAGTTTCTAGTTTTTGAATCAAGGACTCAACTTTCTTTTATCAAGCTGGAGCGCAGAAAGCGACGTTGTCCGTGACTTTAGATGTATCTAAAGATTTAGAAGGTTTTATAGACCTTAAGCCTGTGCGATGGAACACTGCCAAGATCCGTGGTTCTTGGGGATTATAAATTTCAACTATATTAGTAAACTTGGTAAGAATACAACGCGCCTTGCCTGTAACAAGGTACACAAAGGCATCGCGGAGAAACTGGAAGCTGCAATCCGTATCATCCTGAAGCTTACAACACCAGCTTACGATGTAATAAGACTGCGATAACAAGACGTCACTGCACAGGGGATAGAAGATTGTAGTTGACAACACGGTTTCATAGGCATTCTTGCCTGGGTAGTGGGATGCTGGTCGGCTTAATCCTCAGCCTCTCGCGATACGCACGCAGGGGATGGAAAAGCTTTAAACCAACGCCCTTACCGCCGTCGACTTAATTAACAGAACTTTCTATGATTAAATCACGATAATCTGGACTCTTTGATGCTTGCTGTGTAAGTAAGCAATTGGGTAATTTGAGAATCAATGCTTAAACTTGATATTTCCTTCTTCATTTACGCTTTTAATTTAAACTTTTATCTATAACCTTGTAACACATATTTCTTTGATTAAATTTTTTTGTCCCTTATTGTATCAAATCGAAAGCGTTAAACTGTCGCAAAAAAATTATCCTGCACCCAAATTCACCATAGTGGAGTTTCGAACGAAGAGACAACGCTCCGAAGTGACAGCGACGCGCGAAAGGTAACCCAGAACGAGGCGGATGACGAGCATAAAGCAAACAGCGAGCGTCGTCAGCGAAGAAAGTCCTCGCGATGTAATATCACCGGGACGTAAAGTTCCGCGAGATGTAATTAACTCAACGAAGTTGCGTTTGCTGGATCACGGGTGGTAAGTTTCTAAGAGGCGGTTTACAACCGTCGGTGTCCACGTGCTTCGCCTCCGTGTGTCAGAGGGTGGAAGCAGCCCGCACATAAATTTCCCCCGAGTTAGAGTCGCAGATGCGAGTCGTCGTCGCGGCTTGGCCCGCGACCAAAGCTGATCGCATTACAAAGTAGCCTGGCTGCAGCCACGAGAGCACCTCCTCAAGGGTTTCATTATTTTTCAGAAACTGCCGTCATCAGAAGGCGACGTTTCAGCGCAGAGTTTTGAAGAATCTCCATCGACCTGATCCACAAACGCTCAAACTATTCTGTTGGTATCGCAAGAATACTTTACTTGTAGCCTAATGGGTTGCGATTGCAGTATTTCGTTGAAATTTGATTGAGTTTCAAAGGGAGTTTCTGGATTATATGCCATTTTCTATGTTATTCAAGATTCTTTTACATTCTACATCGCGCCTCATAACAACAGGAAAAATTGAATCTATCATTGAATCATATTTCAAGAAGGGAAAGAAACAGAAAACACATCACGAAAGCATCTTTTCTGCTGGTCCCACTGGGGTCCTCGCGTGTACGAATCGAGAAAATAGCGGCGCGTTATTTATTGCCAACGACGTTGCCTAAAATATGATGTCGGCCATTCTTCCCCTCGGCCCTTTTCACTTAGCAAAACGCGCACTATCGACATGAATAATCACGAGGGCATAAGTATTCCCGAAAGTTCAATTTCCTGTCACGCCGTCCGCTGATTTATCGCTTGACGCCTGTACACGCGTGGATATTATTTACCGCCCTCTCGATATTCCTCCGCGCAACCCCCTCTTAGCGGGGGTGTGGAATTCCGCGTTCGTGGAAACCTTCAGCGCCGTGAGAAATAACCACCGAACGCATTTGTTATTCATGAGCCCCTTCGAACGGATCCTACTTTCATAATACGGTGCATCCGAGCCTCTGTCAGAGTCATGAGTTTAACAGGACCATTTAAGAAGGGTGGTGTAAGAGTATCGATCCAGAAACCGATTGCGAAGGATGGAACTTTATTCCAAACTTTGTCGTTAAATCGTTTTTCATGACTTTTTAACTTGATGCTGGAAGTAATCGCACTTTTTTGCTTTTTCCTCTTTCCTGCTGATTAATGATGGTAATTAGGACCCAGGAGAGCACTTCTTAGACGTAACTGGGCTTAAAATGTAGGAGTCGACGAGTATTGGTAACTTGTAGAGTATTAAATGCTGATGGATAACCAGGTACGCCAAGGGTGCCATGAAATATTAAATTTTCTAGTTGTTTGATTTCGTTAATTTTGCCTCTGGTTATAGGTTCCGTAGTTTTGGAACAGAACAGTAGCTGTGAGGAAAGCGCAGCTAAAGTTGATACATTTCATCTTGTATCGTTCTTCGCCTGAAGATAATTTCGAATCATAATCTCGTACAAGACTAATTTTTCTTTCGAGAACGTTTCATGTAACAATGATAATTCAATTCTACCTATCCTTGTACCTCAACACTTAATTTCAAAATTTCGCACAGATATGCATACCTATGTACCTAAAAAATTATCCTATTTCGTACCTACAATTTCGGCGTTAGAAATACATTTGTCATTACCTCGTAAGCATCCTTCACAGCACCCAAATCAGTATCCAATTCTCTCCATCTCACAACTCCTGAAACTACAATCCCCACCTCCTGAGCCGAATCTTTAATCACCAGCTCTCGACTTCATCATTCTCGCGACGCCCCGACAGTCGCTTTCCTAACGCGACCAAACGAATCCCGGAGGAAGAAGGCTACCAGCACCTTATCTCGCAAAAGAATCCCCAATCCGCCAAAGAATTCGGATCAATCGGTTCCGCGGCGTTAAAAGGCAAACAACAAACGAGGCATCGGTGCGTGGCTCAGGGGCGCGGCAATAAATATCCAGAAATCAGGGGCGATGTTTCGGTAGGCAGAGTGTACAGGCCGTCGAAGAGGCAATCTTGCTGGTTCGGGGGCCGATGCCATCTTCCTCGCGTACACGGAGTCGCGGTTACGCGCGTCCATCGGGGCAGCGGGCAAAGAGGGAAGAGAAAGCGGCCGCTGAAGAGAGGGCCACGAGGAGAGGCAACCCGGCCGCTCCTCGGCCTTTATCTAGTATCAAGAAGCGCCATCAACCGCCGCCAGGTAGGCCTTGCACGATCCCATCGCGGACGGTGCATTAAAAGCAAAAATAAAATTATTGGAAAGCGGCGGAATTCGGCGTCGACCGGCTGCCCGTTCGGTGGTTCCAGCCGGTAGATATAAACGGGCACGTTCATCAAGCCTCCTGGCTGCCTCCGCTTCTTCTCTCGCTTGCTTGTCTTCTTACCCGCGGATGGCCAGCTTCCGATAGCATTATGTTCTCCCTCGACGCTTTTCTCTCCTCCCCGGGTTCTTACTCGTAGCCTCTGTAACTCCAGCAAGCGTAGTCCGAGAGACGTTGTTAGGATCTAGGAAAGCACTCGCGTTTTAACTAGCAATAAGTAACACACTTCATATTAAATATGAGACACGCTTTTACACTTCGGAGCTAGACGCGAGATGGGTCGAGTAACAGAATGATGAAGTTGTAACGCCGAAAGTCGTAGTCTAAGTGTCTTTTGGGGTTCGTCGGGGTCTTGTATGCCCGAATGGTGGACCCGTGTGCAGTAGGAGTATCTAAAAGTAATGGTCCCGTGTGCACAGGAAGTCTTCTAGAAATGTTGCATCTGGTGGGTCCGGATATACTCATCCTTAATATTGTTATAGTTCTCCTACGTTGACCAGCGGATAAGCTTAGCTGAGGAAGGAACAGTTTTTGAGGTAGCGCCGGTGAAGACACATCCTTGTTGGGACGAGTGAGGATCCTGTGCATAGGTAGTGGGCTTCCTAACAACGTCGAAGCAACGGAGGATTCATCTTGCTTAATGGCGATTGGGGTGTTTTCGAAGAAGACACTCTCAGCGATTGGCAACTTCAAACTTTACTTCCATCCTCGAAACTTCAACTTCTATGAACAAAACTCCACAAAGAAGAGGATCAATGGTGTCAACTTGCCCAAAGCAGTGCACCAAAAAAGCAACACCCTGGTGTGCCAAGGAAGAATGTCTCTATTCCTGGGATCAACGCTCAGCGTACCAACGAATCGATCAGCTTTATCACCGAATTCCTGCGTCGAGAGGGGTGCTGCCAACGGGGAATACCGATTCGCCTCCGTGCCCGTATCCCGACGCCTGTTAGGGAACGTCGCCTGCAACCCTTATCAGGATTCCTTGCTCTGATCGGCAGGCATCGCCATTCCGCTTGCTGCCCTCTCCCCCCGCGACCCGCAAGATTTCGAGGAAGCGCGAGTTTCGAGGAAGGTGCGCGACGAGTCGATTAGCTCGCCAGCCTTTCAGCAATGCGGTTTTATCTGCGTAATGATATCTCCAGGGTGTAGAGCGAGATCCGTGGCGGAGGGGGCAGCTGGAGGGGCATCTTTCGGTCGCTGAATCTCTCGACGCGGATTACGGCGACGTCGGTAGGTGAGACCTCGGGCTGTTCTTACAACGGGTGCCCCTCCGCATTCTCGTCGCGAGTAAATAATTCCCAACGCCACGGAGAAAACGTGGCTCCATTATGGTAAACCAGCGCTAAGGGGGCATGCACAACACTCGGGAGCTGCCTCCGCTAGAGGAGCTTTCCGCGGACTCGATCGTACCCTCAGGGAGAGGGGGGACTAAACTTGCTCGTCACCGCGGAGATTGGATTCCTTTCCCTCGACCTCTTCTTCTTCGTTTCCGTGATCGTTTAACTGTTTGACGACGTTTAACGGTTTTATGCGATACTGATGCATGATTTACCTATTTGTGTGTAGGTTTGTTAGTTCATCTAATGGCTTGACTGGACGTGATGATTTGAATGAATTATATTAGGAGCTGGAATTATTTTTGATTTTCAGGAAGATACATGTATCTTTTTGTTGGTATTTGATTTATTAAATTATTTACTGGCATCGGCGTGAAAACACGCCGAGGTGATATTTTAAAAGTATAGAAAGTATTAATGTATATTCTGTAGTATGATCTTTTGCTTTGAAAGCTTAGGCTGGTTTTTACAGACCAAGGTGATTTTTGGGGCTATTCGAGAACACTACTACTTAGCTACTATAGGATTTGGATGGTGTCTTATTGTTAGTGCCTCGTTGTTAGCTGAGCATTAGATATTTAGTAAGTTCTGTGTCATCGTTTTCTGTCGAAAAGAGTTAATTAGTGTGTAATTATATATGTTGGGTTAGGAAGTTCATTGAGAAAGATTGAACTGTTCTTCTATTTTTAAATCACAATCCTTCCGTTTAGAAAAGTTCCCATTAATGAAGAATTATTCTTTACTTCCATTTTCTTTTTTCTGTTTTAAAGAAATCTGTTATTTGACATCGCTTGTTGTATGAAACGTATAGATTCGTAGATTTCAACTATTTCCTGTACAGTCTGCGAGTAGCATAAAAGGAGAGACCCTTCTTCCTCAAAGAATTAAAAGTAGGTGTTACAGAAAGCCTGAGGTGTATTCTCTTTACAAAACATCCACAGTACTATTGGTTGTGACGCAGAACGGCAATTCCTTTCAAGTTGCAAAGGGTTAAAGGAACGTAAGGGTGAAAGGTTTTGTAGGGAACTCGCGAAATTGTTGCGAGACCTACTTTTCGATATTAAAATTAATCTAAGGTAGTTCATGGTGATAGATCGAATTATAAACCTAAATCAAGCAATTAGTGCCAGACTTTTCATACATCGAGTTAATATATAAAAATTATTTTGAGGGAATACTCGATTACTTTTGTAAATCATTCAGTTCCCTCGTATGTCAATCAAAGAGAATAATAGATGGTAATTAAGTACGCAGCGATAGCTCGATTAAAAATTATAATTAGGTAATTAATGTAACGTCGACTTTTGATGGCTCCGGAATTTAAACATTTTATAATTCTGAGATAATTTATTGCTATAAATATATAGTCTTTCTTTCTGTGTTGCAATTTTTTTTGTATAATTTAATGACTCAATTCTTTTTATCTGAACTATTTCACTATACAAGACACAACCAAATAGTATTCTGTTTCATGTGGACCATCAGAAAACTGATTGTAAAAAAATACTCCACTAAACTTGCACATTATTCAATATCCTCACAGTCCACTTAAGATCTAAAAATTCGAGTCCATTTAAGCTTCATTCTCAGTTCTCCACAACCCAAGAACTTCACACAATCCCCTAAAAAAGGAAAGCCTCACGTACAAACCAATACACCCATTAAATCAACAAAGCTATCAATCTTAAAACCTCTAAAACCAATAAATGACCATTAAATTGGTACGATAGAGTCATCAAGCCAGTGAACAGTGGGCTACCTAATAGTGTCTAACACTCTTTCAAACCGATTAACACAATTTCTGCTACACGCGCAAACGACGTAGCTGTCGCGCGAGCTTTGCCTGGGTCTATTTTTATTCCCAGGACGACGATAATCCTGTAAGTTTTTCAGGGAACGCTCGTAAGGTGTGTGTAACCCCTTAAGGCATCCTCGTTCGGCCCCGGTTATCTCGGCCCGGTAGACGATAGTGGGTCTCGCGGCGAGGGAGGTGGGGGCAAGAAAAGGGAGGACGACGAGTCCTTTTAAGAAGGATCTTAACTTTGGAGAACTGAAAGGGTCATCGTCAGATAGTGGTTGTTGGTCTTTGTCACCTGAAGGCTTCGTGATCGTGCTCGAATAGCATGGTACACCCGCGATAATATTATTTCGTAGCGGGATTCATCGTTGTCAACAAAGTGGAATCTCTGGTCGTCTCGCAATGCTCGTCGCGTTATCGTGTCGACGACGTGTATGCGCTGGATCCTCGTAATTAGTCCTGTAATCAGCGTATTTCTCAACGTCGCTGATAAGTTTCACGAGAGGCCGTGGGCATTTTAATACTCTCGTATTTCGTGGCCCGTGCCCCGTTTGCCTCAAGAAATTTGCGATCGTTCTCCACGGTTCGGCTCGCCGGCTGAGAAACTTTCGGTTTTCCTTGTGTCCCGATCGAACGATCGATGGGGTGCTTGAGGGATATCCGAAGGGAGGCTGAGGTTAATGTTCCTTCTGCACGTGATCTTAATTCTTTTGCTTTTACTTAATGGGGCTATCACTGCTGATTTTACAAAGATTGATTCGGATGGACGTTACGTATAACGTCGAGCCGTAGCTCGAGAGGGGACCACATAATGGACTGTGAGAAATCGAAGTCACTTGTAATGTTTTAAACGTAAAGCAATTTTTTAGATGGTACTGAAACGAATTTATTGATTCGGTACTACTCAAAATAATTAAGGTGCGAAATGTAGTTTAATTGCTCCATCTCGGTTCTTTTCTGTATATAATTTTTGTTCCTTAGGCTGCTGAGATTATTTAAAACGAGTGCACTATACATGACGAGTTATTACAACTTATCGTTATTAAAAATTCTTTTATTTTTGATAGCACAAATAATGTATGAGGAGAAATTTTAAGTTCACCACGACTTTTGCGAATGGAACATGGTGTCATTTAACAATTTACAATATTATTAACTTAAGATTTGAATGAAATATTCATATCAAAAGTATTTGTAGAACATTTCGAATTCCTCAATCTTAATATAGATTGGCATATTCTTGATAACACTACCTCTAGTATTATAAGTGTACAAAGTGATAGCCATTCAAAGTACTTACATTCTCATAAGAAAATAAATACATAAGTATGCTGCGAGTGTGTCTCGTGTAATTACGTGACCAGCGTAGAAATAAAAGTTTAGAAATTATAAGACATAAAAATTAATTTCCCACTATGTCTATATCAATATATATATTTATAATTTGTAAAAGTGCTTTATTACAATACAAATAAAGGAGCTGTTTAAAGCAACAGGATTCGTTGGTTTTTGTACACATTTTCATTTTTTAATACATATGTTTGAAACTGATCCTGGCAGATGATTCCCCTTGTCTTAATTCTCTCTTTGTTGTATCTTGTCATTTTTTTTCCACTTTCCTCGTCACATCTAGTTCACAACCTACCCCTTTTACTAACACTTCGACAACCACTATCCTCCATATTCCGGCATACATTTCCTCTCAGGAACTAATCAAACATCAACATATAAAAAATAAATAACAGTAACAAAATCCATTAATCCCCGTACTCAGCTGCAGGATATTCAATGAAATCGATGACCGATTCCGAACGTTCAACAGAATTCGAGGAAGAAATACGTTATTGCAGCGACCGCTGCCACGTTTAATTTCGTTTAACTCAAAATTCAATTTATCATTGTTCCAATTGAAAACGGAGGGCATTACAGAAACAGGTTCCCAGTTTCCATTCCCCGGGACGTTTGAAAAGGCCTCGCTCCTGTTCTTTTTGCGCGGCCACCCTTCGAGGACGAGATTAATATTTTAGCTTGCACAGTATCGGCCATGGCAACGGGTTATGTCTCATTTCCAATAAATCGACCCCGTTATATCGAACAGCCCACGGCAATGCCGCCGGCTGCACAGGGAGAATATACAGCGGAAAATACGATCGGGTAAGTTCACGTTGAAAAACTCGAGATTACAGCAAGGAAGTTCTTTAACAGAAATTCCGCCGTTACGAACGAACTTCAAAGGGACTCGCCTCTTTCTCTTACCCGCTCTCTTTCTCCCGCTTTGCAAGCGCGGAGACTTTGTTAACGTAGAAAACTTTTGGTATTATTTACCTAGAGTCGTTTAATTTAGAAATACAAATTTGCAGAGACCACGCCGTTCTAATTGAGCCGAGTCCCTCGCGAATAATACTCCAGCTTTCCGCCAATTTCGCTCCTTTTTTTTCTGTTTCTCGTGGAACAGAAATCGTTGCAGATGGCTGCGATAGTCTTGAAAGGAGGATCGCTGAAGGGTTGAATTACGCGAGGCAAAATGCGTTATGAAGTCGAAATTGAAATGGATAATTGTTGCCTGCGATTACTCTTAAGGAATTTTTCAAATTTTGATTGTGATATCTTTAAGCACTGAGTGTAATATCTTATCGAATATATGATGTCTATCTAATCTATCTTAATATTCTAACTAGATAATCGCAACTGAAATTTCTACCGATAGTCGTCGAAATCTTTTGTAAGCAAATCTATTGAAACTATTAAAACAGATATTTCCTCGAAAGTAAAATCCTTATTAAAATACCGTAGAAGCCTTCTTTCGCAATATTGCGACGAGTATAATTCATCGACTGCCAGCATTAATTACATCGTTTATCACTCTCGTTAAGTAGCAGTCGATGTGCACGCGCGGTGATGAACGGACCCTTTCTCTTCTCGAAAAATCAATCTGCACGTACGTCGGAAGGAATTAATCTTCTTCATGCCCAGCGTCCATACGAAACGCACAATATCCGCGTCATGATATATATTTCACCATTAAACGTGCATTCGACCAGATTTTTTCCATTCATCCGCCGTATCGCCAATTCATAAGTCAAAAAGCTCCTGGCCATTGCCAGTGCCCGTCCCCATAAATTACCCCAACACATTATCCTCTCGTTAATGAGCCGACAATTTCGTGCTTTAACGAGACTTCATGAGTTAATACTGTCATACATCAACTGAAGATGTCTACGAAGCACCTCTTTAAAATCAGCCATGCAAAATCCTTTTTCATTCGCTTCGCCCAAGAGATTCCTATATCTCCCACGTTCATGAGCCGCAAAAATCGTGGAGAAATATCGGCAGGCACGTCACTCTATGCCGCTACCATGGCCCGCGTACTGTGTCTTGCGAAAATATGAGGGTACATTTTCTGAAGGATCCTTCTGAAGAGATTGAAGTTGTAGGAAATGAGTGATGTGTGTGGAAGGTAAGACGGAAAGAAGAAAAAGGAAGTTGCGTTTCGTCCCGGGTAGTGGACTCATCGGTAAGGCGTATCTAGCTGGCCCTACCTTAGACGCTGGGATTTTAGGAGTAGGACGAAACGGGTATATATAGGAAGGAGTGGATGATGCAGAACTTGCGAGAGAGCGGAGCGGTTGCGTGACCCTCTGGTGGCGGTGACGGAGGTATCGCTACAAAGTTATTCGGTCACATCCTGCACACCCCTGGGGCCTCAAGTGATGACTCAAGGGGCCTATCAACTTAGCTCTCTGCTAAAAGTTCGTTAGAAAGTGTCAAATGTGTTCTTCGTCACACACCTCAGGGTTGGACTCAATTGTTCACATTCTGGCACACGTTAGAAGCTTACCCCCTCATGACGCATTCTTTTCTAGAACAGCATTTAGATCCGGGACGAGTTGCACTGGTCGAAACGCTGAACGCTTGGAGGGTTAAACACTGCTCGGCCTCAGTAACTTAGCAGGCATGGGTGGAGCCGAGGTTACCGCCACTTTCAATCGACAACTGCTAATAGCACGAAATTTATGAAAATATATGAGAAGTGCTCAGTACGCCTCTGTTTTGGGTGGCGAATAGACCTCGGATCGGAGTCCTGTATCCAGATTCCTACATCCAAATGGTAACAACGTCCCGTCACAGCACTTCCGTTGACATCATCATCCCCAGAAATCGATGCCACTATACGACCTGCGTAGCCGTAATCGAGGAAGTACAGGGTCGGAAATACGGTTTGTCGGCGGAGAAGCCTGAGAAATTCAGCGAACGCAAGCAGAAAGTTCGCGAGATACGACGACAGGCCAGGTGCTGTGGCGGTGTTGGCGCTTTCTGATTTGGTCCCGCAAGAACGCTAATGGTCTGACGCGTGACCGGCTCAGGTGGCCGTGCTGGCTGCCGTGGAACAGCTTCGTTCCACCGTAACTCGCATTTACATACCGGTACCCACACGGCACATGAATAAATATGTCGGGGCCCGAGTGACTTAAGCAGTCTAAACATCGGGCTGCACAGGAAACACCGCGGCTACACTCGCGGCCGCAGCCACCCATACGCCGGGAATCCGGATCCCTCTTCGCTAGGCTGCGCCGAACTGCATTCAGCTCCTGCGACGATCCCTGTTGCGCGAGTTCTCGTAAACTTTCAGACGGGATTGGGTCTTCCGGCAACGATACCGTATCACTGTGCCTTGCACAGATATAGTGGCTGAACTGGGGCCCATTCCAGTGGTGCGTGAAGTGGTATGCCTGAGGGTGCAGGGCCATTAAATGTGTTCTTTGTCATCTTTCAGGGGGCTTTGATCGTTTGGACACATTTCTGGAAAGTGTGGTGAATATGTCACTCAGTTTTTGAGTTGAGGGAAGGCTAATGGACGCTAGAGACTTTACCTCTGTTGCTTTTAGAATAGCAGTATATTCATGAGATAAAAGTAACATTGGTTGAAAATTTGGTTTTATACGATCATTTACTTATTGTCATTTATGTGTTGCTTCATTCGACTTGATGTATTTGTGAATTTATTTTTGGCGTATTCCTTCTTTTGTGACTTTTTAGGAACTCCCTTAAACCTGGTGCATTTCATTACTGATTTAGTAGCTACACGTGTGTTGGACTTAGAAATTAGTCGAATCTACTGCATTGTTTTGTCCCATGCTTCCTTGACGGGGTGTTAAAAAAAGGGTGCAATGCTTGTAGGGTAGAGAGTAGGTACTCATTGAACTGAGTAAAAAGTGTCTAATTACCATGGCTTGAAAAATCAACCCCATTGGTAACCTAAGTGATATGCTTGCTTAGTGAAAAAATTAGGAGTCCATTAATGAATATGATCGTAAAATTGTTATCTTTTGGATGAATTTTGATAGATATTTTTAAATTTACCAAGGCATGTAATACCTATTCTCTCACCACCTAAGACTGCCCACTAAATTATTCCAAGTTTTTCAATAAAAAAATGTTCAATCTACTGTTGGCTTTAGTATTTACTGTTAGAGTGATTTCCATCATAGGCAATCTGCTCACAGAATTCACGGAACAACGAAAGCGATGTTACCTCGCACAATGTTACCCGCGAGGACCCTGAAGAATCCCGTGATCGAATCGGCAGTGACGGTATAAACGATCCCGCTCCTATCTCTGCACACGAACCACCATCGACTCCTTCAATCCGCATTAACGATAACGAAACGAGGCTCTAAGTCACGGGAAAAGTAGACAGTTTACAGGTAATTGAAAGCTATTAGAGGTACGTTTATAAGCGTATTATCACCCGCCGCATAGCGTTATGGCCTACGAACGTAACACGAGGAGAACCGGTTTCATGGAATATATTACGGCAGTGCCGCCCCTGCCGTATCGATTGTAAATCTCAACGGATACCAGCACTGTATCCGGTCTATCGAACAAGTTCATCCCATAGTGCTAACGGTGAACATCTAAGGAACAACTTGCCACGGACCGTTAAAATTCATACGACGTCGCGGTGCGCGCGCAATTAGCTCATAAACCGCCACTACCGTTGAGGAAGTAATGCAATGTAGAACTTCGAAATAATTGACTTTTTCCTGTTTCTCATAGATCAGGATTTGAAAAATATGTTCTTAGAGGATTTCATTCAAATTCATGAAATAAATATTATACTATTGCAGCATCGATTGGTTTTAATTTTAATCCTCCTGTCCCTAGATCCCCATCCAATCAAATTTTCTCACGAGTCTCTAGATTCAGATCTAATTTCGAATATTCATTGCACTATTTAACTTCATATTTCCTTGCAATAATACTTCCAGCATCTTCGTGTCGTATCCAGCGTTGACATTTTTAAAAACAATTTCTAGCTTGTGTACACAAATTCATATAACTTTCGCACAATATTTAATAAAAACTACTAGTAAAATTATGTAGTACTCATGTTTCAATATTCATTGAGTGTTACACATAGAAGCTTGATACTAAGGAACAGCCTGAAAGCTACTGCTTCGAAACGCGCAACTGTTTAAGTGTTAAGATGAAATATTCCTGAAGTTTGCGAACACGCAGCTGCAGGATGTTAAATGGCAATCAACTGCGAGCCACTAATTGCTGTTTGACTGGTCAAGTCTTAGGTAGAGTTCGGCTGAAATCTGGAGAGTTGCTGGGACCATTGCTCCCCAGATCATCGAGTAGCCCTAATTCTCATGGCCTCTGAACGGGGAAATCGAAGCTAGGATTATTGCTGAAGTCTAGAGGTTTAGTGCCCCACAATCTTGGCCAGAGATGCTAGAACTTGCGAGGGATTATGCTAAGTAGGTATCGCGCTATTGGAGATTCAGTTTGTCAGCCTTCCTTGGCTTGATGCGATCATGGGATAGGCTGTGATGGAGTATTTTTTTAATTGGCTTCATTGCTTCGAAAGCTTCAAACGAGTGTTGGCAAAGGAATTCACAAGTCTTTCGAGTTTTCAAGATTCTGGGAGTTCTTTTAACCAGTGTCCTCATAAAAAAATACTATTTCATTTCTTCCAGCAAGAGAAGACATTTATTTCAGAAATTATTTAACCAAATACAACTCGCCATTCCAAATAAGTTGTACAAAACATTATCTCACAATTATATTTATTGGCCACAGAAATAATCACCACTCGTCTTATAGGACACCGTATCATTTACTTATATATAGTCATAACTTCTATTTATACAGTTTTTCTAAAAATATAATTTTAATAGTACAATAAACATCACATTCTAAACACCAGGGTCATATCCTTTCCTCTCTGGAGCCCTATTAGCGACAGAATAATCATCGCTGCAATACAAGTTCAGAGGAACTCCTGCACAGCACGATAGAGATTAAAACAATGCCAACTCGCTTCCAAGGATCCCAGCGAAAACAAAGGAGCAGAATGGAACATTCTGCGAGTCAGTCGCGCGGAATAAGGAATAAAACGGTCGAGTTACGAGCTGTAACAGGATTTCAGAGGGAGTCGTCAACGCAGCTGCCTGATTTCGGGGGACAGGTGGTTGTATTTTCCAAGGCAGCCATCGGCTTTGCACGGATAAACGGATTTCCTGCGTCAACGAGTTCAACGCGATGCATGTTGATCAAGCTAACTCCACGCCATTCGTAACTGTTCAGCGAGGTATAAACCGGTTAAGTGAAACGCGTATAAAGTGACGTCGCCGAGCAAGTCGAGAAACGAAACAGTCGTGGGAGAGGATGCAGCCATCGTCCAGTTCTGGTTTGATATTCGATATAGTAGCACGTTCGATATTGCTCTTTGATAGTTGATACTCAATGGGGAAGCGCACCGGGTTCGAGCCACCGATTGGGTCCAAATTTTGTAGTAAACACACAGGACGCAGTACTAGAAAATTCACGAGAAATTCGGGTTTAGAGTTTTCCCTTTTTGGCAATGTCGCAATGAGTCAGAGTGACACTGTAATCTATACACTGTATAGTAATTCCAGGCAAATGTAGGGTAATTTATTAATTTTGTAGTTAGGTAGGTGGAGAAGACAAAATTATAAACTTGATTTTCTCACGAAATTTTGAGTAACTAGTCTTGCGCATTTAACGCATTATGGTACACGGTATGAACTGACCATGCGCAAGATTTTAGTCCAATTGATGATGCAAAAGTTGTACACTGCCCTTGTCAGAGGTATCACGGATGTCACTGTAACGATTTCACATCTACTACAGCACATTTTCAGTAGTCTTATGTGATTCAGTATAGCTTTCTAATTAAGCCTACTCAGAACCTAATCGAAAGGTCAAGTGACTCTGCTCAGTGTCTCCTGAGCTATCTGATTTTAGAATGCAAGATTATTTATCGATGTCACGTATGTGTAGCATTGGTCTGTTCGCGATGATACTTTCAAACGTTCCATAGAACCTCTGTTCCTCTATAAATTTAAAACTTTCAACGTTTAAGCTGCTAAGATCGTGACAACTAAACTGTAAAACCCACATTTAGAATAAAATACAGCCATTCCGCCAATCAAATACATACAAATACACCATCACCCTATTGACCATAATCCTACCCAGAAGCAACACCTCCCACCTTCGGTCGCCAAATCAATCCGCTCTCCCCGAATAAACCTAATCCCGTGTTCGCCACTCGGAATATGTGCTCGAAGGAGTTTTTACAAAGCTCAAAGGGAATCGGGGCCGAATGATGTTCCGCTGGAAAAGTTGTATACACCGACAGTCGAGCCCTTAAGCACGAAGGGCGAAAGTCATTTCCCTCGGCGGGCTGTGATCGCTCGAACGCAACACTTGCCAGCTCGTTGACCAAAAGTGCACTCGAGGCTCGTCTCGCGCCTCGACGAAATCATTTCAGTCAGTCAACGGGCACTGAGGTGCGGAGCCAATGCAAACACCTCACGGGACCGCGGGCAAGACAAACAGCTAGCCCAGAGAGCCTCGTCCAAGTTGCCGACTCACTTGCTTATACGCGAGCCTCTTCATGCTTTTGCCACCGTGCTCCGCCGCTGCACCGATCCTGCACAGTGCACACCCTCTCCCGCTGCCAAGCACGTCAATCCTTCCTCGGCCCAATGGCGGCCCCAGTCAGCTGCCAAGTCTCGTTTCACCCCGCGATCGATGTTTATCCATCGAACGTAGGGCCCCGACGTGCGAACCAACGTGGGGGGACTGTTTTCAGTAGATGTCGTGTAAATCTGACGCAGGGTCCGCCGCTGTTTCGTTTGCTTAACGGCGAGCAGGTGATTGGATTCCTTTTTCGACTGGATCCTTCGGCCACGGGCCTGTTTTGCTACTGAATTTTTGACAGGCCTCGGCAAACGTATGCCACAGAGGCGTTGTAGCAACTTCGGCTGGTTGATCTATCGTTTTTCACGGTTTTCTTTTGCGCTTCTCGTCTGTGGATGCCTGTAGCGTGTCAGGTTCATTTACCAGTGCGTAGGAGATTGAATTTTGTTGAGCCTTGAATAGATGCACGCTGTGTCTGTTGTTTCCGCTATGTGGGTTTTCAAAGTTTCGTTTTCATTGTGGCTGATGTTTTTTGTAAATGATTCATATGTTTTGGGGATTGATACCTAGGGTCCTGTGGTTCTTATTTACTTCTGAATTTTAGGAAATTGTAAACTGATCGTACCGTACTTCGTTTCATTGAAATTCCATTTTCCAGGTGTGCTGCGATCGATTTATGATCAATATACGTTTGAAGTACGACAGCAAGATGATATAGTATTGATTGATTCCTCAATTATTTTTTATTCATCACTGCACCACCAAATTTAAAAATCTTGCTTTCTTTAACGTATCGATTATTTTAAGTGTATCGTCTATTTTAACACAGCTTTCCCCCCAAACAAAATTTTAACGCTATCTAGGCTTCCTTAACTAATAACAACTACTGACGAGGAACATCACCCAACTGTTACACGCCGATTTTGACGAGGTTTGCGTAGATTATAGTTCTCGAAAATATTTGATATGTATTTTTTTTAATCGATAAATTTCTATATCTAAGCGATGAAACCAACCCTCAATGTTGAGGGTGAAAAGCACGTTTGCCCCAATATCTCGGAAACTATGAACTATAGAGAAAAATCTTCTAGACGAAAATGATGTATTTTTTATAACAAATTTAGCCACGTAATCAGATTCGTAATACGTTAATTTGTTTAAACCATATACTGAAAAGTAGTAGTTTTACACCGAATCTAATTACGTGGCTGAATTTGTTATAAAAAATACATCAGTTTCGTCTAAAAGATTTTTCTCTATCGTGCATAGTTTCCGAGATATTGGGGCAAACGCGCTTTTCACCCCCAACTTTAAGCGCTGATCTCACCCACTAAATATGGAAGTTTACTGATAAAAAAAAATACGTGTCAAATATTTTTTCGAGAACTATAAGGTTATAGATAAGTAAGTAAACCTCGACAAACTCGGCTTGTAAGAGTTGGGCGATGTCCCTTGCGAGTACTCTTTCACGCTTCAGTTTACTCTTCCAGTTCTTACCAACTTCCTAAACAATGGTTACTAAAGGGTGCAGCAAAAGGTTGAATGGTTCTGATTTTGTTTACCTATCGTTTTCACCACCCCTTGCAATCGATGCATGCATTCTAAATACACTGTTTTTACTCGTGAAAAAGTTGGCTCTAGATGAGATCGGGACCCTACAGACCTGACGTGGCCGTTGCTGTTCGCTCCACTCATCGACGAGCGGGAGATTGGAATTTTTTTCCAAGTATTAGCGCATCGAGCTGCCAGATCGTTCGGCTGTGGTCTATTTCGTTCCTGTTTTTCGCGGGAATCGGGAAATATTTATGCTGGGAGCATGGTGGCCCGAAGCTAGAAACTTTTACTTGTTTCTATCGGTTCATCATTTTCTATCTGAATTGCGGTCGGTGTACAAGTTCTTCGTACAAGTTTACTTATCGGTGCACCGCGGATTGGACTTTTTTTTTATCCCTGATTTTCATTCGCGTGGGAATGACAGGCAATTTAGATGACGATGCAGTTTCTTCCTCCACTGTGTTCCCGCGAAATAACAATGAAGTGAGTTTGGGGTACATAGATCGAACTTTGAAGTTTCATTTCTAATAATTTTTTTTTGTTAAATTGTGGCTCATTGGGAATTCGACGGATTCAAAGCGTCTGCAAGTATTTATCGTTGACCGTGATTCACGAGTTTCTGACACGATGCAAGTTTTTAGGATTTGTCAGGTATTTTGAATACTGCAGAGTTCTTTCAATGGTAAGCTAAAATATCGGTTCACAAATCCATCTTCGAACATTTGAATTTCATGGAGACATATTGCATATTAGAAAAGGGGTTATGCATTTTGCTGACATACGTCAATTTAATTCTGATTGACTGGAGGTATAAGAAGTTCAGCGGATAATATTTATTTGTATGTATGATCAATTTGAATTTAGTTGAGCTTTCGTGAAATGCGTTTAAATAGTCAGTTGCAAATATAACTAATTTGAGAAAGGATACAGTTACAACAGACTGCTTGGTTGGAAGTGCAAAGTTTGATTCTGTTTGCGTTTGTCGTGGCTGTGGATGCAACTGTTCGGTTTCACCACTGGAATGTAAACGACTGGTTTGAATTGCAAATTGCAAATAATTCTAAGAGATGGATATACCTACTCCTGGAATGCAGGATATGAGTTGAGATATTTGTAGAAGGTCTTCAGTTTGAAATTGGTAGTTGTCACAGTAATTTGACAAGGAAAATGGTTTATAGAAATGTCACACAAAGATGAACTCGAAGAAAGGACGTGTCAAGCTTAAAAATTTGTGTCTTCAATCTGCATATTACAGGGTAATAAAAAATGAGACAGGCGTAAAAGTTTTCAATAGTAATGCTTGTAATCCCGTTTTAACAAATTTGAAATAATGCAAGATTAAATTATGGGTACGAGCAAAAACAAGAGACGGTTCCATAAATACTCCCATCATTTACACAGATATTTGTAAATAAATGTATAATCGTTACGTGCATAAGCTTCCAGATACTACTTTTGTTTGCATAATACAGTACATTAACAGCAACACATCGTTGCAACAAGTATATAACCAATGAATTACATACTAAAATATTGATATTTCGTAATATCATTTATAGCAGCTTGGGAACCTGTGCACGTCGCAATATGAACAAGCATAAACTAAATAATCAATGGTTACTAATTCACAAGAAAATTAACATTGAATCAGGTCCATAATTAAGGGCCCTATGCGTACATGTACTTCTTATTTAAGAGAAACTTCTTATATCTAGAGAAGAGAAGCTACCTCCTCCAAGTTTATGATCACTGAAACGATATCTCTGAATCCACTGTATACGAAAATTTCAATATCAAAACTAGTGTAGAAAGAATTCTGTGCTTTTGGTTTTACAGTCTATAAAGTTTCTTCAAACTGAGATATCTTTCCTACTTGTTTAAAATAGCGCGTTACTTGTCTATTGTTTGCAAATAATTTAATATCTGCAAATGCCCGCGCATAGAAAGTGTTGCTCAGTACCTACTTGGAGGGATATGAAGCGTGTGCTATATTAGGAACTACTGAAACCAGGCGAAACAGTAATTGAGGAGTGATATCAACATCAGTTAATCAATTTAACTGATGAATTGGGGAAAAAGAGACCATTTACTGGTCAGGAAAGTCGCAAAGTCTCGTTGCTGCATAACACCCAACCGAAGTACTCTTTAACTTGGGCTGGGAAATTTTTCCGCACGCGGCACACTCTCCGGACTCAACTCCAAGTGATTACCACTTGTTTAGGTCATCCCAACATTACCTTGCCGATACATACGTCAACATAGCTGATAATTCAAAAAACGTATCGATGATTTTACCGCGTTACAGCCATCAAGTTTCTACCGCAATGGAACCCGCATGTTGCCCGAAAGATGGAGGAAAGTCATCGATAACAAAGGAGAATATTTTTACGACTGAGCTCATTTCAATTTTTCTTCAAATAAAGACCTGAGATACGCCTGAGGAGCCGTCGATTTTCGCCATCAAGACGAAGCAGAAATTCCATAATTTCTGCGTGCACGGTATTATTCGAAGCGTCTGGGAAGCACGTAGCCAGCGCTGAAGACGCAACAATAGCAGCGAGCTCCCTCGAAACAGTTCCCTTGAACTCGCGGCAGGTAGAATGCTACGGCATGAAGTCGACTCTCTTCACGAGAGTGGGATCTCAAGAAAGCCCCGATGTGTTCGCAACAGGAAAGAAGGACCCGTGTTTATAGAAGTGAATGGAAGTCGGGGCCCCGAGTACCTAGCGGCGTACGAGGATTGAGCAAACAACAGGGGAATCTCGAGTTCGAAGACGGCTTCGCTCATCATCATTAACACCGCATAATACGTTCGCGAAACAACCGTGTAGCCTTCTTTTTTGTCAGCTTACTTGCGCGCCCGCGTGCTTTCCCGCCTTCTTTTCTGTGGGATGGTCTCGCCACCAGCTGCAGAAACAATGTGTGCCCTCGCTCTTGACACGATTCTGAAGAAGGCGAACTCTCGAGTGTCATGGATCGCTTTCCAAGAATTCTTCCTTTTTTTAAGTGGCGACAATTCTTCTGCTTCGCGTCATGTACTAACGATTGCTACTCGCTTGAATATTTGCCGCGAGGCTGATGGCATTCTAGCCTTAGGGGGTCGCGAGTTTCAAAGCTGAATTGGGGTCTTGGTATTTCCATCTCCTTTTGTCTGTTTTCAATTAACACTGTCTTTACTGAATGGTGGTCGATATTTCAGTCGCGAGTTACAGAAGTCGCTCGCGTGAAAACACCTCCATGTAGCAAATTCACTGCAATGTGGTATCAGGGTGGCCCTTATTTATACATGTCGAAATTGTCTGTATTGCTTTGCTCTCACCCCCTAGAACGGTGCCATTTGATAAAAAAAATAGTCCCTGAAAAAGTTTATTGCAATCGGACAACAGGAAAGGGTGCCGGCCAGGCCTTAAAGTTTAGAACTCATCAATAGTTTGGATTTAAAGAATTTCTCAAAAATGGTAAGCCCTATCGAAATTTTGTTCAAATAATATTAAAAGAGCATTCAATTCTCTACAATTACTGTATATATAATTTTTTCGTGCTTCCAACCATTTTTTAGATAATAGCGTTTCAATATAGAGGTCCGCACTACGCGCGTATAGACAATACGTCACGCCGTACAGGTGAGACGCGCGAAGTGCGGACCTCTCTATATTCAAACGTTATTATCTAAAAAATGGTTAGAAGCACGAAAAAATTATATATACAGTAATTGTAGAAAATTGAATGCTCTTTTAATATTATTTGAACAAAATTTCGATAGGGCTTACCATTTTCGAAAAATTCTTCATTTTCAAACCATGGATTTCGAATCTTTAAGGCCTGGTCGGCACCCTTTCCTGTTATCCGATTGCAAAAATCTTTTTCGCAATCCAGTAGAGTACACGAAATTCAGTAGAAAACTGAACCCCTTTCAACCTCCCATTATTCTCGACGCGACGTAAGGAAATTAATCTGCAAAGTATAAGAGCAATATCGTATATGGATAAGTGTCTTATTCAAAGTTCACTTACAATTTTATTTATATCCCATCGTTACTACACTTTCAAATCACTACACAACAATTATTACAGTCATCAATCACGGAACAAAATCTTTTCTATACACCATTATCACATGGAATGCTCTCCAGATTGGCAATATGTCACGCTGCAAGTGTCTCATAACTACATCGAACCATCCCCCTTCACCACCACCCTCACCCCCCTCGCAGAAGTTACACTTTTACATCGCGGGGTACTCGATCTTTATTTACTCCGCAGTCGAAGATTCTCTATGTACAGAGGCGGCTGCAGGAAACGTCCTTAAGTTAAATATTATGTTTGCCGAGGGAAGACGTCTCGAGCGAGGACGTACTGGAAGGTATATACGTGCCGATTCTGCAGCGGCAATATCGAATCCGCTTTCGAGGCGTCCGCAGTAAATCGAAATAGCACAGAGCGGAGGGAAACACGGGGGCCACGCTGCGAGACAATTTTTCTCATCCGCGTGCCCTGTCCCACTTCGTCTCTCTCTCTCCTCGTGGCAGACGCTGAAGTTTCTGCACACTTTTCTTCGGTAAATAGAAATCAGAGGACGCGAAAGGACTGCGCACAAACGCATCCTGATGAGCGTCTGTTTTTTACGCCAGGACGTCGCGCGAATTCGCGGAACTTTCTAACGTGTCTTCTCGTTTTACATTCCTTCATCCCCCGTCTCTTTCTATTCCTCCCGGCTTCTGATTTGCCTTTCTCGTTTCTCCCGAGGGCGTTAGGAAAGGCAGAAATAAAGTTGGGAAGGTGTGAGTTGTTAGGAACACTGACGAATGTCTTTCAGAATATACAGCTTTTATTTTGTTTGCTTGCTCTGCTTGCGATTTTGAGTAATGGTGGCAAAGTAGTCCGTTTTCTGAAAGGTGGATGACATATTGATGGGCTGTGGTTATGTGATTTAATGTGCCTTGGGTATGGACAGGAAATCATGAATGTGATTCGTGGAACTTTTTAAATACATAGTGTGGGTTCTTTCATGGTATGTGAGAATACATGTTTCTGGTTTATGAGGATTACATATTGCAATTTTTTACACTGATTTAGGGATTAAAATATGTAATTTTGATAATGATTTGTCTAATTTGGATCAAACTTTTCTCTTCATTTCAATTATTCTGTTCACGAGGTTCAGTTTATTACTTTTGTTCGTATATTAATCAGTTTAATGTTTTATATTACAGTAAAGCTTGCATTAAAGGAAGAAGAAGATCCTTCGATTTGATGTTGAAATAGAATAAGAGAAAACAGAAAACGAAACTACTAAACAGTGAATTTAAGTCAATTGCAACTTTTTTATAAGTAAATATTGCTTCTATATTGGCGTCCGACTGAGAACGTTAATTGCCACTGTGCCACTGAAAGTGTTAAGGAAATCTGGAATTTATTTTTACGTGTCTCTATTGCTACTCTTCTATTTCTAAAGACCCTATCTGGCATTAAAGCAGCTGTCCTATTTTAAGCTATAACTCGATTAATCTTGGGACTTTGGGGAAAACTGAAGTAAATAAAGGGGTTACTAGAATTTCACTCTGATCAAATTGTGTATCGATTCAACCTAGCAGTTGTTAATCACCATAAAACTAATGAATGCTCACCATGTACTGCTTTGAATTTCAGCAACAAGGCAGACTTACCTGTAACATGATTAAAAACAACAAAATTAGTTTGATTAATAAATCATGAAAATAGATAGAAATACAGTAAAAAATTAAATGCAGAGGAAGATAAAATGCAGCTTATACAAGTTAATTGTCTCTGAATTACACAAATTTATTTGTCATAAATTTTAATAAATGTATGCCTCGTGTAATTAGGAGCAATGTTGTTAATTTTCCTGAAAAATTTCACTTTAATACATAGTCCATTATAAAACTAAAATTAATATGTCACTTTGTCATGTGATAAAATGTAGGTATGCAATAAATTATTCATTTGCACTATAATGTTAAATGTATATCATGCAGTAATTCTTCTATTTGAAAAAATATCTGATATCATCATTGCGTTTTCCAGATTCTCAAATCCTTTAAGTATGCACAAATATGTGAGTTAGAGCATTTTTAAATTGCACTAATGGTACCCAAATTTCGAACAGTTCAAGTGCCCTAAATAATTTCAGTAGAACTTCAGTTTCTTATAATCTTCTTCCACCTTCCTATAACTCATTGAAACCCCACTATCCAAGCTACAAAAACTCTCCATATTTCGAATAAATTATAATAAATCTCAGTGTTCCACAATCATTCTTTGAGTTAATCAATTTTCTTCGAATGACTCAAATCGTCACAGAAAAGCCCGTAACATTGTGGTTAAAATTGACACTAAATAAAAAATTTAATAAACAGAAGAAACGAATACACCTAATTTCGTTGCAAATTCTATGCTCGTCAATAGGACGTTCGATCAGACAGTTTCCACAAACGATTCGAAGTGTAATTTCTAAAAAATGATGGCTCGGCGTTCTGCTCGAGCTCCAAAGTTAATTTGGTCCAGTTACCACCAAGGTAAGATTTCGGTTGCATTTTTCGAGGCCGTGTTTGCAGCCGCCTCGTCATAATTTGCATGTGGTTTCGCATCGGGCATCGCGGTGGGTCCCTCTTCCGGTGCACAATTGGAACCGCAAATTCGATGCTGCAGTTTGACGCCTGTCAGACACGATTACCGTCTTGCACCGTCAATTGTATAACGACGAACATTAAATCTTAAGGAATTCGCAGTTGCAAAACGACAGAGAAGGCAAATCGTTTCGGTAGGCCGAAAATTGCTGATGGATGTTGCGGTGTACCCTGTACTCGTCAATAATGCGATATCGTCAGGGCTGGTTGAACGTGGCTTCAAGAATGATTTTCTCGCAAATTGAACTGGACTTATTATTTTGTAACGAACAAGACTTACTGGGATTGGTGTGTCTTTGCAGGCTCTGGAACTGTAGAAATTGGAGGGGAATTGGGAACCTGGTTAAACATTTATTCGATAGATCGTCTTATCTTTTCATCAGATTTAGGGACTAACAGGGGAGTTACAAGGGAACTCAAAAGAGTTCAGGTAATGATTTTAATAATTAAGCCGTGGAATGATAGTTCAGAGTTAGTGACTTAATTATTAAAATCATCACCTGAGCTCTTCTAACGTCCGTTGTAACTCCCCTGTTAGTTCATAAGCTTAATGAAAAGAAAAGACGATTCATCGATCAAATATTTCATAAGATTCCCAATTCTTATTAGGGAACTGCATATACAGTTCTAAACAAAAATACACATATAGTTCCATTGAAAACGAAAGTAATGATGAATTTAGAGATTGGACCACGATGAGCTTACAAAAAATAATCCTTAAATTCCTACTTCCTGCTGTTCTCCTTTTTCTTTTGAAAATTCAAATGCAATGCATAGCTCTACGTGTCCTCATTTAACACACGTACATATAATTGCTTCCACAGGTGCTAATGGCAATGATAGTCCAATTCAGTATACCACACGATCCCATTCATCCAATTCTACCTGATACTTTCACATTCCCCACCCTCTCCACACACAATCAGCCAATTAATTACAAACGGCACTGTGCGTTAAATCACCATTTCTTGGAGTACATAAATTCCTCTCGCAACGGTCCAATTTGCGTTCCCGTACATTTCACACTATTTAACGTTATCCAGCAGTCGGCGTAATATTTCACGGGCTGCCAAGCCAGAAAAAGGTGCAGCTTCCGCGGGAATTTCGTAGACAGAAATCCGGAAAGGGAAGTTACGAAGCCTCGCTCCGAATTTCCCTACCCCCTTTCCGTTGGATCTCCCCCCGTAAGATCCGTTCGAGCGCCGGACGCGGTACGTTAAAAAAGTTCCCCAGTTTTTTAGGATTACGAGCGACTGACGCTGCCACCAGCGTCGACGCCCTGGCCCGTGCAGGTGCAAGCAGTAAGGGGCAACCTGGCTGCCTCCTCGAAACTTCTCGAGCCTCACTGTCGTCGCGTCTACTCTGGATTAGTCGAGAAATACAGCGTGTGAACTTAACAGGGTTGTGAATTAATATCACCAAAACTATGGGGCTCAGAGACATGATCGTTATCGTGTTTTATGCAACACGAAGCGCCCCGCTTGCTGTTGATGTAATAATTTGAGTGGAGTTAACCAGAGCGAGGAAATGAAGGACATGTATGGCAAGAGTTGTGGTTACAGCTTTCTGTTGAAGCAAATGTGTTTGTCACATGATGGAATTTTTTACTGTATAAATTACTTAGTCGATAAGAATTAGAATTCAGTAATCATATTGTACACTATTATCTGTACACTATACTTTTTGTAAATCAAATATGACTGAAGGCCAATTTATGCAAGACACTTCTGTGACTGGCGACTGATACTAGGGGTAAATCGGGGGCCGCCAGTAATTTCAGACTCTATACGTAAAAACGCACAAATTGTTTCTCTAGGAGCCAAATAGTTGAGTGATTAGCATCATTTAGCTTCCTTATGTGGTTTTCACGATTTATAGGCTACAAAAAGTAAGTTGTGGTTACATTTTACCTCTTTTATCAAACAGTGGTGTACAGAATTGTATTTAAAATATACTTCTAAGTTAATTTTCGCTTAATGTTTTGGATAATAAGATAGTAGAGGTATTGAGGAAAGTATTTGGCCATATTCATTCTTCCATTCAAAGCTAACGAGAGGACCACCTCTCCCTGCAGAAAGTATAAGTGGTACAATTATGATTGGGATAAATGCTTCACTTCCAAATTGTGGGTGATGGATGACTCACTTTCTAAACTTTTATTCTATCGTTAAATTTACAATATTTTGCGAAGGATTTTTTTTATTATTTTTGTTTATATATTTTATTTATTCACTGTTATATTCATTTGCTTTGCTAATCGCCAGTAGGTAGTCCACTTTTTGTTTGATGTGTTCTTTACTTGTTTAGCGGAAACAAATAAAATTTCAATAAATGTGTAATTGTAAATAACTTTGCTTTCTTCTCTCTTATCTTTTCACGAATAATCATATGGGTCGTCACTCCCGAAAAAGGGTGGACCATCTTTCCGAACGACAAGTCCCATTTCTCCCGGCACTTCTGGAGAAATGGTCAGATGTCACGACTTCAGTTTTCCACTCGATTTTCAGCAAATATTGTTTTAAAGTAAATATCGACCAGTTTTTCCGAATCACCATCAAATTCTGAACATATTAGGTTTATTCTGATAAAATAAATAATGTCAGTGTTAGTTTTAATAGCCATTTTATATTAGGTGTACCGACAGCCCCGGATTTACTCTTTATAATGCTCACACATTTCCATCGTTTCTTTCGTAAAGCAACTCACTCGCGTGAAGGGGCGCTGACTTTCATCGTCGTAACCCAATCACTCACCCAAAATTTGGTAAACATGTGAAATAAGCGTAAAGATTAATAACCTCCCCGAAAAAAGACACCAAACCAAAGCTATCTAAACAAAGACCTCCCAGCAAAAATTGCGTCTTCATTCGTCAAATCACTACAACTTAGCCCACGAGAATACTAGACGTGCTCCACACGTTTAAGCAATAGGGCGCACGTTAAAACGCACATCTCGAGAAGGTTGGAAACCCACCCACGTGCAGTTAATATCCTAGAACACCTCATAAAAAGCCAGCAACCCCATAACTAACTACGAGTTTAACCCTTCGAAGGCTCATCCCCTCGCAGGATTACCACAACCACCCACCCCCAGTCTGGCACACCTTCCCAGCCCCGGCCGTTTCCTTTGACCTCCCCCCTGGAGCCTTCCTCTTGCAGCGAGCGCGTTACACTTCGTCTCTGCAACACGTTTCTTGACAGAAAGTTAATAAAGTTTTCCAACTCGCATAAATCAACGACCTTCTTTAACTCGGGGGCTTTCGCAGGCTATGTACATAGTTGGGAAAGGCTGGCCCATAAAAGCAACAAACTTTAATGCGTTTCAATAAATTCCTGGCTACCCCTTTTCCAGCTTGCCCCCCCCCCCCTCCTTTCGTCTGGCGTGTCCTTCCTTCGATATCACACGCGGATACTTTTCTGCCGCTTTCTTCGACCTTACCACCCTGGCTTTTCCAGCACGGGCAAAGTTCGAGGGAGCCGTGGCTACTTCTCGCGGGTACCGGAAAGTTCGGTTGTAAGCACGGGACTGGAATATAAATGGAACTGGATGGTGAAATTTGTGAGGGTTAGACATTTGTACAGGGCCGGGGTTACAGTTCGACTTATTCCTCTCGTCTGAACGCGATAATGAGATGGATGGGGTGTCTGGTTTTCACAGCAAGAAGATAATTCTGCGTCGCGAAATGCGACACTTCCAGTAGGTCAGTGCAAAATGTGCTTGGTACTTTTACCAGAAAAGTGGCAAAAGGTTATCGATAGCTAATGAAAGTAGTTTGATTGAAAAAACATGTAATATATTTTTACTTTTATTTATTGTCGCTTAATATAAAATTTTCTAGTTGGCTTTTATTTCGCAAAGAATTCACCTTTCGAGTTTCTTCACTCCGGATGTATTCAAGTTCTTTTACCATTTTGAAGCTTTTCCTTTAACTATGAAATTCAATTTAATTTGATATATTTGAAACCTGTGGCCCTTTCTCCGGAAAATTCTATTTCTCGAAGAAATACAAATCCCAGACTCTATGATCGAATTTAGGATTCGAAGCCTTTCCATTGGTGTAAGAGCATTACACTTGAAAGGCACTTTGCTTCAAATCTCGAGTAAAAGTTAAGAGATTTTTTTGAAAAAATAAATACACAGAATTCTAAATTTCCTTCAATAATTTAAGATTGCCGATTTTCCCACTGCACACGTATAAACATGTCGCACAGCCATGCCTATAAAATTTCAACCTAGCTGAGAAATAAACACCGTCTATATTATTTAGGTGCAGGACTTCCTGAGCTCCGCGAACAGGGTGAAGCGAAATTTTAATTTAAAGCAACAGAACAAGGAACCAATTACATTTTCCCTAGATTTCGTCTAGATTAGAGTTTCAAGAGGACTTGGCTATGTATTTCTACGCGTGAAGCTCGGAAGAAGACAGTTTACAGCACGTTACTTATCGTGAGCGAATCTTCGTAAATCCTTGCCAATCTTTTACAATTTCTTAAATCTTGTAAATCCCTTACAAGGATTTCTCGTCTGGTAGCAAACTGAAAGGAACGAAAATCGCACACGGCGTGGCTCGTTATCCTCTGTCCTCTTTTTGAGGCAGGGCACTCTTAGGAAGGTTATCTTTCTTCGGTAACACCGACAATGACAAAAGAGATCCCACCGTGGCCTCTGTTGATCCTAATTTTTGCGGTTTCTCTCCCACGGGGACTGATGCTAAAAGACAGCCGCAGTCGTGGTCGCTTTAACGAAGAAATGTTGGGTTACATCAGTGGCTCTACTCTTTGAAATATTTTTTACGGACTGGTTAAACTGAAAGTTTGTAAGTTTGATTGAAATGGTTTATCGTTCAGTGTTTACGAGAAATTAACGCTGGTTTTTTTAAAAAATTGTTGAGGAAGTTTTAAGGCACCGCGATATGTATTAATTTTTTAGGAACATCTTTTGATTTGTAATAGAAAATAATGTATATACAGTTTGGAAAGTTTGGTACCCTGCATTACAAGATACTGAGGTTATGTGACGAATGTTTTAATAGAAAAAGTATTACGTGAATACGTTGAATTATTTGTAAGCTTTGTAAGCTTTTCATTTCCGGAAAAAACTGTTTTGTACAAAGTATACTATACTGAAGGAAAAATTTAGTACAGTATACCTCAACACTTTAAAATTTTAAAAATGTGCATACCTCGATAAAAGGAGAAATTAAATATCGTACTATGTATTCTGAATGCGATCTAAGTCAGCTGATTCATCCTATATCCATAGAGGCTTAACTTCGTACCATTAAAATGTGAAATCCTGTGAAAATTCCTAGCCTTCAATTAATATTAATTAATACCAACATTTTTCAATCTTCTTGTATTGGTCGACTGGAATTAAAACAGCAAGAAGAATCCACTTTATTGCTTATCATACTAACACTACAAATAAAACCAGTTTATAGAAATGTAAAACCTGCACTAAGGAGATTGAAACAGAGTGTCGAAACAAAAGTACACATTTTCCATTTTCCAATCATTCGTATTCATCCACCTACAATAAAAGCCACACAGAAATTCACCTTCGTCATTTTATTTTCATCTGAAATATCCTACTATTATGCAAATAAATTAGCAACGTCGACAGGCTTAGAAGCCCTTTACAAGCACAGCTCAATCCAGAGTGAAGAAAATCGAAATGCGAACGTGGGCGAATAAAAACGCATTAATGGAGAACTCGATCATCGTCAAGACAAACGGTTCCGTCCTCGCCAGGGGTGGTTAATACCAAGAACTATTAGCGTCGATTGAGCTATCGATTACGCGCTCGGAGGAAGTCTTCCCCGGGGAAAAAAGGATCGCCGGGGAATTAATTAAGCCCTGAATAAAATTAGGGGGGGATAACAATTTATCGAGAAATCGGGTTTCCGTATAATCGGCGAGAAGAAAAGCCCGGATATGCCTGGAGGGAGACACGGGGATTGTTAGCTGAGAAAGCTTTTGTAAGCGAGTTACGCGGTTTCCTTACACCTCCTCGGACTTCCATAGGGGGTTTAACCCTTTCACTGCGGAATAAAATTATGGAGTGTGATAAAAAAGATGTGTACTCCTTGGCGTTTTAAATTACTTCCATTTGTGATAAAAAATTGGAAAAGGGAACATGGTTCGAAATTACTACTTTAAAGAATTTATTGTTCCCTGAAAGTACCGTAAACTGGGGGAACATTGATATGTTTTCGGAATATTTTGCTATATAATATAAAAATTAATATTTTTATATTTGCTTTAAGTATCCTATCATAACATTGCATCCTTTGTGAATGCACTACAAGTGTCAAAATGCATAAAATTTTTGACCTTATCCTTCTTTAATACATGTTAAATATCTGCCAATGTTACCCCGTAACCGGGTAACATTAGCACATCATATAAATAGCATTAACAACTAAAGTTTTACCACATCTGAACTTACAGTAACACTTAAATTTGTTTCTTTTCATGTTCAATGCACTCTATTTTATTTATTTTTTCATTTTTTTTAATTAATATTTTTAAATTAGTTTTAGGTATCTTATTATAACATTGCATCGTTTGTGATTGTACTACAAATGTGAAAATGCATAAATTTTTTTTCCTTTTCCTCTTTAATAGATGTTAAGTAGGTGCCAATGTTACCCCGTACTGCCAATGTTCCCCCTGTTTACGGTAGCCTGTTAACTTTAAGTTACTTAAATTAAATTCGTACTTAAATTAAGTACGAATTAAATTAAGTAGAACATTTGTAATTTATAGCGAACTACTTCGAATTATACGAAAAACAACGTAACATAGAATAAGTATCATAAGTAAAGGTTCAGCGAATATATGGGTCTTTTATTTTTGGGAATGAAAATTAATAAAATATAATAAGTTCGATGCTTAACTTTGAAGATTCAGATCTTTAACGATCTGCAAATTTGGAATCAGATAAGTTTCCTTGTGATACGATGATCTGAAAAGCGCGTGTTTTATTTCTTTTTCGATCGACACGCTGCACGTTCAATTTGAGGAAATTAAAGAATTGATCGGAAACTCGTTATGAGAACAGAATTGCAGGAGGGAATTATTTCGCACCCGCGCGGCAGTTCTATTAACTCGGAATCGGGTCACAGGGAACTGGGTTAGAAACACTATTTCGCGAATATTTCTAGACGAGAGGAACGTTTTGAACAATGGAACGAGACGTTTTCAAATCAATAATTGCTTAACAGTGAATCCTGTAACAAAGTAATTTTCCAGCTGCGACGATATTGTACGCTGAATTCTCTCTCCGCCCCCTCTTTTTTTTTTAATTCGAGAATTTTCACGAATTGATTGCCGGCGCAGAACGAGGGGGGAATAACGATGAGGCTGTTTTGCATTTGAGGTCATGTTGACGTTTCGAAAAATTGATTTACATCTCCCTGTAGTTCCGTTATTCCTCCACTGATCAAACTATGACGTTTCTCTTTTATTTGAAGCAAACGAAAAAGCACAGTCTACATTTTATATTTCCCTTTATTCCTTCGGCTGAGTGCCTTTTCTACTCCTCATATTCCTGAACCTAATACAACGACGGAGATAATAATCAATGATCCACGGTAGAATTAAAATACGTCTCTGCATTTCAGAATTATAAAACGTTACTTATGCAAAAGTTTTCTACGTTGCATTTCGAGGTACAGATAAAATCGAGAAATGGAAATGAACGCGACGAGTGTTTCTCAATGACGAAGCAATCGTAAGAGAGTATAAAACGGAGGGTAAAATTCCTCGTGTATGAAGTTAAAGGAAACGTAAAGGGGGAACGAGGCGAGGACCGTAATTAGCGACGGTTGGAGGCAGTAAAATTCAATCTACGACGATTGCAGAGCGAATCGAAGCTGTTAGGGAGGAAAAACGACTGGCGGGAATGGCTCGTGTATCTTGAAAAATAAGTGTCGAATCGAGTGCCAAACGGGTCTGACGTTAATTAAAAGTGCCCCAGAAGGAAGAGCTCGTCGAGGAAATTCTCCAACGGATCTGCCGCCGATAATGGATCGAACGTTTTTCCTCGGGATAATCTCTAACCCGTCCTTTTTGCTCGTTAAACTTAACCCAGTTTTTTAACTTTCATGGCTCCCTCGTTAAGATAAAGAACGAAAGGTGGCTCTCCATTTCAACTCTGTCAACCATCAATTTGTCCGTTTACCGTTCGCCAGTTGTTCAGCCTCAACACTTGAAAAGGAAACGCTAAACGCTGCCGGTGAGCAATTTTTAAGAAACGAATGTACGAGTGAGAATTTTCGTGTGAGGTCTAAGAAAAATATATTTAAAATGGACAATTAAAACTGCACGAACTCCCGAGGATGGAACTGATGCCAGACAATGCTATCACACTTTGAAAAATTAGGATACACTTTGAAGAAATATAAATTCGAAGCTCGCGCAATTTTCTCGTCTTCAAGTTTCGAAACTAACTCAAGAATTTGTGAAATATTTCCCACTCTAAAATCCTTCATCCACAGGAAATAACTCCACAAGTAAACAAGAAGAATTTCAATTTCCTTTCACCGAAACAGAGCTAAGAATATAACCAATAGAAGCTATCTCCTCATCGCGAAGCGACACAAGGAAACGCGACCAAAACCACTCGACTGATCAGGATCCCAGCGAGGTTCGATTCCCACACTGCTCGAACGCGCGCTTCCAGAAGACTGGGGATTAATTCCGACCCCGATCAGCGACTTCCCAAACGATCTTCCACGCTGCTCTCAGATTCACTTAGACTCTTGCCCCTTCTTCGTAAACGGGGAACAATAGCGCTGGAAAATATTCGGGGGCAAGTTTCGATGAGGACCGTTAATTCCTTGCCCCCTTTAGCCGATTGGAATCTCTGGGCGAGCACGACGAAGGAATGGCGAAGGTGCGATCGTAACGAACCGCGAGACTTTACGGACCGTGAATAAGCACACGGGACCCAGCGCAATTGTTCCCATAAATACGCCGTTAAACGGCGCCGCTGCTGTTACGAGTTCCGAGCCGGTGCTCCAAAGATTTCGCGCTCGGACACCCGCATCTGCAACTAGGAATCCAAGGAAACTCGCGTGGCTCACAAGGATCTACAAGGACTCTCCAGCCTGGCGGTACAACCCAAAAGGAGGTGATTCTACGTGAAAAAATAAGGCGGAACTGTACGGCAGCATTTTTCATTTGACACGGAGTTTCCAAATTAATCGATGTTGAAGATATTTCTGCAAACTACCTGTATTACTGTTCGGATTTACCATATCTGATAATGAACACTGAACCATGAAACAAACGTACCTATGTTTTACTCGAGAATTATATTTCTTTTTAAGCCATGGAATTGACAATGTTTAGAAATACGAAAGCAACGAGGGTTAGATTTGCATATAGAATTATTTCAGTGAGATTTCTACAAGTGAACTAATTTACGTGTTTCTCCAGAACATCGGCAAGCGTCTTAGAGCTGGTGCAATTTTTCTTAACACCAAATAAATCAGCTGTAAGTGTGGAACCTACAGTGAAATATTCGAAAGACCTCTGGTGTGGGTCTTTACTGACCCTAAGTATTGCTAGATTTTTGAATAACCTAATTTCTAATATTTTACTACTATGCTACGTTAAAAATTAGACACGTAAGAGACGTAAATAGTATCACTTACTACTTAACGAATTTAGGATAGGTACATGTAATAATACAGTCATTCACTTTGTTTATAAGAGACTGTCACGTTCATTCGAAGACATTACACGTATAATTTTGTTTCTCGTATTAAAATCATGGGTCCAGTGATATCGATCTAGGCATCAAGATAATTCTTCTTGAGGGGGTAGTGGACTATTGGATACGTAAAATCGTGAGTTTCTTTGACGCTCAATTACTTTGATACCAAATAATCGTTATAGTTTTAGTTTTCACAATCTATTATGGGCACGTTTGCGAGTAATTACAAAAAAAATCATCGGAATGTATAAAATTGTCGAACTTATTAATCGTTGAAGATAGCTCTGTACGGCGCACAGCTGCAGGTGGTGTACATCGATTCAGATGAGCCAATCATCGGAAAGCCAAATGCTTTGGGGTGAGTACTTTATACACCAAAATCTACAGAATGGAACTTTGCCGATGAATTTGAACAAAAATTGTGGAAGTTACACACGAATCAATTTTCCCCCACAATTTTACGAAAAAAAATCCTCTTTAATCAGTTATAAAATTTTTTATAAACATGTTGGTGCGAAAGTTCCACACTGTAGAGAAAGGAATACTACACCTCAAGTTCAAATTTCAAGTAAAAATATTTATTCCTTTAAAAGTTATGATGTACACCGTGTTTAAAAATGGTGTTTCGAGAAAAACAGCTTCAAAGTTAAGTCCCCTATGTCAATACCGCTCTGCGAGGCCGTTACTCGATGGTGCACTCAATTACGTTCGTTGCTATAACTTCTACAATTATTTGAATTTCTTCATGAAATTTTGTTTAAAATTTTCATAAAGGATAAGACTTTTAGAATCAGTAAAAAAAATCGATTTTTTGAAGCTGAATTAGTCCACTACCCCCTTAATTCATGCGAACAAACCAGTGAGTCACACTATATTGCAGTAAATGCCACTAAACATCGTTTAACGATTTGAAGTTTCTAATCTGAGAATTTTTCAAATGACCTGCTGTATCTGTCAATTCCGTAGATACACCCGAGTGTCGGTATACAATTATTTCTATGCTCAAAGAAATTAATGACGGCTGTGAATTTCGCTTGTAGAGGAACAGCGGGCAACAGCCTCCCACGAGAACCACATTTAAAATATACCGCGTTACAGTATTATACACGAAAATTATAATGAACAACGGCATGCCACGGTACAATGTGAGGTTGTATTTGTTAATTTCGTATTCCATGGCCTCGCAACTCGCTGTGATTAATGCGTTAAAGTTAGCTCCCGAAACGCTGGGCTACGAGTAAGTAGTATAGGTCAACGATTCGTCAGGCGCGGGTATTTCTTTCACGCGTTTCCCTTGCTTCTTTTTTCTTCCTTATGCAAATGAATGCCACTTTTTTCTGTGATACCTCTGCTTTAAATACCTGAGAAAATATTTCTGAAATATTGTTACCTTAATATATTTTCCACTGTTCCTTTTTTAATTCATCAAAGTACTCTATACTAGATGGACGAGGAATATTAAAGTTTCAGATAGAGAACCACGGGCGACATTATATTCTTGATTTACTGAGAAAATAATAAGTGGAGTTGCAAGTCGATTTAAGTATATTTTCTCCATTTCCTGCGCCAAGAAAACTGTTTAAGAAAAAAGGAAGGCTACGATCGTGCTTTACATTCATTTGTCAAGAATATTCTCCTTTTCACGGAGAAAGGGAATATTTTAATAAAACCATCGCGCGGGGTGAGCAAAGAACTGTAATTAATCATACTCAACTCCCTTCTCTATAATTGAAAAGCATTTCTTCCCGGATGAAATATTTTCAAACGCACAGTTCTTGCACAAATACCAAACACGCGAAACTAATCAATTCTCTAATTTGATCGAACCCTTCACCCTCGCGTGGAGGATGCAGGGTCCAATCTGACCCACCTTAAATATTCAACCATATTATATTACTTCTCCAAGAAACTAATTGTAAGAATTTCAAATCATACCAAGATCAGAGTCTATTACAGTAGCTTATTCCAACCTCTGCACCAATGAAATTGAAGGTCAAAGTTTAATCAACGATTAAATACACTTTCGTAGTCAGTAGAAAATGATGAAAGAATTGCGGAGCCATTCGCGATTCACGAGTACCGCATAATTGGCTCGGAATATCCTGGAACACTCTTTTTCACGGTAGGCAGGCGCGCGGAACTTTAATGAGCCAGGATCTCCGTATGAAAACTTTCCGTCGATAGCGGTTCACTGACGACTTTTATGGCGCCATTAAATATCGCCCAATACCGCGGGGCCATGCATATTTTTCAGCGACTTGCAGCCTCTTGGAAAAAGCATCGCTCCAATGGCCCCGTTTCGCGCGTTCGCCGTCGCCCTGCTTCTTAATGGCAGCGCGTTCGTTATTCATCGTGAATATCGGCCGATACCTGTTAACGAGCGTGCTAATAACGTTCCGTGCACTACGAAACTACGAATAAATAACGAATCCTGCACAATGCAGTTCTCCGAATAAAGTATGTCGAGCGTCACCTTAAGGGGGACAGTAAGTTTCATGCTGCTTTCTATGGCCATTGCATTACTAAGGCAAGGAGTTGAAATTAAATGAAAAGAAAGGGAGCTGGAGATTTATGAACGTGAATGTAAATTCACTGTGCGCGGAAAATGTTGAAATATATTTTTATCTATGGTACTATCCGAATAAAGTTTTATTCTTCGTTTCAATTATTCAGTTTATGAATGACCAAGTATGTAGTTCAGAGCAGTGATATCTAATTATAAGTTAATTAGGACTATGGGAAGGTAGAAGATGAAGATTTTCCAAGATCTGACTTTGGGAAATTATGCTACATAATGTTTCTAGCACAGATTCATATTCCGAAGATTTCCCTGCTGTGGCTTTATAATATTTTTTGTTCCAGATTAGTAAAACGTCGCCTCTAATTTTGACACCAGATTATCCCACAGCTGTTTGCAGTTTCTTCTTTGACAGATTAGCATGCCAATGGCGTCGTGACGCCGCGAGTTTCTCCTTCGAACAGATCAGAATCATGCGATTACGTTCATCACCACGCATTACACGCGTAATGTCGCGAGTGTGATTCCGGCGCGATGCAAATTAGCAACGGCTGCAGTGTTAAAGCGTCGTGTAACAGCATACGTAGGATTATTTAGGATGTAACGCGACGCGATTAACAAACACGTTGCACCGCGGGATAATCTAGCGGTAATAAAATATAAATCAACGGTAACGTTAGAACATGCTTGCGAAACGCTTTCGGGAATAAATCACTGCGGAATATAATGAATTTTGAATAAATACCAGAATTGTAATGATCACAGTTGTGAGGGAAATTTTAGAGAGAGGTGGGAATTAATGGATGGATGAGTAGTTCTTGCATTAAAAGTGTTTTCTGAACTGACAGTTTATTTAAAATAAAGATTTTTTCCATTTGTAGAGAGAATAATTGAGATGAATTGAAAGCTGTTACTTAAACGTTTCAGTTATTGTTATATTATGTTAATTCTCAAATTTGAAAGATCAGTTACGAATCTACTGTAACTTTTCTATCAGAAAACTTCATATTATAGTAAAAGCCACGGATCTTTATTAACGGATTTTGACAAACAACTGCACGTTTATATTTCATTTCACACACAATCAAATATCATAAAAATCCAGCAAGCAAACCAGTTTATTCAAACATTGATCATTTAAAAAAGTATGAAGCACAGAGTCTATAGAACGCTTGCTACAGCAGTATGAAATTCAAATGGACAAGCCCATATAAAAATCGCAATATTTCAGCAATATTTCATATCCAAATACAGAAGCATGGAAGGAGAATTGAAAAAGAAATCTGGGCCAAATAGCTGGTACTAATTAGCCAGCTTTTAATCGACGAAATTGGGCATCCAACCAAGGATCTATATAACTGAAATGGATGATCGGTAAACACTCGGATTCCGTCGCGGCCAAAGAACTCTGCCACTCGGAACGTCTTGATTAATCGAGCATCGTCGGAAATTCGCTCTTTCGTCGAGTAAAGCTAACGTTTTGATCGCAGAAATCCACGAGCAGCCTTCGCGTATGAATGGGGACGAATTCAGTTTAATGGGATCTTTGAAGAGACGGGCTGAGCATTTAATTAAAATCCTCTCGAATGGAGAGCACTCGCAATCGAGTGACGAGAGGCTTTCGAGGAGCCCGTCGGCGTAGAATCAAAATAGCTGGGGGGAACGAATGGAGATAGACGACGTTGCTTCCCAAAATAATCATAGACGTTTCTGAGTTTGCACGGTCGTAGTAACACTGAAAACGTTCATGCTCAAATAATTCCACTGGTATTTCAACGAAACAGGCAAATCCAATTGATCGAACCCCGGCTCTCTGGGTTAATCGACAATGAAAATTTCGCGAAACTCGAACCGTTTCGCAGTAGAATGTTTGGACAGAACAGAGACGTGATGTTTTATCTGACGAAACATTGGAAAAAACGGGCGTGTACTTCGGTAACAGATAATAGTTTTATTCTGGGAGTGGATTCAATAACGAAATGGACGATTAGATTTGTGGATATCTATGTTGAAACTACACTGTCGGGGCTGAAACGTAATCTACGATATTTAATGATTAAAGAGGACGATGGAAGATTGACTGTGGGATGCCTTGCAAATGAAAAGTAAAATATTGCAAAAAATACTTCTACTTAATGCGATTTACAGTGAAGTTTGTTTTTATTCAATACAAATTTGTTAAAAATCTGGCAATTTAAAATGGATGCTTCTAATTACTTGCTTAATTCAAATTTTGAATACGAATATTGTTTGTTTTTGAATACGTTTTATGTACTTGTATAAATATATATGGAATTTTTACATTTTTCACTCGTTCACTGTTTTATAAATACTTGATGTAACGAATACTTCGTATAAAAATTATTATTACACACACTTTGTCTCGGGTTAATTATAAATTTCTACAATCGTTGTGTTTCGAATTTATTACTGCGACATAACAGGCGCAATTACCAAGTATTAACAATTAACCACAAACTGCGTCCTACTTAAATTACTGTACGACAGCGCGGCTCGAATTCTAACGAGAGTTGAGAGGAGTTTCAGTTTTGAATGCTCTGAAAGTTCTGAATTTATGTTTATCCACGTGTACAGCAGAACAGATACAGCGTGGGTATAATGAGACAAGAATTTAGAGTCTCCAGGGATAGAATTTTGTGTAATGCAAATAACCATCAAAATTCTGTTCCAAAAGGAACAGAGAAAAATAGGCCACCTAAAGTCCACCAATGGGATAAATCTGTCCCTCTTTAAATATTACAATTTACATTATAGATAACATTCATTCTAACCCAGAATTTTCTTCTCAGGACTAGTGTAGACTCAAACGAGGAGTTGAAATGGCAAATGGTGTAAGTGCCAGAAGTGGAAATTTTCAGTATTTTCTTTTCGACCACAGCGACGTTGGAACTAAAATAAAATAAATTATTCTAGCACTTACAACAGAATTTACAAATAATTTATATCCTTTTCCACTGAGAAAATAATTTTGTATTTCTTTGGCATTTATATCGTTTACCATTTCAATTCATCAAATATTTAGAACACCAAAAAACAACTCCCCAAAACACGAATTCACCAAATAGAAATTTATAGTTCCAACTTTCCAACCGCCTCAAATATTAGAAAATATGTATCAATTTAAGCACCAATGAACATCCCCACGAATAAATTCAAAACATGCCCTTCTCAACAACACTAATCTCCGTTTTATCCAGCTGCCTCATTAGAAGACCGCGATAGGAAATACCTATTCGGGCTCGACACCATAACAGACCGAGTAATCGATTAATAGTTTAACGAAGTGATTTAACGGCCCGTTTCAGCGTGCAAACACCAAGGCAGGCTACGGGTATCGCGTCTACAATCCTCCGAAACACATTCAGCAGGATATTAAACTGAAGGCAGGAGTTATTGGCGGTAAACGGGTCCTAATTGAGGACCTTGCAGCAATAAGGGTGTAGCTCCATCTTTACCAATTTCAAGTAAATTGAAATTCAAGTAAAAACTGTTTATAATATTATTGCTTCTGCTTAACATTGAAAAGAGAACACTAATTGAAAAATATATATTTTCAGATAATAATTAGTGGTTATTAAGTTGATAAGTTTTTATTTCTACTTCAAATCTGGAAATAAATCTCTCAGTTGTTATCGGATTTGCATCGAACCTGCACCAAACCATGTAGAATTTTTTTACATACCTATATTACACGTCATAACTCAAAAACTGTCAAAAATGAAGCTGTACCCCTCTTGCTGCAAGGTCCTTAATTCAAACACTACTGCCTGCGTGTCTCCTTTTTGTTTCGACGCTCTCTTTGCGCTGCAGTTTTCAGGACTCTAGATAAGGGCGCAATATGCTTAATGGATTGGCACGACACTCGCGATGCGCTTTCCCGATTTTTGTGTGGCCACTGGGCGAGCCTCGGGTAAGCGTCGTCGCGCCATTAAACTAATTGACACTATATAGAGCCTGGGATACCGTTTGGAGAATAGGAGGACCCTTGAAACGTAGACTCAATGCAATATTATTTCTGGTTTCAAAAATGAGGGAGATATTGCGCTACATAAAGGAAATGTGAAGCCTTGAAGTGTCTGCTTATATACTTTGGTTTAAGTTTAAGGGATTACATTGCTTTGATTTAAAGGATTGAAGGGAGTCGGATATATAAAAAGTCTCATGAAATAATAATTCTGTTATTTGGTTGTGAGTGGTAGTTGGATCCCGTTCTTTGTAGAAATAACCTAGAGTGGCGATATGGTATGAAAAAAGTTTCTTTTCGAAAGAAATTCTTCTCATTTGACATTTTATAGAATTTTTTTATGAACCTTCATACAACTGCACTGTAAGATTCTAGGATTCTATTAACTTTGAAAAATAACGCTGCATATCTTAAGTAAATTAGTATTTCTCTTCTTTGCTATAAACTCTCCTAATCACGAATAATATTTACTTATTGTATGTAAAAAATCTTTAATAGTTTAATCATCAACATCAAATAACGGAAGTTTACGAAATATTTATTATAGCTTTCACCAATTTTATAGATCTGAATCAATAGATATTTATTAAAAGACTACATAGTATATCCGTACCTATAAGTCAGCTTTGAAACTCAAAATCGGAAAACTTTTTTAAGAAGCTAGGTTTTAATTTTGACGTTGCACAGTGTAATTTACACTCAACTCACTTTCGTTACACTTTCATCGTGACCTCTCTGTTTCGTTTACACCGAAGCAGAACTTTATCTTTCCCTAAAAAGCAGCAACACGTATTCACGTGGGTGAAAACGGATTTCTGTAGTCGTAAGTGTGAATTTCAATTTTAGACCTCGCTCACCACGTCGTGAGCCCTTCTCCTCTCGAGTTTCCTCGCTATCAAGTACGAATGGCCCTTTGCCAGCATGAAGAGGCCGACTTCAAACGCAAGAACTGAAGATGAGGTCGAAGAAAAGGATGAAACGAAAGGCGAAGAAAAATCTGAACGCTGGCAGCAACTTTTTACACAGAATATCTATCCACTCGCACAAACTATTAGGTAAAAGCAAACATTTGATGTTAAATCGATGCTTGGTCACACAGAAATCTGTTTTTTTTTTTAACTGTAATCTCTAAATCTACTTTGCGCCTTTCACTTTAAGACGAAGAAGTTTTCGCAGCCATCCTTCTGCGTTTTTTGACATTAAATTTTTCTCTTCACTGGAAGAAAAATTTGAGATTCCTATTAGTTACATACTTCGCTCTATTTAATTTTAATTTTTCATGGAAACACCTACTTATACCATATTATTATTTATCAGATGTTTACATACCTACTCTGCTTTCACAAATTATAAACTGTACAACAATATTCCTTAATTTTGCCCAGAGACCGTACACCAGGCTCACAAGATAACTTTCCAAGCTTAAACTACACGAATAGGTAGGTACACTAAAAGAGAAAAAAGTTTAACTTCCAAAACTTCTAAACTTCTAAAGAAACTCATATAAACTAGACTTTTGCACCAAAGAAGATCTAACACTATCCAAATTTTACGTGTTTTGGCTAAATAAATGCAGAAGTGTAGAAGCATGACTCGTTCCACAGATAAACTAAAGAACCTTCCATTATGTCTACTAGCAACAATATTATTCCCATCCCACGGTACTACGTGCTCTCATTAACTCACCCGACAGAAGCTTCCTTCTCGCTACCACCTGAATTTTATCTACACGAGATGTCTTCCTACCCTTCAAATCAGATCTACCTCTATGGCTCGCCATGAACCACGTCCCCAGATCCTCGAGTCCGAGTCGTCGACGTTTACAGGACAAACGTGCTGGCTCGAGTGAGGAATTCATTTGCAAATGGACGGCGACGAAAGAGAAACCGAGTCCCCCGGTTCAGGAGAAATCTGACAAGATCGGGCAAGGAACGAGTTTCATTTATATCTGACGGCTGAAAGACACGCCACGGGACGGGGAAAAGTCTCAATCAGATATATCGCTTCTCGCGGTTAGCCTACCCCCTCTCGCCACACTGTATCGAGATAATTTCCTATGCAAATATCAAAGCGCAGACGACACACGTCGGTGGTTCAATTATGTATAACGGTTAGTTAATTAGCTCGCTGGCAGCCGGCTATTTAATTGCTCATTACGGGCGTAATTTGTAATTAAACGGTAGGCGAGGCACGATTCGCTGAGCAAGAAAACGCGACGCGATCCGTCGTGGCGGATACACTGTTGACGACGTCATTAACGCGGTAGACAGTCTCATTTTGCAGAATCGACGGGACGTCAAATACCGCGAGTCCTCGTCGAGAATGCTCGTCAAGCAGCTCCTTGGAGGGAATTGGCTTCAACCCCGAGAGGAGTCGTGCGGCCTCGAGTGACCTCCAATTGTTACGCTGCGGTAAAGATTGGAGAAAGAAGAAATGTGTCGCGCACTTAGTGACAAATTAGCTTTGAGATGAAGTTTAAAGGACCGCAAAAGTGAAACTCAGCTGAATTCAATCTAGGGTTAAAGAAGTCCGCTTACAAGGGAACACCACGAACCCGCGCTCACCGATTGGAACGCAAATTTGGGGGTTTATAGAGTGACTCAAGACAAGAACAACGGTGTGTTTCATTCGGGTCCTATCGCCCTTTAAAGGGATGAAAACTAACCTCAAAGTCCACTTTTTTGCGTATAACTCCCAAATTACAACAGATAGAAACAAATGTTTCAAACAAAAGTTTAATGGTACAATGAGCACTACAAACTTGCGTTAACAACATTTTGAAAAAAGTTTCTTTTCCGTTCAGGTACTTTTTTTTAAACTTTTTTCAAAATTTTGTTAACGCGAGTTTGCAGTGCTCATTGCACCATTAAACTTTTGTTTGAAACATTTTTTTCTGTCTGTTTTAGTTGGGGAGTTATACGCGAAAAATTGGAAGTGCCTATTTGAATTTTAGGTCAGTTTTCACCCCCTTAAAGGGCGATAGGGCCCGAATGAAACACACCTTCTTGTCACACCTTAAAAACTATTTCGACCAGAATCATTTGCACAATTGTTTCACGCTCATATTGCTCGAATAAACGGTCACAAATACGCTGCAGATAAATCCACTCTTCTCACGCAATGGATTAATATCCGCTTTTCAAATCGAATGACGCGGCGCGAAATTATTCACCGCATTCACCCCCACGTGCCGACTCCGCAAGGGTATTTTTCAGTCGTCACTCATCGAGGTTCACCAAAGTGACGTTGAATCTTCCGTTTCCTCCGCATCAGGAATCACCTGACGCGCGCAACTGAATCCCATCCAGCGTTTGCAACATTCGATAAGCGAGAAACGCCCGTTGAATCCTGCTCATAGATATTTCGCCAGTCAAGATTGATGGTTACCAACGTTTCCAGCTAATGCCATCTTTCGCGATCTGACGCAGCCGAAGATAGGGGCCAGCGATCCTCCGAAACGTCCGGAGGAAGATGGATATTCGTAATTTCCCTAGGTTACAGGCCAGCCAGCTTTTAGGTAACGTACGACCACTTCCTATTCTTCGTTCGATTTTCTTTTAGCACGCGCTGTTGGAATAAGACGCGAGGGAAGAGTGAATAGATCGAATTCAGTGGCGTAATCACTGCTCGATCATCCGTGACAGTTCCACGCGAGTGATTCGTATTCGCGATACTATATTACATGTGTGAATTAGAGGAAACCCTTCACTTTTAAGGGACTTCTTCCACAGGCTTCTTAACGCACCGTGTTCCAGAAAACGGTACAGTTATTTGAGGAAGCAACTCCGTAATTCTAAACGCACTGGAGGCGTGTTGGGTGATAAAGTTCGCCAGGGCTCTCTGTATGTGCACTGCTGTTATTGACACAGATAGACATACATGGATCTTGATAAACACGACATTAGCATCAATTCTAGCAACAGAATCGCTACCACCATGAATCCCCGCATTAATCTCCCTACGTCTACATCAGTATCGATCGCAATCCTGGCATGCAGGTCGGTATCCGTCCTGTAATCTGCGTTATCATTAGTATTACCATCAGTGATCGATACCAAACTTTATGTCACTGAACACACAGATTGGTGTCGGGCAGAACCAAAATCACGAAGTGTGATACAGAGATTTATCCTGTGAAGGAAAACGCAATGTAAGGGCCTATGCACACGGCGACTTTTTGCAGCGATACAATCGCGCGACTGCGTCGCTGCAGAAGGGCAACTGAAACAATTGTCAGCGATTGTATCGATGCAAACGCGCGTATTCAGTTAATTCCAGGTTATTAATTTAATAAAGTTTATTCCTTTTTTGTGTTTTTAAAAGCAGTAATAAAGTCAACGTAAGCAGTGTTGTCTCGACCGACTCCATTGTGCTACTGTTGACGTCTTGACCAGACACCGAACCAGTCGGGCAGACGCGCGTTTGTATCGCTGCTGCATCGCGACTGTGCTACGCACGTGTGCAAAGGTAGACGGGCAGCGACTGCATCGCGCTAGCATCGCGACCTCTTTGCGACTGTATCGCTGCAAAAAGTCGCCGTGTGTATAGGGCTTAAGAGACGTAGAGTTTCAGGCGATCGTGGCATCTTAAAGCCTTTTCACACTTTTGCAGCTTTCCATTAATATTCGTGACAATTTTACATGTTTCTCATTTATTTTTACTTTGTGTACTTTCGTGTTATATTTGCCAATTGATTCTATTAGAAATACCAATTGCTGTGGCAGACGTCATTGATTAGTCAGAGGACTGAAAAATTTAGTTAGAGGAGCTAAATTTTAGTAAATTTAGTTGAAAATTACTTCTGTTTTAATTGATTAGGTTCAAATTTTTAGTTGGAGGAGCTAAATTCTAGTAAATTTAGTTGAAATTAACTTGGATTTTAATTGATTAGTCGAGACGTGACTTCAGAATTATGATTTTCAGAGGAATAGACTAATGAGTTTGTGGTAAATCGTGAAGTATTTCGCGATACATTTGTCATGACGTTGGGAGAAAGTATTCCAACCTTTACTGCTAGTAACCTAAAGCCAATAAGATTCTCTAAATGCTATTTTGTGACAGAGACATCAACTCAGGTACCCCGAGATCGTCAGTCGCCGTCTTGAGAACAAGCTTCTGGGAAATAATCACCCATGAAACAAGCCTCAAGCTCTGGGGGACACTTGTTACTAACATGCGAAAATAATCCTTTCTCAGATCACTCGAAGTTCGCATCACGTAAGAACTAGTAGCAATTCCTTTGATTGCAAATCCTACTGTGTAATCCTTAACCTTTAACTGGTATACTGTTTCTGGCAAACGTGACTGGTATACTTGGGTCATGGCAGACCCCAAATAAAAAAGGACACAGAAATTTGTAAAGTCGACACCAGATCAACCTCTATGAATATTTTGTTCTTAGGTAACGTATAAGATAATAGAAGCCTAGAAAGCTAAACTATTATTATAAAATAAATTCAGTTTACAAACTTAGATAATCAAAAATTTTGCATCGAACTTTGCGTGCTTGGGGTCATGAGCGACCCCAGAATACCAGTTAAGGGTTAACCATAATTTCGTTCACACGCATCTTATTGCGATCTAAAACCCTTATCTTCTTAAAAAAACTGATACTAATAGGAAGTAACATCCAATTTGACGTATGATGTTGGTCCGCCATTCGAGGGTTAATAACATAAACCATCACCAATCGAACGAGATTAACCTTGCTACGGCTCCAATTCACCTATACGTTTAGCCCGATGCCAATGGGCGAGAAACGCACGTGCTAGTAACAACTTTCTTACGTTTTTCTGAAAAGTAGAAAACCCTTAACAAGTGAGAACGCCGTTGGGTCAGAAAAGACCCGAGGACCGCAGTAGAGTTAATTCGACATGTGAGAGTAGATCTTCGCCAAGCAACGTCAGTCGTGACAAGGGCCTTATTTTTCGAATGCGCGTAACGAAACTGAAGGTATTCAACGCTAAGGGGCAGGGGGGGGCCCCATTCCGTTGCGTACCGGTGCTTGTCCGTTGATAAATTAAGTGCCTCGGATGCGAACGATAAATTCGCTAAGGCCGGCCAGCGGCCGATGATTTATATCGCGGACTACTCCAGGAAGCTCGTGATCTATGACCCCGCGAGGGTCAGCCTCGAGGTAAGACAATGCACGGCGAGTCAGCCAGGAGTGTGGCACGGACCCACGTGCGTTCGCGTGTATATACACTTCTGTGCATCTCGCGAGACGAGGATGAATGATGGCCGCCGGCGAGGAAAGTCATACGCGACTAAACGCGACGCTGAGTATGAAAAATCGACTGCCCGATGCCGCCTGGTCGACGCACGAGAAGCAATACCGTGGTCGACCAGTTCAGGACTGTCTTGATAGCTACTTTGTCCCCAGGTTCTTCTGGGTTGGTGAAAGAACGGTTTCGATCACCTCGATTTGAGTAATCTAGGTTTGATTGTGTACGCGCGGGAAGTTAGATTTAATGACGGTGAATTCTTTTCTCTGTCTTGTAAAATTATTTTCTGCTTCTTCTGTGGCTCTGTAGTTTCGTATTGTGTTATTCTGTGTACGTGGAAATTGATGTTTATTCTTGTAGTAAGAATTTATGGAAATTGGAACATTTTTACGATAGAGACGCTGTGTGTTTTGTAAAAGACTAAGAAATTATTATAAGGAAGCTTATCGTATTTTCTAGGAAACTTTTGCACTGTCTTCGAATATTTTTCACTAAGCTTCTTAAGGTCTTACGAAATTTATTAATTTCTGTCGTATAAGTACTATTCGTGTGCAATGAAAATTTTACATGAAACTTTCCACGAAGTTTCTGCTAAAGAAATCCAAAGCTGAAGAACTTTGTCAATACGACCCAGCATAATCCAGGAGTAAACTCAACAGCTTTCCTTAACAAGCATCTCATAGAATGACTTCTTAGTGAATTTTGTAGGTTGTAGAGCGGTTCGTGTAGCGACCGTGTGAATTCACTGTTTTTGAGAAAACAAAGAGGTTTGTTAGAGGTTCTTTAGATATCAGGCTTTGAGAAGCCTGAGTTTGAAGGATGTTCGTTTGTTACAGAAGTATTCTTATTGTGAATAAAATATTCTTGATAACAATTTACTTAATTTTGTAATGTAAGAATAGCAATCCTTTGGAATATTGGGAAATATTGATACTGCACTCTTTGAGTAATACTTTCACTCATTTCACTTTGACTATTTTCACCTTGTACTCCTTAGAGCTCTCAAACCCAATCAAACTCATTTCACTTAAGGGGGTACTCCACTGTGAACGGTCGAAAACTTAAGCTATTTTTAAAGATTTATTTCTCAGTAAATACAACTTATAATGAAATAAATCTTTTTGGTATTTATTAAGCTACTCTTATATTAATACCAAAAAAATTAAAAAGAATATTTTTAATTTGTTTTACTTGTATTTTTACAGCGTCAATATGGCATCTAAACAAAAATAGTATGTTCGTGGTGCAGGTGATTCCCCGGCTTAGGCTTATCTGAAATAAAAAATCCGAAAAGATTCTTAATCTGTATGAGTGTCGCTATCGTCCGTAGCTCAATTACCAATTTTTGTTGAGAAATAACAAAATGGCGCCGGTTTGAAAGAAAAAGTTCTCCAAAATGGTGCTTTCTCGAATGTTCCCTGAGAAAAATCTCGGTTATTTTTCGATAAAAATTGTTAATTGAGCTACGGGCGATAGCGACACTCATACAGATTAAGAATCTTTTCGGATTTTTTATTTCAGATAAGCCTAAGTCAGGGAATCACCTGCACCACGAACATACTATTTTTGTTTAGATGCCATAATGACGCTGTAAAAAAAAACAAGTAAAACAAATTAAAAATATTCTTTTTATTTTTTTGGTATTAATATAAGAGTAGTTTAATAAATACCAAAAAGATTTATTTCATTATAAGTTGTATTTACTGAGAAAGAAATCTTTAAAAATAGCTTAATTTTTCGACCGTTCACAGTGGAGTACCCCTTAAACTCCTATGTTTATAACTCCCCCGGAACGCTTACATTTTAGAACTACTCAATCTCCACGTTTCTAATAAGACTGGCAATAAAAATCAAATGCGCAAACGTCGGAATTGCTCAAAACCATAGAAGGGAAAAACCACAAAAACGGAAGCATAAATTGCGCTCAGACGAAGTATCACTATCGATTTCTCTCCAAGGGCCAATTCATGGATCTTCGAGAGTTATACCCCCATCAGCTTCTATTCGTAACCCACTGGCGAGCCTGATGCTCTTGCCATTGTCCACCGTTACGACGGGGGAGGTTGTACAGCTGGAGAACCTGCCTGCTCGAAACCACCAGCTCAGAACGAGCCGCCACGAATATGGCGTGACTGATAAGCAATGGGCGCGACCACTGCTGATTTATCACGGGGCCTGTTTATGGATCGTCTGGCTATCACGTCCTTTGGTATTATCGCGAGGATCCCGCATCACCATAGAAGAGGAACCCTCCGATAATGGTATAGGCACTGTCAGGTTCATTTCCTCGGCACATTGCAACTTGCACTGTATTTGCGAAGTATAAACAAGTGGTTTAATGAAGGTTACATAAGGCAACGTGAATTCGAAGTTCCATGGTAGGAGACACCAGATTCTGGTCGAGGAAACTGAAGTGATAGCCTGGAGATAGGGCTACTTTCTTCAGAAAGCAAAAGTAAACGGCGGAAATCTTGAAAAATTTCAACATTAATAATTGGAACACAAGATGCTGCTTAAGCTTTAGCTGGAATACTCTTTGGAATACTCTGGGAATACTCTGGAATACTCTTTAGCTGGAATTGTCTCTACTTTCACATTTTTTAACTATCCAGCTAACTCTTTGCATTCGAACGGGTCGTAAAAGAGCATTAAAAGAGTTTTATAAAACTCGAAAGACATCGGTATCGCGTTATGCTGTTATTATCTGTGCTACTGCATCCAGTTCTTCAAGGATTGTAAGGGACTTCAAAGGGTGAAAAAGGACAAATAATCCATGACAGGAGCGTAGTACCTTAATATGCACATCAACATGGATGCATGAATAAACCGATCAAGCCAACTGGAATGCTGAGAACATCGAAACATCACTGAACGTCAGAACTACATCCCAGAAGAACACTGCTTACACCCAGAAGCCTAAACTACTAAATGGCCATTGGTTTGCATTCAGAAGAAATCCCCAGCAATCGCAAAACACTTTATCCACCTTCTCTGACATGTTTACAGGTTCCTAATAAATTACAATTCAATTAAATACATTCGCCAACGTCCCCCACATTACGTCTGTTCAACCATCAGACTCCATATAGCGATCAGAGAGATCAGTCCTCGAATCGACCGTTCGATAAACCCCATTCAGCTTCCTAATCCTTCCAAGTCAAGATTAAAACAAAATCCTAGAAAGCCATCCCCGAGGGTCCAGATTCTACTGGACAAAATAGCGGCGCTGCATCCACCACCCGACACGACAAACTGTTGCCCGCCTCGAAATCATGTTCCGCGTCGGGGGCCTTCTGCTGATCGCGCCTGAACGAAATCGTTTGTTCGATTATTCCGCCTGGATACGCGGCCGATACGTGTGCTGGATTTCTATGAGAGAGAAAGAGAGGGCAGGCACGGGAAAAGTCGGAGAGAGGGTTTGGAACGTGGAAAGGGAGGGGTGGAGGGACGCGCAACTGCTGGATCGGGATCGCGTTCGAACGACCCAGTGTGGCATTCAACCGTTTCATCGTGGCATTGTGCGCGAAGCAATTGGAAGAAAAATGGCAATAACAAGGGGAAAGACAATGCGCCGGCGCGCGACAATTAAGGGCCACAGAGGAGTGCCTCGACTGATTTTCAGGGAATAATAGCCGCTCGGAATTAATACGGCTTCGGTCGGGGGAAATGGGAGCAGCTGGGGGGAACGTTAATGTGCCCCACTTTTTTTCTGTAATAAGTGCCACGATTGCGTTCGATGCACGTCCAGAGCGTGTACATGGGAATGTATTGTAAAATTTATCGCGCGTAATCGGGGCAAAGAACCGCGTGCTTGATTGTTAGAGCGATTAGCATCGTTAGTTGGTAGCTCGTAGAACAAGTACATACACTGTTATTAAATCCCGCAAGATCGAGAGTCCTTGGCGATTTTTATGGATTAGATTGTGGAATTTAAGTTTGGGACGTGTTTGATAATGCTTTTGTGGATAACCTATTCGAATTTGTTTTAGATCATCTTCGTCACTGTTCTGCTTGGCGTGCAGTGCTGAAATAGTTGTAATGTGCTGTTTATCTGCGCCTGGTTATAATTAATTATGTGCAAAATAATATCCCCGGAATGGCAATAAATATCGTGAAATTTACCACTTCATTCAAATGAATAATTTAGAATATGTAATTTATATCAAGTCCAATCGTAAACACGCGCAAATTTTTTGGAAACTAGATTTGTTTACTTTACAGAGAAAATTACTTGCCTACATCGTTAAAAAAGCAAAGCTGTCTTATGTATATAATTTGTGAATTTCAATTTTCATTTTCGGATAAAATCGGAAGGTATTTTTGAATCCATATTTTTTACTCTTTAATCAGCTCTACTGACGTGCAAAAATTATACAAGTAATTTATTAAGATTCTAAGCTATCAGCTTTTATAATAATGAGAATACTGTAAAAATAGATGAAATCTTATTCACTCCATAGTATCTGTATATAAGTACGTGACGCGATTCGTTTTAGGTATTTCATTCGCGAAACGAGCTGGTGGTGCAAGGAGATTCCTTCGTGATAGACATCTCCGTTAAATTCCCAGGCTCAACAGGAAAGGAATTTAATTCAATAGCGATGGAATTGTAGAACTAAACTGCATTCTCTATCGGACCAGAAAATAAGAGCCCCTCGTTTCCGTATAACAGATTGCTCGTGGATAAAAAGAAATCAAGTCCTTGGAGACACTATTTTAATATGAAAATATGTGACGTGAAATTGTTCCTGAGTCCTTTGAAGCCGGGATAATATCTTCAAAGGTAACGAAGTAATAATCTAATATTCTTACTTAGAGTTAAAAAAATGAAGAAAGGTTGCTTCTCTGTAAGAGTGCTGTGTAAATCTGCCTTTATTAGAGACTTTTCTTCCATTTCTTTATCCTTTGAATATCATTAATGATCTCTAAAAATCATCCCTCGAGAATACTGGAAAATTCCTTTAGCCCCCACACAAACTCGAATCTCGATAAAAAATTCTTCTCCTGGATACACTCTTGTCTTGAACGAGAATGCATCTTTAATCAGGTAATTTAAAACAATCCACCATCACGGCCTAATTACTTTTATAAAATTACCCCAACCAGCTGAGGAAATCCTTATTAAAAACAGAACTTCTTTAATAGAATTTCTAAATGTTCACCCATCAGAATTTTTACCTAATTACGTACGTGCGAACGAAGTTAAATTTTTTATTCATCAAAGAAATTACGCTCAAAATTTAAAAAAATTGAATTCTCCTAGTTATCTCAATTTTCCTATTTAATCAAGCTCACTCTTAACCCGTTATTTTCATTCCTTCCATATTTCCATATCCATTCCCAATTTCTACGCGAATACGATTTCCACCTACAATCCGCAATTTCACACGGAGCTCGAGTTTACAAAATTCGAGACTCGTTAAGGTTTCTTTGCATCGTGCCAATTCCCAATGTAAAGTAAGACGACACAGTCCCCATGTTCTCGAATTGGACAACGGTTCAGCATTGTGGTTAAATACAGAACCCGGGGTCGTTCTTAAAGCCAACTGGCAACTTTCGTCGAGGGGGTTACTCGACGGGAAAGGAAATTGTCTGATCCCCCACGGTCGATTTCCACTTTCCTGTGGGTTTCCGCCGATGGCTCGCGAGCCTTGAGAAGGCAGAGTACTTAAAAATCCTTCTCCCCACATTGCTCGCGAAGGGTGGAAACTAAATCTTCAACACCGACTTCCTGCTCGGAAATGTTTAAAGGGGCGAAACATTCACGCAGCTCCCAGCATCGACGAAAGTTTTAAAGACTCCTCCATCTTTCGAAGAATGCGAGCAAGTACATGTTCTTCGTAAGTCAGAACGGGCTAATGAAGGAGCCTTTAATTCAAATGTGGTACAGATGGTTTATAATGAAATTTAGCTAAGAAGGTGAGCAATAGGGCTCGAAAAATGATTCTATATTTTTGATAATTAAGTGGAGATCAGGAATGAAGATACTTTTCATACTTTTTTATATTTCGTATTTTTATGTACTTCTGGGGGAAACTGCAGTGGAACGGTGGAAAGTTTGATGGGGGTGCTGGAAAGCAGGAGGTAGGAGAGAAGAGTAGGGGCAAAGGATGAGGGAGAACAGGTAATTTAAAATAGGTATAGGAATAGGAAGAGAAGGAAGGGAGGGGGATAGGAAGATTTAGATATAAGGGTATCAGATATAAGATATATTAGATACAATTTAGATATAAGGTAGAGTTGTAAACAGAAAGAAGGTAATAGTGAGAAGGACATAGAAATTAAGATAGATTAACGGTATTTAAGAAACTTTTTTAAAAAGCCTCTTTAATGATTCTTCTGTAGCGTCATTTAAAATGCATATTTTTGGCGAAACAAACAGGTTTTTTGAAATATTATGATATTAATAAGCATTGTATAAAAGAACAAGTCTTAGCTCCAATTTATTCCTTTGTAATTAACCCTTTAGCGCCCGCACCTAGATCCCGTTGAAGGAAATATATCCCGTTTTTTTAGCGTTAAAAATGGCCTGAATTGGCATATTTTTATAAAAAAAATTTTTATTTTTCTTATTTATTTTTTTTCAGTGGTTAAAATGCATAAAACCAATGAATACATGGCTCAGGTAGGTCCAGCTTTCTTCCATGAATAAAACTACGCTAAACATGTACTACTTGAACCATTTCAAACAGCGAATTGCGAATGCACCCGGCAAAACGGCAAAAAACGGAATGTATCATATATGATACGTTTGGCGCTAAAGGGTTAATTGAAAAAGTAATGCTTCATTTGCGACAAAAACGACATGCCTAGTACCCTTAAAAGCATGAAAGAATAAGTGCAGCATGGAGTTGAAGTAAGAATAGCAATAATGAATATACATATGGTAGAGAGAGAGAGAGAGAGAGAGAGAGAGAGAGAGAGAGAGAGAGAGAGAGAGAGAGAGAGAGAGGATTGTAATCCGTAAGAAACAATACAGATGTTGCTTCCAGCAACAGAGTTGCTGTGTTCGTTTTCAGCAAAAATTGATCCACTATCGCACCAATTGCGTGAAAAAAGTTATTCTTCAAATTTTCATAGACCAAACGATGCGCGGTAAATTATGTTAAAGGTGTGCAGTAATATCGCGACCCGAAATAAAATGCGCGAAAGCGTGATGAGCATCGCGATAAACGGGTTTCGGCTAACGAACGGGAAATTAAAACGACCAACGCGCATTTCAAATTACGGCGACATTATTTTTGCGCCAGGCCCGTTACCTATACGTGCAATTTACAACCTAACGAGAACGACACTGGACGATTGATTTATCGAGGAGGATATTAATATCCTTCAGCGGGGACCGGTTCCGCCTGGGCGTCGCTTTGTTAGCTCAGAACCGCGCCCTGGAAATGTTGGGTTGCGGTAAAACAATGTCGCCGGAACGCCCTCTTTTCATTTACCTAAGGGCGATGCCATGGCACACGCTGAAAACATTAACCAATGCTCACAGGCTAGCCCTCGGGGTGCCGAGTTTTGCAAGCAACCGACGCTTTTTATACTAATTGATCGTGTGCTATTCAGTTTCTCATTTCCTTTGCTTGACATTCGTATGTGAATATGTTTGACAGTTGCAGGATTTAATCGTCTACATCATGGGAAGGGGGTGGTTTATATTATAAGAATCGAAATTGCACAGGATATGAAAAGAAAAGGTGGATTTTAAAGGAATTAGAGGAGAGTTTTTGTAAAAGGAGAGACACTTTTTGTAAAAAACGAGACTTTGGTCTTCATCAAATGTCAAGTATATTTCTTAGTAGATACCGACATCTCATTTTTGAGAAAATGTGGACTTGGTAAGTTTTATCAAAAAGCTGACGATATAATAAGTTGTACTTAGAAATATAGTAGTTGGGATTGGGGTAGTTTGTAGTTATATCGAAACTTGGCTGTGGAACATTGCGGTAGCTTACTGCATAAATCTTGTATGTCCACTTTTAGCGTTTTCGAGAAAAAGAGTTTTAAAATTGCATGGGTACTTTATCATTAAAAAATACACAATTCCACAGTTTACCACAGTAAACCATTGATTTGATCTACCGAATCGTTTATAATTCGAGAAGCAGCATATAGGTACATTTCTATTTCAGTACGAGTAGAATCTCGCGTTGGGTCTGTGAACAGCGAGATTCGCAATTCGGGGTAGTTTATTATTAGATTTAGTGTAAAATACAGGATTTAAAATCTATTTCTGGAGACTCCAGGCCTTGAGATCAAAAATACATATTAGTCTGAAATATTAACGCATTAAATAATTCATCGGGTACCAGTACACGCGCCTACCAAAACCGTCCAAAAGATACATAATGGAAAATCATTCTGATATCTGTAAGAAAATTCGAATATACGATGAACGAATAACTGCGCCTGAATGGATTTCACAGTGCAATCCATCTTCATAAACATGACTCAAAACACTGTCGATGCACGAGATAAATGGCAAATATTTGGGAGCGGAAGTTTCTCGAGACGCATGGATTCCATTTCCTGGAAATGGCTCGAAAACCATCTAAAATATTGGAATGCAAATGCGATATTACGATACGCGGGGCCAGTTATATCGACGGTCACACGGAATTGATCCGTTTTAAAACGGATCCATTCGGCTCTGCGAAGAATTCATCAATCTCGATGAAGATGAAATTGAAAAGTCCAGAACTTTATGAAATCCTTCCGATCAATCGATATTCATGCAAATATTTCAATCCCGACGGAAATAGCTTCGCGGGACACGTTAAGATGCAAAAAAGCAATTTTTGTGACAAGTGAACAGTTTTCTACGCGCTTCTCACTTTACCAGAATTCAAAACAGAATTAATCCGTTACTTTCCTGCAAACAATCCAATACAAATATATGAATTTATTTATTAGAAAATACTGAAGACTCTAATTGCACTGTTGGATACAAGAACGGCCTCAGGACACCCAGGCCCTTTTTGCATAAAACGCATAATTGGAATCCTCATTCTTTTCTGAATATACCCTCTACATTGCATTGTCGTATCTTTAAAATTGACAGAGCTATGGGAAATTTTGTGAATCGATGTTGACCAAGTGACCCTACCTCGTCTCTAAGCCAGACATGCATCAACCTGAACATGATACGATCTGTGACTATTTTTATGACTACATTTTTTCTGCATTCTATATTTTTTCAAACATTATGTAAATATTAAAAAAATAATTTTAAAATACAACACTTTTTTCTATATTTCTTCGTTTTATGCAAGAAGTGCTAGTGGAGGTTATAATTAAAATTAATTTCACTGATTAATTTATTACATAATTCCGATTGTAATAATGCAATTACAATGAAGATATATCAAAATTTTAAATATTATAGACAGTTTTACAACCACTTCACTACTTATAAAAAATATCTAACTTCGTAAAGTTTACAGATACTTTTCTCGAAACTGACTTTTGGCAATGAGACCCTTCTTGCCATTCAACAATACAATTGAGAATCTAATTGAGACATGCGAATGTTGGACATTCTTATGCGCGATAGCAAATGATTTATGAATCAATTTAAATAAGCTTGAACCACAGGTCGGACTAATAGTTTCATCTACATAATTACGACAGATATGTATGTGTATTGTGTAACGGGTATGTAAAATTCAAGATAACACCTGAAAAATTTTCAGTGATGTTCATGTGTTAAAATCCAGCACACGACTCTCCCCGTCTGTTTTAACCGGCCTGCGGATTAACCAGAGTCTGACTCTGAAATTTTTTTGCAAAGTTGCGTTCGTCTAAATCAGAGTTGGGCAAAATGTAATCTAATTATAAATTACAAATTACGATTAAACTGCAATTGTGTAATTGATTACACATTATTTTCTGTAATCGTTAATTTAGGTAGCTGACCACAATTTTGTCAACTACCTGAATTAAGGATAACAGAAAATAATGTGTAATCAATTACACAATTATATCTTAATCGTAATTTGTAATTAGATTACATTTTGCCCAACTCTGGTCTAAATATTGTAGAAGAAAGTAACGTTTTGAAACCTACAAAGAATGCAAAATAAAACAGTCACTAAGCAGTTACGTGGATTAAACGTAACAATGATACTTTAGGAGGTTTTGAAGGTGCTGATATCAAAATTGTGGCCGTCCTAGCAAAATTCTAAATGGCGTAAATCTCGAAATATTGGGTTTACAGGAGTGAACCCCCGTTTCTGTTTTTGCAACAATCGCCAGAAATTTCAGATCAGCATCCTCAAAACCTATTACATAACCTGGAGGTAAATCCATAATAAGTCCATTTCGATACGGAATGGTGCCACTGTTTAGGTCCGCAGGCCGGTTAACGAGTGAGTCCAAGAATCACCCCTACCGTTTACCGGTTGCCCTAAATTCCTGGATAGCACGTAAATCGCCATCAATCCAGCCGAATCCGGCATCAACGGCGGCCGATGAAACGGTCTCGCCTCCCATCGCGACACATCCATCTCCATAAATACTGTCGAAGTACTACCGAAGACACACGTTGAATATACGCGAGAGAATTCCACGGGACACGATCCACGATGCGTCATTCACCGTAATGGTTTAAAAGCTTTCGGTGGTGTGGGGGGGGGGGGAGGCGGTGGGCAGGGTGGTGGCAGAGGGCGAGGGGGTTTCCCCAGGCAAAGGGGAAGACTTCAGACGGAGGATAAGTGCCGTATTGGCATTTGACTGCCGGCTAGGGGCACGTCTGGGAAATGTACAGCACGGTTCTCGAGGAATGGGAAATGGGTTGGCTGGGATGCTGATGGTATGAGATGCCTTCGAATGGATGGTTGTCTGAGCCCATCCGCGGCGAGCACAAGGGGGGGGGGGGAGGGGCCGTTCGAGTGTCTCCATCGGAAAGGGCCTAGACATTCGATTCAATCGGACCGAATTCCTTGCCGTCGAATTCCAGCCGAACTTTAGGAGCTCTGTCGCGTCGCGGTGACGGTTAACGACGCGACACGCCTCTGGGAAAGTCTTGGCCGAGGGCACTGACGTTTACGGACGTGGTACCATGACCTTCGGCTTCCCTAGGTGGAGCAATTTGAACATCGAATGGAGAAGGGGTTCATTCTTTCCAGGCTGCGAGGGTCGCAAGAATCGCGACTGATTGCATGAAGGGAGTATTGCTTTGTTTAGGCGCAGAGAATGGGAGTAAGTGTTGACAGAGTAAGGGCGATTGAATAGTTTGGAAAGATGCCTTCGGTCACTGTTTAGTAATTGTTCCATCGCATTCGACGACTCTATGAACACGCTTGTGCCACTCCAAGTGTTGCTAGAAACAGTGTTGATAAGAAAAATACAGAAATAGATATAAAAAACGGTTGAACATGTCCCAACTAGCAATCGCCAGCGATGGAAGTGTGTCACGTGAAAAGGCCCTAATTGTTCCCAGACAACTTCTTGATCAGGCGCCATAGTTCGCGTGTCGAAGGACGATGTTGTGATAGTCGTTAAACCGATTATCTCATACCCCAGGTGCATGTTTTTCGTTTTCGCGCTTGCGACGCTCCGCTGTGACATTAATGACGTTAAAACGGACCCTCTGATCGATGGATCCGATCGTTAGCCTTCGATTCGGCGGCATGTTCCCCGGCCTAATTAAAGAATAACGACGGTAGTCGCCGGGCCCGATTGATCGTTCTTCAAATACGGCCAGACCGAGATGATGCATCAGCCATCCGCCCTTTTTCGTTTTCTTTCGATCCGCGGGTGCGCATTCCATCTGCTCGTTAGTTCCGGCTAATTTGAATCGGGCAATGACTTCTTCCTCGTTGCTCGGCATTACGCTGCCTCCGCGCACGAACATTCGATGACCGCTTTAAACCACGCCAGTGTGATTAAAAGCATAATATTCGTGTTCGCGTAAGAAGCAACGGAAACTAGGACAGAAGGCAGGATATTTGCCGTCGGAACAAAGTCCTGTATTTTAGGATTATTACCTCTTTTATGACAGAAGGAAAATTCCCTAGGCTACAAATCCATACCTACCTAATATTTACAATTTATTTTATTTTTATTTCCTCATGTTAAATAACAACTCCATCCGCACGATGTACTCAGAGATCACCTACCAACGATATTAAACCTCCATCTTCCAGCAGCAACACCTACGATCGTTGTCAACCTCGAAACGTTTACAATCGATCCTCCCCGTATGACAAACTTCTTCCCTATGCAAAGAAGACCTCGAAGCCAGCAGATTTTTACTACGTAAGTAACCAAGCCTCTGCCAACACGGAATCACAATGGCGACTTAATGCAAGCGTCGGGGAAGAGTGTAACTGGACTCGTGGTTAAGGTTCTCCTAGCAATTTGTATCTGGCGGCCCTCGATGCTTTTATCTGATCGTCTCGGAAGCGATAGCGCGATAAGAAGTGTGTATACTACGTTAATCTCGCGGCTGAATGGACGCTGCGACCGAATACAGATGTTATCCGTATGTACGGAGCTTAGAGATTAGAGAATGATGGCTGAGGCCAATCACCGGATCCTGTGCCTTGTTCGGGGTAACAATCCATCGAACTCTAAGCTTCCCCATCAACCTGCAAATGGTTTTCGAGAGGCAGGAAGTTACGCATAAATGGAATGTGAGATGACTTTGAAGTTGACTGTAACAGCATCTTTGATATTCTTTTCACCGTTCGCGGGTGAAGTTGCTCCTTAGGCAAAGGGAAGTTTAAATTATTATTATATGGTGATTTTGTTATATCTGAAGGGGAGGTTCCGGTCTGAAAATTGATTTCTTTTTTATTTTATTTTTTGAATGGTCAGGTCAACCTTTCAAGAATACGTGTTTAAAAGGATATTTTGATATTCGTAAAATTCCCGAAGTTATCTTAAGGGGAGGTTCCGGTCTAAAAATTGATTTTTTTATTTCATTTTTTGAACGTTCAACCTTTTAAGAATACGGTTTAAAAGGACTTTTTGAAATTCGTAAAATTCCCCAAGTTATATTTGAATAGCGGCAAATGCATGGGTAACACCCGGCCAGTCGGCGCTCACATAAAACTTTAAAGGCGTTTTTCTCGAAACAGTGTTCTTAAAATCGGTGGAACCTATATCTCGAAAAGTTATTATCCGATTCGACTGAAACTTTTTTTATTTTGAAGAATATACCTACTTCTGACTTGTGGAGAAACCAGTAAATTTAAAAGAAATTGAAAATTTGTAAATTTTAAAGGCGTGAAGGGACGAAAAATATAGGGACAAATTGATTTCAAATTTCAACTGTCGTTATTTTCTCAAAAAATGTAATTTTTTGTAATGTTTACTGCTTAGTCCACGAGCGAGTTTCATGCCCTTGAATAATCTGGCATTGTTTTTTATTTCAGACCAATGGTTTAGGTGCTACAGGTTCCACCGTTTCGAACGAATTTTTTGATACCTCGATTTTAAAGACTCGCCAGTGCCGTCTGCAATGATTAGTTATAAAACAAAAAAATTATTTCTGTAGATTAAAATATCCTTAATACAATGCAAAAAGTGCCATTAAGTTATACGTAGTAGTTTTCCTTTAATTAATTCCTAAAGATCACCTATTTTTATGCGCTCTAGACCGGAACAGCCCCTTAACCCGACACAGATCGCGGACCAAATGACACGTAAGAAGTATTTATAAATTGTTAAACTAAAAATACGTTTTCTCCCAGAACGTATACGTATACGTTTTCTCCTAAAAATATACATATCGTAGAAGAAGGTACAAGTTTTCGTTATTAGATAATGCCGAAATAAATCTTGCGAAATAATGCTGTCATTCTCTTATTATTTAATGATAATACGACACCCGGCGGTGTCCTCCGTGTGCGACCTCTTACGGGTTAAATGATAGTGGTTTTAATTTGTAGGACCCAATGAATTATTGGATTACGAAATTATTGTACCGTGTTAGTTTTTATTTTCTGTTTTCTATTCCGGAAGCCGAAACGTGAGCAAAAATAAATTTGGTCTAAGGTTCGTAGGATTAGTTTCTTTTCATTTAAAATTTGAATGTTACACTTAAATTCATTGTGTAGAATGGCCAACGTTACATGACTGAAAATAATTAGGTCACGTGTCTGGTCTGATGTGGATTTCATTGAGTGTTAGATAGGAAGTACTTTAATCTATTTAACTGTGGCGTGCTTCAACTGGAAATCGAGATTGTCTTGAAGAATTCCTGGAAAGAAAATGTCCCACACAATATGAATTAAATTTTTCATTTTACTGCGTTCAAGCTGTCCCGCTTTCGCATTGTTACTCGTGTATTGTATGCTACACGATTTTTTAAACCGATTCTGGCACCGTGACTGAAATAAACACCGATCAGTATTCGTGACCATGTAACTCTTTTACCCCGTGGACATTTTGCATTCATATCAAGTGGGACCAACGACCACTCCACATTTTCATTTGTCGCTGATTTATACTCGTATATCGCTTTTCCCAAAAATAGAAAGCCGTGTATCCAATTCGATTACGCGTGGAATATTTTGTAACAAACGTTTCACGAAAAACGTGTCATTCACACTACTCAAATATTCGGTTTACGTACCAACGAAAAAACTTTGTACTTTCAAAAAAAAAAAAAAAAAAAAACAAAAAAAAAAAATCGTCTGAAGTATCGCAAGAGCAGTAACAGCATTTGTTTCCTTCAACTAGCCCGATCTAAGCCAATTAGTGATTCTAATCTTAATTCCCCAAACAAATCTCCCCCCATCTCTGTTGGCCAAAGCATAGAGGAGCCCCGAATATCCAAGAAAATACCACCCTCGTTGCTCGCAGCAATACAACCCCGTTCGCCGTGTGCTTTACAATTCATCAGCATCCTTCTCGAGACCCGTGGAAACTAATTGCCCCATTTTTCTCATTAGCATCCCGCTCAAGGACCCAGACAAATCTTCGAGGCTGCTCGCGCGTCAGACAACGGCCATTTAGCAATTGCCTCGGCGAGGCCTCTCGATCGCCCGTCGAGCTGCTGGCCCGACCCCGGATCATTGTTTAAACATCTCATAGCCGCGGCCAAGTAACAGTCGCATTGTTGCAGCGGCGGTTGGCCGGCGTCCAGCTCCAAAGTCGCGGGACCTGCCCGACTGGAAGCGCTTCTGGTGGCCCAATAGAGGATTCGATGGATATTAAACGGACGACACAGAAAGCAAAGCTGAAACGACGTGCATACGTAAGGAGGGGAGCGAGAGTCGAGACAAGAGGGAAATTCGAGAGCAATATTCGAGCGCGCGACGAGCCGCGCACACGTACGGGCTACCGGCTGATTAAAAAGGATCCAAAGAGGGAAGGAAGGATCGCGGGCCTTGAGGAAAGGAGAATTTCAATGAACAGACGTCCTTTATCGGGTAAAGAGAGACGTGAACGAGGAGGGACGCGGACGTGGAATTCCCCGAGTCGGGAAACCCAGTATCAGCAATAGGAAATTACGAAAAAGTAACTCGCGAGCGAAACAGGGAGAGGGGGGGGGGGGTGCAGGGAGGCAAAGGAGAGAGAAGAAAAACGAGGGGCCACGTCGCGAGGAACGGCCTGGGAGAAATAAAGCGGACAAACATTAACGAAGATAGATGAAGAGGACGAGAAATAGAACGCGGGCGCGCAGGGGGAGAGGTGTGGAACGAGAACCAGGACGAAGAGGGGAAAAACACTGGTTCTGATAGAGGGGAGGCGAAGACGAAGGTGGAGGAGAAAAGAAATTGTGCAGTATAATAATGAGAAAGGGTCTTGATACAGCGGTGGGGGCTTTCACTCACACTCAGTGAATGAAAACAATTCAGAAAGGAACAGGGGATGCGTGAGATACACAAGAATTTTTATGCATTTTGGTACGGTATCGTTTGCAATTTGATTGCTTGCAATCATGAAAAATAAACATTCTAACAAATAAAGTTTCACTTATAGTGAATGGAGTAACTAAGAAATCCTGAAAATTATATCTGCAATGAACCTATTTTACTCAGGCAAAATCCTCTTATTTAAGAATAATAGGCTAAAATCTGGCATCCGTATGTTTTTTGAGCTGCTAAATTCGAATATGACGTTATTTTTTGTGTAAAAAAATTTCCTAAGGTAGTTCTCTTGATAAAAAACCGGGTTTTTGGAGATACCTCAAAAAGGAAAGGCCGGAGAATTTTTTAAATAGATGACTTGAGAGTTAACATCGGGAAACATGACGAAAACACTTACAATTTTATTCGAACACGGTAGAGCAGCCAATGTGAAGATTGTTGAATTGGTATCTTGCCCTAGAGGCCCAGATATGGCCCCTGGGAGTTAAGAAGCAGGTTCACATGGATTTTGAAGTAAATTGGTGCAAGGAACCCGAAAAAAATATTTAAAAAATTCTTCGGGGCTTCCTTTTTGAGTTATCTCCAAAAAAAAAAACGATTTTTTATCAAGAGAACTACCTTAGGATTTTTTTTTACACAAATAACGTCATATTCGGATTCAGCACCACAAAAAACATACAGATGCCAGGTTTTAGCTAATAATTCTTAAATAAGAGGATTTTGCCGTTTTTCGCGTACGCCTCAATAACATGCGTAAAATAGGTCCATTGCAGATATAATTTTCAAGATTTCTTATTGACCCTGAGTACTTTCAAAAAATATATTCCAAATCCGGAAACTCCATTCACTATAAGTGAATGTTTACTTGTGAGTAAGTTAGGGGAAGTTTTGTATTTTTTTGTTATTCCTAACATAATAATCATGAAATTTCAGAAACAGTATTCAAACATTAATTGAAGCGAGCAGAACACGCGTGTAATACAGCAACGGGCTGTTAAACCGAAATTCTGTTGCATTCAGTAATAAATTCATTACAATTTCATAGCGGGACATTAATTAATTTACACCCCCAGTCTCGACTCGAAACCCCCGAACACTATATTTAAACTACGTTCTACATAATAAAGCACCTACCAAATCGATCACATTTGAAGCACGAGTTTCTCCATTCCTTTATCCTTCCAAAATCCTACAACAACCTGTATATACACCAAGACCAGAAGTTAGAAGCTCGGAGCAAAGAAAGACGTCTGATCCGCTCCTCGAGCAAGGAGGGCGACAAGAAAATCGACCAACGAGTAGGAGGCGTGATGGGGGGAGCAGAGGAGGCAGAGTCAGTCTTTGTACGCGACGCTGCAGTTTCATTTCGTTCGCAATGCTAGTCACTTATCTTGTGTTTATCTTACGGTGCATTGTTATTTCGCCTATCCCCGAGCCACGGAAGAAAGGCACGAGGATAATTGAACCGTATCCTATCGCGGATTCCCGTTATCCCTTCGCCGTCCTGGACTCCTGCGAGATCCTGCCAGGGAGCATTGCACGAGTCCGACTCTATACAGATTCCACCCCCTCCACCGCGAAACCTCGCTCAACCCCTCGCCACCCTTCGCGTTCTGGGCCGGCGGTATTGTTCAGCGGTATCACTCAGGGAGGCGAATTAAAAGATGCGTCCCCGCGTGAGGAACGGCGCCGAGGATTACGCCTCGCGCCTATTATCCTCTCAAGATAGCCGGGTCGCGTGGGCGGACTTGTAAAACGGTTTAAATTGCGCGCGTGGGACGGCTCTCGCTCCGAGAATCCACTGAGCGCTTAGTGTCCGAGGGTTAACGCGTTAATGGTAATTCAATTGGTAACTGCTGGTCAAGTTATTGCTGAGTTTGTTTCAAGCGGCTGGGTGGTGGCATTCTCTTGTGATTAGTCACACTTGTGGTGGGGATTATGTTTCCTGGGTTGGAGATGGTTACGTTGTTCAGTTTAACGAAGGAGTGCTCGGAGAGCTGTAATTTAATTTCTGGTAATTGTTTCGTCTAGTTTCTCCTTCATTTAAGGGCATTTTAGGGAAATGTTGGGGCGAAGGGTTAGGGGATGAAGGTGTAGGATTAGTGTTGGTGCCTGGGAGTGTGGAGATTTTTTTTGTCTGGTTAAGCGAAACGAAATTTGAAATTGCATAGTGTATTTATATTATTGAATTTGGTGCAATTTTGCTTAGTCGTTTTTTGAATCTGTAGGGTCACTTGTCAGATATCTTTCTTCCCTCAGGTGAGATGAGTTGAGAGGAATATAAGAAAATGACAGAGTATCATTGATGAGTCGGGTTCAATTTTGGCTGTTGTAATATAAATAGACATTGCAAAATGTAGTGAGACCACTAGGAAGAAAATTATTAAAATTAAGTGAATGTCGATATCTTTAACAATATAACTTCATCCAATTAATACACATAATTCATCTATAATCAGTTATAGGCATGGATTTATATTCTTATTATTTGAAAATATCAAATATGTTTAGTGTCTGCAGCTTCTGGTGATCTACTTTGCAATTTGAAATTCCTAGATTCTATTTAATAAATTACACGATTCTTTTTCAAACTTGACTATTACTCTCTTAAAGGACTTTAAGCGAAAAGATTTTAAGAGAAAAAATTTAAACGAAAAGGTTTTAAGCGCAAGTTCCCCTACTTTCTGCAAATGCAATATGTTTAAAGTCGCCTTATCGATCCTGTGTAGCATCAAATAACGGCACCTGCCATACCGATATATCCGTGTACCCACTGTCACGAGCACCGTGGATGACAAATGAGATAATAGTGACAACGATGCCCGACATTATTCATGATAATCTTGGACAAAAATCTGGCTACCGATTCCTTACTTTTCATAAAACTACTATGCCATTTTCATTATTCATCCCCAAGGATCAGATCCAATTTTCATTCCAGATAAAATTTCCTTAATCGCAACCATAAAATGTTAGGTCTGGGTTATGCTCAAATTCTTCCACGTTCCCACCATTCAAAATAGACTAAAACAAAAACGAAAAACAGCTCAATCTTCTAAAGTTAATTTGACTCTTTCACAGTGAATTCAAGCAACCAAAATGCCTATTATTTACCAAGATACCTTCCATGTATTTAGCTGGACTTCCTTAACACTCGCCATCATTTCTATATTGCTTCAAACAGAGTACACCTTATTTATGACTCGAGATCGATACCTTCCATATATTCTCAAAGCTTCATATCTTTCTAAGTTTCCAAGCTAAGAGACTTTCCTTGTGAGACACAATGTATCAGTCAACGTTTCATCAAAGGATAAACTCTCTGTTTAGTCACAAATCCAAGAATATTTAGAGCCTTCACACAAAATCGCCTATGGACTTCGACTCACAAGGGACGATCGGTGAGTGACACACGCCGATTTCGACGCAACATTTATTTAAATGCAAAAGTAGCACCAACCGAACATGTCAAAGTTCTTAAGGCAGCTCTCACTACGCCTCGCCCCACCTCGGCTCATTTTATTTTTCCTATGCTTTTCTTATGTAGTTTGATAATTTGACTCACACTGTGCCTCGCCTCGCCGCGACTCCGAGCCGCGGATTCTTCCTCGAGAATATTTTGAGGAAAAGAGGCGAGGCGAGCTGAGGCGAGGCGTAGTGTCAGTGGATGCAATGCCACTTGCACTCTCTCAGCAATTGACCAAGCACGTGAATCGAGGCAAGCTCAGATAACTTCAGGTACGGAAAAATCGAGGCGACGCGAGCCTAGATGTGAGCGCGAAAAGAAGTTGCGCCGAGGCGAGGCGTAGTGAGAGCCTACCTTTAGGTTGGTCCAACAGATAATCGATCAAAGTTGCATCAAAATCGGTGTCTGCCAATCACCGATCTTCCCTTGTCAGGCAACACCACAAGTGCGGATTCACCCATATCAGTATCATGACGGTTCAGTGCCACCAGTATCAACGGTTTCAGTATGTAGTGCAGTAACTGAACAAAAGGACCATTGACACTGATAGCACTGAACCGTCACGGAACTGATACGCGTGAATCCGCCTTAAACTATTGCCCTTGGACGCCGCGCAAAGATCACCCATATCACCATATCCCCATAAGGACGTTTTCTAGAAACCACGAAGTCGTCAACTGATCAATCAGCCTCCGTTCGATGGTCCTACTCCCAACCCATTTCTCTATGCCTAACCGGAACACGCGTCCCAACTTTGAACAATCAAGACCAACTATGTACTCTGCCACATTTTCTCATACTTTCCATAACATTGTACACTAAACCACTTAACACTTAGACACGATTTAACTATTTACTTTCCCGCAGTAAAGTGGGCGTAATTCAATTCAATATAATAATTAATTTGTCGCAGAGATATGCGAGCGTCGGGCGGCTGAGCAACCCGAGAAGCCAACGACACTCACCACATTCTAAATAAGACCTCAGACGTTCGAGGGAGGGTGTCGTTATAAATCTACCGTGGTTCGTTCCATCCTTTTCTTATTTACCACGGCCAGGTCGACGCGGGTATCCGTCTCGCTGACCAGTGGCCAAGATGTACGATATTGCTCGTACGACCGGCGAACTGAATGCGTGATCCGGTTTCGGAATCGTACTAAACGACGTCACTTCCAATCGCGGCCGCCATCCGCTATCTACCGTCGCAGCAGCGCCGCTCGGCCAGCGATATCGAGATCGCATGCGGCATTATGCTAACTTTATGCGTCACTGAAAGAGCCTGGGACTTGGCTTATTAATTGCTAACACACTGGAGGACCCCTGTCTGAATATAATTGCAGGAGGCAGTGCTGATACTAATATCAATATTTTTAAAACGCCCCGTGCCACTTGCATCGTCGATGACGCGTGATATTTATTGCACCTGAATTTTCTATTTAATGGGCAACCGTATTTTTCAATTTTATATTCAAGTAGAATTGAGAGAGGAGGGTGCAAATGTGAAAATATTTTTAAAAATTTGAGCTTCGCTGTGATTGATTCATGCGGGAAATTTTTCAGGTTCTATTAAACATGTTGATGGATGTTGATTTAAACATTTTAAAACATCATCCTTCATGATTTTAAACAGCCAGAAGGTGAATAAAAGTGTATACAATGCACCAATATTGTATCTTTTACCGTTGTCTAAAAAAAACTCACATAACTACCAGAGCCGTTACAACCGAAAAGATATTACATGCCAAATGTTTTGATCATCGTTATCGTAAAGTTCCTGGTATTAATGTTAGGACAGAAGTTGCCAAATTGCTTCTAAGTAGGGGAGCTAATGCAAACACTAGAACTGAAAATTCCATGACAATGGAATATGCTGCTATTGAGAAAGGATATTACATTTCGAAAAGAACCTATTTCAGATACTGCTCTATTTATTTTGTAGTTATTATAATTTTACTATCATCAAATTTTTTTTTACTTGTTATAATGTTAAATAAAGTACCCTTAAAGTTCGGAAAGAATTAGCGCATTGGTGTCTTTATGAAAAATTCCTAAAAATGTATACAAAAATATGCCGTTTATACGGGTTTCTCCCATTAAGAAACGGATCACCATGGGGGGATTTATTCTTCGAAGGGATATTCATCCACCATGATGACTCTTTTCACAGTTGAGCATAGTGTAAATAACAAGGCAACTTCACAATTAATCATGAGGGTGTAAGGATCCAAGAAGGATGTTTGATTAATATTCGGATTAATTCCTGCCGCCTAATCCAAAGCCTCGGTGATTAATAATACGTCCCGCAAACAGGGCTCGCGTCGAGAGATGAGACAGTAAGACAAAAGAGGGGAAGAATCGCGTTAACGATCGCAACACAACGAATTAATTATTATTCTTCAACCCCTCAGATTACTTAAGAGGTTGAGTTGATTAAGCGAACAATATTTTACGCCGCGTTATGAACTCGTTTCCAAGTTCGTTTTTGGTAAAATGGTACGATCATGAAAGTTATGACACGAAACGCTCAAATTTCGTTCGATTAATTAAGCACCCTAAACCGACGGTTTAATTAATAATTGCGCTGCTTTCCAGTAACTGTATACTAAATGTCGAAAATTACGGTAAATACCTGGACAATTATTTTCATATTGCAACAAACTGAGGCAACAACGGTGCTTCATAAGTTTACATTTCATTAAAAGTTAAGCATAGGCTAACTAATCGTATGAACCTCTAATCGCGATTTAGAAAATTCGATGTTCCAGCGAAGGGATTCCAAATATCGCAGGTTAATTTAGAAAATAATTATTGACGATTTCTGTTTTAACCAAATTGAAATCGTTCTCAAATTTGACGAATTTTAAAACATTTGATACATTTACCTTAATATGGGCCACCGTCAGCGTCAATTAAACTTTAATTATTTATTTTCAGAATAAAACAGTTCATTCCATTGAAAGACGATGTCGAAATAATAAAAACAAGATAGCTTAAATACGCACGAACACGTCAAGAAGTATTCTATGCACTGAACTGCTGTGCGCTTAAATGACGACTTCATCAAGCACCATTCATCAAAGCGGGACTGACGCGTGCAGCGACATCATCGTTACGATCATCAAGGTCTTTGCACGAAGCCCGCTGCCGCGTTTCTAAAGGATCATTCATCCTCCAGGGTTGGATTGTGTCGATAGAGATCCAACCACCCCTTTGACAGGCAGTCGAATCAACGCGCTGTCGCGTTTTTAATTACCGTATTCTGCTGGTGAATTTGTTAATTAAGCTATCGATTCGATGAAAGCCGTAATGTAACTGGACACGCTGAAAGGTTACGCTTAAAATTCAGCAAAAAGGGAGCGGCGTTTAATTAATTAAATCGACGGAACTGATTCTGTTTAATTGACTAGATAACGGAGGAGCTGGTAATGAGATCGATGCGAATTTCATTTCCTAGCATTTTAGAGCTCGAACTTTTTCACGTCGGACGTTAAAGAGTTCCACTGGAAAGTTTACGATTTTTTCAGTTGAAATATTGTAACAGGTCTTAGTATTTTAAATCCACTGTATTTACGCCTTGTGTAGTAGTTCCTCCTTTAAAAATATCTGGTAACTAATTTTAACAATTCCACTCTTTTAATATTAAAAATTTATATTCTCATTACAAGTACAAAATATCCCTCCTCCTCTGCTTAAAAATAGAAAAATATGGAGAAGTATCATGAGGATATAAACACACGAACTTAGAAATTTTTTTCTTACTATGCAAAGTGAAAAATGCTCTTAATTAAATATCAACGAATACTCTGAAGAGCAAATTCCTCATTTTCAAGTGTTGCCACACAGAAATCGAGAATTTCTCAGCAGCTCAGCAGAAATTATATTATCCACGCATTATAGAAAAAGGCACGTGTAATATATTTTTACAAATTGTCGATACTAAAGGTTGCAAGAGGACAAATTTTTCGCCGCTGCTCGCGATACCTACAATAATTCACTTTCCTGCTGTTTAATGGTGATGCATTATCGGCTATGCGGCCATGGTTCGCGATACGTAGGGTGCATCGACGAGCTCACTAAATTTAACACAGTTTCGTTTAACACTCAGCTCAGTAAGTATTCTTCGTTTTGATGTTAAGTGCATCAGGCTATTTGCCGCGGTAAATTCTATAAATCTTCCTACGTTGACCACTCCAGAAGCTCAAAATCTCAAATTCTTTGCTCCTGGTTACTGTTACCTTGTAGTATAATAGGATCCCAGCCAATCGAGTTAAGTCAAGCGAAATTAGAGTGGTTGAAATTCAGATCCACCAGTTGGAGGTTCAGAGAAGAATTGTTTAAACTGTGTGGAAATGTGACTGTGACTGTGTGGAAATTATTACTTGATTTAACTTTTTTTTTAAGTTCGTAGTAATAACTATAATAAATATGATATAAATTAATGTAATGACACTGAGGTTATTTCTAACGCAGAATGTTCGTATGATTGATTTCCTCTGAAATCATCATTTCTAAGTTTGTGATAAAACTGGTTGTCGTTTATAATTCTTAGGAGGCTTCTTTAACTGGTAAAATGAATTATAGTAGTAGAAGTATAGAGTGATTCAAACGATGTAGTGAAAGCTTTCTACAGAATGGACGAAACTGTTTGTGATTTGGAAGTTTAAATATATAAAGCAGTGGTCATTCGAATGAATTTTTAAAAGTAGTTAAAAGTACTGATTTTCTTGCACTTAAATTACTGCCAAAAATGGATCTCCAATGAAATTGAATTTCCTAAAAAGCTATCAAACTATAAAACCACAAGATTTCGTGACAAAAATTTTCCAAACTTTCAGACAGATAAAAATACATTCAGCAAACCTCAGAAAAGTTCAGTAGAAACGGACATATTTCGCACCTGACGCTGTGTACCAATCTATTGAAAAATTTCGCCTGAATATGAAGTTGAAGCTCCTGGACTATAGAGTCCTACGTTTCTTCCTACGTAGAAACGTCTACTGTTTAAAAACAAAAACCGATGAACGCAAAATCTCGCGCGAAACCAAAGAAAATGAAGCTTGTAACAGCATTAAGAGAAAAATGCAGCGCAACCAAAGGAGCTCGGGAATAAAAAGCGCGGCAAGCACGAAACACGCCAAAGTGAAACTCCGAGGAACGCTGGGGAATGGCAATTAACGGAGGCTAAACGGGAGGAACAAGGCGTAGATTTAGAAAGAGTAACGACGCCGACATCTGTAACGACCGAGAGTGACACGGCCGGCGAAACTAAGGGCAGACGGCGCGGCAAGTAGTGCAGGTCAACGAAAAGCGACTCGAGCATTAAATTAGAAGTAAAGAAGCACGCGGACGGGACGAAATCGAGGCAATTTCCTTCTGTCTGAAGTGAAAGGACGAGGAAGCCGAGAAAATTAAAAGCGGCGCAGAAATGGTGACAATGGGGACGCATGAAAAAAGAGAATCGGAGGGGGTGGACGGAGGAGGAGCGAGAGAGACAAAAACGAATCGAGTCGAAGGGGAATTTCAGCTCGTCGCGACTGCCACCGGCGAGATAAAGTTTCGTGATTTTTCCTCTCTTTGCGGCTGCCACGACCGTGAATATAAACAGGTTTCCCCGAGCGAATTTTCCCGCTGGGCCCGCGGTACCCATAGAAAATCTACAACAATTCAGACGTGCCTCTATCTATCCAGGGGAGAAACGAGCGGCGGGTGTGCAAGAACGACAGGAGAACGGGCTACCGTCGCGGAAAAATGGAGGAGAAGGTGGAGGGGGCTGAAAGAAGGAAAGTATCCGAGAGACGCCGCCAGTCGTTCGGGTTCAATCCCGCGTGAAAACGCTTTCGGGACCGACATACGCGCCTCCATCGGGGTAACAGGGGTTTATGGACACACTCTTGTGTTTAATTAACTATCACTTGATAATTGCGCGGAAGACGACGAGGGCGTGAATGGTGATACTGTTTGGAACAAAGCTGATGAGAGTAAAATTAAATCGATAAAACGAAGCCATTGGGAAATGTATTTTTTGGTAAATTTAGAGCCTGATGACTGATCTCTTTGGTAGTTATTTATGTAATAGCAGTGGCGCACTCAGGATTTAATCTTGGGGGAGCCGAGTTGAACGGATAAAAATATTTTCAATGCAAATTCAATAAAATTCTTTAGGTGATTATAAAAATTTATTTAAAGTATAAAATCCAGTTTTCTTTTCTTTTTACAAAGCTCCTTCTTTGCGGCGTGCCAGGGCCCATAATAGACTCTATTGTATATATATACTCTATATTTATTATTGTGAATTTCACAGGCTAACTGCTTTATTATAATGAAAGAGACACAAGAAGTGTTCATAGAATACTGTAAATAATTGGGTTCACAAAATGCTATAAGTTACTATAAAAGTTTTCATTAATTTTAGTTTACTAGAGGTTTGCCAGACACGAGAGGAAAATAGCCCTGCTGCAAGATTGTAGGTTCATCTCTACGATATAATTCTAACAAATACCTTCCGTGTAATAATCTCGTTTCAAGACTAATCTCGGGCAACTTTCGCGCAACTTCCAAGTTGTCTGGAAGATAACGTTAAACTTGGGCGAAATATTTATTCCGCGGAATTGCGTACCGCAAGCGTCATGTGCAAAGCACTTTGTTGGCTTCCTACGCCTCACAAGCTTACTTGAAAACTTCTGAGTTTTCAAACAGAAGAAGGAGAAAATTCATTTAGAGACGAAAGCTGCATTGTCACTGGTAAAACTAGGTTTGATTTTTCGCTTCTACAAGCAACTTTGCTGCGACAATTATAAAATGGCTTTGTATATCGACGTATATTGTGTATTGATAGTTTTAGAAAATTTAATTCGTGGGTAATTGCTATATAATTTATTTTTATTTTTCAGTACGTTCATTTGCTCTTCTAAAAGATACTCCCCCCCCCCCCCCATGTGTACAAATTCTTCGCCCACCGTCAAATTTATTGTTGAGAGCAGCGCAAGTTAGTAGCAGTTATAGTTCTACAACACTTGTGTAATTGTTTTTTAATCGTCTCTACGTCATTGTAATGAATCCCTCGAAATATGTACATATTAATATCTATTAATAATCCAAGTTAACTTAAAATTGCAGGTACCTTATCCCAAGCCCACAGCTTCTGTTGTTTTTACCCTGTTTAAGGGGTATGACATTATAGACCCCGGAAAGGCAGCGTGATTTGGAGAATTTTTTTATGCAAGTATAGTGAATGTAATACAAATTGTGTTTGAAGGGCTTTATTGTACATACCTTGAGATATGATCACAATTTTTTTTAATTTTATTAATACAAAATGGCGACGCCACAGCTCAACAAAAGAAGCTTCTTCTGAAAAACAGTGTTTCGCGGCCGGAAAGATTTTTCCTTCAATTTTTGACCTGGAACAAAACACCAAAAATTTTTTAGTTCTAAATAAGATTATCTCAGGAAGTACACGAGGAATTTAAAAAGTGCTGTTTGTTGTACGAATGGTGCGTGATTGAACAAAACGTTCCATCAATTTCGAGGTTGTGGCAGTTCCGTGTTTTGTTCAATCACGCACCATTCTTACAAAAATCAGTATTTTTTAATCGAATTTTTTCCTCGTGTACTTCCCGAGATAATCTTATATAGAACTAAAAAAATTTCGGTTTTTTGTTCTAGGTAAAAAATTGAAGGAGAAATCTTTCTGACCAGGAAAAACTGTTTTTCAGAAGAAGGGATCGTGTTTCGCTTGAGCTGTGGCGCCGCCATTTTTTACACAAAAAAAATTTTAAAAAATTGTGATCATACTTCAAGGTATGTACAATAAACGCCTTCAAACAGATTTTGCATTCCATTCACTATACTCGCATAAAAAAATTCTCAAAATCAGGCTGCCTTTCCAGAACAGTGTCATTACCCCTTAATTCATCAAGACCATGTACGTAAACCCAAAAATAAAACGATTAAGTACTTTAATAAAACTATGAATCCACATTCGTTCTTCCCACAATACCCCACGCACATATTTTTTGCCAGAAGCTGTAAAAACGACCCTCTTTAAGCTTCGACCATCGAGCTTGCAAATTCCCCGTTCGGCTCGCCGCGATCGTAACGCGGAATTACGCAAAAACGCTTTCCCCGATTGTGGATCGTCAGCCGCGGCGCGAACACCGGCGAAAAGAAGCAGGAAGGACTGTCAAGCCACGAAACGTTTCCGTAAAACGAAAAATATCCCGCGTGAAATCGGCCGCGAAAGATGGCGAGAACAGAGGGGTGTCCGAGCGGACGGGGCAGACGAGTTTTTACGAGTGCAATAAATCGGGCCCCGATACAAGGTATAAGGCTAGGTAAATTCGATTTACGACCGGCAATAAATAATACCGCGGAGACACGTTTCAATTACCCTGAACGATCCGCGTCCCTCGAGGATAACCGACTAGGTACTTCGACGGCCATCATCATCGTAGCACCAGCGATTCGCTCTCGTTTAGAATACTCCCGACCATGGGCGTGATCTATAGCACAGGGGATCGAAATAACGCACGCGAAACACGATCCCTTCTTCTAAACTCTAAATCCGTCGACGCTCCGTTCGGACGGCAATAGAGCAAAAGGTTCGCGACCTACGTCCGCTCGTATTGCAACTGTCAATGTGTCACAGTAATAAATACGAATTATTGATGGGGAGAAATGGATCAGGTAGATGGTACTCGCTACTATTAATATGCAGCAAGCTGCAAATAAATAGGGAGAATGATCGAAGGTACGATTCGCTTTCAAAGAGATAAATCTACAGCGCCGCTGCAGCCCCGACGATTATACAGCCGTTTCCGTAATTCCAGCTTGAAAGGACGGTTCCCATTATTAATCGATAAATCGTCTGACACTAATTACACGCGAAACGGGCTGCAGCGCTCTACGCGGCCGCGCTTAATTCTCCTGAAAAGAAAACGACCACAGCCGCCGATTCATGCGCTCACGCCGCGAGTGCGTGCCATAAATCACGGCGATCAAACCGGTTCGCGGCACTGACAAATTTCATTTTACTACCGGATACCGTGTTCCGTAATTTAGAACGTTTCTTTCCAGCCGCTCGCTACCATTTGTCTGTCAGATTTGTCAATAGCGTTTTATTGGCCCCCGTAGATTCGCCATTGTCCGTGTTCCGGCGGACGATCGAGAAAAGTTCGATAACGGGCGGAAATCAATCGGTAATCGAGGCAATTCACCGACGCAGGACTTTCCCCCGGCCGATTAATCGTGGACAGCTCGCTGGCAAACTTGCTTATTAATGAATCGGAAGGATCGAGCGCTGCTTCTGTGCTGTCGTGAACTTCAGCCACCGCGCAAAAATTTGGATTCGTTTAAAATCTGTCTCACTGGTAATTCTTTAGCTTGTAAAGCAAACCATTTGTGCAACTTCTTTCTGGATACAGTTTACTACGAAACTAGAGTGATTGCAAAGAGTCGCAATGCACAATTTATTCTGAATAAACTCATTTCTGTTTCAGTCAGATACATAAAAAATTCTAATTTTGAAGAATTTTTAAATTCATATTTATCTCACGTGAAAGTTCTGTTAAAATGATTTCAAAGTAGGATAGTTGAAACGCTTATCTGTAAAATGTTTGAGGGAATCCTTTAAAAATCGTATTCTTCCTGATCTTCTGTGCATGCCAATTAGTTTTTCAATTTCTCTTGTTTTTCAATATCCACGAACTAAAGACTGCTGTTAAATACAAATTGGGGCGCGATAATCCCGGAAATATGATTGAACACACAGAATATGTACACGTATTATCGGGGAAACACTATCCAGCCTCGTTATCGCCATAAGCGGCGGATTTGCATTCTTCGAGGCAGCGCGAATTTTAATTATACGAAAACAGTGGGGGCGCGATAATCTGTAATCAGCGCAGAGCTTTCTAAAATCCACGGGGCCGAATTAATTCATAATGCTACGTCAACACCGCGACACAGGGTTAAATTTGACTCGCAATAAATTCATAAACGCGATAGTTCCTGGTTACTCGCCGGTAATCCGTTCAAGTGGAGATTATCGACCATTTACCTATTCGTGCTTTCCACGCGGATTCCCCGGCAGAATGGATAACAATAATAATAATATCGTTATTACAGCACATAAAAAAATATGTACCCAGTGATGTAAAACTGCGGATTAGCTTAGTTGCTACTAACGAATAGAATGGAGGAACGATGCATAATAACAGAAATAATATTAGCAAAAGTTGTGTAACAAAGGAGAGAAAAAGGGGAAAGATAGGGGAATAAAAACACTGTCGATAATTGCGATAATAGAATAGATAAATATGTGGAGATTAATTTACTACGCCCTTGGGGTCTTTTCTGACCCACCCGCATTTATATTAGGCTCTCTTCTAATTTTGAAAAAAAAAATATAAAAAAGTTGAACGGACGGAAAGGATTTAGATAGTAAGAGTATTCTGTGAAAACACTGTCACGGTTTCGTACTTCCGTGCGTAATAAGTTTAAATGGAAACGTGTGATGAAATTTTTTGCTTCCTTCTTTTCTTTTTGGAGGAAAGAATGTTGCAATTTTCATACTAGTGAAGTTTCTTACTTTACGCGCAAAAAACGCTGACTGCAAATGAAAGATAAGGATTTTTTTCTCTCTGTGAAGAAAATTTTGCCTCGGGACTATATGCTTCTTTTTAAGCAGCCTGTGAGAGTGATGAAAAGATGAAAGTTTCGGTGTCGGCTGGCTCTCTGTGAAAAGTTAATGAGGAGCTGAACAAGTTGCTGAAGAAAGGCAACACATCTGTGTCGTTCGAGCTCAATTTTGAAAATTTCAGGTACACTAAATAGTCAAACGAAGATGTATGAAGTAGCAGTTGACTATTTAAATACTGAGGTATCTGGATTAAGTTTGGAAATTGGAGGACTTCGATATTTACTAACGCTATATTTTAATACTTCAGCATTATAATATTGCCACGTCGGGATATTCTACTTCTTTAACATTTTAGTACTTCAATTTCTTCGATATTCCAAAGTATTCCGAATGTATTCGAAGCATCTCAGTTTTGATGTTAAAGCTACGATTTTTCTATATTATTCCTTTTCTGTTGAAGATTTCATTGACTTTGAATAAATATTAGAATAGCAATACGAGAATAGTATTTATTATTCAGATGCAAACAAAGCTATCAAAAAGTGTAAACTAAGACTAATATTTAAATATCCGCATTTCCCTTATTCACTGATTAATATTCTACCAGTCTTAATTTATACTTTTGGATAGTAATCACAAAGTTACAACTTCTTGCGAACTTATGATAACTGGAAAAATGTAGAAACTCAATCCTTATAATACTTGTACTATATCGGAACACTATATTCGGGATATAGTAACGCCAAATGGAGATTGGATGCAGTAAAATGTCGCTGTCGATGTGTGCAATGTATGATAACCCCTATCAGAATGCTCAATTCGAGAACCAGCAAAATCATACGAGCTATACGACTACGATAAAGTTTAACCAGCTTTTTCACAAATCTAATACTTTAAAATAATAGTATGAATCACCATTTAAAGTTTGTGAAGATCTGTGGTCGATACTACAAATTTGTTGCAAATCAATAGTAACCAGAAATTTAATAAGGCGACTAGAATATCTCTCTCAAATCCAATTCTGATTTGAGAAATCAGTAATGAAATGAAACAAAGAATAGGTATGATAAATTATATTTGTTCGTCATTTGGATATCATTATTAAATTAGAATATGAAATATTTTATTTCATTTTACGTTTTTTTACTGGTATTATTTTTACATAACATGTTTTTGTTAATGCAATCTCGAAAATATTAATAATTTTAATATATTCTGCAAGTTACTTTATAATCTGATACACTTTCGGTATTAAGTAAAACGATTGAAATATTTATTAATATCGTATTACTTCGTATTGAAATTTTCCATCCATTAAAAACGTTCACGAAGTCAATGAGAAATCCAATAAAAACCAAATTAATAGGTAGAATATTTTTACCCTACCTTTTACCCTTTCCCCCAATATTTCTATCCAATCAACAGAAAAATAAGGTAACTAATTAATAACAAAAATGGGAGTGGTTAACGAAGACATTCATTAGAATACATTTAAGCATCAACTAGCAAAATGAGAAATTTTAAATTTCGAGCAAAACCCCGTTCCTACACCTTACGACGATTCTCACGTGATCGTTCTTGATCTGACGACGAAAACGATCGTTCATTACGAGTTCGTGGCGAAACAGCTGCAGACGCTTTCCTCTAAAACTCTAAACGAAAGGGCGCGCACTTTCGGCTGCAACGAAGAGCCAAACTACAGTTCTGTATGCACTCGCAAAAGTGCAGCACACTGGAGGACGCTAGAAAGTGAATAGGCAATTGCATTAAATAAACAAGTTACAGCTCGCGTGCATTCGTGGTAGCGAACGTAACTGTTCCAAATATACTTGGCCTGGAGACTTAATTTTCGCGGGTCTCGCCTCTGTTACGACGGCATTGCCCGAATCACCGATTCCCTTGAATTTCGTCCCACCGTTGCAGTCTGCCAAATTAAAATTTTTGCCCGTCCCCCTCCTTCCCAGGGGAAATTTTTCAGATCGTTTGACGAATGCCACGAAGCAGGGATAAGTACTTCTGGCAATGGCAATTAGCGTAGCAGGTGATTAGTGAATCAAAATTTTAAGGCTGAGATAATTCATAGCGTGGATCTACTGATGCAGGTAGTAGTATGTACTTACAAGTATTTTAGTTTTGAGAAATTTTGAGTTCAGTTTTGAGAAATGTATGAATTACATCGAGCACAATTATTGCTTCTACGCTAAACAAACCCCTCTTTTTATTTTCGGAAATAGAAAGTATCTGTTTGTACACTTGTATAGGCAAGAAAGCAAGTAGCTAAGTAAGCAACAGACAACTGAAGGCGAATTTACACGGTTCACTTTGATTGAACATTGCGGTTGATTGAACAGATATTGCTAAACAGTTTTCTAAATTAAATGTTAAGTAGAGTAATGCAGGCCCGAGGGGGAGCTTTCATATTTCCCAAATGAGTAGTGAAAAAAATCTATTAATTCAAACACTCTTTGGTCATGGAACATGTGTGGAAAAAGTACTTCGAAGGGAAACAAATATAGCCGTTTATTATAAACTGAATAGCTCTACGCCCTTCGTAAATTATTATACCTCTAATTCTCTAAACTCACAAAATACTCCACTCCCAATCATGGTACACTCTTCAAAATCTCAACCTACATCCACCGTGCTCCCAAAAAAGAACTTAACCCCAAAGTTGGGCATTAACTACATAAAATAATATTTAAATAACGTATCAAATAAAAGATACTTTATCTTTATTCAACGAGTAACGAATAAAATTTTTATCTTTTATTCGAACTCAATTTTTTTATTTCAAATAAATTGTTGCCCATCTCTGCTTAACCCACACCATCAAACAACTCCAAACACTATTTATCTGCCAACTTACTCTATAAAGATTACGAGCGACCTTTCCCTCTACAAAGAACACCACGTCTCCAAAGTTTCAAACACACTTCACATCCCCCCAAAAGTTCGCCAATTTTCTTTTCGCCGTTGCAACAAGATTGAGCGCAATTTCCGCGGTAGCTATCCGCGGAAAATTTGATACGCGATACCATAACGAGCCCCGTTACTCCGCTGGTGGAAATGAATGTTTACGACACGACTTAGCAACTGAGACCAGCGCGACGTAGGCTAACAGAGGGTGGGTGGGAGTGCGTAAGTAAAGCCTCTGCTTTATACGCGATGCTGCGTGAAAATTCCGCGCACGATTTGTTGAGGGCTGAAGGAGGCCTGGCACCCTTTACGGCGGCACCCCGGCAGCAACTAGCGACGCAGTTACGTTGATATGCACGGTACGGATGCCAGTAAACTCGGCCTACAACTGGCTAACCTAACGGTGGACGCATTACACCGATAAGAACCGTCGCAAAGTGGGGTAAGAGTCGGCATCAATTCCTAGGCCGCATGGAAACTTGTGTCAGTTAAATAACTTGACCGAAAAAGATTATTTAACCTTTTAGCGCCAAACGTATCATATATGATACATTCCTTTTTTTTTGCCGTTTTGCCGGTTGCATTCGCAATTCGCTGTTTGCAATGGTTTAAGTAGTACATGTTTAGCGTAGTTTTATTCATGGAAGACAGCTGGACCTACCTGAACCCTGTATTCATGGGGTATATGCATTTTAACCACTGAAAAAAAAAAATAAAAAATTTTTTTTTATGAAAATATACAAATTCAGGCCATTTTTAACGATAAAAAGAAAACGGGATATTTTTCCTTCAACGGGATCTAGGTGCGGGCGCTAAAGGGTTAATAGTAAATAAAACGAACCTAGTTTTAACCGATTTAAAAAAGAAATAGTTTCTCAGTTCGATGTGTATGTATGTATGTTAGTATGTATTATGTTTGTCGGCGAATTTCTCCGTAACTACTGGATCGATTTTCGTGAAACTTATTGCATTTAGTTCAGCTTCAATCAGCTTGGGTCATGCAGAGAGAATGATCAAAATCGGTTAAGTAGTTTTAAAGTTACACCAAAAATAAGAAATCTGTTTCATTATTATTATTGGAATCTTCCGTTTCTAGCAAACGGTACTTTTTTTACGAGCAGCTCTTTTTGTAGGCCTGCCCATATTATTTATACAACTTAAATAACTAAAACGTGAAAAATAAAAAATTTAAAAGAAAATTAAAACAGAGTTCAAAAAAATAAAAATGCACTGTAAAGTAAAGAATAAGTTTTTTCCTTATTTAATCTATGACTCTCCATTTTTTTAAGTCGGCGCCAGATTTACACAGTGCAAATGATGAGGCGCCGACATAAAACAATTGACAGTCATAGATTAAATAAGGAAGAAATTTATTTTTTACTTTACAGTGCAATTTTTTTTTTGAAGTCGGTTTTAATTTTTTTTCTAAAAGTTTTAGTCTTACATACGTAATACATTTTTCTACTTATTCAATCATATAGTCTGTGAAAATGTTATATAAAATAACTGCAACACTTTTCTATTTATGATGATACGTGAGTGCAGCGATCGTGTTAATATTGATCTTTTTAATCTTTCTTTTGACCGCCGCTATACCTAAGTAAATGAAAAAATTCTACTTTGATAGCTCTGTATAAAAACGTTCTATCCTTAGATTCTTACAATCAAGGAGCTGTAATCTGTAAAGGTTCTATACTAACCTACTTTAATTCAAAAATCTGTGACCTCGACACCTTGACACAGAAAACTATTCACATCTTCGAACTCAACCTATGTATAAACATTCCCGATTTCCTAAAAACAAAGTTCAATGACAAGCAAGAAACACGCCAAAGAGGAAATACATATTGTACATATGTAATCACACTAAAAGCCAAATTCCTAAAAAATTCCAAATCACCGCGTCATCGGTCTCTCACCATCCAGTGACCCAGAACATAAATTTAAGAACCGCCCTTCGTGCATTTTCCCAAGCGTAGCACACTACATCCTTCCTTCCCGCCGCTAAATTCACTCGTCAACCGCCAGACTGTCAAGCCAAATGCCAAGAGGTCGACCACCACTAACACGCGCAGCTTTCTAACTGACCGATCCCGATCGCAGCCGATTCCCCCAAGAGGAGCGCGGAAGCCGAAGGTTCCAGCTATGGGCCCCGGCTTGCTGGATAATTAATTAGCATAACGCCGCATTATAACGCAGCGGGGCCGTGGGTGGAAGTCACGGTGCGCGATTCTCGTGTCGCTCGTCACGAGCCGTCACCCCGTCACGGAACTTCATTCGTTAAGGCAACCACGCCGGTCACGTTCCACATCGACAGTGCATCGATCATGAGACGCGAAAGTACTGGCTGTCATGAACGTGGCTCCGTCATTATTGCTGCCCTCTCGTTGACCCTGCTGACTGTCAACGACGCTGCCCCTCGCGAGCCATTCGCGCAAAAATCGGCTCGCCGCGAACGCTCGATCTCCTGCGTCGATTCCTCGCGCGTCGCATTACACGCCCCCCCCCCCCGCCCGCCCGCCCGCCCGCCCTCCACACACACGAATGATTTATAACTCTACACGCGGGTATTTTTTTGTGGCCTTATTTTTGTTCACGTTGACTTGGCTGATGGATGGTTTAATTCGTGGACGAATAATGCCGGGGACTCTGTTTACGTCGATGGAGGACTCGCTCGATTCAGAGGGAACGATCGGCGATAGGGATCGGAGCGTCTTGTTTCGCTCGATTGTCGATGGTTTCAATTTATTTTCCAGGTGCTTCTTTGTTTTTTTTTTTGTTTTTTTTTAAGATTGAAAGGGGACGTGCGAGTGAGTTGAAGGGGAGGGGTTGGTGAGATGTTTGGTCCTGCGGTTCTTGGGTGGAATCAGTGTTGGCTTGGTGGTGTTGGGATTGGATAAGTTTCTGATTATGTGAGTTTTTGTAGAAAAGATTAAATAGGTGTTTAAACTGATTGAAACTCAGCATTGATCTAGTTTTACTTTCTGTCAATGCCCGGTGCACACGAGCGGCATTCGTCATTTTGAGGTCGAGTCAGTACGACAATACTGCCGCAAAATATATAGAGTCCGGAAAATATAAAAATCCCGTTTGTAGGTTTAAGTAGGTTGTATACATGCTGAAAATTTCATCGCTCATGATAAAGACTAGTTCCTTTTACATACTTTAAGGGACATTTTGTTTTCTCTTTTGGATGACATCCAGAGGAGATATTTTTGGCACCGCAAGCTCCTTATATGACGACCCTGTTTTTTCAACAGCAGCTTAACGGCGAACAAGACGAATTATCGTAATTTTTCTTTTGGAAAACAATCTTTAAATTATAAACTTTCAAGTGCATATTACGATTTTTCATTAACAAAATTGCTTATATTTAGGTAAAAAAGATCGTCAAAAGTCCCCTCTGTTCACGGTTCTAGGTGTAAGTAACCTCCTTAAAGTGTCTACAAGCTAACTAATTCCGTCGATCCTCCGCGTTCGCCACGAAGAGATATCGCGCCTATTACCGCCCGTGTTGTTACGATCCTCTCATCGAACTCTCTTAAATCTCGCCGCAAGGATCGTGTCCCATTAACGAGTCAGCGTTACTACCGGCCAGTGCTTAAATTAAAAGCTCAAAGGCGTACAGGCCGCGCGTCGGCGCGGGCAATCATAATAAACATGTCCGCCACCGGGGAGACAATAATAAATATTGCAGCAGTGCAAGTGCAAACGACGCAACGCCCTAAATCACCGGAACGATGCATCATGCCTGGCGCTGTCTACGTTCGCCGTCGCGTTCGCCACCTTTCGCAACACTCGCGGGGTAAACGCAATTTCGCTGGCAAATGGAGTGCCCTGACGCGCGTCCCCCTCGAATTTCGGCTGCTTTCGCCGCCACGACGAATCTGGAGACGCTTCTCGCCCTCGGACGTGATTTATTCCACGATCTTATTGGCTCCCTGTTGTTTTACTCCCGGAGATCCCGTGACGCGGGTGCGTCAAATCGCACGGCAGCATTCTCCGTGGATTGGACTTCTCCACTTGAGAATTTCTGATGACACTTGTTACGGCTTACTGCGAAAAGGTGTCTCATGTCGGCAAGGTGTCAAAATTTTATTCTTCAGAAATCATGAGATTTTTTATATTTTCTGTTGCACTAGGTTGACATTTGCACTTGGAGGGTTCAATTCCTTGGGGTTCAACACCGCTCCTCCAGTAGCAACAGTTCTCGAAGCATTTGAGAGTTCACGATCTCGCCTTGAGTACACTGTAATTGGGACGTAAGGACGTTTCGGAGACTGAGATGGGCACTCTTGGGCCAGCAGCGTCTTGCTAAACAAATTCTCGTATGCAGTTTCGTTCCCTCGATTCTGTCTCCGAATTAAGCAACGGTCACCATGGCCGATTAGATGCTACTTTAGCGGATCAGAATATTGACGGCGAATGACCAGATCGTGCGACAAAAGGGTCGAAAGAGTTAGCTGTCGGGGCGTGCGGCGATCCAATTATGCGGGACACGTCGCACGCTTTTCGACAATACCATGGTCCTCGTCTTTAGAATTTCGCCGCGCGATTGTCGACGATCGTGAACGAGATACCTACTCCCGCACCGAGCGGCTTGGAACGTGACCATCGACGCTGCAGCCAGTGGACTACGATCAAGGAGAGGGAGGCACAGTTGCTTTGCCTTTTGCATAATTCGCCCTTCGAGAAATAGCGTGGCTAATGAACTGTTAAACGAGCTCACGGTCGCAGACTCGTCGCCAGAAGCGGAAATTAACGCTGCGTGGGAAGGGTTCGAGCATCGGAGTCCACTGCGTACAGGCCTTGTTCAGCGTACATTTTCATCAGGTCCATTGATCTATAGGACTAAGAATTTGTAAGCTAAATGAATGAGGGTTTGTTGCTTTGGTAGCTAAGTATTTGCGAGGAAGATTCTATTCTGCGGAGTACGTGTTTGCTTTGCATCGAAGCTGAAGTGTTTTGATGGCTGAATACTCAATTGAGATTCAAGAACTGGAAAATCAGCTGAGCTGCATTTAGGTAGAGTAGACGGAAATGTCAACTCTGTATCTCATAAGCAATCAATTGCAGAAACTGAATCTGAACCAGAGTTGGGCAATATGTAATTTAATTACAAATTACAAATTACGATTAAAATGTATAAGTAAAATGGTAGTTGAAAAAATTGTGGTCAACTACCTAAATTAACGATTACAGAAAATAATGTGTAATCAATTACACAATTACATTTTAATCGTAATTTGTAATTTGTAATTAGATTACATTTTACCCAACTCTGATCTAAACACTACATCGCTTGCTGCTGACTTTAACATATGTAAGTTGGTATATGTGTCACGGTAAAAGTACAAATCGGTAAATATGCACATTTACCAGTATGATAGGCTGTTATATGTGTACATTTACCAGCCTATGTATTTTTACCGTACATATGCACTCCTAACTATGTGTGAAGCTCCTTATAAATATATTAAAATTAGCAGATAAACTGTACAGTATTCATTCCATCCCCCATAATTTTCCACACTTTTCCATCCCCACTAATTTGCATCTGGAGACAAAACGGTCTTTGTATAACATTCTAGCAGTGTCTATCCCTTCAGAAGATATCGGACATCGATGGCATTGGGACTGTCTATTTGCATTTTAATAACATAGGTATCAATATTCCTTTAAAATATTAAATTGAAGGCGGCAAAATACAAAGTCGACTCGAGAAGCTACCTTCCTCCTCCTGTTCCACCGCGTCTTCTAATCATGTTAAGAGAATCGTTATCAAGCTTATACTTTCGTAGCGGAACAGCCATTATTCCCGGTTCCTACAAGTCCCGCTGCAAAGACCGCTGGCAGGACCGTGAAACAGCCGCGTGGCACGTGAAACGGACATCCTCGATGCAAATCGTGTAGCGAACCCCCCGCGGTGTAACGGCTCGGTCGACTATTAAGAGGAAAAACCCCGTGAAACTGTGTATTAACGTGAGTCACGGCTGCAGAAGCTCCCAACCGTGCCGAGGCGATTACCGCCGCGGCGCCCGCGCCGCGCCGCGACGCCAAACCACCGGTTGCCAGACATTCAAACCCATTCTGAGAACTTCCATGTAACTGGAGACGTATTTCACGGGGAATATCTTCATTCGACCACTTTTCTTGCATTTGCATCGACGAAATGTTATTTATTTCTGAATGCTTTTTTTTTAAGGCTGAGAGGAGAATAAAATTGTGCAATGAAACAATGGACCAGGGCATGATGTAGGTAGTGTGTGCATACGTATTAAGTTTCTAAGGTAGTCTTCAAGCATCGTGGGCTAGGTTATTTGTTAACTTTTTCATATAAATATTTGGAGGATCATTTGAGGATTTTCTTGGAATGGGATCTGATTTTGTGTTGTAATAAAGGAGATCATTTTCTGAGTCCTTAATTGGGAAAGGAAGGTGTTAGCATAACTGCATAGGTACCTATAGGTATCAATAGTATTAATTCAATACTCATATAAGTGTACATAAAACACAAATACAAAATCGAATTCTATTTCAAGAAAATCGTAGAATGGTCCTTTGACCATTTCAGATGGAAAGTTTGACCAACAAATGAGCCGATAATCCTTAAAGAACACCTCAAATACAAACCAGATCCTATTCTAAGGAAATCCTCTGACAATTAAGTTTATATGGAGAATATATCCTTAATCGTATGGAAATATTGTAAAGAAACTAATGTATATTGTTAACTGTAAACAGCAAAAAAGATATTCTATTGGGGAACAAAATTTCTGTATTAAATTCTACAACAAAAAAAAAGACTGCATAACTACAGCTTATAGCAAAATGTGATTGAGATAACAGTGGAGGTCAAGTTTAATTGGTCTTCGAGTAATCTAATTCAAGCACCGACTAATCTAATTCTACCTGAATCCGATTACTGCGATGTGCTTACTGCGAACTCTGACTGATTTGGGAGCACGACCACTGCTCTAATTGTAAATGATGCCTGACGTGGATTAATTACAATGGAAATCCCGGATTAAGAATCGAAACTAGTTATTCAGAATGAACACTTCCTATTTCGTGTATAATCTTATCGACCTTTTGTAAACACTTCCAAAATTCTCGAGGGTAATAATTGTACATACCTAAATAAATTTCATTTTTAATCAGGATTTGACGTTGCACCTACTATTGACAGTGGCCAATAACCACCTACTATTGACAGTGGTCAATAACCACCTACTATTGACAGTGGTCAATAACCACATCGCATATCCAGATCAAGTTTAATGATTTGAAAATTACATTAGTTTTCGTAGAAGCTTTGTATCCTTAGGAATAAACTAATTTTAAATAATTAACCTGGAGGGCGATCGGAAATTCAGAGCAATCAAAGCTATCCCTTTCTCAATAAAATCTGATGACACGTAAACTCACTATGCTCAATTTTGATAAATTTTAAACATTTCTAATACGATTTTCTACAAAAATAGACGAGCAATAGCTACAGCATAAAACCAATAACTCAAGAAATAAAAGTCAAAGGGAATAAACTTAAACGGCAACTCACGTCACCATTTACACCCGTTACATTCATTCTTTGTCTTCACATTTTATGAAGTACCACGCATAACTTCGCAGATTTAAAGAAAAACAAGATGCCTTTGGGTCCCCTCGACAAGCCAGTTTCTTTTTGCTACCCCCTACTCGGCGATAAAGTTTGTTGCAGGCCGAGCACGCGATAGCAGAATTTTTATTTCCCTGTGAAACGTATTCAATACGTATGTCTTAAAAGCGCGTTCGAAACGCAGTAACATTTCTTTTTCGACGTTAAAGGGATCGGTCCCGCGAGAAATCCTGAAAGTCTCAGGGCATGCGAAATTGGAGAATATTGATTTCCCTGGAGGTACGGGCGCGCACCTAAAAAAAAAGTGGACAAAGAGAGGAGCGAAGCGACAGGAATATTTCATGATATCGGTGAACTTCTTACCTGGATGAATATTAAAAAAGTGCGCAACTTGCGGGCCAGAAAGGATTTTCTGGGGCATTAAATGCGCTTAAACTCGCACCCGCGGACTTTACTACCCCTTCCTTTCACGTTAATTTCCAACTTTTTAATGAGTTTCATATATTCGGTCAGAGAGAAGGAATGGAATCAAATAGTTTCGTCTTTTGAGAGGGGATCGAGCCGTTTCTCTCTTTGCTCCTGTTATTCGAACTTTTATATTGACTACCGCAATTTACACTTTCTGTCGTTTCACTGGATGCAAGTGAGAAGCTAAGACGAGAAGGAAAAGTTTCTGGGTTATAAGTTTATAAATCTGCACTATTCGATCTAATATATTTCGACACAGATTAATTTCTTACTATTTTTATATTTCTAATCATCGATAGTTAAGACGATCGTATTTGCAGCTTTTTGTTGAGGTTACACAATTAATAGGACATTGTTGCAGTTGGTAATTCAGGTGACTATTTCAGATGACAAAATGACGAAATCGGTTTAATTCGCCTTGCTTTATTTAAAAATCAATACATTGATGAATCTAAATATATTGGGAATGGTTTTGTTGCTCTGCATACGTAACAAGAAATACCTAATTTCACTTTTAACCCTTAGTATTATAGTGTAACACCCGTGTTACACAAATTGAAAAAATCGTGCGCGCCAATTGGGGGCTTTTTCATTAACTTCGAAGCGTTACTTTACTAATTCTACATGTAACAAGTGTCCATAGGACAGAATCACATCCGTAGAAATTCTACTGTGATACACTGTCTCTTATTGATTACAACTCTTAGTTTCGCCAGGACCACTGACAGTACCAGGTAAATGCTAATTTTTTCTCTGATTTACTTTGGTTTTCCTTTTTGAATAAATTTTATGTTGAACATAATAATGTATGTAACACTGGTATAACAAGAATGTTGCAGAAGCAAAACGGAGCATTGGCTTAACATTATAATACATAGGTACCTTTATGCATGGTGTAATACTATCCATATTTTGTAATTTATATAAAAAAAAAATTGTTACACTAGGAATTTTTCGCTTATTTTTACGATGAATTGTGGACAACACTGCAACGATAAGAATTTTTCTGGGTAAAATAAAAAAATCATTATACTAATTGTAAGGGTTAAACATATGTGTCAATGCTTTCTATGAAATTAAACCAATTAATTGATATAATGCAACTTTCGGGTTTTTGATCGTTGAATCAACTGCGACAAGCGCACTACAGTGCAATCTTCCATATGCTTTCACACTCTAGAACCTATTTCTCTACTAAAGAAACGTATCTTAAAAATCTGCAATCGTATATATATGAACTATTGATCTCCAAATAAAAGTATCAGTGAAGAACATCTTAACATCCCGCATGTGTCCAACCAGTTTTCCATTCTCATTTACAAACAGCCAAAACCATTACCAATTCTCTGCTCGAGTCTTGTTTGCTTCACTCCGTGCAGGAAGCCACCGGTTAGAGGCAAGAAAAAATCCTGAGCCGCGTTACGGTCCTCCAGTTTCGCGACAAATCGCTGCAGACGTTCTCGGGGGAGCCAGCACGAAGGATTGCACGATTCAAAGAGATTAATCCCAGCGCGAGCGTACACAGGCCGCGGAGACGCGACGTTTGCACTTCGACTCAACCACCGATTTCTTTCATCACTGAAACCACGTTTGTGACATAACGAGGCTATATTAAAACCGTGGCGCCCCGTTTCATTTTGCAGCACTTCAACAGGAACATCTTCTCCTTAAACTCTCCACTTGTCCCGTTTCAACTCGGGGCTCCGTATTTTTATGTTGTATAAATATTACGTGGACACAGGGAAACACGGGGAATCGTGGGTCCTCGAACGGATCCTAAAAAGCCTCGACATTTTCCCTCAGTCTTCTTCTACTTGCGGGCAAGATTATGCGATATTAGATTCGCGGCAGCGTGCTTGTGTTGTTAACTGTGATCCTGAATGCTGAGAATCTGCTCAGAAGGAATTACTTTTATCCTGAGAACCTCCAGCTTTTGCTGAGAATAGAATTTTATTGTTGTCATACTTGGTTTCAATTGTACAGTTTGGTGGGTCTTTACAGTGTCCTGAGAAAAGAACTGTTGGGACTTTGTTTATGAAACTTCAGTGGAATGTAAATAAAAGAGCTGTTACTGTAATTAGTTCGACTCAGAACACGACTTTGCCTGATGTTTCAAATCACTAAGAAAGTATTACACGTCATTCCACGTCAAATTCACTATATTTTGCATTCGACGTCATGGATGTTGACGAAATCGAAACATGACGTAGTCCAAGAGGAATTAGTAGGAGTTTAAGTCATCATTTTACTAGTTTCCAATTAGTTTAAAAAATGTATACCGTCGAAATCCCACAAAAATAGGCACCAATTGCAAACTTCGACGGCCTGTATTTATTAAATAAACTCCAGACCAGCAAAACGATGACTTAAACCACCCCTAATTTCTCTTGAACTGCATCATATTTGAATTTCATCAGAATTCCTCACACCAAACCGAAGAAACTCACACTTACATCCGCAGCAATATATCACAAAAAACACTGATCAAACGTTATAGTCATAAAACATAAAACCACTACTTACCTAAAGTATCTATCTTCAATTGCAAAGAATCAATTACTCGCACTAACAAACGAATGTAATTCACCGTTAATCAACGACCCACCATCATGCAGAGGTTCGTTGGAGCCATCTGAAGGAAAGAAGGGACAGGGCATCCTCGGTGAGGAATAACGAAGAAGTTTCTTGCCCATTCGTACCGTCCACGTAGAAAGGGTACTTTCTGTAAAAAGTAAGGGGCCATCGACGGGACGACGTCGATAAGTCGATGGCACTCTCTAGATGGATTTCCAGCGCAGTCACCGCGGAAAGGAGGGAAGCGCATGACCGGATGATCCTTGAAGAGAGACTCGCTCGTAATCCGGCAAAACCTCAAGGATAATCCAGTATACGCCGGGAAACGGTGGCGGAGGGCTGATCGAACCCTTTTATCCGTTTCAGCACCGCCACCGCCATTTACGTGTCCGCCCGTTTCGCCTTATCTTGCCACTGCCTCGTCCTCGTGACCCCGCGCTAAAACGTCGATTCTGTCGATCCACCGTCGTGTTATCGCTCCCCCCTCTGGGGTGGGGGCCAACTCTATCGGCTGCGACAGGGATCGCGGAAATCCACGATATGTCTGCCTCGAAATCGATTATCCCTCGGCGGAATGATTTCCCTCTTCCACGCGATGCGGGGGGCCACGTGTGTAGCTCCACGGAGTCACGGGGTTAATAAAAATGTATGGGGACTCCTGCTGGATCGTTTACTGTGTTTCCTGCGCAGTTGGGTTGTGTGAGAAGTATGCGTGAAATGGAGGAATTGGTATGGCTTTCTTAGGCACGAGTTGGAATATTTGGTAATAGCCATTGTGAATTGGAACGTAGTTACAGGTGTAATTAGAGAAAAGTTATGGGGGTGTGTAGTGACACAGAGGAGCGTTTTTGGATCGAATTGGGCTGAAAATGTAGAGGTTGATGAATATTGATAGTTCGTAGAGTGTTATGTACCTACTTTGGAAAATGGCTTGAAATATTGGATATTCAGGTTATGTAGCGGATATTCAGGGGGAATAATAACGATACGTAAGTGGTATCAGGGTTTAAACAGATGTTTTTTTTTTTATTTACATTGTATCAGCAATCAGAATTGCAACAATGCATCATTAAAGTCCGTTTAAGCAGACGTGAAAACTATGTTGTTCATTTTAAGTGCATTGTTGCACCTGGAAGAAAAATATGGATCTTCTTTTTTTATCTTAACTTATGTTTGAATTGAGAAGGGGAATTAAATTTTCGATGCTTGAGTCACCTAATAAAATGAAACGACACTTCATTTCAATTCACTTTTCCTACAGTAAACCCCACAGTTGGCCCGTTGCCTTATGATTTTCCAAAGGTTGCCTGAATCGCAGTTAACTTAATCGAGAAAATAAACTGGATAAATTAATTACTAATTAAATTTTCTTCATTAGTCTAATAAATTAACAACCAATTAAGAATTTACAATTCCCCCTCATTGAATTCAACAGCAAAACATCTGTTCCACTATACCATCAAAGGTTTAAGTAGAAAAAAAGAAGAAATAAACACGCGAGGCCTAAAGTATCACATCAAACTTAAAACGAGCAACAGACGCGAGGAAGAAACAGAACAACCTCTGTTTAAGTATACCCAGCGAATCCAGGAAAATCGTAGTTGGAAAGAGGAGACACGCGTAGCAGAGTAAAATAAGCACAATTACGACATTCCCATAATTAGTTCGGTCAGGCGGACTCATTAGTGTCGACCACGTGCGTCAGTGGCAATTTCACCGAAGTAATATCGATCCGCCTCCAAGGCAGCTACGGCGAGGTCAGGTGGCCGTGAATTAACGGCAGACAAGAATAATAACAGTCCAGATCGAAGATCGCCGCTAATTGCAAGGAAAACGCCGGCTGGCGAAGTTTACGTTTCATCTGTCCGTCGAGGGTAGGTACTTGCCTTTCCTCGTGAAACATCTCGCGAACGGGAAGACGACTAAGTTTCTGAACGATCGCTTGGCGAATTCGAGGGGAGTTTAAGGAAAGTTGGTAATCAGGGGAAATGATTTTCCTGGGCCCCGCAAATGAAAACGTATAGGAATGAAGGAAAATTAGACGTGGATTTAAATGTTACACGGAGGGTACGGTCTGAATGTAGGAACTGGTATTAATTCTAAGGAGAAGAGAATATAGATGCTCTGATGTATTCTGTGGCATTAAATACTTTATCTTAGAAAGAAAATTTGATAGTAATACACTGCACAGTGGGAACTCGCTTTTGTAGTGAGTCACATATCAAATTGGAGCAACTATCATTTGTTTTCCAGATATTTGCGTTTAAAAAATCGGTTATCATAATCAACACTCGGAATTAATATAACTTTTCGCTTCACCATGAGCAATATTCCACGTGACTCGAATTCTAAATTCTTCACCAAAACAAGTAACTAATCCCAAAAGAATAACAAACATTCAAAACGGCTTAATACGATATAAAACCCTTCCAAAAAAGATAATTTAATATCCCACCATCCTCATTATTTTTAGTCACGCGAACGAATAACATTATATTCTGCACGGGAAGAGTGACTACGTAACGCGAAAAAAACTGTGCAGGAATAAACGGATATAAAGGAGGGGGTCGCGTGTACGTCGCAGCTAGATCCGGCGAAATAAAGTGGAAGAATTTAATTACGCTGATCCAAGATCACGGATGCTGAAGCTTCTGCTCCGCCGAGGAAGAGGGATCATCGCTAAAAACCGAAATGAAATTTCAAGGCGAGCATAGACGTCGTTCCTCCCTCGCTCGCATTTATCTCGTGGAAGAGGGCGGAAGGGGGGTGGGAGATCCACGGAGGCGGAGAGGACAAAACGACGAGGCCACGGGGCTGGAACGGATCTCGATGTAAGACCCAGATTTCCTAGAGACTGAACGAGGGGGGTTCTGGGGCGACCACCTGCGACAAATTATAGCCGAAGGAACATTCCTACTAACGCGACGGCCATATTGCACCGCCAGGATTGTCGCCTCGCCCCGTGAAAATCTATCGGGATTATTCAGGATGTCGAAGTTGCCCGTTCGAGGGAGGCATTTTGCGGCGCGTAATATCGGCAGCATTTATTAGAGGCCACCGACGACGGCGCCGCTTGAAAGGATGAACCGAGATTAATTATACTCTCCATCGACACCTCGACCTGAAGGCAGGCGCTAATTACTCAAAGGAGAGCGTCGCCTGCTCAGCTAACAGACGACGTTTCTCCTTTGTACTGCTCCAAGTGAATGTGTGTATGTACGTGCTTATCTTTCTGTTTATGGTGCTCGATGAATAAATTGTTTTTTGTGACGAGTCTCTGATCGGTGATCGTATAGATGTGGGCTTTGTTTGGGAATATATTTGCAGCAAAATTTGCTTCGCCTCTACGGTAATGGAAAGATATAGGTATTACAGAAAAATAATGTAGGATTGATGGAAATTTTCGAAATTAACGAGGGAAACAAGTGGTATATGCAGGGATGAGTTCTTGTTGAGAATTCTCTGATTCAACCCGTTTTTATCAAGAGAAAAGGAAATTGAGGAGACGGAATGGTACATGATGTAAGTGCGAGAAGTGAGAATTTTCAGTACTTTCTTTTTAAGGGAATACTTTAGTGTAACTGCCCGTTTTGCAACGCCATCGTCGGGACTTTATTTAACAAAAACTATATGTTTATACTATCTGGCGTTTTGCCTGCATATTAAGGTATGTTTGAAGTAATACTCAGAATTTTTGTGAACTTTTTTATCGCACATATACAAAGATATAGTCGGTGGGAGAAGCTTCTTCAGAAAAATTCTTTTCCGACGGGCGTTGGTGTGGGAACTGTTCTAGTCATCCAAAATGGAAACACTAAGGTTCATTTTCTTTATTATGTTTGTCGCTATGGTTGGGACCTCGGACGAGTTTCTATCTTCTATAAAATTAATTTTACAGAACGAAAACTGCTAAATTTATTAGCAAAAATCGAAGATTTTTTTCAAAATGCTGTCATTCTGTAAATTTTTATTGTTAGGGGGTCTCTGTGGTTCGAACCATAACGACAAACATAATAAAGAAAATAAACCTTAGTTTTTCCATTTTAGATGACTAGAACAGTTCTCACATCAACGTCTGTCGGAAAATAACTTTTTTTGACAATATCTATGTATATGTGCGATAAAAATGTTCAAAAAAAATGTGAGTATTACTTCAAACATATCTTAATATGCAGGCAATACGCCAGATAGTATAAACTTATAGTGTTTGATAAATAAATTCCCGAGGATGGCGTTGAAAAACGGGTAGTTACATTAGAGTACCCCCTTAAGAGATTTTAGTAAACTTTCTTTTAGCAAATGACACTAAAAGGCACATTTGGTATTACTACATCACTTCACTCTGTAAAGATATTTAAAAAAATACGGTCAGCCAATCATCTCTTGACCCATTGTGAAGTATAAAGATTCAGCAATAGACCAAAGTCTGATTTCCTCGACACATTTTGAACATTGCGCTTCATACGTCACACACATTGTTACCCACAAAATTTGAGCCAAATCAGTGGTCGCAAATTCACGAACCCCCTCCTAAGCTATATCTACCCAAAAAACCAACCAGTTCTTCAATTTTCGAATCACACGTAGCCAATGCAGATTAGTGAACGATTGAAAATCCTCGTTTCAGAGCAGACCACCCTGAACCACGAAGAATGTCCAACGAGTCGCGCCCCGTTTCGCTGACCAAAGTATCTTGAAAACATTTACGCCGCGCTCTGTTTGGTCGTTTTCTGTCGTCGATCCACGGTCATCGTCTTAAGCCCCCGAAAAGAGGCTTACACTGATTGACGGGGAAGTTACCAAAACTGCCGGATTGACGGTTTACACGGCCGTTCTCGCGGCATTAGGCCCCTCAGCTTTTCATTTTATCGGGCCCCTTGTCCAGCGTTGGCCGCCTCCGCTGGACGTGGCCCCCGAGCCTCGTCGACCACTTCGTATCGCGACGTTCCCGCGTAAGCCTGCTCTATTCGAGATTTAGAAAGCGATCTCCCCGACCTGCCACTCTGGCCCCCTCGGCGCGAAGAATCGAGAGCCGTAAATCCGATCGAACGTGATTTCGGAAGACGACCGACGGAATTAAAGATTCCTTTTTGGTCGCGTGACGGGTACAAGGGGAGCTGCGAGAATCATGCGCCGCGAGATCCTTCGATATGGTCATGATCGACCTCATGCAATGGATGGATGTCCCATGGGGCTTAATACAGACAGATAGGGCTGAGTTTTGGGATCAGGAAGTCGTGCACGAAGATTCCTCGAATGTTACTGCAGTTGGGAACTAATGAGTCGGACCTGAGTTAGTGTCTGTAAGTGTTGTTGAAGATCTTCCATGTAGACTGAGGCTGATATAGCAAGGGAGAAGTTGAAGGAATGTATTTCCATAGGAAGGATTCGGTGTGAGTTGCTGTTCTTTGTGAAACTAAACTTTGACAATGTCGATGAGGATTGTAGTTTTGTATAGTTGCAGTTAGTATTCGAGACATTCAAGATTCAATGTCTTTAATTGTGTAGAACTAGCTGGAACAATTTACATATATATCATAAATGACATATCACATTTATAAATTATGTAATATTTGTTCATATCTTATATAGTTCGAGAAATATCACTGAAGGGGTTGCCCTACCTTGACGGCCCGAAAAGAATGCGATATTTGGGATTTTTTGTAAGAGAAACCCTCAAATTACATTAATTAAAACCTTTATGCTTATATTTGTACATATTTTAGCATTTAAAAAAAAATCAATTAAAAAACACTACCTAAAACTTTAAACGCGTTTTTCTCGAAACGATAATTTTCGAATTGGTTAGCATGATATCTCAAAAACCAATCACCCGATTTACTTCAAACTTGGTATATATCTTCAGGTGATGTCCCATTCTCGTTAGTACTAAAACTAAGTCAATTTTTGCGAAATTAGACTTTTGCAACTTAAAAAACCAGCGATTTTTTTGCAGAAATCGAGGTCTGTTTTAGACGCTGCCATTTTTTTTTAATTTTCAGTATTTCTCATTTACGTTAATTCAGGCGATAGCGACACTAATACAGATTACACAAATTTTTAAATTTTCTATTACAGACAACTACAGCAGCTGATTTTATGCTAACCATGCGCATACGATTTTTGTAAGGCGCTCTATTTGAAGCACTATAAGTCCGAATATAACCACTATTTTTGCATACAATTTTTTTTCTTCATATTCTCCAAAGATTGAGAAATGAAGCCACAAAGCTGGACGTAAATCTATTTAATGCCTTTGTTTTAAAAAATTCCCAAATTTCGCGTCATTTTTCGTCCGTCAAGACTCCTTTACTTAAATGTGTCACGAATTAGTATTCATCTTATTGAATATACGAAGTAACATACCCGTACATGAACACATTTATCAATTCCTCGCATATCCATAGCACAAATTCCTACATAAATCCTCCAAATAACTCATCATCCACGCTCCCTCAGAACTCCGTTGTCCACGAGCATGATTTCCACACAGAACATTTCCAGCTTCAAGAAGTACAATACCGTTCGTTCACCAGAACGAATGGCGTAATGGAAAGTTCATTCAAAAACGTTCGAGCCGTATCCCAGAGCAACAGCATTACCATAATCCCACGGGACTGTTTGATCCCCGATCTGCCCATTCCATCCGTGCATTTAATTTTCCCACTAATTTGCTCGCGTCGTTAGCGACACAACTGCGAGGTGTGCGCGAGGTAAAGTCAGATGACAGCCCGCAGAAATAAGAGTCCCACGGCGCGGATACCATATCGCGACCGCGTCCTCGCCAAACAAGCACAATAGATCCGCTCCGCGAGGAGAACATTTTAATTAACGGGCGCGTTATCTTGTAAAGTATAAGCGTTTCGCCCGTGCCACCGCCGTCAACTTTCGTCGTCGGCGTCTTCAAGTGATTCGTATCGCGAGGATCTCGTCTACGACGGTAATGCGGGAGATCAAAGATAACGAGGGTTTACGCGGCAGAGGTTCTGAACTTTGGCGCAAACCGAGTGGCTCTCGTTTCAACCCCATTCACACAGCCCACGCCACGTCCACCCCCACCCTCTGCCATTACATCCAGCGTCACGACGCCCTAACACTAACTCGCGGCTTGTAATTAGAGCAACAATGCAGCCCGCACCTCCTTGCAGCCGCGAACTTCACCGCGTGTTATGCAATTATTATAAGTCAGGTGAAAGTAGCAGGGAGCCCTTCTTAACGATTGAAACTGCGCGTCCTTAGGTAGGTATAGGTACGATGTCGCTGTAACATTGTCGCGAGAAAGTTTCCTCAGTCAGTTCCAATCTGTTCGTCCCTTTTTCCTGAAGGTTCTATAAAGACAGGAAGATAAAGTTTGGTTATTTTGTTTGAATAAGTGAGTACCTTATAAATTTATTATTGGGTTTATTTGGGTTACAGCAGTGATTCCCAACCGGTGGATCGCGAAGTGTTTTCTGGGAGATCGCCACGGTTTTTCGTTTTTTTTTTTATATATTATTAAGTTAGAATTATATTCTGAAATACCTATTTTTAATGTGGTTTCTTATCTTCTTAAATTTATCTTAACTTATATGGTGGGAGGGGGTTGGGAGTCGCTGGATATTTGAATATTATAAAAGCCCTTCAAAAAAGGTTGGGAAACACTGGGTTACGGGTTATTTTTGAGGATTTTTTTAGTATATCAGCAATGGTGAGTTAGCTAAGGTACCCCGAGGTCATAAGCCCCAGACCCTGGAGGAATTTGGTGATGTTGCAGGTAAATTTGGGGGAAAAGGGTATGCCACTACATGCGACTCCAGGATATGGCTATGTAAGCTATGTCTTTTTAGGAGGATATTACAGTGCACTGCCAGTATTGCAGGCATGGCAGAGAAGAAGTATGAGCACATGAAAATTTGACTAAGTAGAAGAGAAGGGACGTATGTAGAAAGAAGTAGTGAGAGAATAAGGAGATAAGGACTGTCTACGTTCAGACAGTCGTTTCGGACGAATGTGACTGGAATAAATACATCTATAACTTTTGAACTGTACATAATTTTGGAAAATGTTTCGGACAAAAGTTACTCGAATTGATAAGAATTTTAGAGACGTCGGATCTTGAGATGATTCTTGACTTACACTCTTTTAAAAATTGGACAAAATTTCTAGCTACTGTTTCTGTTTTGAATTTGTAGCTGTTTGTTACAGCGAGTGATGATTTGTTTATACGTACGTTGATACTTTAAATCCGCCATTACTGTGTCAGTAAAAGGTGAATGTATGAGCATCGGTGGTTCAGTGGTAGAATGCTCGCCTGCCACGCGGGCGGCCCGGGTTCGATTCCCGGCCGATGCAAGATTTACTTTTTTTTGCTGTTATTTATAATAACAGAAAATATTCACACCTAACCTATTTTTACTTGGTTTATGCGTGTCACAGAAAGGAATCTTAAAAAGTTGATTTTTTTTTTTTTAAATAAATTTATTTGTGCTACACCGTGTCTCTAATTACTTTTGTAACAGATGTTCGTTTGAGAGTAATTATTATTTATGGTTAGTTGCTGGTTCAATAACAATTTATTTACAACGATCGTCACAAAGATCGATAAGAGCCACGTAGTATGATTTAAAATCTGACCGAGGTCTACGGCGAGCACTTATTTAATTGCGGGATATTTAATCAAAAACTGCACTACATTTATAGTATCTACAAAATCAAATCCCTTATAAAAAAAATTTTAAAAGCTTCTATACACCCTCCTTTTCCGAAACGCGGAGCTTTCACAGATGTGTATCTAACCGATAACAGAATCAAATTCCAAAATCTGACTGAAGATAAAATAAAATGTATCGACTAGGACAGAGACCATAAAACCTTACATATGATTATTTCCATTGATCGTTTCCCACTGTATTCTTTTGAGAAACACAACATCATAAACAGGAAAAATTTTAACAAAGATAAGTGGAACGAATTCGAAAAATTTCTCTGGGATAGATCAGAATCTCAAATTCGAAACGATAAAAAACTGTCAATCAACGAAATAGACAAATACATCAACGATCTAAATATAATCATAGAAAGTGCTCTTAAAGGGCAAATCCACGTTGAAACAAAAATATCGTGTCCCACATGAGACTTTAATCTCCATTATTATTCTTTTATTTCCATTATTTACATTTTGGTGTCGCTGAGATTTTTGTCTTATAATAGAAAAGTCTCATGTAAAGTCTCATCGTGGATTCCCACCTTTAATCACACAGTCCCTGTACAGAAAACCAACAGTAACTCTACAGACAAATTTATCACCCCAAACATTGCCAAGCTCCGAAATCACAACAGCTACATCACAGACACAGAGCTGGTATGTGTGCAGATACCTTTAGAAGCAGATCAAAGCTGCAGAGATATTGGAAGAGAAATTAGAAACTCAAAATAATAAGGAAATAGTGGGAAACGAAAGTAATAAACAAATTATTGTTCATACTACACCGAAACAGAACTGAGCACATGTGACAACGATACACTCTACTCAGCACGATATCCACATATCTATCCCCTTATCTAGCCACTTATCAGGCACAAATGACACTGTCCACACTCTTCGGGCTAGCTCTTAAATGCGCATTTATATGATAATTTTATTCGCAAAGATATCTCTACATTTCACACCGAAACAGGACAATCATAAAGCTATCAACCACAAAGCCTAATTTACCATATAGTACTAACATTGATTGCTCTCGGCATATTTATAGCACTGACATTTCCACCTAACGATCACAATAAGTAATGTCGATCGAAACAACGAAAGTAAAAAAGAAGAACCAGTATCGGACGTAAGTAAATGACACTTTCCTACGACTGCACCATTACAGTCACCTTTCCATATGGCCTTGGGAGGGCGATTGCTATGGCACCATTCCTTAAGATAACAAATATCTTTTTGGAGAAAATACAGCTTAATTTATACACAACAAGGTGTATATCTAAATTTTTAAATATGACCTTTCTTTATATGAAAAAAAAATCATAAATATAACCCGATTTTCCGACCTGTCAAGGGTATGTCACCCCTTAAAGGATTCTTTTAAATTACCCGTAGAGCAACACGTTGATTAATTATTATTTATCTTAAACTACTTCACTTATTTGAAACTCCTTCTTAGAATTCCTTTGTGGATTCCTTCGTAATCGTTTACCAAACAAACGGTACAGAGATGAAATTTTATGGCGGATACCTTCCATGAGTATTCATTGCATTCGCGCGCAACGGAGGATTATCATAAGTTGTGCTTTATTTCGCGCGCACACGTGGCACATGGGAAAGGGGACGATTGTGTTGTCGGTCGGGCATAAGGCGGCATTTTAGCGTGACATAATTTGTCACGCTGTAATGGGCCATGGAACCCTGCTTGGTCGCACGCGAACCACGCGCTGCGCCAACAGAGACTTCCTTCTGATTATTTCTTCATCTTTCACGTGTCTTTTCGCTTGCTGACTAGCGATACTGAAATTTCCTTGTATTTTATTATGAGTCGAGATGATCGATAGCGTTGAGGGTTTTACAGGAGTTAGGCTGGCAAGCCATGTCGAGGAGAGGGTACAGAACTCTTCGAGAAACAAGAATTTCTTTCTTTTGGAATAGGGTACACTCAAAAAATTAAACTTAATTAACCTTTGGACGGTGGATAGCTTGACTGTCGGTGTCGCACATGGGATTCAATTAGACCCATAATTTTATTTATACAACTGTTAGAATAAGCATTTATAGTAAATTTTGATCTTGTTCTGATTTGAAATTTTAATTCTTTTTATTAGTGACACAGGTCAGGAATGGATGAGATAAGTAGGTACTTTTGGATGGGTACAAATGGACCCTGCCTCCGTCATATGAATGTTAAAGTACTAAATAGGTAGGAAGTGTAAGGAGGCTTCGCCAAGCAGATCTACTACGTTATTCTTCATCCCAAAGTTCTGTATTAGGGCTGTAACGAATATTCGAATAATCTAAGTATTCGAATTTGAGATTTGAATATTCGAATAATCGAAGTATTCGAATTTGAGATTTGAATATTCAAATAATTAGGAGTATTTGAATATTCGAACATTATTCGAATAATTAGAAGTATTCGAATACTCGAAGCGGTCGAATTTCGGATTGCACCGAATAGGAATCTGAATATGAAATATGTTTTCACACTTTATCGTAAAATTCTTTTTCTATTGGCCTTTACAATTATTTGTTTCTCAAACGATAAATTCCATAATTATTTTACAATCGTTATTCGAACAAAGTATTCAAATAAAAAATGATGATTTATTCGAATAAACAGAAGGAATAATTGGTTGTAAAGAGTAAATATTTATTATTGCAATAAAATATAGTACTAAAAAGAATTGATTCGAATAATTGCGTTACATAAGTATACATTTATTCGAAAAAATTGGAATAATGCCCAATTCTGTTTCGCAGTCGATCTACGCGACTTCCTTTTCAACATAAAGTTTGAAACCTTAGTACAAGCAGACATTTTTATAGAAAACAAAAAATTTACCAAAGATTGATAAAGTTCCAAATTTATCAATAATTTTTGAATATTCGAATACTCCTAATTATTCGAATTATTCAAAGAAACTATTCGTGTTCGAAATTATTCGAATATTTACAGCTCTATTCGGTATTCTTTAAAAGCAACATTCACTGACAGTACCTATCTCTGATAATTCGTCGAGCGTGTAATTATTAAATGTAGTACCTATAAAGGATCCTCTTGGCTCCAAATCTACGATCCATCGAAAAGGATGAATCATGGAATGGCATTTACTGTTGATCCTCTTGTCTCTTGCAATATTGTGCACCTTCTGCAAGGGAAGCATCTATCCTGCTTCAACTCTCTACCCGAATACGCCTCGAAAGTCGACTGAAGTTGTGACCGCCAAAGACCTGGATCACCATAAGCGCGAAGTGCACTGAATTGACGTTTCATGCATTAAGCCAGGAATGAGCGTGTAGACCCTCGACGTCGATGGGCGTGAAATAAATCACGACAGCGTAAACTCATGATCGGAACGGTGGCTTTTGCCTGATCGATTAATCGGCGAATGGGGAACGGAGAACGGTGGGATGGGAAAGCATTGCGCAAGTATCAGGCGTTTAAGAATATTCTGTAGCGAATGATGCACAACTGGTTGCTGCTGGGAACTGTGCATTGCCAAATGTTAATCCTGTTTGTCGTAAATTATGAGTGCGCGGAGGTTCGTCGTAAGAATTGGAGCAGAAAAAAGAGAGAAAGAAGAATAAAATTGGAGTTTCTTCAGGCTGAAAGTTATGACGCTGCCAGATTAACTGAAACACTCAATGGTTACGCGATAATGAGAACACGAATGCTCGGGTAAGATTAATTTGGCCGGCACAAGAATGGCCTTCCAAGATTAAATTTGATCTTATTAGCGTCACTGGCCTCGGTGGTCGATGGCCTACATTTCGTGACGCTTAAAGAGGGCCACTTGAATACTCGGGAATAATTATCGGAGGATAATGAGTACTTAGGCACGCAACTTTCTTTCAAGTGGAATTTATATGGAGAACTACACCTAATTTCTGAATAAGTAATTTTTAAGTAAACTGCGAATGAAATTTTGCTTCACTCTGAGCCCGCTTTTGTCCTACAAGACAGAACAGTAACATTTACCTATTATAATAATTAATGTCGCGCATTTCCAATATCCATTACATAACTCTGACGATCTCTAACGATTCAATCTGTTTGAGATTGAGCAGTCGTTGGAGAATTCTTATGGTTTTTAACAAAGATCATTTTATTTCATCCGCAGTTGCTGGTAGCTGAATTTGCGACTGAATTTTGGGAAAATGTGCAGACGAGTAAACAAGAAGAGATATATGTAGATACGGTTACAAGACGTGGTTTGTTCGATCGACACAGATACATAATAGCTTGAAAATGCAGATGAATGAAACATGAATAAATTGCGCATATTAAGAAATTTTAAGCATCGTCCTTGTTACAATAGGAAACAAATTCCCAGTGGCGGTTTCAACGGGCGGCCAATGAGGAATTGCCGCCAGGGCCCTTGCCCAGAAGGCCCACCAGGGCCCCATCTTCAAAAAAACCATGATTTTATCCAAACAGTAGTATATTTTTTTCCTGTACTACTATATTTGGCCCGTTTTTAGTAAACTACTTCTTCATTTTCCCGAAAAATGGGCCCCCAGAACGTTTGCCACCTGGGCCTTTTTCCTTAAATCGGCCCCAGCCAATTCCTTTCAACAACCAACTTCTCAGCCTCATCTATCGCAGCACAGAAAGCGAATCAATTTCAACGAATTCCCAGTTTTTGCCTTGATACCACAATACGCTAACTGAAAAGCAGCCATCGCTGAAATAATCAGATAAAAAGTGGGGTACGCGAAAAGAAAATCACGAACGCTTGCGGGGATGCACGGAACGGGCAAATTCGGGAACGTTATTTCCGCGGGGAGAATGCAGTTTCTTTCTTCTTTGTTATCGGAAGAGACAGCTCTGGGTAAGCCAATTTGTAGCGGGACCCGTTGGAAAAAGTTTCCAGTAGCGGGGGAATCTTAGAGAACCGCGGGCACAAAATGTCCCAAGGACGCGGCCAACTTACGAATGGTAACAATGCAACGTGCACCGGATGTGCATCCTTGTACCAGCCACTCGCGGGCCCAGTAACTCTGTAATCCACTTCGCAAGTTCCGACTCTTCAGTCGGGATGTTTCAAGCTGGATATCATCTGTCCACATTCCATCAGAGTCTGCGGTTTAATACGAAAATATTTATTGCAATACCAACACACCCGCATAGTTCACACGATTTTCATGAATTTTCATGATCACCGTGATGAGAGGAGCAAAGGTGTACTCACCTTTTCCTTGTCACTTTGAGGAGAATGAACATTTGCGTCATATCTCAGCTAGCGCTACAAAAGTTCAGTGTGAAGGGAGTTAAATACATTTTGAAATGCATACAACCAGAGATACAAAATAACAGTTATTTTGACATATTTTTGGTAAAAAGTTATTAAGTAAATATTTGATTTTTATTTAAATGGAAGCCAGTTATCATTAAATCTCAAAGAAATTTCTCAAAAAATGAAATGATTAAAAAATATTAATTTTTAATTGTTCTAATTACGACTAATTATTATGAATAATTAAAAAAATATTTGGTCACCAGTAACCATTATCGATGGCGGAAATTTAATCTTGGTTACCGGTAACCAATACAAGTGACCGGAATTTTATTTTAATTACCGATAACCATTATCGACGGCGAAAAATTTAATTGGTTACCGCTAACCAATATCGGCCGAAAGAAATTTCTGATTACATTCTATCATTGTCAATTGTTATTAACATTACTGATAATTAGTATTCATTGACAACATGAAAAAAAAATTAATTATAAAACTTAATTATTTTATTAAGCAGAAAATGGTAAATTGTACTAAAATATATTTTATCCTATTCTTTGTTTTATATATTTTCATACCGCTTTTTTGCTTAATAAAATATACAAGTTTTATAATTATTATTTTTTCATGCTGTCGGTAAATACTAAGTATCAGTAATGTTAATAAAAATATTTGACAATGATATTGGTTAACGGTAACCAAAATAATATTCCGGTCATTTGTATTGGTTACTGGTAACCAAAATTAAATTTCCGTCATCGATAATGATTATTCGTAACCAAAATAAATTTCTCGTCATCGATAATGATTACCGGTAATCAAAAAAAATTTAATCATTTATAATGCTTATTCGTAACCAAAATCATTTAATTCAAGATATTAACTCTTATATCATAACTTTTAAAATTCGACTTATAACAGTTTTGATGTCTGTACATATCAATTGCAGAGGAATTGGTAATCTCCTAAGATAATCGAATAAATCCACCCTAATACATATCTTCAAAAGCCATCAATTTTATTGTGTTCCTTCGTTCTCATAAGGTCCTATATGATGTATGAAAATCAAATAATTTCATAAGATTGACTAAATGACAACAATCACACTTAAATAAACGATGAAACTAATACAATCAAGATTACCAAATTCAGCAGAATATCGTCTTGTCACGAAACGAAACCCTTACCGAATTTTCTTGTTACTGTCTCCATTATCGTAAAATTCGAAGCAACTAATTTCCGAGCGTATTCTGCGAACACCCTGTATAATGAAGACGCAGTCCAGGCTGAGTGGATTTTCACGAGGGTTTCGAAATCCTCGAAAAGGCAAGACTGGAAGGGACGAGTCCTAAGCGAGTTTCGAGAGGCCGAATCGTCTATAGCAGGGAAGCACTTCAGCTTCAGCTGGCGCTAATCGCGGGATTATGTTTTACGCCGGCGTCAGCCTGCACCGCGTGCACATTTGCATCTTTATCGCCGTGATGCTAGGCAGACCAGTGCTGATGACGACATTCGCGGAGGACAATGCAGCGACGAACTCTTCTTCGTTTGCAAATAATTAATTCCACGCGATAACCGTACATATGTGACACTATGAGCACGGGCAATGATATTAGACGTTCGTCAAAGTAATTATCAAAGTGCATTTCGATAATCCGTTGCTGTTCCAAAGTGTGACAACATTTATTATTCTCAGAGAAATTTGCGATCTCTCGCTCGCCTTCAAGTTGAGAATAACAATGACAGTAAATAGTGCTTGTAAGTGGAACACAAATCCTAACCGGTACAAAAAGAATACCAAAATCATAAAAAAGAAATACTCTAGTCAACGTCCAAAAATGGAAAAACCTGGATAAGTGATCTATCTCTTCATACTGTACCACAAAGCTCGCAATAATCTCTGGCCCCTCAACAGAAAAGAACGAAAATTCCTCAATTCTTTTTAATCCCAATTTCAGAATCTCGAGCTCAAATGGTCCAATTTGATATTTTGTAGCATCTCGCCCATTGTTGTCAGTCTCCATCCTCGATGTCTCCCAGAAATCTTATTCGCAAAGGATTCCTAGTACACGAGACACGAGCAGAAATTGTCGCACCTTTAACTTGGCGCGCGCGAATTTTATTAGGTAATTAACTTTGATGGTAATTCAATTTCCGTGTAATTGCGAAACCCAATTACCCCGTCGGCGATTCCCCGCGGTATCGACGTTTACAAAAGGCTGGAATAACGAGTGACCCGCACACGCAGATCAAAGGGAACCGAAATGTGTTAGTTTATGAGCTGGTCACGGGATGCAGCCACAGGAGATGCAACAGAGCTCGTTGCTTTGCACACAGGGCGTACGCCCGCACGCGAATTTGCATCTTTATCATCGTATCATTTGCAAACAGGGGCCACGTTCCGCTGATGTCGACGTTGCATGACTTGATGACAAAAGGGCTATTATTGTATCCCAGCCGCGGCAACGACGAGCAAAGCATTCGCTCCATCTTCCCTTGTGTTTCCTTCCCTTAAATATAACAATAACTGTCGTACGACTTGCATACGCTTTCCACGTCCTCTCAGAGCTCCTCCTTTTTGTATTAGCCAATTTTCAAGGGGAAACAAGCAACAGTACTTGCCTTGGTATTTCCATGCACAAGGAACGCACTTTACGCTACACGAAGCACCTCTCGAGACAACCCATGACCCAAGTGCCAGCCCCTTTGCGTTATACAGTCGCTTAAACGTCTGCGCACACTTGCCAGTTCCGTGTCAGTACCATTCCGGCGTACCCGTGGTAAGAAGAAGAGACCATCTACACCCTTCTTCTTCTTATCACTGGCACGCCGGAACGGTACTGACATGGAACTGATATGTGTGCACAGACCTTAAATGGCGTAGAGGGTCTCTTCTTCTTTAAAAGTCTTTGACCTTAAAGATCTGCGCACACATATCAGTTCCGTGTCAGTTACATGCCGTCAGTGGCGTCGTGAAAGATATCGTCTGCTTGCTTTGGAATGGAGCAGTTCACACTTGTCTGTTAGCGTCACCAAATTCAAGGGTGAGGTCGAGGGCGGATGGCCCCATGCTGTCTTGCCTTCAAGGATTTTATGGCAGGGACTTAGCCTGCGTGCGGTATTGATAGAGGATACGCGAGACTAAACAGACCTGGCGACGGGCGATGGCTGATGACCACGTTGGGTCTCCTAGCCATCAGGTGTCGAAGGATTGGTTGTTTAGAGTAAGATAGAGATTATGGGAATGGCAATCGACCCGACGCCTCATTACCAAAGAATAGGGACTCTGTTCCTGGAGGATCTGGCCACGGAGTGGGGCAGATTTCGTCTTCTGGTAAGAGGACTGTGATGAACCACACGGCACTTACCCCAGAACCGTCCTGGAGCGCACTTCCTTAGTTTCTTTTCCATCCGTACAGGGTAATTTTCTAACATGTCAGTTCCATATCCGTACAGAGAAAGTCGACTGCCTCTCCGTGCACGTCAGTTCCGTGTTGTCAGTGTCAGTGTTAAGATATGTCATTTGCTTGCTTTACAATGGCGCAGTTCACACATGCCTTGTTGGGGATGTCAGTGTGAAACCCGCATCTGTACGGTAAAGCTAAAAATTGGTTGGCAACGAAATTTTGGTTTTTGCATTGTCGGTGTGTTTAAATCGCTTCGAGGAGACCTTGTTTTATAGGCCCTAGAGACTCTACGGCCTAGAGTCATACAGATAAAGAGAGCAATAAGCCATTCAGTAATGAAAATGCCAATTTCTATATTTCGTATTAGATCTTCATTGAAGTAAATGGATTGTTTTTCTGATGAAAATGACACCAAAGCATGCCTCATGGAGTGTGGATATCTCTGAATAATCGTCACTGGCATCAGTGGACGCGATACGGATACAGAATTGATACGGAACTGATATATAAATTGCTGAGTCTCGCCCATTACTTCTCTTCGTGTTTATTGGGAATGTAATAAAGGCGTTTTATTATTATTGTTATTATTATTAATATTATTATTACGTGTACCCAGAGCTTTAAACAGGCAGTTCTGTATATTTTTGGTAGTTATATGAAAAAAAAAATTCCTCCCCGACGGGGAATCGAACCCCGGTCTTCCGCGTGACAGGCGGAGATACTGACCACTATACTATCGAGGATCCGTGGTATAGTACGAATTTTAAATTCCGTTTTCCTGTACAGAATGTTTTAATATTAAATTATTATTAATTTAAATGTTAAATTACTATTCAGTTAAGTATTAAATTAGTACTAATTCAAATATTGAATTAAAAATAATTAAAAATGTTGAATTGCTTTTATTTCAAAATATTCTAGTATCATTATGACTTCAAAATGCTGAATTATTGTTAATTCAAACATCAAATTATTATTAACTTACTAAAACAATTATAAATATTAATTACAAATGTTACGTAATATTTTATAATCTTAGTAACACATAGAACGAGACACAACTGGAATAAACGAAGAGGTATCAAACGCCTGAAAAGTCGATTCTTCTCAATATATTATTGACGAGATGTGTGTTGTACGATGGCGCCAAAATTCAATACTATTTACTTTAACAAGTCACTGACTAATTTTCAAAGGCGTCAAGTTTCAAAGGCGATTTTCAAACTTTCGGTTGACCAGACTGTTCTGATGAATTTTCGCTCGCGTCAGTAAAAAGTTTTCCGAAGAAAAGGAAAAGGGAAAAGAAGATGACTAGCGAAGAAAATACCGTTGAGGCTGTCGAGAAACTTGTAAAGAGCACAAAGGAGACAGAAAATAGTGCTCGAATCCGTCTAGGCCTGGGACAAGTTTATTGTAAGAGACGAGGACTGGAACCTGTGAGAACCCCACATATTCGAAAGCGGAATGTTTCAGAAGATATCGTGATTATTATTATTATAAAATACAAGAAGAATTTTCTTTGCCCGAAAATTAAGCTATTCTTTATGATTCTTTTTTTTTTGAAAATGAAAAGTTAGAAAGATGGGGTTTATTCCAAATGAAAGATGACTGTTTGACAATATTAAAAGAATTTTTATTTTAAAAAAATGCAACCGGAGTGGAGCAGGAGCGGAGCTGGAGCAAATATTTTGATGTCGGAGCGGAGCAAGAGCGGACCAAGTAAAAAATTGGCCTGCTCCAATCCCCTGATTAAAATAGGTTTACTGCCATCTTATCATTACTTGTAAAGTGGTCTTATTGCCCTTCTGCACTTTCGTAGAAACAAATTTCACATTTTAAGAATTTTCAATTCTTCATTCTTCAACCATAATCCACCTTATGTTTAACTACAATTTCTCACTACCCTCCAACATCTGACAGTCGACGCAACAGGCGTCAAAGAGAGGGAAGCCCAGACGATCTCACGCAAGCCTTCCCCCGCGCCTTCCACAAATTTGCAATAACGAATTCCGCGTAACGCAGCGTCCCGTAATTGCAACGAACGGCTTGGGGTAGTGAAATTCGGAGAAGCAACGACTATAAGTTTCCGATGAGGCCGCAAAAAGTGGGGACCGAAAGGGGGGGATCGAAGGACAATGCTTCGACAACCAGCACGGGACGAAAAGGGAAAGAAACTGTCGGGAAAAAGAGGATAGGTACACGGTCTCATGCTCCTTTATCTCGGTCAATTCGTTTTATCAGCATCGTCGGGCAAAAGCGGATGATGAGTTTTCCCTTATTTGTTTTCATCCAATAAGCGAGAAACGCGCGGGCCATCTTGTTCTGTCGTTTACCAGACAGATCCCTGGGGACTTGTCTCACCTAATCCAGATCATCTGGCCGAAATCGGTTTGACAATCATGATGCTCATAGAGAAATTCGGTCTTGGTGGTTAGAAAAGCCGAGTCTTTAATGAGGGGGAATGGATGGAAGATGATAAAGCATAGTAGAATCCACGTTTTAGGAAGATTCTCGTTGCACGAAATAAGGAAAATTAAATTACAAAACATTGAAGAATCTAGAGGCATTGAAATATTCCAGAATCTATGTTTAGTAATCTTTGAGTTCGGTATTGTAACAGGAACCCAATTCAATTAATAATTATTATTGTCACGTTTCATTTTGGTCTAGCATAGTGTACCTACTCAATCGCACTTCATACCTACTCAATTTGTTATCATCCAGTATAGAGCACTGACCAATCTCTTTGCAATGAATATATGGGTAAAAAGAAGAGTTCACTTAAAAAGAAATATTTACGAAATATCTATTTCCAGCGATCGAATACTCCCAACCAAAAACTTCACGTTGTGAACAGGCACAGTAGTCGTTTCGAGATTGAAATCGCTCCCGTCAACGGAAGGAGTTAATTAATTTTTTAATTAACACCAGCCAAAACAGAAAGCCAAACCAGTTTAAGGGAATTTCACGTGAGAACGGAAACGCTGTCGATCGATTAATTCAAGGAACTCGTTCACCTTGTTTACACGGGAACCCGTCGAGCGGTACTCGACGAACAAGGCAACGAGGAAAATACAAAAGTACCTGGCTAAATATAGGAAGCAAGGTAGTCACAGATGTGACTGAGAAAAAAAAAATATCGAGTATGCTCAACTATACATCCAAAATTTCTAAAAAAATGTTCAGTGCCAAAATCGAATTAGACTGTTAATAGCGCGGAATACGATACAAATGAGAAAAGAGTCCGAAGTCCGAATCGCAATGGAGAAACAAGTGTTTCATCGATGTACAACTTAATCGAGTCACAGCGAAACCAGTTCTTTGACGAGTTGATCAAACTCATTCAACTGGTACTGACGAACTCCAAACAAATAAATGCAACATTCAAGGCCTGGCATGCACCACGCGATGAGATCCATGCATCATCAACGTGATGGAATACCTTGGTCGAGAGACAATATTAAGTTTTTGCGCGTGCATGCATGCAGATTATGCGACATTACAATCAGAATCATTAATCGCCAACGTGCCTCGTGATAGCGACTGACGAACACTGAACTTTAAATTTTCTCATGGAATAATGTTGAAGAGAAGTAACAGACTGCTATGATGATTTCTGCTTGTTTCGTTACGTGAACGACATAATGTCGAATCAATGAACTGAAGGTGCTTCCTTCGTTTAATTACTAAGGAAAAATATTGGACTATTTTAGATTATAGTTTCCTATATTCAAAAATTGTAATGCAATAATACTGGCTTCCTTAGTTAAAATATTCCTACCTAGCATTTTACCATTTTTCAAGAAATGTTGAAATATTTTAAGTTCTAGACGTCTTTTACCATTTAAGCAAAGTTAGAAAACCCTACGTGCTTTGTAAATATCTAGAACCAGTCTAATTTATTTTTTTTACGAGAAGGGCACAAAGAAAATGATAAAACTTCAGTTTTCTCGGATGTTTCGAAATGCTAGATAGGACATTTTAACTAAGGGGTATGTAATATCACATATTTTTTCTGGTTTTAATATTTGTAGATCGTGACATTACAGCGAAACCATCGAATATGGTAAAACATCTGGCGTGCACCGCCGTAATCCGTTCTGGTTTGTCCTTCGTAGCCAAGCCAGTCGACGATGCGTAAAATTAGACTCCACTCTCGCTGGAGACTCCACCGATACCGATACTAAGATTTCCCACGTGACATTAACTCACCATACCACCGTATAGTTAACTTCCTAGCAGAATTTCTTTATTCCGTGCACGAGCTTTAAATCCCAAGTTTTCTTGGGCACATACACAATTACACAGCCCCCGTCCAACCACGGAAAGGTTCGAAACAAATGGCCGAAAGGTTTGGCTGAGATTACGCGACAGAAATGTTGAATTATCCCTTTTTAATACAATCCATTAAACAGTCCATTATATTCGAATTTTGTATGCACACTGTCTTTGAAAGGGTATCTCTGAAACGTTTTCAGGGAAGGCTCGTCTCACTCGTTTGCAAGGAATGTACTTTCAGTTCCTTTATGGGCAATATTTTAGTGAATATGGTAGATCATACAGCTCTGGAAGGCTGAGACAGCGTTATGCCCAGTTGGTCATATTCTTTCCAGCTACCCTATCGAAGGTAATTCTAATCGACAAAGATCGCTTCGTGCACCCAGAGTGCATCCGGATAAAACTTGTTAAAGCTGAGACTCAGGCTTCTTTCGTCTTACTCTGCTTTAGACTGCTTCAGTTTGAAATTTTCTTGAGCTTCTTAGAACCATCTTCGCTCTTCGGCAGGCTTCTTTAGTCTTCTTCAACATTCCCTAGTTTCTTCAAGACTTCGAGAATATTCTTCAAACTGTACCAATTTTCTTATGTTTTCTCTATAACTTCCTTCGTATTCTGTTCCTCAGCTTTCCACGATGTTTTTCATTCTTCTTAAGTACCACCAAATGGGGTAATTTTAACAAGTGGGGTAACTTTGACCACAAAACTAGATTTTAAGACAAATTCCTCTAACATCTATTGTACATATGTATAACAGGTGTTATTCTCAGGCGAAATGCTTTATGGAAAGTTTTCTGCATAGAGTTGTGATAGTTTGTCTGAGGAATTTGTTTTAACCCTTCGTGGTCACACATTCTTATGTCATTCTTGGTTTACAATTTTCGTATTTATTAGTCTTTTTCTAAAAATGTAAATTTAGATATGTTGAAATTCGTATTTAAAAAAATAGTTGTAGATAAAAGCAATTTTTTTGTTATAATGCACCAAATTTTTAAATTTTATTATTAAGTGAAAAATTACAGAAATATTGGCATATACATATTCTGGGGTGTGATACACCCGGTCGGACTACGAAGGATTAAAATCTAGTTTTGTGGTCAAAGTTATCCCATTTCACGGTAACTTCCAATCTCTGTTACACTCTTATTAAATTTCCCCCAGTTTGTTTCATTTTCCATTTGTAGATTACTATCAAAAATCATTATCTACAATCATTACAAGCTTCCCAACTTGCAAATCCACAATCCTTCCAAATATTGAATATTAAACAACTTTATTTCTGTTCCCAATTGCCACTGCAAATTCTTTAGTGTGCAATGCACAATGTTAAAATAAATCCATCAATAAGAAAGGATTAATGGTCTCCTGTATTCAGCTATTTCCGTTTTCGTTTCTGCTGATGGCGAAACGTCCCTTTGCGCGCGAATAAGCGGCTCATACCTCAACTCCTCGAATTTACGGTCCGAAGTACATAGTGTTTGCTATTTTGCGGAATGAACGCAGCCAGCTCGACCCCGATGTACAGCTTTAATTAAGGCTCAGTATCAGCCCGGCAATTTGCGTGCAATTTTCTTTAAGATAAGATAAGGAAATGAATTTCGGTAGCCCCAAGAACTTCCGCGGTTGGCGTTATGGCGTCTTGCAATTAGAAATGAAAATCTTAATGCTCGGTACCTCGAGTGACGTTAAAAGCCACTGACTTAGAAATCTCTGTATTTTTGTATCCTTTTTTGCAACAGATTTATGATTAATTTTCAATAACAAATGCGTCGACACAGATCTAATTTACAACAGTCATTAAAACACGGATATGTTGGCAGTTGAATAAAAAATTGCGAGAGTTACGACAGCAAATTAGTAAGCAAGAATGGTAAACCAAGTTAAATTCAGTTAAACCAACTGATAGGCAATATCTTTCAAGCACTTCAGGATAAGGAATTTCGGAGAATTTAAATAGGAAAATTTCGTGAATAATTTCCTATCTCCCTGAGGCGTTATAAAGCAGAATAGAGAGGCACGAACAGAAACAGCCAGTGTGGACGAAGATAATTCGCAAGAATTATGTGGATGGTGCAAGGCACTCAATCTTCGAGTAATCACTGGTTGTAAATGCTTGAAGGAAATGCAGGACTATTCCCCTTCAGCGATACGAGCTTGTCGCAAAGGAATCTTGTACTCGCTTTTATCGATTTGATACGCTCATATCCTATGGGCAGGGAAATCGTCAGAATATACTAATCGACGAGGCGTCCTACTCTGTGCTTCACAGCGTACTAAAGGCATACGCTAATAATAGCTGGTATGGAGTCTCGGAAAGGGGACGAAGAAATCACGGGAAGAATACATCTACTTACTTACGAAATATAAAAAGTTTTAAAACTCTAGTCAAGATACTGTAAGAAATGCTTAAATAAATACACTTCTGTTTTTTATAAATATCACCAACACCAATTCAATGCGATAATTTGGATGCTAATTGAAGATCAGTTTCAGCATCCATCGAATGGAAATTGATTATGTTTTGACATAGTTCCACGTTGACTCCTATTTACTGTTATACGAGCCAAAAAACAAAAAGTGTAAAATATAATTGATATCCAGAACTACATACGTATATATTAAATAATTTTTCAGAGTATAGATATACTACGTCATTTGCAAACCAAGGATTGAGAACTTGATGCAGTTCCAGGAAGAAATGAAGTAGTATGTTTTAAGTCATCGCGAAGAATTGGACCTTTTACTATGCTCGCAAGGAACGATTGTCTTCGTTCATGGGAACCCGTGCTTTTTCCCCTAGATCACTGTAGATCATCGACTGGTTCAGCGTGGCAGCGATACCAGGGCACGCGGTTCCAGCGCCACATTTCAAAAGTTCAAGACATTCTCGAAGCATTCCCGCGACGAGGGACCACAGATTCGGGGTCCGAGTGGTCGGTATCCGACAAATGTAACGTCCAGTTAAAAACGTAGTTTAGGGTTTCTTACCCATCCTCTGGCTCCTCTCTGGTCGCCAGGAGTGTGCGTGTACAGTTGTGACGGGATTCCATTGGAGCCTCTTTCGCGGACTGTGGACCATCTGTGATTCGCGTTCGAGTACAACGTGTTACACAAAAGCGTGCACGGGAACATTTTTACAAAATGCCGTCCCTACTGTAAGCGTCGATGTCAATCTGGCTGTTCAAAGAAATCTTGTAGGGCGTGAGTTCATGGAAGTAAATTGGAGCAATTGCAGTATCGAACAAGAAATGTGATCGATTGCTTCAGCAGATTCCAATTCATTGAGGTATTGAGTGGATGAAGGAGAACATAGTTTTCGATGGGTGTTGGCTTGACGTATTTTGGAAATTTGATAACTAATGGATCCTTCATTAACCCTTAACTAGGCACGTGGAGTCTGGAAGACTCCTACAGAATTATTTTTCCTAGATTTTCCTTCTTTTCATTTGACCTTGTCTTACAATATGTCGTGTCATGAAGACAACTTTCAGTGGTTTTGAACAAAACATGCAAAAGTGTCTTTTCAAATGTGTAATAAAGTCATCAATAACTCCAATAACTATATGTAAAAAAATTAATTTAGGTTTGACAATGTTAAATTATTAAACAGGAGCTATTTATGTTACAAAGTAGGACGTCACCGGTTAATGGTTAAGTCACCTGTAATGATGAATCTCAGGAATTGAATGTACCTACAATTACTATCACCACCCAAAATTCTGGAAGCTACATACACTATATGCACATCTTTCATCCCTACTATTTGGTTCATACTTCTAAATTATCATGGGACTTGATTATCTCAAGTAGTAACATCTATTAAAGCTATAGGAAAGAAGATAGAACATAATCGACCTGCTTAAAAAAATGTCCATCTCCGATTACATAAACTCACTAACCAACACACAACTCTTTACAACCGCCCCATTCATCTTCCCAAAGCTACCCAAAAGTGTACCCCGCTTATACCTGCCCAATCGTCACCTAGTTCCTCGTCGTCTCATTCAGAAATCGCCGAGCAGCGAGCAATTAAGAGCCATTAAAACCGGCCACGACCAAAGGGCCACAATTTACCGCGGATGCAGCTTGTCATCAATGGATCTGCAGCCTGCCCCCGCCCGAACCGTGTAAATCGTCGCCAAGAATGTCTCTGGCCAGGGCCCAGCAGAGTATACATGTCGCAGAACAGCGGCAGAAAAGCGGCAGAACAAGGATGTCGACGTCCTGGGCGAGGAAGAGGAGCAGCACCATAGGTAGGACAGAACAACCCCCCAGGGCCCACGGAACGAAAAGCAGAAAGGGAGGCGGTCAGAGGGGGCCCATGCAGGAGCAAGAAGCGCAACAATGCGGCTGGGAAGCGCGGCGGGCCCCCGTCCGTGTTCGCGAAACCGGTGGAAGGGGGACAGGCAGTACAGGTAATTATCTTAGTTCCAGGTTTAATAGACGCCCGGTATTTCGGATTGGCCCTAATGACGGCGTTTACTGAATTTATATCGCCGTGCCGCCGCTGAGCCTTCAAATTGCCCCGCGCTAAATTATCCGTCCTTCTCTGTCCTGGGCCCCGTCCTCGGTTCCTGGACCTGACCCACCCTCCTTCTGTTCCTCCCGCCTCTCCAGGCGTGCTGCTCCGCGGGTCGAAAGGGGCCACCTATCTTTCTTTCCTCGTGTCGTCCGCGGCATCACCGAGGCCTCCTTTCGTCTTGATGTATGTTCAATTATTTGTCCACGTGGTCGTGTTACGGCCGCTCCCCCCTCGGGAGGACTGGCCGCGAGAGGCTTAGGCGACCGCGGCGGACAGCGAAGCGGGAAGAGAGAGACATTTATTATGTTGGCTACGGGAGACGGTCTGTCTCCGCTGGAGGAATCTGAAAAAGGATCATCCGGCCCACGATAATATGCGTGCCGCCGCTAAGGGAACGGATATCCCTCGCCGCACGGCATGCAGCCGCGGGGTGGCAAATACACGGGGGAACAAAGGGTACCAGCGAAAGTCGCGTGCAGAAGAAAACGGTCCACCGCTCGATGGATGGACCGGAGGAACAGTGTCGAAGAAACGGGCAGCGCCAGGAGACATCTGTTATTGGAATTTTAACAGCGTCACGGAGCGGTATCGCTGATCGCTGTCCCACAGGCTGGATGCGGGGGCTGCTTCTGAACTGTTTGACTGAATTCGTGTAAGGATGTTGCATGTAGGGGAGACCGGGACAGATTGTAACAAAAAAGTTTTCACAGTTTTTTCTCGAAAGTGTTCTCCTCAATCAGGAAATAATTTGCGTGACTTATGTACTACTCACATATGTGGCGAACTCATTAAGTGTAAATACGTGACAAAAATTCTGGGCTATAACCACGAAATGCATACATAACTTTCATTTGTGTCGCTAAAACCGACGGTGCTAATATCGTCAAGCAGTCTCGCATACTGTGGGTTGCCAGATTTGTCGTTCAGAAGATTTTACTTATGTTACAATTTACCTCGTGTTACAACCTACCCCGGTCTCCCCTACAAATAGAAATCTGGACATAAATGTATTGGACAGATAAGAATGTTTCTTCTTTTGCGAAGACTTGCTGGGGGTGGTAGGTGTTACATGGAGTTTTATATTTTACTTGATTGAGTATGGGAAAGGTGTAAAGGTTGACTACGGTCATTGAAACGCCCTTCAGATGGGCTACAATCACAGGTGATCAAAAATACATGGTTCCATTTAAAAAAATTAAGTTGACCTTCAAATCTCCTAAGCACATCCAGAGAAAAAGTTCTGCCCACCACGTAACAGGCTCCTCGGAACCAAACAACTTTTGTGTCAAACATGTCTTTCTATCTCAAAAACTGTAAAAGTTATTCGGGTGGCTTGTCTTAGGTGGCTCACCCTGTAGATTCCATGGTTCTGCGTATTATGAGCAGAAAACTGCCAGTATCTTTTATAAATGTCATTATTCTTCCCCTACAGAAGCCACAAATTCACCCGACTCGAGCTGATAGGGGTTAAATTCGACAGGGTTCTCAAATTGCTCGAGAAGTCGAGCGCGGCAGAAAGCTTCGCAGGGTTAAATAACGTTTACGCTGAACAGAAGTGTCCATCTCGCGAGCCCCACTACTCACTGAAAATCGCGTGGAAATACGTGGTCCGTTCCCATTCGGGGCAATTTTCTCCTCCCTGTCGACGCATTAACCTCCCTATCTTACGAATCGAATCTATCCAGGTCCCTGGCTGGCTTAATGCTCGCGTCGTTCAATCTTCCCCCGACCGATAAACAGAAATCGCTAGCAACCCCCAAAAGGAACGACGGAAACTCCCAGCGAAGCCTGTTTCCCTCGTAGAATTGCAAAAATCGTGACGATACCTGAAGACCGGGGGGAGGGGGGAGACGATAAAGAACAATGCTCTCTTAACGTCTGCACAATAAAACAGGCAAGCCTGCGGCAATCTTACGGTTGCCACGGTGAAGAAGGAAAGCCAAGAGCGATGGCCCATTCGAGAGACGGTATTGCCGTCACCAGGAGCTGAATGGATAAGCATAAATTTCCCAGTCAACAATACAATCAGACGAATTGCCACTGGTGCACGTGGCAAACCTTCTGAATTTAGATTCCACGCTTTACTATAAAACTATACTACGTCAGTGAGTGCGGACCGAACGAAGATAAGAATGTTAAACGACAATCTGTTGATCGAGGCGTTTATTGTGGCTTCAATGATTTAATTAATGAAAAGCGATAGTCTCATTTATTTACTCGTGATTACAGTGATGAAGGAAAGTAGTCTTTAAAAATTGGAATATCTAAGTCGTGTTTGCCAATTTAACATTAATCGCACCGATCAAGTAGAAATAAAGCAATACAGTATCCTAGGAAAAAATGTCACCTTAGTTTGAAACTTTCTTCTGAAAAATATGAAGTTCCCCTACGGTGATCGATTTCTGGGACATCAGGAAAAAATAAAACTCATATGTTGCGCATAGTGAAATGTACATAGTTCAGGTGCTAAGAGCTTCCATTTCAAATTTTGGCTATTTTTTTACCGTTAATTCTAATATTACACCGCCAATGAGGTGGCATTTATTTGTACAAGAAAATGCATCACTTACGATATGGCAAAAATTTAAAAAATCAAAGTTACAAGACATTTTAAAAAATATTTCGCACGAGACAAACTGTGCGCCTCCGTTTGAAGTTGTCTCCTTCGCCACCCCTTTATTCCCCCGCATCAGACCTCGCTATCTCCCGAATTAAATTTACCGGAAGCACTATTTGGCTACGTCGTTTCGTCGCTGCCGAGGCGATAAAGACAGCCGCGAAAGAACGAAAGAAAGCTACTACCAGGCGAGGTCGTAGAGGAAGCAGACGAGGAAAGGGACGATAAGGGACACTCCATAGTTAACGTCTGCACGCTGAGAGACGCTGAGGCCGTGTGGAAAAAACGAAAGGCAATGGGCCATTCGAAACGATATTGCCGTCATCACGGTTTGAATGGTTATGTATAAATTTCCCAGTCAGCAGTCGTGGGATACTTGGAGAGAGGTCTCCCATGCAAAGCAGATATTTGAAATTCCACACCTGTATTTCGATTTCGAATCATGCCAGGAACGACATGGAGGGTGCCTAACGGGGATGGCTGTAGGGGCAACACTGATCAATGATCTATCGCCTTGCGTGTCATTCTATTTCATTCTTGCGCATACTGTATGTTTCTAAAACGTTGCACGGAAGTTTGAGTGTGGTTGTCAAGGTAAATAATTAAAGTTTATATATTTATTCCTGAAAGATAGCTTCACTTAACATGGGGGTTAGTTTATGTTCGGTTTCAAATTAATGTGTAAGGTGGGATTACAGACACTTTTTTATTTTATTCAGGTTTACCTTATTTGAATTCCTTGGATACCGAATCATTCATTTCCGATCCGATTTCTTTTTTTCAATGCGTGGACCCATAATAAAATATCGACAATTTCGAAAATTACAGCAAAGAGGTATTTGACCCTCTAAACGACTAAAGAGGAATAAATCCAGTCCCGAACCATCTCAGACTAAACACGAAGCCATACTTGCTACTGATCGTATGATTCTGTCTAAATACTTGGATAAGAATAATATAGTGACAATATTGTAGATACGGAACACATTTACCTACACATAACGTAGGCATACTAAAGAAATCTTTTAATCTTTTCACGACCTTCACATTTTTCGACAAAAACGACTGCCTAGTACCCTTAAGGGGGTACCTACCCCATTGATGAGGAGTTTTACCCTCTTCCAAACCCCAAAACATGGAGTCTTAGTTTCTTTTCATAAAGAATAAGAGAATTCATTAAATTCAATTTAGGTCCGGTCCGAAACTACACATTTTGTGAACATGCCCGAATTTGATTTGAATCGATTGGGACCTCCGTTTTTGAGTTATCACTGCAAAACAAAAGAAACTTTTTTAAAAAGCCTCTTTAATGATGCTAGCGATCTGTAGCGTCGTACATAATGCATATTTTTGACTAAACAAACATGTTTTTTAAAACTTATGATGTTAATAAACTTCATACCAAAGAACAAGTCACAGTTTCAATTTATTTCTTTGTTAATTGAAACAGAAATGCTTCATTTTAGACAGGAACGACTGCCTAGTACCCTTAATAAGAAATCAAACCTACAAACAAAAGCGTAGACTTTCTTCATCCCTCCATGAAGCCCCATTTCCACAAAACATCCCCCTGAAACAAACACTCAAACGAAGCCATCGTTCGCGCCATTATTCCAACCAATGATACGAAACAGCAAAGTAAATCAAACTCCAACCAATCCAACGGCTTATCCCACGTCACGAGCAATCCATCCGCGGGATCGGGACCTTACAATGCACCCTTCGAGGGACGTTACCCTGTGCCGCAGAAAAACCGCTAAGCACGTCGTGGCTGTATCCGAAGAAGGGATCGCGGGACAAAGGGTCGGCCGAAGGATCTCCGCCGAGAGGAATCCTGTGAATGGGGAGGCACCGTGTCAAGGGTGAGAGAACGGGTCGGCCACGGTGCGCCGTGGCCGTGAGTCGGCGATCAGCTGCAGGAAGCTGGCAGAGCCGGCGGACGGCCGTCACGAGCGTCCTAAGGGAACGATGATCGTGTGTAAATCCTCGTCGCGGCGATGGCGGACGGCTCCCCCGCCACCTTCGCGGCAGGGACGAGGATCTAGTAATTAACGAAGCTGTTGTGATCGCAATCTGGCGCACGAGCCGCCCCGGGCGGAAGCTTCGTCGCGAGGAACGAGCGAGCGAGAGAGGCTGGCCGCCGCATGCCACGAATATTAATGTGCCGTCCCTCATTGTCTCCGAGTTCTCCAGGCCCTAGCTGGTCTATATCCTTTTCCACGATCATCCTGGCACCGACAACTCTCCTCTCCACCCGCCCTCATCATCCTCGCCCCTTCGCGCACAATAACGATCTCGCGTTTCTCTTTTTCTATTTTTTTTTTTTTTTTGGAATCTCTACTAGGCCGCTTATTAACGGCTTCAATTCTTCCGCCGCGAAAGTGGCATCGGAATTAAGGTGTCCCCCGGCCGCTTTTCAATTGCGACTCGATTCACAGTTGACGCATTGTGCATTCGATCGAAAGGAGGATCATTGAGGGGCTGGTTGACCCATTTTTCACGGACCGTTTCGCGTTTTTGTTTCGGGCCTCCGTGGCGAATCGTGTCGGCCAGCCTTCCGTTGCGATACACCGTCGCTGCTCCACTTCGGTTCGTGAAATGTGAAGCGACGGAGGGACGAGGGATTCAATGGTTAAGGAGATAAGGAGAACAACTACGGCGATGATTTAGTTCGCGGGACCGAATTTCGCGGTCCTCAGTATCTTTGACTGACTGGAACGGTTCTAGCGCTGAGTTTCTGATGATGGTAAACGATTTCTGGATTGGAATCTTGATCGGTACTTTCTTTTATTTAACGTAAAAGAAGCAGTACCAATTCATGCATCACTGTGCCATCTAGAAAATAGAAACCTACATACATCTACAGTACTCAGGCAACAGCGCAACTTATCTTGCACAGAAAGCATCAACGTCGCTTGCAATGAAAATTTACTTTATCAAAAACACACAGACACATACATCTGTCTAATAACGCAACCGATGCCACGGAATTAATGGTTCACAGAGCGCACCAGCATGCTGTAAAGTGGTACCTCACAGTTCACTTGACACGTATAACGCGTTCAAAGGAGAAGACCAGCTTCCCGAATATTAATGCGACATTTGCCATTGTTAACGAGTCCTTGGCTCTGGTACCTCGACGTTGACGCATATCTTGCGCGATCTAGACAATGGCCTGCCCCCTGCACTCGTCATTACCTCTTTCCACCGGCACAACAAATGCGCAGTGTAATCGCGCAACAAACCCCTGTCATCAATTATCCAAACTCCGAGAAGAATCCTCCCTGCGGATATTCTGTTGACAAGCCAGAATCTCCAAGGGATCCCATGGTGTCGCGAAGAAGCGAGAGCGCGTTGCCGGCACGTGATGAAATTTTCGCGTGAAGATTACGCAGATTCCAAAGTACGTGACGTAACGGCGCGGCCCGAAAATCCACTTACTTCGCCAGTGGCTTTAGTTAACTCCCGGGAACAATAAATACACAACCGACGGGAACCGGAGATTTCTCCATTATCTCGGGACACCGTGTACCTACCACATCGTTGCCGGAATCTCTCTACCTACGCGCTGGGTACACCGAAAGGAGAGGTTGCCCTTCGCCGCGCAGGGCGAAGGGGCGCAAGGGCTGGATCGAACAGGTGTTGTTTCGACGCAGAAAAAAGACTCGTGGAGCGGCGCAAAAAGCGGGCGCACGACCGAGGGGACTCGTCTCCAACGGTCAACAGTCGGAGGAGGGACGTGTGTCGTTAGTTACTAATGGACGCCCTTTAGAATCATCGCGATCCTACGTAGAACGCGCCCAGACGCTGCGAGTGCACATACTCCAGAGGCCAGGGCACGTCTATCCAAAGCGTTCGTTGGATTAACAAGTTCCCGTGGACCATTCCGACCCCTTGAACCCTTCTTCGTTTACTGGGTACACAAGCGTAATGATGTACTGGCCTTTGACTGCTGATTCCAACCACCGTGCTTAGGAGACGTCTTTCAGGCTCGCTAATAAAAAGACGGTGCATCAGTGCACGCGATTTACACCGAATTTTGACCACGCTTGGAGCAGGACTTTCTGCTGCTTCCAAGAGAGATTTCAAGGGGACGAAGTATGTATTTAATTTGGAAGACAGTTTTTGGGTTAACTGTAATTTCTATGCATTTATTGGGTAATCTAAAATGAAATGATGATATTAGGGGAGACCGGGGCTAATTGATACAGGGGCAGGTTGATACAGACGAATTATCTCGATACCGTATATATGTAGCTCCATTTGAGCGAGATATGTGAAGTTTGTTGTTCAATTCTTTACTACGATCCAGCGTACGTCTGTGTACTTTGACGTTAACCATCGTTTTTTAATTGTTTTCGTTTATATAGAGAAAAAGTAAATAGTTTTGATACATCCAAATTGATCGTCCAAATAACATTTTTTCATTCATTTTGTATGTATTTTGTCAAGTTTTCCCTTACTATATATTAAAGAGGAAGGACCAAAGTATATTTTGGCATATTTGTTATTAAGTAATTAATTCGAATAAAAAATGAAAAAAATTGAAAACAGAATAACGTATCAACTAGCCCCAGTCTCCCCTACACATGTTTGATCGTGTGCTCATTTTGTAGTATTATGGTATTACTGATAGCTATTTTAAGGTACTAAATATAATTGAAAAGTAACTCTTTAGTATACCGAGAACTTTGACTTCAACTTAACTCACAATATGAATCACAATTATTTCTCATTTAAAAAAATGAGAAGCTTCCTTCAAGCAAGAGAAAAATTAAAAATGCAACTCACAGTAAATAGAATTGACTACAATCAGTCAAAAGCTGAAGCCACAAACTTATCTATATCTTATCTATAACTTATCTACGCAATATTTAAAAAATTTCAAACTCCTCAACAAAACAACTCAAGCCTATTACTATTACACAAAACCAAAGACCTCAAAGTAATTTAAACGTACTTATACTCGTTACTTATGTATAACAATCAATTTAATATTACAACTCTCAAAGTTGATCAAATCCACTGTTAGAAACTATCCACTGTCAATTCAAAGACTCTCAAAAAGCGTCAAATGAGGTAACTTTGACCACAGAACTAGCTTTTAAAACCAATTCCTCTAGCATCTGTTGCATAAGACGTATTATTCGCAAACAAGCTGCATCTTGAAATAGGCAATTAAAGCTATCCAAGGCACTTTGTCTGAGAATAATACCTCTTATACAATAGATGCTAGGGGAATTGATTTTCAAATCTAATTAAAACTTACCCCATTTGACGGTATTCATCCAGTCCAACTGTGTTGCCACTATATCTCCTCTGATTTTACATATACCGTTCGGAGCCTCAACCACCCACCAAAATGTGCCAGTGAAATTTCAAAGGGGGTGGGCCAGATGCCGTGGTTCATCCAATATTCAGGATAGATAGGCTGACGAATGCAAAGAACGAGCATGTCGAGCACAGGCCGTCAGAGTCAGGGAACTAGGTGAGAGGACTTCTGGGATTAAGCCATTTTTCCGGTACGTGACTCCGTGGCCGGATCGGGAAAGAAGTTTTGAGGGAGGGTAGTTTCCGCAGGATGTCCAACATATTTCCTAGAGGATGTCCTCGCCTCCTTACTCGATTACAATAAATTTCACGAGGACATTATTTCCACCTTGATAACGCGACGCTCGCTGGCCGAGTTGTACGTAAATTTTAACGAGAGTTCTGCAAGATTCACCGTGGAACTACCCCGATGCAATTTAGTATGAAATTCTTAATTCTGCACCGTGGAGATTAATAACATTAGGAGAGGAGCTAGCATCCGTCAAGTCTGTACGGGATGCAGGGAATATTACAGTATTCAGAACTGTGAGAATACTAATATACGACGATAAAGGAGTGCAAATAATTATTCTGATATTTTAAAGAGGCTATTGTGCCAGATATTGTAATGCCAGTGTTATGTCTACTCTTTTCAAAAGGCACTTCAAGTACGCAAGCTTTGAGGTTGATTCGCCTCGCGTTTTCTGTTAGCACCCAATGAAAGAAATTCGCCCAAGTACTTAGAACTGGTGCTCTGGATAATCATAATCCTTCAGACGGGTTAATTGGGCCCTCGAACGTGTCTGAAGGATCATATTTCTGCAACTGGAGAAGAATTATTATGCTTTAGATAATACTTCTGTCAAAAGAATATCCAGAGGTCGATGAAGCTGAATCCTGAATATTGCATTTTGTAACGCCTTGTCTGCCCTGCAGATGTACTTGACCCCTACATGGTATTCACGATTGGATGTAATTAGAGTATGTTTCCACAGCAAAGTTGAAATAAATGTTATAGATACACTGGTATCATTAAACCATGTAAAACTGCAAGCATTCGCGATTCGTAGAATTAAATGAATTCTTAACTTTCCAATCATTTCACTGTAATATGTACTCTCTATTTCAAAGTTCTCTATTTAATATGTGTCTCATTCAGCACAATATCTGCAATTAACTGACCTGCGAGAGCATAGCAGTGCAAAGGGTTAAGTATCTACACCCAGCACTCCACATAATCATAATCCTTCAAATGCGCCATCCAAGGCACGGGACAGGGACCATTTTTCTCCTTCTACCGACACTGTTGCTTCCCTCAACGGAAAGGAGGAAGAAGAAGCAGCAAATCAAAGGAAAAGTCGTTCGTTTTCCTCGTTACGCGCGCACGGAAAACCAGACCGCTGGATGTTGCGTTCGCGTTTCTTTTCTCGCTGGGCCGAGAGTGCGGGACAGGGAAGAAGTGAACAAGTAACTGGTAATAACGTCCAGACAACATAATAATTCTTGCAGTAACTGGCGACAGAGGCAATAGCCGAGCGAAAAGAATCTCGCGTTAGACGAGGCCGAGACAGAAAAGAAACGTCGCGGGACAGCAATGCAAACAATGCCCTTTTGCGGTTTTTCTTGCCTGCGTCGCGGGACTAAAGCGTCGCTTTTTTCGACGTCGGCCGCGATAAAGCGCGCGGATACGTAGCGCCGAAGGACATTTTTAAATGGCGCTCGCCTTCCACTCTTCCTTTTGGGCCGAATGCTTTTTAGTTAGGTAATTACACGTGAGTTCATCAGATTGGTTGTAAGCGTATACGAGCGTGGATATGATTGCGTGGGCAAAGATGAATGGATGTGAAGTGATGGAGTTTGAGTGTGATCTGTTGTGTGAAATTAATATGTTTGGTTCATTCAGAGGTGAGAAATAGAAGTGGAGTTTGATAGGTTTGCTTCTGAATGAAGTGAGGTGCAGAAATAATTAACTGATGGATGATGATGGTGATAGAAATCTAATTATTAGACTTGAAGTGTCAAACTTAGAATTAGAGTAAAATTAAATGTCTTTAATTTTGGAATAAAAATCCTAAAGCTTTATAAAGAAAGCTTTGGCTTATAAATACATAAATATGAAAAAGGAGAAGCAAAAGCTTTAATTAGTTGTCAAAATTTACACTACCTTCGTTGATGTAACCAAGTAAAAAGTTTAACGTTTTACTGGTAAAACTTTACCAGCTAATGCGAATAACTGCGAATTACAGAGCAGAAGTTTCTCGTTTTACCTCACTGCAGAATTCCCCGACGTTTCTGATTGCAAACATAATATTTCTTGACATATTTTTGTTCCCTTTTTTTTGTGCCACATACGCGTGTGGCTTGACCACGTAAACATTGCAAACGCTTCGGCGAAGCGTCATATTAACTACTGTCTAGTTTAATTAAGGCACCAGCAGAATTACATGCGATAATACAGAAGCCTGCAGTGTTTGCCTCTGAGACCGCCTCAGGTAAAGTAAGTTCTCGTATTTCGTAGATATCATTGCTGGGGTAGTTGATGGGTTAAAATTTAGTCTAAGCAAACAGAACCAAAAATAAGCTGCAAGGATACCGAAACAGTCATTACCCAGTATCTAACGTGCTGTTCGTAATTTTGCAACAAATAACACAGAGATGAAAGGAATATGAAACTCGACAAAATATAATTATTTTGCACCGTATGTGCGTCACCCATTACACAACATTTCTAAAACACTCAACCACGTAAAAATGTTCTTCAATCCTCACAAAAATTCCGTACAGACTGCTTGATAAAGTCCTTTTTCGAATCAACGTAAAAGTCGTTCCAAAAATAAGGTATCTAGGGAAATATTGGCAGGTTTTTGTAACATTTTGTCATATAATATCAAAATCAACAATTTTGCATTTGCTTTAAGTATCCTATTATAAACTTATGAAGTGTGGAAATGCATAAAGTTTTTGTCCTTTATCTTCTTTAAAACATGTTAATTAACTGCCAATGTTCCCTCAGTTTACGGCACCTTTGATACTGAAAACTAAAACCTCCATAAGTGACTTTATGGAGCTCCTTAAGGTCGGCAAACTGCAACATCACTATTTGAATATTGCATACGAAAAGGACAGAAATTAATCTAACATGGTTAGCCTTAAAACAGTATCCCTAAAAATTCGAAACATTAAGAAACGCATTTTGAGAAATGCCTCTTTAAGTCGGTCAAACCTTTCCGAGAGAGTATGCAATTATTTCATGGTTGGAATCAATCAACCCCGACAGCATTTAAAGTGTTAACTATAGGAAGCCACTTCGCAAAATTCTCGATAAGTTCATCTAGTTACGATGCGAATAAAAAATCCCCAAATTACCCAGGCGAGTAGTGGCACGAACGGGAAACGGGGCAGAAAATTCGTGGCTAAGTAACGCGATAGGCGAGACGGCCGAATAAAAGTTGAAGAACTTCCGCGGGACAAACTCGCGTCTGGCCCAGCCAAAAACGCTCTTACTTATATCACGGCAATCGAGGGAAGTGAAGTAATTTCTCCGCCGCCTCGAGAGCACTTCCTGTGCAGGATTTCTTTCAACGGAGACGAGCTCTATCCAGTCGGCCCCGTAATTGCATTTCCACGGAATCAGCGGCTGCTGGGGGGGCTCACGTTATTATCACCGTGGATTTCCTCACCGTCCGGTAATCGACGCGGGGAAAACCCTCGATTCAGCCTTCGAGTTTACCCAAATTAAGCCAATTGTTGAATGGATCCCATTACATCACCGGCCCGCGAGAAATCCACCTCAAAAAAGCGTCGTGATTGTTTCCAACGGTCCACGAGAAGACGAAATACCAGCCTGGTAATCTTATTTCCGTGGCAAGATTGTCGCGGACAATAAGAGTAATTAGAAACAGCAACGTAACACTCGGGCGACTGGATGGAAAGTCGTTTCTGGGAAAATCAGAGTTTAAGAAATGATGTTTTTTTCTGAAATAAGAAGAACTTTTGAGAACTGCCCAAAAATTCACGGGCCGTATTTTTTGGTAAATTGGATGGAGTTTGTTAGCTACATAGAAGTGGAAGTTTTTTTTTAAATAGTACAATGTGGTTGATGAAAATCTGACGCATTCGTGATAAAGATTTTATGCTAAAAATGGAATTTGTAGCTATTTAGGAAATTTTGTTTTAATATGTGGCGTTATCAATGTTGAATGCTGAATTCTATTAAAATTTATATTAATTATTCAAAATGAACGAAAACTTCTTTAAATAATATAAATTACTTTGACTCTGATAATTGAGAATCGCAAGTGTGGCGCCCTTTTTCATCACATCACAACCGTTAGATGAAATTGTGATAATTATTCAGTTAAAAATCACAATGCAATGACTCCTATCAACTATATTTTACCTGTTTCGCGGATACCATAATTCACTTGCACCAAATATTAGCTTCCACGGTTATTAAAAAAAGGAATGCAAAATTAAATGCAAAATCGTTGCAGTCTTCTAAAAGATTCACTTCCTACAAAAGCACGCTTAAGTTCCGCAAATATTTTCCAGTATTTTCTCCGGGAGAAACAATGTAAACAATGAGATATTTCAAGCGTGTGGCCTTCGAAGATTACAAAAGGTGGTTAAATTCCTACCTACTAAGCTTCTGAACATTATCCTAAAAGAAACAACATACACATAGGTAGAAACAACCACCTGGTTTAAACAAAAAAAAATTAAGAAACCTATCTATAAAAATATCCTTACACAAATTAAACCCTTCAGGAATTTACCTCAACGTGAACTCCATCAAATACCATGAACTACTACTTTACTTCTGAAATCGCTGTTGCACACTATATCTAGGTCACGAACACCTCGACAGATGCATTTTCCGCAAAGTGCACCAACGTACAACCAGATTTCCCTTCCCATCGAAATAATTTTTATCGAAAGGGCAAGGGTGCCAGCGACGAGGAAAAACGTACGACGCTGAAAGCGTCACGAGGTTTCACAAGGAAACTCTCGGATGCATCTTGGCAGGGTCACCAGGGGTCACGTCCCAGCCTTGCTCGTCCGCTTTTGGTCCCCATTTGTCACGGTGACGTTTTGCAAGCGCGCCCCTCGTGTCCAGCGCGCTACGTGCGAGGTAATCGCGCGAGAAGATGTAAAACGCATTCGTCAAGCTCCGAGGACTTCCGTGTGAAATCCTTCGACAGAAACTGCGACCGCTATCAGCCCCGCTCGCGGTAAAAATTGCGGGCACTGGCGGTGTCCTGGCTGATAAATAGGACCTGTGGATCGACCAGCTCTGGGCTGATGTCGAATGCAGATAGTGTGTCGCGAAACCAAGGGGAAACTCTGTTATGGAAGTTTATGAAGGATGCTTTAATCGGTTGGTGACGTGTGTGCATAATTTACTTTTTCTAGAAACAAACTGGTGGCGAAGAAGTGTATTGGGGTTGGTAGCAAGTGGAATTATGAAAATTACTTTTACAGCTGTATTTTATTGGTGGATATCTGGAAAAAATTGATAGCAATTTAAGTACCCTACACTGAGTTTGGAGGCAGATGACTAACGTTCTACCTTAAATTTTTCTTTGCATGTAGATACTTTTCGATGGTGAATGAATGTTAATTTATTTGTTCAATTATGTTGGACTGAGTGTATATTTATCTGAGACCAGTGAATCCATTAACTTTATTCTTGACGACTAAAGTATTCATGGTGCGCATGTAATTTCTAAAACTTATCTTAATATATCCTACATGCTTCAATCTGGAAGTGATCTACCTTCTCCAAGAATATCCTTCTCTAGAATTCTCTAGACGATAATGAATTATCTTCTATTAAATTAAATTTCTCTGTCTCAAGAGTAATGCAATCGAGATGTAGGTATCTAAAGATAGAATAGAGCGCTACCATAAAGCATTGAGGGCAATGCTTTGCAATTAGAACTGATATTATCACCCAACTTCTACTTTTCAGAAGCCATACCAAAAATTTCACAAGCATAAAAACCTTACTAAAACGAGCATCCATTGAGCTCCCACAAACATAAAGCAGCATCCACTTCCACTAGCAATACCAATCAAACAAAGAATGCAAGTATCATCATCTCGAAATACCCAGAAACGAAAACAAAGAGTGCCTAAAACACTCTAACAACAGGACTCATCGAATAGATTGAGTAATCACGAAAAATGCTGACCCAAGCCAGATGTCCCAAGATTCTTAGCCCTGGGACTGGTGGGCCTCCAGAGGACATTTATTCGTCGAGGGGTTCGATCGAGGGGGAGGGGGGGGGGGGGCAGTGATTTTGGTGAAAGAGACAAGCCAAGTACGTGCAGGAATGCCCGGTTACCTCGTCAGAGGCACCGACTGTCTGTACATCACTCGGCCCGTGATTCAGGGCAGCACTTAGTCCTCTCTTATTGCCGTTTCAGTCGGCGCCATTAGCCTTTTACCGTCGGATAGGCATCTTGTAATTTCTTGTATTCCTAAAGAGCCGATCGTCACCCCCACGCCACCCCGTGCCACGTACCAATCGGACATTGAAGAACGGCTTGGACATGGCCCTCGATGTTCTTCTGTCTCGCCAAACACACGAGGCTCCGAACAGCCCGGTGCACGAGCACGGAGGGACCTCGGGAAAAAAACATCAGCGATCTTGGTCCCCTAACTTGACAGGATGGGCAGACAACTATCTCTGACGCTGTTTAATTCCCCAGTGTCTACGCCGCTCGTAGAGTATGGAAGCTGAATGTGTTGTGCAGAATAATCGAGGTACTGCATTCCTCATAATTCCAAAATTAATGAGAACCTAGAAACCTAGGACCTTTTAAGTACAGTTGAGTCTAGAATGCGAAGACTCTGGCCCCTTACTTGCCGCGTTTTAGCTTCTTATTGCGTATAATCCCTGCACGGGGCAGCGATCCATTCATCGACCGGCAATCCGCGTCAGCCCTAATTAGCTTCGTATCCAGTTATATCCGTGTGCTCGCGTTCATTCGTAATTATTTTGATAGAAACGGAGGTCGACGTTAATTCGTCTGTACAGACACAGGCTCGTTTACACGCGCTTAATCCCGACAGATTCAGATTTCCCTTTGCCCTAAATATGCGGCGTGAATAGGGCTCAAAGGGTACAGCGTGCCGAGCATGATATTTGGCAGGAAGGAAAGGCTAGTCGAAATTCACGGACGTGTTCCACGCCGCAGATGGTTTCATGTACAGGGGATCGAAGCAATGAGCCCAACGGGTGAATGAAAGGGCATAGGGCGGCCGGTACACCTCTGTAACGTGGTAACCCTTGCGGCGCTCTAGGATTACGTGGTGAAACGTGCCAGAGCCCCACCGTAATCCAATAATAGTAGCCCTTCTTCCCTTACGGGGCATCAACAGCATAGACCTCTGCTGATTCCAGAGGTCCGATGCTACCCTTTCCCACCACCCCCTGCCGCCCCCCACGTCTGCCATTCGACCAAATGCGTCGATTTTTGTCCCCCCTCCTCATCCCTTCCACCCTATCGTAGAGGATACGGTTTTTCGGCGCAGCTATTTCCTTCATTCCCATCCCGGTTGCTGCAATTGCATCCTGGTTCGATCTTTTCCGTGAAATTTCGCTGGCACGAACGCCCGGGTTTCCTCTGATTTTGAGATTTTTCGACGGTTTTCAGGTCCGTTCATTTCATGATTTCCAGTTGCCGCACCGACTTCGTGCTTTCAGCTTTTCAATGCGTCCGCCCAATTATCTCATCGCTGCTTTTTAGAATTTTGTGGTTTAGTGGGATGCTTCCTGCGGCTGTCTTTTTATTGACGGCGGCGATATTTCCTGATTGGGCGCAGGAAGAGTATTTGAGACTGTTTCGTGGTAATATTAGTGGAGAAGCTAGATTCTACTGCATGTTCGTCTTCTTTGCAAGGTTTAAGCGTTTGAAATGCGAAAGTAAGGTTTTCTGGCGATTTTGACTGGGATGCTGGAGTGGTACATCAAGTCTAGTGTTTGTGGATCTGTGTTAGACTTCAAGAAAGGTTCAGAATATGTCTGCCAATAAGTATGAATAAAATTAAATTGTTAAGTTGTTCACTACCAAATCTATCAAAACCTGTACACTATATCTGCAATTCCCCAGCTGCCTCTCCTACACTAAACAATTGTTTTTCCCACGACACTGATTTCAAGCATGGAACGCAAAACTTGCAAAGAAAGCGACTTTGCTAACACCGCGTGGCACGACTCTCTCCACTTCCTATTTGTATACACCGAACAACTCTCGCGAAATCTTGATCCAACTCGGAAGCTACGTAAAAACAGAATATCGAGGGCTGGGATCTGTTTCTTTACGGTTCGCGAGTCCCGCATGGAAAATGTTAAATCGCCTTCTCGCTTTCAATCTCCCATGCTCCTCGTTCCCTGGCTGACAGTTCAATGGTTTATAATGTTCCTACGTCATCCCTGCTCAAGCTTTTAGCGTCGACCGATCGCTTTCCTGAATACACCGACGCGGCCGCTATATTTGTACACCTCGGTTACGGACACCACTCGAACAAACTCGGTCAGGAGCCTAGCCTCGACGTCAGGCTAACGTGGGTCACTTCTCGTCTATCTATCCGCCTGCCTCCGCCGCATTTTGCTTCCCCGCTCTATCTGGAGCAAGTAAATCAACTTTATCGTGGGCAGGAATTCTAAGACGTTTATTCATACGTCTGGAGTCTTGAAACGCGGCTTGGACGTTTTCAGACGGGATTTCCAGCGATTCTATTCGACCATGTTTCGCGTTGCCGCCCCACGTGGCAGATACGACCGGGAGAAAAATTCAGCAAATCGGTACTTCCAGAGGCCTGTGACGCTGGAGAAACTTGTTTGACGGATCTTATTATCGCGAAAGGATTATGGGGTGACTGAAGTATCAGTGAATAAAGACATTGAGGGTGTTTCGTGGGTAAATGGTTAATTGGTGGTATTATGGGTGAGTATGTATGTATTTAATTCCGTGGTTGCAGTTGTCATGACACATACTTTGTAGGTAAATGCAATTTTCGTTAAGGGCATGGTGAGATTTTAAGAATTGTCAAATCATATCCTGCAAGTACAAATAGGACAGAAATACAAGCATTATTCTTTGATTTAATATTGTGTTCTAAATTGCCTGCTCAATTATATTCGTAATATTTTGGGAAATTGATTTTAGCACCCCGCGTATTTTGTAATAATTTGAGTCAGACTTTAGGGAATATTACGTTAATATTGATTCTCTTGGTTGACTCCCATTTGATGTGAAGAAACCGAGGAAAAACATTCAACTGCTCAATTTAGCTTTCAAACAATTCAGAAAAACAAACGAAATTAATACTACATATATGTATGACTTTGGCTGTGAAATAAACCAAACTATTGGAAAAATGTTTGAGAGATACATGACCCTGTAAACTGGAAAGTGTTAAGATACTAATTGTAAGATACTAACTAATGTAAAATCGTTTAAAAAAGAAAAGTGTTGGGTATTTGCAAGATGTTCAGCTAAACCCAAAGTGGACGCCACGTGTTCCTTTTCCAGCATGTATGCCTCTGTAAATCGAGGTTCGATAAAAGTTCGCGCGCATCGAATGTCCCGCGTGGGTGGTGAAATTGGCTCGATCGGTACCTCGTTAACTCACATGGAAAATGGAATCGGTTTGAGGCGATAGCTCATAAAGTATCATTACGAATGGCCACTTAATCACAGGTTATCGAGCTCCAAAGTACTGGAGCAAATCCGCCACTTGGTCCAAACCAGTTGCCATGCTTCTGTGTCGGCCGTTAGATTTGCTCCGCGCAGTTCCAAACTCGATAGCCCGTGATTAGGTCCTCCTAATGGCGATTTTCTGTCTATAACTTACTACGTCGAAGCTCGTGTGAGGTAAGGCGAAAATTACTTTTAAATTCAACATGCAAATTAATTCGCCCCCGTGCGCCATCTGATTTGGTTTCTCCGATTAACCTTCGGGAAATGACTTTGCATAAAAAAAGTACAATATTTTTTACTGTAGGACGCTTTGAGGTATACTACGAAAATTTTTAGCATTTAGAATTGTAATAGTGGAACGTAATTGTAATGATCTCTGATAATGACGCTGAAGAACTAATTAATGTGATAATTAATCTGTTATTCCTATGCTGCGCGAGAACGCAATGCTCGCAGGCTCAAATTGCAAGCTCGGATTAAATATCCATTTACATAATTAACACATATTTCGAGTGATTTAGATATATATGCACGGTATCGCGAGACCAGAGAATCTTTAATGCAAACGTGAGAGATCAACTGCCTTTCGTAACGAGCTTGTAGAACTTGGCTTCTGCGCCCACGGTTCTAGATAATCGATTCAATTACTTGCATTGCGCAATCGATTGGATCGAACCCCTGAATTCTAACAAAAAATGATGAAAAAGCAAAATATCAATTCATATCGAATTAAAATATTGATTCATTTTAAATGCACTTACTATGTGCAATTGAAATATTACATTGAGAAGGGTGGATTGAAAGTAACAATTTGACTTCGGAATTCGATTTCGTAAGAACTATTACAGTTACGAAAAAATTGTTTATACCCCAAGCTTACAGATCTCACTGACATTATTAAAGTTATAACAATTCAGTTTTGCGATAAATAATATCAAATGAAAATGGAAACGAGAGAAAATGTTACCACCGACTCTGACCCCGGGTAATGTGGTCGATAGTAACACAATTTTAATTTAAAAAGGTACAAAAGGTTAAAATGTTGGTACACTAGAAAATTTTGCCTAGCGAAGTCTCATCAATTAATTCACGTGAAACCTAAATGCTGTAATTCTGAGCTTGACAGTACCTCGTGTCATGCATCTTGAATCATTTTTAATTATCATTAAAATATCATAAATATTAATTGACTCTTAATTGATTAATCATCTCTTTCAAACTTCTACACACACCGTAAAATATCCCAAATTTCTTTTGTCGACTACACTTACCCTATTTGTAGAAAATAAGGTACCATTAAATAATAACGACTCTTCAATCTTTCACTCGATTCGAAGTGCTTCAAATTGCAATTAAAACTGACCCAAATCACACAAATAATACTTCCCAAACACCAATGAGTTGATTCGTCAACAGAGCGACTTTTCCAGGCAAGATTTCAAAGAAGAATAATGGAAAATGTTAATTTCGTGGATTAATGGTGGAGCCACGTGTAATCTCAGAAAGCCATTCGCCGCAGTTCTTAACTCCTCTGTCGTTTCCAGGTGGTTCGACGTCGGAATGAAATGCAAATTTAAACACGTTTCCACAATTCTATCGACCTTAAGTCGACGGAAGCTGGATGTAATGGAGACCTCGACTCCTCGTGCGGACAAACTTTCATGACCGCCGCGGAAATTGTTTGGAACACCATTCCGAACAATCTGCATTAATCAGCCGGGCGGTATAGAAGTAAGGGAGAGGGAATAAAAAAACACGAGAATTTCATGCTGACAGGATGATGAATTACGCGCGTCATTATCAACGCCTTCTCCTCCCCTGAACAGACATTTTCATCCTGCGTTGGCTATCGATTTTGTCGTGTTGTTGTTCATAAAAATAACTCATTGTTTTCAAGCTTCTTGTACACACAATCACTGACCCGCTTATGCGAGCTATTTTTTAACTGCCCAATTCTCTTGATCCCAGCTAGCCAATTATATACCCTCGCACAATGGAAAGTTTATTTTATAATTTAACTACAACATAACAGGCGAAAATTTCGTATAAAAGATTTTCTGGAATTACACTTTTAGTGTCTACATCAAACATTAATGTTCTCTACAGGTATGCACTCGTATAATCAACTGAATAAACATGACAGGAATTTTAGTACCTGAACTGAATATCAACGATACCTATATGCATGAAATAACCAAGTAAAAAAGTTTCTTTATATTGGGAAACCAAGAATTTCGATACGCCAACTAGTGACAGAAAATTGAACTACTGAGAGTAGGTCGAAATCCTTCGAAGTCTATATGATTATCAGTGTTTAAATAAACATGTTGTGAAAAACGAGTGTTTTTAAATTTGTTTGAACACTAAATTTTTACTTATTCGATTAATAAATACTTATTCGGAATGTTTGGTGGGATCCGGACCTACTTTCAATAGTTTGCCAACTTACCACCAGAGGGCTGAAATCTAAGCCACGCCTCCACTAAATTTCCCAATACGAACGGAATAATACGACATAAAATACTTCTGGTAGAAAATTCAGTAGAAGCTAGTTCAAAGCTAAATAAACTCTCCAACCCCTTAATTACCAGTTCAAAATCAGAAAGTACCCATCTGATGCACAAGTGAAAAGCTGCATGTACTAGATGTTCACCATTCAATGAATAAAGGAATTTACAAACCACCACTTCAGCTTCCCCATTATAATGATAGCTCAGAAAATCTTGAGCCCTTCTTACTAAACAGTCTTCCCCCATTCCTTTTTCAAAGACACGCATCCCTACACATTCAGAAACGAGCTCGAGGGTCCGCGAAACCGGCCTGTCCATCGTCTCGTATAACATTTCTCGTGGATCCAAAACTAATTACCGTTAAATCACAAGTGCACCATACAAAACGTGGATGTGAATTTCTAACAAGCCGCGGCAACGTACGCTTTCTCGTCGGACAGACGGTGCAGCCCGGTTTTCCCGAGTCGTCCCTCTGCTCTCGCTTTATGCGTCCCCTTAGACCGCTCGCAGCCAGAGGATATTAATATTCCAGTCAAAGAGGGAAGCTCGCGTGCCATCGAGTCACTGTGGACTCCGCAGGTCTCGGTGCTTTGCTGCCATCTTTGGAATATCCGGCGTCCCAGTGGAACGGACAACGCTGGAATAACGGATGCACTCGCCTTGCTCCGTCGAGTCCACAGATCGAACACTTCTCTCTCAAGATTCAAAGCGCTGCTTACATAAATTGTACCAAATCTGTTTTCGACCCGTGCCGGTCCTTTGCGCATAAAGCAACGTTTCATACAGTAGCAGTGTATCAGATTGAAACCCTGGTGGCCGAAACGATGGGGGTGTATTGTCGTCAGCAAGGGTGCGAGGTGTGGAGAGTACAAAATTGAAGAAGTTGACACGTTTGCTATGTAGGGAAAGTGATTCCTTATGCAAAAATTAATCAAATGTGGAGAATAAAATCTTTTCATCCAAGCTTTAGTTTTCGAGAAAATTGAAATGCTGAAAACCGAGCCCATGGCTGCGATTGTCAAATATTCTATTCAGATATTAGAACTTCTTTAACTTGAAATACTTTCATAGAATGTAAGAATAAATGTAACTTGAAGTGTTTTAATAAATTTTTCCTTCCCTTTCTACTATATGAAATAACGATATGTGTTATTATCAGGTGTTGCTCGATTATTCCTGCCCTACAATACGAGCACAGTGTTAAGATAGAAGGATAAGTGGGCTTGGAATATTTCAGTGAGATGCTAGAACTAAGCGGATTTTGACAATTTTCAAAGTTCTCTCTGCTTCAGCACCTTGTTGAAATATACCAAGTTCCAATTCCTTGGTGAGGTACAGGGTTTATACAAAAACCGACTTTTGAAAAAACCGGTTTTCGAATTCCACTATTCCCAAAAAACCGATTAAACCGATTTTCGATTTTTCACATAAAATATAATTAAAATAGTAAATAAATATTTGCATTTATTTTAAAAATTTTCAGTTTCCTTAATATTATGGAATTACAAAAATATAACAAAATAAAATATACTCTATCTATACAAAACCACATAAAAAAATTAAAATATCTCAAATCCGTACAAATACGTACAATTTTTGAGTTCATTTAATATTTATGGATCTACGAAAATATAACACAATAAAATAGACTGCATACAAAACCAAATGAAAAAGAAATTAAAATAACCAAAATTCGTACAAAATATAAATTTTTTAAAAGGTGGTACAAAATTATAAATCTTCATTCCATTCAGTATTTTTTTTTTCTGAAAATATCAACTCCTGAAAATTAGTTTTACAGTAAACTGTTACCTACTACATTATGCTTGTGTCCGAGGCGATTTCAAGTCAAAATGTTAACGTTTTTAATAAAATAATTAATTCATTTCTGCATATTAATTCTAGTATATTAAACCGGGTTTTAAATTTAAAACCCGGTTTACGAATTTTACAAATTTATAAGTGAAAACCGGTTTTTAAACCCGGTTTTTAAAAACCGACAAACCCTAGTCAGGTATTTCAAGTTACCTACATCCATCGAGAAGGACCAGGGCCCCACAAACCCAAGACAGATAAATGCATTAGATGTTCGGTCTATTCTATACCTCCTCTGTGACTGTACTACTGTTTGAAAGTAAAGTAAATTCGAATCGTCGATCATCGGTGTCCCTTGTGGCACGTGTTAAAGCGAATGAAACGCATGGGATCGTTAATTGGACTTTCAGAGTAAATGAAGGATTTTCATCTCTATGTAGCTAATGATATGAAAACGAAGGATGACCTTATTGTTCTGCCTCTTGATAGGTGTGAATGTTCCCTTGATTTCTTTGTTCGATTCGTTAATACTCAATAAACGTATTATAACATAAACTATGAGTTTACTAGGTACAGTATTCGAAGGATAACAGTGATAGAACACAATTTAACAGACGATAATACAAATGTGCCAAGTAGGTATGCATTGAAATGCAAGAGCGACATGTGGAATGCCTGCAACAACAGATGAAAATGATAAATCACTCAACGTAATCTCTGATAATCCTCTACGCTCATACCGCAAGCGTAAGTTAGATAATTCGAACAGAAAACCGTCGTTTATTCTGAAATGATTAACTTGCAAACCAACTTTTAAATATCAATCATTTTTCATTCAGCTGAATGCGCACTACACGCCTGCAAAATTCTGATCCTCGAGACCACAATTTCCTAAGTTATTTTTATGATTTTCGAATAAAATTCTTCCTTGAACGAGTAACGATTTACTTTCTCTATTTCTCCCACGTATTCATTATCCTTAGTAATAAATATAACACAATATTTATGAAAAAACCTATCCCACTACATCCATTTTATCAGAAACAAACCCTGTGTGCGGTATTAAATACCCCTTTGGCGTCAATTGTGTGCATGGCGAATTAAACAGCCGTCCTTTACATCCCCCAGCGCTGGTGCAAAACTGAAACACGCTATTACCAAGCACGGGTCAGGAATAATGCGCGAGGGAAATTGCCCGCTCGAACAGTCTCTCATTTCTCTGCTAATACGTTCCACCTGACGTTACCCAACTCGGTACGTACTCCAGAACCGAAACCTCGAAAACACGGAAGAGTTTACGCGCACAAGTTAGTCAGTCCACGGAAGAAACTTCCAACTAGTTGTGAGGACATTAATATCCCCCGGAAACTAGGCAAACTGACAGGGTACACTACATGCGCATATTAGCGCCAACGTATGTTAAGGGTGCAAGGGAAGCACCTATTTCCACGCTACTTCCGTCTCAGAGGCTTCATTATTAGGTGAAAAGTAAGTCGAGGCCTTGATATAAATGACACCCCTTAATGAATTGTAATCATTACTTAGGCTTACATTAGGTAACAGAGTTTAGGAATGGCAAATTGCAAAACCTCTTACTACTAAAACACAGAAACTTCCTTCTAAAAGCATTCGGTCGAAAGAGGAGGAATTTGAGTGTGCCTTCTAGTAGGTACCAGGCCTGTGAAGAACCACGGATTCATTCCCTGACATCTTCATCTAATAATCAAATCTAACGCGCTTCATAGCCCCAATGCCATCTCTGGAAGATCCGGGATCCCAGTGGAGGATGCAACTACCAGTGAACAAAGAATACGCTCTTCCTGGCGAGCAGTCGCATGAAAGCTCGTCGGCCACCGGCAGTCGGTAACGTCTCGACGAGAAAGCAGTCGTCCTGGAAGCTCCTACGATACGAGTTCTAGGAAAGAGGGCCGCTATGCAGTAGCGAAAGTTCGTGTGAACGATACCAGCGTGACAGCAGGCGCCACCTTTGCGAATTAATCGCGTTCTTTAGGCAACACGCTCGACAAGACTCAATGGGGCCAATAGAACGAAAGCTCGTCCTGGGATCCGGAGACAGGGAAAGTGGTTGGGTGGAACTTTTGGGTCCTCAGCGGGGAATTGGATCGCATGCGACATCGGCGAGCTTAATGGTAGAATGAAACGCGCGCTTATTTGCGAACGGAGATCTACTGGTTACTTTTAAATAGCGGGCTCCACTTCGTTCGCGCCTTTTGTGCATGCCTTCATCAGCCTGATCAGACTGTTTCCACGCTCGAAATCGCTCCCTTTTGTATAGTCACTTGAGTCCAATTTTAAGAGCACTCGATGTCGGGCCTGGTCTTTCAGCAACACACACTACGCGGGCGAGAGAAAGGAGGCTACGCGAGGCACAGGCATGACTTGACTGAAAGGTGGGCACGGTGATAGTTTGGCACGAGTATGAGGAACAGATACCTATTCTACGTTTCAACGTGACTCTCTGGTGTGGAGCATGGCGATCTTGAAGGAATTTTAGAGTACCCTGGTTATTTTCAAGTGTTGTGTTTAGAGATATTACTTTGCATGTGTACGCCGCTGATTGTGAATTAGAAACCAAACTCTATCGAATTGAAAGTTGATAGGTCCTATACCAAGTGTCCTAAGGGGCATCAATATTTATTTTTTCTCAGAGAAGAGTAATACCATATTCCCATTTGCACTCCTATGTAATTAATTATTCATCACTTATGCCCTGTGATGCACTATACTTTTTAGACTGCACAATTTTATTGTCTGCTGACTAACTGATGTATGTGTGTATCACTTTATATTACCTATTTCTATCTATCTATTCTATTGCTTATATTAGTTTTTTCCCTGCTGCTTAAATTGTAGTAATTTCACAGCTAACAAATTTAACACCATAAAAGAATTATTAATCTAAAAATGAAGTAATTCCACCATATCATTCAAACTATATAGGAACAAAGAAAATAATTTAGAACCTATGATCGAGATCTCTCGAAATTATATTTGGTCACTTTATAAAATAAATTTCTTCAACAACTGGGTCAATGTTACCACTGTTTGTAAAATATTTTACACTCCAAAACACTGTTCTTGTATTGCAAATTTAAACTGTGTCATGATGAATCATCGTTGACGGCCAGAGGAACGCCTATTCGTGGCAGGCATTCAAAGTGCGCTCCCAAACAGCGAGTAAATCCGTTTTGGTGCGCTGGTCTGTGCGCCAGCCAGGGAAATAAATGAATGACATCGTCATAATTGTGCGGTCCAGATTTCGGTTTCCAACATATTCACAGCTGACAGCAGGATAATAATCCAGGGCTGAATGGACTCTGTGGATTCGGGCAGTTATTTTCGCGGTATACACGCGGGATGGATTCAGATTGCGCCGCGGTCCGTTCTAATTATGCCCCGTAATATGATTTAACGACAGTTAATCTGTGCATAATTCTCGTGGTTCCAGTGATCGTTGCAAAGTGACTTGAACCTACGGGAGTTAAATGCCCGCAAATGACCACATTACGATGGAGATCCTTTCATCAAAAGTACTCACCGTGAAACCGCCCCTTTCTAACTGTTACACTGCGACACGGCAAAGAACACACGAACATTTGGATACTGAATGTGGATGTATCTTTGAAGTTTTTAATAAAATATTTATTGACTGAATAGGGTATAAAAATGGCACTCTGTGCCTGTAGTAACTACTTTAGGTATCCTTACAGTTTTTATATTGATCCACTATTGTTTACTCTTTCCACGAACGACTAATTAATTAATTAATTTTTTTCAAACCCCAATACCTTGTGTTTGCAATCCTACCCTATACACTTAAGAACTGATGTCACCAAAATAAATTATTATCAACGATGAAATATTCCATCGTCTATCTAGTATCTACCCCATTATAGGTACTCAACTACATTCTGAACAACACCCCCTCACAAGTGTTACCGCTACGTTCATATTCATACTCGTATCGCCATAATAGTAGATTCTTCATTCATGTAAAACATACTTCAACCACTTTCCATACATAGCGAAAGTTACAATGCACACTAAAGGAGAACCTGGTTTAGGACGCTGAAAACACAGTGATTTTTTAAGAATTATTTTCTCAACGAAAATAAAAAGAATCTTTCCAAAACTTTAAGGGTGTTTTACTGTATATTCAGACAACAAGAAAAGTTGTTTTTATTCAATAATAATTTATTTAATATTGTTTTATTGGTATATCTTCGTAGCGCCGCGCCGTCGGAGTTGTCAAATTGTGTAGGTACATCCTAGCGGATGTGTAATTGACACGAATTTATATCGTCGACGAATAAAAAACATTTATGCAGAAATTAAATTAAACCATTTTTTTGCATAAAAACGTCGCAATTTTTCCGTCAAAATCGTAACTTTTTCGTTAAAGTTCCATAACATTGTCAATTTTAGACTTTTTTCTTATTTTTTAATACATCGACGATACAAATTCATGCAAATTAAGAAAAACTTCGGTTTTTTTATTTCGGGCAAAAATTGGATCCGCTAGGGTGTACACAAATTGACAACTCCGGCGGCGCGGCGCTACGAAGATATACCAATAAAACAATAGGTATTAAATGAATTATTATTGAATAAAAAAAAGTTTTCTTATTGTCTGAATATACAGTAAAACACCCTTAAAGTTTTGGAAAGATTCTCTTTATATTTATTGAGAAAATAATTCTTAAAAAATCTCCGTGTTTTCAGCGTCCTAAACCAGGTTCCCCCCTTAATTCAAAGCAACGTCCTCCACTCGTCAAACCAATCCTCTTACTTCCATCCACAGGTCACACACTGCACTTTTCCAGAATCACTATTACCATAACCTTAATAATTCGCCAATCTAAATACACATGAAACTAATTTCCAATAGAAATATTTCAGCCCCACATCCCATCCTCGTTTCCCAATTCCACATTTCCTTTTATCAGACTGTAACTGTACATCCACCCAGTGTTTCTAATTATCTCACAGGAAGGTACAATAAAAACCTGCTCTGAACTTCTACGTATAAAGGAGAACCAAAACCACCTGCCCAACAGAGCCAGTCTGCCAGCAGCCTCCACAGGAAGAGGGTGCCAAGAGCAAACATGAACTCCATGATTGCAGATAATTAATGCCCTAAAACCTAAGTCGGGGAGGAAAGATTGCAGCAAGCATTCGACTAGAACGCGTACGAAGAGCTCGCTAAAGATGAGGCTTTCGTGCCGCGTCGCGGTGCATCCTCTGCGACTAGTGTCGTCGTTCATCACTATATAGTAGCCTTTCCGGCGTTGAAACGCGCAAATAAACTCTGCCGGTGCCCGTGGCCACCTACTAACAGGCAGGCTCATCGGTCGTCTTCGTGTATACCCGCTTAGCGCGAGGTATTCCGCATTTTTCTGGTTTCCCGCGAGAGGCCATTTAGCAGTGAACCTCCTCCGCCGCGCCGGGTATTCCCCGGGTGAATATTGTTATATAGCGGGAGCTCCCATTTTTCAGGGAAGCCTAACGCAAGCAGGATGATATTTATCTCTGGCAGATTTGTGGTTAAGCGCGTTATGTCGAAGATTACCTTCGCGCGGAAATTGCTACTGTGCCCGCGGTAAGTGGAATCGTGGCGGACCTAGCTGGACGGGGATCAAGGACTGTTTGCTGAGGAATTGGAATCTTTTTTGCCGTACACAAGCCAATATGAAGAAGGACACCTTTATGTACTGCTGTGCAGCTTGCAGCAACTAGTGCCCGTTTAATCTTGTCGAAGTAGAGGAAATTATATGATGATGTAGTAGTTCATGATGTGGGAGTTTGGGTCAAATAGCTGTTTCGTATCTATAAAGACTGAGCTTGATACAAAAGTCTATTTTAGAATTTCTAGAGTTGGCGTGGGCATGTTGTAATTTCATGAACGAAGGAATTCATTTTTAGATATGACATCTAGGAATCATTTCGGGAGGAATATTTTGTGAAAATGATGGATCTGGGCAAGATTTAAAGAAACATTTGATAAGAAGGAACTCTTTAATTTCGAATATTTATCTATGGTAGTTATGTTGAATTATCTTGATTTTAAAGAATATTCTAAATGCTTTTGTGTAATTTTATTACACAATTCTAAGGTGCTAGCTTAGTGGTGTATATGCATAATAATAACACGCAAATTATTCAACAGTCAATCAAACATTAATTCAGTAATAAATAAATACCACTCCAATCGTACTCCTTTCTTTCTACAAATCAATAATGTTTATCCTTTTTATTCCGTTTCGTCAAATCAAATTGCACTTTTAAACGATAGATTCCCAGTTTAATCAGCGTCTCTTCTAAAAATTTCGACGTTTCATTCCTAATTAATGCTATACGGTTCTACAATATCCCGCAATCTCGTAACAGCTACAAAAATAACGCGAACAGGCGAACAATAAGGCATAATACGCATGTACACGATATTTGCATTTAACAGCGTGGTGCCTCTCCCCTGCCTCGCCCTTCCTTTGTTTCCCTCAACCCTCCTAGCTATTTAATATCGATCATTACTGACATTTCGTGCGAACGTGACAACCATGAGAACGCTTCGTGACGTATTCAACACGAGAATTACAGTTAACAATCTGCTCCTCGCTCGAGAATTTACATTTTATCGACGTGGTTATTGAAACACACCACCATCTAAAATACTTAACACTTTTTTCAACAATTGAAAATGAGCAATTATATAATCAAAATACAATCTAGAAAACAATATTAACATTGCCTGTCTTAATCAACTACTCACCTCAATTCTACTAATTACTGGAGTAGCGATAAAACTTCACGTAAATGTACGATATAGGTATGTGTTACATGACTAGATTTTACGTGCATTTCCTTTTAACTCTTTCATGTGAATATTTAAAAGTGACGATCACTTAAGAGAACCTTTTTCGGAGACTCTGACACTTTCCAAATATCAGCTTTAAGAAACAAAGTCAGCGGTTAGTGTATCCAATAAATCTAATTAAAAGAATTCTTCCTTATCACAAGGAATCACTAATTTTTCAGGTAAATGCCCCAACAAATCACTTTACCGATCACAGAAATACAACCTCCATAAAACATCGAATCAGAAACATAAACAAAATTAAGCATCAAAGTGCAGACAAGAAAACGTCTAGGTAGCACACAGTAATTACCACAAAATAATACACGAAACGTGTCGCAAAATCTCGTCCGCTAGCCTCGAGTGACGGTGTTGCTAAAAAGTTAGCGGACGCGCGGCGCGAGAAAAATCGACGTGTTATTAAAATCCGGCCGCGCCTCGTTAATACCGAAATACCGGTGCGTGGAGGCGAGATTTTTCGTCTCTCGGCCTGTCACCTGCTTGCTTGCTGCCGATTGTTTGTCCGCCAGCGACAGCCTGACAGAAAGGCAACGATCGAACGAAAGCGGGATATTGAAATGCGAAAAAATAAAAAGGGGGTGGAGGGGCTCAGGCGGGGGTGGAACACGCCCCTACGAGCGCTAGCATCCGCTCTCGCGGTGGCGTTCAAAAGAAACGGGGAGCAGGGTACGGTGGACGTAATAACTCACGCGCAAGCGTTCGATATTCAAATTCGTCGAATGCAGCTCGAAACGCGAGGGAATGTATGTATGCACGCGCGGCGATAATAAAAGGCGCGAACGATGCCCACGCGGAACAATCATAATCCACTTTCGCTCGGGAATTCGCCGAGGACGCCGCGCCGTGGCGTCGCGATGAGACGATCGGCGTAACGAAACGGCGAAACGTTCGTTGGTTGCTGGCTCCTGTCTCGTTTCGCTTTCCGGGTAGCTCGGGATGGATTGGAGCTGCCTTTATCTCGATTCGACAGGTTTCCACGATCTCATGTTTCCATGAACATATTTCAAGTGCACCGGGATAGGGTTGGGCATGTCAGTCGGGGGTGGTGAATGGAGAGGAATGTTTGAATAGTTGAACGGGGAAGGGAACTTTCATTTCGCCGCTGGGATTGTTTATACCTAGTAGGGGGTGATATGGCAGGGATGGCGATTTTTGTGATGTAGATGAGGGTTTTTAGGTGATCGTAGAGCGAGGTTGTGAATAAAATGCGTGATTTTTTTAAGCAGCCTGGGTTCATAAAGAATTACAATCTGATTTGTTTTTCGGGGATTAATAAGGGGCTTGAAATATATACAGGTACCATTTGTAATATAAAGCATTCCGACTAAGTTTTTTTCATACACCCCGTCTATTTTTGAAGCACAATCACTGCCCTTGAGAATTCAAACCTAATTATCAGAACAAGAGAGTGACTGACATACGCGTGATCACTCGACTTGGCCTAACTTGGGATACAAAGAATTGGCTCGACCCTTGGACACCTGTACGAGGCAAACAGAGGTTCATATTCCCGCTATCCAACACCGATTCCTAACGCCCTTGTTCCCCATTAAGTCTAGGTGGAGCTGTACGCTCACAAAATGCTCCCAGTCGACTCTTTACATAGTCTCAGTACTGGTGAGACAGCTCGGGTACCCTGGGATCGTCAGTTCCCGTCTTGAGGGCATTGTTTCGGGGGAATAATCACCCATGAAACAAGCCTCAAACCCTGGGGGAATTTTGTGGTAACAGTGTGAAGAAGGATAGGGAAGGTATCGAGATTTGTTTAGAGTGAAATAAGAGAATGTTTGAACGTACTTACTGAAGTACATTTCGCGAATAATATGGACATTTGATACCAAAATGTAATGACAAAGTTTGATGAGAAAACTAGTTTAGTATCAGTGTCACTTCGATGAGTTCTTGTGTACAGGCGCCTTAACATGTTTTATTAAAAGGAAATGTCAAATTTTCCACCGTTCCTGAGACTGCGGCATCTTAAAGGTGCAAATCCACGATAAGATTTTATATGAGACTTTTCTATCACGAGACAAAAATCTCAGCGACAACAAAATGTAAATAATGGAAATAGAATAATAATAATAATGGAGATTAAAGTCTCATGTGAGACACGATATTTTTGTCTCATCGTGGATTTTCACCTTAAAGATGGATTTACCGATCAAAAACTAGGTCCTAATACTTTTACACGTGGAATAATAGAGAGAAATAATTCATCGCAGGAAATATGCATAATTTCGCTTTAAAAAGAAATGGAGCAGCGTATTGTTGTTCAAGGTACGTAGAACAAATTCCCAAAGTTTGACCACTTAATTCTAACACACTGTGCATGATAAAACCAGTTGTATGCACCATCTGACACCACGTATTTCCTTTATAGACTAAAGACATTTAACAAATTCACACGCAAAACACAACTCCTTACATAAAATGAAATTCCCATTTCCAAATTCCCGTCCAAGCATCATCAAAGGAACACATATCTACTGTGTGCTACGACGTATGGAGACGAGGGACTTCCGGAAAATATATAATACAATAAAAAATGTAACAAAACACAACTCATCAAACACAAAAAAAATCCCATTTCCTCATTTGAAGGCTAAGGGGGAAACGAGGATTGTCGATTTTTCGTGATTTGCGATTTATAGCATATTTTGCTGGTGGCAACTGGGACTGCAGATCTGTTAAATCTCAGGCTTTCAAATTCAGGGTTCAAATCACAATGTCCATTCTGCACTGGAACAAAACACTTAATTTTCTCGATAAAGCTGTTTTGTGACTTTCCCTGTGTTTTCCCCTCCCCCTTAATTTCTATCCCCTTTCCAACAAAACTACGATCACTCCGTATAACGTTGCAAAGAGACGCAGAACATTCGAACGAAACGTAACGTCTGAAGGAGAGGGCGAAGAGGGAGAAGGGAAATATCCCATCCCAGAGTTCAACGATTTACTCTGGCCAGAAAAATCTGAATAGAGCGCGCGCCGCGCAGCTCGGCCTGCATAGACGCATCCTATCCCACGTTGCGCTTTCTCTCTCCCCTGATCTGGCCGTCGGTCTTCCATTTTTCAAGTCCACGCGGCGCGCCGCCGATCCTGCGAAATGATTACAAACGACCCAGGATAACGTCCAATAAAACGTCTCCATTTCGTGTTCCGCACACGTAGAGGCGATACGCGCGGTAGTCGGGAGGCGAGTCGATATCGGGGAACGCGCGTGTTTACGTGTGTTTTACCACCGCCACATTGTAGCCCCCCGCGTGCCCGTGGCACACATACACCTACATCGGGGCTGAAAACCACCATAGGAAGCATTAAAATCGCCTTCATGGCCGTCCTTACATCGACGTGATATCACCGGCGATAAATTTTTACGGATACACACGCGGCAAACGAGATTCATCTCGGCGCTGGATCCAATAAAAATGGCCAACAGCTGAACCGAGGTTTTACGCGGGCTTGAACGGAAATTTGCTGCACGCTTGCTTAGCCATACGGCCGTGGTTGTCGAAAAAATCTTGATTAACTCTCCATCGGGCGGAATAAAGTACCAGATGTTCGTGAGTTGTGGAGTGAGGTCGATTTTGGTCTGATGGTCGAGTGGATACGGTGGAATTGATGTAACCGTTAACCTGTCAACTGGACCATTACTCGATTAGAAACGACCCCAGTGTATTTGAATAATAGTAACGGGAGAAGTAAGTAATTTTGTATGCAGTTAATAATGCAACGGATGGCATTATGCACCGATGATTCTTTTTTTATCTGAGAAGAACACCTTTGATTTGAACGTCGATACACCCCAGAATACAAAAATCGTTGGCCGTTTCCTTGGCGCTCGTCAGTTCTGCAAACAGGTGGCGTGATTTCGATGCGTTTCGGCGCAACGTGTTTCCGGTGAAAACGCCGGCGCATCCCAGAACAAAGTTTTTGTTGGAATATGTACAACGATAGACTGTTCCTGGAGTTAGAGTGTCAGGGACTTTAAGGACCCGGTAATTTATGCGTTTCCTTTTGGGCGCTACAGGAGACCCAAAAGAGGGGAAAACGGTCTTCTCGACCTCTGCGCTTTCCAGTCCGAGAAAACCCTCTGAACGGATAACTTGTATCCCGCTAAAGACAGTATTCTTTTCTATTACTTTAATTTAAGTTTATACAGTCTTGTTATTATTATACTGGTGTTCGACTGCGTGTTTTCTATTTTCTTTAATAAATAAACATTATATTCTAACAGTTTTCAAAGTGAAAGCTGAAACGAGTGGGCCCGACGCGCAAACGCCACGATGCCGTGACTGTCTTTCATTATAAATGCGCAGCGAGATGAAGTGGCAAAAGGGCCACGGGGTGATAATTCTGAAAAGCGGGGGGCTGGTTTGCGGCCCGGGGCCGAATCGGCTGTTGCGTAATCGCCGGAAACACGTTCCGTGGCGTGCGATTTCGCAGCTTTTTTAAATCAACGAGAAACGCTTCAGCACGGGAATTACGGGAGGCTAAAGTGCGTCATTAGCGGGGCCAGAAATTCGCGAGAACTTCTCGACAATTGCCAGTTGCTTGCACGTTGCATCGCGTGAGGAGCGATGATGATCGCGCGTGCATATGGCAAATAGGAGATTCGCGGAACATTCGGCAGCGTGAAGAACAGGGGGATGATAACGATAAAAGGAAAATCAATCGACGATCATTGCAATCTCCCATCGTGTACAGTGCGCGAATATCAGAGTGAAAAGCTAACTGCTTAGGAATATTCGAATTCAAGAACTTACTACCACTTGTTCAGTCTCGAACTTTATTCGTCATATGGTACAAACCGATGCTTTACCAGATGATTGTCACCTAGCGAGATATTTTGTTTAGATTTGGAGAAAATGTTAAGGATCGCGTAACAATGATAAGCTTTTTAACAGCAGTCAACATCTTTTCAACTCATTTCCAACTGTTTTTAAAACCCTTATTTCTAATTAATGTTTATCAGAATCAACCCCAATCCAAGCTGGTTCCTGACCGTCTGCTTCCATCCTCATAAAGGAGTCACACTCGCAACCTTTTCAGAAATTATCCCTATCCACGCACCCCTTCCATTTCAGGGATGAAGAGGGTAGTAGATTTATTGCCGTATCTGTTACCGTTCCTTTCTTATTTAAAGAAGTTTTCCCGATCTTGGGGCAACCTTTTTCAGACTCAAATCAAGGCGCTTCATCTTCTTTAAAAGACTGCCATTTTAATATTTTTATATCTGTCTTAAGCGGTTAGACCACCTTGGGCAGGTAAAAAAATATCGCATCTTTGGGAATTTATTTCTAACTGACAAAAACACCTTTATCGATAAAAATTTTTCATAGAAGATAGACATCTTTGAATAATATATACAATTTTTATTTCAAATATCAAAACATTCCGAAAACTTTAAATGCGTTTTTCTCGAAACCACGGTTTCCAAAACGCTGTACGCTGTAATTTGAGTAAAACTCTATGGATTTTTATACAATTTTGCACAGATGTTCTTAAATGTATTCTCTATCGTCTGACCGTCAATTTTTTCGATATTTTAATTTTTACCTGACTTATGCGTAAATAAAGTCTATCTTCTTACACACGAAAATGAGCTTTTTGCTTCAAAGTGTAACTATTTTGTTATTTTTCAACCAATCAAAACCGGTCTCACTTAGAATTAGTCTCTACGTATGTACCTACTTTTATTGATATAAGTGCAGGGCCCAATTTACTACAAGGCGCATTTGTCGCAAGCTGGGTCCTCACTCTATGGGGACATATTTTAAAAATGTGCATGCATTTGATTAGGTAACTACAAAAATAGGCTTGTTCTTTTGAGGCCCCATAATGATGTTGCGCCTAGGGCCTCCAAAAGTATGAATGCGGCGCTGTATGAGTGTGAGGAAAAAGTGGGACATCAATTTAACGTCTGCTTGTAAGAGTACAGTTGGTACTACGAACTTGGTAGAGTTCGTGTGAGGTACAGTGTGATAAGGAAATTGCTACTTGACTTCACCTTGGAATACTTTCTTATGCACATTTGTGTGCGCAAGATAAGATGGCACACTGACCAATGAATGACACTCGTATCAGATAATAAGAAATAACAGAAATAGAGTTGCAAGCAATAGGACTGACGGACATCCTTTCTTCGCTCTCATTCTATATCTTCTATTTCCGAACAGCTGTTTCGCCCCTCAGAATTGAATAAACAAGTACATATCTTGTAAATATCACTAATAAGTAAAACGTATCTGATGAACAAAGCAATCGACTTTAGACACTGGGATATCTCCCATCAGAAGCACTTCTTTCGTCGGTGTATATACCACGGACCGAGGGAAAAAAAGTGTGAACAACTAGGTGTGAAAAAAAGAAGGCATACGAAGTCTTACATATGTACGTGCAAAAAGGACAAGCGAAATTGTGCATGCATGCAAGAAGGACAAAGCTGTCCACGCGGATTAGACGATCGGCTGTCAGTCGAGACGAGCAGGGTTTCCTGAGTGACCAATAGGAGCGAGAGCACAAGAGTGATAATACCTAATACCAGAAGGAAGACAGACTAATTGTAAGCCTTAAGATGCGTGGAAACAAGCAGCCGAAGTCGTAGACGCCTGCGGGACAGACTAACGAAGCCTTGCGTGGGTGCAAAAAGGACAAACGTAGTTGTCCACGCGGAGTTGACGAACGGATGTCAATCGAAACGACCACGTTCCTTCCGAGCGGCCAATAGGAGCGAAAGCAGGGAAGTGAGAGAACTAGTGCCAGAAAGAAGACTGACTGAGGTTTACAACGCATGGAACAAGGACCAACGCAGTCGTGAATGCCTGCGGGACAGACTATCGAGGAGTTGTGCGTGTGCAAGAAGGACGAGAGTTGTTTACGCTGGGCGAAAAAAGGAGGTTCGAGCCCCGGACCCTATGTTTTTTTGCAATTGTTCGATGGGCAGGGAGCAAAAAAGGTCTGAACTAGATATAGAAAAAAGAGGGAAGATAAGAACGCGAGTGCAAGAAAGACCCACGAAGTTCTACGCGAGCTTAAGAAAACAAGGGGAGCAGGGGATCGGGTTACGGCGGTTGTCTTTGTCATCGACGCTCGAGGGGCTGAAAAAAGGTGTGAACTAGATCGAAAAAAGGTGTGAACAAGTAGCTTCAGAAAAAAAGGGGGACGCTGGTCATCGATGATTGTAAAGGGGCGATCCCACGGCACGTGCTCGGCGAGGCTTGTAGGCTCGTCAAATCTGTTTAGCGAGCGCGAGTCGGCAAGTCAGGAGCGTTTCCACGGCGCGACTAGCACAAACTGATCATTCTCATGCCGCGTGGCTCGGCGAGTTTCGCGCCGCGCCGTGGGATCGCACCTTTAGAAGGTCGCAGGAAGTCGTAGAGGAGTGCAAGAAGGATGAACGATGTTGTACGTTTGAAACGAAAGCGATTACACGCAGGTCTAAAGGCACATATATCTTTTTTGTATTTCCTTCGTAGATGATTCAGTCATTCCTCGCAGTGTGGGCCGGTTTTTTTGCAGTGCTCCGGAAAGCCATTTTGTTCGCGGCCATTTTGTACAATTTTACAAAATAATTTTTTTTCCTAGCAAAATAAAGATTGCTTTAAAACTATATAAAAAATCCAAGCTCAATATTTTTATTTATACGAACAAAAAAATCTCTAACTTTGGCTTTTGTTAGTGGCTTCAAGGTGGGATCCCTCCCTTAATGATACAGTCACGTGGCTGTCACTATCGTGTTCACTATGAAAAAATACGTCGCAGTCTTACATGTGTTTAATGCGTTAATTGCAAAACCGTTTAATAACAGAACGACATCCTTAGCGCTTTCATCCGAGATAAATAAGAATTATCCGTTTCTCTCTATTTCCAACAATGATCGCGTTAACGAGTAACTTGTTCCACACGTGCCTCCAAACTGACCCCTCTGGATTAAGCCCTTCACTAACTCAAACTAACACAAAGCTGGCCATCTAACGCCCATGGAACTTCTGTTCCCGAATTGGCGATTGAATCGGGCGTATTGAAGAGTCGCGTGCCCGTCAGCCAGATCCGAGTCGAGGCTGAACAGCCCCGACACACGGGGTCGTGAGGATATTCGCGATGCGTGGCACGCAAACTCGATTCCGACATCGACGCGAGCATGCAGCACGTATGCCTGACCTAGGCAGGAACACGGCGGAACCGTTAACCGCGCAGCGCCGTGAACTTTTGCCGCGAGTAACGTGAGTGCAATCTAATTTCAAACGAGGAGCGAGGAGCCCGTTCACCGGTTGCATGCACGACAACCGCCGCGCGTTACATCCACCAACCTATTTCGGAATATTTCGCCCGTTGAATATACCGCAATTTCCCTCCGCCGTGGCGCGCATTGATATCCACAGAACGCAATTTCCACACGCGTAACGTCATTTTTACGCGCGTCCCAAACACGGGAACACGGTGAGGAATAACGACGCACAGTGGTCGGAATAGGGATAGTAGGGGACATTCGGCCCAAAAATGAACTTTCTCCTATCGAAATCTACTGAATGTATATGGCTTCCTAAATGTCCAACAGTCCGGAAATTGAAAATATGTATTAATAAAATTTAATAAAAATTGTAACTGGGACGAACACTTAAAGTTGGACATTTTAAAGATATCATTTTTCACCAGAAAAAAACTGCTTCCTTCTTAGAGATGCCCTGACGACCCTGTTTAATATTTTCTATCCGTTTTTTTCTTGAATGGAGAGCATTCTTTTGCGTTAAAAATTACAACCGTTAACTAAAAATTTATGTTCATAATATATTAAAAAAGTAATCCTCAATGAAATACAGAAAATTGTCAAAGTTTAGACCGACGTAAGTCTGAAACACAGCATTTGCAGAGCTACATATTTTTATATAATAGTGTTAGAACGTAACACATTGTAGGAAACTAAATCAAAAGGAGAATAACAACGAAAATAGTACTCAATAGTCAATAAAAGCTGGTAGCTATTGCGCAGCCAAAGTCATAATGTGTTACACAAATTGTAGCTACACTGGAAAAGTACATAAACAGATTTGTAACTACCAACACGGGGAAACGATTGAGCGAGTTTCGCGGTTCGAACAGCGCTTTTAACAATTTTTATTTCTGACTGAAAATAAACACACCTCGGGCAAGGTGAAAAGGCAAATTGATTCGTTCGACTGAACACGGGGATACGTATTTGCACAGGCATGCGTTCGCTGTCGATACCCTTTGCCCGCAATAAAAACATTAACGCGAATTAACGAGCCGACCGTGGAAAGTACGTGTGAATTCGACAGATGGACTCTGTGCAGTTTATGGGTTTTCCGTGTAAATATAAACGCGCCGTTTGCAAGGCAGACTTCCTATTCCTACTCCGCGCAAGAGGAAAATTATCTTCCGCGAAGAACAAATGAATAATTCATGTTTGTATTCCTACAAAAGTCGAGAATTTATGGAGGTGGTTCGAGAAGGTTGAGAGAAACTAACTTCACAACAATCTCTGTAGTCTCAATCCAGTTTGACTTTTATTTTAAAAGAATGAGAAGGACGAATAAAATAAATTTATCAACGTTAATTATTGTGTCCTATATGTAAAATTTATGAATAGGAAAGCAGTGTAAAATAAATGTTCCATTGACGTGTCATAAAAATTGACTATTTCTGAAATTTCTGTCAACAGAAGTCTTACTTTTTTTTCACATCAATTACTCCAACTCCCACCTTAAATAACTTTCAGCAATAACATCACAAAGACCCTGCATAATACCAACTGAACTAACAAACGAGACACTCCTGTGACTCATGATTTACATTTCACCTACATTCCCATTCCACGGAGAATGCTAGTTTAACGAAATAAAACGTGCAAATACTTTCAAAATACCAATCGTGATCCACGAAGTGGATCCTAGCAGTTCCTCGCGTAAACTTTATAAAAAAAACTAGCACAAATCCATTTCACTTGCGAATACCGTTTGACTAAGAAAGAAAGAGAGAAGAGCAGAACCGCGCTGTATGTATGCCGATTTCCAGTACCGTCTATTTTCGATTTCAACGCGATACAATCCCTCAATCTCCATTTTCAATTACTTTCGCCAATAACTTGCCAGCAATGGCCTATCGATCAGCGGCTGGGCTCCGTGTTAAAACGCAACGAAACCGTTCGCTTCGAATTGGGGCCGCGCGCGATTAGAATACGCGCATGATTAGCGTCATAAAGTTTTCACAGCCCTCCCCCGTTTAATTCCAGGGGGGGGGAGGGACGGAAACGGGCCGGGCGAAATGGGAATCGGAATCGATGCATCCAGGCCGATGAATTCGATTCCGCAGTTTACATGTAACCGATTAAACTACACCGAGCGCCGACTCATCTGTTCTGAAAGCCGGATATGTCTCTTCGGCGGATTCCGCTGCTGTTGCAGGGGAACGCAGGAATGGGAAATGGCATGATTTTGGGGCTGCAGCTGCAGTCGCAGCCCTCCACAATGGCCGACAAACGAATCGGTCTTACCGAACGCATCGCTGTCCAGTGAAAATTCTCGGTTACCTTCACCTTTCCCTCTTTCACTTTTCGCGCCCCACGTGACTCTAACAGTGCTCGATACTGTACGAGTAACATTGAGAATCTGACAGGTTCGTTACCATGTAGAGGCGTTCATAGTGGGATTAACTCAAGAAATGTGAATTTAAATAAATTGTATGATCAATATTCAACTATTAGTCAAATGCAAATTTTACACTGATTATCCTGTAAAATTTACATTTTTTTCAGTTTCAATGCCAAGCAACAATGTGTGCTTGGAAAATCGTTTGGTACTTTTTTAGGAGCCTTATTCACGACAGCGTACATTTTTAATTAAATATTATCCTTTTATCCTTATTATCCATTATCAACTGTATTTTTATTTTGAGATGCATGCTGCTTCTGCTCGCAGAAAGTTTGCACAATGAATGGGAATACAAAGTGACTTGTTACTAGTGTTTTACCTTTTAATCGTTTTGTACACAGATAAACATGGTCTCCCTATCAAGATTTCTTGAAATTCGCATTTTATACTGATAAGATGATAACCTTGCAGGGAAAGGATTCTCGACTTTGTACTGTTCGAAGCTATCGCGTAATTTATCTAGCACTCGTTATCTGGTCTCCGTGGTCCTCAAATATCGCGTTCCCGTGTCTTTCATATGGAAGTTTCTTTAGAGAAAGGACGTTAAGAAAGCCGTTAAAAAAGTTCCCCGCTGAACGGCCGTGAAGTTTAGCCTTTTTTGACTCCGCTAAAAATTTTAATCCCCCTAAAAGGGCCCCGGCGCAGGGCATGCAACTCTTAGGCAAACTTCTATACGCGAGAAGTTTAATCCGCGGAAAAGTAAAATGAAAACAGCTCGATGTCATAAAAGCGCCGAAGAAAGTTACGCGTACAGAAATATTTTAAATCCTTACTTTCCTGTTGCGATGAACTAAAGCATTTATACAGGGACTTCTATGCACCGTGAACAACATTGAATTTATATTCTGAATTGATGCCGTTTAGATATTGAAGCGTAAACGAACAGCATTGGATGCCACCGAATTCAGCTGTGCCTACAGCAATTCCTATGTTTGCAAAAAGATAGTCGATCGATGGTGAAACGTAGTGTCAATTGTTAACGGTATGCCACGAGAATTCCTGAGCGATTACAAACGCACTTGCATACAACCGCCTGCATATTACCACGTGCACAACAATCCAGCAAGCGATGAACAAGCGACCGCAATCAGAGATAGAAGCAACAAAGCTAAACGCGACCGTGGATTCGCATTAGTGAATATAGAGCCGATTAAATTTAATTGCAAGGGGAGAAGATGCCGATGGGATTGAAATCCCAGTGACGGGAGATGAATCAAACGCTGAAGAAATATTTGCTTCGCCGTGATTTACTTAGATAAAGTGAATTTAAATAGACGCAACGCAGACGTATTATATTTATTAAAGAAAAGACTTGTCAACGATTTAGTTAAAGTGATCTTACAAGGGAAGATCCCGGACCCGAAAATTCAAAAAATTCTGAAACTTTGTGGATATGTACAGGATTTTCTCCTGATTACAACGCATTTTTTTTTTGCTGCCCAAATTCACTCTAAGGGGGTGAAATTAACCCCTGAAGATTCGGCTATTTTTCGATTTTATTTTGTAACACGCAATATGTAAGAGATCGAAAAAAGTTTCAAGACAAAAGTTACTTCTTTTAATTAGATCTATAAAATCGCAAAAGTTTTATCAATTGTTTAAACAATTAGAAAAAAGTTATAAACAAAAATATTAATAATGTTGTCTACAATTCGTTTTTTCACATGAAATCTGAACTGGATGTTTAAATAATTATGAAACAGCATAATCCATATTTTTTTCCATACAATTTCAACTCTTGTGGTATTGCGGAATTGTACTTCTCGACAATATAAAACTTTTGGATCCCATTGTAACGTACCTCGAGCTGTACGACGAGTAATGTTCTTCTAACATTTATTAGGAAATAACACGTGACTTGGGACAGTCTTCATTTTTTTATTTTTCTGGCAAACCAATGTTGTTACACCATTTCTTCGAACGGTGCAATGCTCGGTGCAACTACTACAATGCAGTACAATCCAGAAAAACAATGTTTTCAAAAAGGAGAGGCTATCTTTAAAATTGGTTTTTCTCAATTTCTCGAAAACGATATCGAATTTTTGGAAATTTTCGGTACAACTAGTACACTGCAGTACAATCGAGAAAACTATGTTTTCAAAAAGGAGGGGGGGGGGGGCTACCTTAAAAATTGGTTTTCTCAATTTTTTCGAAAATAGTTCCAAATTTTTGAAAACTCTCAACGGTACAACGCGGTACAAAACTAGTACAAACTAGTACAACAATAATTTTTTAATTTTCACAAAATGGGGGCTAACTTCACACACATGAACTCTTATTGTGAAAAAGCGAAATCTACTGGATTTTCAAAATTATTTGGTTTCTCATCAATATATCCAGTTCTATACTGATAAAACTTATTCTCATTATCAATGCTCCACACAACAATAGACATGAGACAACACTTTGATGGTAGACAAAAATAGGTATAGATATAAATTATCTTACTTTCTTACTACGTGTCACGTATTATTTCTTAATAAATGTTAGAAGAACATTCCTCGTCGTGCAGCTTAAGGTACATTATAATGGGATACAAAAATTCTTCGATTGTTGAGGAGCGCAGTTCCGCAATACAACAAAAGTTGAAATTGTATAGAAAAAATACGGATTATGCTGTTTCATAATTATTTAAACATCCAGTTCAGATTTCTCGCGAAAAAAACGAATTTTAGAAAACATTATTAATATTTTTGTTTATAACTTTTTTCTAATTGTTTAAACAATTGATACAACTTTTACGATTTTATAGATCTAATTAAAAGAAGTAACTTTTGTCTTGAAACTTTTTTCGATCTCTTACATATTGCGTGTTACAAAATAAAATCGAAAAATAACCGAATCTTCAGGGGTTAATTTCACCCCCTTAGAGTGAATTTGGGCAGCAAAAAAAAATGCGTTGTAATCAGGAGAAAATCCTGTACATATCCACAAAGTTTCAGAATTTTTTGAATTTTCGGGTCCGGGATCTTCCCTTGTCAGTCTTCTTCCAACCGACTCGCGTGTCGCACGTTCGTTTTCGAGCGTTACGACATATTATTTTCAATAGCTCTCGCAGTATTCGTTTTTGTATATTGAATCTTTCCTTGATAATGGTCTAAATTAAGACCGAAACGTTGGAAATTTATATAAATATTGAATTAATTGCAAAATAGCTTGATTGATAATGTTTTAAAGTGACCGAACCAGTGCGCCGAAACCATATCTATTAATAACTCCGGTCGAAATTAAATTTATAAATAACTTTTCAAATTACCTTAAGTTATTGTTTATTAACACTTTTACGTTCCTGTTACCGTTTATCATTCCATGAGAAAATTATTCTGATAGGTACTAGCGGAAGTACAGTCACGTGTTTAATTCAATAGAACGTGCACTTCATCTACTGTCTTCATCGAGTATTAACTTCACCCCCGAGAATAACGGTGTTGCAAGTCAGCAAAACACGTAATGCCTTCCATTGAGAAATGAAAACTTGGAGGATGCCACTTGATCAAAGAACAAGAAGAGTCAATTTTCTAAATTACTTGCCTGACATCACTCTCATTTCTAGAAACTCACTCAACCCCACTATCAGTTATCCAATCATCATTCCAAACTATCATCGAAGGGTTAACCCTCCATAACGCCGTGTAACTTTACGGTGACATATAATATCTGTGTTTTATATTACAGGTGCTAATGCACGAAACTTTCATATTCAACTATTGTAACAAAGGAATTACAAACCTTTATATTTTAACAAGACATTTATATAATCGAACTGAAATGCACCTGTTAATTTATATGCAATCTTTAATATCTACTATATAATATTGTAAAATATTCAGTTACCTTAAAAATAACATAACAAATATTGACGTTTCGATTGCACGAAAAAGACATCATATGATATACTGTATAGAATTGCATGATAGCTTTAAATCGTGAAAAAAAAGCACTCTTCCCGTTCCCCCTATCGAACACCGATTGAATTCGATGAATTGGAAGCGCGCCAGGAATTTGGGCAAGTGAATAAAAATGTTCGAGCGTGGGGTGCGCGAAAAACATCACTGCTGTATGACTGATCCAAGCACACGGATCGTTGGCATTCCGTGATAGGAGACATATTAAAAATTGACAGGAGACCGAACCAGATTTATCCTGGAACGGACCAAAGCATTTAATAGTCTGATAAACAGATAATGGTGCATCGAACCATCTGCAAACCTCGAAAGCGAGTTCACGGTCGAAAAGTCGATTAATTCGCCTGGTGAATAGAGATATCGTAGGTCGACATCACCGTCAAAATGTTTCTCGCTAAAAGGGATTCGATTCTACCAATAAAATATATGTATGTACGTACATTAACGAGGATTTGCTCGACCAACCAAAAATTTCAATCGCACCTATCAGCCTGCGCGCAAGGAATAAATGAATCTTCTATTGGGGAAATTGAAAACTTGTTTCATTGTTCCCACGTGGGTTTAATAATAATCCAACCATCGTGTTAAACTATAATATTGAATGGTTGTTTAATGAGGGATGCACTGAAATGCATTAGTGATTCTATGGAATTAATGAAAATTTGACAATTTAGAGTGGATATACCTATTGTATAAGAATATTTTAATAGAATTCAACTGTTCTTTTTCAAGCGTGTCTATTGAAGAAGAATGGCCAAATTTGTTTTACGTGATATAATATTGAAAACAGAGGTACGCGTTTGTATATTTTCGCACAAGGAATGAATTACACATACTGTTTTTATTATATTTTAAATTTCGTAATATCCATGAAGCCGATAAGTGCAGATTTCATCGCCAGCACGCTTTTACAGAGAGCTTAATCCCCCATCCTTCCCAGTTTAATCCATTCCATCCATTTAGTTGACCACGTAGAACTACTTTATAGTTCGATGAACGGATAATAGTTCATCGGACCATTCACGAAGCCCGAAAAAGCTTAGAAGTCGTTACTGGATGTTCGATAACTGACCATGTGTCAAAGTTATATCACACCGAACATTCATTACGAATATCGCCAGTACCCAATAATAACAAGACACCATAAGCAGTCCAATCATATGTTCGAAAACTCAGATATGTGAAAAAAATATTTTCTGCAGAATCTAAAGCACAATAGAAACACGTTGGATAGTTACAAATAATAAAGTCAGTAGGATTACATACGCATTTCTATTCACGTTCACCGATAATTATTAAAGTCTACGGCAGAGTTGGGGATTAAATAAGTAACAAATTATTTACGTTTTATTAAGTTTCTTATTTGACGAGAATTTATTCGACGAATAAGGTTAATTTTTTTATTCGTCGAGGGTTTCAACTTCAGCGTCGAATAAATTTTTCAACTTTAATTTTAACTTTTAATAAAAAAAATAGCTTTATTCGACGAATAAAGCTAACTCGGGTCAACTTTATTCGATACATGACGAGTAATGTTTTTAATTTTATTCGGTAGGTATTTGAAATTTTATTTAAATAAAAATTTTGCCCATTTCAGGTCTGCTGTAGTCTGTACTAATACCTACATACCTTCGCTTGCCTCTTTATATTCAGACACAAAAAATTGAAAAAGAAACTAATAGATCCGTTTTAACTTCTAACCTTCCTCACCTAAAAAATAACACTACTTAGTGAATACCTATGTACAAATTATACGAGTGCATATTACGTTACGAGAAATTTACTTTTTTGCTTTAACGGAAAGTGTATCATTCATTCGTGAATATTTTGTGGTACTTCACTTTCTTTTCATTCGCATTCATTTTCACTAACAATAAGCGCAAATCGAAATCACATCAAAGCCCGTCGTTCGTTTCACGTTGATTTACTCGCATACACCGTTGTCCGAGTACGGGAAACGCCATTAATCGGAATATCCATGAATGTACATACTGCATTCTCATTTATACGCAAATGCAACCAGTGCAGCTACGGAATAGACAACTGTTGAAATTTAGTCGGAAAATGGGTATCACAACCACGCCCGAGACACCTCCACTTGAGAGCCTCGTGGTAACGAGGAAACTTTGAAAATAAGGATTATTGCAAAAACAGAAAGCTATGTGCAAAGTATTTATTATATCGAGGGAAAGTTGTAACAATTTGAAAACGTTTTCTTGGAAAGTCGTCCGTGCAAATATTTTTTACTGCAAATTTTCTTGCAGTTTGTAATTGCATCGTCATTATTAATATCGAGGAGAAATTATTTCAATTCACCAAAATAATTCACCACGTTGTTTTCTACATATTTCGTGTGTGATAGTAATAATTACGAAATATTTCGTGATTTCTGAACTTCAAAATTGATATCTCAAATTTTTCTAGAATCGTACATTCGTACGTATTCCAAATATTCAAATTTCAATTTTCGAATATTCTCATTTTATATATTCGAAATATTCTAATTTAGTTTTCTAATATTCTGATTTTACATATTCAGAATTTTCTAATATTCTGATTTTCCATATTCCGAATAGGTATTCTAATTTCAATTTTCGAATTTTCTCACTTTATACCTACATTCCGAACATCCTAATTTCAGTTTTCTAATACTCTGATTTTACATATTCATAATTTTGTAATATTCTGATTTTCCATATTCCGAATATTTTAATTTCAGTGTTTGAATATTCTCATTTTATATATTCCAAATATTCTAATTCAGTTTTCTAATATTTTGATTTTACATATTCCGAAATTTCTAACATTCTGATTTTACATTTTCCGAATATTCTAATTCCAGTTTTTGAATATTCTCATTTTATATATTCCAAATATTCTAATTTAGTTTTCTAATATTCTGATTTTACATATTCCGAATATTCTAATTTTACTTTTCTAATATTCTAATATTACAGCGTGTTCTAAGTTGGGCTCCTAAATTGCAATTGCTTCTTTCTTGAAAGCAGGCTTTCAAATTGCAAAATTCCTATTTCCTACTTCATGCATAAACTCTTTAGCAGTTAAAATGAGTGCTCATTAGCCAAGCAGTGTCTCCCTAATTAAGACTGAAAACTCGAGGGTCTCCTCATTTTATAACAAGCCTGCCTACTCTACTATCCCTATGATTAAACATCGTTGATGTTACTACTCCTTCCGTATATTAGTTACAAACAGTACGATTACCGAAGGACAAAAGTAATTTTTACCAAAAAGGGTATTACTGTGTAGAACACGAATCGAAAAGATACAAGCCACTTTCACAGTGATTTCTAAACGACTAGCAGATTTTTGGAGCATGCCCACTACAAAATTGATAGTCTAAACGCAATTACCGAAACGACAAATTCACAGCTGATGATTGGCACAGATTCACTTGACTTTTCCTAACTTGAGATACGAAAATTTTTCGACTCTCATGCTCCTCCACGAGACAAATAGCGAAATTTCCCAGATCCAAGGCCAATTTTTTACGTCCTCGTTCCCCATTGAGTCAAGGTGGAGCTGTCGTACTCCCAGAATGCTCCTAGTTAAGCTTTTTACAGTTTCAGCATTGGTGAGACAGCTCAGGTACCCTGAGAGTGCCAGTTCCCGTCATAGAGGCATTGCTTTCGAGGAATAATCACCGGTGGAACCAGCTCCGCGAGGGGAGAATTAAACAGGACAACAGAATAGAATGCAAAAGGTCAATTAAACCTGCACGTGAATACAACCTACTACGCGAAACTGGTTCACGATAAAAGTGAGCATCACTAGAATGCAACGATTAAATGCAGACCTCGTGTCAGTTCGCGTACGGGTGTGAAATAAATGGGAAAAGTTGAAGCCGAGTGTATGTTACGACCAAAAATAAACCACCAAACGACCAAGAATAATTTCACAGTACAGTTTTCGAATAACATCGAGGAACTAGTACTTACTATCTACCCTATAAGTTCTAAATACACTTCTTCGCGAATTAAACAGTGTAAAGCAAATCACCTGCAAATCCTTCTAGTCCTCACAATATCAAATTTTTCAAACTGCCTCCACTTAACGTATATTATCTATAAGTTCTACACCCGTTCTTTAACACCCCCGAGGTTCCCTTCGCAACTTAACACGTTCAGCCCGGGCCAATTCTCAAAGTTACACCTGTGGACCTGATATTTTTTTTTTAGCATGTTTTCATTACTTATTTGTCCTAAAAAATGGTACAGGATTTAACAAAAATGTAGGGTATAGGATTTTTCTATTAAAAAAAAGAAACGGTATACCTATTTTTACCCCATACCTAATCCAATTCTTGAGAAAAAGATGTAATCGTATGCCCGTGTAAATGTACGAGATTGGAAAGGAAGACTCACCTCTTTCACCTTGTCCCTGCGCTCCCTGGCGACGGGGTCCTTGTCCTCTCCACCGACCGTCAAAGGAAGTTTATCCGCCGGCGCGGGTGGCACCGTCTCCACGACATCGTCCTTCCGGTGGACGATGGAGGATGAACTACTCGCACGCACACGCGAATCACCACTCACTTCCGGCTTTTCCAGTGTCTTCTGCAGCTGGTACTCCTCGTCGATCTTCGCCTGAAATTCGCGCCCAGATCGTATCGCGGCTCGAGATTGTCGGATGGCGATTTTCATGCACCGATGGAACTCGGATCTCATCGCGAGTTCGTTCGGGTTTATGATTAATGAACGAGATAGAAAGATATTTCGCCCTTTGCAATCGATTGACTTGCTGTGTGCCTTGCTCAAGGATTAAATTATATTATTGGAGATGCAGAAATTAGGCCACTGTGGAAATTGTTACGTTGGTATTCAAAGGTTCGTGGAGATTAGAGAATTAATTAGGGAAAAGCTTTGGTTTTTTTTTAACGAAACTGTAAGTTCGTTTCAGAGAAATCACTGAATAGAGTATTGAAGAAAAAGGAGAAAATTTGAATGATGTATTCTGTTAGAATAACATAACGTGGAAAAATACATATATACGAAATTAAAGGGTCTTTCATACGATGAAGATTAAAAAGAATTACCTACTCCAATGTCTCGAATGCATTCATAGAAACTCCTTATAATAGAGAGTTAGTGAAACTTTCTATATATTTGAATTTACTATACATAAAGAACTATGTTCACGTTATATAGTAATAAAATTCAACTTTTCCCACAGCCTTCACGTTTTTTCTCTTTTTAACGCGTGTATACGGACAAAGTACGAATGTCTAATAAGTACTATGATCTAAGTGTTGATCCCCCACTTTATTTGGTTGGAATTAGCAAAGAACCGTACATTTACTGGAGAAACGTGGAATGTTAACTCATCGCTTATGTATTTAGTACATTGTGGTGGGAAGAGATTTAATCTCTAGTTGCGGTTCATTTTTTTTTCTATTTATTTTAGTCATGTGTACTGATTCTTATTAATCTTCTACCTTCACTCTTTGGTGAGTATTTACTGTAACTTTATTTCCATTAAGGAATAATCATCTATTCGACGATCACATAAGGATACCGATTGCAGAGGGTTAAAATCCACGAAAAGATCATCAGACAAATGACGCGAGAAGAAATGGGTATCTGATTTCGCGTGCTGCTAAGTTCTCCACTGAATTATCAAGAATATCCAACGCAACTGGATACTCCAGCGTTTTGCAAGGTGAAATGATAAAACTGCTACTTTTGGAGCTGAATTAATATGAACTACAATTCAAGGTTCGGGATGCTTGAGCTGGAGAGGTCAGTAATTAGCGACACAATCTCTTCAGAGCATGAACGTTCCCATTTATTCAACAGACGATTCCATTCATTTCGAGACATTCCCACGCTTACAATACAATCTTTTCAATTATGCACGTCCCCCCTTCAGATACCCATTTTCTATTCTATTTCTCTTCAGCCTCCGTTACGCTCGTTTCATACAAAATTCTCGCCGCGCTTAGGGCTGCCCAACGAGGTGGCCCAGACTGCGCTGTGGAAATCAAATTTCCTCGTCTAGCTCGAGAAGCTCAGACCAGCGCGTTTCTCTGAATACCGCCATCCGAATGCAATCTCGGCTGGACGTAAACCCGCTTCTTTCGCTTTGGCCGCGGCCGAAGAAAGCCGCGATTACCCTCGACCACCTAGCCGCTTTAGAAGGCGTGATTTCGCGAAAGAAAAGCGACTTGTCGCTTCCACCACCTCTTTAATTTCGTCTGCGCCCCGATTAAACGCTCTCGCGCCCTACTGTGCCAGCGTCGTGCGCCTGACGCGGAAAGTTATTTCTGCAAAGCACGCTGAAACTAGTGGGCAGGATCGTTCGCGAAGAATGGCAGGGTAAAATTCGTATTTCTCAGTGAAAAAATCGCATTCCTTGCTGACTCGTTACTTATCTTTGCTGGGACTTTTGTTTGCAGGAGCTATTTCAATTTCGAATTCGGTATATAAGGAATGATTCTTCCTTTGAATTACTCATTTAATTAATTTGCGAGATTAAACTGAAATTCAACCTTCACCAGATAAATTCTAGGTAACTATGTACACTTTTTTTCGCTGTAATTTGCAAAGAAACGTACATTTACTGGATAAGCGTGAAATGCTAACTCATCGCTTATGTATTTAGTACCATTGTGGTGGGAAGAGATTTAATCTCTAGTTGCGGTTCATTTTTCTTTCTATTAAAGAATTTATTTTAGTAAGGTGTACTGATTCTTATTAATCTTCTACTTTCACTCTTTAGTGAGTACTTACTGTAGCTTTACTTTACTAATTAAGGAATTATACCCGCGAGCTATTACTGATGGAAATTTTATTCCTAGTTGCTATCTTAATCTTTCCTCGTGAAATCGTGTTTGCCGATTTTGTAGAAGTATTTTTGCCTGCTGTAATTCCATTCACGAATAACAAGACAATTATGTACATATCTTAACAGACATTTCTATTCATAATAGCTGTTCATGTGATTGATCCACTAATAACTATCGTCTACTTAAATAATCACTGGTTAACGTCGCTTTTCTTAATAAGGTTGTCTCTAATTGAATTCTACTGTGAATTCAATTAGCGATAGATAGATTTGTTCGGATAAAAGTGACATGGTGCAAACGGTCATTTCAGACGATATTAGAATTTGATATCGCGATCGATAAAGGCGCCGATTTTTACTGCGTAGGTATCTAGTTAGAGGCGGACTTATCTAACACGCCTTACTTAATATTTGTTCTTTAATCGATATTTATCAGTGACCATGCGAAATACTACAGTACAGTAACAATTTCGATTTGACTATTAAATCAAACATTTCTCTACTCCTTACGTCCCTGCTTGATTTATTAAAATTGTATTTAACTTCGTGGAATCTGAAAACGACACGAGCATTCACGTGGCAAAATTTAAAGGTCGAAGAGAATGTCACATATAACGACGATCATTATGCAAAATTGATGCCATCGGAAGAATTCCACGAAGTATTGGCACACAAAGAATCATTCTTGAAACAGAAATTGGCTGACTAAATAACAGAAAGTCTAATCAAACTTAATAGCTGCTAGTCGAGGAGTAAAACTACTTCGCCAATTGTCTAAGATATTTAAAAACATTCACCCATCATTAATTTAATTCGATACCAATTTCAAGAGTTTCCAAAAAATAATATACTAGGTATGCTAATCGCTTAACGATACCACCACAACATAGCGACGAAGTCGCTAATTGCCTGACAGATATTAATACGAAGATTTTCAATATATCATTGCTCCAAACTAATTATTATTCTCACTAGCCTGATTCCTAGTAAACTAAATAAGCACATCCACCAAAGAAAACATCTAAACGCTGATGTTATGTATCGTTAGGTATCGGTCTTTAAATTAGTCGTTGGCTGTCCGAGATTTAATTCGATTCATTCGAGCCGCTGTATGGCGGTCGATTATTGTACATGCGGGATCGCTCGAGGGGTCCGCATTACGCAAACTGTATTTCGCAATCGGCCCGTATTAAATGGTAACGACAATACGTGGACCACGGACCGATCTGAACTTCGTATTCAACAACAACGTCGATTTCGCAATTCACAGGCATTGTCAATAAAATGATACCTATTTATTACATAAAAAAAACCACATATCTTCTTGATAACATAATACCTTATGCATATAATACCTTTAACCCCGTCAAATCAATGACATGTGCAATTATTAAATTTATTTCATGCGTACCCAGCGAGTAGTGAGATTATCAAGGCCCATTTGACAAACTAATTGTGCCATTTTTTCTTACTGGTCACAGGTTCATTAGGTATGGTTATGAAGATCAGCGTGCAGTACCTTGTAAACAGACTACAAGTGTTATTGAGTAAATGGTAAAAATTGAAAGGAAATAGGAAATTTGGGACAGTATTTTTGATATTTGTAACTAGCAGCAGTAATAAATAGGTGAAAAACGTCAGAGATACTTTTACCCATTTATAATTAAATACTGTAACGTGTGCCATAATCAGTACGCAATATCACCTGTCTGTATTGTGAATAATACAAAATTTAATGTAACAGCTTATTCTGGGATATAAACGGAATTGCACTATGAGGGCAAATTAACTCTGTACACGTGGCTCGATTGATTGTCAAGCTTAATTAAATAACGAAACAGTTCCGACTAGAGCTGTTACTTTTTGACCCGTCGGGTACCCGTCTACCCGAAACAACTTCATGCCATTGAGTGTTGTATTGTTCGATCATTTTTGGCTAACATCAAACAATACCACAGACAATACAACATTCAAGTAGCCGGGTACCCGACGGGTCAAAAAGTAGGAGCTCTAGTTCCGACAGCTCCGGTTTCCAGCAAAAACTTCTAAATTAATTTTCAGCAAACTTCTAGTGAATCTGAATTCCCAAACGGTTACCCGATCGCAAAATGAAACTCCTGAAGCCATTTAATTTCAAGCTAAAATCATTCAAATTCCTTTCATCTTTGTGATAAAATTGGCATGAAAATTCTGCAAAACTTCCAATTAAAGCAAGTCGGTAAATAATTACATATATTTAAGGTCGAATGAATTCACAATACATTTCTGTTTCGTATGGAAGCCACGAGAATGCCCTGAAAATGGTAAACGTTGGACAGTACCTATTGCGATTTCCATTTAAAAAACAATCACTGTTAATGACAGGCGTTTGTTGAACGTTAAAATTTATTCTTTAAAAAGCTCCAACTGCACGTGTTAAAATGCAAATCTATCCGAGCTTGCAGCTATCGTTGTCGATAACGATGTAAACTAAGTTTGCGCTCGGACGCGTTTTGCAACGCCAAACATTTGCAAACGTATGCCTGTGAAGCGGCTAAATGTAAATCACCGATAAATTCTATTATTTCACGGTGACAAAGGGGCGCGAACGTGGAATAAATGCGAGAATGGTGCAATTCGCGAGCGCGTGCACTATCAGTTCGTAAATTGAACTGCAATCTCACGCTCGTCATCGTTAATTAGCATCCCTGATGAAACGATATACATATGTATCCTCGCTTTCTCGTTGTGAATTGTAACGTTCTATTAACTTCGACCTTATCACCTCCTCGATCGTTTGCAAGCGTTACGACTTACATTTCGCGTAAACAGAACAAAATAGGGAAATTAAAGAATTGTGCAGAAATGATGAATCATTGAAACGAAATTGAAGGATACGATATTTGGTAGCTCATGGACTAAAAATAATGCAAAATTTTAGCATTGTATTTTTGTATAAGTACTGTACTGATGGGAAATAGTATTCTAATACTAAATATAGAAGTGAGATTGAAGGATTTCGATACCAAAGTGGAATAGTTAGAAAGTATTAAATAGTTGTCAAATGGTACGAGAAAACATCGAAATATTTTTGCTCTTTTTTATTTAGAACACGATATCAATCAAGCAATTTTCCTATCTCCTCTTTCAAAATTCGTGCGTTTCCTTCAATTTCCTGAGATTTAAAAAAAACATACAGCAAGTTTCTAAAATACATTGGAGGTTTAGAAAATATTACACAAATGAAGTATGAACTAATAGCCTTCCACGTTTGCAACAAGTATCAAGTATCTTTGAAAAAAAAGTTTTGGAGTAAAAATGACCTTGAATACCCAGAAATTAAGTTCCACATTTGCATTTTGAAGCTTTCTTAATTTTGTGTGTAACGCAGTTCGACACAATTATGCAAATAGCCTATGACTCAGCTTTATTACGTTCATTGCTAAAATATTTTTCCCGTGTTAACCTATGTCTCACAATCAGATATATATATTGGTGTCCATTATTATCGACTAAACATTGTTATTCTGCTAATGCGCATACTACTTTTCTATGTTATGAATCAATCGGGATAAGTACGCCTAACGATCGTTAAATTTTCCCGCCCTCTTGTAGACACAGTGTCTCCAAACAACATCCATAGAACATACTAGCTAAATGATAGGAAATACGGGAAATCATGACAAGAATTTCCTTCAAAATTTTTATGCAGAATTATGTAGAATAAACCAAGAACTTCATTCACAACTTCCCAATTTTTTTTCAAAGTTTAATCCCGCTTCCAAGATTTACATGTGTAACTCGTACACATATTAGCAATCTGTCATAAAATAAACTGGACATATAAATAATTATTTCAATTAACAAATTCACACTAATGATACAGCTTAAGCAGCCTAAGTGTACTTAATAATTTCCTTGTCTTCATTGGACTAACGAAAGATATGAAAACATTCTTTACGAAAACACAAAGTGATCACTAAACAATCCTGACAAATTTACGAGAACGATTGTGCATGAAAACTAATAAAGGAAATCCCTCTTACATATTCTTACATACTCCATCCGTTAAATAGCGTTTCACACGACGCTTGTCGAGGGACACCGTGTATATAGGTCGGCGCGAGTGAAGTGTCTCAACGAGGGTCGCGTCGATGCGTCGGAAATGGTGCTCCGAAATTTTAGGGCGGGAGTGTCTATTGTCGTTGATAAAACTCGTTCTCAGGAATGAAGCACGGCCGGGCCGCAGTCCAACGAAAAATTAGATAATTCGATCGCGGTCAACGAGGTTCGCACAGTTACATTTCGCAACGCGCGCAATTCGGTCTACATCTACCGTTCGAGCTCAGAACGACGCGATGCGTTCCAATTTGGCGGCAGCCCCCACGAAAGATAAACGCAATCTGCACGAGCAACACTTTAAATTCTCAGATCGTGCTTTATAAATATTAACCACGCGAAACGTACTTGAAAACGTTTCACTTCCGTTCTTTCAATTATCTCATCGTGACAAGCGACACTAACGACCGAGCCAACGAAAAATGGAAGCCATAACTACTAAATCAACCTCTCGAAATGATCAAGCGATCGAATTCCATCGACCCGATCGATCCCAGGAAATCGAGCGTGACAGGGCGCCACGCCGCTCTGCGTCGGTAAGTAGGTGCACTTCGCGCGCGTCCGTGCGCGAAAACATGCAGACGACGGTCGTCGATAGTTGGAAAAAGCACGAAAGGGGAGAAGCACGGACGCGCGGTAGCTGGTGAAATGGAAACGAATTATGTGGCACGAGCTGTGCGAATTCTAGAAACCGTTACGCGTGCACACGTGTACCCGCGACACGTCACGATGGCGTATGTAAACAAACGGGCCTGGGAGGGCATGTAACAGCTGAAGGTACATACGGCGCGACCGGACGAAAGGAAAATAAGAGAGGCTCGCTTGGTCGGGCGCCGAACGTGTGTCAGAGCGTGTGACAACCGTTCCGTTTGACACACGGGTCGGTGACAGGTGACGCACGCTTCCGCACGACTAGGAGGTTCGAGAGCGTCGGAATCGGAGTGAAACGCCAACGTCATGGTAGACACGCGCGCGGACCTGCAGCTTCTGCTTGTCCTGGATTAGATGAACGTCCTGATGATCAGCCCCCTCGTGTCCTGGTGGCACGAGGTTCGGATGGGCCAGAGGACCCTTTAGGCCCCCTGGCAGACGAGGTGGCGCCGGTATCAGCAGCTCCGGTCCCGCTTTCTGCATGTGCTGGTACACACGGTAGACACTGTTCACCGCGGCGCCTCCTGTGCCCGAACGGAAGTCCGGCAGGAAGAAGAACGTGCCGAAACACACGATACCGAACGACAAAAACACCAAGAGGATCAGATACTTCTCGCGGGGACGGAACGACCGTCTCGAGAACAGGGTGGCCGGTACACCGTTCACGAACCGCTGATACGACGGCAGGGCGCCCGACGACGATGTCATTTTCGCGATACCGTCACGCCACGCACGCACCGACGCACTTTCACGTTTTTAAAACGGACGAAAAGCCGAGCACTCGTGCGCGTTGTTGCCCTTTTCCTAGCCGTCGCACGCCATTACGGATGCGCTGGCACGCGAGCACCACCTGCTCGACGAACTTGACACTTGGTCGCGCCGCCAGCGCCAATCAGCTGGCGTGACGCACTTCGGAACTGCGTGTTGCGAGAGTGGCGCGCGGATCGATCGCGGCATTCGCCGGCACGATACCCTGCGCGCCTTTACGCGACAGATAACAGACTTTGGAATGTGCAGAGCATTTTTGCGCTTTTAGTGTTTATTCCTAGGAATGTTTGGCCGGAGATTGGATTAAACGAATTACAAGTGGAACCATGGTTCTTATTCTTGGATAGCACGTGTTGAATGTATAGTTTGAATATGATATTGCTTGTATTTGAATTTGACACATTAATGGAATATATGGAAATGGGCTAAAGAAACAGTGGCGTGGAAGTTATTTACGTGTCCACTATTTTGATTGAACGGGATAGGGAAAATGTTTGAATATTTCACTGTTCCACTGCCGCGTGGAAGTAGAAGCAGTTGTTCGTGGTCAGACATATATATGTCACGGTAAAAGTATAAAATCGGTAGATGTACACATTTTCCGGTATATGTACACATTTACCAGTTTGATACGTAAATGTAAATACAGTTTCTAAGAAGACTTTCTTATCTCTACATTTATCGGTACATGTACACATTTGCGAACGTTACATGTACACATTTGCCAACGTTAAATGTACACATTTACCAGAAATGAAGGGTAAATGTAAGTTGTACTCACTTTTACCAACCAAGCTGGTATATGTATACATTTTTCGGTAAATGTGTACATTTACCTAACTGTGTACTTTTACCGTGACATATACATACAACTCGAATAATATATCAATACGAAGCAGAAAAATATGGCGTTTCCCTTTCATTTAGAAGCAGAGAAAGCCCGTTACGAAAATAAAACATTGCACCTGTTGTACAGTTACATCCATGATATAGGGGAGAGTAGGGGAATTACGAACACTTAAGGGAAAAGTTAAATTCAAACAAAAAAAATTGACTCTAATCAGATTTACTTTATAGATAATTCAACTCTGCTTAATTATCTACAAAGGCAACACAAGGAATTGTAGATACTATAATAAACAAATCATTTTTTGAAAGAAAGACGAAACTCTTTCTGTCCGCAATTACCCGTATCTAGCGGGGTAAATATGAACGGCTGCTTAAAGATCTTGATCTTTAATAAACACTGTGTTTTTCCACACTGTAGGTCTGACAGTCTTTCTTCTTGTTTGATCGAATTTTGGGTGCTCGTGGGATTGAATATTTATTTGCTGCCTGACGGATGGAAAGTTTTTAATCTTTAACCTCTTTCACGGGTATCTCGAGGTCTTTCAACTAATATGTACGGATATTCTTCCGAATATAATTCCGAGGTACTGGATACATAAAAAACTTGGAAATGTTAAGAGAAAAGGGTAAATGCCATCGTCCGTAATAGCCCCATACACGCTGTTCGTAAATACCCCAAATGAACAGAAGTTCAGAAGTTTCAAATAAAACAAATACGAATCTGTATATATATACAAAGTGATCCCGTGATTTTATTTAGAATTAAGTAACGGAACTACGAAAAAATCATGCTTTGTTAGGTAGTATAGGTTTAATGCACTACAAACTCAAAATACTCGAGCGTAAAATGACAAGAAAAGCTACGAAAACATTTCACGACCATCATCTTCGCGGTTGCGCGCAGCCTTCCGTTGTGACAGTTTCGTTAATACTAAATATAGCTAATTACATCATGTAACAATATCGCGGGAGGACAGAACAATCGAATGCAGCGAATATCGCGATATTCGGGTTTACCCCGCGCTCGCAATTCCCACCCCTCTCCCTTAGTTATTTTAATATTATTAGAAGGTCCATTCTGGATCTAACACTTGTTTAAAAATAACTTTCAATAACTTTAGAGAACCTCGGTAGTCACTTACAAAAAAACTTGTGAGTGGCGAGTATTCTTTCTTTTATGTAAGCTGAAAAAGACCCGAGTACTTCGTGATCCACAACACTAATTTATTAAATATAAGCTCAAAAATGAAAAACACTATAATTAATATGAACTCAGCCCTAGTTTACTCCGCAATAGGGTTAAAAAACGCAATAAATCCCAACGGAACACTAATCTAACTGAAACTAAATCAATGGGGTGACGGTATCTAATACCGCTCATGTTCTTAATATCGCCACTCAGGAATATCTCGCAAAGCAAGCATTAAAATTTATGAGTACCTAAACATATTATGTAGAAAGTAGGGATGTGCGTGTATACGATATTAAGGGTATCCGAACATCGGATCGGGTCGGGATCCCGAAAGTTTCTCGACATACACACATATATATTCGGGTATCCGGTATTTCGGGACCTGATTTGCGATTCGGGACCCGATTTGCGATTCGGGACCCGATTAAAAGAAAGTAATATTATTTCACACGTTATTGAACTTTGTAATAATCTAATATTTTCCTTGCTTAAAAATGTTTAAATCTGATCGCACTGCAAAATCACAACTTAAAAGTTCAAGTACAAGACAAGACGGAAAATTTATGTTCTGAATCGAGCGTCAGATCACGAGTCGAAAATCGGGTCCCGAAATAACGGGTACCCGAATATATTTATGTGTCTACAAACTTTCGGGATTCCTACCCGAACCCGAAAAAACCCGGCTACCCGCACACCCCTGTCTGAGAATACACATTCTCGCAAACACACTTACATATTAGTATACTCCACGATTCTCAAACATAACACTCGGGTTCATAGACCTACATTAAGAAGAACGTCCCGGGACGCCTTCGTCACCCAAGCTTGGCTGACATCACACATATTCTACTTGAAGTAAGTACCATTTTCCTGAATTTGGCTGGCAGAGGCTAGTGACTATGTAGTTGCAACTAGGCAGGTGAATGGGTCGAAGGCCATGGGTACGGAAAGGATCGCCTGAAAATCCTGAGCTGTGAAGAAAGATTAAAGTATAAAATTTAGAACGGAACAAACCAATACATAGTTGTCTTCGTTTTTAATTGAAGTGACACGATATTTATCAAATTTGAATAACTTAAAAAGCAAGGAACACTTCTTCTGTCGGTATGTGTTCACACTTATACTCAATTGAATTTATCCAAAAAATGAAATATATTAAGGGAAAACTACTCAAGCTTGTAATTAAGAATAATTGACTTTGAGTCTTTAACGACTATTAAATAGTTTTCAGGCGACTCCATTGTCAAAGAAAATTTCCTAAAGTAGAAAAGAATTCCTCTTACTCGACACTTGGACAACGAAATATACACGTCACGAAATGCCTTCTTGTACATGGAATGGAACATTATGTTTCTTAGATAAGCGACCAAACTTTAATAAAAAATAATTGCAGTCTTCAGAGTTAATGTGAGATAATTAGTGGTCTGCATCAATTATTCATTGAAACGATTTATTTATTCAATATTATCATCATTTAGCATGTGTTTAGTCTATTCAATATGCACTCGTCATCAATACGTACGTATAATTTTCATCCACGTAAAAGAGGTACCTGCAAAATTTCAGAACACTACTCTCGAAAATGAATAATTATTCAGTCAAAGTTTCCTGGGTACACTACACATGTCTTCTTTGTTCCAAGGATCCAAACTTGATCTATGGTGGACGAGAGGGTGATGGTCCGAAAAGTAAAGGTATCTTTGGAAATTTATTAAAAGGAAACTACTTAATGAATCATTTTGAATCTTTCAGGACTTTTTATTAGATATTTAAGTTATATGAATATCTTTTTGGAAATTTATTTGAAGCAGATTTGTAAGCTGTACAGGCCCAGTAATTCAACGCTACAAAAAATTTCCGCTGACATGGTTCACAGTTTTCCGGCGAAACGGTTCTTCTGAAATCAAAAAACCAAAAAGTTTTAGAATCTATATGTGGATAGCTATGGCACGACGGGTTCGGTTTTGAAAAATTAGAAAATGACAAAATGGCACACCTCTGAATAAAATTGTGAAATTTTGTTATTGAAATTCTCTATAACACCTTTTTCGTAGAAAAAGAAATAGAAGAAAACGACCAATCGAAAAAATCTCCCACGGTGCCATATCCATTCACATACAGTTTCCAGAACATTTTGGTTTTCTGGTTTAGAAGCACCGTTTCGTCAGAAAACTGTCAATCTGAATTTTTGCAGCGCTGAGTTACTGATCCTGTACGGCTTGTAATCTGCTTTAAATAAATTTAAAAAAAAATCTTATAACTTAAATATTCGTTAAGTAGTTTGTTTTTAATAAATTTCCAAAGATACCTTTAATTATCGGGCAATTACCCTGTTAAGTCCCCCCTTAAAACTAATATCACAGCCTCCCTCTAACACAAGGCTACATCGTTTTACAATTAAATCTCCAACAATAGTACAAAACCAAATATCTCTACATTGAGAAGAATCATAAAAAAACAAAAAACCAGTGAGTGTATCGCATAAAAGAGGAAGCTTCTAAACTTTGCCCAACGAGGCAAATCGCAGATTCTTCTGTATTGTTCGAAAACTATGCAAAATTCTCAGCTCGCTTCGCAAATTATTATCAGAGCGCACAAAAACCTGACACGTCACTAATGTGATCCTGGAAGCAGCAAATTCAGTCGCTTTAGTCGGATGTCGGTGCGCGACAACCAGGAAATGAATGACATCGCACGTGGCTCGCGATATCTGATTCATTTCATAAAACACTGTTCGCAAATTAACTGCGCGTAGCGATTGGCTTCGGTGAATTTGAAAAGAAACACGCTGGCCGCGTCCGATAGAAAAAGACGGCGACTCCGCTACTTTTGGATAGCCACATTGCTCCCACGGATAGTTCAGTCCAGGATCTCACTGCTTCCGCGAGCATGCTGCTCCTATCGCTACTGTAAGTGCCCACGCGCGATCTTTAAAAAATCAACAATCTCTAATCTATAACAACACTTCGACTCTCCATGACACATTACACCTTTCTGTACATACACCTGCACACTCCTGGCAATGAATCACTATCGATAACAACGTCATTAGGGAGCTGTGATACAGCTCAAAAACAGATGAATTATAGTTTGCAGCAAACACCGATTGCTTCCTAGTTCCTCAGCTTATTAATGCTGATAAAGCTAGTAATTTGTAGAAATATTTATTTTAGACTCCCGATGTAAGTGCCTAATGTAATTCATTAATATGTAGTTAGAAGAATATAAGTATTATTATTGCAAGGTTTCAATTTTAATTTCAATTCAATTTCAAATTCAGGGGACCATGTAGATTAGCATATTTCTCTGAACCCTACTGTCACGCTACTCCATATATTATGTACTAGTTTGAAAGGCGTGACGAATAATTCATTCAGCCCAACGCTCTTTCCTTTTCTACAGATGTCAGTTGACAGCGGTAACGGCGCTGCCAAGTTCGTTATCGTTTGCAACAATCTGGAGGATATTGGACACGATGAACGACACCGATTCAGACGTGGAGCACAACTATCACGGCTATCGGGAGCAGAGTGTCTGTGAAACGGCGTACTGCAATGCGATCGGTACGTTTACGCTTGTGACGTAACATTTACATAAGTTGCAATTTTCTTGCAAATGCATCGGATTATGTAAGAGACGGTGCGCTGGTCTGTTCGGAGTGATACGTTATCGGGGGCGATATAGAAAAGAGCGAATGGAAAAGAGGAATTTTTGGTGGCGTGGTATGTCGAGCTGCATGTTCAGCAAAGACGTAGATAACGTAAGACACTTGTGGGAATTTATAAAACTGAAAGATCATCGTGCATCACGTTGAGACGCCTCTTGAAATTGACGGTCATTTCCGCGAACGACTCTCGATCCGCGAATACGAAGGAACTCGAGGGATTTGAACAGTTGCTCGACCAGTTTTGTGTATCAAACAGACAGTGAATTATTGATGATTAGTTTATCCATTTATCACACGGTTTCGCTCCATATACATACGCGCACTTGAATTGCCAATGATTGCTGGAATATTGTAATAGTGATTTGTATTGCAAATTATGATGAAATGGGACGATGAGTGTAACTATGAAATGCAGTACGAATTCTGACTTATATAATTAAACAGGATTACAAAGGTTTTTGGATAAAGGAATCGTGAAATAAGTTTACTTTATTTATCTAGAGAAGCATCTGCTGATTCTATAATATTTTCAAACGAACCCATCCCAGTTTGTCACATTGGATATTCAAAATGAATTTGAATTTGTATGATATTGGTTTATTGAGATTTTCAAGTCTCGTGAATATTATGGAAGTGAATAATTTAAAGAATACTAGAGGATGTTTTTACTTAAATCACACTTGTGTAACGCAGCCAAGAAAATTCTACAAAGCAGGGACACCTCCGTGGATCCTTGCAAGAATTTCTACAAATACGCTTGTGGATCGTGGAAGAAGCATAATCCGATACCAGACAACGAAGTCGAATGGTCTGAAGACCAGATCGTAATGGAAAGGACTTATCATCGTATTAAAGGCAAGCACGCGATGTTATTTGGACAATGTGCTTCGCGAAATTCCAAGCACAAAAGTATTGTTATTCGTGAGAATTCCACGTCATGCATGTATTCACTTGTTCTTGGATCTTCTTTTTCAAGATGTCCTCGAGGAGCACGATAGACCTGATGATATTCTACCTGTCAAATTAGCGAGGAAACTTTATCGTTCTTGCATGGACATAGGTAAGGAAATTGCAGTCGCGTGCGCGAAAGACTGTTATACCAACTTCCTCCACTTCTAATGGTAGCGTACGCCACTTATAATTATTAGGAATATAATTTTAAGGAAAAAAATTCTGTGTGTTGTGCAAAGTGTAGGTTTGATTTCCCAAATCTCGTACTCTGAATTACAAATAATAATACATCACGTTTATTAATAGTAACTCATACAAGAAGAATTTCTCTTATCACTACGGGATATAAATACTGAACGACCAAAATAATTCTATTGTACTGTAATATCGATTTCTGTGACACGAGAATGAAAGGTGCACACGTGTCTTTGTAGAATAAAATTATTACTAAATATATTAGTATGCACTGTGCAACTGGACTTTTAAAGTTAGAATTCTATTTTGTTCCATTAACTATGAGCGGTACAGTATGTTTTTCCTCCAAGAAAGATATGTTAAAGTATGTAGTTCAGCAGTTAATATCTCTAGCAACTTTAATGTCTAGCTATGTATAGCCAATTCTGTCTTGCTTTGTACAGTAAAAAGTTGTTTTTTAATGTTCTTACAGAATCGATTGAGACACGAGGTATTCAACCGATTGTAGACATCCTGGATCGTACAGGCGGATGGCCTGTGGCAATGCCACTGGAAAAGTGGGATCCTAATAAAGTGTCTTGGCAAAAACTTGATAAGTACTACGTGACATTGATAGGCAACAGTGCCTTCTACAACCTTGATTTCGAACTCGATCAAAACGATACGAAACGATACATGCTCGTAGTAAGCTACAAATTCACTGAATTAAAAATTTTCGTCGATCAAACTGGAAAAATACGGAAATGTCATAATTAAGTTATATAGAAGTTTTGGGAAATAATACAAAATTATGTCAAATTCTACAAATTTAAAATTTGAAAGTAATCTTTTTATTTTTTACATAAACTTTTCGTAAATTTGATTATCTTTCAAAGAACATAGTAAATTTGTCAATTTTTAAAGACATAGAACATATATTAATACTAATTTGATAATTCACATTTTATCCTATAAACATTTTCTAGTACTTTATACTTTCGTCGATTTTATTTACTAAATTTTTGAACATGAAAACACTTTGAATTTTGATATTTTTAAATTCACAGTCCCCAATTCGTTGCTGTAATAAATACTACTAAACTTTACGTTTCGCTAGGAAAAGAGACTGATTAAATTTATTTCCAATTCGGTGAACGAACCACTATAGGTCTTCTGAGAAATAATAAATCGTACAACGCTATCAAAACACTCTGTCATTGCAGGTAGATCAAGACACTGAATATCCCGTGGCAAATAAGAGGCGTTTAACTAAAGAATACAACGATAGCCATCAGTACGCACTTGGCATCCTTCGTATAATTCAAGCTTTTGCAACGGCGAAAGGGTACACTTTGAATCGACATCAATTAGCCCATGACGTGTCTAAAATGGTGGCTTTCGAGGTCGAATTGCTAAAAGTAAGAATTTTTCCTACCAAAGCGACATGCAACGTCGTAATAGAAGTAAGTAAGTGAAACTACAAGGTTTTATCCACAGATCCTTCAAGATGAGAAGGAACCACACGCGACTAGTGACAACTATAAACAAATGACTATCGACGAATTACAAAAATGGTATAATATTTCTGGTGGTACTGTTTCCACAGCAAAGGTAAGATTACTGCTTTGAGATTATAGTCTTCTGCCTCTTCACACAGTTTGCATTTTTCTCGTGTAAAAGAAGCACTTACATGCATCAATGTAATTTCATTCTTTAATCACAATTATCCAAGGTTTCAACGAATCTTCTGCATAGTTGTGACGTGAAATATATGAAGGCTGAGGTGATTTGCACTTTGATAATTTCTTTCGACCTTGAGAGCAATGGCAGAATAATAATGGCAAATGGAAAACATTTTACAGACAGTTCCAAAAGCTCTTCTATATTACAACATCAGTCATTCACTATGTCCTTTTCAAATCTCCCATAAGGTCGCTCAACTCCACAACCCTATCATAACCCTTAGTATTCTAAAAATTCTAATCGGTGCATTTTTCCCCACATTTCATCGTAAAAATATGCAAAAAATTCCTAGTGTACCAATTTTTTATATAAATGAAAAAATATGGATATAAGACTACTTAGTGTTAAACCATGCATAAAGGTACCTACCTATATATTATAATGTGAAGCCAATGCTCGGTTTTGCTGAATGCTACACTAGGGTTACATATATTATTATGATCGACATGAAATTTATTCAAAAAGGAAAACCGAAATAATTCAGATACAAAAATAGCATTTACCTGGTACTTTCAATGGCCCTGGCGAAATTAAGAGTCGTAATCAACAATACGAGACAGTGTATCACAGTAGAATTTCTACGGATGTATTTCTGCCCTAAGGGCACTTGTTACACATGGTAATAGTAAAGTAACGCTTTAAAGTTCATAAAACAGCCCCCAAATGGCGCGCACAATGTTTTCAATTTGTGTAACACGCGTGTTGCACTATGATACCTACTAAGGATTAATTAACACCGAAATTAACTTCTTTTAGCATTCATAAAGTCAGAAATCAGAAATTTTTCGTCAGTACGAATTCTTCTGCCTTTGGTTTCCTTCGAGCATTCGATCATCCGATTACCGTAATCACGCTCACCCGCAAACATCAATTCCCGCAACACCGCAGTGGCTGACAGAGAATGAAAATAGCAATAATCGTGAACGACGCGTCAGACACGTGCTCATGAGGAATATTTGCAGATGAACTTCCTGGATGTAATACAACACGCGTTCAAGCTGGGTAATGTCAGCATAGACGCGTCCGAGCCGATTGTGGTGTACAACCCTGAATTCCTTCACAAGCTAGCACGGCTACTTGGAAACACTTCGCGACGCGTACTCGGTAATACCGTAATTATACAAACCGGCGAGAGCCATAGCAATTCAATATCAAATGCCTGAGAACATTCCGACGATTACGTGACGTCCGTTACGAGCTGAAATTCTCCCTGGATATGTAATCTGTCGCAGGAGCAAGGTCCTTGCTCATCGGGTTTTTCCCCTTGCAGTGAATTACGTCCAGTGGAACATGCTGGACAAATTTCTGGCGTTCACCACGCAGGAGATGAGGGGGATCCAGTTCAACATGACCTTCTCGTCGTACCATGTTTCCAACTATATGCCACGGTACTGCTCAATGATTACCGATATTCTCGTAATTAAAGTGAAAATCGATGGGAATGCCTTGCATTACTATTAGGAATATTTGTAGGAGTACATTGATGTAAAGTGAAAATGTGAGATTTAAATGTGAATTTTATGGAATCTATTGCTTGGTGATTCAAGTGTCAGAAGTAAAACATGTATTGCACATTTTATGCAGTACTATGTTGACTGAGTATTTTGCTTTCTGCAGTATATTTAGGAATTTTTTGTGTGATACATGCATTTTCATTTTACAACACATTTTTTAATTTAATCTACTTTGAGAATCTTTTAAACTTCTAAATTTAAACTTAAAATTTTGCAGATGGAAATTCTGCGTGCTTAATATGCAAATGAAGAACGCAGTCTCTTACATGTTTGTTAGGAGACACACCTCAGACGGTGTTATTGACAAGGTACAATCTGTTTAACGTTACCACCAGAAACGAAGTAAAGGTGTGCATGCTAGAGATTTATTTTTCTGAGCAACTTCTTTTTTTTCGCACTCCTCAAGGCGAAGGAGATGATCGAAAGAATACGAGAGGAGTTGGAACATCGTATAATACAGGCTCATTGGATATCGAAAGCTGGCAAGAAGTCTCTCGCCCAAAAACTGAACGCTACTGAAACGCTGATTGGATACCCAGACTGGTATAGGGACTCTCAAGCTGTAATCGAATATTACAAAGAGGTACTGACTTTCAAGTAAATCGAAATATTAATAATCCTTTGAATTCGCGTAACCGTTTCATAAACTCTTCACAGCTCGAGATAGGTTCGGATTATTTCCAAAATATTCTAAACTGCCAAGAAAACGATTTAATAAGGAACATCAGACTGTTCAAGGACCCTGTCGCGAAAACCCAGTGAGTTTATTTTTATTAATTCAATCGCTTTTCAATTATCAACTAAAATAATTTTCTTCACCCTTGATATTATTATTCTTTAGATGGTCGGAGTATCCTATAACAGTTAACGCGTTTTATGCCCAAACAATTAATGCCATACGTGAGTATAATTTGACACTATTCTAGGAAGATAATTTTGTTAAAATTAAATGAATGTAATAATTACTATTAACAGGCCAAACCATCGATCAATGATCGTTTATTTTTTTAGTTATACCAGCGGCTGAACTACAAGATCCTTATTTCACGCCACTTCTGCCAGAGTAAGTTTCATTCGAATTATTACAATTTATTCGCTATACCTTTGTCCATACACTCACGGTCGAATTCACTGATCAATTCCTCTTCTTTTAGAGCCATTAATTATGGAACCACTGGCTTCGTAATTGGACACGAATTATCGCACAGCTTCGATAACGAAGGTATTGTTCTGTTATCAACTTCTATGCTCCAACTTCAAAGAGAAAGCTTCAGTAATTATTTTGTAACGCCTTTTACGCGGAATTCAAGTGATTTACTTCATTTAGGAATACAGTTTAACACAGACGGCTACAAAACTGCGTGGGTTTCTGAAGAAGTATTCGACGAATATGAGGAACGAGCAGAATGCTTCGTAGAACAGTACGATAATTATACTCTTGATGTCAAAGACAAACATGGGCATCATGTTAAGGTAAATTTTTTCGTTAACACCTGGAATTGCATTTTTATATATTTTCAGAGAATTCTTAAATCCGCCCTCTAAATTAAATCCCTTTAAATCAGCCATTGACGCTTGTATCGAATTCTAACATATTCGAAGTTAAAACTATTAATGTACAGTTAGCAAAGATTTGGTATGAATCAAACGAAATTGAAATGATCTCCTATTCATTACATCAAGTACAATGTTACTAACGTTTTAATTGTAATCCTATAATCTCTGTTCACGATACTCGCATTCGAAAATTTGTTTTTAATTTCCTTCAGCTGGATGGCCATTTAACACAGAACGAGAACATAGCAGACTCGGTTGGCATACAAGTAGCTTTTTCAGCTTACCAAAAAGCAGCAAAACAGACACGCCAAGCACAACTCCCTGGCTTAGAGAACGTTCCTCACGATCAATTATTTTTCTTGATATTCGCGAATGTAAGTAACATTTTGTAAATTGCTGAGCGTTGGAGTTCCTTCATCTACTGAATTCATCAGACAATATCCTTCGCAATATCCTAGAGACATACTTCGATAGATAAAATATAAATACTTCTAGATATCGCAACTTAACGCTCATAAGCTTTGAACAGTCTGTTCCCCACTGTCTCCAATTTTTGATAATTCATATTTAAAGCACTGCAACTTCGAAACTGAAATATTCCCGAAGAGGTTGTCAATTCAGTCGCCATCGCCCAGTGCTAACCAGATATCTCAACAAATATTATCCAAAGGCTCCTTAAGTAATTACCATAACTGAATTTCACAGTCCTGGTGCGCGGCAACGAGACCCGAATACGAGAAAGCCATGGCCAACAGCGACGAACACAGTCCTCCTAAGTATCGTATCATAGGCTCTCTCTCCAACATGCCTGCATTCGCTCAGACCTTCAACTGTCCACAAAACAGTCCCATGAATCCACGAAACAAGTGCAATTTGTGGAGCTAATTATGTGCATAATAGATAATGCTATGTAAATTTTTCACGAACACGAATAGATTAGCGTCGACGATAAAATGTACATAAAAGTAGGTATAGTACTTATATTACAGGATATGTATAGACACTTTTTACCATTTGTAAGTAATAAAGAATCTTTTGAAGAATTCTTGTGGACTCTTGACACGTTGTAATGTTTTAATAAATTCCAGTACCATTCCCTTTCCTGGAAACTAGGTCATTAAATAGAGTTTCAAATTCCGATTTATTTGATTAGGTATAAACGTCATTCCTATATGTTCATATGACTAAAGTGGAAGTCAGATATATTGGCCGGTCTGAAGTTGTTACGCGAACAGAGATCGAGGGGAAATCGGTCCCCTCCAGTGAGTCTTCATGGCGTAGCGCGAAAGAGAGCGAGAACGTTAAGAAAGGAGCAGGCTCACTGGAGGGGGCCGATTTCCCCTCGATCGCTGTTCGCGAAACAACTTCGGACCGGCCAATATATCTGACTTCCACCTTAGTATAAAAATACAAAACTTCTACACACTTAGAGTATTTTCTTATTTAATATCATGTGGAAGTATTTCTGCTTTGTTTAAAAGATAGATTTACCTCTCAAGTTCTTCTATGAACTCTGTTATTTCTTTTGTGGTATTAACTGATACTGGTTACTGAGAATTATTAGCCAAAGATTTACAGCTTTAAGTGACTCTGAACTATCGATTTGTCTAGAGACGGTCATCATCCATTAAATAAAAGCAAATCATCATCTAGACCAGGGGCGTCGAACAAGCGGCTCGCGCGCCGCAGTGGCTCCTTCTCCTCTTCGCCTGCTCCGTAGAGCCGTAGCAGCACGGCCCCCTCCACACCTACTTCACCCTGATGAATTTCTCCTCCGCATACTGCACTCTCTCCGTGCTGGGTCTCGTGCAACTCCTGAAGAAAAATAAGTGGGGGAACCGGTTGACCGGGGGCCCGAGTTGTGCGGCTCTCGGAGTGGGGAAGTTCAACACCCCTGACCTAGACCTAGACGAGTAGTTTTTGGATAGTTTTTGGTTTCTTTAATAAGCACTCACTGTGTCCAACGCAGCCGAACTTCGATAATCTAATCAGGTATTCAGTTTTTAGAAACTAAATCACAACCTAAACTATGATATTCCAAAGAATCCCCCCTACCTTGTACCATCCTCGTTCTTATTTCGAAAAATCCTGAAAATCTGAACAATGTTGACACGTGGTGCATTCAAGTTTCAGTTTTAAATTACTATGCCTACGTTCTAAAATTACGAAATTTTTAATCTTAATATATAAAGCATAAAGTGTTTGTGTGTTTGTCTGTCGCCTAAAAACATTCTAACGGTAAACCCTGGAGCAACGAAATGTGTCCCAGCTCACTATGCCAGCTAATCCAGATGAATGTGACTATTTTCACAAAAATAAATAAATAAATCAATTTTTTTTATAAAATCAGAATCTAAATTTCGGGCGAAACCAAGTAATAAAGCTAGTGGGTATACTAATAAGTCTGTCCACTAGTGGTGGAAAACTATCGATAGTCGGCACATCCTTTTCTTCAATCTTACAAAATTTAATAACTGTATTATGAACCTTGAGTTTCAATAATTTACAATAAAATTTTAACTTGAAATAGAGATGATAACGATACATCGATGTTTTTATAATCGATATTTGAAGATCAAGACCATCGATGTTTTTCTAATGAATTTCGATGTTTTTGGTTATTATTAAGCTAAGTAGAAATCATTTCTCTAGGATAAAAATTATTTTTTTTTAGTTTAAGGCTCTATCAGCTTTAGCAGCAGTTCTTAAGCAAAGCGATCAGAACTGCACGAATATCAACCCACGATTTTCAATGCCGATAACTATCGATAGTGAAAATAAGCTATCGATAATTCTCCACCACTACTGTCTACCCATAATATTACGGGTACTACCCATAGTAATACTACTTCCTTGTTGTAATCATTTTTTAATAGTATTTTCAATTTTATATCGGTCGTGGTTTGGCTTGCATTGTATTCAAACGTCCTCCAATCTTTCGAATTAATGACATATTTAACTATTCATAATAATAATTTAGTAATTCAAGGTTTGAATGATTCTCCAGCGAATATTGAAATATTGTGACAGCGCTTTATTCAATGTCGTACGGGGGGGGGGGAGGAAATCAAGTATTTTTAAAACAAAATACTCATACAAATTGTATAAAATCGGGGATTTGTACATCGATCTAGCACGTAGACAATCGTATGATATAACGTAACCGTAGTACACAATATACATATAACATCAACGCCTATCAACATAAAATAAACTTCACGCTTTCATCAGAGATCATTTGCCCTTCACGCTCTCTTCTAATTTTACGCGCTTCTGTCAGTATCTATCATCAACGCGGCTCTCAACACGATTTCTACAGTTTAAAGATAAAACTCTATGTAGCATGGCTAGTATCACAATTCTGACATTCTGTCTCTCGAACGAAGTACAATGCGGCATCAAACTCTCCACGTAAAACTAACACGTTTGCTCCTAAATCTAATTCTCTTAAGTCTAACTGTATACAATCGCTAAAATGTTTCTTACAAGAACAACTTAACGCTACGATGGAATAATCGTATATACAACAGAAGTAAGAGGTATTAAAAAAATAAATGAAAAACAAAATTTGTCGCCCCTACGTAACGTACAAAGCATGTAACAACTGCTTCGTGAAAACACGTTCGACTGATACGGATCAAACGAGGAGAAGTGTATACTTCCTACGCGATCTACTATAAATTACAAGCGACACTACGTACATGAGTATAATTATTAGCTGCTCGACGAAGGTCAGTAATGGTACAAGTCTACACCTAAAATTAATTTTGTACAAGCTTAGGGATGTCCTTATACGCTAACTCCTTCCAACAAATGGGTTACAAGTTTACCTAACAGCTACAATAAAATTACGAAAAAAGATTTTCCATATTGCCAATGAAAACGGTGTCTTGAATTCTCTCACGAAAGCCTGATTTATAACAACATATTCTACAAACGTCATTCCTTATTGTCACGAGCAAAACTACGGGCAACTATCTACCTAATTACTGGGAACTCCTTGGAACAAATCAGAGCGTGTCCACTATGTATTCGTTTACGCGAGGTGGGATTATTTATTAATACTCCAATTTCGTGAAAAAGGGAAAAGGAAGGTTCATATGACCCTAGAACCTCCTGCCCTTTTCGGTTGCTGATTACCATTAATTTTGCTCGTGAGAACTGTAATAAAGCACTATACGTTGCAGAGACATCGTGACTAACCTGATCGTGAGACCTACTCAAGTGGCGTGTAATAGGTTATTTCTAAGGGTACGAACAATGAAACGTGTTCTTCACCACCTATTACAGAGCTGCATTTATTTCACACAAGTGCAAACTTATGCAAACTTATTTCTATACACCCCAGGTCCTCGGGTTAACACTTAAGAGTCCTACCAACCTTACTTTCCACTACCTCAACAATGTCACCATATCTCTGCAAGGAACAGTACGTAGGTACAATAATGGGGCTACAAGTTCGTGAATAAGGGGAAAGTGATGAACAAAAGAATAAATCCTCTCAATTCCCCCAATTTTTTCACACTTTTCTGTTGCCCCTCACTTGCTCTCACGTGAACTCCAGAAAAGTCTCTGCATCCTCATCCATCGACCCAAAGAAGCATTCAATTCTTTGGTCGGAAACGGGACATGTAAAAATCACAGTCCGAGCAGTAGATGGCTGGTTCAGTCACCTGCTTCTTCCGGCAAAGATGGCAAGGCGCGGTCCTTGCTGCACCCCCGACAGCAGGCTTCTGCAAGGACGGCGTAGATTGGGCCACAGTCGTGTTACCTTTCGCAGCAGTCACGAAATGCATCTGTTTGCTCTGCTTCGACACTGGTGGATGCTGGTACGTCGGGTACTTCATATTCGACTGTATCTGACCGTTCTGCAACGCGTTCGGGTACGTCTGATTGGGCGCCAGAATGTTCTGCTGGTCTGACTTTTGCGGTGGCCTCTGATAGTTCTCGTGCCTCTGCTGATAATTCTGAACGCCCTGCTGCTGCTGCTGATAGCTAGCGGGTGGATTGGGTGGCGGTTGATACTGTGGCAGCGGTTGACTCATCCTGTTTTGCTGAGGAACAGACTGGTAGGGATAAGTCTGGTAGGAGCTGTGGGTGTATTGGTTCTGGTAGGGGCTGGGAGACTGAGTTGGCTGATAGGCGAACTGCTGCTGAGAATGTTGCACGGTTATGGGGCTCGCGTTGTGATTCGTGATCCTCTGGTTCGCGGTCGGCTGCTGTTGCTGCTGCTGGGACATTTGCTTGTTCATCTGGTTGTGCTGTTGCTCCAGCTGGTAGTACGTCTGATAGGTGTTCTTCTGACACATGGGTTTCTGCTGTTGCACGTTGTTCTGAACGTACTGCCCGTGCATTTGGGCAGGATAGGGGCTGGCTGGTTTCTGGGTCTGAGAAATGGGGATGCTTTGATTCCTTGGGTGAGAGGTCTGTGTTTGAGGGTACGTCGACTGGGCTTGCAGGTAAGGCATGTATCCGTTCTGGGAATACCTTATTTGCTGCTGCAGCTGAGGAGAGTACGAGGTCGGTGGTTTGGAAACGTTGGGTAGACCCGAGTATGTTTCTCTGACAACATCCTGTCCTTCGTTGCCGTACGAGCTGCACAATTTCTTGTCGGATATTGACCCCACTGACTCGTTCGAGTTCTGTCTTCCAAAGGTGGGCTTGATGGTATCTGGGATCGGTATTGGGTTCACGCTCCTCAGCTGATCCTGGTAAGGAGTCGCAGGAATGCTGTCAGCCTCGCTCTTTAGTGGAAGAGTCTGCTGTTGGAACTTGGTACCAGTGCAGGTTTCTCGGTTCAGTTCTACCTCCTGGAGGCTTCTGATTTCACGTAAAACTTGAGCAGTCTCTGGCTTATTCATCGCAGAACGTAGAACCCTCTCGAGGATAGGGTTGGGTATGTAAGAATCCTTCTCGTCGTCCTCTGCAGTGGCCACGAGAACCACTTGATCGCAAAAGGACACGCTCTTCTTCTTCCCTATTCGTCGTTTCACCTTCCTTGGCGCAATATCATCCTCGCTGGGCAGGATTGTCGTGTTCTGAATGGTGTTCTGCATAGCGACCTCACTGATGTCGTCCTCGGGGTAGTCGATCGGCAGGCCGTTCTCGTGTGGCAGCGTCAAGGACATCGACATAATCACGGTGTTTAGTGCACTCTGCTGAATATTAGCGGGATTGTTGGGCGCTATCGTCGATATGAACGTGTTCTGGCTGGAACTAGATTCGAAGCTCGAATTCAACACTGTTTGGCCTGGCGGGGTTTCAGGTTTCGAGAAGGTGGCCACATTTTCCGTCGAAAGCTTCAGCGGTCTCGATTCCTCCAGTTGCTGAACATCTTGAGGTGCGTCCAGCAACGGGGAAGACGAAACACAGTTCACACTTTGCTTGGTGGGAGGCTTCTGTTCGACTTCTGTCTTCGCGACAGGCTGCAGTTTAATCTGTTCGAATCTGGCCGCCATGTCCTTCACGGAAGAAACCACTCGAGGACAATCAGGAACATCGCGACCGGCTTGATCGTAGCCCTGTCCAAGGCTGTTCATCATCAAGTCGCTGGTCCTCCTTGCAATCGTTGGACCTGCCATCGTTGGAGCCGACCTGACTTTAGGGATATCCTGATCCAAAGGACACTGCTTCTTCATCCTCCTCTCTGCCTGCTTAGCTTGCAACTCGCGGAGCCACGTCTCGCTGGAGGACTTCTCTTCATCCTCCTGCTCTTCGGGTCTCTTCTCCTCTCTGGCCTTGGAAGCTAAGATCTCATCTCTTTTAATCTGCAACTGTGCCAATAGACTGCTGATTTGCTGATTGTCCAACTGTTGCTGTCGTTGTTGCGCAGAGACTAATGTCTGCTGGTGTTGATACTGCTGCTGCTGATACTGTTGCTGCTGGTACTGCTGTTGCTGATACTGTTGCTGCTGATATTGCTGTTGGTACTGCTGCTGTTGACTCTCCACGCTGTGATTCGAATTCTCGTCAATAGGCGGTGGTGGGGGTGGAAAGTCCTCGCTAGCCTGCCTCGAATGGGACACAGAATGGATAGAAGGATACGGCGGAGGGGGAAACTCCTCGCTGGGTTGCCTCGAGTGAGACACATTCCCGTTTTCGGGGTAAGGTGGTAGCAAGTCCGCTTGATTCGACTGCTTCACCGGGCTCTGCTCGTTGTGCACGTCCGCCCGAGTAACCACGAACGTGGGTTCGTACAAGATTCCATTAGCGTACTGCACCACGTCGTCCTGGATTCGAGGTTTGTTGTTGTAGTTCGATTGGCACGACGCAGAAACGGTGGCGGAAGTTTGCTCCATGCTGTATGTGGGCAAGAACGGGAGGGAATGCGACTCTGACGAATAGTCAGGGTAACTCGCGCTCCTGTTCCCTGTACCAGACGGGTTTCCAGCGTTTACGTGGTTCCAGTAGGCTCCATTTTGCTCCTGAGCAGGGTTAGACGCGCACTGCCCCTCTGACGACGTGTACACCGATTTCTCGGATTGCTGCTCGTTGTGCACTTCACCCGAACACTTAGACTTGCTAAGCTGAGAAGTAGTCCTGAGCGGAGGAGGTGGGGGCACCTTCGCCACGTGTAACACTTTGCCTGCGCTGCCGTGGAAGCTCTTCCTCATCAGACGACTCCTCTCCAGATTCGGATTGCTCGTACTGCCAGGGCTGCCGTTGCTATTCCCAGTAAACTCCAAGTGTCCCTCTGACAGGTAACCGCTCAGAGACTGGCACACCTCGTTGCCCTTTAGACCGACGCTAGAATCATCCACCGACTGTTTCGGCAAAGTGCTCGAGGATCCCTCGACACTCACGTTCGCCTGGCCATCCTGCCCCTCCCGCAGGTCAGGCATGCTTCTGTTCTTCCTCTTGATCAGCCCTCCCATTAACAACTTCCTACGAATCTTGTGCTGCTTCTTGCCCTGCTTCTGCTCGCCGTTGGAGCTGCTTGATTGGGAGTTACGTACGTTACTGGTAACCGTGTCGATGCTCTCCTTTGGTTTCTCGACTTTTACCCCCTTGGGGGAGGGCGAAGATCGAGACGGGGCTATAGAGAAGTCTTTCGAGATATTCTTGTTCCTTTCCTCGCTACGAGCCCGTTTCTTATCCTTCTTGTCGTCGTCGCAGCGTTTCGCGCGGCTGAACAGACCTGTTCTTTGAATCGGTCGATCGTATAGCATGTACTCCTCGTCCTCGATCACATTCACGGCTGTGGCCTTGCTTCGTAGAGTCTTCTTCTTCGGCAGGGTAGCATAGATCTCGATGCTCTTCGTGACAGGCTTGTCGATGGTCGTGGCTGGTGTATTCACTAGAAGCTCACGACTGTTCTGCCTGGAATGGTTACCTTTGTCCCTTGAACCCTGTCGAGAGTGTTGGCCTGATTTACTGTTCTCTCGTGAATGCCTGACTTCGGGGGCGCCTTCTGCAATTGCAAACGAATTCATAGATCCAAGTTCGTTGAGCAATTTAATCAAGACTAATTTTTTACAGCTCTTTCCGAGAATGCTTATAATCTTGTAATAACTAACTTCTGAGCAATATTACTGTCATTGGTAATGATGTAAAATGTTAAAGGCATCATTGAATTATATACAATATAAAGTATTCTTACTTCTGACGATAGACATTTGAATGAATATGAGTGCACAGGGAACCCAGCACAATCATGTGATTGTTAACGTGTTAATACTCTCTTTTTTAATAGTTTCCAAGTAACTTACCTTCTGTTTCGCCGTTAGCTGTCGCTTGTTCCTGCAGCATCCTTCTATGCAAACTCCTCGTCCTCATAACGCAGGTGTTATGCTTCATCCTCGCTATCGTGATCGTGTGAGGATTGTTATAAGGTGCGTCCATAGCAGCTCTAGCTTTGCTGCTGGCTGCACTGCACAAAGCTACCGCGGTGCTGAGATCGCCTGCATCTTCAGCTGCTCGAGATTTATCCAACAACGCGTCCGTCTCCTTGCAGAGACGCTCGCAGTCGTCACCAGATGAAGCTTGATAGCCTTCCGGGATCTGGGCAAGCTGCAAATTGCGCAGTTCCACGTTTTAATTCACATATCGTAGTAAATTGATTCTGCATCTATGACAGATTTAAAACTTGAGCAAGAATCCTTTAACCTGCGTGTACATAGGATACCTATACTAACTGCATAAGTGTAACTGCATAATGTAGCAAGTTCTAAAATTGAACGATCGAGAAATTATACATTAAAATTGTGCAAAGCTAATACCTGTAGGTTGTGCTTCAGACCCTGCTGAAGTGGAAGGCTATCCGTGGATGACAAGGAATATGAGTCGTACCCAGCATCATAATGGCCACTACTGCTACTAGAGAGCTCTCCAGACTTGCTGGTGGGGCTCTTAGGTACTCCTGAATTCCTCTGCATTTTGTTTACGATATACAAATACGGATTGTCCATCGTCGTCGACGAACTCGAGGAGGCGCTGTTCCGATCGCCAGACCAGTTTCCAGAATCGCGTCTTCGTGGCACATTCAAATGATCAGGGATGCTAATACAATCCTGAGGCGTCGACCCTGCGCTAAGGCTACGCGTCAACTGCATTTGTTGCTTCTTTTGTTGATGCATCACGTTCTCCACCGCACGACGACTGATGTACTTTGACTCTGTCTCACCGTCCACTGCATCCACACCCTTTAATAATACAAAACGTTTTTAACCACTGATCGAATTTTCATTTTGAAAGTCTAACAGTCAGAGCAAATTTTCGAGACTAGTACTTTTGAATAATTTTAGAAAATGAACCATGTATCAGTGACGAAACAAATGGTATATATTCGATAGAATAATGTCTTTCCTAAGTGTCTATGAATCTTGTGAACTATTTCACACTCTATTTGAATGTGCACCACTCTAATATTAATATTTTGGTAATTTTTTAGTAAAACTTACTTGATTGCCAAAAATATTGTTCTGGATATCGGTGAGATTCTGATAATCGCTGTAGATCCTGCGCTGCGTATAAGGATGAGGAGGACTATCGGGGTTCGGCGTAATGGCACGTCTGGCAGTGCTGTTGATCGATGGTTTCTCCGGGCTCGGCGTGATCGATCGACGAACATTATTCTTCGGGGGTGTCTTCAAACCATTTCCGTTTGGAAAAGGCGTCACTGTCTTCGGTGCATTCTCCGTGTTAACCGGAGTTCCACCAGGGGTTGCATACAGCAGAAGCAGTGGTTGGTATCGACCCCTTCTGCATTTTTCCACGACTTGCTCCCACCGTGGACCGATTTCTTTGACTGTGGCGTCGTCGAAATAAATCCAGACCTACCACACAGTTAACACATGTCATATTGAAACAGAGAAAACAAACATGTCTATAAAATCTTACAAAACATTCGCATTCGAAACAATGTGATATTGTTTTCTTAAGAATCAAATAGCAAAATAGTTCAGACAAAATTCAATTAAAAGTTCTTTATTAAGGGAGAAGCCCCATTGAAAAAAAATTCCTTCGTTTTTTTGGTACATTTTCATAATGTTGGGGGTCTCAAGCTATAGTAATATATTTTTCAAGCTATTGTAATATATTTCATGAAAACGTTCGCATTTCTCATTTCAGAGCACAACGTTGGAAACTTACACGACCGCTCGTTTTAAATTTTTTTTAGGAGCCTAACGATATCGCATGCTGTGGCCACATAAATCAAAACTTTTTCAATATAAGAGCATGAAATATTAGTTAAATATATGTATTTTCATATAGTCAAAAAGATTTTTCGTAGAAAGTTACATTTTATTATAAAAAAAATGCCTTGAAAGTTGCCTTTTTTGTATATAAGTAGTCATATACGAATGATTGAAAATAGATTCTGACCAAACTAGTTACTTTATTATTTTGACTAAATACCTTGAAATATTATTAGCGAAACATTCAGATCTGATATTTAATAGATAATGTAAACTAATCTGGCATATTCGTTGGAGCTACAGTGGAACCTCGATAATCCAGGATAACTGAGATCCAAACCGGTTTAAATTATCAGGAACTCGGATTAACCAAAACACAGACAAACTCACACTCTGTTGATCTCTGAGGAAAACCTGATACCTCAACACATAAAACTCTATCTACAAGGAAAAGACGCTGACACCAACTTCTTTGAAAGACGACTTCCAATTAAGCAGATCTTGGATTAAGCGAAACTTCGTTTATCGAGACTCTGATTATTATTACAGCTTCACTGTAATCAGAAGGATGAACATGATGGCAGCGAGCTTACCTTTAGTTTAGTGTGGAAGAAGAAGGTGGAATAGTGCTTCCCGTAATACGTGACGACTCCTACGAGATTGTGCACGGTCGAAGCACCCCATCGAGAGTCCACAACGCTGTGGAAAACGTCACTCAATCGGAGGGACGTTCCCACGGTCGCGAAAACGTCCATGATATGCTCCAACGATGGCCGTTCGCTGTCCCATACAACCCCGACGGAAACGATTTCCGGTCTGTTCATCAGCGTTCTACAGATTTGGATTTTGGCCCCACAGGAACTCTGAAAAACAAGAGAAATCGGTTTCAACGCAGCCCATGTATACAATTATAGCAGAAATTCTGCTGTGACGTTTCGATGTCAAAACTATAATGAAAATTCAAGATTTTGTATCAAAACTGTGTGATCAAATAGATTCAAAGAAAGCTATAAATTTCATGACAATTAGGAAACAATTTCTATAGAATCTGCAGTAGTAATTTTACAATTCAGTTTATAGTTCAATGCTTTAATATCAATATCAATATTTAATCATCACCGTTTAACAACAATTTAACAGAGCACTTCGCTATATTTTTAACCACGCGTATCTCTCGTTGCATTTAATACAATTCTTGAACAGCCAATGCAAGCTTTATTACCCTGTATTACGTCATAATGAGCATCGAATGCAGGCGTTAATTATTTGCAACATTAACGCTGTAATGTTCATAACGTTCCCGTTGGACCGATTTCGAACGCGATTCGCAGCATCCACCGACAACTGTATACCCCGTGGCATTCGATGATAGTTGCCGTTCCACTTCAAAGAGAAAGTATACGCCGGCGAGATATTATTTCCAAGAAAGGCCACAGGAGAGTGTGTACCTGATCTTGCCAACCGGATGAATCGAGCTTGATTCACCGGAACTATCGGTTGGAGTGCAAAGCGGTGAGTCGCACGCGATGTAGAAACCGTGGCCACAGGTATGTTCAGCCAGGGAGAGGTTTCTTATTCGTAAAAATCATGGTTACTCACTGGACAGTCCCTGATGTCGCCCATGCCACCAGCTTTTCGCAGAAGCTGACCGAACAGGTCTGGACTGTTTCGCGAATTCGGTGGCGTCTGCCTTGCCTGGGACGTTAACGCCGATGCTGACACATAGTGAACCATCTGCAAATGAAATAGAGACCGTGAAACGCATGATTTAATGTTATCTGTACAGTAAACTGAGAGAGAAATCCTTCTGGTGATTCGAGTTTTACAATTATGTTTCGGTGTATGAAATCTTATTGCTGTTTGGCATAAGTGCAATGTGAAATACAGCGATACCTTACTCAAGAGTACACTTGAAGCGTGGAATAAACTATGTGTTCGTTGGTGTTTCGTTTCAAAGAAAAATGGTACCATAAATAATTAAAGTTTATGCACCTGCATAATAATGTAATGCTGTTTGACTCCCAAAAGAGGAAATAGATGGTCATATTTTAAATCCTAGAAACTTCGAATCAACTACATTCAAGCTTAAAAAATTTCGCACAATTCTATGCCATTCAATTATTACCACCATCTTTATTTTATTCTATCGGGTTGATGCATTTGCTAGAAATTGCCCATCACAGATTGCATGAAAAATTATGTTGGGGATACAATAACAATTGCTAACGCTGGCTTTCGACTCGAGAAATGTCACAAAAATTCAAGAAATGAAGTAGTTTAAAAAGCAACAAATATTTTCATTCAATTTCGCTACGCGAAATTATCATTTCATGTGCAGCAACCTAATAATTATCAGTGCTTCACAACCCGATTCAATTTCTCTAGTTTTTTAACCCCAGTTCAGTGCATTCGTCATTAAAGGAAAAAAGCGTCGCTCTTTTGTTGTCGAACGTTTCGATACTAAACTCTCCCTTTTGTAGAGGGGGTCTGTTCCTTCGAGCTGGAGCAGCAGACAGCGGGAGACGGTAAAAGCGATCGGCCATGACCGATACGAGATTGCAACGAGTTTCGCGTTTTTACAAGCGGCCGACAACAGCCGATACGACTGCACGAACAGAGTGCAACTCCACCCACGTGAGCTGGCTGCATTCTGCCCTCGATTATGTGCACGTTGTACCATGAACACATTACAAAGGGCACTGCTTTTGTTCTTAGAAAGCCTCTAATTTCCCAGATAATTCAGTGTCAAATTGGGAAATCAGTTTCGTACTGAGTCTCACTTGCACAGTCTAATTTGACGTAAATTTCATTTACTAAACTTAGAATTAGTTTAATCTCTTACATTCAGTTTTGAAACTTCGAAATCGAAATGAGAAAATGAAATAGAAATCATGTGGAATTGAATTCTACGAAAGTGTAACATTATATTCGTTGCCTGTTTTAGAAGTGTATGTTTACTGCGGATCATTTTCGAATTTCTGAAATATTGATTGATTTTTAAAACATTACGATTTCACCTTGCATAAACTTTGCAGACTTTTTGTGAAATATATATTAAAAGTTTCAAAAGTGGACGATAAGGAACAACAAAAAATATGACAATACAGTCGTTGCATCTTCAAAGTTGGATTAAATAAAGTGGCAAACTTAGAATTTAATTCACAGAATCGTTTAATGGAAGAGAAACTCTGTATAATGCAAAGCGAACTTACCCAAGTCGTATCGGACGCGAAGTTCTCGGAGAATTAGATAACTTTATTGCAGAAAAAGTGTAATTACTGAACACAGTACAGGGGAAATGTGGGTTTCGTTATTGCGTTTGTTCGAGGCTCGTGGCGGTACTTTCTTATCTAAAGTTCGTGAAAAGTAATTTCACGGTGCTAACTAGAAATTTAATTAGCCCTTTTGGTACGTCGTAAGATATACACGAACGCGGTTTTACGATAAAAGAACTTTCATTACGCACTTTTTACAACCATTCTTCATGTCTCTTAATAAACACTTAGAATAATCAAACTGATTATCTATCAGTCAAAAACTGCTTTCGTAATTGAAAACAGATTTAAATGAAGTTTACAGTTAATATAACATATTTCGAGGGGAGATATTGGATATAGTTTTAATTTTTGGCCACAGGATGACGTCGAAAATTGCTGATCATTTACATCTACTTCTCATATTCTGTGATATGTTATTCAATCCAAATACAGATATTTATTCAAATTTATAAATTTTAGAAAATGTAGAAGCTTTTGTGGATTAGGATTTGGTGGATTTTATGGTAATATGAATTTGCTGAACTCGTGATAAATTTCTTTACTGATCTTATTCGTAATTTGACTTTCCTCTAAAGAAATTTAAAACTTAAATGTAACGTCTGTGATAACATCTTGAGCTTGAAAATGGGAGAAAGGTATGCTTCAGAGCTAAGTCAGTCAAACAGGGATATATAACAAATAATATTCATATGTATCTTTTATTCTTCTGCTGCATCTAATGTTCTACTCCCAAGTGCGACATTTTTAATTACAAAATGATACAAACAAAGATAAAAAAGATCGACGGTTTCACTTTTCTCGTTGACAGAGGCGGAAATGATCAGTCTCCGAGAAAACTGTTCTCCATGAGAGCGATAAAGTTATTCGAGCGTGCAACGAAGTGATTAAATCTGACGACACCGTGATTACCATACCGCGATGCAGAAAATATCCTGCTTTCACGCCAATTCGAAGCGTCACGAGAATAAGTAACTAGCAATGAAAACGATTGTGATATACCTAGCTTGGTTGAACTAATCCTCTTTTAGTTGTAAATAAAAGCTGAGAACTAACCACTTCAGACCAAAGGAATTTTTCTTCAGATGACTCAGAACCGCGAGAAACGATTTCAACCACTAAAACCATCGTTTTCGCTCACAGATTTGCCGCTGTAATCGAATTTTGTGGCTTTTTCTTGGATACCTGAATTTCCTCGTTTCGTAAAAGCTGATATAGATGAGCTCTGCTCTGTCTAGTTTAGTTTAATTTCTTCCAATAATGTAAAGTGCACGATTATGCAGCGTGTAACTGCTCGTTTAATCCACGGTTACATTACAATTAAATTTTTCAAGAGACCATTAAAGCAATAAACCTCAAAACCTCTTGATAATTAAATCTCTCTTTCCTGACACAATACTGCACAATCTACGAAACAAATTCTACCCCATCGTCATTCAAACTTTACGAGCAATTAAACATCAATTCCTTCGTCAAATTGTAATTCAATCTTTTTTGGTCAAAAGAATAGTTGCAATTTCAAGATTCATACACAAAAGAAATTACCATCGTCCAGCCACGATCCTCCCAATTGGTTTCAAGAGATGATTGCTAATTCCAAGCCCGCTCCACCAATCCCTCGATTATACCCTGCGTTTAGTACGCGAATTCGTATCCTTCGATACGATTTCCAAGATCCCTCCTCTCAGTGGCGACCGATGAACCATCAAATCTCGATCAGTTAATCCGTTTACACGGCAGCCACTTGGCCATTCAGTATCTTAGCGCACTTGGGCTTCTTAGCTAAGTCGCTTAAATCGCTTAAACCCACCAAGAGGCCAAACTTCCCCTTATCTCCTCGATTCCCCAACGACAGAACCCTGGCTCACCCTCTAACGCATCGATTTCAAGGTTTCTACGAGCAAACAATGGAGACGCAAAGCCGGGCGACCTGACCAAAGAACGCTGCGCCTCTGGACCGTTTTTCCAGTCCTACCTGCGAGGTTAACGTGGGAAAGAGGGAAACTGCGGCTGGCGAAGGAAAATCGTGTCGACAGATGCTTCCACGAATGCAAAGAGAGATCTCGAGAAACTATTCGCCGCTCTATCCTTGAAGCGTAATGGCTGCTTTCGCAAGAACCATTTTCTGTTCGACAGCCCCGCTATCAAGACGGACATTCTTATTATATAGCCGTGCGTATGAGAATTGCAGAGGTGTGATATAATGAAATATTTAAATAGTGTGGATTACAGTTACATACCCCTTGACAGGTGGGAAAGTAAGGTCATGTTTATAATTTTTTTTTCATATAAAGAAACGTTATACTTGAAAATGAAGATATACACCTTGTTATGTATAAATTAAGTTGTATTCTCTCCAAAAAGAAATGCGATACCTTTAGAAATGATACCATAGCAGCCCTTTCTCCTAAGTCCTCTTCATAGTTACAGCATTTCGGGAACCGCAAATATCTCAGTGAATAGTGGATGGATTTGAATGAATAAAATTTTGCACGAATATTCTTAAGACCATAATCTGGTACTTGTCGAGACGATTTTTCGATTAGTGTCTTGTTTTGTTTCTTATTAACAAAAGTATATGAAAACTTATTTAGGTCGAAAATCACATGCTTGATTTTGAGTAGCTGCCATTTTTCAAAAAATTAATTTTTTCAAAATCGGTGCCGACAGGTACTAGATTATGCTACTAAGAATATTCGTGCAGAACTTTATTCAAATCGATCCAGTAATCTCTGAGATATTTTTGGTACCGCAAATACTGTAACTATGAAGAGGTATTGGGAGACGGAGCTGCTATGGCACCATTTCTTCAGATATCAAATTTCTTTTTGAAGAGAATACAGCTTAATTTATACACAACAAGGTGTATATCTTGATTTGTAAATATCACGTTTCTTTATATGAAAAAAAAAATCATAAAAATGACCCTATTTTCCGACCTGTCAAGAGTATGAAAAAACCATTACAAGTTTCGAAGTAAATTATATTTCTCCTTTCAAAAGAAACAAGAATAGTGTTAAAGATCAATTTGCACGTGCCGAAAAAATATACAGTAATAGAGAAAACTATATGCAAGGCCTTCTTCTTTCAGACTTCAAACTCTTTAAAATCACAATTTTTTCAATCATGTATCTTTTGAACACCCCAAGTGTACCCTATAATAGTTACACAAAATCTATTGAAGTTATACTGAGGTCATCGTATTCGCTGTATTTGACGAGTTATAAGCGAACAGAAGAGAAAGAACAAATTATAATAGTTCACAGTTAGCTCCAGAAATTCAATCGTCGTGGAGGGTAAACGCACCAAGAAATAAATGAGCACATACCTAAGGGTTATGAATGAACACTATTATAAAATTATGTTTGCAGCGCGATTGATTCCACGTGCTGCAAAAATTCTTCACATATGAATGAAGAAATAAAAAGAAGCCTCTAATTAATTACTTGCTTATTTTAATAACTTATTTTACTAGTTTTAATAAAAAAAACTTCTTTCACTGGTACGTGTTCATTTACTGATACATCCACCCTATATCGTTTGAACTCTTTTGCAACTGTCGATTGCTATTCCGTTTGAGAAGGATAACGTCGTTTGCACCAACCTGTGTAAAAGGCAGAGGTTCCGAAGTGGCACCGCAAGCTCCGCAAACACTTTGCTCGACGAGCGTCATGGCGAACTTCTGATGAGGCACACAGTGTCTCGCACTGCACATATCCTCGGCTTCCCCGCTGGCGATGTGCAGATGTATACGCAGAAGAATGTTTTCCTGCAATCAGATTCCGTTAATGTGACTTCTCTCGTTAGTTTCCTCGATGAGACGCCAGTAAAAATAGAATAGCCACGAGTAATCGTTCATCGATTACAGTAATTCGAAAAAGTAGGTTCGAGGATACGCAGTTTTTGCAACTCCCTCGAGTCGCTCAATCATTCTCATTCTTTCTTGCAAGATCATCGTAAATTATACAGTTTTATACTTTGTTCTTTTAATTCAAACGACGGAGTGTTGATTAACGCAGCTGTACTTGGGGGTTGCCTGTTTGTTTCGAAGCTGAATATAGTCTATTTTTAAATTAGAAGTAAATGATTTCGGCGCACTGGTTCGGTCTATTAAAATAGACTATTTTTATAATCTATTTTAATGGACCGAACCAGTGCGCCGCAATCATTTACTTCTAATTTAAAAATTCTTTACGGTCGAAATTTAAATTATATTATTTGAATATAGTCTATGTCAATATTGTATATTCGACGCCCGGGCAGTTTAAATCGAGGTAGAATACGAGATTATTACGATATCTGGGTAAGAAACTTTCTTCCAAGTATATTGGATTCGTCACGCTCAAGTGGGGAAAAGGAAATTGAAAGTGCAGAAGTTTTTACGTGAGAATGGTACTAAAGTGTTCGTATGAGACAAGTTTCCTTCAGAGAATGAAACATACTACTTGTTTCTTGCTAGACAAATGAACCAAAATTTAACACAATGGACCACAAAAAAGTCCTCCTTCAGAGACACCAAATAATACAATTCAGCCGCTTTAACAGCTCCAAAATACTCTTTGTTAGACTAGAACATCCCAATAAAATCTTCCACTAAAGTAATAATTCTCTGTCAAATTGCAAGTGTGTATTACTGAGTTTTGATCTCCTAACCTAATTCAATGAAAACTCCATTTACTAAATTTATTTTCAACCCCAAGGTACTTACTCAACTTCTACTCCTCTCTACTCTAACATACCTACATAAATCGAGACAAACGAATGCAATGAAATAAACTATTTAAAAGACTGCCCAACGAAATGATCACATCACATTTTTTATGAAAGAAATATTCAAACTTTTCAAAGCATGCGGCTACGAGAAAACAGACATTCTTTCCCTAAACATAAATCCAATAAAATAATCCCGACAGTTCTCCTATCACGAACGGGATACAAATTACTAACGTTCCGCCGAGGTAATAAGGAAACTAACCACTGGATTTTACCAGTGAACATCGATGGATCCAGATTTCTGCTTCGAAGGAATTATTAGCTATTACACGCGTCGACGTAAGTGCTGGCATAAATCTTTCTCTTTCGACATTCGGCCGGCGATTTCCTACGCGACGCGGAGGCGATTTTCCAAGCGGTTTGCGATCCTGAATGTACGTACTCTGTCGGTCGAACCAGTTCTCTCTGCTATAGATGCTAACTGTCGTGGATTGCAGTAACGATACCCGTAGGTGAGTCTAAGCAAATACATACACCGGCGGGAGTCCACTTTCTCGTTTACACGGGAGTCACGTTTACCCTGCAAGTCCGTCGACGCGTGGACGCGTGCTCCCTGTGTGTTTGTGTCTGTGTCGACATCGGTCCGATGAATAAAATGAATGTAACGTTACGAACGTAGTCGCGGTGCGTGAGTATTATAAATGTAAGGACGCTGGCAATCGCGCCCGCCCCGTTATTCCGAGCTTCCCCGAACGGCAGGAGCACGCTGCTCGAGTTACGCCTTTCGCAATTAGCAGAAATTAAGCGCTTTGTTTGCTCGCGCTGCTGTTACGCTGATTTAGGATCACTGTCCGTGAAACTTCGTCGAACCGCTGATTTCTTGCTCCTTGGCCGAGCATGAATAACGTCGATGAAGTGGAATAGTATTTTCCTGCACAATAGCAGTAACTTTCTATACAACAGTTGATGATATGTAATAGGAATTTTGTACATAATGGTGGGACGAGATGTAATATTAATTTTGTGCATAATGATCGACGAGATGTAATATTAATTTTGTACATAATGTTTCACGAGATTTCATATTAATTTTGTACATAATGCTTGACGAGATGTAATATTAATGTTGGGCACACAATAATAATTAATGGGTTATAATATTAGTTTTCTATGTAACAGTTGACGAAGAGTAATATGACTCCCCTGTACAATAATGCTGTAGGTAAATCAAATGTGTACGTTAACAGAAGAAAATATTTTAAAGATTTGATTACTAATGAGTCCAAGCCACACCCCTTTAACCAATAACATGTTATGCATGGTCCACTGTAAGGAGCCAATAACGAGGACACAGTGCGAACTCGCATAAAATTGACAAATTAATACTCGGCATGATGTATCAGGTCGTTTGCAACACTGTTAGCCAAACTTAAATTCATACATAACCATTAGTTAGCACATTAGCTTTACAACTCTAGTGCTTCATGAATTACAGTTCAACCAAGATGAATAATAATCCCCACCAATGTGTTCTATATCAAATCCTAACGATTAAAGTATAAAACAATCGAGCAGACTCGCAAAAATCTCTTCCTTTAAACTCCACAGCATTTTCTCGTAACTGCTGTATCTACGAGGTTGCGCAATCAGTATATTCATCCCGCCATTATATTTCCCAATCAGTGCCCCTAACTGTGCATGAAACGAATCAGGACAAGCACTTTCAATGCTTCCTTTGCGAATGTAATTCACGATCCGCCGCGTCTGCATCAGTGCAGTGTCCTGATTTGTCTAAAAGGCCCCGCAGGCATTCCAGCTCGCAGTAGAATTGCCGAGCGTTGGCCAGACCAAAACTCGTTTCGCCTAGATTCGCGGATTGCGCCCCGATACCTACACGTAGGCTAGTCGATCGTACATAATAGGCCAAAGGGAACGAGGTAAATTGGCACTTACGAAACATTCCGCCGCATCGTCCATGAATCCGAGCTGGAACCTTTGCTGATCGAGAAAACTCTCGGCCAGAGCGCGTCGCAGAGTATCTGGCGGCAATGCGCTCTCTTGCGAAAACTGCAGCTGCGAGAATAGGTCCTGAAACACACAAGGTGACGAAGATTTAGTGCCAGAAACCTTCCGCTGCGAAAAAGAAGGTCAATGATTTGCTCAGCTCGCAAATTAATGATATAATTCATTTTGATAGGCATGAACAATTATGTTCGCGATTGCTCGTAGCAGTATCTTACTCCAACCTTGTGCGAGTGTAATTTATTTCGTAGATTTTGAGGTAGGTAGTGGTATTTGAGTGAAAAGAAATTTGTTTGAAACGTGCATTCTATTTTTAAATGCATGATTTGTGCTTGTGGCACAAGAGGTTTATCAATCGATATAATATCAGTTTGTATGAATAATTCTCAAATATTATTGAGATAGTATTTTGTATAAATCTTTAGTGTCTACATGAAAGTTTATAATAACGTGTGTTTGAAATATTGTAATTAAAATTTTCTACCTCAAGGTTTATGGAATTTTCTGTGCTTATTGTGCCTATCCAAAAAGATATACAAAAGATGAAAATTGTATTGAATGACTATGTACGAAAAATGTCGTTCTGACAAAAAATTGATTATACCTACAGTGGCGTTCGTCAAAGAAATAAATTTTCTGCTTTTTAGTGGACACTTAAAATTCTACTTTTCTGAAGACGCGTTATTCATGAATGCTAGAGCGTATTTCCATATTAAAGAGCTTTGTTTTGGCGTCAAATAGCCCTTCGTTTTTTTACCTTTCCCAAGACTTATATAAAACTAGCTTTACTACTCAGCTGCGCCCAAAATTTGGATTCTGATTTTATAAAAAAAATTTTTTTTAGTTTTTTTTATGAAAATGGTCACATTCATCTGGATTAGTCAGGCATAATGAGCTGAGGCACATTTCGTGATTCCAGAGTTTATCGTTCGAAAGTTTTTATGCGACAGACAAACACACAAACATATAGAAGCATTCTGCTTCATATATTAAGATTGAACAATACGTGTACACTTTATTGTAATTTGGAAAATGAAGCTTTAAAATTTCCTCTTCTTCTTCCATGATCTTTTACATTCTAAATTAAAGAATTAATCTGTGGTCTTAAGTTTAGAATCGTAACAAATAAAGAACAAATAGCACTACGAGTTACTGCCACTTGACAAATACCTTCATTGGTTCTAAAATATCATTCCAAAGTATCACAGAAAACTAATATAACTAGTCCAACCCAAACTTTACGTTCTCCCTCTCAAGTATAACAAAAAACCTTATCAACACAAAATAGAGAACCTTAAAGTAATATTCTCACTTTGTGTGGGAATCATTTTCAGCGCACTACTTTCCAACACAAAGCCCCGCATGCACTTCCTTGATATCACACACCCAAAACCGCTGTGCGCCAAAACTAGTAGTCCCTCCCATGAACCACATAGGAGCATGACCAAAAAGAGGAATAAACGCGACTCGAACAGCGGAATTACTCCAGCGTGAAGCAGGATCTGAATCGTTGGGAGCGCAAAAGGAAACTCATAACGCCCACGTACACTCAATTTCCCATTACATAAACGTATGCAAATCGTGTCGTGTATGTAAATCTGGGCGGCGACCCGAACGAAATCCTCCGTTTAGTCATCGGCCAGAAAGAAACGCGAGCGCCTCCGTTCCTTTTCCCTAATCAGCACATCGTTCGCGGCATGAATGAAGGGGGCGAGGTGCTGGCTACTGTTTCGAAACTCTGCCAGGAACGCTCCGAGTCCTTCCTTCCACTTTATCCTCGAAAGAAACCACCAACTTCTCCAACGACACTTTCCCACTCCACTGCGATGCGCTCTCTGCGTGGATTGCGCAAAAAATACCGCGAATAAATCGCGAGGCTGCTGGTCGGGGTGAACGAGTTAGTTTCGTAACTAATCCTCCAGCGATCGGTGGGCAACGGTCGCACGTAGAAAGTCAGCGAGTACCGCTTCGGGGTGGTTGCCCAACGCAGTACATATTTCGAGAAAGAGAGAGACGCACACGAAGTGTTTTAAGGAAGAAAAACCGTGACTGCGCGTGTGATGGTCGGTGCGTAATGTTAATCCTTCCACGAAGTTCTTTCGATCGATCGACCGATCTATCTTGGTAAGTTGCCATGGCTCGGTGTGCGGTGTAATAATTGATAATGCCAGGAATCGTGACGAAGGCTTGTTCTTGGGATAAGAAACTCTTGTTGCAATGCGTGAAAGTGAAATTTCTTGTGCATACAGGGGGAGATATAGTGTGACTGCAATGTATCTGAAGGGGTCAGAGGTAATGGAAACCATTCTGGGTGTTGGCATATGCTTTTGTGTAGAATTATCTAATCTTTAGCTGTACTACTTGTAGGTACACCTTGTATTTACTAACAACAGAAGTTAGGCAACCTGAAAATTCAGAAAAATGTGCAACTTTGTGTGCAAATAGAGTAGTTCGTCTGTCACACAAACCTATTTTTTGTTGGAGCCATAGTGCGGATTTAGGGGGTGACACCACCCTTTGAAAAAAATGCAAAAGCTTCTTTTTCGTAGAGTATCCCGAGAACTGTGAGAGATATCGAAACGAAGTTTAAATAAAGGTTGCATCTTTTTTCTATAACTACAAAACTGCCTAAAAATAATTATTCGAATTCAGGATTGGTGATGGGGGTAACTTGAAAAGTATGAATTTTTCGATAATTATTTTTAAAAACCGCACTATGGCAACAACAAAAATATTCCTCTACTCTACTTGCACACAAAGTTGCATAATTTTCTGAATTTTCGGGTTGCCTAACTTCCGTTGTAAGTGTAACCTACGAATCTACATTTGCAGTTGTATAATGTATATTTAAACTACTATCTAAGAAGAACGGCTGAAAGTTAGCAATAAGTATGTACCACAAATATACAAAGCCCCATTTGAAACATCAAATATTTGTAATATCGAAATTTCATAAAAAATAAAATCCCACATTACATTACTTTCACCTCTATATCAAACAACTTTTCTATATCCTGAAATATCTGTGAACAAATTTCAACCAGCTATACTGTATTTATATCCAGCCAATTTAAAAGAAGAAAACGAAACTTCCGTTCTAATATTTCCTGCTTCAAGGATGAAAAAGTGAATCGAGAGAACCGCAAATGGTCGAGTGAAATGCCTGAATGAAAGTCGCTCGATTGGTGTCCTGTATCGAGAACGAAGAGACAGAGATACTGGTGGCGATAGATGTGGCACGGTTGTACACATCGCCTGATGTGAAGACGGTGATAGTAACTGAACGTCCACGTGCATCGAGAAGGATGTCGCACCTGTTGGAAGCAGGTTAGCCTGGTATCGAAAAAACCAGCCGGCTTGCAGAAACGGCATTGCTGCGCGAGTGAAATCGATGAATGAAAGCGACCCTACTGCCTAAGATTTAAGTACCTCACTGCGGTTTGAAATTCGCCATTGATTGCAAGGGACTGGCAATCGACTTGCAACAAGCAATTCTAAAGTATTAGGTAGCTATAATGACATCCGACTCCCTGGATTTGTGACTGCGAATGAAATGAGACTGGTGGTATCTACTTTCAGTGTTCTGATAGGAATGGAATAAAAATGATTCGTAGTGATTAATGTGGAAAATATTAGCGATAATAATTGAGTAATAATAGATGGAAAATAAAATTTTTTGGTAGGTTAGTATCAGTGTATAATGATTAGTAGTATGTGCAAATTACTTTATGAAGTTTGCGGATAATTTACAGAGTAATATTTTAAACATCTTTTAGTTTATTTGCCTGTTAATATTATGTGAAATTGATTTTTTAAATTTCTACCGGCAGGAGTAAAGCTTGAATGCAAATTTGTTCTTGTATCAGTATTAAAAAGGATCAATCTTTTGAATTATAAGTATCGTTTGTGGCCTCGAATTTATTACCATAATTGAAGGTAATTATTAAAAGACAGCTAAACAATTTACAGCTACCCAAAAAGAGAAGATAAATCTCATAGGAGACAGAGTATCTGGTCGAGTAGCTCAAGCAAGAAATTAAAGCACTAACGATATTTTAAAGAGACGTCATGTGTATTGCTATAAGTGCTTTCGTACACAGGTCCACTAATCCTAATTCTTATCTCGTGAGCCTTAATGTGTTCTCAAGAACGTCTGCGCCAGCTCAAGAAAAAACCATCCATTAACATAGAAATAGCTTGCAACAGGAGAAACAAGAACATTACAACTAAGGAAGCATGAAATATGATAATATTCGCAACTAAATTTCAGACAGGTAGCAAAAACAGAGACTACCTAAATAAAACGAACGTATGCAAACTACAATAAATGTCAAAATTTACATTGTTCGCACTCAACAAAAATCTGCATAAAGTGTTGCAGAAGAGAAGCTACAAATTTAAATATCTAAATATCCTTAAATTTAAGCCTCTAAAAACCAAAATTATGGGTCTCCATTGAAAGCTTCCAGTACAGGTTTTCAAGGAACAAAACAGACGACCGTAAATTGGGCCAAGTTTATGCAAAAAGCTACCAACCCTCAATAATCCGAAATTTAGTAAATTTGGTTTGAAGATTTTAATTGTTAAAGAAAAGTACCTAACCTTATTGCCATTGGGTATATTTTACTACTTTTTATCGTGTATAAACCAGCCGGCTCAGGATCAGGAATATACTTTTTATCATGCTTTTTAATGGATTATTTAATAGTGAGTAGTATAATTAATATTATTTTAAATTTTCTGCAGCTTTTGTTGATCAAGCCGAAAATGAAACCATGGCTTGGCAGTTTTAATAATTGTGTAAGAGTTGTTCCATGACTTGGTAATCTTTCGCAAAATAAAGATCACAAAATTATGGTTTAATTTTTTGTCATTTCGAGGGTTGGTAGATTCCTGCACAGCTTTGCCCAATTCTACGAATCACAATTCAGCGTACTTTTCGCAGGTCGTTCAGCTCGATGTTAGATGGAGTGTCCTCCCGCTCCATGCCACTGTCCTCCTCCTCTTCTTCAGTGACATCTTCAACTTCGACCTTTGCCACCTCATCCTTTTCCTCGTGATCGAGCGGCGTCGGCGTCGCCGACGTGTCCTGGCGAACTTTTATCCACTTCAACATTTTCTTTCGCAACGTCTCCACCAGGAAGCTACGCTACGAGCGTCTGCGTTTCATCCTACGATCCTCTATGGAAATTCCTCCTCCCCCGTGCAAACGAGAATCATTAGATCCAAGTCTGCTCATCACACCGCCAACGAGTCAACGTCAGAGCGAGAGGGCTTCACACTTTTCAAATATCCGCGAACTCTGGGTCCAGTAATTTCGGAAACACACCCTCGACCGCTCTCGGAAATGGAGATAAGAGGAGCATGTTTCCGGAGGCTGGTCCCAGGCAAATACTAATTTCCACGGGACTCACCTCGCGGGCAATCCTCTCGCGGAGATAGCTCTGTTTGCTGTGTCTACAGGCACGATTCGTTACCTGCTTCGACAGTTAATCTCGCCGGTGCACTTGCGATGAGCCACGGTCGCTCCACCCTTTGTTCCCGGGTCGAAGCAGCCTTTTTTTCCTCGCGCTGATAACGATCGTAATTTCCTCTGTTTACTGTTCACCTTTCCTCTAACGTTCCTCGGGGAGATACTGGTACATCGTCGTTTCCGGGAACGGTGCGTGGTTAGAATAAATACGCGAAACGAGACGTGGCGTTGATCCTCGGCTTGGAACACTGGCGCGATGGAAATGTTACTTGCAGCTGCATTTGCAGTGGTGATCAAGGTAATCCACCGCCTGGGGTATTGAATGACACGGTTAAATGTCGACGATGGCGTTCGATGTTGTAATGGCTCGTAGCTTTCGCGGAAGGAAAGGTAAGAAAGAAGCGGGACGATGGACGGGAAACAGGTGGCTGCGGCTTGAAAGGGCCCCTGGCAGATGATCCTTGTGCAAGGATTGAAGGAGGAATCATATCCAGCAATTGCATGCCGGATGTGTCGGGAGAACCCGTTGCCAGACGAGTCGTAGATTCGATTAAAAACAGAAACTCGTTTGGCAAGTGAAGTCACCTCCTCGATCTACGAGCCAGTGGTCTCTTCGGGGGCTAAATAAATGGCTTGGGGTATGTTCGTCCTCCTTTCCGCCCCTTTTCTATTACGAATTTGATAAATATTTGTCGGAGGAAACGTGGAATGTTTCTGCCCCGCTTTTCTGCTCCTTTATATTCGTTCGGTTTCACGACTGAGCACAATCGGGAACGTGTAAAGGACTGCTCGAGGAACGTAATTAGAAGCGTGACTAAAAAATTCACCTCCTTAAATGACTCTGAATCCTCCGTTCCGTACGCTAAAGATTCGCTGCATCTTTCCCTCGACTCGTTCGTTCCACTTCGGCGTGCCACGTGCTCCGCTCGTTTTGCTGGCACAGTTTCCGTCGAATTCTCGGTAATAATGCTCACGCAGTGGCTGAACGTCGGTAGCTCTTTGAAAACAATCTGTAGTTACCTCACTCGAGCCTCCTTTCTAATCATAAGTACACTTGGATTCGCCGTAATTAATTCACAGGATCAAAAATCAGTTCCTAAAAGTCCCTATAATCCCCAACAGAGACTCCATTTCTATTCCCTTTCGCCTGCTCACTCCACTTCACTAGGTTTGCTTTAAAAAAAAAATCCAAACCAGTTTGTGCCTTAACGAGAACCAAGTTTCTCGATAAGGATTCTCTTCCTTGTTTCCTTCACCATTTCCCAGGCACACAAGTCACATTTCCTCGACCAAGCTGCACACCACTTTCCACGAATCGCGTGACGATTTCCCGATCATCACAACCGATGATGAAGACTCTGTACGAATATTCGTTTCGATCGCTTCCTGGATGATCCCCGATAGCCAGCAACGCTGTTGAAAACACTGTGGACTCCTTCGACGCTCCACTTTTATCGCCGACCGTTGACTGCACGCATGCTGCTGCGTTTCACAACCCCCGAGCCCTTCCACTCCGCTCTAGCGTGCAGAAAAAGGGTGGAACAGTTCGATATCGCAGGGGGTTGGCTTCCACGGTGATCGTTCCTCGACGAGGCGAGGAAGGCTCGAACGTGGCTTAGAAACGTGGAGAACGGAGCACCGGACTACCTGCACGCGGCACCGTGCGCTCGTACCTGAGCTCAGCAGCTCGCACAGTGCTGCAGAGCATCCCCCACCCCTCGTTCCATCTCTCTTCCTCTTCAGCCTTGCCAATGGGACGGTGGGCCCCTTCCCCTTTCCCCTACCGCTCCGCAGGACCCAACATAGATCCGAGAAGCCAATGACGTCACCTGGTTAGCTGTCCTACGTTCACCAACCTGGCCGACCGACGCGACGGCCCAACCAGGCCTGTACTCTGCGGGCCCCTCTCCGCGACCTCTTTTCTATGTATTTGGTTCGCACCAGGGGCGAGATATTTTATACTTCGCAGGTGTATTTCTCTGTTCTGTTATCGGCGGTAAAGTTGTTTTGCTTTATTACGCGAGGAAATAAGTAAGAGCGCGTGTGACAGAGAATGTAGGTATATCAGTGAGGGTTGAAGCTGTTACAAAACAAACCTGAACCTTAAATTTAGGAGTTTAAAGATATTTGGTGATGTGGTGATACAGGAGATGGTGCAGGAGATAGAGTGGAATATTTTGGGTCGGATGAATTGTTGCATACATGTGCTAAATTATTATTGAACGGGATATTCACAGACTTAGACAAATTCGATTGGATTATGGATGTAGAGTGAAACAGGTGAATGGAAAGATTCAAGTAAAAGGATTTTAATCCTCTTGGTGACAAATGAAAGATTGAAGAAAATTAAATTAAAATTAAAATTATGGTTTTTCATTACCATATCCTGAATATGCTTCAACAAATTGATTTCTAAATTATTCAAACTACGTTTTGTAGATGCTTGAACTGTATATGATGTAAGTTTCTACAATTCTTTGCGTTAGAATTTGCTTAAACTTAGTTAATGTTTCTCTTTGAAATTAATAATAGAAAGATAGTAAATTCCGAAGCTATAAAATTAACTTCTGTGTTCCATCTTTCTATGTTGAACACTTTTCTCTTTTTAAGTCTCAATCATTTATCTCGAAATATATGGCCATGTCGGCATTATTTCGCATTTATACTACTTAAACCGAAAGCATAAAACGGCTTTGGATTGAGCACCACTTCCAACGAAATTCTTAAATTTCAAATACGTAGTACATATTTAAATATTCGAGCTCGGAGCAATTTCCGTTCACTGTTTCGATTTAAATAAATTAAACTGAAACAATTTCAATTAAACGAAGGCTAAAATCGTTCAAATCTACCTATAATGTCCAAGATTTGTCTCTTCAGTGTGCATGGATAGCATTAAGTACTAAAAATACTTTGTTAAATATTCACACTTTCTTAATTCCATTTTGACTATCGTGTTTACAAAAAATAGAAAAATTGTACAAGATTATTTTTTCTTTCAAATGAAATCATTTTATCTAATGAAAAATACAAGTTTATAATTTTATAGAAATCACAAACCTAACCAACTACAGTGTCTAACAACCATATTGCGTCTGAAACGATATTCACTTGTATTCACCGACCATCCATTGGCAGGAAATATGTTTGAAAAGGGGGTTTGCCTGCAGGTGCTGTCTAGAGGGTTAAATTAGGGGATGTGTTCAGAAACATAGGGAGAATTGAGTTGAATTATTAATCGATTTTTCAAACACAGAGAACCTATTGCGAGGAAACTCATTCCAATTACATACATAAACTCACTCGCAGAAAAAGATGACAAATTCGATTCGAAGAATCGTGAATTCAATTTCATTAACAAGTATTAAACATGAGGCACAGAAATCCATTTTCTTTTACTAAAGCAATAGAAGCCCATTTATTCAAACTGCCTCAGCTTGAAAACCGTTATTTTATAAAAACAGATCTAATCTTTGAACATTCAGGAAGCAAACAAGTGAATTTTTGCAAATGTGTATCACGGTTAACTCAAAGGATTGCATCACGAGAGAAAGTTCTAATTATCCAAGCTGCGTTATCAGCTCACACGAAACGCGCTGACACAATTTCTTATCGTTCATGACATGTATGTACTAGGCACAAATAACTCCACCTCTCAAACAATTAAATCCTTCCTATATTCATCTAAAAATTACATTCACCAGCAACCAGGACATAGTAATACACAAGAAAACCTTTCTTTTAAAAAAGAATCTGTCCTTCCCACTCAACTAAAAAAATCTCTTACAATTTACCCTTAACTAATCAAATGGGGGCTCATGGACCCAACGATGATGGTTGAAATGCTTGTTTGTTTCACCATGTGGATACAAAACAACTTATCATAGCTTTATATTTTTCACAAATAAGATTTTATTCGTATCACTTGTATTAACATAGAAATAAAAAAATGGAGCATATTAGACGCCACCTCGCGAGTTGGGTAACAAAATTCCCAATTCCTCACCAGTGAAGGGTAAAGGGAACAAACACTAATTCCAAACGAAAAGGAAGCACCCTAACTCCTGCCACTACCAAAAACCATCGTCTAACTTACATCACCGTTTTCATCCACCCTCGTCGACCAACAAAGTTCACCTCACTTATAATCAGAGCAACAAAACTAGCAAAATGGTGTCACCTTGTATCCCCCAAGGAGAATTCTCCAAAAACAACCAATTTTGGTATTTATGCAAATTTCCTGCCCTCTTTACCTCGAGATAGGTATATGGAGCAGCAAGGTGGAAGAAAAGGAGCTGTCATCCCGTTCGGCCAGCGATTCGTTGCACAAGAGAAACGACTCCGTTCGATTCCCCCGAACCGCAGCGTCCAGTTACTCTGCACGTCCCTGAGGTCCACACCACTCCTCTGGCACGGGAGTCGCGAGGAACGGTTCTGTGTGATCGTAAGTGTGTACGTGAATCGTACGAGAATATGAGAGGGCCCGTAGTACGAGGACTGGGACAAAGCCAGTTCCACATATCCAGCCTGGCGTACGAGATACGGCTGGGCCCTGTGTCACCAACACACAGGGGGACCGGGGCCTACGCGAGCTCGACACGAAAAAGCATGGAGGACGGAAAAAGTGACCGCAGGTATGGCTGAGTATACCTGGGAGCACCATGCGCCACGAATGAGGGAGAATACTACGGCGAATCATTCAGGGAAGAATCTTATGGCGTTTCATCTGCGTCTGGGGCTTATAGCTTTCATTGACTGCCTCTAGGGACTCGCTTTCATGAAATTTTTATACTAAATATTATTTTACAGGAAGACGTGGGAGGAGAAAGGAATCTTCAGTGAACTGTATTTTTCAAATGAATTTAAACGTAGCAAAATGATGACGAAATTCCTTCAAACTCTCTGATATTGAGTGCAAAGAGTGATGGGTTTAACGTGGATGGATCACTGAAAGTACCTTTTTATATAATTTTTATAGATATGTTAGTTGAAACTTTTGAGAGAATAACTGTCGAATAATTATTTAAATATTTGTAATTAAGGTAAAAGGGTTTGACTTGATCACTTTTTTTAGGTAATTCAGGAAACTATGGTAGTTTGTAATTATATGGTACCTACTTACAAGAGAACACCGCTAACCCGGACTCACCGATTGGAACGCAACTTTGTGGGTTTTTAGAGTGACTCAAAACAAGAACAACGGTGTTTCATTTGGGCCCTATCGCCCTTTAAGGGGGTGAAAACTCACCTCAAAGTCAAATTGGCACTTCCACTTTTTCGCGTATAACTCTCAAAGTACAACAGACAGAAAAAAATGTTTCAAACAAAAGTTTAATGGTGCAACGAGCATTGAAAACTTGCGTTAACAAAATTTTTAAAAAAGTTTTTTTTCGTTCAGGTATTTTTTTAAACTCTTTTCACAATTTTGTTAACGCAAATTTGCAGTGCTCATTGCACCATTAAACTTTTGTTTGAAACATTTTTTTCTGTCTGTTCTACGTTGAGAGTTATACACGAAAAAGTGGAAGTGCCAATTTGACTTTGAGGTGAGTTTTCACCCCCTTAAAGGGCGATAGGGCCCAAGTGAAACACACCGTTGTTCTTGTTTTGAGTCACTCTAAAAACCCACAAAGTTGCGTTCCAATTGGTGAGTCCGGGTTGGCGGCGTTCCCTTGTTAGTAACGAAGGATAGTGATTCCCTGTACAAAGATATTAATACTAGATTATGTCTGACTTGTAAAAAGGATCTTCTAATAATTAGACTTCTTATCAATCTAATAATTGCTTTTCCCGCGACGCGTAATGTGCAGTTTCGATATCGCCATATCAGTTTCCACGGACAAGCTCGCTCGCTTCAATATTCTAATTGAAATATTTTACAATGGGACAACTACTTATCCAGCACCATTCACTTCTCGTGATTATTCAATCACGAGTCGTGGGCGATCGCGCGTAAGTCAAGCAGCTACTTGAAACGCGTAGGTTTCGTAGTATTTCCTCCTTCCTAAATAAAGTGGAATACTAAACAAAGCCACCCCTCGAAACGTCGTTGCATGAATATTTAAATGGAAATGATCGTCCTACGCCTGCGCTTCGACTCTCAGCTTCGATGAACACGAACGTCGCCGGAAGCGACAGCTCTTCGTCATCGATGGCTTCAGGAAATCTTGGAAAACCTTCGATAAGACTGTGATTGGACAACTTTAATTAATTATAAATGATAATTGCAATTTAATAACTTCATCCTTCACTCTATCTTATTGTTAGAAAAATTGAGGCTAATATCAGTGAAGAATTTTCAGATTTTAAAGAAGATTAGAGAATCTGCAACGGGGATGTGACAAAATTATTACAATAAGTTTCACGAGGAAGTCTAATTACAAAAGCATTACAAAATTCGCAGCCCATTCTCTTCGATCTAACTCAAATTTTAGCTGCGATTTAATTCGTAAATCTTACAACTTGCTTTAACAACAAAATGTTCTCCTCTCAACCAGTAAAAGATGAACAATAATGAATTATTCAGAATCAGTTTCTTCGTCGAATGAATCAACAACCCCTCACGAGGAGCATTGAATATAAAAATGTTGCTCGACTGTCTATTCTCATAAAATGTCAATAGAAGAATAGCAGAAAAGGTTGCATAGGAAGAATTTTCAATGAAACTCGAAGCATCAGACAATTCTCTATGCCAGTAGATGGTACAAGTTCAAGAGAATCATTCTAGACGCCCGGAAACAAACTTCGCCAGTCGATGGTGTTCAGAACCGGTGCAATCCACTGGAGCAACCGCAACCCCACCGCGAATCCTACTCTTGGCAGGGAGTAAAGTGAGAACAAATTCCGTCGACTCGAGTATTATGAACAGGACAGAAGCCTAGCGGAATAACTGTTCATCTAGGAACAACAAATAAACGCCTTCGGTAATGTCCCCTAATTACCCAAATGGCCAGTTATTACCGTTTACCTTAAACGTCGTGAGCGTAACGTTCGATGCACGCAAAATTAAAGGAGTAGTTCCTAAGTACTTCTAATTGCATCGATGTAACGGGTAAGTGACAGTTATATGGATAATAATAAAAGTTTATGGGGGTTTGGTTTCCGAAAGTGAAAGTGACTTTTGAAGTGCAGTGGAGGTGGGAGAACTTTGGACGTTTGATAGAGTATGTAAACTTGAAAATTAGAAAACTTAAATATTAAAAACAAGATAGTCACGATAAATATCAAAATCATTTACTTACAGTGGCGTGTAAAAGTATTCGGCCACCTTTTAAAATCGCATAACTTTTTTAAAATTAATCCAAACGACTTCAGTTCTTTTGAGAAGCTAGAAGGATTAGTTTGCTAAGGGATGTGATTCGTCGTTTTGAAAAAATGCACTTGGTCGGAATAGCAAAAAAATAGTAAAGGTTGTTTTTTAAACTTTTTTTGTGAGCCTGTAATGAAAATTCAAAAAACCCGTTTGTAGATTTAAGTAACTTATATACGTGCCTAAAATTTCATCAAAATCGGTTAACATTGCTCTGAGCTATAAACGTTTAAAGATCGCAGAATCAAGTCGAAAATCACTGATTTCGGGAATTTCACGATTTTCGACCTTATTCTGCGATCTTTAAGCGTTTATAACTCAGAGCAACGTTAACCGATTTTGATGAAATTTTAGGCACGTATATAACTTATAATTCTACAAACGGGTTTTTTGAATTTTCATTACAGGCTCACAAAAAAAATTTAAAAAACGACCTTTACTATTTTTTTTTGCTATTCCGACCAAGTGCATTTTTTTTCAAAACGACGAATCAGGTCCCTTAGCAAACTAATCCTTCTAGCTTCTCAAAAAATTCAAGTCGTTTGGATTAATTTTAAAAAAGTTATGCGATTTTAAAAGGTGGCCGAATACTTTTGCACGCCATTGTAACTAATGTTACTTATAGTTCTCGTAAGCTGATTTTGTTACGGAGTACATAGTTTTGCTTCACTGCGAAACCAATATATAATTTGACATCGTTAAAAAAAAACTTTTACTACACAAAAGTGTCTGTACTCTTAAAAGGATGAAATGGAAGTACACGAGTTCTGAGGGTCGTAAAGTCGAGGCAATCGCGTATAGCACATGGTAAAGGGTCGTCTCGCTTCATTCTAACCCTGAAGGAGTTTTCGACCCTTTGAATATGCTTGTGGTGAATCACCGAGGTATCTTTGGTCAGGTCAAATTCTTCAGCAGTAGATACACGTACCCCCTTCTGGTATGCGGGGATACTTCCTCTTCTTACAAGGAGAGTATTTTAGGTGTCCGCCTCCGATCATTTTGATTTTTGGATATGTTATAGAGGACGGAAAAATAAGAAATACGTGTTTTTTTATTTTTCCCCGTTTTCATATTTGGGGGGGACTGCGTTCAAAGTTAGGGTTGAAAAATTATTTCTGTGGAATATCTCGAGAACTATTAGAGATAGGGGAATAGTGTCAATGGACGAATTTTGTGTCTTTGAATGCGAAATATGACTGACTCACCAGATTTTCAAAAAGTCCATTTGTTTAAATAATACACAAATAATTGTTATTTTTTTGTTAATAATTCTTGTAAATCTTCATCTATATTCATGCAAATTTATTTTCTCATACTTCACAGCCGAACCGAAAATACGGATAAATCAGAATTTGTATTTCCTATAAATTAACAAATGTAATTATTATTGAAGTTTACTTATAATAAGCTGTCCTCCTACAGGGAAACACAAGTTCTCAAATTATCTAGAAATAAAATTTTAAACAAAACATATTATTTAAACAAATGGACTTTTTGAAAATCTGGTGAGTTAGTCATATTTCGCATTCAAAGACACAAAATTCGGCCATTGACACTATTCCCCTATCTCTGATAGTTCTCGAGATATTCCACAAAAATGATTTTTCAACCCTAACTTTGAACGCAGTTTTCACCCCCCAAATATGAAAACGGGGAAAAATAAAAAAACACGTATTTCTTATTTTTCGGTCCTCTATAACATATCCAAAAATCAAAATGATCGGAGGCGGACACCTAAAATACTCTCCTTGTTAGAAGAAAGTTTCTAATTTGATGGCCGGGTAATGAAAGCTAACAGTTATTCCTTTCAGATACTTATAAAAAGGCAAATGTTCAATATTTTATTTCTTATGAATCCTAATGCACCTGAAAAATGTTATATTTCCGCAAATTCCAAACTTCTGTCCTTTTCCAAGTATATACGATATAAATAGCTAGCTTAATGGTAATACTGCGATAATAAGAATGGAATGATCAACAGCGTGTTTCTGTAATACGAAACGGCACCTTATTTTCATAGCATTGTGTAACGCAACGCCATTCTTGTCTTCAGCAATATGGCGTACAATAGAGCTCGTGCTTGAAACAGTACATGCACTGAACTTTCAGTGGCTTTCAAATTTTATCAGAAACCTTCTCACTTTGAAGGTGAAATTTATTGGTTTTCAAATCGACAAAAGACTTGCTTTCAAACATTGCATTTCAAAGTTCATTCAGAATATAAACAGGAGAAGAAACATACTACAGTATTCTCATTTACAGAAAAAATAAACACTTAATAATTTTCAAAGAAAAATAATTGCAATCAATTTACTAAATCATCAACCTCAAATACAGAAAATGAATTATTTATTATTAACCCCAGACCAATTTCCCAATTTTAAATTCCTCACTACCACATCCCAATCCACAAATCCCACCTTCTAAATCCCCATTCCTTAATCTCCAATTATGCTCCCTATGTTCATTACCTGATCCCTCTTTCATATGTTTCGTTAAATAAAAAAGAAACAGAAGAAGAGAACAGGAAACTAAGAAAGCAGCATATTTAGTCCTGATGCTGAAGATAGTGCCACGCAAAGGCGCGCAGACGAGCAGATTGCACACAACAAAGGAACACACGAGTCCTTCGTGTCAGAGGCCCGCCACTGGAAGCTTCACTCGAAACACGGTACCCTTTGCCTGCGGCAATTAACTCTCTCGAGATTGCTAATTAACCCCGTGAGAACACCAGGGAGGATCCTACGCGTTTTCTACCTACTTCTCGTCTGAACTTCGGATGCGCGACGTTTCGTTTCTTTCCACGCTGGATGGCAGAGCATCTGTGCCCAAGTCCTACTCGCTGTACGTTTGCTACACTGAGCCAGCAATAATCTGGAGGGATAGTTTCTGTTGCTCCGACCAATCGGTGGACACCTTCGACTAGTGTCTCTCACTGGAGAAAGGATTGCTATCTGAAAGGCCTGTTACAGTCGCTGCTTCCATCGACATTCGATTGTTCGAGACACGCGTGGAAGTGTTTCGACAGTATGCAAATTAGAAACGTGTGCTTATTCTATCGTCGTTATCTGTTTGAACAGATTAATCCTACCGTGGAAATATTATTGTAATGCGAAATTATGGTTTAAGTGAGATGGAGGAACAGATGGGATTAAGGGTGAAGGAAGGGCATTAATTGTAATGAAGTATAGCTCAGAATTATATGATTAAGACAGTCAAATAGAAGTGCAGTGGCTGAAAAATATCTTTTAATATTCTCTTTTTAACAAATGTATACACGTTATAAGTTCGAAAGCATGGCCATGTGTTCGAAGATTAGAGAACAGTTGCTTCGAAAAGTTGAAAACAATAAAAATCACAAATTTCTCTAAATCTAATGAAATTTCTCGATTTCTCAACTTCTTATGTGTACCTTTACAGCTGACTTTTAAAATTTCCTAAGATCTCCTCTCTCTGCTGTCACTAATTAAACACAAAATGAATTTCAGTAGTGAATTCCCTAATTTTAACAATTATATACAGTCAAAAAAATAATAAAATTTAGACAAATTATAAAATACAAATATTCCTTGTCTCCGCAAATAACTTCCGCTTCAAGAATTATCTCGTACCATTTTACGCGGGCCTTAAATTATTTACTGATCAACAAGTAATTACGCTATCACCGTTCCCCGGCACCATAAAAACAGAGATGCTCCTTATTTTCAGATTAAATTACCTCCAGAGAGATTAGCGCTGTAATATGAAGTGGACACGGTACGCGAGTACCGTAAAGTAATCTCCATTCGTCTTAAGTTTTCAAGCGCCTAGACGCCTTTATCTCGAGTGTTTCGGTCCCTTTCGGGGGCCTGGCGTTTTCATTATCGTCGTGGGATTTTCTAAGTGGCGGAACTACTTGTAACATCACACGATCAAAATCACTCGAGTCGATGTATACCCTTCTGCCTCTCACAGCATGCGAAAACCACTTAGGCTTGTCCTGTTTTGTTGGTAAATCATCGCTGCTCATCGATACGTGAAGATGTCAAGGCGCTTTTTAATGAAAGCCAGATATGCTTAGGGGTTTCGACGCGAGCATAATTACTCGACAGATTACACTGCCACGAAATTGGTAACTCTGGCTTTTCAATAGACTCCAGCTGCTATGGATAATTTGAATTTTTTTAATCTGTCTCGCTTAAGTAAAGATATAACTATTTTGGAGATCAACATTTGCTACTGAATTAAAACTCCCTGTACACGATTAATGGCAAAATTCTACTATCGCTTCCTTACGTTTAATGTTTTTATTAACTTGTTCTACTCCTAATTGGAATATTGCCCTAATGGTTTCTAAATTTCACAGCACAGATAAAATTCTGCTCTTCGAAATCTCTAAAAACCACCTGCGCAGAATTATCAGGACATTTAAATGGCGATCGCGGGAAAACGCCTCCAATTAAAACTCAAATAAGGACACGAAATTAAGAGAGATACAATAAAGAAAAAATTAAGCTACTAATATAAATTCGCTGCATCTCCGTCTTACAAATCACACGTATAACAACATATGCAACCAAATGAAATGGGGAACGTTCGTCCTCTGGGACATTTTTTTCTGACAATTCGACCGTTTCGTCAGATGCTTTGAGCAAATAATATTCGCTGAGAGAATAACTTGAATATACATTACCGCTCAAAATTATTTGACCACTTGTTCTAGACACGATTAATAATATAGAAAATAGAACGTTTTTCTACATGCCTCTGGTCCCACTTAGATATTCCTTAGCACATAGCAATCGTTTCATTCTATTTTGTTATCTTAAAAGTGCTTTTCGAACTGCAATTCGATTGTTATTATTATTATTCGATTATTATCGAGATCAGCAGTCTTCCTCTGTCTGAGATATAACTGTTAAGCTTGGTTAAAACGTTTTCATGGCACCCAAATACGTGGCAACGATATAGCCAATTTAAAACGACATTACCAACGTTCAAATATAATGAAACAATTTATTTTAAAGCAAAAAATTGAATGTAAGGATCTGAATATTAGGATCTAAACTGTTCAATCACGTAGAAAGCAACAATAACATCCTTATCTCTGGATTGCAGTGGCAAAATTATGCACATACTAAGAAAAAAGAAGTAACAATTTGATAAGGAGATTCAATAATCAACTGTGTCACGTTTCATTCTATTTTCCCAAATACTTTTATCAAATACTTTTGAACGGTAGTGTATACGTTCACTACGTCTCTCGAGGCGCAAATATTTAGCCACTGTGGCGATTTAATGAGGTCCGCGTACTTTTTCTCCTTTTCTGCTTTAGACGATCCATCCCGCTTACCTTGAGAGCGCAGAAGATGCAGGATTCCCGCATGCAGGCGTGTCCTGAAAGCTCCCTGAAGCTCCTCCGAAAGATGTCGAGGTGCCATAACACCTGGAACGCAAGAGAATGAATTTTTAGAGGCGCGTAAAGTTCAGCCAGCAGCATAAATTTGTATCTCGAAGTATCGTAAATTTGAGAGGGGCAATTAAGCTAATATTCGAAAATTTAACTCTTCGATTCGCTGGTAATGAGTTTCTGAGAAACTATTTTCTCTGTGCGGAATCGTAAATCATGAGTTAGGCTCGCGATAATATTGTACTCTGATTAGTTATGCAGTATTTTAGGCGTCGTTGGGTGCCGTGTTTGGATTGTTGATAAAGGATGTACTTGCTTGTCCTGGGTTTGCAATATTCAAGCAGATGGGCAGTGGGAGGTGGAATTAATTTGACCGTGATTGTAAATATGAGTGAAATACGCTGTATATTAAATGAAATTATGGGACTATGAATTATAAAGTTGACTCGATGCTTCCAGCAATTTGGAATCAATTTTCATTCCGCTATACAATTTGATAGTTACGCTACAAACCAGAATTTACTTATCCAAACAAATTTATAAATACAATGAACAATAAAATTAATTACTTTTAAAATATATTCACACTATGTGGAATAATAATGGCGTATATAAAAACCATCACGCAAAATTAAAGAATGTTTCAACGAAAGGTTGACAGACAAATAATTTTCTTATCACCGACTAAACAAATATATTGAAGATCAACCTTTACTGCAACAGAGACCCCCTTTAAAATTCCTACCTTGCCAATTCGTATTTCTATCTTATTATCATAATGACATCAGTATTACAGCATGCTAATTGGTAATAAATCTGGGCTGTTCCCATCGGTGTGTCCGACGAATGAAGAATACAGGCGTAGGTGTGCACGCAATACGAGGAAGTATGCAAATGCGACATCACCCTGCGTGGAACGAGCCTCCAACCACGCACGATAGTAGCCCACCGTATCGTGAGCGCGTTATTATACCGAGCGAAAGTAAATCACAATTTCCGTGGCCACGTCCTGTTGCATAGCGGAACATTATTTTCGCCTTTCCGGCGTTCACAGGCTAAATATCCGGTATTCATAAAAATCATAGCGATAACTCGCGGGGAAACGAAATTACGAATCAACGAGGATCGCGAAAGCTATCTGAAATATCTAAAGCCTACTTCTCGGGTGATTAAACTGTTTAATCGAAACGAACATCGAGTAATTAACAAATGCGTGAAATTTTTAAAGTAAGTAAATATAATAAATTACCTAATGAACTAGACCACGTCATGAAATCATAGTAATAGAGGAATATGACGATTAACATTAATTATTGCAGTTTTGAACGCGGTGTCCACAATTTAACGAGTTCCTTAAGCTACTTCATTCATTCCCCTATGTTAGGAAACCTGTGGCGTTCTCGTGAAAGAAGCTGTTGTAAATGAGAGATCGAGAAATGAGGTACTCGTATGCGGGAAAGTGTTTTCATTGAATGGACGAGTTTTGAAAGACTCGTGGGACCCACAAGTGAACAGGGCCCTTCCAGCAGAAGCGTATCAATATGGCTACCAGGTCAGGTTGGTCCACAATACTTGGGGGACAAGTGCACGCTTCGGCTATTAGGTGCACTTCCCCTCGCTGTAGAAAAGAAAATTTGCATTGGAACTATGGACGAAGAACAACGGATGCAAATCACTTGAAAATTCGTTTATGCTTCATCTGTACTACGAATAATTGACAATTTTTGCAATCATCTTATTCTAAATAAATAAGTAAACTGCACAACGTTGAAAACATAAATACAAAAATTTGTACAATGAAATCTATGCAGAAATATAAGTTTCTGAAGGACTGTTAACCAGAGTAGTATCATGCCCAAGAAATAAGAAATTTTGATAACATAAATATGAAATATAAAATTTTAAAAATGCACTACAATATTAGGATTGATATCACTACTGAAAACTAAAAGTAAATTGGTACCTATCTACAAAATGAAAACCGTTAATTACTTAAGAAGTGTCCAGACAACTCTGTTATTTTATAAACACTTACAGTATCGACTATACCTCGATACATATTAATTAAAAGCTGATTAACGTGCGAACTAATTAGCAAGAAAATTCTACTGGATACTTCGCCGTAACGGTTGTTGATGCTTATTAACGAGACGCTCGTTCGATCGCAAATAGATCAAGTGATTATTCATTGCGAAATTCATCAATCGTGCATTCCAATAATTTTTCTTTTGCTTGATCGATACGGACAAAGTGATTCCCAATTTTTAAAATCTTCTCAGCCAAATGAAATCTTTTTATACTCTAAAACAGAACAATGAGTAACTCAATTATTTTATTATTTTTATTGTTGTTACTCTTACATTCTCTATGACTAAAATGCATTTATAAATTCTGAAATTTTATTTTAAAATGAGAGATAATTAGAAGACACATGTGACGTTGAAAAATAATATAAATTAAACTACATCTATTTTAAATGAACTATACTCTTGTTACAAAGAGAGTCGGAAGGAAACCTCATAGAAATTACATCCATTTATGCTTTAGAATTCCAGGATGCTCTAAATACCTAGTTATTGTTGCATGACTCCGAGGCATTTGTTCAGTTCTCTACTGTGAAATACAGCAATTAAACTCTTCATTTGCCAACCATTCCTAACAACCTCATCCACTCGAAATACACCGGTACTGTCTCCTCTTAAATCAATGGATATAAAGTAAATTCACTTAATTCGTCAGAGGATCGTGAAGAAGTAGTGCAAATACATATATTTTACAGAAATAAACCACCACAGCAAGGTCCACAATAAAAGTGTAAATCTTGTTTGTCTCTAATTACCTAAATCCCCATAAAATTAAGGAAACACATCGGAATAAATTCATCTATGCATTAACATTTGTTGTTCCAACAAAAACAACGTCTGCTCTCTGCCATTAATATATCCCCGTCCATTCACATGCAGTCACACTTTTTAGCGCGCGCTGAGCAACATATAAACCTACTGATTTCGTCACAAAAGTGTCACGTTTCCCACCGCGATCCGTCTAATTAGCATGTGTAGCCAACGATTTCATACGGTTTCCACGCATACGCGGCCGATCAGTCAGTTATACTGGATTAATCGCAGGCCCGACTGAACAGAAACCCCGCTGAACCGCGGAAACGCGTTTTATCGCACTAATGTCGCAACGTTGCTCTAGAAACGGTTAATTCTCAATCAACGCGGCGGAAGGTGGCGGGAAAATGAGAGGAAAATGCGAGTCGCTGCATTCCGCCCGAGTTTCTTGCTAGTTAATGAACTGGGCTTGTACTTGGTGTTACTATCGATAAATCACGCGGGTATGACTGTTTCTTGCAAAACGGCTGATAAAAGTTACCACGGCAGGTTCTCCATTAGGCAGGAATCGACATTCTGCCGAGTTTTCTCGATTTCCCGCGTCGTTCACACGTGACGCTTCTTTTCGACCGCCAAAAATTGTAACGAAAAAAATTATTAGCGACATTCATGTTGCTTTTTGTGGGAGAAATTTTGAATGTTTTTGATAATCGTTAATTGTAAGCGATGCCATATTATGGAAGATTTTGGGGGATACATTCTATGTTACACGATATGTGTTGAGTCAAAGATTTGAGACTATTCAACAGATTTAGAGTCATCATCTTATAGCAGCTTTCAACAACCAATCTTAATGCTGATTGTTGTTAGAACGAAATTAGGTTTCGGAGCCAAAATGACGATCGCAAGTTTGGAGATGAAAGATTCGAGAGAGATGAACATCACCAGCATCTTTTCCGAGAACACTACCCTGCCCCGGACACCTCTCTTCGCCCCCAGCATCAACCAGAGCTATACCTGCAAACCCTGCCGCGCCATTTCGGGCCACATCATGATCCCATCCCAGAAACCTAAGCTCTCCGCTCTGAGCAAGGTGCAGCATGCACCGGTTGTGAACGAAACATCATATTTACGGCGTGGTTTAAACAAGCACGTCTGACCGAAGAATCAACAGGTACAGAGGCTCGGTATCAAGATACGTGTAACGGTATAAGCGTTATTCCAGCGTATCGAACCGCGCCGGAAAGTCGTTCGCTGCCAACACCGCGCACACTTTGATCATCATAGCCCCCTGAAAACGATATCCATCGGAAAATGTCAAACCTTGGCGATCTGGAAGAGGGCCTGCCTCCTTGACCTCTGCTCCTGCTTCATCGCTCTTCCTTGGCTGGCAAGCTCTTGCGCGCACGATCCTTCGATCTCCGCAGATCCGCGCGACTCGCGATTCTCCGCCGTACGCTCCGAGATCATCCACGATCGGTGCTTAACGACGAACCAGTCACACTTTACATCATCCACCGAGTGTTGATTGACACGGGGCACGAGAAGGGCAACGCGAAGGTTGCGCGGAAAGCAGTACTCACTTAGGCGGGCGTCGGTGCAGCAATGCCCGGATAGGGCTGGGACCGCTCCAGACCGACAGCAGCGCCCGTGGGACTCCTGCGGACAGGTACGCAAACGCTCGGGCCCGGCTAGCGCGCCTGTGTGCCGGCGTTCGCGCTACAGTGCGAGTTACGAGCGCGTATAGTGCGTTATAGTTGGGGACTCCGCAGGAACGCATTTCAGAGCGAGGATCTCGGCGTTTACTTTACCGTTGATGGTACTTTCTCCTGTTCTCTTTAAAACGTTGCCTGTCACGCTATACTTGCCAGAAGTTTCATATGATTGTAACCGATTTTGGAGGGGATTTCATTGTTACGGTAGACTCTGTTAGTAATTCTCATTAGTATGATATCTATCAGTATCAATAGCTGCAGTCAAATTGTTGAAGGGATATATAAGCGGAGGTTACATGTAGATTGTAATAAAATATAAATTTTTGTTAAATGAAAATCTGGTGGAGTACTTCACGCACTTATCTATGTACGTTGTATTATTCTTCTCGTAGCCTTCAAAAGAAGGATTACATTGACTTTATCTTCTAATGTCACGTATAGTACGTATACTATGAACTTGTAGAGGAAGCTTAATGGCAACATTTTCGTGCGTACTGGATCATTCAGCACACTCCTCCTCCTCGTTATTTTTCCACACATTCAGTATCGAAATGCATAATTCTGTCCATCACAAGCTCCGTGCAGAAGCCAAAGTATTTTCTGACACAGTGAATATCCGAGCTTGTGTTCCCTACCGTTGCAAAGGTGGTTTAGAAGCGAAACTGGGAACAAAGACGGACTCCTCCGCAGCAACGCTAGCGACGAAGGAAGAGAGGAGCGGAGAAACGGAGATGAGACCCCGTGAAAAGTACGCACAGGTAGACAGAATGCGTCCCTGGTGTGTTTACTATAGTGCACACGAGCGGCCATTTTTTACTACGAGGCCCTAGCGTGGGTGAGAGGCCCGGGGTCAGTTGTAACGTCCAACGGTGGGGGGAGAGGGCGCGAGTAGGGAGAGTCTGGTTTTCGTAGGAGCGGAAAGGGGAAGTGGTGAACAGGGCCACGGAAGAGGCTCCCCGAGGAGGGGGAGAGCAGAGACGTGAGTGAAGGTATACTGACACACAAGAGGAAGAGGGGAGGGCAAAGGCGAGGGGGGCGAGGAGACGGACGAGTGGGGGCAATCATGGGACTGACAACGTTTTACGTTACGGTACGATGCTACGAGATTGTTACGCAATTTGATTCGGGAAAGAATGAGTGAGTAATTTGGGGACTCTCCCCCTTTACCTTTGGGCTACATCGATACACATATCTCGATCTAAAATTCGGCATTTAGCTTCCTGCGCTAATTTGAGCCTGGGGAGAGCGGTTCCTTAGCGTGTGAATTGATTGGGACTCTCGATGTGGCTGTTGTTTGCTAAATTAATATTCTAGGTTCGTACGAGGGTTCAGATTAATCGATAGTGGTGATTCAAAGATTAAACTCGTGTATTGATTATGATGTACGTTAATGAATTAATTGTTTCTCTGTCTCTTGACTTGCATACCTATGCTTTGCGAAGATGTAGCTTGTTCAGATTAATTATTGCATTGGAGGAGCATAGAATTTCTAATCAAATTTTCCTCGTACAGAATTACTGAAATGGCGTAACCAACGATGTACGAATGAAAAAAATTAACCCTTCGTTGCATAACTTCTTCGATTTTGGAAATAATACATTTTTGGACTCGCACAAGTGATAATAATAAGGGGAAAATATTTTTAAAAAAATTGTACTTTTTTATTTTTCCACTTTTTCTGACATTACGATTATGATTACTTAAAAACCGCGGAATTACAACGTTCAACGCGATCCATCTAAATGTTTAGACACTAGGATATGTATCACTAGCCTTACTACTCGGCTTCGCCCGAAATTTAGATTCTGATTTTATAAAAAAAAATTTTTTTTAGTTTTTTTGTGAAAATGGTCACATTCATCTGAATTAGGCAGGCATAATGAGCTGAGGCACATTTCGTGATCCCAGAGTTTATCGTTCGAAAGCTTCTAGGCGACAGGCAAACACACAAACTTATAGAAGCTTTCTGGTTTATATATTAAGATTCGTGATAAAGTAGTTACATCACACTGTATGCTAGTTACAATAAAAAAATTAAAAAGAAAAAATATGTTGCATTTTTGCAACAGTATGCAACGAAGTTTCCATATTCTCAGTATTCATATTGAATACCCAACCTGAGGCAACGGTTTGACTCAAAACGAGGGAAATCTACTACCACTATCTTCATTTTCAAGACCTGAAGCATATTTTTAATTAGCACCCCAATTTCTAAGTTAGTATCTTGCACTTCCCTAAATAGGTATTTAGATAGAGGAGACAAAATCAAAAGCATAATTGAACTTAGATGACATACAAAAAAAAAATCATTTTGATTCATTAATGTATGATACGATGTCGCTTTACAAAACACTGTACGTTACAAAAACAGAATATCGGAAAAAGCATCCCTTTTATTCACAATACGCAAATATTCGAAAGCCTCGTAATTATTTTGTTCCGTTACAACGTGAGTGGGCACATATGGCAGCTAGCTAGGCGCCAATCGATAAACGCCATCAAATTTTTTGTATATTCGCACAATGGAAAAAAAGGCTGCGAGTTATTACGTTACCCGTTTGCTGTTGCAACAGAATGCATACAGACACTGCGAGCACGTTGGTGCACGTGCATACGAAAAGTTGCACCCTTTCACGCGCAAGCGCCAGTACGTTGATATGAAACCAAGTTGAAAGTCTTTACTTAAGGGGTCTTTCCACTGCAACACCCTAAAAAAAAATTACCGTTGTTTGGAACTTTTTTTGTCGCAAAAAGAAGGTGTTTACTAAATTGAAGTTTTCTCTATTTATTAATTCGTATTTTGAGAATACAAAATATTTTTTTCAAATTTTTTTAATGCACGCTTTCGCCAAAATAAGCGCGTGTAATATGCGTTGTAAAAACCCGATAAGGTGCTTAGATAGCAGATTGAAAACACTTTTTCGGATACATGCATTTTCCTGCATTTTCCACGAGAAACGAAAAACTGTCTGGAAGCAACTTTCCACTACGATTCGTAATCAATGTTTCGTGTTAAACTGTAATCGTTGGTCGTTTGGCGAGCAGGAGAACGGCGACTGTTCGGTAGGAGCTAGTTAAGCGTTTTCTTATTCAAAATAGAAAATATAAAAGCGGCTTGATTTACGCGACGCCCTCGCAACCGGTCTTTACGTTCGAACAGCGCTGTGCTTCGATCCTCGGTCGTTCCTAGGCGCCTTTGCTTGGCAAGAAATCGATTCAGAGGTTCGAAGTGACGATGGAGATAGAGACGAGAGGGAGTTTGGAAAGATTTGTGGAGAAAGTTGACGAAATTGCTAACTTTCTTCTGTTGGATACATCTGGATCTATCAAGTTTGATTCATTTCAATGTGAATTATTTTGTTGCACTTTGCTATCTGTAGGTTGAAACGAATTCTCTAAGCAATGTATTTTAATAACTGCAATTTGATGAATACTTTTTGGAGGAATTATGTATACGAAAAATTTATATTTCCTTCGAATTCGACAGCTAAAAACTTACCAATGGTGTGTGGATATGAATTTGAAGTATTAAATTGTTAAAAAAGATCATTAATTTATTCTTCCTTGATCGTGTGTCAATTCTCAGAAAGAATACAAGGAAAGTAGGATGCTTCTCAGAAATATAATAGGAAATGTCAATACGAGTCTCTTATTCATCGACACATTTCTCCTATTTTTCTAGAGATCAATAAATTATGTTCTCAAAAGTGGAAACGTTACTACTTTCATGGTCCTAATTCCTAAAGATAATTTAGCACTTCTAATTCTAGTATGGCAAATAAAATTATATACAAACTATCATCTTTACTTGTAAACTTATTCACATTATATTAAAAAAAATACAAAAGAATTCATCAGTGTGTGAAATAAATCGTCTAGTACTCATTGCAACAGATGTTTGGTCAAAAAAGGAGAAGGGAAAAATAATTTTCACTGTAAGAAACACAAACAGAGAAGAATATATTCTGCACAGTTTTTCCATTTCTCCCCCAGTTTATCCAGAAATCATTTGAATTGATCATAATGGGCCGAAAAGGGAGTATCCCACCTAATATACGGTTCGAATGCATCGAAGTGCAGAAGGAAAAGCTGCACAACAATTCCGGTAGGAAATTTGAGTGGCCTCGCTCCGTCCTGGGCTCTTCAATTAAGAGAGGATATTCCTAAGCACGTAGGACGCCAGTTTTCCATGGGTCTGGCACTATTTGAGGATTTCCAGACGCCACTTGCCGAGACCAACAATGAAGGACCTTCTTTTCGGAAGAGCAAAACGAAGTTCGATAACAAAGGGGGTGCTATACAGTCTCACGGTCGTGCAGCCTCCCTTCTTTACTCTGATGCTTCGCAGGCCTCCCCCGAGTTCTTCAAGAATCGTACCAATACTCGACGGGACGATTGTCTTAAATATTCGGCAGACCCTTCACCATTTTTTGTTTCTCTTAACGCACGTGTCCTGTTCCTCGTCTCTGAATGTTTCCTTGAGAAAGTTTTTCACGAAAATTAGGCGCCGCGTGTCTGTCCCCTTAGCCATGTGCCCCATGAACAGAGCTCTGGTTACATACAGCTATGCAATAAAGATCGAGGGAGGAAACACTGTCTTTGGGAGATGGAGGACCAGAAATGATCTACTTTAGGAAAATGTTTCAATTAGAAAAATTCTTCAAATATGTAGAAGTTAATTCTGTTTCGAATGAATTATAGCGATGCACGAGTAAGTAACTTTGAATTATGTAGACGTAGTTATTGAAATAATTCCTGTGCGTATATTGATTATTCGGTTTAATTTTTAATGTGTGTGATAAATCTCCTATCTTTTGTATTTGTTTAGCATTGTTCTACGATTTAATTAAAGCTTTTATATTGTAATCGGGTTAGGAATATACTAAGAATGTTAATTTTGAAAATTTTAGAATTTTAATTCCATTGTAGAATTACGATTGTTTTGATTTTTTTTTTAAAACAGATACCATAAATAGCTTCCAAACATATATCTAAAATTACACTACCACTGAAACAGATTTCAAAGACACAGTTCTAATTAAACAGGATATGTATTCTTCTAGTTACAATAGGTTTGCATCGAACAGCTTTGAACTGAAATCAATGTAATCAGCGTTGTAAACTGAACGCTAGCGTGCGGTGCATGAGATGCTTCTCCAAACAGCTATTATTTTTCAGTGAAAAACGACGTGGGCGGGAAACGCAACGGCAACAGCCTTTGTTCGAGAAGCTTGAATAGTTTGCAATAGCGAATGATGATGAACAGGCCGTAATGTCAAGTTGAGAAAGTCATCGAGACTCACGTGCTTGAGATCTTTACGCACAAACCATTATCCTACTTATCGACACTCCTGTAGATTCTTTGCAAATAAATTCTTGCTAAATGCATTTATATGAGGCGTGAGAACATCACAGTTAATTTATCGAATACATTTGACAATTTTAGTGTCTCGTTACTAAAACTATCTTACAGTCTCTGTAAAATGCAAGTTCCACAACGATTTGATGACATATTTGAAGGTATAACTGCCTCTAATTTATTACTTTAATTACAAGTTATTTAAATGGAAATGGGGAAAAATATAGAATATTATTTTGAAATCTCTCTCTTTACTGATACGAAGATAATTTTGAATTCATTATCAATGTTTCTAACGTGAAGAAACTTGAGTTTAAACTTTAAAGCAACAAAGAGCAGTAATTATTATTTTTATGTTTACTGAGAATTGTTTATGAAACCAATGAAATGAAAAACCTTTTTCATGTTACTGTTTTTTATTTGCAGTTATTTTCCAACGTGTTCGATCCTCTGCTAACTGGTCTCCAAATAATAATTTAAGAATCGGAGTGTTACACTGCAATGTCATCATGATTGAGAATGTACCATTAAATTTGAATTCTGTACGTCTCGACACACATTAAAGCATACAATGGCAATATTAAAACGCAGAGCACAACAGTAACAAGAAGTAACAGTACTTTCCATAGCGAATGATTTCGATGTGTGACATGCAGGAGAATCGAAACTCAAAGGTGTGCTGATGCAAATAACATGATTTGTAATTTGATTAAGCTACTTTAAGATACATTAATATCAGCGACGTTTTGCCAAGAAATATTTAACGACTATAATTTATTCTGCTGAATATCAATATTCATGATAATTTTTATAGACCATGATTAATATTAACTACTTAAATACCGTTATAATGACAATATTTTGTCTGCTCTTTTGCTTAATTCCACTGGCAAAAAAATTAAATTTTATGTATCAAGATTGAGTGTACAGAGGGTTAATCAAAATCTGTTGAAAACCTTTCCATTTACCCAGGACCCCCTTTTTTTGAAAAATACCATTCGAGAAACCAGATACTTTGTGGTTGAGTTTTTCACCATTTGGTATCTGTCTTACACGAGACAGCCGTTCGTGCTTTTTTTTTGCCTCGATATTAGAGTTAAATACGTGGTACGCACGTTCCATGCGGTAATTCAACTGGCTCTCGATATGCACACCCCTTGCAGGGTTTCACCGGCGCATCTGTCGCCATGCAACACCCTTCGATGCAATGCAGGTGGTAAATGCGTGTCGCTCGATTCAATTTTTATCCCCGGCGGGACATTCGCGTTTCACTTTCGTTATAATGACAGGGTACGATCGATGTTACGATACTTGTGCCGAGCAAATTTCAGCTATCTACTGTTGTTGCAATGTGGGGTGATTTCACAAGGTATATAGCCCCATTATCGACCATGGAAACACTCTTTTACTGACACGTAGGAAAGATTGCCGTGAAGTGTGGATTTTTGAGAACTTTTAATAGCTTCGAAATTAAATTTTGTCATCTGTTAATTTCCGAATAAAATTTAGAGCCCTCTATTACTTTCCAAATTAAATTTAAAATTCACCCTTAATTCCTAAATTAAATATAGAATCCTCTGTTGGTTTCTAAATTAAATTTATTTTCAGGCGCGATGTGAATCTTTATTCTCTTATCTAGTCCGATCAGAAGCTTTTCTTAAACCTCGAAGAACGTATTATACTTTCTGTAACCTGCTCGACCGAACCTTTTAGACCGCAGGTGCTACTCTGTCATATTCATCAGCAGCAGTGCGTTAGAAAAGGGGCCGCAGGTTCACTCGTCAGATACAAAAGAAGCAGGTAAAGGTTTTTCTAGTCGAAGCAGGGGTCGTAGAAGCTACCTGCTGCAGTTTTAGATACGCTGGCGGGATTCTGGATGAGCCATGTCGACTTTCAGGTGTCTCGACTGACGAAAGATGATTTTTTATTCGTATCCAGTGATCCGTGACGCAGTGATCATCTCGATTCCATCTCGCGTGAAAGGATATTTACATCTGAAACGATATCCATGTAAGAAGCAAGCTCCAGCCGTTTCCAGGCATTCGGTGACGTGAAACTCGAGAAGCGCTTGAAACTAGGGTTCTGTTCGCCGTCAGCCTGTGAAGAGGATCGTTCTGTTCTTCCTAATGGTATATTGGATACATGTATTCAAAGCATGTATTCGAGCAATACAAGTTTAACGAAAGTAAGTAAATGCCTGATTGGATACTTCTTGGAGAGGGAATTGAACTGACAATCAGCTCGTTGTGAAAATACATCATTTCGAAATTGTATGAAGATACTCTAACAATGACTTTAGCATTGGTGGTGATATTCATAGAGCTGCAATCGACTGACATTTTATCCAAATTGTAAGTTATAAATTTCTGAAGGAACAGTTCTTTTCTCGTTCCTTTTTGTCTTTTCTTAAGGGGGTACTCCACTGTGAACGGTCGAAAAATGAAGCTATTTTTAAAGATTTCTTTCTCAGTAAATACAACTTATAATGAAATAAATCTTTTTGGTATTTATTAAACTACTCTTATATTAATACCAAAAAAATAAAAAGAATATTTTTAATTTGTTTTACTTGTTTTTTTTACAGCGTCAATATGGCATCTAAACAAAAATAGTATGTTCGTGGGGCAGGTGATTCCCCGACTTAGGCTTATCTGAAATAAAAAATCGGAAAAGATTCTTAATCTGTATGAGTGTCGCTATCGCCCGTAGCTCAATTAACAATTTTTATCGAAAAATAACCGAGATTTTTCTCAGGGAACATTCGAGAAAGCACCATTTTGGAGAAATTTTTCTTTCAAACCGGCGCCATTTTGTTACTTCTCAACAAAAATTGGTAATTGAGCTGCGGACGATAGCGACACTCATACAGATTAAGAATCTTTCCGGATTTTTTATTTCAGATAAGCCTAAGCCGGGGAATCACCTGCACCACGAACATACTATTTTTGTTTAGATGCCATATTGACGCTGTAAAAATACAAGTAAAACAAATTAAAAATATTCTTTTTATTTTTTTTGGTATTAATATAAGAGTAGCTTAATAAATACCAAAACGATTTATTTCATTATAAGTTGTATTTACTGAGAAAGAAATCTTTAAAGATAGCTTAAGTTTTCGACCGTTCACAGTGGAGTACCCCCTTAAACACAAATTTTCATTATAGTATGATGCAATGAAACTTACACCACCTTCATGAATTTTACGTTTGTATAATTTACGAATAATAAAACACCATTGGGTGGAAACAAAAAATTAATTTCAACTAAATAATCCCCAAACGATATCCCTAACAATAATTCCAACTTATCAAACACCACCCTTCCACTTCTCAATAACTAAGTACAACGTATCAAGTTATTGTTTAACACAAAATTCGAAAGTAACCTCCCTGAAGAGTAAACACATACTTCTCTTCAAATTCTGTCAAATACAAATCTCCCTCGACATTCTGTATACAGCCATCTAGTTACACGGTGATGTAACAACGCGATTGCGGAGAATCTCGGGATCAAAGGACACTGGCAGACATCGAAGATGTTTTCAGCGGGTTCGCAAAGCCGCGGAGAAGGATGAGCATGATCCAACGGCGTGCAACTATTCGGTTGGACACGTTGCACGCGAAACCCTTTCCTTTCACCGTGATCAGGGCACGAGCACCGGGAATGCGTGGCTCCTCTGCTCTTACGTTGACATTTATTCGCGACTGAATGACCCAACAACACCTGCAGCGCGCCTGATTGACCTCGAGTCCAGCTAAGATTCGCCGTCTCTCGTCGACACTTAACGAAGATGAACTGCTCTATCACGCGTTAATTGAAGTCGCCGCTGCATCGACAGTGTTCGTCGGGCGGATAGTGAAACATGGTAATTAATTGCAGAGAATCGGTGGGTAACGTGTAGAATAATGAGATTCGAGATGATATAAGAAGCTTAAATTGATTAACGGAGTGGCTCTTATCAACTCTTCGCGCACCTTCTTTGGGAGTGGAAAGTGGGATTGGAAAATATATTCCATGAATATAATTCGAGGAGTAAAAGTTCCAGTGAAAAAAGAAACTTTGCTATTTATTCTAAGACAGAATATTTTCAGCTCAAGTAAACGAAGACCTTCGTGCTAAATAATATCATTGAATTCGGTTGTGTACAAAAAAAAAACAGATAGCCCTATTCAGAAGAATATAGAAGTCCTTCCAAACCCTGAAAAAAGAATGACCCATCGACCACAATAATTACCTACACTTTCCAATCAAAGAAATCATTTCTGCGTTAAGTTCTCCAAGAGATAAATACAAGTAACCGATAGCAAAAGCCTCGCGAAGTTAAAGAACATTCCTCCTACGAAAACTCGATTCAATCGTAATGGGCTTGAGCTAACACGAGGCAGTGACATTTCGACTTCTTCATCGTGCACGTCGCACGTGCTCTCCGCTACAGCTGCGAGCAGGAAGAAGCGGCAAGCTGATTGCATTGATATCAGCTCAGTCAGCGGGGAAAGGAAAGTGCAATCGTTACATCTGCGTGCACCTGTGCACCTGATCCGCTTCCTACGAGATTTAGTGGGCGAATTCGCAGCCGCGAGGAGCGCTGGCAACCGACGCGACGATCGACAATAAAAAGGAAACCTTCTGGCGACTACCGTAGGCTCCCTGATCGGTTCATCAAAGAGAAGTGCACATAAAAGTGCATTTCTGCATACAAATTACTGAATACCGGTCTTAAGAAACTTCGCCGCGTCTATCCTGCATATCTATTCACGACTGTACGCCACATCGAAGGTGAGGCCTATCTGGGGAATTAGATAGGCCTCTAACTATTTGTCTTAGCGATGGACACTGTTCTGTGAAGACAACAGGCTCAATGGTGAAAGTTCTAATTAAGATTCTAGTCGCTTCATTAAACTTTTATCATCTGTGTTCTGAAACTATAATATCCAATTAAAGAATTTGAAGAAAACCAACAGAAACTTAAGGATTCGTCGAGATTTACAACTGCAAGATTTCTTTTAACTCGAATAAAATGTAATATTTGGCATATTATTTTTTTGTTGTTTCTAAAAGTGACGAAGGGAAAAGGTTTTCCGGAATCTCTTGGGTGATGAAGTAAGTCGTAGGTAGAGATCGTCTATAGTGTTCTTCCCTGGATTTGACATCCCTCGTTACCCGCTAATTTATATCATTACCGTTACAGTTGCACAATCGCGCAGATCATGGTCCTTTCACTGGAGACATGAAACAGCGTTCTCTGGCTCGCATCATTTCTCGGGCCGGCACACTGCCGAGGTTCTAGTTGGATCTCCATTTACTATGCCGCATTTCGCACGTGCGCCGCTCACCGTCAGCAGAACACGACGAAAAGAACGACGAAACGCGATGCAGAAACGGCACGAGGAGAGATAAATGATCGTCTTTCATGCGGATAAGATTTGCTATAAATAGCGGCGAGCTAAGCTTCGTTTTATTTTCGGCTCCCTACAATATCGCAATATCTCTTCCCTTCGGTGGGCCCATTAATTACCTTGCGATCCATTTATCTGTTGTAACCAACGTTACAGAAGGCATCGTCTAATTTTCTGTATGGTTACCATTCTCAAACAGTTCCTACGCAAATATGTCCTGTGTAATGATTGTTACCAACTGATTATTATGTTCAAACGCAATAGATACACTTAATTGAAGAGTCCTTATGGAAAACACTGTAAGTGCCAAAATTAGAAAAATTTATCGGACAATGTTCTATGTGCCAATAGTGATACTATAGTATAGAAATTTAATGCAATTTCCCTTTGTAATTAAGTTGCCAGTAGTGCTAAAAGATAGTAGGTACCGCTGGTATGCCCAACGCCACTTTTGTAGAAAACAATGTAAGCGCCAATTAGCTAAGGATCGTTTTCTGAACAATTAAGAGGTGGCACATACAGTGTTTTCTACAAATAAAATTCTTTTTTCATGAATTTGGAGTATACTAATGTAAAAAAATAGAAAATTATGTGATGCATTTAGGTTATTGTATACTTAAGCATATTTAGTAATCAAAACAAATTAAATTTCGTGAAGAATTCACAGTCAGGGACGTTTTGTCTCTCTCCTGAAAAAAACTTGATTTTTGGCACTTAAGTATTTTTCTCAGGGACTCTTCAACTCTGTTTTTATACGGTAGATACTCATGTTCCCAAAAAATACGTGTGAAAAAACACCGTGCATATGAAAAAATGAAGCACTGTATCCAAACCGAAATCATACGCAATCATACAAACAAATCGTCAAACCTTGAACACTATTCTTTCTGACTGCATCATTTGCGAGATACAGTCGGAATGGAAGACTGACTGTCGCTACACGCGTTCAAATAAGTCGTAAACAACAGACAAATAATTTAGAGTGTGTAGCAGTCTTAATGTAAATTATAAGATTTTTTTTCAATTCAGTGCAATTTCGTAGAACAATAAGTAGGAATATTTTTTCTTAGAATTAAAATGAGGTGAAGGTGTTTAAAAAGGCAAATTTATCGGATTGTGTTCAATCGAAATAAATCGCGCAAAAAGAGAATTAAATGTAGGTATATTATTCAGTTTTTACTTTTACTTCTACTTCTTTACTTCTGGTATTTAAAATGTGTTGTTAGACTTTAATACGGTTTGATAATGATGGTAATAATGAAAAAAGGTCACCTGTCGTTAAGCATCAGGCAAAGTGTAAGAAAATTAAACTGTTAAGGGTAATAAGCTTTACATATCGTGTATTGACATTTTTTTACACCATACTTGCAGTTGACTAGACATTTAGCCTGAACCTTTACACCTTTACCCCCTTCTCTTTCAAAACAACATTTGGCAACAAACTCTTTAACCATCAAGAAGCCCTACACGCTTACAAAATTAAATCCCGAAAAATCAGTGCCAGGCGGACAATAAATGGAAAAGCCTGAAAACAAACGAGAACTCCTTTTCCTCGCTTCAAATCAATGAAATGAATCTGAGGAAGAAAGCGACCCCGGAAATATGAGTGTCTTTCAGTTAAAAAACCGAAACGGTTTCTAACCCCTTCTTTTCTCGAAATTATTCAGCATCCTGCTGCGTCTTTTCCCTTTCTTATCCCACCGCGAGGCTTCTGGGTCTCCGTTCACCAAGGTGCTGCTCGCACGTGCGCTGTTCGGTCCAGCAAAAGGAAGAAAACCACGGCCGAAGAAGAGGAGGCAGCTCGCGGCAAAACAGGTTTTCCCTGGAAGACGCTGAGCTCCTGTGCCTCGGTTTACGAAAACCGTCAACCTAGTGCGTACGCGCGAAGATGCCCTCGAAGACGTTGAAATATCGTGGAACGGGCCCAGCTGCCTCCCCCCAGCCGACCAACGGATTTACGCGCGCAACAAACAGTTTCGATCGAGCGAACAGAGGCGTCCAAAACAGCGACATTTAAGCAAATCAGCAAAGATTTTGCAGGTAAACTTTGCTACGAATTCGCAAGAAATTACTGGTAATCGTGGATGGGTTAGAGCTCCGACAGAGGTTCTAGCAAATGTAACATGGAAGTTAACCATGCAGTGGACTGTAGGGCCCATAATACCATTTCATTTTGTACAGATTTGAGAATAATATTTTGTGCTTGATTTTGACTCTTTTGGGATGTAGAATTCTTAGTTTCTGCGGGAAGTAATACTAATAATAAGAAATATAAGCTAGGAGAAGTTATTTGCATTGATTAGACGAAGAGGGTGGGTTAAAATTGACCCGGAGTCCGGCAGGCGAAGGTCAACAGAATCTGATAGAGTATGTTTCCAGTTTCTACCTAAATAGTAGAGTAAATAGTAGATTTATTTTTTATCACAATAAAGCACTCATATACTATTAAAAAAAAAACAATTTGAAACTAAAAAAAGACGCAAGATAAATCCTTTTCTTTTACGGATTGGAAGATATTACAAGTGTGGCGTCTATTCTGAATTTATCATAATGGGAAGAATAGTTTTAGTGTTTTGTTGTTCTTGACTCTAACGAAACTTCTGTGTAATGGTAGTCAAATGGTAAAACGATTCAAATTTCTGAACACACACTGAACCACATCCTATCGCTAGCTCTAACTCTGAAGGATCGACATGCCGAACGAGAAACGGGTTAATGTAAAGCACACATCCATACGAGCAATTATCGATTTGTAATGAGGCGTTCTTCGAATGGAGGCTGGGTTTCAAGGAGTTAAAAGAGAGTCGCACGAGAAATGTGCCTTCGTTGTGATTTCAAGGCTGCAGTCAGATACTCGCAATGAATAATGCTATTAGTGGCATTTTTATTTATTGCTGACGTTATCGCTGTACAAAGGACTGGAGAACTCAAGCCCATTTTATATCTTTTCTGCAACATTTCTTTCACGTTCTTCTGCATCTTGCAACGTTTCTCCGTTTTTAAAGGATCCCCTGTACTTTGACGGCCTAAAAACGAGCGCGATATTTGGGATTTTTTTAAAGAGAATTCCTCAAATTATATTAATTGAAAACTGTATGTCTATATTTTTGTACAACATTTAAGAAAATATTTAAAAAAGACGGTGACTAAAACTTTAAACCCGTTTTTCTCAAAACGATGTTTTTCGAATTGGCCAAAAACCAATCACCCGATTTACTTCAAACTTGGTATATATCTTCAGTAGATGTCCCATTCTCGTTGTTACTAAAACTAAGTCGATTTTGCAAAATCAGACTTTTGCAACTTAAAAAAACCAGCGATTTTTTTGCAGAAATCGATGCCTGTTTTAGAGGCTGTCATTTTTTGTACCTGTTCAGTATTTCTCATTTAAGCTAGTTCAAACGATAGCCACACTCATACAGATTACACAAATTTTTAAATTTTCTATTACAGACAACTACAGCAGCTGATTTTATGCTAACCATGCGCATACGATTTTTGTAAGGCGCTCTATTTGAAGCACTATAAGTCCGGATATAACCACTATTTTTGCACACAATTTTTTTTTCATATTCTCTAAAGATTGACAAATAAAGCCACAAAGCTGAAAGTAAATATATTTATTGATCTTGTTTTAAAAAATTCCCAAAGTACGCATCATTTTTCGTCCGTCAAAGTAGGAAGACCCCTTAATTAAAACAATATCCAAATAAACCTCTCCTTATTTCACTACACGATATTGTGTATCCTAAATATCTTGTTAACACGAAGACAACTATGTCTGGAAATCAAAGCAAGATACAGAGTCATTAACATCGACAATATATCCTCTCATATCCCCGCACTGCCACGTAAACAGAAGCAGGGAGAGAATGTTACCGAAATAAGGATGCAAATGGCCCCCTGAATTTTCATATCCTCAAAACAATCCCTACTCTCCGCACCAAATACACAATACCACAATGAAATACGCTTCCCTTACCGACGATTACAACAAAGACAACATCCCTTCTGCCCAATACACAAGAATTCCCAAACAACCGTACCGCTAAGAGCATGCTAAAGCCCGCCACAAAGTGTCCCACCCCAGCTACCAGTCAACCAACGTTCTCCATCGAGACTACGTAGTTCTCCAAGCCGACAGACGATTCTAGTAACGCCGATTACGCGTCTAGTCATAACGTAACGGCGTAAAGGGAACGAGGACATCGAGGGAATCTCATCGCCACGGAAGGGGGTTAATGTAGCTGTCGCGGGTTTTGAAGCGCTAGCGCGAGAAGGACCGCCACAGCGAAGCGGAGTCAGCGTCGGTCGTGCAGGATCGAAGCACGGAGAAAACCCGTTGCCGCGTTGTTTTCGTAGCCTGCAGGAGGCCGTGGAACCCGAGAAAAATATGAAGACAGTGAGGCAAGGCGGCGAGGAGGAAGGTTGGACGAGGACCGAGAGGGAACCGGTTCTCCAAGGAGCACGCTGACCACGCTAGCCAGAAGGGGGACGGTGTACGAGCGCTAAAGGAGGCTAGCGTGGCCTGTTACGAGAGAGAGAACCGGTTTTACGATACAAACTGGAGTAAAAGTGTACTGCATACACGCTGAATCGTAACGCGTGCGTCCATGTTTATGATACAGGCGGTGGTTGATAGCCAGACAGCGATTGATAGGCGCAGCACCGAGGACAGAGCACCAGGGCGCGGCTAGAAAAAAATCTCTCGCTAGGGGAAATCAGTTGCTCTCTCGGCGAGGTTTCTCGCATTGACAACAGCTGGCTATGGAAATAAGAACAACTGCTTTCTGTACGCGCACTGCGATTGTTTCGTCGACCAACGCCGAGAAGGTTCGTGGTCAACGGCCGAATCGTTTGAAAGTGCTGTTGGACGCAGGGTATGAGAATTGATGCTGAGACTTTGTTGGCTGGATGTGGTTGCGCTGCGTGATAATATGGAGATCGTGCAAAATGTGCTTTGGAAGTGGGAATCGCAGCTAGGAAATTACCTTCGATGACGCCGTTGTATAAATAGATACTCGAACCGATTTTCTCCTCCGAACCAAGCATTCGCGATTATCAGCATTTGCACTTTGCGTGGGCTCCAAGCGACATGTGGGAGCTTCATCCTTTAGCACAGGGCGGACAAGTTTTTGAGCCAGGAATACGCCGTAACAGGCTTCTTCAGACGACAAAAGAAGCTCTTTGTCGCCCATATTAAGGAGTTCTTTGTCTCTGATGAGCGCACTGTTTAGACTCGATACGTGTATAATTTACTGCGAGGACAGAAAGGGTATTATACTGTTGCTGCAACTGCCAGTTTCTGTTCAAAATGGGTAAGTACTTGCAGAATAAACTTTCACATATTACACTTATCTTTCCTCCCTGCGCCATCAATCCTCCCCATTTTTATATCGATGAGAATTTAGACAATAATTCACTTAAAAACACCGAGTAATTATTGTTTAAAGAATTCAAGATCGACGCCGATTTTTACCAACCCCAGACTTCCGTTTCCACGAAGCAAAGGCAAGATAAAAGATGAAGATTCTTCTAAATAATTTTCCCATGGAAAAAGCGCCTATGCATTAATTATCAGCATCTCGTAACGTCAGTAGCAAAGATATGCCAGCCGAGAGAATGATCTCACGCCTACGTGACACAAAGAACGCGCGAGTCCTCGCGCGGAGTACTTACTACAAGCAAAACACGCAACTCGGTATATAACTCGGTTGGTATGCGCTTCGAGGTTCGACTTTTTGCAAAAAAAAAAAGGAAACACCAACAGTTGATCTCAAGGGCGAGGAGTGAGCGCGGGAAACGCTTCCATTGGCTCGGGGCAGCAGCGATTTCTCGAAAGGTACTCCAGGGATTTCAATGCCGCGAATTATGGCGGGAAGCGACACAGCAGCGCCATGTTGGAGTCAGGGCACGGGGATTGAATTCGCTTCGTAAAAATGCGCCCTCTCCAAGGGTCTCGACATGAGGATACACACGATTGCTGGGGTCTACTGAGAAGCCATCGACTGTTATGCTGCATAGTAAAATTGATCGTAAACGTATGCGTGCCGTTCCACTCAGCCATGATCTCTTCACCCGTGGTATCTTTCGAGAAGAATCAACCATCCGTGAAAACTGTGCAGAACCTGGGATCTGTTGGAAACTCTCCTTGTCTAAAAATTTCGTTTGCTTCAAGAGCTATAGAAGTTAATATTGCGTAATAAACTATTTCTATGCTTTTACGGAAAACTATTTACACAGTCGTATTGATGTGTGTTGTAAACAACTATTATAGGGATAACGAAATTCTAAATTTCTAATTGTAAGAAATATAGAGAAAATTCTCTAATTGCAATTACTACTTAGGATTCACTTTCTGACATAGGGGAGAAAGATATTTTATCACTTAAGATATTTTATGTTATATTTCATATTTGTTACTAAGAACGTATGTGACTGAAACATGAAGCATGATCAATTTGAACTTTATAATGAATGTAATATGTACATAAAATGAATGTAAAATATTCTACATTAAACCCGCTTTTAGAAAAATACAGAATAAAATTGCATTGTTTAATTATTATCAGCTAAAAGATACTGGTAAAAAGTTACATCAATCATACCTGATTTTTTTTAAATGTTTATAGCACGCACAAAATAGTGAGCAAGCTCGAAAGGTTTTGTTTCTACTCCTCATTTCGCCATAATATTTTTTTATCATCAGATGTGATTTAGGCAGAGTTGGGCAAAATGTAATCTAATTACAAATTACAAATTACGAATAAAATGTAATTGTGTAATTGATTACATTATTTTCTATAAGCGTTAATTTATGTAGTTGACCACAATTTTGTCAACTACCTAAATTAACGATTACAGAAAATAATGTAATCAATTACATAATTACATTTTAACCGTAATTAGTAACTTGTAATTAGATTATATTTTGCCCAACTCTGGATTTAGGTTGCCAATACGATATTAGCAAGTCTCCTACAAAAATGTCTGTATAGTTATTAAAGAATTGCATTTCTTGGAAAACACAGCTGCACAAACTCCTCGTAGCAGGCTTCCCAGAAGAAAATTTTCAAAAATCGTATCATCCCCATTCCCAATGCTCTCTCGTGTATACCTATATCGTCCTACGTACATCTTTTCCGTCCATCGAATCAGCTGATCGAATGTCAGACCTGCCATTCCCATTCGACTGAAAGCTTTCAAAGGCAAAAGTGTTGGAAGAGGCAAGAAAAGCAGAATATTTTTCAGCGACATGTTCGAGATGTGGTTCGCGTCTCCAGGGGATTCTGACGAAAAGGTGGAAAGTAGCGGCAGCGTGGCTCTTTGTTCTTCCGAAGATGCGAGCCGAGGTCAAGCGAAACGTAAGCTTGCGGTCCATGGACGCCGCTGAAACCAGTCCCCATTAAAAAGACTTCCAGTGGCGCCTTCACTTGGTGTCTCCCCGAAGCTGCTGCAGGATCACTGACGCCGTTCTCCAGCTTAACAGGATATTGACCCAGCGCCGCCATCTTGGACCACGGTGAACGTGATCGTAGTACTACACACAGCTGGCACCTCGTGCTTGGCACGCTTACGTTTCGTTTCAAAACACGTATTGGTTTCGAGCGTAGTTACATTGATCGGGCTACGGTACACTCCAGCTGTATCGAATCTTTGCAACTTGCGCCCGTTATCAATTTAAAAATCCACTGTTCATGTGTACCTAATGAAGATGGCGCGAATTGTTTTTCAATTTTCAACGAGAAGAAAAAAGTTTGGTAACAGCAAAATTATGATACTTGGGTTACTTCTTAAAAGCAATAATTAAGAACTTCATCTACCAAACCAGGGTTTTTTAATGAACACCAAATTATGGTAATGTATTTCAAAATAAATTTTTGTACGTACATAAAAAATTATTGAAAGACTGTCATACGTTTGACTAATAAGGGAAAATTCCGAACCCGGAAATTCAAAAAAATCTGAAAGTTTGTGAATATGTAGGGGATTTTATCCTGATTACAACGCAATTTTTGTTTGCTGCCCAAATTCACTCCAAGGGGGCAAAATTAACCCCCGAAGATTCGGCTATTTTCCGATTTTATTTTGTAACTCGCAATCTGTAAGCAATAGAAAAAAAGTTTCAAGACAAAAGCTACTTCTTTTAATTAGGACTATCATTTGGTAACTTATAGTTCTTACAATGCGCGAGTTATAACACAAAATCGGAAAATATCCGGAATTTAAGGGGTCAATTTCACCCACCCAGAGTTAATTTGGGCAGCAAACAAAAATTGTGTTATAATCAGGAGGAAATCCCCTACATATTCACAAAGCCTAAGAATTTTTTGAATTTCCGGGTTCGGGATCTTTCCTTGTCAATAGACTAAAAACTTAAGAATTGACTCTGACATTATTGCATAGTTTTTGTATTTATTGGCCAAAAGTATAAGTTTCTCTATTTACTTATTATTATTTAATATGTCTAGTTGAAGAAAAAATGTTCGTGACTCTCAAATCCTCTATTTTTATTTATAAATTCATTGATTTAAAAAAATAATTTGCGAGCTATTCCTGTCATCCTTAAAACGTGGTCGATGGAATTACTGACACTCCAATTATACCATTTTCTTTATTGCCTTGTTTTCTCTTTCGCTAGTAAGGAAGTCATCGTTTCCACTTTTCTAATATCCGCTTAAAATTCTTGATCGTCTTATCAAAATTAACGAAGAAAGAATTAAGTGCTAAAAAAATTCAATTAAATGCTAAATTTTTTTATGTATGATTTCACAAATTTTATTCGTTATTTTAAGTAAAACAGCTTAGGATGACAGTAATTGGGTAAGTAGCAATAATTGGGTCCTTTACCCCATCGTAGCCTATCACATAAACCAAGCAAAAAAGAAAGCTTATATTGCTCTTTGTTGTCTATTAATAATCAGTTTGCCTGTATCAGCTCCCAGAGCCTTTGAAACACGCTGAAAGATAACCGAGCGATTGCCTACCGTTGCACAAGCGTGTAGGTACAAAAACAAAGGAATAATAAGCAGCTACTGAAAAATACAATTGTTCAGTTATCAGAATGATTTATGATCGTTTGGCATTGTTTACGCGTGCAGGGTGTGGAGTGGTGCGTGCATAGGCGTAAATCAGCATTGGCATTCTCTGTTGCCTGCTCTATCGCGCATAGATCACACGAGCAGGCATTTCGACAACTACAATAAACAATGTCCTCCCTGATAAATCTAACTGTAATCGTGTGCGACCTAAAACTGATTCTTTTTCCATGGAATGATAAAAAGGAAACAGTAAATGTGACTCGTTTGAAAATCATATAATTATGCGCATAGTGCAATACCATCAAAGGCGAAGCCGCTATTCAGTCACGGTGAAAGGAAATGCGCCTGAAAAATTCCCTGCATCTCGTACGCGTATGCAGTTTGCATCGCTGCAGGCGCGACTGCATTTAAGCGCTGCGCCGCAGGCACGATAGTAGAGGAAAGGGAGTTCCTTTCTTCATCGATTGAAATACCGAAGAATGTCACAGTACTTGACATTTACTTCAACTGGTATCTTTGCTGCTCAAATTAGAGAGAATTCTGCTTTCAGTAATTGCAAAAAACTCGATGTAGTTAAAAATTTTTATCCCAAATTTACTGGCGGGCGTTATTTTCACGGTGAGCTAATTTGAATTCTTCTCGCACGTGAATGTTATTAATCGTAATTAATATTAAGCGATTTCCCTTTTGTGAATCTTGATTTCTGTTGCTTTTGGATCCCCAAATTCCAAGTAAATGTTGTTTAAATTTGCTCCATTTGAGACTCTGTAACTCATACGATTTACAAAACACATGAATGAATGAAATCTCTCCATCGGTTGGAATTGAATGTACCCTCTGGCGTTGATTACAAAACCGTTCAACCCGTGCACCTGTCGTTACGACATTACCAAGCGTTGAAATCTCCGCTTCCCTAAGCCACTCTCATGTCACTGCATTAACCTATTTATTTCATTCATGCGGTTGCTCGGCATGCATTATGCAAAACACACGCCACTTCAAAGCCTTTCAAATATACTGACTGATCCATGCCATTGAATTTACATATCTTGATAATTCTACAAATGTGGACGCCATCTAACGTTTGTTGCGATGAAAGCGTCAAGGAAGATCTAGTAATATGGTGCTTACAACTGTCTAAGTTTGCAGTGGTAATTTCATTTATTTAAGTAGAAAACTATTTTTTTACAGCTAAAGTTATAGATAACGATGAGATAAATCTAGTATACGGGGTGTTTCAATGTAACTACCGCTTATGTTTAAAGTAACACTGAATTGACTCGACCAAGTAATGATGGAAAAGCAAATATTCCCATTTTTTATGTAACGGCAGTCATAAAAGCAATATTTTCATTTTTATTCTCTTCTGAATTTCACGTTCACCTGCTTTTTTTTTAAATAAAGTGATACTCTGTTTTGCTTACCCCTTCTTTGATAATAAAATTAATAAAACTTTGTTGAATTAGATATGAAATTATTTTGTTTCAAATCTTGTATCAAAGAATCAATCATTGACGATTGTAAGCTACTTAGTAATATTACAATTACTGTCTAGGGAATAAATTACCATGTAAAGAAATCTCTCCCAGAAATATCGTAAGCAATCCAAGACCTGCGTCGATTTCACCCTTCGACGAAACAGAGCTACCTGAATTAATTCACAGCGTTTCTGATAGGTCTGCATGTAGCACACCACTTTTCACGGGCCATTACTCGCGGAATCTCCGATTCTGAAAGGGTGTGTGTTTCACGGGGTAGTGCACTCATTTAGAGCAGGAAAAGACAAATGCGTAAAAATTGACAGTTCAATTGGTACGATCGGAAATCCTTTGTGTCTGCATTAATAAGATCCAGGGAAAAGAAAGCGTTCGACCTCTTGAAGCATGACAAGCAAATGTCCCTACGTATTTTAAAGAACACGAGCAAGGTCTTCCACAACATTACTCAACATTATTTAGTTGCTTCTCCACTTATTATAAACATGGAGAATATTATTTTTGATAGAACATAACGTTACGTCGATAGCATGAATGATAAACGAAGACCAGAACATCGCAATGTAACTTGGAAAATAGGTACTTTTTATCTTTTATGTAAGAATTAATATTTTTCTGATTGTATTTTAGAAATTCATAAATAAATTTTATTTTACTTTACATTCTATTTATTTTCAAATTCTAAAAATAATTTATGAAATAAAACTAAATAAAATAAATACGCTTTCCTCCAATTACCTTTTTCCGATAAAATAACTGTTGGAATATAAAGAAATCTGACAGGACTTGAAACTTGGTCTCTTGCGAAAATAATATATCAGATACGCGAAAGTATACACCAAGGTAATATTCTGCTAAATGCTAAAAAGCTGTCAAAGGAAAAGAAACTAGAAACGGCAGTGTAAACAAAAGTGGAAAGGGTGATTGCTCGTGAAATTATGCTAAATAACCCAAGAAGAAGCAGAGGTGAACGGCGAGGGCAGGGGTATTACGAAGACACACGTGAATCTGCAGGTCCCACGTGGTTCAGCGAGCGTGACCACGTGGCGAGCAATAGTATAGTAAAGTGCCCACGAGATAGAAGCGATGTCGGTTGAATGGAAGACGTAGGCGAGAGGGGGGTAAACGAAGGAGGGGTGTAGGTTAAACCGGAAGCCGTCACCGGAACAGCTTCTACTTCGTAGGTTCACATGGTCGACGTTCACCGCGGAGGTCACGATAATTTCCCCCTGTCAGTGCAGGTGCTCGCATCAGATAAAGAATGCTTTCGCACCGACCCCCATCGTTCCTTTGGTTTTGAACTCTGAACCTCTAATTTGGACGTGAAGCAAACCAGAAGTTGATGAAAAGATAGAAAGGGGACACATGGGCAGAAGGAACAATTCTATTGAAGCGATCGATTAGAAGTAATTAAAGAGTTCGTTATGAAGAATTAGAAAAATAATTAAAAGTCAGATAATATAGTACACTGAATTGCATTTCTTGTTATTCTAATTATAAACTTATTGTTTTAGAGTTTGAACTGTCTAAAACTCATTTCCTGCTGACTGTTTTAAGTTACTTCTTAGAATTATGAGTCATATTATCATTCGTTAAATGAATTGTATCATATTTTTTCCTCAAAATCCTAATTTCAGTGCACTCGAAATTAAATACTTTCTTTAAACACTATAAATTATTCAAATTATTCCAATGCATCGATTGCTTAATGTTAAAAGAGACTTTACTTGAACATCAGAATAAAAATGAAATAAAATCTAGTTTTTCAGTATTTATATGAATATTGAAAATATACCCCCGGCTTGTAACTGCGTTTATCTTGCGTACAAAAATCCTAACACAGATAAGCCTGTTTACTACGATCGGGGTTGTTGAACGACGTGAGACCTGGCGCTCCGCATACGCGATGCAACTGATTAATGTAATCTAAAGAGCAATGCATACTTTGGTAACCCTTTTTTTTCTAGCTTCATTTAATTACCATTTAATCGTCTAGCTGCTCCACTTACACGCAGAGCAAGAAATACTTATTACATACACGTCCGTTTCATAGCTTCAGCAATAATCATAAACATCTTGTCATATAAAAATTCCTGCAGAAACAGCGGTGCAAAGAGAAATCAAGTTTTCCACCAGAATTTTAAAACTATTTTCAATTTACTCTCCAAATTTAAAACTACAAAATAACATTGTTCCATTCACTCGTCAATAAAACGTTTGCAAGGTAAAATTTATTGTGCAGTACCATGGTACCGTTCCCTTCGTGTCAAAGTCGAGTACATTTTGTATACAATTATTTTTTAGATCCATACTTCGGTGAGATTGTTCGTCGACGAAATGTGCAACATTCCCAACAATCAAGCTCAATATGCGGTTTTTAATTTGCGACTATAATTCAACCTCCAGTGCTTCCCAAGAACCGCAGTAATCGTTAATTTGTTAATCGAGGTTACGGGTTGCAGGTCAAATTAGAAGGAGTAAGTTGCAGGTCTAATGAACGCCATATCGTTGCAATCGAAGATCGACCCAGAGGCGCCAGACTTCTACAGGACGCCGACTCCCACGTGACGCAGCTACCGTGTCCGTAGCAGGGGCTCGTTACTCTTGGTCTCGATTAATTTATAATCGTGTATTTCCAAACATGGGGAACCACTATGAGAAACAGGATTCGGAGGGTCGTCAGACCCTACCGATGGACGTCTCGCGTTTTGCATTGGTAGTTGCGTATGAAATAATAATTTCAGGTAGATGTACAGTGTTTATGACCTAATAAAAATTCAACTTTGCATCACTAGTGGATAACTAGAAAAGGATAACTAATTAGAAATGTAATTCGTGAGCTGTTGCAAGCAATGCACGAGGTGGTAAGTAAATATTGTCGTTTACGTGTGCATGAAGCTACGGTACATGGCGAAAACTGATTAACGAAGTGATTGATTAATTGTGATTAAAAGGTGGAGACTCCAAATTTAGGTCAGTGTTTTAATAAATAATAATTAGTTATAGCTGGGTGGTTCACAATTGGTATTTTGTACATATTCACACATTTTCCATCTTCTTTGAACCAGTGTTATCCCTATCAAGTAATTTGCTGATACACGAGCGAGCCACAAAAGTGTTTTGTGTGAAATCAACTGTCCATCGGATTAATTAGAGTTGGAGTAAATCTTACAGGATGATGTCAACAACGTGAAGAAAATTTCCAATACAGTAAATTCCCCTACAGAAGTAAAACTGTTTACTACCTAAACTGACATGCTATCAGATCACAACTGCTAAACCATAATACAAATTTTCCAACATTCCTGATACACAAAATAGAGATAAGAAAACCTGTTAGTGCTCACCATTTATGGCAAAATTTTTACTATATCCACTCTTTTAAAACGAATCAAAATCATTCGTTCACCATCATTCCGATATTCCAAAGCGACGTCCAAACGACCATAAAGCCGAGGATCCACCTGAAAGCTAAGCTAAGCTATGCTATGCTAACAATAAGTTTTAAAAAATTAGCTTCAATACATCCTTATGAAACCGTTTCCGCCAAAAGCTGAGCTAAGCTATGCTACATTTTTTGTTTTATACTACAGCCAAACATAGCATAGCATGCTATAGCATAGCTTAGCTTAGATTCAAGGTGGATCCCCGTCTTAACACATCCCTCCACGGGGCCCAGAGCCCCACAACGAGCGTGATAATCGGCAGCTCGAAATAATTTCACGGTCAATTTAAAAAGCATTTGCCAAAGGGGTCGATAACGATCCAAGGCTAAATCGAGGCGCTAATTCACCCCCCTATCCTACAACGCTCGCCTTAGTTTCATTCCCTCGCGGATTAATTAGGAATGAGACGCCGCGCCCTCTGTACCAGTCTGGCTGCACTAAAGCCATACACAAACTGCGTTCTAATGCTCGTTAGCAAAGATAATATCGCGATCGCGGGGAAATTAGCTTACCAAATCCTCGACGGTGCTGACGACGAAATACGTCGCGACCCGTGGGACCGACCAAATTACTGCCAACGATCATTATTCGCCAGGCGTTAATTCAGCCGCTAAAAAGATTCTCAGCGTCGAGGAGGATTCCCACGGGATAGCGTACAGTGTCCCGCGCGACTCTGCATCCGCTCGCCCACGCGCGCGCCACGGTACAGGATCCACGGAAAGCGTAGCGTAAAGGTGATATCAGACGGCACGTGGATCGGCGAGCTTGGCACGAGACTCGCCGAGCCCACGCGCCGTGAGGACGCTCATGGATCGCCGATTCGCGAGCCGCCACGGCTCGCCGATCCACGTGCCGTCTGATTTCACCTTAAGAGTGGCAGATACTCTGACCTTGTTCGTGTTCGCCAGCGACGCTCGTGTTCCCTTTATCTCGCGATAATAAAAATCATCCGCGCGCTACCAGGACACCTCTTTTTCCTTTCGATGCAGCGCGTCCAGGCCTTCGAGAGTTAAGGTACGATTTCCTGTACGTGACTGGACGCAACGGCAAGAATTCCAAAGTCGATTTTCTCGGAAACGAAGCGCAATATTAGAAAATTTTATTGCTTCTCCTCGACTTAGTTACTTGTTATGAGTCGAATAGAAATAGTAACTTTTTTTGATATTGCGCTTCATTTTTGAGAAAATCGACTTTAAAATTCTTAACGTTGCGTTCAGTCGCGTACCTACAGGAAAATCTATCTTTACCGCGCGAGGAGACTCGCGAAAGCGAGATACATGAACAGTACTGAAAATATTTATCGCATCACTTGAATATTATGCACATTATCAATTATACGTCTCTTATAATTAGTACTAGGAAAATATTATTCTAAAATATTTATTGCAAAAATGTGTTGTTCACTATTGTATTGACTAAAATAAGTTGGATATCAATCATTTTATCAATCATATTGCCATGGAAATTATACGTACTGCATAAACTTGAAAGTGATGCTATAAATACTTCCAATACTTACTGTATGCATACCGAAATTGAAGACTTTGCAGCAAGAAAGTGGCAACTCCAAATGTATTAACTTTTAACATATGTAAAAAGTATTACTATTACTAAGGAAAATATATATTCTCTATGGCAAGGTGAGTTTTCAAACTTTGGAGCTGCCCTCTTTTTGCACTAAATTGTATAAAAATCCACTTATCCTGGGTAAATAGTTACATTAAACAATAATCAATATCAGAAAATATCAATTATTTACAGAATGTTAGAAAAATCATAGTATGCTTACTAAATCACGGAATAGTCTCATAGATCATCTGCTTGATCATCGTTATCTGTACCATAAACTACAAATGATTTTCACCTGCAGTTAACTCATAGCTAATTTTCTTACATTCAATGCTACCTGTAACTCAATTTCAACAAATTATGGAGCTGCATCCATATGCAGCAAAGTCTTCAAATGAGGGTCGTTGTTACGCTAAAGAATGGTCCCGAGGCGTTTCTCGCGTTTCGAATATGCTTAACGGGGATTCTCACACGAGCAGCAATTTTTTTAGAAGCAATTTCGAGAATCTGAGGAAGTCGTATGGCGTGTCGTTATGTTCTGCTGCGAGACGTGAGAAAGTAATTCTCGAGCCCTCATGTTGGGTCATTTGAATATTTCTTCCCCCTTTGTCTTGGTACAGTTGAGCAGGGATGGTAAATATTATTGTGGAAGCAATTTAGAAGTGATGAGCTGCTTAAAATCGTTAGATTATGGTACCATAACTCGAGTACTCTAAAGAGTCAAGCAAATATTAGGAGTAAGGAGATATGTAAACAGTATGTACTTAATAAATCTGAGAGCTGGGTCCAGGTATAACTGCGCACCAATTAAAGTAGAAAAAAAATGAGAAAAGAAAGTGATTAAGTTCAAGTTATTAAAATATAGAATTCATAGCATGCCGGCTATCGACCACACTAACTCGCTAATATAACTTTTCCAGAATACATGAATCCCTCTCTGCACGAACAGTATCTGCAAGTTACATATGTAAAAGATGAAGAAAACACCTAAATTTCTTTTTTGGCGCAAGCGCAGTACTGTTACTTCGATTATAAGTACGCGTAAAACTCTCCCCAAATGTTCCTCAAGGTAGACCAGATTCGTAACAATGACTCAAGAAGAAAGGAAAGGATTCTACGACGTTCTTTGCCACGAAGAAATAGCCAGAGAGCAAGAGGCCTAAGCGGATCCTCAAAGAAATACTCGGACAGCAGGCATTACGTCCGCGGTTTACGAGCAAGATCTTCCGCGGGGCTTCATCGAAAATGAGCTTCCCGCGGCCAGAAATTGCCAACGGGGGAACGCTGGCACGAGCTAACACCAGAAGAACCCTTTGTGCCATTGTCATTAGTACCACTATGCGTTCCACAGAGGGAAAACATCGAGGACACATCTGTAATTCCTCCTCAGCATCACTCGACTTCCACGCTGACGCGAGGAATGTCCTTTCTTTGCGGATGCGCATTATTCGCGATCAACTAAGAATGTTTTAAGTAATTATTTCACGCTGTTCGGTGTCTTGTGTAAAGAAATCCGGCAAGGTGTTCCATTCTTTTGAGTTTTATCAGTTTTCCGGGTGCTTGTTAGGGACATTAGTGAAGAGTTTGGTGAATTCTGCCAGGTGAATGGAAATATATTAACTGTGGCAATTTGTAAGGAATATTTTTTGATATATTAGATCTTATGTAATTTAATTATAGTTTATGTGATGGACGGTAATTTTTACTGATGTTGGCACGATAGTTTATGAATTTGGCTTTGCAATTCAATGTAGAGATTAATATTATGGGAACTAAAAATATTCTTGCAAAATAATACTGCCATTTCAGGCTGAATTTTTTTAATTTCAAAATAAATAAACAATTTATGGCACTTTAAAGTTAAATCAATTTTCTTCGTGCAACGTTTTGCTCTGTAATTTGTGTATAAAAAAATAAATAAACAAAATATGGGCTCGTCATCCTATAATGGCAACATTATTTTACAAGAATATCATTTTATTTTTCAGATTCCTCGATGTTTGAAGGAAAGATCATGCTGGCCATTTTTTCTGCAATGCTCTAAACAACCTCAAAAATCATAAACAATTCAATACAAAAATTATTGTAAATAAATTTTTCCGTGCACTTTATAAACTAATAAATCATGTGTAATAATTATTTTGTTTTACTTTTTTTAATGAAACCCCTGAAAAAATTCTAAAATCATTCATTTTCGCCACAGCTAAACGTATATATCTACCCCTTAAATCGCCTAAACGATTTCAGGATATTTAGCTGATATTTAAGAATTATAAGTAATTTCATTGCCTCTTAACTCACTCAACGTAGGATAAACACTCTAACCGATACTTAGAAATTCACAACCAGAGATTTCCAATCCAAGAAAGGTTTATTCGATGGTGTTCACGGGGAAACGAAAAACGACGCAGAGGAGCTGGAGATCTGCAAGGGACGAACGGAATATTTCCCTCGAATACTCGAGGAATGCATTGAATGGCCGTGAAATAAGAAGAATCGCCGAAGAACCGAGAAACGCCTATCAAGCCTGCAGCTAACTTCTAGTTACGCTATCTTTTTCCTCTCGTTCCCGTTTTGCTCTCGAATGCGCGACCGCACCCACTGTGCACCCGTTTACAGTTGAAGATTCCGTGTAAGCGTAAGGCAATGGGTACGAGCGCTGATTTAATTACAAAATCCTCCCAATTAATTATCGTGCGCGAGCTAATTTTTTCGCCCTGAAAATCGTTCGTTAAGTGGAGATTACTGAAAAAGGAAAGTCCCCGTAGTTGTAGCCAAGAAACGAGGAACGGAGATCGCGCGATTTCGTTTTAAAGCTGGATTATTATAATTTATGCGGCTATTTTCTATGTTTCTGGTTACCTAATTAGTCGAACGTCTTCTGAGCTAATTTAATTAGGACGATGGAGGGTATGTATTTCTGGCAAACGTTTCCGGTGACTTTGGCTTGTTATCTATTCAAATAGCAGTTTAAATAAAAATAAACATAAACCTGTGCTGGGAGGCTATACAACTTGTAAGACACTATCATTAAACGTGGATCTAATTCCTCTCCAAATATTTCCAAAGTTGTAGAAATTCAAGAAAATTCTGCGATATAGTCACAGCAAACCATTCACTGTGCACTTAAATGCCTCCGACACTAGAATCCCCGAAACACTTCTCGAGTGGGAAACGAAGTTGCAACAATTCCGTGGATTTCCTTCTATCGGCGAAGCTGGGTGATCCAGTTTCACCGCAAACGAGATGCAGCCCTCGTAAAACGTGACTGGGGCTAACCACGTACAACCACATTTCTCGCAGAAAGGATATGGGCCTGCTAATAGCTTTGAGTAATCGAGTAGGCGTGGGATTACGCGGACCCGGTGACGTCACTGGTAGCGGCGCCACGCATAATACACCGAAACGAGTTCCCTCATCATTGATAAACAAGAGGTAGTATCTAACGTAGGAAACGAGGAAGAATTCCCTTGACTGGTCAGGCTTGAGGCTAAAATAGCTGGGTTCATAAACAATTCCTTGAAAAAAAGACACTAAGTAGCCTGCACTGACTCCCACCCTGCAATTTGATAACAAAAAATTTGATAACAAGAGCAAGCTTCTGCACAAATATTTCATGTCCACTTTTAGAGATACTGTTTTCGAAAAATCCCAGCTTAAACATGCAATGGTATATAAGATTCAGAGGCATTCAGTGAACAGAAATATTATTTTTAACAAATTTATGAAATAGATATAAATCTGATTTTTATACAGCATAAAGAAACAGTCAAGAATTAATTTGTTGCATATAAAAACTCAAATTTCACAAAAAGTAGGACATACAATATTTGTGCACTAAGCCATCGATATAACCACTGCTCTCGAGTGTTTAAACCCCATTGTTAGAACGACAGCGTCACAGTTGTTGACTCACGCGCGTTCACTTGACATCGCCTAATTTGGAAGACTAACATTTCTCGATCCTCGCACACCTCTACGAAATAAGCAGAAGCATTTCTCAAACTTTACCTCAATTCCTCTCCATTAAGTCTGACTGAGGTGATCGTGATCATCTCACATGGAATTTAATAATATAAAAATCGATCGCAATAGAAAACATCTTAGAATTAGTCTCAGCCATGGTGAGAGAGCTCAGGTACCCTGGTATCGCCAGTTGGGAACATGTTTTCAAGGAATCATTGCCCATGAAACATGCCCCAAGTCCTCGGGCGAGAGGTAAGAGATGACAGATAATAGGTTCGAGGTGTCGAACAATATCGATGAGACAGCGTCCTGACAGAAACGTGAGCTCTGACCTCGAAACGTTTCGTTATGAGCTCTCGTTGGACTGCCATACGACTAGAGACCGTCACAATGGACTCGAGAACCGTATAGGTGTATTATTCCAACATGCACGCGAAACTAGGCCGAACGAAACGGGTTTCAAGCGCATTAACCTTTTGATTCGTGCCGTTTCACCCTTCGGTTTATGTGTTTCGACAGCGAAATCGGTTTCGTACGTTTCCAGCTGCGTGGTTCGTTTCATCGTTGCTTTGACGGAGTTATGACTAGAGAATTGAGATCACGGAGCATCGATGAACTGCTGGATTAGCGTGTGTGAGTGATTCATCTGTGAGAAGTGTATTTGGATATCTGAGTCACTGAAATTGTACACTTCACTGCTCATAACAATTAGAGCAGTTGATGGGAGAAGTGAAAGACACTGGAATGTTATTCGTTGAAGTGTAATATAAAGAGAAGCGTGGATTGTCATGTGAAAATAGTTTTTAATATCTCTGCATACTGTTTCACTCGAGGAACAAGTATTAGGAAACTATCAGAACAAACACGAAAAAAATTCAAGGTACATCTTAAATGAATCTCAATTAAAAATATGGCTCCAGAAGTCTCTTTCCATCCTCACTCTTGTTTATCGCACCAAAAAATGTATACCAATAACCACATCCATCAATGTGCAAATTGGCTAAATTAGCTTCACACCTTCCACTGTTTCAGACACACAGAAAATAGGAGTGACATTTAACCATCCAACTAAATTGCACATATAATATCCCGTGCCACCATAACGCCAGAGCAGAGCCACCGACAAGGAAGAGCTAATTAAGCAAATTACAAGCCTCCCATCCGTCATGACGGAAATAGCGAGGCGTCGAAGGATGCAGGAGAACCGTTCCAGATGAGAAGAAGAACCGAGCGTGCTTTAATATTCGCCATTACGGGCTAGCTGCGCGTATTATTTGATACGTCGCGCGATGTGGGATCATCGGCTCTGTTCCCAGAACCTGAGATCAGTGAGACAGTTCTGGTCCACTAAGGCCAAGGCGCGAAGACTCGCAGGGAAGGTTCCAGGAGTCGTCGAAGCGTCGAGAGCGTTAGATTTCACAGGCTGATCCAGCCAGGAACACTCGCTCAGGCAAGAAGATAGGAAGACCGATTCCGTCCAAAGGCATTCGAATTAGGGGATGTACGTACGTACGCGTTGCGTGAGCTACGACCTAGAAAATTCTACCTTTCAAGGCGCACAGACGATTTACCAGCGAGGGCGGAATATCGCGTTACTAATCGAGTCAGTTCTGGAGCAAACGATACCCCGAGAACCGCGGAACGATACGTCGGGAATGAAGTGGCGAAGCTTAAACCTTGGTCCCTTTCCGACTGCTTTCGAAGGATTCGTGTACATTGAATTCATCCGTGGTAGGATCTAACGTTTCGTAAATCTATCTTCCACTTAATGTAGAGGGGAGCATAGAAGATTGCAGCACTCAACAAGAACCTCCCAATTTGCAAAACAAAGTAATCGATGATAAGAAAAAAATTCTTACGAAGATATAATTTTTCTTGTTGCCCGTAAAGACACAGGTTCAATAGCTTACGAATTTCACTGATTACATGATTTCTAATTTTCAGAAAGTTTGCTAAATCGATTTAGCGCACCTATTGCGCACCAGATGAGTTCTCCACACGACCCAATGTGTTTCTAATGCGTTCAAACGGATAATCGTTGGTCGTAAGCTGTTCTTGATGTTAATCAATTGAGACTCGGCGTACGCTGGCGACACGACGTCGGGGCTGAACAGAAAAAGGGAACTGCCCCGATATGCATGCGACCTGCGTGGGTGTACGCTCACGTCGACCAACACGCACGTGCGAATTCACGATCGAACGCACGCGTTTCTCAGTCTCGCATCGTGGAGCTTTCCCACACGTGGCTCGTAGACGAAGCCACGGCCCCGGTTAGGTTATTCTTCTCCTCCTTGCCTCGACTTGGCGCCCTTCCACCACTTGTGTATTCCTCTTTCAGCTCTTCCGCCTCCTCTTCTTTTCTTCTGCCTTTTTTTCTTCCTCCTACGTTTAGCGAGCAACCGTTGCGCAATCGGGACTCCCCTGCATCGAGCTTTATCGTTTTGCGTACGAACGTACAAAATCGATGGTAGTGAACATAATCAGTAAATCAGTTGTACCTTTTGTCGTAAGTCGAATTTTGCGTGATGAATTTTTTTTTAATCTTTTCAAATTATTTTGGAGTTTACTAGTTTCCCATGGGGATACTAGCGAGGGGAGTACAGGAGGTTCGTGTGTTGAATTTGGCACAAATTTTGAATATAGTTAGTGCATGCTATGTATGATAATTTATGAAATATGTTGGCTGCAGTACTCGAAATATGGTGAGAATATGCAGTTCAAAGTACAGTGAATACAGTAGACAGTAGAGTGGACGGTTAATCCGAAAATATATGCCAAATGTATACCATACATAATAAGATTTATAACATACTATCACATGAAAAGTATACCAATTCTCTGCGATCCAAACGTAGTTAAAAAATTATAGGATCATTACAGTACACTGTATGCATTCCTAGAATCTTTCTCCACGTTCCATGCACAGGCAAAATAGTAGATTTTGAATAAAAAAATTAGATTACAATATTCGATTGTAAGGAAAGAACTGTTCTACACTTTCAGCTTCTTCCTTTTATTCTATATCAAAATTACGACCGAAGAATGTACTCATTCTTTCGACTACAGTTTCCTGTATGATAAATGCTATGAACCATGGATGAGAAACGTAGTAACACGGAATCTGTCAATATTGTTTTCCTGCTGAGCCTCTCACCGAAAATGTTTCCGGTAAATCGACCTTAAAGTGGAACCGGATACGAGGGAGCCTACTGTATTGTCTTTTCCAAGTCCTGTGTTTGGATGTGCGCGTAAAAACGAAGAAGATTTAAACAACTATTCGTAGAAATAATACAAAAATATTAAAGAGTAAGGTAATTATGAGGAAGATGCCAAGCAACCATAACTCAAAGTTTATCGAGTAGATGAATAAGAAGAATTGTTTTTATGGGTTAACATGTTTAACAAATTTAGCGTTAGCGATTAGGATTAGCGTTTTTGTTGATTTAGTAGTGTTCGTTTCATAGTATATGATTTAGATAACAAATAAGATTTGTTGACTTTATAGAAATATATATATTACATTTTTTATACATTTAATTAGAAACCTTAGGCATCTCCCCCCAATTACCTTATATATGCATGCCCAGAAAGGAAAATAAGACTGCAACTGATTCGAACAAATGACACTCTTTACTAAAACTTAATTACAGTTCCAAAACTTGGAGTACAATTTTTTCGAAAACTTTTCTGCGCTCCCATCTACATATCTGGCACGTTACTATGCACAGTACAAACTAAGTGCATGCAAAATTGGAGCCATATTTCTTACCCCAGCCTCCTGCATTTCCTCCATGAGTAAGTTTCTACCCTAAAAGATGATTCTTCATTTTAGTGAGCATCTTTTTAAAAGAAGACCATGTACTGGTACACAATGCTAGATGCGCTTATCCTTTTTCGTAAGGGGCAAGAACATTCAGCACTAACGACTTGCTAGTCAGGTCCAGGAAGATCGGAAGAAGAAACATCGACCGCGAAATCAGACCACCAAGCAGACGTTAGAACTTTCGTTCTCGGCGGCGACTGAAGGAAACGGTTCGCCGTCTGTGCAAGAGCTTCCGGTTCCTTCCTTGCGCCGTGTAGACATCACCTGGCGATGAGTCAGAGAAGTAATTCCCTTCCCAGACACCTGCTGCCCCGAGTCAGAATCGCGTAGCAGGTTCCATCCGCCATTAACGATGCATGCGTCTCTTTTTTTTTACCGGGGGTCGAGGGCTACTAACATACAGGTCGGCAGAAACGTAACTTCTCCGTCTATTGTCCCCGAAACGAGACCCGGATTCATGGGCCAGCGACTTGCGACATCAACGGGACCCTCCAGACCTCGACACTCACTGATTCGTCGTCGTAAAGTGCCTTTTCTAAGAAACGGTATTATCGAGTCACGAGACCCTTCCAAAAATCGTCGAGATTTCTATAAACTATTCTGTATGCTGGTATAATTTTTTTATTTCATGAAACGTGGAGGTAGGGGAGAAGGAGTAAATATGGACCTCTCTTTTTCTTTCGAGGAGGACACATATTAAAAATATAAAAATTGCATAAATAAAAGGTGGAAATGGTACCTAGCTCATAAATCTGAGATGTCTCAATAGTTTTTTAGCTTGAAAATTCCACTATTTTGAAGCTATGCCATTTCTGCAAAATTTTGTCAGAAACATGGTTCCAGAAATTGGGGTGGTGACATTGACCAGAGCAGAAAAGATAAAAACAACACGTAAGGAATAGTTGCATTTACACCTTCTCCCCTAAGTATCGAAGAAGAGTTTTATTAATAGTGGGGAGGTATTAGGAACCTGTAAGGGAGTATCGAGTTATTGTAGGTTCGCCTTGAAGAGACTTCTTCATCGATGAACGTTGATTTATAATGAGATTATATATTGTATAGTTACTAGCAGTTTACAATGATATCGTTTACGTGACAATGACAGAGCGTGTGTGATCGAGTGGCCACAGATGGCAAGGGGACCGTCCTAAAATGCCATCGCATCATCCTCGACCGATCTCACTCTGCATCTAACGAAGCAGATGTTTCGTAGAGCAGGGCACGTGCTGCTATCCTGCACCGATGGTTCACCAATTGCACAGCTAAATCCTGAAGAAAGATCAGGTCAGGTGCAGATCGGCCACGTGCCACCAGATGGATGGCTAGATCACCCTTTGTTTTTAAGGGACGCCTCCTTGATGTAGAAAAGGCATGTGGCGTGTGGCATGTGGCTCCTCAGTTTTGTTTTATTTTTGGTGTTTATTGGTCACATAAACTACACGAAATTCAGATCTAATTATGAACGATGGCATTTTAATTGTACGGAATTAATGTGCACATAAGGCACACTCTGGATATTGGGTGAGATAGATTCAAATGTAGAATGTAAGTGGTGCAAATAGGAAGGGATCATCGAACTTACCAATTCTAATGAATGACGCACAATACAACATTCGAATCTGATGTTAATATAATTTAGATTATAAATATAATTTACTTAGCGAATATAATTTACTTTAGAGTAGGATCTGAGAATGTATAGAAAATTAGAAAAGATTTATGAGACAGCTGCCATGAGCAATATTTTACAAATTTCGCAGAGTATCCAATTTCTTAGAATATCCTCAAATTTCATTATACAAGTTCCGAAAAATTTATGTAACCTTTCAATGTCTCAAAAATAAGTACTTCATAATTAATTCATTTAAGCTATTTCTTTTGATAAAGGAGTAAAATTTATGCATCAAATTTTGCAATTATTTAAAGACTGATATTCATCAAAGTAATGAGCAGAGGACTTCTCAATTAGAGTAAAAAAGTTTCCAAGTTATGTAGGATATTCGTATAAGCTCTTCTTACGCGAAAATAACAAATAAGCATGCAGAAGTCAATGGAAAATCGTGTCTCCCCGCAATAATCGTGTCAATTTGCCTGTTAAAAGCGACTTAGCCAACGAAGCAGTCGTGACAGGCAATGGTAAAGAAAAGCGCGACTACGAACCGCTGCGATAAACGCGATTGCTCTGGTAACAAGACGCAAGAGTTTCATTTAAACGCGTGCTCGCTCGTTTACGAAAGTAAAACGCTTCTTCCCGGCTTTATACATTCAGGACAGCTTACCGAGAAACTTGTTCGACGCGGTTACTAGCATCAATTTTTCCATCCGCCACTAAAGCTTTGCAAACTTTTCCCATTTATTCGTCGGCGAGTAGAAAAATAATAGAGCGCGTGAAATCGACCACGACAAAGGGATTCACGATTTAATCCTCTTCGGATTATAAATCCATTCTCCCAATAGAAATTTTTCGGGACGAAGGTAAGTGTTTGGAACAATATATTTTACTGGCAAGAATAAATTGTTCAATAGCGATCAGCTGGGCAGTTACTTCAGCACATTTTAAATTAATAAACTACCCCCTGCTAATAGTACCTACTCCCAAAGAAATTAATGAATATTATAACAATTTTCTAATCACTGACCTTCCCTATCGTACTAACAACTTCCATTCCACAAACTACTATTAATAACTCCCTTCCATTCCAAGTGAAATTCATATTGTTCATAACGCTAGCAGTCGCAGCATCTCTAACTCCTCCTCAATACTCCCCAATATCACTGGAATCGTCTGATATATAAAACAAAAGCTAAACACCCACTTTCATCACAAAGAAAACTACAATCCAAGCGAAGAAGGGAACGCAATCGTCTGAATAATCGAGACAGTGACACCCAGTGTTCACGGTTTCCTGCAGCCGCGCCATGTCAATTGTTAGGGTTCAAGGTTCCTCCCGCGGCCGCTCTCCTGAGGAGGACTCCCTTTCGTTCTCACCGTCGTAGGAAAAAAAGCCAGCAGCGCTGCACGAGCGCCTCTCTTATCGATACTCCCACTACGTCACGCTAATCCGAAATAAGGGAGCTGGCGAGCCTTCCTCGTGGCGCGGTCTGCTCGCGAGTGTAATTACCGCGGGGGCCAGATGAATCAGTTTCCTATTATAATTAGCCAGTCGCCGGAAAAGGACGCCAACCGGCTACACCCCTTTACACCTGCCCCCGTGCTCGTCTTCTGGGTGTTATTGACACTGTCGCTCCCATCGCACGCTACACAATGCAACTTTCCTCCCCCTCCGTACACACCGCCAGGGGGTTCGAATTAAATGGATGTTTCCCAGCTGCGCTGTGTTTTTGTGCAATTTGCAGACTACTTTGGTGTTGGACGAGGAGGGTAATAGATTTTCATCGAGGAACGGATAACTTAAAGTCTATCTCACGAAGAAACGTTACCAAACCGAAAATTCTGAATTCTGTTTTTAATGAAACTTCGTGTAAAGGTAGAACGTATTGGAATATGCAAAGAGCAATTTTTATCTGCGGAAATTCAGTCTGGAGGGGTAACATCAGCGTTGAAGTAGCCAAATATAGAATACTATACCTAATATGGAAAATAGAATCATTAGAATTATTATTGCTTTTTTAATGTTAGTTCAATATTGAAAACTGTTCGTAACTTTAGAAATATAAGACTATTCTTTAGCGTAAATATATGACTATGTACCCATAAAAATCTTTTATTTGTTGCGATTGATTTTATAAGAATGCCAATTCGAAAAACAAAATGGTATTCCATATTTGGCTACTTTCCTCTAACATTATTTTTCTTTTGATAAAGTGTTGTGTAGAGCATAAAAGGCTGAACAATTTTGCAAAATTATCATTTGCAAATCTGGAATATTAATTAGCAATAACGATATTTTCAAAAAAAAAGAATTTTTACCGTTCAAGCATCAAAACTGCAATGTTTATAATCATTTTTAAAATATTTATACGATGCATTTACTATTCAAAAATCTCGAACTAATCAATTCGATGACGTGCACTTGGTAAATATCTGCACTTCCTCTCTTTAATCTCACCTAGGATTGTAGGAACAGTAAAATTACACGCGGCCGCTACAAATTACGACGCTTTAGCCAGGGGATATCTCATATGCTCGTGTAGCTCTTTTCAGTTCTCGAGTGTCTTTAAAAACGGCGGTAAGTGCACGTACGGAGATTAAGGTAAAGTAACGTGTTACCTAATCTTTGCCTGGAAACCTCGTGGAGCTTTTGCTCCCAGCCTCGTCGACAAAACTTTTATCTCACTGCACAAATATGCGCATCTCCTTTACTGTGTCTTCAGATACTAAAAAACTGCTGCTTGATAGGGCTTTGGCCCGAGATAAAGTGATAAAGCCCGTTCTTTTCTCGCTGGGCCGACAATACGAATGCACATTGTTGCAATTTTATGCATGCCCTTTGCAGAAAATTTATGCAAAATTCTGTGAGGAATGAAATAAGGAAGGATGGATAATTGAATGCAAAGGAATACTCTGAATAATTTTTCAATATTATGGACCACCAGTCTGCTCACCATTTTTTTAATAATATAAAACTCTCTCGTGTACAAATTCCTGTTATTAAATTATGGTTGAATACATTTCTTTGAAATAGGTAAATATTTTTAATTTTTTCCCTGTGTCATCTGAATTTTATGCCACCCCAAAGTTTATGCCACATCTCTAATTTACATATTGGCATATAATTCTCTGGTCTCTTCTCTGTCTTATCACTATCGTTTCTACTCTCAAAATTCTTAAAAGCTTAGACATTTTCCTATCGATGGAAATGTTTAAGTTTCTAATACTCAACCACTTTATTTCGATATTAATATTATATTGTATCAAGTTTCTTCATATGAAAGTGAATTCCATCCGAACAAAATTATTCAAGATGATAACTTTTGTGTTACCTATTAACTATTAAGTCATTACGGCTCCATTCCTGAATCTCAGCAGGCGAATAGCTTTTTCAACTGTACTTGACTAAATCATACAAGAAGCAGGTATTTTAATTTTCAATGTTTTTGTACTGGCATATACCTTCATCTTTAATATAGGGATAAATACATTTTAATGCAGGCTCATGGAGCGAGTTCGACGAACACTATCCCCTTCAATAAGATCTCTTTAATTGCTGAGACAGATGAGGAATATCATTGATCCAATGATGGTCTGTTTCGAAACACCACTGACTTTCGTGCACACAGACGTCGAACAAAACCAATTAATTATTAAATCATGAAAGAGCACACAAGCCCTCGTTAGCCATGCTTCTATCTACATAGTTCTGTATTATAAATACGAATATCACAAATAGAAATATATAATCTAAAATTTAAATTGCAATGAAACTTCTGCCGACGTGCAACTATCACGTTTCGATCAAATGACTTTTCAGCGACTATTAACATCTAACGAGGACAGCTTCAACTGTTTCGGGACTCTTAACTTCCATTCGTTCGCAATTCTCTGGATTCCTGGCTATCAGAGGCCGTTTCTTGCCGACAAGCCGATCGCAAGGCAGAAAGTGTCTGCAATTAACGAAAAATTCAGCAAAACGGGAACGAGAGAAAAAAGGTTGGAAAAAGAATCAACAGCCCGTTCACAACCGACTCCAATTATCTAAAAACTAGATCACAGATCGATCTCCTTATTTGGTTCGCTTTATCAATAAAACGGCCACGTTCGGAAACTGTCGCTCAATCTAAAAATCTAATCAATTACATAACCCTTTAATTCGCTAAACTAAAAATATATTTAGAGACAAAGTGTTAAAACAGAAATAACATAGTGCTCTTCTCAATATGAATTAATGCCAAATTACAACTGTGCACGAAACACATTCGCAAACCACAAATTAGAAATAAATATCACAGTTGATTTTTAAACCCTGTAACGTGGTACTCAATTATTTCATTTACAAACTATATTCGTTGTTTTCTTCCAAGTGGAACCTTCCAGCTTCAGAAATAACATGTTTTGGTGCGCGGGATTCGTGATGGAACTTTTTGTTTCGATGTCACATGAACGAGGAAGAATATAATCGATGCTTAAAAATATGCTTCTGGTCGGTGTCGTCGTTGAAATTGTTATTTACGAACAGAGGGCTTCGTTGGTCGATACCAGGAACGTTTTAACATTTATCGGCATCTGGGACGAAACAGCTCTGCACCCCGTTAGTCTCGAGCTGCCATTATAGCGGGCCGAAACGAGTTTTGTATCATTAATTCATTCGTTAGTTCGGCTGGACTAATGAAACAGTTTTTGAACGAACCCTCCAGCGATACACTCCTGCGTTTCATTAATCCGCTCTGCTAATTTATGGGCCTATTAAATCGCGCCGATAAAAATTACCATTTATCGGGCGCTGCTCGACAGCTACAGACCGCGATTGTTTAATTTCATCCTCCACCGGCGAATGAAATTGGCATTAATAATTGCGCAAGGAAGGTCTCAGCGTCAAGCCGTTGACGAATGAAATCGAAAAGCGTTAATACTACTACAATCGACTAAAAAAGTTTACATTTTGTCCTCTGTTCTTATGCCTAACAAACGAAGAAAAAGTTAAAAGTTGGCAAATTGGTGAGACTTCAAAGAAAAAGTTACTGCCCCAAGATATTTCGTGCTATTTATGGAAAAAGAGTTCTTCAATTTAATTTATTTATAAAAGCTTTAGGTCCATCGACAATGTAATTATACGAGAAATATGAAAACCCCTGGTTTTTTTGTTTCAGGGAAGAATTGGGGCCTCCAACGTAATCGCAAATTTGCAACTCCGACGCGCGAAGTCCCTACGAACATTTTCATATATCTCCATTTCTACCGAAGACTCTGTAAAGAAAAAATTAAGTTTTATTGTTTGAATGTGAACTGAAATACCCTGAAAGTTTGGAAAAGATCCGCTCAACAGTTTCTTAGAAAAAAATTCCCAAAAATCACCTTATTCTTAGCGTCCTAAATAGGACTCCCCCTTTAAATCCTGCCACTCTAAAATAAGAAATTGTTGCTTCGAAGAACCTATATTCTATTTACAAGATTCAAGCGTACAGGTTTTCAAGAATCAACGAATAACGAACGTGAGTTTGCTCCAAAATGTGTGGCAGAAAGTTTAAACGGAACATTGAATGTCAATCAGCGGAGGTACAGTGGCGTGCAAAAGTATTCGGCCACCCTTTAAAATCGCATAACTTTTTTTAAATTAATCCAAACGACTTGAGTTTTTTTTTAAGCAACTAGAAGGATTAGTTTGCTAAGGGACGTGATTCGTCGTTTCGAAAAAAATGCACTTGGAATAGCAAAAAAAAAAATAGTAAAGGTCGTTTTTTAAACTTTTTTTTGTGAGCCTGTAATGAAAATTCAAAAAACCCGTTTGTAGATTTAAGTAAGTTATATACGTGCCTAAAATTTCATCAAAATCGATTAACGTTGCTCTAAGTTATAAACGCTTAAAGATCGCAGAATAAGGTCGAATATCGCGAAATTGCCGAAATCAGCGATTTTCGACTTGTTTCTGCGATCTTTAAGCGTTTATAACTCAGAGCAATGTTAACCGATTTTTATGAAATTTTAGGCACGTATATAACTTGCTTAAATCTACAAACGGGTTTTATGAATTTTCATTACAGGCTTACAAAAAAAGTTTAAAAAACGACCTTTACTAATTTTTTTTGCTATTCCGACCAAGTGCATTTTTTTCAAACCGACGAATCACGCCCCTTAGCAAACTAATCCTTCTAGCTTCTCAAAAAAAAACTCAAGTCGTTTGGATTAATTTTAAAAAAGTTATACGATTTTAAAGAGTGGCCGAATACTTTTGCACGCCACTGTAGCAGAATATAGTAGCTAAGTTAGTGGTTTAAACATTATTACGAACGTACTCCATATTTCTGGTACTCAATTCTAGCTTATGGTGTACAGAGATCGAAGGAATTGCAATTCAAAGCGCAATTCAAATGAAGTCCTTCTTCATTCATCTAAAATAGCATTTCACATCTTGAAATCAGAGGAAAGGTCATCAATCATCGCAAACAAGTTGACAGGGAAGACTGGTTCGAAACAGATTAATTTCCAAGACGCGACGATGAGCATCAAGCAAAATACAAATACGAAGAGAGAGGGATTCTAATCTATTACAAACGATCGTGCCATTAGGCATCGATGGCTGTCCGTTCAACATGAAGCACGCGTACCCAATACCTCGACTTACGTGACACGTGATACAAGTGTTTTAAGCGTAAACCGCGCACGCAGCCAGGGTGTGGTAACTGCTTTGTCCTGTGTCACGAATAAAAAGTGAACGTCACCAGGGACACGCTAAATGAGCGCGCCATTGCAATTCAAGACGTCCAGCGTGGTCTATCGAAGCGTTTCCGATTTTCCAAAAACCTGGTGGTTGTAATGAATCGAGTTCGCTGTCAGTAGTTAAATATTTCGATTAAATTCTTGTCGCCCTCCGAACAGTATCCTAGGCCCTGAGTCACCAATTCTGATTTGCATATTGCAAATAATTTATTAACACCTGGACTGTGGTATATTAATTTTTCAAACGGTCGTGGAGTCCGTCCCACAGAGCTCTGTTTGAGTTCAGAATCGATTTAGTATTAATTTCAATTTGGTACCAGTTCAGTTCTCATTTGAAAGCAGTTCAGTTCCCATTCAATCCGAGTTTATTATTCCGATTCGATGCCAATTAAATTTCAATTCCTAAGAATTCAGTCGTAACCCAACTTCGACTCGCCAATAATCTCCAACGCATTATCAAATCAAACCTCGTCCACTTGATCGTCTCTTATCAATAGAAGAATAGCAATCGTTTCAAAAATCTCTGAGAGGCCCAATCTCAATATCAACTAGGAAAAACCAAGTCTGATCTTTCGTCCAGCCCCAGGGAGATGGAATAACCGTAGCCACGGAAATGGCGTGACTACGGTACATTTTGAAACTACCTATTAGAGGGGCTTGAGGAGAAAAAATAAAAAGGAGAACGATACAAAGCGTGGAAGAGAAAGCGAGGGAGAAGGGGCAATGGAGAAGATGGGGCTTAAGAAGATTCTCCACGTGTCCTGTCACTTAGTGGGCATGAATATTTACGTCTGCCTCCAAGGCTTTCGAAGATAGGAGCCTTAAAGATTTGGTGGCCACTCGTGGCCATAAACTATGGACGTGGATCATGACCACCGTCGTAAACCTGTTTCAGAAAAAGTCATCAATTCGCGTTAAAAAGATTTAGAGATGTTAAAGATTCCTGCTGCTGTCGCGGATTATATGTGCTTCCTCTTTCTCCTGCTTAACTCTACAAACGGAAATTCATACTCCCTCAAGATTCTTGTTCGCGTAAGCTTGCATCGAATTAGAAACTATCGTTATTTCGTTACACAATAATTTGAACAATATGCACTGGTTCCAAATACATTTTCTTACAACCGTTGATACATATATATTTTTATAAAAGTTGATTCATGGATTTTGTTCGCAATGTTTTGTACGAAAGTGACATAACTTAGTGGTGTCGAAAACGCTCAACTGCATGCTCGACTATCGGGTTGCATGCAGGAAGGCGCAGGCCGACCTTCGGCAAGGTATGCAGCACGAGAAATGCGCGCGAGGATATCGGCGACGTAAATAAACCTTCGAAAAAGTAAAAATCAACCCGAAGCTGCCTAACAGTCGATAAAAATACCACAAAATAAAGGAGTTGCCTCCAAGAAAAATTCCCCCAGCCTCTTCAGCTCGAAATGAAATAACTGAACGTTACAAAAAATTCAAGTACAGCGGCCCGCTTTACTTCATAAATTAATATTTTTCGAAATCTGTGTCGAGTTGCAGTATCGAATACAAGGGGGTTAAAGGAGGTCGAGGAGGGCGTTAAAATGTCAAGGAGAAAGATCGGAGGATGGAGACACCAGAGGCACATTAATGTCACCTATGATTTTCAAATGGCACGTAACACGTGTTTTGTGCCAAAGTAAAAAGTGTTCGCGAGTCGAGTGAAATATGACCCCACGATTTTCGTTGTATTCGAAGTGCCATATTAATGACCACTAAACATGAATTTTATTACAAGTAAAGACAGCGTCACATCATTTTCTTTTAAAATACGATAATTCGTGTTCTACGTTACTTTTTCCCTAACGAAGGAATAAAACGAAATAACTGGATGCCAGTAATCGAAGGCAAGGATTTTTGTATTTCAGACACGTGTACGTTGACCTGGCCACCGCTATTACTCGGGTTACCCAAGGAACACGGGCAGCCTTCTAAATCGACTCTTTCGCGCGATTAACGTCGCGTAATTACCTCGAAACGAGAAGGTAAAGCCCAATTGGAGATCCTTTGCACGGCCGGCGTACTATTTTCTATGCGATTCTGATCGATTGTTCTAATCGAGCCCGGTCGAGCGTAATTGCTTCCTCCGGATGTTACAATTACCGCTACGTATCGGACAGCGTGCTGCACAAAAGCTGGGAAAAACAGTTCTGATCGACATAATAAATTCTAACGGTCCGTGGGAAGGCACCTTTTCACGAGGCAGCCGAGAATTATTTCCATTAATGAAGCGTGCAACCTTCTCCGTGCATCAGACAAACTGACCCGCGCGGATTTATTCCGCATGAATCATGCCTGGATCCACGACGAACGGGTCCTGATCGAATTAACTCCGTGATACCTGGCGAACGATAAGAATATTCGCGAGAAAGGGAGTTCGTTCTCAACCCTGAGGGGACTTCTGGGGTTTTGATGGACGCTAGTGAAATGAAGTTTTGACCATATGTATTTTTAGATTCCTTTTTTACTTGATTTACTTCCTTTACTTATTGACTTGAATGGCTTGAGGAAAGTTATATTAGCTTAAGGATTAGAGAAGCGAGAGATGTAGATATTATCACTTACTATGAAAGGAATTAGCAATGAAAGTGATAGTGTATTAAGGGGATAGGTTACCCTCAACATTTTCGAAAATTGGTTTTTAGGATGTTTGCATATTCCGCTAGCTACATCCTTTCTGCGTATTTTAAGCGCGACCGGGCCCCGAAATTCCAAAAATTGAAGGAATTACAGTAAAAAATGTACGAGCCTGCACATGAAATCAGATAACGATGTCCAACTTTAAACGCAATTTCCCAGAAACTACGCTTTCCTAAATCGGTGAACATAAAATCTCGAAAACTGCTCCGATGATTTGAATGAAAATGTACAGAGAGCTGCAGGAAACTATTCCCCTCCATTTATTGGGAGCACATTTTCAATATAAATTCCTAAAAAATAGATAAAAAATATTTTTCCTACAAAAAAGGGATAAAATCAGAAACATCAACATAGAAATTGTATTAATTTGTTTATCAAATTTTTGCTTGCTGCACAAGATGGATACTGTCTTATAGATTCTAAAAATGCTTTTACTTTGTGTTTTAGGTAATTCATCTGTCCGGAATCGTGTTCACCATCAAACGGTGCATCGCGTACACGCTCTCATATTTATGTTTATAACTTTTTTTCCTATAAATATATTTAAAATATTCTTTTTGCGCATTAAAGTCAACGAAATGACGCTTAAAAATTAAAACAAAAATTATCTCTATATTCATTTCTTACTTCAGAATATGCGTTTGAAGAAGGGCCTGATTTTGGGCTGTTGAGGGTAACCGACCTCCTTAACCCTGCGTGGTCACACGGGGTGTGTCGCACCCCAAGATATGTCTTTGCCAACATTTCTGTAAATTTTTATACCTTAATAATAAAATTTAAAAATAAAATCGCTTTTATCCACAACTATCTTTTCAAATACGAATTTCAACGTATCAAAATTTACATTTCTAGAAAAAAACTATTAGTGCATGTTTGAGGGGCGCGCGCCCCTCCCGCAAGTGAAAAATACTCATTTTAATTTGCAGAATACTCATTTTAACTTAGCAATATGAGGAAAAATATGATAAATTGATACTAAAAAAAAAAACACTTTTCCATTTAGCAGGAAAATATCGGAAAGGTCCCTGGTTTATTTCTCAGATCTGCGCCCCCCTCCCTCTCAAGAAAATCTCGGATTCGCCCCTGCGCCCCCCCCCCCCCCGCTCCCGAAAATCCCAAATCCGCCCCTGCACGATTATACGAGTATTACGAATGGACAATTATCACTCAAAAATTAAAAGATTCAAAAATACGAAAATGGTAACTCAAACATGACGCTGGGGTGCAGTGAACTTGATGTGACCAATATGTGATTATAAGAAGGTGTGGCCACGAAGGGTTTAAAAGTAGCACTGTGGAATATTGTGAATATGAAGACAAGTTTTAAATTGATCTTTTGAGACAATTTTTAAAAGCCGTTTCTATTTTCCTTACGAAGTATTAATTAGGTCAGATGGTCGATTATTTTGATTGTGCTGATGCAACGTAACTCAGTTATTACTAAAATAGAGTTGTGTCACCATCTTAAGACTGATTAATATGGGGACCTTATAACTTATAAACGACGATGATTGCTTCTAATCCAGAAATTTTGAAGATAATAAGTGAAGAACTTAAATATACTTAGATAAGATAATTGTAAGACATCGTGAAGATAATCAGCATAGTTTCAAGATAAAGAGTACTCAAATATAAAATACAGAGCAACAGAAAGTACAGTGACTGTATCTTACTGATTCTACTGATTATCTCCAAAATTTGCGATCCTACAAACACGTAGGGTAATTCCGGGAGACGCGGCCGGGCTGGAGAGTTGGTCGAGTTGCTATATTCAGACTCTACATCTGTGTATATGTAAAAATGTGTTAAGGTTCAGAACAATTAATTCTCTAGAAATCAACTGTTTCGACCAACTCTCCAGCTCGGCCGCGTCTCCCGGAATTACCCTATTTGTCGAAATCTCAATTTCTCCATTGCTAAAAAAGATCTGATCATATATCGAACAATGCTGTATCCAAAACTATCTAACACACGTGAAGTAAAATAAGTATGAGCATAAAGAATAAAATTCATTTCGACATGCAATAAATTGTAGAGAATGTGACACGTGGAAGTTCTCCATCATTCTTGAAGAATTTTTATTTTACCTGAACGGCGCTGTTGAGGAAGCAGTTGTTTTGACCAGGCCCATTGAGTAATCCTTTCGTACTGGTGAAGCTGGTATTATGGTCGCTGGACGACGACTTCTGTGAAGACTGAATCTGCGCGTTTGCCTGATTTCCATGTATTTGATGGCACTGCGAGGACTGTAAGTATCCACTGTAATCCACGGTATCCTGGGACGCAGCTGGCTGCTGTAGCCCCATGATAGAAGCCATCCTCAACGAGCTACGTCAGTGTCATCTGCGAACAAAAAGAAATGAATCTCGATTAAAAAGAATTCTCTTAAATTCTATCCATTCGACGCTGTTTATTTTTAAAAACAAAATTCTGAGTGTATTACTTTTTCTTTCTCCTTCGCTACTAAAATGTCTACTATTCACCAAAGTTAGTAGTAACGGAACAATACTTTGAGAAAAACGAGCCTAGAAATTTATGGAGTTCAGAGTTCGAGACTTTTTATCTATTGGAAAGATTTATGTTCGATATTGGCAAGAATGCAACTTGAAATAGTATGTATTAGCACTATGTATGTACGTGGTATTTCCGTAACAAAGAAAACGCAGAAAGGTCTATGTATGTTACAGACATTATTGAGCATACTTTTCAACCTTTCGCTGGAATGAAAATGGTATCGTAAAGTCAGTAAAGTAACGACTGCCTTGGCTGGAGACTAAGCTAACTTTGTGGGTCATATGTACACGTGTAGGTATAACTATATACGTTGGCCATAGGAATCAGTAAATTTGGTCACGTGGTGGTATATTTATAGTTACATATTTTTGTTTGTTCTTTCTTCCATATAGATCGTTGTAGCTTAATGTATTTTTAAAAATTAACGATTACGGTATTATGTATATTAATTCAGTAGCTAATTAAGCGATGTAATATGAATTATAATATTTGGAGAAGCTATATTTCATCGTGTTAGTCGTGACGTGCATTAACTTTTTGCTTAGAAGAATATCTTTTTTGCTGAAAGATAAGATCTGGAACACTAATTGCCCTGATGTCTTGACTGTGCTTTTTTGTTCCGATACTTAAGTCGAAACAATTTCCTTCTCTACTTACACACAGAAACTTGAGGGTATGGAAGATAACCTGAGAAATAAAATTGAAGATTTAAACAGACAAATTTTTGTTGCCCTTCTTCAAGAATAATTAAAGTTTATATGTACTTATACACGTACAATACAAAACAGAAATTAAGTTTTCGAACAAAGTGGAACTTCCTGTCTTTGTTTGTAGAACTTTCGTAATTGTAAATATTTCACTAATTTTGCTCTTGAATAAATTAAAATTCGAATAATGACAATAACTGGAAGAGTAGTACCGCAATTGGAAATTTTGCGTTAAGGCTCTCTAATAACGCCAATAAAAATTGAATAAAGCATTCTCCAATCTCCATATTCCCAATCAGCACAAAGGTGATTGCAAATGGTTCATAGAGGCTATTTGTATACTAATTAAAAAAATCAGAAGCTGCATACCAAAGGGTGTAACAAATTGTAATTAGAACGACCAATTAATTATATTATACCACGAAATATGAGTTTCATTATTGACACCGTATCGTCACTTACAACAGTTGAATTTCACGCGTTTCGTATGCATTTTGTATACCGTACGTTGATTGTAATCACGTTATGCACGTCGAATAATAGTCTTCACGTAACGCGACACGTATCAGACGATCGTAACGATACCAAGAAATCATGTTCAACGAATCAATGAACATCGAATCGATATTCACGAGCCATTCTCATACGCTCCCCAATGTTCTGGCTGGGTGAAACGCGGCCTCGATCGAAGATCCTCAAGGAAAACGGCATAGCGAGGACATTTTTCTAACACGCTTGTAAATAAGCTAATACAATTCCATGTTTCATCAGGGAATATCTTACGGAGAGTTTGTCACCGCGAATGTTCATATTCTTGAAATAGAATGTGTATAGCGAAGGAAAGAAAACATTCGTTAACGGTTTCGTTATAAATAGCACTTGGTAAAAATAGCAATTGAAAGGGAGGAAATACTGGGATGAACATTCTAGTTTTGCTTTAGATATTATTGGTAAGTTTTTATAATAACTGAAGATCGTTTTCGTTGTCTCACCTCATATGTTATCAGCTATAAAATAAGTTGTATGAATTTATTCCATTATTTTGAATTAATATAGAATCGATTCTGAAAAAATATCTTTTTTTACACTCTGCACAATCATTACCTACTGGGACCTTTTTGTCTCCATCAATGAATGCTATCAAGCCATAAAAAATTGCAGTTGTAGTTTATGTAGATCATATATAATACTTAAAAGCGTGAACAGGTCGAAATTTTACAATTCATGAAAATACCAAAATACGGAATTCTTTGGTGTTCGACTTCAACGTGGAACAACATTCCAGATATTTTTAAAACTGTGCCAAATGTTCTCTCCGTGGAATTGTTTAAATAAACAGGTCATAAATCACAGGCAGATCAATGAAGCATCCCCGAATTTTTTAAAAAAGTGATAGTTTGTAAATACTCTTTAACAAAAGTCTACATATAAAGATTTAAATGTGAATTTTCAAGGAAGGAGAAAAATCCCACTTTTAATCCACGCACCACGTGTAAATCACACGCAATCTCGATAACGGTAAACCCGTAAGATATTGACTCCACCGTAATTTCTTACCTTCGCACTCTCTATACGACGTATCTATAGCATACGTCCCCTTTTTGTTCATGCACGAACAATATTAGCTCGCCTACCTATGTTTTAACACCGTTATCTTCTATGAATTTGAAATACAGAGAGACATGGAAACATTACCGCTCACTCGGCCTGCAAGAGACAGGATGCAGGATGCAGTCGTGTGTATTTTCTCGAGAAATGTAACTAAGATAATAATTAGCATCCAATTGCAATGATCATCAACTTCTTCCATATGCATGTGATACCTAATATTTATTTAATGACTGATAGCTTATGAGAATATCGAAATTACGTCATGTTTAAATTTCAGCTTTAAAAAGTCCTTTTAAATTCGCGATATACAAGTGATGTACATTAAAGAATAATTTAATTTCCTTGACCATTATGCGTACCATCAATTATAAATGCTTTTCTTAATATTCGGTGAAAATATAAGTTAAACAGTTTTCAGACTGAAGTTTGATAAATGACAGCACATTTTGGGATATTTAAAATATCACACAGAAATGTATCGAAATGTCAAATGTAAATTATAGAATCGTAGTTTCAAAAGAGCAACGACTCAACGATAATAGAAAATTTTGAAAACCATCGCGAATTTTTTGCTTCGTCCCAAAAGCAGATCGACGTCATGACCTCCCCATCGATGCTTTTTCAACTCCAAAAACAGCACGAAAATATCTCTCAGAATTCTGCGTCGCTCGACGCATCGTCATCTTGAATCATCAAAAATAAACTTCTTGCCTCATACGCATCTTCAGCAAAAATTCTCAATTCAAACTCGCTGCTTTTCGCAGAAATTCGAGAATAATCTCATCAGCTAGCACAAAAAGCCTCGTTTCCCTGTAATCTCAATCACCATAAAAAAAAAGTCGCAAAAGGTCAACGCGTTTTCTACCAAAAATGGATTTTTTCCACGCCCATCTTGTCAAAAGATTCAACTCTTTCGTATCTTCAAAAATTTCAGGAAAGATTTCAAGAAATTTACCATTGACTGCGATGTTACCTTCCCGAGGGAGAGTGCTTATCGGTTGCAATTTCTTCCACGTGGGCGCGCGATGTCGGGCACAGAACAAGACGACGTTCACGCCTTTTCCACGCGCGCGTCGCGTCGAAAGGGAAATTAAAGGAGGCTGCTGAAGAAAGATGATGTTATCGGGCGAAAAGGGGATGGAAAGCGCGGTAGGACTGGCATAGGCGACACACTAAATGGTACGGCTGAGTGGTCGGCGTTAATTTCGAGGGGCCAAGAAAAGTGGTCGCAGCGAGTACGTGCTGGAGAGCTAAGATGGCCTCGCTGTCTTCGTGGTCCCTTTTAGGGTTCGGTAACAATGCGACCGCGGTAGATTTCGCTTGTAAAGGGAACGGACGTTGCAATGGAAGTTAACGTCGGCCACGTTAGGCTCCAAAGGACGCAAATTTCTTACAGTTTTTCTGAATTTAGAAAGTCAACCTTCTAAGTACTAGCCTAGCCCCTTGGATTGGAAAAAGCCAAAAGAAACTCGAAAACCACATAAAAATGCCAACAAGGTGTAAACAATGAAACTTTGAGGGCCACTCTACAGATAATTTTAATGAATGTTTTTTTTTTTTAGAATGGTGGAATATAGAAGAGCAAACGAAGGGGATAATAATACCACTTTATCGCAGGATTTATTAATCGCAAACATATTGAAAAAGTGCATTTAATACTGATAAGAAGCCTATCTTCATTGATGAATAAATGGAATTGATTTTGTAGCTTAATAATTAAGTTTCAAAACTACTCAAACAAGCAGATCTACGTTTTGACTGGTTTTCTTAAAAAAAAACTGTGAAAAATGAAATGAAAACGTGGTGCCCTTTATTCTAGTTTATAGTTATTTGACAGGAAAGCTGCAGTGAACTAGGCTTGCTACTCCACGTCCTTGATAAAGAAAGACATTTCACATCCATCAATCCAATGCATACGATAGAAAGCCAGAACAGCCTCTCGATCAAAGCACTGGCAGGCTAGCCTAATTTTCGTGTTTTCTTTACCACGGACTAGGCGTCGCGGCGCCTCTCCTGGCCAACTCTTTACGGTGTCTACTTGTGCGTCCAAACGGAAATAACCTCGCGATAGCAACAGGCCCCAAGTTTATGCCGTAATACACGATCTCCCCTCTCTTCCACTTCCGTTTTTCGCTCAAATCTCCCCCTGGTTTCTTTCTTTCGCCCATCGCGACGTCGAGGAGTTGATTTTTGCGAGAAAATACGCCTTTCGTGCCGTTCGAAGACACCGGAAGTGGCCTCGATGTGTTTTCGAAGAACTCGATTCTCCATAATAGCCGCAGAATCACTAAAACGCTAGCAACTGGGGTTCCAAACGAATGTCTGTATTTAGAATTTCTTTATATACATTCGGTAGAAAGATATTGCTAAGTAGTACCTACCTAGTAGTTGCAAGTTTATTGCAAGACACTGTTACTATCACTTACTGTTTAATAGCGAAACAGCCATTTGTAAAATATGGCAACACGAATTTTAAACTGGGATGATATAAGCAGTGGCGCACTCAAAGGGGGGCCAAGGGGCCTTGGCACCCTCAAAGAAGGGGCTTTGTAAAAGGAAAAGAAAGCTGGGTTTTATTCTACAAATAAATTTTTATAATCACCTAATGAATTTGATTGAATTTGCATTAAAAATATTTTTATCCGTTCAACTCTGCTCCCCCAAGATTAAATACTGGCAAGGGATATTATCCAAGAATCTAGCATGGATAATTTTTTCCTTAACATATCTTGTTAACCACAAGAATTTAGTGCTTAATTTCTTTTATTTATACCTAATCTGAATTTTCAAAGACGAACTTGGCCTTCAACGATTGACAATGTCCATCCCATAAATCAGTAGCTTTGTGACATATAGTTTAAGGGATCTTTCCACTGTGACGCCCTGATAAAGTACCGCTGTTTGGAACTTTTTTTGGTCACAAAAAGAATGTGTTTACTAAAGTGAGGTTTTGCCTATCTATTAATACGTGTTTTGAGAATACAAAATTATTATTTTCACATTTTTGTAATGCTTGCTTGCGCCAATGTGAAAAAAATAATTTTGTATTTTTAAAACACGTATTAATAGATAGGGAAAATCTCATTTTAGTAAACACATTCTTTTTATGGCAAAAAAAGTTCCAAACAACGGTACTTTATCAGGGTGTCACAGTGGAAAGACCCCTTAACCAAAACGCAGATTATAAAGCGAAGCATCTGGCATTCATTTCGAAGTGACAGACACGGACGTCGCCAATGACTTGCAAAGTGTGAGAAAAAATTTCTTGGAAGCGAATTTGTTTACCGTGCGTTTAACCTGATTGCAGAAACTTAACCATTGTACCGTTACAGTCACCTCGAGTCCCGTAGAAGTCCTAAGAAGGCGAATAGTAAAGAAACCGAAAGAAACTCTCGTACGGTGTGTAGATGGTGGTCGCCTATAAATACGCTCGCGTACATTGCCATTCAGAGAACAACGGAGGCTTATTACGTTGTCATGCACAACACGTAGGGGATAGCTTGGAAGGAGAATAAAACCGGCTGTGGAAAGGCCTCAACTTTTCAGCTTTTTGAAAGTCACAAGTATTCACCGAAGGAATTGAAAATTACTGTGGGATATATATGAGAATACATAAGAGAAGAAATTTTAAACATTTTCGATAACGAAATATAAATTTTTTTTAAATTCTCCACAATTTGAACATTTCTTTTTCGTTACTGAATAGCTGATTCGTTAAATTTTGCATGACGAGAGTTTTGGACGATTATTTAACTTCTTATTGATTTTTAATTTACAATGCAACTTTTTTTAGATTGTCCGAAATTATAAATCAGCGAGCCTCTTAAATTCGAGTTGTTATTTTCCGAATTTGTGAAAAGAAATTGCCGTTCCTTTAAATGACCTCGATGAGGAGTAGCAAATTATATTAGCAGAGAGATATATTAACTTACAGAAATTGTTAAATTGCGCGCAAAATTCTGCAACGCGAAAGAAATCTGATACAACATGAAAATATAATACCTGAAGCCTTTTAACAATGAAGCGTATCTTAAATTCGAAGGAATATCGGGTTTTACATTACTAATTGTTTTCATAAAAATGTTGTGTTCTATTATCATGTTTGTAATATTAAATTGCTGTAGAATAAACAAAAAGCAGAAAAATATTTTAACAAAATGTTAGTGATACTATATCTATTGACGCGAGAGAAATACATTCATCAAAATCCGGTATGGTCTAGTGGCTAGGATACCTGGCTCTCACCCAGGAGGCTCGGGTTCGATTCCCGGTACCGGAATTTTTTTTTGTTCCGAATACTAATATTTTATCACAAATATAGTATGCTGGATCGTATCCAAATATTATTTTTATATTAATACCATAAATCCATATTTGTATAATATTTTTATCGCGTCTATAAAAATAATTTCAATTTAATTCGAGATTCTTGAACCGTTCAAAACATTTAGAAAAATAAGCTACTTGAAGAACTTAGTTGCTTAATAAGTTGTCTAATAGCATATAATATGCTATACAAATTTCTAATTTTTTTCAACAACAATTTTCTTTTGGCAGAGCGTCGCCTGCAAAAGGTTGTAAGTTATAAAGCTCCACGAAACACTGTCACTCTCTTGCTACGTTTCATGATCAAAAGAGCTCACTGATTAATTTATAACAGATATAGAGGTGTTGTGGTTTTAGTAAATGAGAGCACCGCACTTGAACAATAACACTTATTATATATTCTTGAGATAGTAAAATAATAATTAACTTAATGCTTTAAACATGTTAGAGTTCTCAATACACGAGCTCTGTTGTACTAATTTAGATAAGGTCTCTTTGGAGGAATATCGAGATTCCTCATTGAGATCTACATATAAATGAGCTCTCTACGAATATTCTATGAATCCTTTAATGTCTTTACTTTGAGTTCTGATTTCGTACTGGTTTGAAGGAAAGCTATGGAGTCCCTTTCAGAAGTAGAATTTTCAGCGAAAGATGGTATACTGAATCCAACCTAAGAAAAACCGAACGCCCATACCGTTTTGCGACCGATCTGCGCAGCCCCCACTACTGCCTACGGGCCCGACACAGACGATTGCTCGTAGCGCTTTACCTGCCGGTTTCCCTGTCCGTCAAGGGCGGGACGTGACTGATGTCAATGTAAACATTGCAGGTTGCGGAACGGTTGACAGAGAGGTAACAGGCGGTAAGACGGAGAAAAACGTAGGCGGTTAAGTGGGAAATCGTACCACCAATCAGCGCCTCCTCAGAATCATCCCTGCGCGGAAAAGGTTTTTCTTAGGATGGATTCAGTACAGGAAAAATTCCCTATTGGTGGAAGCGTGGTTGGAAGACGCTGTTTGGAAATTGCAGGGAAGGGAAAGTGCAGATTAGTGACCACGTGAACGGGTCAGTGCGAGGCCATCTGACAATGGCCCGTACCCCCTAGGACGGGGTTTTTACAAGAGTCCCAGGTTGATACACAAGGACTGACAGTTTGCTGAGATAAAACGCAAAAAGTTCAAGCTCGGGGTAAATTGTAACATGTTACTACTTACTCCGCTCTAAATGGTGATACAGCAAACATGCTATTTGCTGACATCATCGGAAAAAGATGCTCTAGACGAAACAGAACAATCGAGAATCCAAAAAGTAGAGAAAAAAGTATGAAGGCAAAAGTGAAGAAAGCGAAGAAGAAGATTTTGATAGAATCAGATGAATAAGCAATGATTGTTTAACTCATGTATATCAAATGTTTAATAATGATCTGTGTTATCATTTATATTTTTTAGAAATGTTTATTTGTGTTCATATTTGTATTTAAATAATTAAAACAGATGTGTTACAATTTACCCTGGACTGGGGCACATTGTAACAAAGGTTCAGATTTGTTCAAGATGAAGCTAGATGTCTAAGTGTCCAAGATTTTGTTACGTACTTACACTCAATGAGTTCACCACACATCTCAGTAGTAAATCACGCAAATTATTTCCTAATTGAGGAAAACACTTTCAAGAAAAAACTGTGAAAACTTTTTTGTTACAATCTGCCCCGGTCTCCCCTACTCGATACCGCTGCGAAGCAGACACTCGAAGATCGTCTGCGTTGCGAGACATGTTGCACTTACTCGTTCAGGACGATAGTCTTTCACATCCATTCACACATCTCAGTGCGTACCACGATACCTCGTGCTGATAGCACAATCTAAAATTAAATCGGAGATTCACAATGGTTCGTTTGGGTAACGGAGGATTGATGAATGCGAATTTCAAAGTTCTATTCCTGGTCCGGGTGTTTATTGGTAACGAGACGTGTTATTAGAAAAGTCACGGTTAAATTATATTGGTTCCAGTTGAATAGAGCAGCGTTCCCCAAAATTCTTAATTTGCTAAACGCTTTTTATGTTACAAGAAGAGTGTATGAAGATCATCAATTTGGTTCAATTTAGCATATAATTAGTGCACGACATGTATAATAATCTATTAAACGTACAAAGCACCCAACTCCAAATTTTTCGAGAAAATCTAGTTCAAAAGTCTGCCATATATACCTACACACTTTCACCATTTTCTAATTGCATCTACAATTAGGCATTTAAATTAATTTAATTCTTACATACGTATAAATCCAGATACAAAATCTGAAAAAGATCAAGGTTTTTAATAATGTGCCCCTTCATATTAATACTTTGACGACCGCTGTCAAATATGCATAATTTCTCGATTTTGATTTACTACTTTCCGCGAGCTTAAGAAATCAATTGTATTTCATATTTATCACTCATAAAGCTTTAATATTATGCTGCTTATAGTTATTTACATGCTGTTTTGATGGATTTCTAAAAGAAATGAATTGTTGAAAAATTTAAAAAAGATCAGCAGTGAACTACATGCAATATTTTATTCAAATTAGTGACTTAAACCTTGTTTGTTATACCTATATGTAGTAAATATGTACATACTACACCTTTACTACTCGGCTTCGCCCGAAATTTAGATACTGATTTTATAAAAAAAATAATTTTTTAGTTTTTTTAGTCAGGCATAATGATTTGAGGCACATTTTGAGATCCCAGAATTTATCGCTCGAAAGTTTTTAGACGACAGACAAACGCACAAACATACTGAAGCTTTCTGCTTTATATATATATATATATAAGTACCTATAGAACGCATATGTATGTTGGTATCAAATGAAAAAATTGTATTGAGAATATCTAAGAGCGTTATCTCGACTTAGATGTACCATATCCAAGGCTCCCCGGTGCAAAGAAAGAGAATTCGCTATTTTAATCTTCAAACGAATGGAAAGAAACGCGCATCCAAGAATCGCGTTACTTTCCCGTCGTCGAGCGGGCAACTTTTTCTCCCCCCCGCCGCCCAGTCCGACGACGGCGAGATCTTCCGGCGGGTGCCGCGAAACACTGCCAACTTTCCTCCACTTCTTCAGCATCTTCGCGTAATTGTTTACCCTCGCGTCAAGCGCGCCGCGGTCGCAATCGCGAAAGAAGAGATTCCATCTAACGGGGAACCGCATTGCGGTGAAACGCGATGACGCTGACGCGATAAATCCGTCGCGGATACATACGTTAAAATGCACCCTGGCCAAACACCCCTCCTATTTTCCCGTTTGCTTAATTTCTGTCGTCCCCGTGTACATCATCGCGCGATAGCGATCGTACTTTACCGGGGGTTTTTAATTACGTAGGAGCGACGTAGAAAATTCGCTTTTGCTGTGCAACGATGCACATGTTCAATGCAGCAGCTTTTAATTTATGCGTGACTTTTCGTGTCTGTGAATACGTTTTACTTATCTAAGTCTCCCTGTGCACTTTATTAAGCATGAGTCACTCTAGCGTACGTGTACACAGAACCTTTAAAAACCTTTAAAAACACTTAGTGCATTTTGTCAGTTGCAAAAGCAATTATGATTGCTTATTCAAAACCTGGAATTCACTGCAATTTCAGTGCAGTTTCTACTAAACGCTGCAGTACTCCTGTACCTTTAGTACAGGATTGAGATCATAAAATTTTCATAATTTGCTATTTGCAAAGTTGGGTGTTCTGAATGCCCCGCAAGTGATTTGATTCTAACATTGCATATTTTCAAAGTATGTTCAGAAAACACTCATGTGAAATAAAACACTTCGAGAAAGGCGTTTATTTATAGGAATTCATTGATACTCGAAGTCGGTGTGCAAGAAGCTGCATCGATTAGAATATCTACTACACAACCGCTAGAAAGGATTTGGATACATCAAACAGGATTTTAACCCCGTCGCCCGCAAAGGATGATCGACGTGGTAATTCCGGCTTCGGTTCAGCCATTTCTCGCCCCAGAGATTTACGGATTTTCCACTTATATGGGCACGCCTGCGAAAGTTTCCGCGCCGATAACGCATCGAGTGGTTTGTAAGCTAAAAAGTTTCAGAGCATTCATCATGTTCCCAATCTCATATAAGTGGCTCGATTAAGGAGGTAAGATTAAAAAGTGTTTCCATTTTCGGGGAATTGGAAGAATCTTATCGATCATCGCGGGGGGTATATCGATCGTAGCAAACGATATTGAGGGGAATCGAGGGCTCACTCATCCATTACAAATTCGTTTCGTTCCATATTGCCTCTCTACTGCCAAAAACCTTTATAATAATAATTTAAAAAATTTCTTTGACATTGGAATTTAGTATGAATCGACCACTTGTTGAAGCAAATTCTTGTTCACGATTACTTTAAAACTTTATCTGCCACCCTTATGTTTACGTGATCTTACGATTTTCCTCTATAACTGTGCGTGAGCCTACGAATTCAATCTCAAATCATATTTGTCACTGATAGAACTGCGCCATCGAAAGATCTTTAATACAATAAACGATAGATATAATAACTACTGGTTTAAAAATTACCCTAATATATTTCCTGCTCCAAAATTCTGTACAAATAAATGTTAAAATTAAGCAGAAATATCTCCTGTCGATCGACATCGCGATAAGTCTAAGAGCAATGATTTTCACAGGGTGCAAACTGTTGAAACTAAATAGTAATGGGACTTCAATACATTTCTTCCTCATAAATCAATAATTCCCAGTTTTGAGAAAGTTTAAGATACTCTTCGGATTAAAATAGATTTGGAAGTCTCGAAACTATTCAAACTCTTAAAAACCTTAATGCTTGTTGCTATCTTCACAACACTAAAAAGTTTGCTTGTGGTTATCTTACTGTGAACACAGAGCACCAAACATTCAAAACTCAAAAACCTTCCGACTTCCAATACCATCAAGACCTCATAAAAATTCCAAAACTGTACAATACCTACTACTACTTAAACAAAATGCTGTTGCAAACTGTTTTGAAACCTCTTGAGCATCAAACTAAAGACGCTCTGAATCTTGTGTCCCATCCCCATCCAAAACAGTGGCAAAAATTCTGTAGGGCCGAGTTCCTTGCCGCTCGGATCGAGATCGCGCGTCGGTTTTTCGAGGGGCCCGCTCGCGAATTTTTTGAGGATGCACCTGCGGCCCAAGTATCAAATGTTGCCCAGTTGCACGTCGCGATTGCGGTCTTCGGGAAAAACTCGCCGAACCGGTCATGCGTAAAATATCACGAGCCTCTTGACGAGAGGACCCAAGCAGGAGCAAAATGGTCGCAGGAGCACGAGGCTGCGGTAATGCCGCGACGCGCGATAAATCGTTCTTTTGCAGTATCATGTGCGTAGAAACATTTTTTGCCTGCACGAGCTCCAGCTACGCTCAGCGTTGCATTCTTCGAGCACACTCGAAACAATTTCGTTCGACCGACAAACGAGACGCGTTACGGATTTACGACTCAACGAGAAAGGGAATTACTATGGAATGAAATTTTGCGCGAGAAATTCAAAGTGTGAAGATACGCTTACAATTAATAAAATCTCAGGATGAGTCTAATGATGACAATGCTTGTGAATGTTGTCGCGTTTCTGGTGGTAATCATGATGGTTTAGAAGGCAATATCAATGTTTCAGTCTGTATGTACTAGCTGTGATTGGAATCAAATTCCTTTGCTGGGGTTTTAGAATATTTAGGTGAATGATTGATGTTCTTTTGAATTTCTGGTACTAAGAATAAGTGATCGCAATTCTATTTGCGTAGAAATTTTATGATGAATTCATACTTTATCGTATCGTGGATTAATAATACAAATGCGCCTGTCGATAAAAAAAATATAACTTTAATTTACCACACGGAATGAATTGAATCAGATAAATCTACTAAATGATTCACTCATTCAGTATGTATTATCAGTATGCTGTACTTTTCAGATTATAGGTATTATTGAATGAAAATTTGCAATTACTGCGTCGAATTTAATATCCTTGTTTGACTCGTAAAAGTGGCAATGTTTTAATTATTCTATGTAGCTGAAGTAAATCGAAATAACATATCGAACAGATTCATTCGATGGAAGACAATTGCACTCGATATAAGTTGACACTTTTAATTAAAATGCTGGTCGAACGGGGACACCTCCGTTTCCACGGTACGAACTGCATTGAATGGATACAATTAATTATCGATGCAGAACTAATAATATATTATAGGGGTATATTAATTGCACGGCAACGACAATATGCTTTAAAAGTGTGTACCTATAATCTGCCTGCCAAATAATACTTTCCGGTAGCAAAGAGCATGCTCTCAACACATGGCTCGATAAAAATTATTAATGAACCTGTCTTTCGACCTGATATCGCTGACGCACGCGGGATATCAATTTTCTTGATTAAAATGGCCATTTCTGTTTTTAAAATGAAGCGAACTCTTTGTGGCTTTGTTTGTAGAATCTTAGGTATTGCTTCCTGCTTCCCATGAAATTTGAAATCATTTCCCCCTATTTTATCAGCCCTTTTCAACTTCAAATCTGAGAATTCAAGTGGGAAAAATCAACTTTGAGAATTCAAATCTGAGACTTCAACTTTGAGAATTCAAATCTGAGAGTTCAACTTTGAGCATTCAACTTTGAGAATTCAACTTTGAGAGTTCAACTTTGAGAATTCGACTTTGAGAATTCAAATCTGAGAGTTCCACTTTGAGAATTCAAATCTGAATGTTCAACTTTGAGACTTCAAATCTGAGAGTTCAACTTTGAGAATTCAAATCTGGGGGTTCAACTTTGAGAATTCAAATCTAAGAATTCAATTCTATGAGCTCAGCTTTGAAAGTTCATACTCTAAGAGTTCAAATTTAAAAATTCAACTTTAAGAGTTCAATTTTGAGAGTTAATCTCTGAGAATTCAAATCTGTGAATTCAACTCTGCGAGTTCAACATTGAGAATTCAAATCTGAGAATCGAACTCTGTGAGATCAGCTTTGAAAGTTAAACTCTAAGAGTTCAAGTTTTAAAATTTAACTTTGACAACTCAAATCTGATTCAACTTTGAGAGTACAACTCTGACAGATCAACTTTGAGGATTCAACTGTGAAAAATCAACTGTAGAAATTCAACTCTACTTTCCAGTGACTTCGATAAACACTTCATTGCATTTTTTTCCCAGAAACGAAGCGTGTAGTACAAAAAAATCACGTCGTTCAGATTGAAGAAATGACTCCCACTGAACAAGTATGTAGGTACATTATCACCCAGCCCCAGGGCCAAGTGATGACACCGAGCCCCGGAATACTTTACACCTCTGCTGTCCTTGCGATGATAATGCGAAGGAATGCGCGGTTCGTGATGATAATACAGCCCCATGATTATCCTGCTGCCCGAAGCCACCTCAGGGCCGCCGGTAGAATTACATCGTAATGATGGCCAACCGACGAACCGGTTGTGGCCCTGGCCCTGCCACTGCACTTATTTGGCCCCTACGCCCTCCATCAGCTAACCCGATCCCAGCGGACCAAACCAAAAAAGAAAGAAAAAGCACAGAGAACCCGCAAAACTGAACCACACACCTGGCCCAAGAATAAAAGTGCGATTTCGAGGCAGCATCGAAGACGCTCGCGAGGAAGAACACGGATTTCGTGAGTTACGAAAAGGGCACAAAGGGCTCTTCAATTATTGCCAATGGAAAATAAGATTTCTGGGTGCAAAACAGGTAGTTGAGAAGGGTCTGCGAAGATTGCTGGGTAAGAGACAGTATTTTAGCTTCGAAACGAAACACTGGATTCGAGGAAGCTTACGATATCTTGTTTTGAAAGCGACGCAGGGATGCGTCTTTTGTATAATACTCTTTTCTGTAGGCTAGATATTTTTCAAGTGACCTGAACGTAAGATAAAGTAATTTAAACTTCTCTTAAGTCAAAAAGAGTTGAGTAATTTATAGAAAGAAGATAGAGAAACCAATCTTGTATTACCTAGTCAAAAGCAATGGAAGTTTCATAAGGAACAAAATCACCCCTTCTGAATATTTAAACTGTCTCCACAAATGTTTTCTACTACATTATCACCAAAGAAAGTACCCGATACTCCCCTACATGATCCCGTCTTTCAATCGACCACATTCTTTCACGAAAATACAAACTGCCATCTCGCAAGTTCTATTTGCTATAGGAAAATACATCCAAACGTTCGCACGTGTGCAATAGATAGGACCCACTTTGGACGAAATAATTCTCGCCTTCATAGGATTCGGGTGTACAAGCCTGACGATAAACCTATTAGGGCCAAACACTGACCGATATTGCGCTGGTGGCCATTTGCCAGAGACAGGCTCAAGCCTCCTTCTGCATCTCTCGTTGCATTATGCAGTCGAACGTGGGGCTGCATTTCTCCGTCTCTATCTCGCGGTCACGTCTCTCGTGCTGGATCCCTCTCGTCGAATAAATATGTCGGACGAGGCATGATTTATTCGTGCCGGACTATTTTTGTCACTGGTCGCCGGGTCGTTTGCCGAGGTCGAAGAACCAAATCCTCTGGTCGTGGTGTCAGGGTCAAGAGTACCTTATATTTGCTCTTCTTAATGAACACGAAATTGTGGAACACACAGGGGACGCGATGTTACTGTGATTAAAATACATTTCACATTCTCACAATCTCATTCTATAATACAATTTTCAGTAGCAACTTAATGTTAATTGTTAGGTACTCTGAAATTCTTACGTCTTAAATTACGTCAAAAAGGTGAAGGTAATACAATAATCCTTCAAATCGTAATCCCACAGTGATCCCATTTCGAATAACAACTTAGGATTAGGTACTGGGATAAGATTACGATTTAAAGGATTACTGCTTTATCTTCGCTTCATTGAAGTTATTTCGGACATATTGTACTAGGTTTTACGTGAAATAGATGATAACAAAGAATAAACTATTGGAAGTGTGTGTGACGATGGATTTGAATCTAGGTGGTTTCTTATATACATTACTACTTAGATTCTGAATTTAGATTCTGATTTTATACAAAAAAAATTTTTATTTATTTTTTTATGAAAGTAGTCACATTCCTCTGGACTAGCTAGGCACAATGAGCTGGGACACATTTCGTGACCCTAGAGTTTACCGTTCGAAAGTTTTTAGGCGACAGACAAACACACAAACACTTTCTGCTTTATATATTAAGAAGATAATATAAGGCTAAGTGAGTGAGTAAAAATTTCTTGAATGGACGTTATAATCTATTAGTAGATGTTTAAAAAATTTACTTGAGGTAACTTCAACCGTAAAACCTAAGTTCTAGAAAGAAATATTGATTCTTCAATAACAACAAGACAACCACTGATCTCATACGACTACTATTTATATAATTCGCATAAATTATAGAAACAAACAAACTGATGAATTAGTTCGCTATGCCCACAAGTGTACAGTACTTAATAAAATGAAAAAATTGCGTGTCACCAATGCCAGGGACATCTACAGAAACCCATCTAGAATATTCCAACAAGTTAAATTCCCTAATGGAATAAGGCTTGAGTAATAGTAATTAATTTAAAAGGACAGTTCCAACTACTGCTCCTCGTATTCAGTATTATCGCAGTTCTTGAATCAACGCAGACGTGTTTTTGTACCCTAAAAACTAACATGTTTCTTTAACTTAACAAACTCTGCAAGTCGGGAACCTCAATTTTCGAGCAAAAACAGTGTCAGTGACCAAGTGTTATCCAAACATCTTTCATTTTTACTAAACCAAACCCTGGAACACCTTAGTGAAACACAAAAAAAAATCAAATACAACGTTCAGATACCTTCACAAGAGCTAATCGTTGAATTTATGACTAAGAGTAGTTCGACACACCTCTCGGGACATGCTTCCAAAATCACGGAGGTTCCATTTTCAATATTTCCCACGACTCGACCAACGACGAACAATCTCACTAAAATTAACATCATCGCCTCGAGCATTCCTCTGCGTACAGCGCGAATCATGGACCTGACGTTTCTGTCTTTGGGAATCATCCTGAATCTTCTAATTATAATAGTCATCGTATCCAGATCTTCTATGAGGACCCCTACGAATCTCTACATCATCAGTTTAGCATGCTCGAACATGGTGATTCTGATCGAGCCTTTCGAAAATGTTCTTCGATGGTACTTCGACGTAGATAGCAGCTTGAACATGGATTACGTTTGCATGATCAGCTTCGACGTTTCCGTCGTAACGATCGCGGTTTTAAAGTTCCAGCTGTACATCGAGATCTTCCAGCAGCACACACCTTTCGGGCAACGCCTGTTGAAGAAGCTGACAGCCATAAAAGGCATCTTTCTGATTTGGTCCGCGACCATCATAACGCTGGCTATTGGGCTGCATATATACGAGTTGCTCGAAAGAGACATGGCCCACATTTACGTTTGGAATAGCTTTATGTTCATTACTATGCCGTTTATCATATTCGTTACACTCGATGCTTTCATCCTGTACGAATTAAGAATATTGAGGGAGATAGAGGGATCGTGGCGAAGGAAAGAATTGAAGCGATGTGCTAAGTTCGGTGAGTTAATTGACTCAGTACAAATTTTGCAAGTGTATGTATGAATTTTCAGCTTACAAATATGAAGGATGAAAGTCTTGGAATTTTTTTTATCTATTAAAACAATTCCAGTCGAGATTTTGGAAGGCGATAAGTTTCAAAATATAAACATCTCTAAAATGGATCTATTTCTTCTCTAACATAATTTTCAAATCTTTTCATCCTTCCCTCTTCAACTCTTCAAACATAACGTCCATTTTATTGAATTATAGAAATTCATTTCTAAATTCATTTCCTACACGTAAGTAAGCAGGCTCCCAGATGACACAACGAAGTATTTTCTGCAGTGATCTTCGCAGTCGCATTCTACCTGATACGAACGCCATATCGTCTCGCCAGAGTGATAAATTTCATCGAACCAAAAGCGTCATGCTGTACAGACAATAAGAGGGAGATTCTCTATTTCATGGCAAAGACCTTTCCAATTGTTTTTGCCATGATTTACATCGCGTTGTCGACCGAGTTCCACAGAGCACTTCAGGTCTGTTCTCAAGCAAAATAATAATCTACCACACACCTCTTCTGATGTGCATCACGTATTACAATTATTCCTTTATTTTAGGAGATTTTCAAGTGTCGACATCTAAAACATACCGAAGAATCTCTGGTGACATAGACGTTTAATTTACAATAAGTCTGACCATAGAGGATTACCTACACTTTCAGTGGAAGGATCCTTCCAAGTATTTTTAATAATATTTGATATTATACGACGTCAGCTCACAAAATTCGTAAATAATACTCGGTTATGGATCTGCTGAAAGAATTGATGACATACACGTTTAGGTCCCAGTAACTTTACCAGCTTGTTAACTGTGCCATTTTTCTGAACTTTAAAGATGTATATTTGAAAACTATCAAGGGCGAATTAACAAATTTTGACCACAGAAAATTGTCACTTTCTCGTTCAAATCACTTGTCTTGTCAATTACAGAGGCATTTCCAAACGACGAGTCAACATCCCCAGTTAATAGATCAACAGAAACCACAGCTCATTACAGAAATAATATCAGTGGAACAGTCGATCGAACAGAGTGGAATCTCTGAAATAAACGCAGAAAGCGTCTTCTGTCTACTGCGTGGGAGAATACTAAACGTACAGAAAATTCGCCGCGTATAACGTGGACAGGAGAAGCTGGGTGTCGCAGTCGCAAAGTCGTGAATTCATTGTGCTCTCTGTATGCAAATTGGCTTCCCTTTGGGCACGTCTGCCGAGTGCATAAGTCGATGGAGGGCTGCACTTACGTGCTACCACGGGCGCGTTCACTTCAACGGCTACGTGCACTTTGTATCTACCAGGCTCGCCAAGGAAAAAGGCCTGCAAAAGCTCCAGCCACAATCTACTAGCCGGCACCACGTGGAATCGTTCCGTACGCTTCGACTGTTGAGTAGTTAAGATAGCGACACTGAAAGTTTACACGTTTCTTCCGTTTACGCGACCACCTAACACAGAAACGTACCGTACATTGCATTCTGCGTGGAACATTCCGTAAAATTCTTTGTTGTAACAACGGTGGACTTTCTGACTGCCACGCTGCGCAGCTTGTGCATTTGTATTACTGGAAACGTTCGTGGACTGTACTCACAAAATGAGTTTACGATAGCCCGCAATCACCTTATGCAATATTACGTAGGACCTTAAGGGGGGAATCCTATTTTATGGGCTAACAACGTAGCAAAATTTAGAAATTTTTTTAAGAAACTATCAGTTCGATTCATTTGAAATTTGGACCATGTTTTTATGCATCCTTGAAGAAGTTGCAGTTTTCTTTTATTCATTTTTAATAATAAATATAGGAGTTAGGCATCACGCCGCGCAAAACTCGTCGTCCGCTGGTGTGCATGATATTTACCTGCCAGGTAATCTGAAACAGAAAAATTAAACGGCGTTTTACTTTGTACATATGTAGCTTCAATTTGATGAACCAGAATACCGCTAAGTTCTTTACTTCTTTTGTTGTATAAGAAAATTGGCGCAAAATTGGATTGCAAATATTAAAGGCTTAGACCTTTCAGTTTGAAAACTCTCCACACTGCTCAATACATTTTTTTGTTTTTTGCTGGTTCATCAATTTCAAGCTACATATGTATAAAATAAAACGCCGTTTCATTTTTCTGTTTCAGTTTACCTGGTAGATAAATATCATGCATAACTACTATATTTATGGTTAAAAATTAATTTTAAAAAAAACTGCAACTTCCTCAAAGAGGCATCAAAACATGATCCAAATTTGAGATAAATCGAATCGCTGGTTTTTAAAAGAAATCCCAAATTTTGCTATGTTTTTAGCCCAAAGTATAGGATTCCTCCTTAAGGTGCAGTGTTTCGTGTAAATCCTACAGTCCTTTGATATAACTCTGGTGGGCGGGCAAACGAGTATGTATAAGTCTTTTACCTCAAACTTGAACAGTTTATTTTTTGTGGATCGAAGTTAAAAATAAAAATTTCTTTTAACAAATATGTTATCAACTTTCACTTCGTCTTCGTGCCAAACTAGTAATTCTGACTTGCACTCGTTTGCCCGCCGACTAGGGATAAGCTACCAAAAGTGAGAACTGAGTGTATGAATTCCTATACTTCATATCTCTACTTCATTTAGCAGAACATGAAAACTAGAATGTTACTCCTCGACAAGGAATTGCACATCTCAAGGGAACATGGAGGTTACATAGTTCCCTCAGAACTTAGAACTCCGTTTTCGTTATTTATGTTACCTAAGAGTTCACCCTAAAAACTCTAGAAATTCCCCTCGATCAACTAGGTACACGAGTGCATCCTTAAACTCGATTAAGCGGAACGCGGTGAGGTTGCATGGAAACAGGATGTCGTTTATCAAATCGAGGATAAATCCGATTTCGTAGCTACGTTCCTCCTGCCTCTGTCTAAGATTACGAATTCCTCTCACTATGCATTTTCAATTCGAACCTTTAACGATTCTGCAACGGCAGCGATGGAAGGACTTGTTGGTAACGTCCAACTTGGTAACTTCATTTACTTCAAACGACCTGTTTCAGTGTTTTCCCTATTATAAAATTTTAATTCCTTTGCAAGTTACAATTAAGAGAAATTTACAAAAAGTGGTGAAAGTTATTCCACTTGACGGTATTAAACGTGTGAGGAAAAGGACATTATCTACTGTGAAAGAAAACATCGTCCAAGGTGCATAGATGCAACGTACGCACGCGTCGCCACAGAAGAAGACCTCGAAGAAACAGGAAATCAGTGGAGCGAAAAGCCATCGTGCCAGACGGGACTTCCGGCTCGGTCTTTCGGTCAACTTGACGTCCTTCAATGATCAGTCTTGATCTTTTACTTTACAACGACGACCGTGTGTAATTCACTCGAAAGATAGTCACTGTTATTATTCTGTTAATGAATTCGTTTCTCGATTCAAAATCTTCTTCTCAGGCATATGAAAGTTAAAGTTAAAGTTGTGTACTGCTATCATTAAACCTTGTAAATGTGCTAGAGTTCGTGATTCGTGAAATCTAATGAATTTTATTATTGACTTTCAGATCACTATACTATATTATTTTCTGTTTCTAAATTTCATATTTAACGGGTACATTTAGCAAAATATTACTTGGCAATGGAGGAGCGAGTAACTTGGAGTGCAAAAGGTTGCCATTGAATATTCTGAGTTCCTAATTTGCATATTACTGTTCACAGACTTTCCGAATTAGCCTAATTTTAACTGTCATAGATGTTGTTTAATGGTTCCATCTTGAGCAAGTTGGATAGCCACCCATGGAGAGTCAAAACGTAGGTACATTTGAAAGTGATTAAAGTCAAATTAACTAATTTTGGTAAGAACAAATGATATACTTACAATTGTATAATATGTTTCCATAGTTCAATTTTCATGGACAATTAACTCATTACACCCAAAATGAAAGGATTTTCAACTCCTGCGCTTGCAATTTCATATGTTAACAATTTTTAACAGTTATGATTTTTGTTCAACTCTATGCTAGTTAATAAAAAAGGAATTCAATGTGGGCATTTCCAAATAATGCACCAGGCTCGTCGAAAAACACTGGACGAACAAAGCCTGTTTTTTCCTTCGCTGTTCAATTATAAACGCGTTTCGAAAGAATGGACTTTTCAAGCACCGAAATTTGCTTATGAATGGCCTATCGACGTTGCAGTCGATTGTTCATGGGACATTCTCGCGAATTTGCAAACCACGCGTTCCAGAATTCTAAGCGACAAAAGTGACACGCTGCACTCGAGTTTGTCGCACTGCTTCGGCTTACTTTTATGCAAAACAAGAGAGATGCACATAAATGTATTGGAAAGTGAAGAAGCAAACGCCGCTGATAGGTTATATTATTGGATAATTTCTTCAGGAACTGTGGAATCTCACGGATGGTATACTTCTGAACACCCAACAAAGCATATGAGAGAACGCAACGGAAAGAGTTCTCCATAACGTGAGATAGTCGACACAAAGAAAGTTATACTTCGTGATATAGGTCAGTGCTCAACTTTCCCCATTGCTCTGAGCTACTTGCGAGCAACATTCAAAATTTCAGAGCGAATCTCAGCGCATTGCTAAATGAACTCGACTGTTTGTCGAATTTTAGAGTAAAATTGTCTGCATGTAAGATATTCTAAAGATTCCAAGACAATATGGTTAACTCAATTCAGAGGATTCTATGTCCATTACACAAATGTTCTATAATACATAATTTTAATATTATTTTCTGTTCTTCCGATTTAGTTGCTATTTATGTATATACCAGTTTTACTTCTGTCATTATGAATACCTAATGTAATTAACCAATTCCCCAAAAAATTCTTAAAAAATTTGGGCTGATCTTTAATGCATAAAATATTAGTGTCCTGTACGTTTAACTTTGTACACACGTACCTAATTTAAAAAACTCAATTGCACTATTGATTTCTGTGGGCATGAGTGGATTTCACAAGTAAATAACAATATTTTTCGCTATAAACTATTAAGAGTAATAAGAATTATATCAGTTTAATTGGCAAAAGTAAGAATTCAAGTAGGCCCTCTCTATTTAATACATATTTACAAAATTGTTAAGTATTCGATGATAAATTTCGCTGGAACAGAATCTGGCTTATTCTCATCATTGTTACAGAGGAAGACATTCATGTTTCTTGACATTCTAACGCACAACTGAGAAGCTACATACATATTGTATACCCGGTTTTCCAACTCTCTTCGTGCACACGTGGGCTATTTCCTCCTTTATGTTCATTTCTACTGAATGGGTCGTACAAGCTTCCTAGCAATGGAATTTAGCATAACATGGACATTTCACGATTTAACAATTTATCGGCAAGTGTATCACACGTGCATTCATCGCTGACTAACAATAAGAGCAGCTCTTACCAACTTCAAAGAGGAATTATATAAAATTGATCAATATGTACAACAACGTATACTAATAATTCTATAGCCAGTGATAACGCTTTGGAACGGTACAGCATAATTATTGGTATACGCTATTTTGCATATTAATAAATTTAACGTAACTTTAAATTGAGGTATCTGTATAGAATGGCCAGCTATGAAATGCAAATGCATATCTAATTTGAATATATCTATCAAAACTGAAAACACGGAATAATTCTACAATGACAGATAGCCATCAAAGTTTTAAACGCATGAAATACTCTGAGATTCAACGATGACGCGTTAATTTACGCCTGTGGATCTTTTGAAATCTTTCTATTTATTCAGACGGCGATGATTTATGATTCTTTCTGATCTGCAGTAGAATTAATGTTCCAATCGCGAATGCTGCCCATGTGTTTCTGTAAATACAGTGGTTTCGGCGGGTCGAGGCCTCGAAGTGAGGCGCAGGATTCTTTGTAGCGCAACGCGAATACTGAACAAGGCAGCGAAAAGATAATCGAGCCTCCAGGCGGTGATTTTTAATTTTCCGCGATGTGGTCATGATCGAAACGTGAAATCGTGAAGATGAAAACTAGCGATGCGAGCAAAGTATCACACGTTCACTGAGGAAAGTTCTTTGAATATTTCTTTTACATATACCTCGAAAATGTAACACGAATTTTTATACGTTCGTGATTTACAAAATGGAAAGATGAAAATATTCGAATCTTAATCTTTTGACAGAGGAATATTTTTCAAATTAATAAATGTAGAGAATGTTACTTAAATAATTTTTTAGGTGATAATTTAGTTGGGAGATGTTCAAATAAAAAGGTGTACGTCATTCTTAAATCATTATTCGTGTTTGCTATTCCTCAAACCATCATTCGAGTACGATTTTCTCGAATTCTGGTTGAAATTGAATTCAAAATTGATTAATATGTCTAGTTTATTTTATCAATCACACTTTCATCGAAATAATTCGACAGAGTATACAGTGCAATTTTGAAACTTTTATCGCTGATTTCGAGAGGTATTTGCGCTCTCACACTTGACAAAATATTTTCTTACGATGTAAATGCACCCATGCATCCCTATTTAGCCCCGCCAGCATGCAAATAAAGGACAGCTTGAATTATGATACGAGAGGATGCATCATGAATTTATGTTCCATATGCTCGACACAACGCTGTTTTCTAAAGAAATTGTCTGATATAAATTGGACCCTTTAGATTGTCGAGGTTCCAGAACTGGATTATGCTAATGTTATTTAGGTACTGTGTAGAATGCATTTTACAAATAATATTCTTATCACAGTCCTTCATCTTTACAATACTTTCTGTCGCACATTCATTAACTGTGTCGTATAATGCCTTAAATTTAATGTAGATTAAACGAAACTTAATATGTTAAGCACACGTTAAAGCTTCCAGGCAATCACAGAAGAATACTCCAAGCTATCTAAAGAATATATGATCATTCCTTGAAAACTCGAAATACGAAACTCCATTTCTAATTTCCACTTTTCATCTAAAATTAATCATTCTAACAGTCAATATCAAAGCACATACACTGCCGTTCATAAATATTAGGACACCTGCTGCATTTTCACAAAATGTGATATTTTGTACAAATTTAATATTTTCCACTGCTTTTATTTTCTGGTTTTAATTTGAAATACCAAATACAGTAAAATTTGTTAGAATCCTTCAATAAGTTTGCAACGTTTTTAACAATTCTTCCACACGGAGTAAGTGTCCTAATATTTACGAACAGCAATGTATGCCTGTGCAGTTCCCCAATTGCGAAGAAAATTAACAAACGAAATTAAATAAAACTGTATCACGAAGCTTCTCATTTCCTCTAGCAATGAACAGTCCAGTTGACCACGAAAAGGCCCAACAACTTGTATAGCCAGAAGGTACGCGTTCCGTTCACCAGAAATAAATACACGGTGGAAAGAAAATCATGCTGGCTGAAAACGGTGGTATATTTCGTATGGAGTAACTTTTCAGCTTTCTCGCGATGTAAAAAGTTCGACAAATGCTTTTTCTGTCGAAGGCCATGACTGAAGTTTCTATGCATAAGCGTTTCACTACCTTACTCGTTTCATTCACACGTTAACGCAACGTATTTAACTCGCATCCGCCAGTGCATCGATATGCCATTTGTTTTCTGACAACGTCCTACGTGTTGCGCGTTTCCCGTGGCTCCACGAAGTTCAAACACGCTTGTGTAAACGCTGCTAATACACTCGAAAATACCCTTGCTTTTATGGGAATTCAACGTTGCATTCACTGCTTACAGTGGTTATAAAAATTGTTCTGTCGGATAGCTTGGCAGAACAATTAGGGAGGTAATTTTAGTACTTGCAATTTCAAAATACTATTTGGTAACTGCCTGAGCGCTGGTAGAGGTTAAGGGCGACACCACTGTGACGGCCGGAAAAATAAGCCATTTTTAAGAATTTTTTTCCGGAATAATTCATAGTTTTCATATAAAATTTTTATTACCTACCTTTAGTACAATGTCTTAAGAGACTATGCAAAAAAAAATGAGTAGAAAGACATGCGTAAATTGTAATATATTAATTAATCTTCTAGACCCCTCACGCGCGCTGGTAGGGTGTGTAACTATGGAACAGAAGGTCCGAAAGCAAATTTCATTATTTTTTTATAAACTATATGAGTGTAGTTTCCGTTGCACGTACCGATTTCTTATACAAATTATTTTTGTAAAAATGGTGCGCTTTAGAAGAAAAGTTTTAAAAATCCGCGAATAAGATGAACAGTTTTTCAAGTGTATTTGAAAAAATTTGTTTTCGCTCAAAGAATCTGTACGTGCAACCGAAACTACACTCATATAGTTTACAAAAAAAATGAAATTTGATGTCGGACCTGCTGTTCCATAGTTACACATCCTAACAGCGCGCGTGAGGGGTCTAGAAGATTAATTAATACATTAAAATGAATGCATATTGTTCTACTCATTTTTTTGTATAGTCTCTTAAGACATTGTACTAAAGGTAGGTAATAAAAATTTTATATGAAAACTGTAGATTATTTGTGAAAAAAATTCTTAAGAATGGCTCATTTTTCCGGCCGTCACAGTGGCGTTCCCCCTTAAGTGAATTTAAAAATCAGGGTTTTTTATGTCAGACGTTACGATGACTCACGATTGATACTTTATTTAGATAAATGAATCCACAGAAATGTCTCCTATGAAGAAAGAGGTGAGTTTTCTGAAATATGGGTTCCATAGAAAAATGGCGAACACGGTAGAAAAGGCACCAAATAAGAAGCTTAAAACTCTGGAAGACCCCACGAAAATATTTCATTTCACACAGCTTTCCTTACCTCGATGAGAAAAATGATTGACTAAAGAGATGAACGCGTCGAAAATTTTTGGGCAATAATGGGATAATGGACGAGGCCACATTCGAGTCGACCCAAATTCTGTTCGCAAACGTGTACAAATTTAAAAGCTAATTTCCTACGAAAGGGGTAGAGATTACACGTTGTTCCAATTGAAACCAGCCAGCTCCTCACCACCCCGAAGCGAGGGGGCATGAATGGAAGTGTGGGACGTTGCGTTGCAGCGCGGAAGCGGATGAATAATATCGCGTATTAAAATCACCCCAGACTCAAGCCAGCCAAGTCTCCACCCTTCCCCCTCGAGCACGACGTCTGGCGATCGATGCGCTTCTTGACACCCTGTATGCACCGACAACCGGAGGTAACGCGTGGGTGGGCGTCTCGCAACGAGCCACCGAGGCCTCAGCGTCTCGACAAAGTCGAGAGGAGGCTGTGTGCACGGATTCTTTGCCCAAAAACAATCTCGACGTTGAGTCAGAGCCCTGTTTGGAAGGTGGGACGAACGGGCCTAAATAGTCACCTCGACTATTTAAACACAAACGAGCTGTGGCGGTGCCAGGTAACTACTTTGCATCGTGCAACGTTGGAGGTATTAGAAGTCCCACCATCGCTCTTCATATTCTGTTAAAAAGTCCGGTACATCAAAGGATCGCAAGAAGGACCATTATAAATGCAGGACCTTTAATTCGAATATTTCAGAACCTGTTCGAGTGCACAGCTTTTGGCTTATCGAAGGCATAGTGTAATCAAGTATGCACAGGTCAGTATGAACATACTCAAAAGGGAATTGCAAGCCTGCAAACCAGCTGTTCGCCGTGGTATTTAATAATTAGACGCGCATAGGGAAGGAATGTTGATGAAGGAATGCACTGTGTCCCTGATCATGGTGATACCCTCCCCTCCACTAATTTGTACACCTCAAACGTCTCCTGTATATTACTCTTTTTTCCCCCCTTCGAGAGCCAGCTTCGATTACTAGACGTTTATTAATATTCTCCGTCAATTGGTATCGAGCTGCAACCATTCGACCACAGGCTGAACAGAACTGAACCAGGCTTATCGAGCAATTTCAGAGCAAACGTTCGATCGCGATAAGGGCGATAAAAGAGGCGGGTAAAAGCGTGTAATTCCAGCAGATTTTAATGAACACACACTGTGGAGCAACGCGATGCTTCGTTGTGCCCCCAGATTCTGGACGACGAGAAGTTTTATCGAGAATGCGCGCGAAGCAGAGGCCCGTGGAACATGGGAGATGAACCGAGAGGGAGGAGAGAAATTAGACAAAAAGGGAAAAACGTTGGTTGAATATTCAGGATGGCGAGAGAAGGCGAGCAAGAAGAGAATGTTAGGAGAGGAAGCGAGAAGCAAGGCTGTCGAGGAAATGAAACGCTGAAGATGAAGTGGGGGAGCGGCCGCGAAGGTCTAAAGCGAACGAATAAGAAAAAAGGTGTGACAAGATAATGAAGAACACAAAACTATGGCCCAGGGTCTTAAAAAAGACGAAAATGTAATGGGCGCATAAATATTCATGGCTTCGTTGCAGAGAGGGCACGCGGAGACGAAGAAACACGAGCGAGGAGGATCAGAGCAATACGACGGAGAAGGGAGCGTAGAGGGGCGAAATTGAAAATGGGGTAAAGGACTTCAATGGGGGTGAGGCGATGGAAATGATACACGAGAGATAAGTGTTGAAATGAACAACCTGTGGATGAGATTACAAAAGAGGGATGCGATAAATAAAATAGAAGACCATCAGCAGATTGGTAGGGAAAAATGGAGCACCGTGGCAAAATAAGTAAAATATGAAATTGTAGGTAGAATATCGTTGATATAAGTGTACAATATAAATACAAGAATTGTTTGTTGAGGTGTGATCGCATCAAATCACTATGGGTCATTTTTAGGATTTTATTTAAAAAAACAAAAAGACACGTTATAGTGTTAAAAAACTTTTTAGGCTGTATTTGTACATCATTGAAGATAATAAAAATATATTTTTGCATATTTTATCTAATACAGCTGACTGTTAGTGGCTGTAATTGTCCTAGTGATACAAACAATCTGCGGAATTTATAACGCCTTATAGTTTATAAGATTGTTCATCGAATCATCTATGGTCATAGGAAAATATTGTAATCTCGTATTTTGGCAAACGTTTGAACTACAAATTTAAAAAAAATCGAGTAATTTTGCGCACGAAAATGTTTATAAAATGAAGATGATTAGTCGAAAAGTTACAGCCTAAAACGTTTTTTAACACTATGACGTTTACTTTTTTTTAAATTAAATCCTAAAAATGATCTACTGTTGGAGTGATTTGATGGAAAGATACTCTTAATGTAAAAGGAATGAGTTATTGCGAGAAAATAAGTCGAGAATGTGAAATGTTGGTGCAGCAAATTTTGGCGATTTGTTGAATGAAAATTTGAAAATTATTAGATTCCTGAGTGAAAGAACGAATTGTAAGGATGTGTTGTATTATTTTCAACCATGCCACTGCATTCATTTATAAATGCAAATAAAGAATCACAAAACGAGAGTCTATCCCATAAATATTCAAACTCAATTTTCTCGAAGACTACGTTCCGTGCTGAAAGGACAATTAATCTACGCTTTCAACTAATTCTCCACAAGAAATTACCACTTTCTTGATTCTACCATAAGCTACACCGATCTCTAAAACATTTACCAGTTCTCGTAGCTGCAAGCTCCACGTGAAACGTGAAACAGAACACCATCCCCAGTTTCGCAACAGATTATGACTCGGCCGATTTCCGTTTTGAGTTTACACCGCTTCCTTGATGTATTCGAGGATCGTAAAACCATCCAAGGCGAGCATCACGATTCGCATTTCTTTCACAGCTCATTCGTAAACATTGAGAATCTCGAATTTATACAGACTCGCAAGATGTGACAGATTTACGTATTCGCGACTCATTTTTATTTGCGCGGAGTATCGTGCAATGTCGTCGAAATTTCAAAATAAATCGGGATGCAATGTCTAGATATTTTATTTGCTAAGAATTCTCAGCTGATTTCCATTGGGAAGAAGACAAATTTTTCGCATACTTAGTGTCTCATTTCACGGTTACCGTGTGGAGCTTTTATTTGCCAGGGGATATGCTGCCCGTATTATTATCAATATGATTCACATACTCGTGGTTACGTAGCCGTATGTGTAGACAGATGCGTCGTATGCAGATAGACCCGCGAAGGCCTACGAGGACTTTTCGCCTTTCGCGTCTCGTACGCACAAGCGACAGAAAAAAATACAGTGTCGAACATGGTAAATGGTTCATTGTTCTCGCGGGGAGACAATAACGCGTGGGCCTTTCGGCTCCGCGCTGACGAAATTCGTCGTCCAACAATGGAGTAAAAAAATTAAAAACATAGACGCTTCGGGACGCGATTGTTGTTGCTTTTCCTTTCTCGAAAGCATTTTCCTCCTGCGATGCACTATCGTAATACTCTTGCAGAAATAAATTTACGCCCACTAAATGCACTCTGTTTTTAAACTTGGACAAAGCATCGTGGCACAGAGACAGGGCGTAGCAGCTCGCTTACTATTACAAAAATTGAGTTACATGATTTTCTTTCATTGGTAATAAATTGTTCACGATTTGGAGTACTGTATAAATTTTTACCTATGCGTAAAGGAGGAATGATTTTACTGAATTTATTGAATCCATAAAATAGGGTGGATGTACCAGTAAATGAACACGTAAGTGAATGAACATTTTTTATTAAAACGAGTAAAATAAGTTATTAAAATAAGCGACTAATTAATTAGAGACTTCTTTTAATTTCTTGCTTCATATCCAAACAATTTTTGCCGCACGTGGAATCAACCGCGCTGCAAAGGTAATTTTATAATAGTGTTCATTAATTAACCTTAAGTGTTTATTTGCTATTTAGTGGTACGTTTACCTTGTAAAAGAAATTTTACTAGACCCTAATGCTAACGTTAACTCAACAACTAAGATATGTAGTCTTAGAAATTTGTATCCTAATACCTTAGATTTCTTGTACCGTTCGTACCACTTATTTAAGGAAAACTTGCTTAACTATTTTCTAATCAATGCACCCTACTGCCTAATTAAATTACTCCCTCCGCTGTTCGAGATTTATTTGTTATATAAGAAATATTGAACGATAACAGTGACTTCAACATTAAAGCTACGTGAAACTGTAACAATATTATAGCAAAATATGATAAAGCTATATTCAGGTTGTATGAAACAGAAATTTGCATAACTTCTTCCAGGGTGGAAAGATGAAAGAAACAAAATGCGAATAATATTGAAGAAAGTAGGATCCTCATCATCATCGATGAATACGAATAATATTGCCTATATATGAAGGAGTTGTAAAAGAAAGAAATTTTCTATGCGACTGCATAAGAGACACAGTAAACGAGGGATCCAGAGTACCTTGGCGAAAGTGCAAGGTTAAATCGAATAAGATCGTCCTCCTGCGCCGAATACTATTTAGACGCAATTACACCGTCGCTTGTGCGACACGCTTTCTTTATTGCAAAGATGTCAGTGCCATGCTGCGTAACGAAGGTCGTTTGTCAACACGGAATACACGTGCAATTTACAAATCACTCGTGATGTAATCATTTGTAGGTATTTCAGCGTCAATCAGTCACAGCAAATCCACGTATCCATTCGACAACAGATTGTAAATGAACTTATTTATCGCTCTTACTATGACAGAATGTATATATTTATTTTTTAAACATATATGTGTGGGACAGTTGAGTAATGACCATCGACAATGCCTTTTCTAAAATGTAATCTTTATACGATCGCATTGATAGTCTTATTGTTTATAAATATATACTGCTATATATATTTTATCTGATGTATTTGTTATACGTGAAACGTGTTGCAGTATTTACTCCAAAAATAGTTTAATCGTAAGTAAACAAACTTAACCAAGTTATAAGAGGCATTGTATGTATATACTTTCAGCTGTAGATGCTATTTGTTGTGCAAAAATAAGACGACCCCCCTCCACTAACTCCCATTTATATTCAATTTTTCCTTGTGTACATTTTGCAAGAAACGCAACAGATTTTCCGGATCAGAACGTATGAGATTATAAAATAATATAATATTCAAGGTAGCCTGAGAATTGTATTTTAGGGTCATTTTAACCTTTTGACGAATTTCAAATGGCTACTTAATTTTATATTTCCTAGTAAATAGTATTAAACATATGCAAGAGCAATAAGAGTTTCTTGAATACCAATTAGAAATATGGTACTAATTGTATTTTTTTAAATAATACTGTTTGATATAAGAAGGTATTTTGAGAGCTGTATAAAGTAATAACAGTATCATAAACTTATAAAAACGTAAATTCTCCTTATTCATTGAAAAAACTTATTTGTATCATACCAGATAAAAAATGTACATATACGAGTCGTACTTTTTGAAAAATCTACAATTATTAATATTCATAGTTTAAAAAGCAATTTATATCGTATATGTATTATCCCTTGCTTTATGACAATATGAATTATAATGAAAGCAATAAAGAGCACGCAGAAACCCCATTTCATCACGACTATCAATACTTAATGAGACCGAAAGGATTATAATATGTAGATTGATATTAACAGTAGAAGAATGGAAGTACTAAAACAGAATTTCGTCTCGTCTTTAAATACATTACCACAAACATAACAAAAATCTTCATGGCATAAATGGCCCCAGTTGCAAGTTCAAATAAAACAATCACAACCAAGAAAACCTCAAAATACCTTTACGTCACACAACGTGGGTCCAACGACGCTGAAAAGCCGCTCTCCGCAAGCTCCCGTCAAATTTACTGTTCACCGTCGAACGACGCAGAACAACGTGCCCACAGAAAGTCACTCGTGTCCCTCGATGTGCGTTCTTCGACCGCGTCGACTTCCAATAAAAAATACCGTCGTAGGCACGTTTCGTGGGGTCAGTTTCGAAATCTTAAATTTGACTGGCGAGCATGCCCCGGTCGAGAAAACTCGTTCGCCCTGTCATTCTTCTTCCTTTTCGAAGCCAATGCGCGAGAACAGCGCGCGTAGTTAAAAAAAAAACAAACGAACGGGACGTAGTAAACACCTCGCGTCCCTTAGGATCAACGATCGACACTGTTGACAGTCACGAGTCCAAGTCGCGACGAACGCGGACAAATCACTACTGTTCCTTTCGATTTGAGTCGTCGCCGCTCGTTTCTGTTTTTTAGCGGTAAAAGAAGAGGCACGGACGATGCGGTCACAATGGGAACGTGTTAGGACCCACGAGACACCACGGTCCGTCAGTCACGGCTCGACAGTCGGAGTACACTGCACGCCGAACGTCCCCGCCACGCGACTCTCAACTCGAAAGTGGAGCCGCGCAACATGGCAGCGCGCTGCCAGCCCTGCGATTGGCTCCTCGCCGCGGTCAGGTACTCCGACACTGTTATCGTGCGGCGAAACGCGGCGGGCTTCGAATGTTGTGGCGCGCTGAGAAATTGTTGATAACGAACCAGCCTGAATGAAATATGTCAAGTAGTAAACAGAGGAAAGGTTACTTTATTTTTTGTAATCATTGGGCCTGAGAAGAATATATACAGTGAGTAACGAAAATATTCGGACACTTTTTAAAATCACTTAACTTTTTTAAAATGAATCCAAACGACTTGAGAAGCTAGAAGGATTATTTTGCTAAGTGACGTGATTCGTCGTTTCGAAAAAGATTGCAATTGGTAGGATTTGCAAATAAAATAGTAAAGGTCGTTTTTTTTTGGCAATTCCGACTAATTGTAATTTTATTCTAAACGACGAATCACGTCACTTAGCAAATTAATCCTTCTAGCTTCTCAAACAAACTCAAGTCGTTTGGATTAATTTAAAAAAAGTTATGCACAAAAAGTTACTCACTGTACGTGCCGGTAATTATGAAAATGGTGTCAGGTGAAAATTTAAAAAATTGAATTTCGTCACTTATTTTGTAATGTAAGGAGATGTGATGTAACAGAGAGTAAGTGATGAATTCAATTTTTTTAAATTTTGGATTTACACCACTTTCGTAATCATCGGCACATATTTGAAGCGGTAAATAGAATAAAGGATATTTGTTTTCTATATCATTGGACATGGGAAAATATGTATTTGAAGCAGTAAATAGGAAATAAGATATTTTCGTTTCTCTTGTTCAATAACAAAAGAAACCTTAATAGGCGTTAATAAGCTAAATGAAATATGTGTTAAAAATATGAAGAGACTTCTACTAAATAAGAGGAAAATGAAAGAACTAAAGGAAGTCTTGGCATTCTTGGTGGTATTATTCATTGTTTCTTGTCAGCTGAAGAGTTGTAAACTCAAAGAACTCTCAAGCCTTACGTTTTATTTTATACAAAATAATATATCTTTATTTTAATATTAACGTCCACTTCTAAATCAGTGTTAAGTAATAATTCCTCATGCCTCACTTTATACTTTTGGTCACACTATCCATAAAAATCTACGCATATTATAAACACAGCTGTAAACCACAACATTCGCTCCTGAGAGTTGTTAGCATTTAAATTAACATTTTGCGTTCAAACAGCAGAACTATCAAACAGGTGCGCGCGCTCTACTTCGATATCCAGTTTCCTGAACTATTTTCTTTTCGTGTTGCTGCAAACTAGATCCTCTGGTCAACTTCATGCCATTTCTAGACACTTTATATTCTAGTTTTGAAAAACTTCAACCAAATCAATTCCGCGTATTCAATTTTTAAGGAAAACATATCATTACATGCTTTGCTTCTCAAAGATCATCTTTTCTATGCAAAGGAATGACTTGCAGTAAACATCAGAAAAAAGAATTCATACGAAACTAACGAACCATTGAAATAATTTTTAAAAACCAACAGGTATTGTAATTTCTTACAATTACATCGTCATCTGGCATCTGGAAGGATATTGTTCCCTTCACGATGCTCCTATTCTACTATAATTGGATATTTTTACTTACACTTTTTGTTTTATAATCTTAAAAGGTGATAGAATAAAGCTACAATCGTGCAAAATGATTCGTGCAATACTTGTTTCTTTTTTTAATTCCCGAAAATTGAATGTTTTTTCAGCCGTCACACTAGGAAGACCCCTTAATTACTTACTCTTTTATATCGAGCGGAGAAGTCGTGCAATTAAAATCCATTTTATCGACAAATCAAAGCCAATTGACGCCGGAATGAAAATTAGATTTTCGTGGAGAGAAGGGGAGCAATTAACGATCACGCGAATGAAGGCATCCCCTACGGCTGTCGACCCTGGAAGGAATGTAACTAACTGCAAATTTCCGGTAGGCTACATTCTAAGCGAAATGGACATACAGAATACAGATCCACACGTTCCAGTATATTCTGCCGCAGCTGAATTCTATAATCATCTCAGAACTATCATTTCAACAATCATAAACTATATAATCTGTTATTAGTTATTCATTATGCATTAATACTGAGATAGGTCTGTATTTAAAAAGCCTATATACTATGTGAATGGATATCAATTAATTTTAATAATATACATGTGCATTTATTTACACATAACTTATTTAAAGTGCCTGGAAAGGAATACCTTTTCCTCTAGGTAGCTTGTGGTAGTTGGAACGATATTTTCAAGCTGATTGTACATGATTGTTCAGGATCTCGTTCATTTCTGATTCCCTCTCGTGTTCTCTTCGTTTGCACCTTTCCTGATGACCCTATCACACGAGCACGTGTGTGCTCGCAAGGTCGTGTTGTTCTCGCCCCGTCCCTTTCGATGAATTGTGATGCCATACGCACAGTTATGCAAATTTTCTTGGCCAACCAAGCAAACGAGGAAATGCCTGTACGATTCGTGCCTCTAAAATGATAATACTGGGTGTTTCAGAACTACAGGTACGAATTTCACGTATTCTTTGTTTTCAACCGACTTCAAAAGGAGGAGGTTACTCAATTCGTCACGTATATTTCATTAGGTATGTATGTATGTTCACGCATAATTTTCGCATAGGTGCACCGATTTCGATGATTCTTTTTTTATTTGTAAGCGTATGGAGAGCCATGTTAATTTTTTTTATTGTTATCTAAATACTCCAGAATTATCTAGAATTCCAGTTTTAATGTATGTTTGCGCAAAACTTTGTAACCCGTGGACCGATTTGAAATTTGAATGACTCTTTCGTTGTCATATGGAGTATGTTCCCCAGTTGGTGCCATAATAAATGTTATTTAACCGACTTCAAGCGAAGGTAACTAAAAATTAAAAAATAAAGTACTTTTTAAAAAAGTAAAAAATCGACTTCAAAGGTACGCTAAAAAGAATAAAATATTTTCTTTTAAGTCCGTGCCAAAATGGAAACAAAATTAAATCAATATCTAAACCTTTATCAATTATAGTCCATTAGCACACTAACGCCCGGGAATTAGAGGGCGCAAAAATTTAGTGGCACGTCACACATCCAGCCGATTTAATTTTGCTTCTATTTTGACACCGACTAAAAAAAATTATTTTATTCTTTTTAGCGCAGTTTTGAAGTCGGTTTTTTACTTTTTTTTTTAAAGTTTATTATCTATTTAACTCCTTGACCTATGGAAGAGTCAGAAATAAGTTTTTCACGTGCATAATATTTATTTCGTTTCATATATTCGTGTCACACACGCACATGGCACACGAATATTGTAGAAAGACGTGCTAGACACATTATCTAAGCACAAAGAATTAATACTGGTTTCGTGTAATGCGATATTTTATTCTATTACCTATTTTTGAGGAAACAATAACACATTGGGGAAAATACGAAGATTATTTGCTAACAATCATAGGCATAATCAACATATAAAAATTGTAGAAGATGAACGGTGATAGATCACGATTTCAAAATTCACGAATGATAAGTGTATTACATTAACAAAATAATAGTTACACAATCATCAAGAAGTGGCAATACCGCTAAGTCTTTCGAGGATACAATCTTTTTTCCAGGGGATGGGAAATTCTTTCCTGCATTCGTTATCAATTATTTCTGCAAGAGCTACACGAAGATCATTAAAGAGACTGCAAAAAAAGGAACGACCCTGGATATGCAAGTTTCTTGACATGTGTACGTGCGTGATGCACTTCACGATGTGTAAATACAAGAACATCCTGCATTCACACTAGTTACACGGTTTATGTGCGTTCATTCGAACGAACGTAATCAGGAGGCTGTCATCGTCGAACGTCACCAAGAAGTATATTTTGCAACAGCCTCCGTGTTCGTATTAAACGGAGAAAATTTATTTGGCAGATTGGAATAATTGATCAAAGCACCGTACCAAGGTTCACGACTTCGCCTGGGAATCGGCTGCACTGCCTAGCGATACTTGAAATGCAAATCAGACCGCCGATACTTATCCCGTGCTTAATCGTAACTTCATTAAAGTTTTTGTTACTCTCCAGACACGGTTGAACGGTTTCCACGTTGGGTCTAAACTACGTTTATAGTTCTTGAACGTTCAGGAAAATGGTAACTCAGGTAGGCCTGGGATTATTAATTTTATGTACGATAAAGTCAAGAGTGAGTGGGGTATGAAAGGACCCAGGAAAGAAGAAGCAAGTAGTATTTTAGTGCAATATACAGATTTTATCTACTAACAGGATCCGTAAATGGACTAAGTAATGGAAACAGTATTTTACAAGTTAATGATGATTCATTAAGGGTGATTATAAAGAGGAATAATTTAATATGGATAATAAGGTAGTGGAATATAAAAAATGCTGGCAAATTCGCTATTTATTAAAATGAATACCGCTGAATTTATTTCAGAAAGTGTACATGCATATTTTTATGCAAGGGTTTTGTATTTAGATGAGTTATATTATGTTTTCGTGTAAAAGTATTTATTTATTGCAAAATAGCAACTGATTTCCCGAAATGGGTTTTTCGATCGCGGTTACCACGATTTTTCAAAAACCGCTTCTCCAATCTTTCTGAAACTTTGTAGGTTTCTTCTAGACATGCAAATCTAGTCTTTAATCGAAACATTTGTTTTTCCAATGCATAGTTTTTACTTTATAGATGAAAAATGAATGCTTTTTTTTCTACGAAAATCGATCATTTCACTTTAATATCCGTCATTTCGTCTCAGATTAATATTTCATAAAACGGAACGATTAAAGACTAGATAAACTATTGCACTAACTAAATCTTCTTCGTTTTTTTATTTCAGATAACCCAGCTCCGAATAATGTTGGTCACCGCGAAACGTATTTCTAAAAACAGCTTCCGGGAAATCAGTTGTAATTTTACAATAACTAAATACTTTTACACCAAAACATAATATAATAACCTGTTAAAGTGTCCCTCATCTGAATACAAAAACCTTTGCATAAAAATATGCATGTACTTTCTCAAATAAATTCCCAAAGAATCGTTCTTTTTCTACCTCCTGACTGCGAGTAACCCCTTAATAGGTACCATTTTATAATTTTCGGGTATACAATGTGCAATCTAACAGATAAGTAGCATGCAACGTAACCCAATTTAGTTTGAAGCAACACTCAGACCCTTCCAATACGCGGAATTCGACAACCAAGTATAAACTACCCATTAAGTCTATTTACAGATTTAACTCGCAGTAACACCTTGCCATTTTCGCCATACTTCGGATGAGAATTGGCAAGCTCGATCTTCGCTCTGTAATTCGAGGAAGGGAGATAGGAGAACCATCGATACCTAACCACACAGAGATATCGGTCCGATGAAAGAGCTGACCACAAGTGCCACAAGATTGTGGTAAATCGACGGGTGAACTACAGCCAGACAATGGACGCAAGATATTTATGCACTTGCGCATAGAATGCTACGACAAGGAAGACGCGAGGAGCAACACGATAAGATTCAATAGAACAACTGTAAACATGCGAATGCTCATGATAAACTGAAGGATTTCTATGAGAAATTTTTAATCTTCCCATTGTACAAAGCTCTACTTGATTGCTTCAAGATTTCTATTTGTTGTACACACAGTTATTTTCATTAATATTCAGACATAGCTGCACTTGTTATTTTGAATGGTACTTACATTACTGCGATTCAGTGTGTGACAGCAATTTTTTTTATGGAAATGATTTTTGGCAATATTGCGAAGAACAGTACCATCGATGTCCTTCTATTGAATCCAAAGCAAATATTCAAATAATAATGCAATGAAACGCTATTGTAATAGACGTTCTGTACCCGGACGTGTATAAATGACAGAAATTCCTCTGAATCCAGTTGCACGCGCCTAAATACAGGGTTAAGTTCCGATTTAGCACGCAACCGGAAGCTTCGCCAAACAATGCTTCCGAAAAAAAGGGCACAACAATGGAAAACAATGATGGCAGACGGTGCGTGCGATATACACTCACGCAAAGGAAGCTTTGCTCAGTATTTTCCAGTGGTTGTTCTCATTCCAACGATTTTCATAAAACTGTTTTATATACTTTATGCAGATTCGTCCCTCCAAGCATGACCTCTGAGTTTATTTGCCACCTCACCTCGCGTGGGAATATGAAATTCACTTTTCCGTTTCAATGGTATCTTTTATGCAAATTTAAAGAAACGCGAACAACAGAATTCGTGGGCAAAAAACTGGAATTCATCTTTTGGAGCCATTCCAGGAAATTAAAAATTTTATCTTCTGTATGTAGATTTGAATTGGATTAGCGCAATGTTGAACATACGTCAATGCGAAAATCGAATCAGGTGGTGGAGATAAAATATGAATTATTAAACATTCCATGGGTTTTCATTCCATTTAGAAAGTGAATATAAGAAAAGTTTCATTTGATTCTGGCTCACAGTAGCGTAATACAATCCACATTATCAACATCGCATAAATTACAACTTGATTGAAAGAACCGCACAAAATGATTTACGATGTAATGAAAATCGATAAGATTAATTATCTAAAGACTGAACTGCAAACGGCTGAAGAAACAATTTTAGGATTCAATAAGTTCACCTGACTGCATTTGAAACATGTCCTATCAAAACAATCTCGTTGAATTACAGTTATTTTGATCAAATCCAACGCGACGCGGTTCTCGTGACCTGTTCATCAATTTCTCCGTGTATCGTTCTCAGTCACGTGTGCGCACTTTCTGCAATTTGCCTGCCACCATTGAAGGAGCAAGTTTCTTTTATGTGGTCCAGCAACAAAGGCTGTGCCACACAAAGGTACACGCGACGCGAAAGCACTGTGAAAACGGATTGAGCGTTCCTTGGTGTTACATGTGCGTTAGGCTTTATACCCCGTGTGTACAACAAAGGGAAATTAATCTGCATTCTTTCTCTCGCGGTAAGCAAGATTATAACTGCTGTTTGCACCAGCGAAACTTGACGCGTCTCTGGGCGTCCAAAGCGATGTCAATGAATTTCGGAGTGCGTAATAGTTTGCGCGCCCTTTAACGTAATTGCAATTACCCAGATGGCAATTTAAAAATCATCCACTCTTTTAAATTCAAGCAAGACAACACGTGAGTGGATCTCCATTTCGCAACACTAATTTATAATATGCAAACTGAAAATATTTTTCAAGACTATCGCGAGGCGTGCTTTTCCATCCTTAATACAAACTCATTGAACTCAGAATGCAAGCTTCCAACAATCCACCATCGTTAGTAGTGATATCATTGGTAGCCATGCTGATTCAATAAATTCATAACAAATTCCCGACAGCAGTCCCATAGGGTACTTCATTACTCGCAACACTAATTGATTCTAATGCACCCATGTTTCATAATGCGCAACTCTACGTTAAATGATGACGTCGCAGCCTTCCTGAAGGCTGTTTAGGATCACGTTGGTGATCCTGATGCAGGTCCCAGTGGGCAATTTTGGGCTTGTATGGAGTCGCAACTCTAATTGGGAAACGCGATCAGTAAATGTCACTACACTAATTGAAAAGGACGAAGTTAATCCAGAAACTCTAATTCAAAGAACGCAATTGTTCATCAACGCAACGCTAATTCAAAAGAGGAAACTTGTAATTAATGACAAAGGGAATTACTGCATCAGGCAATGCTAAATCAAACAACGCAATCAGTCAATAGCGCAACTCTAATTCAAGAATGGAAAAGCAAGCAATACAACAAGACTACTACAAAAACAAATTTAAAATATGAATAAAACTTCAAAGCCACCGCGTTCATTTATTCGTAACGCTAATTGAAATCGCTATTTTCCCAACATCCTTGGGTGGATGTCGATGGGCCTGCGTACTTACAGCTAGCCAAAAACTACTATAGCAACTACAGGCGAGCATAATGACAAAATAATACAAAAATGACCCTGCATCTGAGGATGCAGAAATCTTTCAACAGATCGCATGATGTGGCCTTTTCTCTGGTCGAGATATCTTCGGCTCTCTAGCCACTTCTGTCTTCGGGCATTACCAATGCCTTCTACGTAGCTGTGTGTACATACAACCTCTGGCAAAAAGTTTCCGATCAGACGCCCTAATACGAAATTTACCAAAGACATTCATGTTTTAGAACTACAAAATATTATTATATATAGTTAAAAGTGATGGGAAACTAAGAGGGGCATAGTATACGGTAAAAAACAACAAAATAACACAAAATTCCATTTATTATCGAAGAGACACAAGAGAAAACACAAAATGTTACATGGAAAAATGTTTCCGATTGGTAGAAATTTTGGAAAAAAGTTTCCGATCAAATTTGTCAATTTAAATTTGAGGAAATTATTTTAGGTACCTTAATATTTTGTTATGTTCCCACGTGTACGTATGACGGCTTTAACACGTTGCGGCATAGAATGATAAGATTTTTACAATCCGTAGGTTAAATTTCTTCCCACGATAATCTAATAGCTCGTCGAAGTTCTTCCTTGTTTTGTGGCTTTTTTCGCGAATAAGTTTTTTCAATTTTGCCCATAAATTTTCAATAGGGTTGAGATCGGGACTATTTGCTGGCCATGTCATTGTTTTAATGCCGTTCTGTCGCGTGTAGCTTTTTACTGCTGTACTGCGATGACAGCTGGCATTATCATCTTGAAAAATGAAATTTGAAGATTCTCCAAACCAGTCTTCTATACTTGGAATTAAAAAATGTTCTAGAACATGAATATATGTTTCCGAATTAACATTCTGATAAAGAATGCATAATTTTCCCACTCCTTTCTCCGTCATACAGCTCCAAATCATATAAGGTTGTGGATATTTCTGTTTAAAATTTAAGCAATCTTCGTGAAACTTTTCATCGGATCTTCGCCAAACAAATGTACCTGCATCATCTCCTGCCCCAATACATACATGTGACTCATCGCTGAATATCACTTTAGACCAGTCGTGCACTGTCCAATTTGCACGTTCCTTACACCATTTTAAGCGTTCCTTCTTATGCTTTTTTGTAAGCAAAGGTTTTGATTTAGCCTTTCGAAATGAAAATCCCATCTCATTTAATCGATTTCTGACAGTACGGTCAGAAACGTTTTGTGCCCACTGATTATTTATCTCTTTCGATGTTGCTCGTCTCATATTTGTGACAATTGTTCGCAATTTTCTATCGTTTCGTCTAGTTGTTGCACGAGGACGGCCACATCGTTTTCAGTTAGTTACATTACCCGTTTCCTTATACTTCCTTCTTAAATCACTAATAGTGCTTTGGCTGCACCCTATGATTTCTGCGACTCTTCTTTGACTAATTCCTTGCGTGAGAAGCTCAATTATTCTTAACTTTATATTTTTTGAATACAGCTGGCGTGATGGCATATTGCACACTTTTGACTCGCGTGTGTACTGAATGAAATAGTACTACTAGCTAACTGATATCTCAGAGGCGAACTTCTGTTTACATCATTGCGGTCTCCTCTTGTGTTTATACTTGTCGTCCACGCTTCATACATTCATGGAGCTAATTATTCGAGCCATGATCGGAAACTTTTTTCCAGGGTTTCTAACAATCGGAAACTTTTTTCCATGTAACATTTTGAGTTTTCCCTTGTTTCTCTTTGGTAGTAAATGGAATTTTGTGTTATTTTGTTGTTTTTTACTGTATACTATGCCCCTCTTAGTTTCCCATCACTTTTAACTATATATAATAATATTTTGTAGTTTTAAAACATGAATGTCTTTAGTAAATTTCGTATCAGTGCGTCTGATCGGAAACTTTTTGCCAGAGGTTGTATTATTATCCTGGAAGACGTTCCCCTTGTACAAGGCCCGCTGCACACATCCGATTTTTTCACGTGCGGCGATGGTACGGCAATGTAATTGCGGTTGGAAGTACTATAAATTAAATTAGGCAATGTACATTTATTTGCGGCGACGGACGTCCATGTTGCGTGCAATGTTTACCGCAGTTCGCTAGGAAAACGTATGATCGTCGCAATCGCATATACGGTCTTTCAGTACACAATAACCGATACGGTCAATGTACACATCCGTTATTTCACCGCAAAATGGTTGAAAACACTCATTCGAAAATAATTACTGAATTTTTCTGAATTTTCTCTGAAATCAGCAAAAGATGATGAAAATCTACCTCGTCAATAGCGTCTTCTTTTTTGAAAAGAAAATATTTGTATACAAAATAGGCAAAAATTGTACGCTTCTTTTGATATACATCCATTTTCGATAGCAGCAGAAAACGCACTGACCATGATTTCTTCCGGCAACAAGCAGTTGCCGCACGTCTAACAAATGCATGTGTACTCCTTTTGCCTGAACCGTAGTTCCGGCAACGCAAAAGCACTGCACGTTAAAAAAATCGGATGTGTGCAGCGGGCCTAAGGTGGAATCTGACAGCACGTGAATCAGCGAGCTTTGCGCGCGGATCGCCGAGCCACGTGAGAACTCTCATGGCTCGCCGACTCGCGATATTAAAAAAGGGAAGTTTAATGCAATATTCACAATAGTTTTTTAAAAAAAAATCATACTAACTTTTGGGGGCTTTTACGCGAAAATCCCCCTTAAGTAAAAATTAAACTTATGCACCTTATACAAAAGTATAATATACAGGTTGTATCGAATGAAGTTCATTTTGAAAAAATCCGTTAGAAGCATTATTTTTTCATGTGAAAATTATCTTATTCTAAAGTTTCATATAGCTAAAGATTTTGTACATGCTTGCCGAGTACTCGGTTGTTTAAAAAAAAGCTGAGTACGTATATAAAATTATCAAGCACCGCATTACCCGAAATAATCGAGCTACCCGACACAATCGGGCTACACGACACAGTTGGACTACCCGAAGGCCCGTATGTTTCGGGCCCCCGGCCGAACCCGCCCGACTTTACCCGACCCGACTCATGCCCGAAAAGTCGGGTACCCGCACACCCCTTCAGGTTACCCGGTCAAGCAAATTACTTTTACACGACTTGAAAGAAAACAAGAATGATTAGAATGGAGTATTTTTGCAGGAATTCGCGTGGTCAATTTCCGTGTGCATGTGACATGCTCTGGTAACAAGGGGTTAAGGTGCGAAAAACTCTATTTTGACTTTCTCACGTTTTTTTATAGGCAAAAGCAACGTCTCTTTGCAATGAGACCAACCCCAATTTCTTAGAATACCCCAATTGACTTCGCAATTTACAATTGAAATCGTGTATCAATAATGAAAGTAAACAACTATTTGTTACATTAATAAAAATTGAAAAACATATTTAAGAAATGAGAAAATAAACTATTCTTTTTTTAAAGAGGTAGAAGGGGTGTCTTCTTTCACGCTTTTCTTCTTCAGGGCCTGTTAGGGTCTGGGAGCAACAGAATCCGAGTGCATAACTTTAAACGTGTTTATCTCGAAAAGTCGTTTTCGCACATTAGCCTCTTTTTACCACAACGCGTCACATATTTACAATTTAAATACAAAAGCTCATTTCAACGGTGTGATTTGCAATTTCGCATGAAAAGACGATTAAGAAGAGCAGAGGAGTACATGAAGAAAACACGTAGACCGTATATCTACGAATCTAAGCGGGCGTATACAACTCGATGCCCACGTTGCACCGTTATATACGGAAATTATCATTCCACGTGTCTATAAATATTATCGAGGTGATGCCTCAAACTGGTTTAAGGTATTTGGTGCGAGACACAAAACACAGTCATGGTCCAGCACAGCTGCAGGATCAACCGGTTTCCCCTGATTACACACGATTGAGATGTGTAGCCAATGACTATAGCGTAAATACGTAACAAGCTTCATTAAAACAAAACTTCGCTTACACGTATAATTCCAAAATAGTCGAATTATCATTATCCGAATTAACATCCATTAATGATCATAAATAAGCTTGTTCATACAATTTAATTCCCCTCACCTTTACTTGACATTACATCGTGTATAGTGGTATTTCCCCTTCAGATTTATTCATAAATAAAATACATAAATGAAATTACTCAGAAAAGAGAGCTTTGTACGAAAATCTTTCCTGCTCAACGTTGATATACAGCCAGTCCCAAATATGGACGCGCAGGCGCCACAGACTAATGTGATGCACTTTTAAAATAGAATGGGTGGGAGAATGAATGCGTCATTGATGATACCATAAATGCGCGTGTGTAGGAATACGGCTGTGTAGCGTATCTCATTGTAGTGAAACGTGGTCAGCTGTCGATCACGCCCGCACGACCGTTACGAGTGATTCTTGTCACTTGAAACTGTCCGGTGCATCGACCGATCAATTTACATATTGCAAATTAATCTCTTATCATAGAACTGAACTACTAAGTGCCTTTATACACCATGGTAAGTGAAGAATTGACTTTCTTTAGTAGAGGTTACAGTCAGGGTGGTCACCTCTGGCCCTAAGTAAGGGACGTCAAGCATAGCAAAGGGAATATAAAATAATATCACATACGATCACGTCCACCTAGGTTTTCTACAGAAGAAAGATATTCAAAAGTATTCTCTGCGTAGCCCCTGTATCATGGATTCGTATAACCTAAGTTTTCTTAACGCAGCAAGACCCTAACGAGGACACACAATGGAACGATATCCTCAGGAGTAAAGGAATTATACCTGAGAAGGAGAAGGAAGTCACCGAAGACCAAATACTGGACATTGTGGAGAACACTATAAACGAGAAAACTGGGCGTGGTACTTAAACGATTATCTCAGTCACACGGTATTACCGCAGGGATCTCAATCAGAATCTCAGTTAAATCATCGCTACTTTCTTTCTGTTCGAAGCTGCTACTGATTTGGAAAATAAAACTTTGGACGAACTGGATGAATTAGAAGACGAAGAGGACGAGAAAGTCCTAATGGAATATCGGCGTAAGAGAATATCGGAAATACAGGAATTGGCTATTAAATCTAAGTACGGCGAAGTTAAAGAAATATCAGGAGAAGATTATGTTCAGGAAGTAAACAATGCTGGAGAAGATATTTGGGTTGTTCTTCATTTGTATAAATCCGGGTACAGCATTGACATATTAGAGAAAAACAAAATGTACTAAAGGAAGTCTGTCTTATTTTAATTGTTCTTTCAGCATCCCACTTTGTACGCTCATAAATCAGTACTTGGCTAAAATAGCAAAGAAATTTCCAACAACAAAGTTTCTGAAAAGCATTTCCACCACTTGCATTCCCAAGTGGCCAGACAGCAACCTTCCTACAATTTTTATCTACCATAATGGAAAGATGGTGAAACAAATTATTGGACCAGTGGAATTAAGGGGCATGAAACTAACAGAAGCTGGTACGTATCATTATGAATTTGTCGCACACTCAATACTTGTCATTCGTCTACTCGAAATACATTACTCGCATTTACGTGAGAATTCATGCAAGTTGTTACACTGTCATAGAACTGGAATGGATGTTGGGGCAAACGGAAGCTGTGCCAACAAAAATCACCGAAGATCCGCGTCCAAAAGTCAGGGACGTACTGTTTTCTACGCTAAGGCCTGGTAACGATGATGTGGCTGACGATAATGATTGGTAATTGCAATTACGCTAAGTAATTACGCAAACAAGTATTCAATTATTACAAAGCACAAAGAATTTTATTTATTTTATCACTGTTATCACACATTCGTCATCTTTTGTTATCCTTGAAATTTTATTATTACACAATTATGCTATCGCAATAAAGTATTTTATTACCATATCGATTTTCAAATTACATTTTCCACCACGTCTTTGAAACCACTACATTACATTATGTTCTTCTAATATTATTACTGCGTGTAACAATCAACATAACGGATAACCACACCTGCACAAAAACAATATAATTGTAATTCAACGTACTTACAGCAGCCGATTTTTTCGATTTTACTTTTTTTGTAAAGGCTGATACAGACACGTCGAGTAATTTAGTCGAGTGGCGAGTAATTTAATAATTTATCATTGTTTTACTAAACTACTTGACTAAATTTTAGTGTCCAAACACGTTAATTTAGTGATTTACCATTGTTTTAGTGAACTACTCGACTAAACTTTAGTGTCCACACACGGTAAATTACTAAATTACTCGCTATTCGACTAAATTACTCGACGTGTCTGAACCAGCCTTTAAGGGTCGCAAACGCTAATGATTCGAAACGATCGAAACTCGTTACAACTACATATACCGGAAGTTCATAAGGAAACATAAAGATCCATTTCGATTTGTTGCTTGTATAAATACACAGCACTGTTTTATTCAATTGCTTCTCTATTAAATATTATATTTAACTTTGTCTATATCCGTCGAAATTATTACGTTTCAATTGACCCGCGTAATTTCGATAGTCTCGAGCGAGCAATTCAAAAATTTACCGGGCGAAATAAAAATGATGATTTAAAACGATTCTTAAATAGCATTTACCAGGCGCCAATGCGTGGATGCTTATTTCCAATCGTGGGACTGGCCTGTCGTTTCTTACAGATGTTTACATTATGTGCTGTTCAAGGACTTCTCGGATTTCGTTCCCCTTTATCTAAAACATAACCCATGGGTCCCTTCGTGATGTCGCGCAGAGCAGTTTACTTTGTTTCGTCGCTGGCTACGTAACGCATGGTTACGCGGTGGTCGTGAAGTCGAAATTTCAAATTTTCACACTTGCACGGCGAACGTTTTGAAAACCTTTGCATACAGATGTTTCGTACGCATTTAATTTCTCACGCTAGTTGCATTATTTCTGCGGTTTCGTTACATTAATCGCGAAGAATTGTGGGAAGAGTGACAACATTGAAATGTCGTGTGACGGTTGAGTATTCATCAAGGAAGCTAGGTAAGCTCGCATGTGAAGCCTGTAATTAAAATTGCGGTTGTATAATAAAAGGAATCGATTGTTCATTGACACAACTGATTTGTATTATTATATTATAAGGATACTGACGACTTTTCTGTTTTTAATACTTTGCAATTGGTTTTAATGTTCCGTTTTTACTTTTCTTCTGATGAAGCAAATGATTTAATATGATATCAAGCACTGTAGTTATTCTATGTACTATAAATTATTTAAATTTATTTGATATAGTTATAAGTATAGGAGAGTTAGACTTGTTTTTTAATTATTCCTTTTTATGTTATATTTTGTAGCTGTAATGAACAATACAAAGTTCAAGTAAATTAAAATAAAGGATTAATAATTAGAATATGCAAGAAGCAAAAATAAGAATGTTAGATGAACCAAGTAGTTTCAATACTTCTGATTGGAATATTAATTCTTTCAATTTGGAATATGAAAATTTAAACAATATTTATTCAGAAAGAGTATACTTGGCTGCAATGGATAATGAAATGCAAAGTTGCCTTGAAGAAGTTAATGCGATAGAAGAGAGATGTGGATTTGAAATGCTAAATAACACTCAGATTGTCAATACAGATCATAATGAAGTTGTTAAGCAACAGAAATGTACCGCTAATAAAATTTCTACTCGTACGGTTCCTAATATTCTGAAAAATAATTTAAAATCCCACAGAGCTTCTCAAGTAGCTCCAACAGAAACAGACATAGTCCACAATAGCACTGAAACAAGTGTACAGTTCTTGACAAATTCTATTGTAAAGCCCAGTAGCTCTCTTCTTAAACATGAATCTATCAAGAAAGAAAGTAAATGTAAACGACTGTCGCACAGGAGGAAACAAGAACATAAGTATACCGGTACATGGCAAAATTTGCCTAATTGGAATATGTATTCCCGGCTCGATGAGGAAAATGAAGTTTTAAATACAAGCTTATGTACGTTACCTGATGTAGAAACTTCTAAACGAGGGAAGAAATTAAAGCGGCACGTTAAAAAACGAAATCGGAAACATAAAATGTCTGTTCTAAAAAGTGAACAGAACAAAGATTCGTTGCCTCCAATATCACGTGACTTATCCGTGGACTTTGTTTCTGAGTCTCACACTTTCCTTTTGTCACAAGAGATTGAACCTAAAGACTTGCAAGATCCGATTGATTTTACAAGCAATGAAATATTTAGTGAATATAACTATGAATGTCATGGTACGAGTAAGTTAGATTGCTTCGCAGAATGTATAATGGTTTCCGATGAAACATGTAACGCTTTAAGTATAATCCATGAGAATGATTTTCATGAGAAGTGTTATGATATCAATGGTAATGAGATTGATGTACAGAAACCAGCACGTTGCTCTTCGATACATAACGAACAGAATGAAGAAGACCTTTTAACAAGCCAAATTTTAATATCTTCAGAATACTGGAGCGAAGATGTACCAGTTCTCTGTGTTAAAAATCCAAACTGTTCGTCTAATCTTTGCTGTGGGTACTGTCAGGAAGACTGTGTTTCGAACTGGATAACAACCAGTGGAGCACAGAACATTACTTTTACGAAGAACAAAGTTTTAACAGAAACTCTTAATGAGAATTTAATTAACGAGTGCAGTAACACAGACCATCAGATCCATTTCAGGAGGTCAGATTTACATGCTACATGGAGTGATGAACACTCAACCGATGATTCTTTGAAAGAAGAGAACGCTGACAACAATTCGATAACAGTTGACGCTGAAGTTTATCCGGAATGCGCGTTCGAAAATAATATTGAATTACCATTGTTTGATTTAACAACTACGTATAATGAAGACGATGTCGAGGAATATATATTGGAAGAATCAACAAGCACGGTGGAAGGAAGAGAATATGAGCTGCTTGATGATAATAATGATATTTCATTACTTGAGTCCGATCCCGATTTGCTTTTATATATTTCTGAAGAGGAAATGGAAAATGCTTATATCATAGATACTTCGCAAGCTGAGACGAATAAACAGTATAATACGAACAACGAAGAGTAAGTAACTCACGTATAATACGTTCACACGCAGGAAGATGAATTTCTTCATTCTTCTTGCAAATTTTTATAACGTTATCAAGGGCGTCCGTGGACTTTTTTCCAGGAGGTGGCAACTTTGGGGTGACGGTGGTGAGACATATAGTAATGAAAAAACGAGAAGCCCGTTTGCTTTTTTGAATTCATTTTGTAGTGCCAATTTAATTAAAAATTTAAATCCGAAATTTAGAAATATTCACTTTTTTAGTATAAACTTAATAAAGATGAGTTTTAAAAAATAAGCGATTTTTTTCTCAAAAGCCAGGGGGGGTAACTGCCCCTTTTGCACCCCCCCCCCCCGGACGCCCATGAACGTTATTATTGTATATACATGTAACGTTGTTAAAATACTTATCTGGTTTTCTTCATTTTCCTTCTGTAATAGAAATGGTCAATTATTTTTAATTTTCGAACTGTATAGGTATAACTTTATAATAAAATGTGCATTAGAGTCATTTGTGTTTGAGCAATTTCTTTCGTGTTTACAAAGCTATGAATGGTCTAAAAATATTTTGTTTATGCCTCCAATTAGTTTCCTGTAAATACTTTCTTTGGTTTCGTTATATGCCGATAGTTTTTATAAAATTGAGACGTCGTGTTTATCTATCATAAGTAGCTTCTTTCTAAAACTGAAATATAATACATAGACTAGGAAACTTGCTTTAGAAGATACGAATATTCACCATTTTTTAAATTTCATTCATGAAGAAACTTCTGTATATTCGTTGAAACCGTCTTTTATTTAAAAAATTTTATTCTTTATTATTAGACTTTAAGAAAAGTTACAATCGTACATTATTCTATGAATTACAATGAAAAGAAAAAATTGAATAGACACAAACGATACCTGTACAGTTCTCAGAGTGAAATTAGGGGGATGAAATTGTATATAGTGGCATAATTATAGTGGTGCAAGGAATGTCTCCGGTAGAAATAAAAGAAGTAACATTACTCAAGTCTGGACACAGATTTTATGGAAATATACGTGTATTATTTTATTAGGTCAGTGCGAAAATTCGTCCGCTTACTGTTAACTGTACAGAAATTTATTTTTTTTTATTAAAGGTTATAGATAGGCAAGGGAAATACTTGAATTAAAAAATAGGTAATCTATTTTTAATTTTAATAAAGACTTTCGTTTAATAAAGCGAACGAGATTTCGCACCGACCTAATATTATATCTCACAAATACATTTAATCTTTCCTTATGTTATTACACGAAGTGCTTAAAATACACCAATAGCAAATACACTCATTAGCTCCATTTTGGTTATCGCAGCAGTTATCGGGCTTACACACTCTTTTCATTAGTTATGTCACTGTACCACATATCCTAATTTTATTATCTCAGAAATATACAGGATACACCACATAACTTGATTATCTCTATTATTCTGGATGCCAGCTAACTTCGCCTCTGTGTCTACTAAAGCATGAAACAGAAAAATTATAGTGCTCCGTTTAACAAATTCAAAGTAACCGTGAAAACTTCGAAAACTGTACTGTAAACGATATTTAGCTCCTTAAAAACAAAAATGTCCAACATAAAAATAGTTGTATTGCTCCGCTAGCACTGAAAATGAGACGATCAGGCTTTGTGATTCAGCCTGTATGCAGCGAGCAGAATTTTCGTAATGCAAAACTGTTTCTCTACACATTTTTTGTGCCTCGTAAAGCATGAAACCCGCTTATAGATTCCAGTGCTTATTGTGTCCCCTAACATTCTCGAGTGCGCGTACGATGGCGATGCATCAGGCTGGAGCACACGGAGGTAATGTTAGATCTCATTCGTAGTAAATCGTAGCGTTCGTTACCGAATTTCTTTTCAGGTATGTACGCAATACTTTGCGAACGCTGCGGTAGGCTTTTCAATCGAAAATATCATTTCAATAGGCATTTTATTCATTGCGGTCGCTTGAAAGAACCTTACAAATGCGATATGTGCATGCGAAAGTATAGGTAAAAAGGAGAGACGACCGTCTTAAAGAATCTAGATCTTTTCAGGCGAGAAGTATGTGTGGTGACACTGATAGGAATTTCTTTTCAGACACAAGTCGTCCTTAGTTCAGCATTTAAAAATGTCGCATCACATTCATTATACTCGTAATCGCTCGACAACATTCGTTTGCAGCGTATGTAAAAAGATATACAGTAAATTCGGTGCCTTTGAGAACCACGTGAAACGTCATACAAACGAGTGGTAAGTTGAGCCCTGGCGACCAGAAAAGAGGAAGGGAATATCGGAGTTTGCAATATGTACTTTTCTATGATTTTTAGATATTTGGTGCGGAGTAGACGTAATACTCCATTACCACAATTAAACTTTTGGTATATGATAATTAAGTGAAAGTGTTTATTATAATTTTCGATTTACGTTTCTGCGGTTATTTTACGATATTACCTAGTTTAGACGCGACGTTTTTATAATATTGTATTAATATTACTCCAAGTAGCTTCAGTAGCGCTTAAGTTTTGTATAAATTTTAACAAAGAGTATCATGAATTATTTATGTATTTTGAAGAGTAGTGATTTATAGAATATGACGATTATTCCTCAAAATGGATTTAACTTTTGTCGTTTATTTACTTTTATATATTTTATTTTTCAATATATCTCGTTTCGTTATTAAGGTATAATATGTTCCTAAATATTTTTTATTGATTTTGACAAGTGAATGTGATTATAAAATGCAAATTATTTTATACGTAATTGATACGTAGAATATTAAAAATATACTTTTATAATAAAGTATGGTTATTTTGTTTAAACAAAGTATCACTACCTAAAGTTGCAAGCTGTTTTGAATATTTAAGTTTTTAACATCCTCGCGTTTCAGTTACGTATACAAAGTTGAAGTGTTCAGAACGTAAAGGGTTGTGCTGGTAAATCAGAGGTGTATCTATAATTTTATTTATACTTGATACAGATTTAAAAATATTTGTTGTACTAATATTAAGATAAAACAAATGTAAAACATGTAATAATTTAATCTACGCTTACATATAGTAAGAAATACAGTATTACAATTGAGTAGAAAAATTCGTACAGTGAACGAATGAATAAATAAAGAATAAGTATTATTTTCATTTAAACAAATACTTGTATTTCACTGATATTTTAATAAACATGTCTTTCTTGTAACAAGCTTCATCTTCATTTAAATACAGACAGAATTTTCTAGTAACCCTGACAAATAGCGTATAATATTTCATAATATTTTACACACTTTACAAGTTTGTGAAACTATTTTACTTGCAGCTATTAACAGAAAGAATTCGACAAATCTGAATTCTGCACGTTTCAGTATAATTCTAATACTACTTAGCCACAAGCAGCATGCACGTACGTATCTTCTCGTGCTAGCTCATTGTTGTCGAGTCAATTCTACCTTCGATAGTAGAATACTATATATCTGTTTTTAATTACTTTTTGAAAGCGACAATGTTCTACGGTTAAAAATGATTACTCATTAAATAATTCTTTTTACCCTAGCTCGATAAGGAGCAAAATTTCAACTTGTTATCGATTGTGATTTGAAGAATAATTTTAGTTTTTTTCTTCAAATCCAGCTGTATTAATATAGCGAGCAGCTTCGTGCTCCATTAGTTAGTATTAAATGTTTTTTGTCGCTGAAATATGGTTTAATTTTCTTACACCTTCTAATGATAACCATACTATTGTACACAGGGTGAGTCACCTAACTCTACCACCTTAATTTATTTGTAAAATTAAATTACAGCGTTCAATAATCATTCCAATTGCGGCGCACACAAAACAATAATTAGTACATTGCACGACCCCTTGATACTATACAACTTTTGTTGAAACAAGATTTTATTCATCGTTATTTATTTACAAGGAGAGTGAACAGCTACACCCTTGATAGTCTTTAGTAGTTGATCTCCAAATCATTAGACAAATTACTGATACCATCAGTAGCTTTTAAAGCAAAGTATTGCTATGATATTCCTTCCCAGAAAATTGATTTCCATTTTGAAAACTTTTTCAAACCCATCACACAATGGGAAAGTGTAAGGTATTATTTTTGTGACGAAAGTAGGGGAATTGCCATCCTTTGTAAATAAGCGATAGTGATTTTGTAACAAGACGTATGCAATTTAAAAAAACTAAATAAGTGACACAATAATGTAATTAGACATCCAATAGATCTCGCTTTATTTTTGCAGCCACAGCTGTTTCTAAATCTAATGCTTCCACGAATTAAACATATTAATATTTTTACTCCACGATCTCCACCGTGTTCTGTTTTCATGATTCAAAATCGTTTCCTGGTATTTTGCAATACGTATAAGATATAATCGCAATTAGCTATAGATGAATCATAACGATAAAGATTTTCCGGAAACAGTACCTAGACACTATCTCCACGAACCAGGCAAATAGAATAAAAATCAAAAACAGCCCTGACTGTCTCACGATTCCAGTCACGGTGTCGTTTCGCAAAATATCGTCGATCCGTCACTATTTACACGACGGCTTTCCTTCGTAAATTTTGAGAAGGTTCTGTTTCGTATACCTTAGAATTTGACGGTACGAATAGATAAAATACAATCCCGTCGTTTCCAATGACGCACGATGAAAAGACTTGATTGAAAAAATTGCGGATTAATCCTTCAGCTATAGAACACACGCCTCATTGTTCTCTTCATGCTAGAGAAGATTCACGTATTCCGAGGAACTCAAATGTGAGTTGGTAATGCCAAGCCAAGAAAATTCAAAGCATCACAACAAATCAAGTGAGCAAAACGAGATACTGCACCACCTACAGAGATCGTGGTTGAGGTGTTCAGTTTACCAAACCACCCCTTTTCCTATACTTAATTTTTTCCGCCAAGATCCTCCTTCGCGTACCATCCCCTGGCGCTAGAAACTGTATGCAGAGATATCCACACCTTGTATCCATTCCATCGATATTAAACCGATCACCGTTGCTGCGGCGAGCAGCTACGGGGGTAGAAACGTGGACGTTGGTGCGCACCATGGTTTGGCGAAAAGGGATAGCAATGGTGGCGCCGCGGCCGGTCAAAATTCGAACGAAAGCTTGCGCCGGAACCGCGCAGATCGTCGTCAGTAGTTGCCCAGACGCTGTCACGGGCGTAGCTGGATGCTGGGTGGTCTCTCTCTCTCATTCGCGCGCGTGTCGCAGGGAGGTGCTTCCTTTTCTTCTTCCTCTTTCTCTTAACCTCGTCCTGCGTGGCCTCCGTCGCCGACGAGCGCCGTGGACGTCGTGATCCTTGAGCGCTGCGGGCATCCTGCGGCCCGATCATCGTCTCAACGCCAGCGAGAAGAAGAAAAGGTGCCGGAGAAAAGGGAGGCCGACGAGAAGGGTTTTCCTGCCGGTCAGGGGGGCTGAGAGAGAGAGAGAGAGTGAGAGAGAGGGAAAGAGAAGGGTAGAGGGGGGTGGGATTGACAAGGAAAGATAGTCCCGAGAGGGGGTGGGGGATGAGGCCGGTAGACCGAAGATAAATGATGAGAGAGAAATAGAGGAGTAACGAGGAGTACGGAAACAAAGATAGGCAGGGGGTGAGGGAAGGAAAGAGAGAGATAGAGAGAGAGAGAGAGAGAGAGAGAGAGAGAAAGAGAGACGGAAGGATTGAAAGAAAAGTTGGTCGGGCGGGGTGGAGATGTGTTGAGAGAAGTGTATTCTGTGTATATATATGGTGCAGTGCGGTGCTGTGCTCGAGAGAAAGAATGGCGTGGTCGGATTTCGCGTGCACCTCGCCGTGACGTGGAAAGGTAAGGAGGTTGAAATTTTCCTTACGGACGCCTGCCGTAGCAGACGCTGTTAAAGGCGCGGATATCACGGCCTTCCGTCTGCCGCGGAACAGCCGTGGATCCAATTCCTTACTCGATTGGCGGTGCCCGCCGACAACGCGGATAATTGGCTTCGATTCGAGGGATGATCCGTCTGTCGGTCGGTCAGTCGCTTGTGCCGCGTGCGCCTCCGCTCCGTCGCCCGTCTGGCTTTATCTCCTCCACGACTACTGTGCAGCTCGTTGGCATGCCTGCCAAGGGACGGGGCGCGAGTACTCTGGCCTAACCACTTCATTCCCTTTCGCGTAAACGCGTTAAGCGCCCCGTGAGTCATCGGTCATCCACCATAGCCGCCGGAAAACTTTCTCTAACAGGATTAGCGCGTACAGATGGATTACCGGGGGTAAGAGGGTGAATTTGTGAAGAGTTTGACGCAATCACTGATGCGCCCACGATCAGCGAGGCTTTATCCTGCTTTTAACGGAAACGCGTTAGTGCTGCGTGTCGCGCCGATGGCCCACGGTATTAAGTATTATACTTGCGTTAAGTAGGTTAGAGTAGCGAGGCGTATCAGGGAGGAAAGACGAGACAGTGAAGAGTTTGACAGAATTTCTGATGTTAGCAACGTTATCACTTGGTTTCGCCGGAAATTCGATAAATGCCGCGTGATTCGACGATAATCAGCCATACGTAGTGAGAAACGTTCGTTAATTGGAGTAGCATTTCAATGTGTATCAGGGTAAGGGGTGAAACTGCGATAAATGCAGCTTTTGATATTAGTAACTTTTTGGTCAATGGAAATGCTAATGTTGCACGGTTCACCACTCACCCATGATATTTTACGGAAAGCTTCCATTCGGAGAACCAGCTTGTTCAAATCTCACATTCCATTCTAAATTTGAGTTTGCTATTTAATGAGCAAGTAACGAGTAACGAGAAATTTATAATTTATACAAATCTTGTACGTGGCGAAGTTGAGGTCGAATTTTTTCCACTCCAATTCAAATTGAGTTTCCGTGGTAGTTGGGGCGAGCAAGGTGAAGACAGAAACTTGTTTCGATGACCCACGTGCAGTGTAATCCGATCCCATGAGTCATCTCGCGAAGTACTCCGCGATATTAAATCCATCGCAATGTTCGTGTTACTCACAGACTCAGAAAATACAGAAACCACATAGTTGAAAGGAGAACATGCGTCTGTTAACTTTGCGTTTTAAATTTCAAAGGCTTTACAACAGATTACGATGCAGCACTGTAATGTAATACATATAATACTTTCTAATAGTTATAACAGTTTTCTTTTTTATTATTCTATTACACAAATTAAATATTTAGGCACTGTCGTATTAGGTCTATTATTAACTCTAGGTATAGAGAGTGATACTTAACTGGATGTAGAGATTCTAAAAGCTAAATGTAGAGCAAATAACAAGTGAAAAGTATTGACATACGTCGTCAAAGCTTTCTTTCTGAGTGATAATAAATAAAGAAAAGTGATCGATGCAGCATATATTTTGAGCACATCTATAATTTCAGCAGAAATTCAATTATTCCGTTATTTTATCATTTTAAATGGAATAATAGATGATATTCTGTTATAAAATATCTAATAATTTGTCATGTCGACGCTAAAAGGGAGAATGCATTATTAGTAACAAGTAAATTAGGTTGGACCAAATACGTTGCAGTTTGAACAACATAGCTTGGTGGTACATTATTATTTAGTCATTAGTCGTCAATAATCTACAATCTACATACTGAATTTATCTTCTGTGAATCCTTCTAGTTTCACTGAAAATTGATACAAGTTTGGAATAATGTTTCCAATTACTGAAAAGATGAAGATCTTTTATTTTTGTATAAATTTTTAGAATTTTTTTTGCAAAGACACCAATGCGCTAATCCTTTCGTAACTTTAAGGGTAGTTTATTTAACATTATAACAAGTAAAAAAAATTTTTATAACAGTAAAATTATAATAAATACAAAAGAAATAGAGCCGTATCTGAAATAAGATTTTTTTCGAGATGCACAAGGGCGCTGGTTGTAGCGTCTCTGCTAGTTATGTGAAACAGACCAATAATATTTGTTTTCAATTTTTACGCCAATTGCAAGAATATGAACCTCAAATGGTGTAAAAAAATTGCACATTTTAAAAGTGACGGAACTTCAAACATTTTCACCAAACTTCGCGTTTTATTTGCTTAAAAACAGTACTTAAAATTAATAATTTGGTTAAACATTGTGGTTCATATTCTGAAGAATATTATAAACTAAAAGTGTGCAAAATTTCAAGTTAATTGATCGGATAGTTTTTGAGTTATCCCCGGCGCCAATTTTGAAAACGTAGTTTCGAGAAAAACGCGTTTAGAATGCGTTTTAGGTATGCTCGGCGCTCGGAGGCGCGCTGACTTACCAGGCTATGTTATTAATACGGAGTTGAATTTCGGCCTATAACCTTGAGAATATGTATATTTTTGAAATATTTTAGAAGTGACTTATGGAAAATATTTTGTTTCTATTTTTCGATCGATTTATACGGTCTTCTCCCCTTAACGCAAGCTCCCCTGCTTATTTTAAAACGAAACTTGCATTACCGATCGTTCTGCTTTTGAAACTCAAGGAAGTATCTAGAAATAGGTAACCAAAGTCTCGTCAGCATACACCGATACAGAACTCTTGTAAGCATACTGAAATCCCTTGAATGAAATAGTAGACAAAGAAGCTGAACATTAATACGATTGCATAATTCACACCATCCACTCACAAATACCCTTGGTATCAGAAATCATATCTGGCATTCAGCAAATGGCTTGCGTATTTCAGACGAGATAGAGCATTATGGCGCTAGGATCTGCGCCGTTGTCAGCATTTTTCCAACGATACCCATTAAAATGTTTCTACCACGAATCCAGTTAATTCTATCAGAGACGTCAACACGATAATGCTCGGACGTGTTCACGTGCGTTCTGAACTACACCCTGGTTGCACCCTAACTGTGTTATCACCGTACGTTAGCTAGCCATTTGTGACGTTGATAAGCACGTGTCAAGCATACGTTGTGGCACCGAAACGCGAACCTTGTTAGCCAGGTCCCCGCGAACATTTCAAAGCGCGCCTCATCGTTGGTTCTTTTAATTAGCCCGTGCGAAATCGCGTGGCTCTCTTTTAAGGGAACTGAATTCCACCTACGATCAGATTGTTCTATAGAAATGTTGTTTCTAAACAGAAGGTTTGATCAGACAGAAGAGCTGGAGGAGAGAGATTGTACTTATTCTTCTTCTTATGGCAGAGCTTTTTCTTGCTTTTACAGGAGTATATGACAGACATTCAATTCCACGTGGAAAGTATTGCGACGAAATTTCAGGAGCTCCATTTGTATTGAATTTTTTGGCTCAATGCTTCCCTGTTACATCAATATACTTACTGGCACTGTGAATGATAGCCATTTTTCTACTTTGTAAAACATAGCTATAGCTACCACTGCTATTATTCCTCAAAGCTTATACATCTTGTATGAAGGGTGTCTCACCCAGACTGTTACAAGGAGTTTCTTGTCAGCACACGTAATATCGTGCTGGTTTAAATTGTTTTTTTAAAACTTTATCGTACAAACGTGTTGTCACATGTAGAAGGAAAATATGAATGCTTTCTTAGACTGTGAACACGAGGGAAGTTTAACAATTTTAATTGGATTTGCTGGTACATTTGTATTGTTAACTTGTGCATCTTTGTATTTCTGCAATTATAGTTAAAAGAAAATTAACCGGTCATGCCAGGTCATTCGGAGGCTGTGGCCCTGCATATTGATTAGCTACCTAGCAACTTTATTTTGCCTGTCTTCACACTATTTTGCATCTACGAACTATCATTGTCTTGGAAAAAGAGGGACAATTTAGTAAAAGTGAGCTCAGCATGGTTTAAAGTTCGTGTTGAACAACGAATTGCAATTGTTTTAATTACAGAACCGGAGAAATAAACGAAGGATCATAATATAAGAATAAGACACGGTGCGAGTAGAAGTACTCCGTCAATAATCAGACGCAGACTCCACTCACTTGATATAGTGCATAGCAGTGTGTAACATTGGATCCACGTAGTCTTTAAGTATTATTCAGGTTAATTAAAACATCCCAAATATGTGGACAGCTACTAATAACTATGAATTAAAATTGCAAACAAGAAAACATGACAATAGCACTACAAATATTTTATTATTCTTATTTTTTGGTTAAGTTGAAGATCTATCGTGAATTATTGAGTTCAAGTAAGATTCTTTATGAGACATTATCTTACGTGAAAAATATACTTCATTCTTGTTACTTGTATATTTTCCTCCTGATTTTTATTTCTATTGATCCAATTTTATAAAGCTTTCCTTCATTAGATGTTAATTTTTTACACAGACTGTTCTTTGTTTTGAATAGGTTGAAGATTCGCGTAGTAGCCCAAACACAGTTCGAGGCTTCAATTTTTGCCACCTGTCCCGGGCTTGAAAAGATCGACAAGGTCGAGTATGTAAACCACTCCGATAAATTATCGAGGAAGCGCGGGCATGTCAGGACAGATGATGAAAGATCTGGGAGATCGTCTCAAAATTAGCTCATAGATCACTCTTCCATCATATGCCACTCTAGGTACGCTTGAATAGTAGCCTAACCTGACGTTTCGCTCTTCAATGAAATCCCATTCTATGGATCAGGAAGCGTATTGGAAGCATCGCAGCAAAAGTTTCGATAAAATTTTTACAGAAAGGAGCGCGAGTACTGGTTACTTTATCGAAAGAAAGTTTTTCCTTGTAGGACTAACAATGAAATCCGCTTAGGGCAGTTTCCTAATGCCTCTCAAAATGGAAAATAGTGGGCCTTATATAATCTCAATGAACTTAATCTTCATGAATCCCCTTTGTATTTGAAATCTTTCTTGCGCACAGTTGCGTTATTATTTTCTTCTATAATACACGTAGATATCGTGTATAAGCTTTGGAACCTTCGGACAGAGCTTTTCCAGCGAGGCAACAGTTCTTCTGCAAACTTCGTTGCGCAAGTATTTTACCCAGAAAATATTTTAAAGATCAACCACTCTTTCGCTGGAGTGAGCGCAGCGATTTAAACCGGGACAGTATTAGATCAACTTTGTTCAACCGCCCGCAAATACCGTAATCTTATACGATTTCCTTCCACGACACTTGCGAAGTTGAAATTAATTTTTAAATCCTTCTCGTCGGGCGTCTAACACGTTGCTGGCCCTACGGGGAAAAAACTTGAGTGCTTTAGAAAATAATCGGGGGCTGCTCCCGTGGAGATTATTGAATGTTGTAAAACTTTACCTTCGTTATCGAACTTTCTTTAACAGTTTCGAGTTCGTAGCGCTCGCTGGGCAGTGCCCGTTTTATGTCCATTCTAAAATCTCGTTCATTAGTAAGAGTCCCTTCAGATGTTTCTTCTCTTCTACGACATATTTCATTTATGTTTCTTTCGACTCAATTCTGAATTTCGTAAGTTCGAAATTCATAAAAAAATTTAAATTTAGAATTCACAAAGAAGAAGTGGTTCGTTTAAGAGTGGATTTAAAAAGTTATATGAGATTTTCTGACGATCTTCCTTTCTGTGCAACAACTTTTTTGCAACTAGTTGTGTTGAGCATTATCTTTAATAACTTTTCTATATTACATTGTTCTTCAATGTCTGGATAGATTTAGTTTTTTATTAATTATTCAAAATTCCTCGTTATTTTTAATAATAAATGTAGACCGCATTTGAAGGGAAATACAATCGATAAATTATTCAGTGCGCGTATTCGACTGAGACGTATATTTCAAATTTATAATTTTCGAAATATAAACGCGCATTTATATTTATACAATATTCGAACGAGATGGACAGATGCAATATTGAGCTTTATCGATTATCGAACTGCAAAATACTGCCTGAATCTTATCGTTGGGCCATTAATAAATTGCAACAGCAGAGCATCGAGTTTGATATTACAATTGATACGTTATCAGTGGTGGCATTGTTGCTCCCACAATTCACCGCATGCTATCGACAGCAATGTTTGCACAATTCGCCAAATTTTTTTGACTTGCATTTATGCATAATGCAATACGCCAGAGAAACTTGGCCACAGTAATTATAACTTCTTCCAAAAAGCTATTATCACTCTAAAATTAGTAGCGTTATATCATGTTACTTTTTCATTTATTATCAGGCATTTCAGAAAGACGTAGCTATGTGCAAAATGAAAATAATATTTTTGTAGTATCAAGATTATTATAGTTGTAGAGTTTACGGTGTTATATGAGAGTTGAAGCAAGATTATAAAATGATTTCGGAGGACGTTGTGTTTTGGAACTCCCCGAAACACTATTCGAAAGCAGAAGCTCGTATAAAGTTCTCGTCCTCACAGTTTCGCCGAAAGAACCATTTTAAATACATCGAATTATTGTCGTTTAAAGTATTGCAAACAAAGTTGCGCCATTCAAAACTTTCGTACTGCGAATGCAATCCCCTTCTAGTACCAGTGGGAGTAAACTTCTCAATTTCGATGCGAAAAAATCTTCCTTTGATTTCAAGTATGTGGTATAATTTAGTTACCTGCTACACAAAGGATTCTCGGTAATTATTATTATTAATAAACTAACGTTCTCTGTACCGTAAAACATATTCCAACATTGTTTCTATATTACCATGTCTTATTTTACGAACATTTATTATTAAAGACCGAATATTATTTCTTCGTTATCGAAATTTAGAAAAAACTTTAGTAACACGAGATTTTAAAAAATTAGACAAAAACAAGCAGACTTATATACACTGCGTTCCATATAAGAGCATACCGACGCCCCTACCGATTTGCGACCGATCTGCGCAGCTCCCACGGATCTGACACACGCGATTGGTCGTAGCACTTTCCCTGCCAGTTTACTACCAATCAACAGTGTATCCCTGCGCGAAACCAGTATGCTCTAATGTGGAACGCAATGTAGTAGGCTCTATGTAGTGGACAACGACTCTATGTATATGACGAACATTTCCATTGATCCGCGGAGATCAAACGTATGACGAAAATGGCAGAATTTATAAATGGGACGACGTGTGTCGGTGGAATTCGACGACGTGCATGAATGCCCTCGAAGTCCGCTCTTGAATCGTACTTGCACGGCTTCTTCAAATGAATGTAATTTTCGACTTGGCACCGTGCCTCGTTTGTATGCAGTCGTAACTGTAGGAACGAGAAGGAATAGGTGGACGTGTAGTCGTCACATCGTTTCCTAGGAGTGTCAAATTTTCACATGCCCACGCTGTCGACGAGAGCGTTTATGGATGAGAGCATTTTCGGGAGCGTTTGCAGAAACTGCTCCACTTTTTTATAAATCCGATTAATCGGCCGATAAAAATGTATCGATCTTTTTTAACAGCTTTCAGTAGTCACTTTAAACATTAAATAATTAAATGTCCTTCGACTCATGTGTTATTTGCACGAGAATTTGAGATTTTTAATACATCAAGAAAGAGAGACAATTTGGAGATTTAATTATCTTTTATGGTACAAGAAATATTGAAATTTATTTCATAGTTGAATCACTGTGTCTACGTAGAAGTTAAAATTTAAAATAATTCTCAAAGTAAATGAACTATTTACTGTCACACTCGTTATATTGCGTTATAAAATAATTATACACCTCTAATTAAATTTATATGCAACCACATTCCATAGACAGCTTATCTGTTCCTCGATCATAGTTGTGCAACGTAATTTCTCTCTGCTTTTAATCTCACGCAATGGAGGTGGATCCATCAGCGTGAATTTATTTCAGGGAAAAGGGGCTAGTTCAAAATTTTTTACACTCACTGAAGCTGGGAATAGCAATTGCGACTACATAAAAATAGAACGTGAGTTGATGGAAGAAATTTCAGATGAAAGAGGTTTTTGAAATAATACGCGCCACTGTTTTCGTGTGACGGTTCTCTGGAACGTCACGAATAAACGAACTCGGGGGTGAAGTGTCGTGTGCTTAAAAGCGGAACGGCAAATGGCTATCAACTGATCTGTCTGCCAGCTATTTTCTATCTGAATGAAGCCATTTCTCCCCGGCACAATTCACACGCCATTTCGAGCTTATTCTTAGCCATTCCTTCCACCCTAATGTCGGTTTTTCGAGTCGTCAGGTGTATCCGTCGTGTCTCCCAGACGATTTGCCGTCTCACTCGTTTCACATTCAAGACGTAGCCAGATCGATCAACAACACGCTTGATTAATGAACTTCTCGCGCTAAATCCAGAGTAATCGTTGCTTTTAGCCTTTCACTATTATAGATGTGGATACTAAAGTGCAATGCAGACTTGTTTCATTCTCTCAATTTATTTTTATTCGTATATTTCTTCCTTTTCATAGATATGAAAGTATGTACAGGGTGTTTCACTGACTTTTGTTTCAAGGAATTTTTGTTTGTAACGTAATAATAAAATAACACATGTTTGTATTAATTTTCTAATATTATGGTACGAATAGGATTTTTTAATTACTTGAACAATTTAAAGTTAGGTAGATAGGCGACTACTTTTTAAAGTTCTCATTAAGACTTTTACTGAATACGAGTTTCGAAATAATACAAGGGGTCTGACGTGTGTCTAAATATTGGTAGACCACTATCACTCCAGTATCATCCATGTCTCGTTGAATGCTGGCAGCCTTTTGTCCTGTCGTGTAAGAAGAGTGTTATGCGGTTGAAAGCTTGCCAAAGACAAGGTTGATTCGATCTAGTAACAACGGCCGGATGAAAGTTAATATACTACATTATGGAAAATATTCTGGGGGAAATAATGGATTTCTATTACGTAATGAAACTCTATCGCTCCTATGTATCTACTAATATTCCACATTTCGGCTTGTTTAAGCTCAAATGCGTAGAACATGCTTCAGAATTATTAATTACTCCTCACGAAATTCCCAAGGGAATGTTTCCCCCATCTTGTCATATTCTTGTTTCTGTCTGAAGCAAAACGAAAGTTAGCAAAGTACATTATATCACTCGCTAAGAAAAGAACACCTGAATATCTCTTCTGAAAAACACTAAAAAAAAGTTTAGAACATGTCACCCGCGTACATAAAAAATATATTAATGCTTGTGATGACACTGAAGAAAATGAGAGAAAGAAATTAAATTATGACGTTTATTCTCTGAAACCTAAACTATATTCTGTAAATTTTCCTACATCTGTAAGTTCAAAGCGATCTCAAAACAGGAAAACTGCCTAGCCAAAGAGCTATTCAGGCGTTCCATCTCTGGCTACCTTCTCCCTTAAAGAAACATGTATAAATTCTAGGAATAATCGAGACGATATAACTCATGTGATATTTACATAAATCTTAATACAAAAATTTCAATACCAAGCACAATCAGCTGTTTTCCTTATTCGGTTACGTCGAGATGCAGGAAGCAGTGGTTAAGAGAAAGAAGCAGAGCTGGATGTTTCAGTGGATTACCCGAAATTGTCCTAGCGAGACCGTGTCCTGAATAAAATTTATTCCCAGACAAATTGAATGTTTGTCATGGTGTAATCGACTGTAAAAATTCTTGTTCTGGCCGGCCTGTGGAAAAATCATTGCCAAATTGTCCGCGATTCGTGTGTTATGCGACCGTGATTCTTTGCCAGGCTTCCCTGCTCCCACATTGGAGATATCATTACATATGTGCTAGCCCTTTCAATCTCAACACGTTGTTCCAACACGGGCTACGTGCTCGCAATTCTGCAACTGAATCGACTGCTTGCACTCTGTAACAGAGTCCCTCGAAACGTGATGCGTATTTCAAATCTTTTTCTTCATCTGTTACTTAATAATCTACACGCATTGTGTACTCCGTTCCCTACGTACCTGCCTTTCATTCAATTTTATTCGCGTAAGTTCCATTACAATGCTGAGTATTTACGAGTAAAAAAAAGTTGTAGTAGCAATGGCCCTCGAAGGCAAACAAACGCTGAAGGACTTCATTCATAACAGTAGCGGGAGCACAGAGGTTCTCGCGTGCCATATTTTGAATATCAAGTGTTATGCTCGTCTCGTGCAACATGCAGCGGCTGCGCATATGGCGGTTGATTGTAAACTTTGGTGGCAAAACCGTGGTTGAATATCTCTTCACCTATTTCGCCAGCATAGCCAGGCGAAGTGCACGTACATACACTACATTGTATATGTACTTACTTCAACAATATTCTTGTGTTTCATCAGTGCGGTATTTGTTTCTTCCACAAACTCTTGCAATTTTAGTTGAATTCTGTTGAAAATATTCCGGCAAATTATTGGGAAGAACTACTGCAGAATAATCTTTTTAAACTTCGGTAGTCCTTAAACTCCAGTTTGTGCTTCTTGATTGCTTTGAACAACGTTTGTGGCGTAATGCATAAAATACATTAAATATGTAAAATACATTTACGTTAAAAGTTTAGGCCCCTGATTTTTTATTGGTACGAAGAAAAAATTGTGTGTAACGCACCTTATAAAATATTTGTATAGCATCATCAAGTTTATTACTGGAAAATGTAGGACACAGGCTCGAGGAAAGATGCATCGAAGCGTGCCATGGAAACAAGTTTACTCCCGAGTTTACTTAGCCGCACGCCTAACTATAGTCACGTATGAGTCCACGTGTAGTTTTCGGAAAACGCGATTACGTGGGTTGGAGAAAATGGCAGTTGAGTGTGAACCGTGTGATTTTGAAGATAAAAATTAATTTGGAAGCCATGGTCGTGTGTGTGTTAAAAGCAAAAGGATGTTTTTCATTCTGCAATAGTATTCCCTCCGTTGCTTTATTGTTACTTTATAATCAGCGCTACATTATTGGCATATTTAAATGTTTTCCCACAGTTCCACTGCTTCTTTGCATTCCCAAGTTCCACGATCGTATGTGAATTCTTATTCAATAAATAATTCTGATTTCCATTTGATCGAACATTATTTTTCGCTGCTTGTACAATGAAACTCGTGGGAGATGATAGTTGTTCCTTCTTCGTATTCAATTATAAGGCATGATACGTCGAAGAGCGACCATTTTCGTGAAATATTCAAGGGACACGTATTATCGTAAGTTTCGAGACCGAATATTGTGCTCTGTGAAATACGCGATACTATTGCCTACGGGCATACATTCACGATGGTTCTCGAGGTAAATCGAGCGTATTCTGTCGAGAGATCGTGGAAGTAATACGAGCCAAGGATTTGTTTCTACCATCGAACATGCATTTGGCACACGTATCCATTCAACTTTCGATATTATTGAAGATCGAAGTACGTCGATCGCTGCCTCATTCTCTGGCTTCACTACACCTTCTCCAGACTTATGCAAATAATTCACGTATCCATCGACGATGAAAGTAAAATAATTATGGATCTTCTTTCATTTCATATATGCCTCAAATCATTTTGCGATTTAGAAGAGCTGACTTCCATCACGAATTGCTTATTCTTAAGTTATCACTCTTCTTACCTCACAGAAATTACTATCACACATACTTACCTCTCAATATTAAACAGAATAACTCTATTTCCTAAAAAATACTAACTAGAAGCCAAGACACCATATAATTAATTACCGTAAGAATAAATTCTACGAAAGAACAGACTTCTAAAGCTAAAAATATAATAAAGCTTCATGCTCTCGTTTGAACAAAGATAAAATATACTTCAAGCAAATCAAATCTGATCCCTCACTCTAAGAAAATCGTACATCGTTAATCGTAAATGAGAACGATGAATCTAAATGGGTCACAAGTTTCGATTACTGCCTTATAAAAAACCTGAGGATTTTCCAATTTCCCCGATTTAACCATCCGATACCGTTTCCTTCCTCCAATTCTGCAAGGAATCTCACAATCAGTGTTCTAAAACTTCGTCTATCGATTACTGTTACATTAATTTTGTAACAGGAAAGAAAGAACAAAGATTCTTTCGACCTACCGCGATGAATATAAAGGAGGTAATAGGGTGTGATTTCGAGAATTTACAAAATTTTGCAACAGGCACCGCGCTAACGAATTTATTTTCTTCCTTAAGAGAAGTTTATAGCTTCGGTTCCGTTCAGGTTAACGCCACGGAAACTTCAGGTTCCCCTGCATTCACTTTAAAGCATGATTTCCAAGTTCGTAATTATGAGCAACTTACGAGGGACAATAATATCCCTCAAGCAAAGTATGGCACAGAAACAACGGCAGACTCAATAACGTCTTGGCGTAAATTGCACCAGGCATTGGGACGTACGCATCTCTAATGTGACTCATAATTTACGCTTACACTTGCTTAAATATATCTGGATAACATTAAATGAAAGAAGAAAAAATTCTTGTTAGTATAAAGCAGCATTTTCACTTGTTACTCCTTGGTGTGGGTAAATCTCTTTTGTTTGACTTTTCTAGTTTTTCTAGTTAATTGCACTAAATTCGTTCTGAATAGATTCTACTGATATGTTGTTGTTCCTTGGATTGTATCTGGTTTCTAAGGAACTTTGTAGAATGTATGTGGATGTTGAGTAATTTTTTGCAGAATTCCAATTCAGATGCATTTTAGGAGGATATAGAATTACGATCCTGTCATTTCGTGCACCTCGTCATTCTATGGAACAATGACAGAGTTGATGTCCCTCTGCTGGATTTTCTTACACAGTAGAGCTGGATATTTTCGGGAGTGATTAGGTGATATTACAAAATAAATGGTATGCGTAGGAAGGGAAGGCTTTCACTTTCCCTCGTTTTGCCTATTGTCCCAGGATTCTTGGAACTTTGCCTTAAAACAACTAGCAGTTAGAAATACCTCGATTAGGCTTCAACAGATGCACGTGGCTATTCGAAATTAGTTTGAGATATATCACCGTGTCCTGATATTTTCATCTAATAATTCAAAACCTTCGAAATCCCCATATTTTAGATTTTCATAGCACCTACGGCACCTCGATCTGATCACATTTAAAAATACATAAGCTTTTCGCGCAATATTGCTTTTATTTGTTAGACATTGGTGTGGGTAAATTATGTTGATTATTTGATTTGGTGTTTGAATGAGCAGACTGCGTTTTAGGAAACAGTAGCTACCCCCAATTTCTCTATTAAGGGGACCTTCCGGTCTAGAGCCCCCAAAAATAGGTGATATTTAGGAATTAATTAAAAGAAAACTACTATATATAATTTAATAGGACTTATTGCATTGTATTAAGGATGCCTTAAATTATAGAAATGTATTTTTTGTTTTATAATTAATCATTGCAGACGGCACTGAGGAGTCGTTAAAGTCAAGGCGTCAAAATATTGATCCAAATCGGTGGGAACTGTATCTCCAATAGTTATTATCCGATTCGACTGAAACTTTTTTTATTTTGAAGAATATACTTCTGGCTAGGGGGAAACCAGAAAAAATTACAAAAATGACATTTTTTTTGACAATAACGACACTTAAAGTTTGAAATTACTTTTCCCCTATATTTTTCATCCTTTCAACGCCTTAGAAAATTATAAATTTTCAATTTTTTGTAATTTTTTCTGGTATCCCCCCTAGCCAGAAGTATATTCTTCAAAATAAAAAAAGTTTCAGTCGAATCGGATAATAACTTGGAGATACAGTTCCCACCGTTTTGAAAACACTGTTTCGGGAAAAACGCGTTTAAAGTTTTACGTGAGCGCCGAGTGGCCGGTTGCGACCCATGCATTTGCCGCTACTCAAATGCCTATAACTTCGGAAATTTTACGAATTTCAACAAATCCTTTTAAACACGTATTCCTAAAAGGTTGAACATTCGAAAAATGAAATAAAAAAGAAATCGGCTTTTAGACCGGAAGGTCCCCTTAAATCTGCTAGACGCAAGCACAATTCGCATCCCTAATTCTAATTGCAAGAAACTGGCACGAATAGTTTACCAGAACAATGTACAAAGTTCGTGATAGTTTTCCCTCCATCGTTGAGTGGTTATTCTGCCCCTTAAAGGGATCAAGCGTTGGTTATCGATGTGGGATGTCGATACCGCGATGGCGTTTCGATAAGAGGTGAAATGAAACCGTCGTCAAACTAGACACGAAAATCTGGAAACTCGATGGAGTCTGAGAAGCAGAATCGCGACGCCCAAAGATACCCGTCCGAAAGGAGCATCGTTTTGCATAATGTATACGGGATGCAAATTTAACTGCATCGTTCGTGTTCGCGCGAGCCCAGGATCTGTCGAAGCCTGGCTGAGCTAAATATTCCGTGGAAACTTCTAAATGCTTGAAGTGTATCCCAGACCCTTCAGTCAGCGAGTTATCAGCTGGACAAAAGGTGTCAACCGATTATAGCCTTCTTGCAAAATTGTTGCCCAGACGCGCTTCGAACTCAAGAGCTTTGGTCCCACAATAGCATTATCGACGTGTGACTTGTTTGATCGGGGAATTCGAGGATCAATGATCCTGCGGGGAGAGAGAAGGAAGGATGAATCAAATTGACTTACGTGAAACTACACTTTGAAATTCAGGTTTAGTGCAGAGTTGGAAAATCCATATGTCAACAGCGATAGAAATGCTGTTTATTTGATATGACAATATTTGGGCTGAATGTCTATACAGTCCATTAAATTGCTGTAGGTATTTACTGTAAGAACGCTATTGGTGATTGTGTGCTGGAGCGTTTAAAGCATCGAGAACATTATTGAACGACGGAGTCGTTTAAATAGCTGACCTTCTGGTTATTTTAAGAGGAGTATCGCTTAATTGGTGACACATTTTGGAGAACCAATGTTCTGTGGTAATAAAGCTTATTGTGTTGTATATAGAAGAGTAATTAATTCAGTGACTGTGTTCATTAGATTCTGGGTGTAGAATATATGCAATATTGGGCTAGAAACTTGTATAACGTTGATAATGAATTATTAATAATAATTAAAGAATTTTAAATTATATAATCATTATTCGAAACCATTTGTAAGACAATGAAATGGAGAGTTACAAAGCGTGATGTTAGCTGAAAGGTATCTGACCATAGACTGTCCGATTCCCCTTATTCTATATTTCTCGGTCAGGTTTGAGTCATACACATCAATCGTACTAAAAATGTACATCACTCACATTAGTGAAACTTGCTCAGATTTACAAGAATTTTGTAAAAATGTAGAAATTTAATAAGAATTTCATTTAGGACACTCAACTTATATCCACATTTTCATTACTATGAATGTTTTAACGTCTTATCCTTCATACGAAGAAAAAGATATCTTAATGTGATAAGTTTAAAAAAATGATTGTATTACAAAATTAGTAGAACATCGCGTGCAAACAATTTCAAACAGTTTTACATGAAATTCTTTTTCATTCTCATATTTATATGAAGAACTAAATATCATTTTGAATTATATTTCTTCGTTGGATATGTCGAAGAAGTAAAAAATGATTTGTGTCCGATTACGAAAAGGATGTCGTACTGCAATTATAGCAAGTATCTAGTGTATTTGAAATATTCTTTCAAATCTATCTGAAGGTAGGAGAATTTATCCGATTGCTTTCGATTTGCATATGCATTTATGACGTCTAAATGTAGGATAGGGGCAGCAGATACATGCACCGAACTGTTAGTACAATAATGAAATTGTGGCGAACAATGGAGTACTCCCGAATCCAAATAATTACTCAATAGGATTTAGGAATCCTCGCAGAACTACGGAGTTACAATGGGTAGATGCTTCCAAACCTCAGACTAACTTAATTGAGCAACGTACTACATACATATATAGTCGATTTCCGTGGAACATCAAACTTGTTTCAAAATTTTCGCAAAATCCTTAATTGTTTGAGTTGTGTCGAGAAAGTTTGTGAAATGTTTAGAAACTGTTTTAATGTCCCCTAATATGACAACTGTACTTTCGAAAAGTATACATATTTTTTATTACAATTTCCACATCAGAGGAATATAAACTGATTAAACAGGTACACAAACTTTATTCTAACACACTTGATTAGATCACACGTGTTCCTTTAAAAATTACAGTCATCTGTTACCTTATTATCCTGACTAACTATCTAACAGCATATACTAAAATAGCTCCTACGATCGTTACAAAAGTCAAAACTACCTTCCATCGAAATTGCCTTCCCTTTGTTGCTTCTCAATAACACAAAGAGAAACATCATTCTTCCCACTATCTCCTGGCTTAAATAATTCTTTATACCTAAAAATTTCTACTGTGAGAATTTAACCATTAATAAATTCGTTTTGCATCGAACATACATATAATCCCCTTTTTCCTCAAACTCTGAGACTCCTCTGAACTATTGCAAACGACGCTCCATGCGATTGCACACAGTGGCGGTTCGTTCGTAAACAGCCGCGCGAATTATAATTACGTGTTTACTTAAACGTTGCTGAGGGTACATTTCTTGCGAGCTGCACTGCTGGCGGTGCGTGTGAATGCAGCCTTGCTTCGGAAGGTGCAGAAGGTGGGTAACGATCAACACGTAAGCTTTTCTAGGCGCGTGCGCGTCTTCGATGACGTCACGAACGCAACCCCCTACGCGAGCGGAGGGGAGCGCTTTTGGATGTTGTTTTACGATGTCTGTACACTCGCGGCACACACCGTCAGCTCGACATCGGTACGATATGCATCGACATGCACGATGATACTTCGGGGCAAGTGCTCAGCTGTTTCGAGATACTTTGTCGCGCAGTAACTACGTCGTTCCAGAAAAATCCTCCAACGATACTTTCATGCGAAACTCCCAGCTTGCACGCGATTCCGTTGCAGTTATATTGCGCGGAGCAAGGTGGCTGACTCGCGGGACGGGGTTCCGATGATCAGCCAGTTGATCACGAGGAGTCTATGATTCACGAAATTCGATTGCGGTAGGCCTGGGATATGTCAATTGATTATGACGCTTAACGCGTGATACTCGATCACAGTAATGACTGCGTTGTATCGGAATTGATCGCGATGATTCATGGAACGAGATGAAATGAAATTTTGATGAGTGTAGAGTTATCGAGGCTTGAGTAATTCGTGGATTGCTATGATTATAAATTGCACGACGCTGGGGGCAGTAATTCAAAAGTCGTGGGTGACTTTTTTAATCTAGAAGACATTTATTATTGAATTAAAAGTGTTTTTCATAGTAATGACCTAGTAGTCACAGAATCCACTGTTAAATAGCGCTGAAAGTATCGGTTGCCTGTGCGGAGTGCAGAAGGAGATGAAAAAGTATAATTAATAGAGTCCAAAGTGGAGTAGGAAATATTTCCCAGATGGTAGATTGAAAAACTCGTGATTTAAAAGCAGTGATCTTGATGTAATGATTAAAGTCCTCTCGCGCAATTCTCCGGAAATGTTATCTAAAAAAAATTGAAAAACAACATTGAGAAATGAGGAAGTTCCATTACTGGTGGCGTAAGACAAACGTCTCTTCTGTTTCTCGAAATTTATACTTTATTTTTCTGGGAATCCTCTTGACTCTCGCATAACATCCATTAAAATACTATGCAGAATTGTGAAGGAATCAGAGAACTTTGTTCACTTTATTCCGTTGGCGTAGTTGAAAGGTGTGAAATCGAATATAGGGGTTCTCTATAGAGTTAAATTTAGTCGCGAGGGTTCCATAAATGATAAGTGTTCAAAGATCGCCATCCTGTATGCGTTGAAACAGTAATAACTAATTTCAATCTCTTTAGACAGGTACTTACTGAACTTCCAGAATCATCATCATCTACTTATACGATTCGATATTCTAACAATCGAGTAACAAGGCCGTTTCAATCCATTCAGAGCTTGTTATAATCGGCTCGAATGATTCAAGGGACCGTATCAGCGAATTTCTAGTATTCAAAGGTTTCCACGATCAATTTGCATGGGTCTCAGCTAACTTGTACGACTCCGAGGGTTCATTATACTCAATTCTCGCAACTCATGGGGTTATATGAGCCAACTCGTATGATTCAGAGGGCTTTGTGACCGATTGCCACGACGCGGAGTTATAATCGAATAATATGATACGGGGGATGCTGTCGAATGACTTGCGCAACTCAAATGTCGTTATATTCTTCTTGCACGGCTGTGGGGTTATTGTAATCGATTTGTAGGACTCAGGGGGATCGTGTTAGATGAGTTGCACAACTTAGAGGTCGTTGTTCTTCAGTTATATAACCGAAAGAGTAGAGAGAGCTGCAATCCACCCCGCATGTTTTGTGGTCGTTATCGTCCATATGTGTATGCATATACGTCACATGACAATTATAAACTCAGCCTTGCAATTTTAATTGCGAACTCTTGCAATTTTTGTATCATTTAGGCGGACGATTCTTAGCCTTCTTTTAATACGGCTGGAGACCTCCAACCTTAATGTAATGGACAAGAAAAAGTATTAAAGTATCATATACTACTGCACATATATAAAAATATTACAGAAAGGCTATGATTCTTCAGCCTAATTGAGATAAGAACGTTTTTTGGTTAAAGAGAGTGATTTTAAAATGGTCCTGCGACATATTATACGAGTCAGATGTGATCGCAAGTACATTCGTCTGTTTAAAAAATGATGTTGATAGCATATTTGTGGCAGGCGATAGATTTCGGTTTCTATTCTAATTATTGGAAGATTTGTTGTAGGCGACAGTTTAATAGAAAGTGTGGCAATGTTAGAAATGTAGTAGATGGACATAACTACCTAAACTTACGAGGCTGACATGCAATTAAGCCGAGAGCACTCAAAAAGAAGAGTTTTGAAGAGAGAGGAAACTCTCTTGGGCTTACTGATATTAGTAATGAATACCGTCGTGCGGTTGCCAGAATCACCCTCATCGTTTACCTTGACGTTTCGCCTCACTTTTCTCCGGAATTATAGCTGTACTTCCCATATATCACCGCTATCCCTTCGGGAACGAGTGTATTAGAGGCATCGAGCCAAATGTCGGTCGAATTTCTTTTGTTTTCCGGATGAAGTTACATACAGTAAATTCGAGGAAACCTGGTATACCGTGGATGCCTTGTATCAAGTTTTTAGCTCCTTTTTATTTCGCATTTTCCCGTTCAGCTAAGTAGTTTTCGTGTACATCTATGAAAAATTAAATTGCAACGGTGCAGAAATAAGTTATCTACAAAAATTTGGAGAAAAATAGGCTAGCTTATGCTTCTTAAGAGTAATTAACAATTTCCTATTGTGGCTGTTTTCAAATCACTTTTGCTACATATCTTCCTCTTCCTTATTTTAAAATCTAATATATTTCATCATTTTTCTGCAGAATTAAAGTCTGAGATCTTGGCACTTAATATGCTTCGGATCGTTGTCTATGCAAATGCTTTTTTTCAAACGCTGTACTTCCTTTCGTGACCAAGCTAATGATTTCCAACATTGCACAGTCAGCAATTAAAGGTTCTCCAGTACTACTCCAATCATCCTCGAGTATTGTCGCTTGGAATCTCGCAATTCACAGCGAGGCTTCATCGTTCCAGTATTCAAGATAGGGGTCCTGATCTGAAAGAAAATTTGCATTCCAAGCAATGCCAAATGTTGCATGCACTATTCGAAATCCACGGTTCAAGGGTTCAAAGACCAAATAATACAGACCCAATTTGCAGTTTCCTTGCAACCTAGAATACACGAAACAAGCAGAACTAGTCGAACCTCTGAATTTCCTTTTTTCTTTCGAACTTGTTAGTTCCGAACTTTCGGAACTCCATAAATCGTCGAATCACGGGTTATACTTTCCTTATCGGCTCGTTGGTCAACGAACGTCGCCATTAATGCGACGAGGGGGCAGCGAGAAGTTTTCAGACCGACCGAAAGTTTTCCGTCAACACGAGGTTGAACGGCGAGTCGCGCGCCAAAATGAACTGTAAAAACAAGCGAAAGGCAGGACGTATCCAGGAAACTTGGTAGCAGTTGATAAACTCGCCCTAAACGCGGCCCGGTGCAGATTATTTCGCGACAATTAAGAAGTTTCCTGAGCTAGAAATGAAACTTTCGTTCTCGCGAGAAACCGAGGCCCTAGCGTGTCGGCTGGAGAGAGTTTATAATGCAAACTGTCGGGCAAAAATACATCCACGGGAAATGAACAAACACATGTACAGCCACCACTGCCGCTCGAGCGCTGGGATAAATAATTCAGCGGCCCAAAATGCCTCTTACAAGCCTCGTGCATCTCGCTGATTAACGATTTCGCGTACAGTGGCGGAGGAATTTTGGTCGTTTTGCGCTAAGGGTGGGGCTCGCAGCTGTGAAATCTCGTTTTATATATTAATTTTCGATTTTACTTGTTAGGTGTTGGGGAGGGGAGGGAAAGGGGATGTGTAAGGCATTTAAACAGTGCAAAAGATAGGTACAGGATACGAATTTTGGGAGATGGGGAGAGTAGAATGAAACTTTAAAAAGGGGAATGAAAACTGTCGTGTAAAGATACATTTACGACTGCACCTCGTGTGGTTTAATAAATAATTTAGTGACGCAGGATGTTTTACAACCCTCGCGTATGTCATTGGGTAAACTGTTTCGCGAGAAAATGGGGGAGCGATATCCGTCGTTTTGTATTCGAAATATCGTTGTACATTTTCACTTTAGGTTTGCAATTTTCTGTTTTAGGAACACGAAGATTTCGAATTTTAATTCGAACTTGTAATTTTCGTTTTCATTTCTTTGAAGGAACATGTAATTTGATTTTCATTTGTATGTTAGTCGAAATACAGAATTTACAATATGTAGAAAGCATGTTAAAAATTTGTCATAGTGTAAAATTAAGGAAGATGTAAAATTTTTGTTTTCTAATGACGAAATAGCACTATTTATGCAATATTTCCTTCATAGTATATTCTCTGACGAGTAAAATGGAACCAAAGGAAAGTAGGCGCAATAGTAAAGCTTTAATATTTCAATTGTTATTGCGAAAAATGTAACAGATTGACTAAATAATGAACTCCCAATTTCCACTATTAAAATGATATAATCACTGGTAGAAAATTTGTAGCACACTTTGAAACGTAATTATAGAGACGCGCGATGCGACCATGCATGGCTGACCATGCATTGACCATTTCTACTTAACCACCTTCTTTAGCGAAGAAGTAATGAGGGAAAGTTAAATATGAAATCTTTCTGGTTTTTACCTCCTACGAAATATGCTGTTGCATTTTTAACCGACTTCAAAAAGGAGGAGGTTGTAGATTCGACCCGTCTGTATTTTTTTTTATGTTTGTCCTCGCATAACTGCAATAATAAACATAACTGAAATAATAAATTTTTTTTATTCGAAAGAGAGCGATGCCCCGCTGGTCCCATCCTACACTGCATCAACATTGACCCAATATTTTGCCAGTTCTGGTTAATAATAAAGACTATTGTCACCCAATTATTAATATTTTATGTACGTACGCGCATATCTCCTCAGCATGTCAATATATATAAAACTAAAAAGTTAAAAATAAAAAAAATTTAAAAAAAATTAAAACCGACTTCAAACAAATAAAATTGCTCTAAAAAGTAAAACATAATTTTTTCCCTTATTTAATCAACGACTCTCATATTTTTTAAGTCGGTGCCTCATCATTTGCACTGTGTAAATCTGGCGCCGACTTAAAAAATATGAGAAAAATAAGGGAAAAAATGATTTGTTACTTTTTAGTGCAATTTTATTTTTTTTGAAGTCGGTTCTAATTTTTTTTCTTGCGAACAAATACTCTGCAGATGTAAGCAGTCAAAAATATGTGCTGCCATTTAAAAAAGTCCAGAGGATCTCATTTAAACGCACTCGCCTAAAAAAGAAGAAAATGGACCTAACTACATAAACACGTGGGCTTTAACCAGTCTTTAGGGCAGACACATTGAGTATCTCTTTTAATTTCAGACTATTAGACTGTAACATTTTTAATTTCAAACGCTGCTTAAGGGGGTATTCCACTTTGAACGGTCGAAAAATTATGCTACTCTTATATTATTCCAAAAAAATTGAAAAGAATATTTTTAATTTGTGTTACTTGTTTCTTTTACAGCGTCAATATGGCACCTAAACAAAAACTATGGTATGCTCGTGGTGCAGGTGATCTCCCGGCTTAGGTTTATGAAACAAAAAATTCGAAAAGATTCTTAATCTGTATGAGTGTCGCTATTGCCCGTAGCTCAATCAACAATTTTTGTCGAAAAATAATCGAGATTTTTCTCATGGAACATTCGAGAAAGCACCATTTTGGAGAACTTTTTGAGCTACGGACGATAGCGACACCCATATAGATTAAGAATCCTTTCTGATTTTTTATTTTAGATAAGCCTAAGCCGGGGAATCACCTGCACCACGAACATGCTGTTTTTGTTTAGATGCCATATTGACCCTGTAAAAAACAAGTAAAACAAATTAAAAATATTCTGTTTAATTTTTTTGGTATTAATATAAGAGTAGCTTAATAAATACCAAAAAGATTTATTTCATTCTATGTTGTATTTACTGAGAAAAAATCTTTAAAAATAGCTTCATTTTTCTACCGTTGAAAGTGGAATACCCCCTTAATATCTCTGGGACTCGAAAGCTTCATGTTCTGAAATATAAAATCTGGAGTCCAACGCTGGAGAGGAGTGATTCCTTGATAGTGATTTCGCGTTTTCACGGATATCACACGGCTGTTCTCAGTTCTGAGATTACTCAGAGCTGGATCTCGTCTGGCGGTAAACACCCTCTTCCACTCAGCCTTCTATTTCCGTCTCGCTGCTCAAGTTGTTAATATTTTTCTCATTTCCGTTAACTCGCACCGGAGCTGCGATGCAACTTACCCTTCGCAATCTGCGTTGCTAGATACATCGCAGCGCCCTTCTGCCTATTTTTATTCGCTGGTTTCTTTCGTTTCCTTCGTATCCACATTCGCGTCTTTCAAGGAATGCGTTTGAAAGTTTGGAAGCGAGGGCAAAGTGGGAACTGTCGGAACGTATCATACAGAATTTCCTGACTTCAACCTTACTTATTATTCTATGTAATATCGTCTTAGAAGATTATTGTATTGCATACTTTGGACGTGAATATATGAATATATTCTCGATGTGAACTAGGCAACATAAATCTGTGCTTTTTCGGAAAGATATCGATGATCTTGGAATTTTTGAATAAATTTGGAATTATAAAATTTAGCTTTGACACTATATTTCAAAGTAGCTATAATAATATTCTGCAGTTAAATATATAAGCTATGAATTGAATATTTAATCATTATAAGTTTCCTCAAGTTGCATGAAAAAGTGAACAGGTATTAACATTCCCTTCACGTCCTGTCACACTTTCCCTGTATGATTGACATTTTAATTTCAGTCTAAATTAAAAGCAGAATTTTCTGATAATGAAGGTGAGGCGAATTAAAAGACCGAGAATGAAATTAAAGTATATGGACTGTAATTCCTTCGTACTTGCTCCTTTTGCAACACATTTTAATCGCTTCTAGAATAGTAGAGAAGCTGCACAGTGCTTTTGGATAGGAAGAAATTGCAGTCCATCGCCAAGTGGGCTTTCCGTTTGACAAGTAAGCTGGCCCGGAGTGCCCTTTATCTATCAGTGGCCAGGGAGTGTACGAATGTCAACAGGCCTCGCCCAGTGGAGGCAAACAGAGTTCAAGGCTTTGCCTTGCTTTGCCTTGTTCCAGCTCCTGAACTTCCAGCCGTGCTTGTTTGATTAGAAACATGTTAACACTATTGCCTGACACCAGGACTGTCCCTTCCTCTATCGGTATTGCTTTTAAAATTTGAATATTAAACCAGCCCCGTTTCTCTGTTGATATTTGACAACGATGCATAACTTACAGGTGCAGAGAACAGATTGACTTTAGTGATTAGCGGCAACTGGAAATACGCTTTCGAGAGACAGCTATTGAATCGCCTGACTTTGATTCCATGATGGACAGCGCTGAATACCGGGGTAGAACCTCCATTATCTCTGTTTCTGTTATCTCAGTGGCCTACGGTGCTAACGCTGCAGGATTCAAATAGTATAGCACCTCTTGCTTTATCGAAAAATATTCCGACAGTTTGAGACATTCAGGTATTTGATTAATTGTGATTCACACGTCAGGCGTGTGTTCTAAATGAAGAGGCACTGCTAGGCAAACTAATATAAAATCAAGTAATAAAAATTGTTCTGTACAGGGAATATTGTTAATAACAATAGGCAGTCCCATTGTTAATGGAACACTCAGAAAATTATTTAGGAAAAAGTTAGAATTACTGTGATATTCCAATAGTAAGGCTAATAGGTGTAATTTGTAAAGAATATTACAAAAATTTTTAGTAACTTTTGACATTTAAATAATATACTGATATCCGCTTAGCATTAACTGAGCGTTGAAGATTCTGAGGATTAAGAATTCTGAACGTTGGTAATTTGAGAATTTGTGAATTTAAACGACTTGGAAACCAGCAAGATGGAAAGAAATTTTATTTTCCCAATTTGTTTAGATTTTATATAGGAAGGATGGTGAAATGAGAAATAAGTTCAGCGTTATGCTACTTTGTAATTCATTTATAATTGTCTAATATTGACTGATTCTTAATGGGAGAACCTAGGACCGCAAAGGGATCGAGCGGTGCAGACACGTGCAAGCGTCTCTCGCATCGTATCCGCCCTCCAGTCGCAGGAGGCGGCCCGATTTAGTTTGCGTTTCCGGCAACCAGAGTGTATTTTCCGTTTTGTGTTTCCCTCTGTGCGTCGTTCCACCACTTTATGGGTCTCCAGGTTTCGCCATCTAATTTGTCGAGTTTCTCGCAGCCAATCCACGGCGTTTTGCGTCACGAAACGGTGTGCAGGCTTCGCGATCATGCAAATTAATTGAGCACGCGAATTACTTTGGGGATAAAACGCGACTGTGCTTTACTCAGCCCTCTTATAACTGATACATTCGGTTTCTGTAAATAAACCCTCCTATCATTAATATGAGTGGTATTCCCAGCAAGGCAAATAAATAACCAAATAAAGGGAATAAATAGGTAAGGCAATTATTTGGCAGTACAGTGATCCCCTCAAGTGAGATAACAGAGATAGACATAAGGGCTTTGTAGAACACAGGGGAAAATAAAATAATTGAATCTTCTTCGTCAATCTTTTAATTTTCTTTCAATCTTTGCGGGAGCTTTTTTACAATATTTATAATGTCCAAGAAAATATGTGCACAAAATGAAGGTTCCATATTACAATATATTGCAATATAAAACAGTAGTGTAATTTAAGAAAAAATATAAATAGTTATAAATAAAACTTGGAGATATTTTTCGATCGTGTTAAAGATATAAAAACACGATAGAAGATTATTCCTGAAGTCTCAGTTTATACATTAATGTTTAATTTTCTTTCAGATAGACACTTGCCCTGGTTAGCCTGCCGATTGTTTATAAAATATTTGAAGTTGAAATTCGTAAAATTAAATAGCGATTCAAATAAACGATCATTTCTAGGCATGGTCCTGGAAAACTAAATAAAGCCGTATTTTTTCAGTGGTACTCTTAAAAATGTGCAGTGTTATACGTAGACAGTAAACAAGGCGACCATTAATTAAAATTTTTCAAAATTCCCTTTCCACGTTTCACGCCGCGCTTTATTTAGCTCTCGTAAAATGTTCTCGTGTCATATGCATCTGTGAATGCAGATTAATTAGCATCACTCTTTAATATTCACCAGAAGAAACGTTCCATGATGTCTCTGTGACTCTACGCGTATCCTCGATGCTTGAATATCATTTCGATGCACCGAACATTTCGTTGAAATCATGCACATTTGTTGGAGTCGCATATGCAAATATTATGTAGATTCCTACTAGGAATAAAACAGATCTCATTTCTGAATTATCGATTTATGCTTAATTCTATAAAAAAAATTTGAAAAATGTTACATCGGGGTAGAAGAAACAGCATTTATTTAAACAACGAAATGGGGCGATGGTGGTTATAGCGGGCCACCCTCTATGTATACTGAAAGCTTATGCGTTTCGATAAGCGACAGTAATATCCACAATCTTGTAAAGTAATCGCACATTCTGTTTATGATCCATTGGAATACTGATAAATGGGAATGCCGAGCTTTCCGAAACTACATTGCCGTGTAATCTCTGTCATTTCGAAGGAAGTGTAGAAAATGAAAATGTTTTCATTGATATCACGTTCCCTTCGTTCTCCGAGTTTGTTTATCATTTCACTACCAATCTTAATATATAAAGCAGAAAGCTTTTATATGTTTGTGTGTTTGTCTGTCGCCTAAAAACTTTCCAACGATAAACTTTGGGATCACGAAATGTGCCTCAGCCCATTATGCCTGACTAATCGAGATGAAATTTTTATAAAATCAGAATCTAAGTTAAGGGCGAAGACGAGTAATAAAGCTAGTAACTAATAAATCAGTTCATCGAACGAGACGGTTATAAATTGAAACTAGAAATATTTTACCTATTAGTTTAATCAGAATTTGCTGTAACGTCTAATTTATTAACAATTCGATAAATACGGGCAACGAGTTGCAAAGCGACTTGTCGAGGGAAAATTGAACAACTATTCACAAGATGCAGGTAGTTATAGGAATCTATCAGGATAAGGAGCTGCTTATTAAGATTCATAACAAAGAATCCACTTAAGGAATAAATACAAGGAGACGCAAGGCGATTTATATTTCAATATAAGTTTTTACAAAAATTCACGTCACATTTGAAACTCAGTGTACTATTTTGGAAACTCAGAAGCCTTCGTTGTCGACAATCCATACCTCGTGTCAATTTTCCTTAACGGTGTCGATAAAAATAATTGCTTTCGAACGATTTTATAGCCCAGCGATGGCACGCTTTAATTTATTAATTACATTAAAATGGTCGGTTGAAAAATTTTGATTCAAGTAGGTATTTTTGGTACGATAGCAAGCAATTTCAGACTTTCTATTTATATCTCAAATTTCGGGTCCTTTAATAACAGCAGCGGCACGAATGCGATTCTACTATGGCGGGCATCGATTCCGGGTTCAGAATGGAAAAATATTCTTACATTTTCTGTCCGTCATGATCCCGGTTGACGTTAGCATACGTTTGCATAATGATCCCACCGACGCTGCCACCTCTCTCTACGTGTCCTCGTTATACGCGTATCGCGGGATGTCGCACGCACGCACTGAACGAGGTCGAGGGAATTTGCAACACCGAAAGTAATAAAACACGAGCAAGAGGGGAAGAACGGGGAGTGGGTGCGAGGAAGAGACACTGGTGGAGAAGAGGGATGGTGGGGAAGAAGTAATAAGCTCGTTCTCGTTCGATCTATTTATTCATTTTCACGCTCGCGTCGCTCGCGGTGTAAAATTATTTTAAAAACAGATTTCTTCGAGATTAGATTTTATTCTGCGCTCAGATTTTATTCACAATCGAGGGTGATGCATATTTTTCGTGGAAACAGGGTGGTGGAGCAAGTAGAACGGTGTTGGACGTCTTCGAAAGTGTGCGCGCCTTTTGAAAACAGTATCGTGGACCTTGAGTCTGCGAGCGACACTCGACTTTGCCGAGGCTTTTCTCTCCACCGCAGGCAGCGTGCTTCATTTCCCGTGAATTAAAGATAGCTATCGAGCTGGAGCGCTGTGTTATCGAGGAGCATCCTCTCGAGTAGTTGATCAACTCTTTTTTAATAATACGCGATACACGCTTCGGGCATGAAATCGCGCCAGTTACGAAGAGGAGAGATACTTCGCTGTGGGTGCTTCAGCCTGTAGTGGGTAATTTGTTTCTCGTGCGCGCGTAAGCTGCTGATCAAGGACTAATCGCTTGTTTGTAACGCGATAATTTCGTTCGATATTATTAACAAGCAGTTACATGTTCCTTTATTGTGTATTCAATTGACTTCGCAAAAGAATACATTCATTATTTGTTTGTTCTTTCCGTCCTCTTTTTATCATCACCGTTGGTTTCTACCACAGACAAGAAATAACAGTTATTTTTTAAATTTTTTCGAAAAAAATCATTCAGAAAAAGTTAATTTTTATTTAAATGGAAGTCAGTCTTCATTAAATATTGCATAAATTTTCCGAAAAATCAAGTGATTAAAAAGTATTAAGATTTATCTGTTTTGATTACTGATAACCATTATTGTCAACGGAAATATTTTTATGTCACTAATAACCATTATTGTCGACGGAAATATTTTTTGGTCACTAATAACTGTTATTGATGACGGAAATTGTTTTCGGTTACGAATAACCATTATCGATGACCAGAATTTTTTTTTGGTTCCGAATAACCATTACCGTTGACGAGAATTTGTTTTGGTTACGGTATAACTATAACCGATATCTCTGCGGGAATTTTTTTCGTTTACGGTATAACTATTAGTACGGAAAATCTCGGACTGGCCAGGCCGAGAGAGATAGTGGCATTGAATGGGTGTCTATTCTGTATTATACACCATCATGTAGTAAATGTACTTCTATCCTGTAGTAAATTCGAGTATAGGCAGGTATAGACGTGTGTGTAAGAGTGAAACAGCATCCCATGCTGTGCAACTATCTCTTTTCGACAACGCGCTGCGGCTTCTAATACCCACAGTTCGCATTCCAGATATTCTATAGTTCAATACTTATACCGTAACCGAAAAAAAATTCCCGCAATATATATATTGGTTATACCGTAACCAAAAAAAATTCTCGTCAACAATAATGGTTATTCGTAACCAAAACAAAATTCTGGTCATCGATACTGGTTATTCGTAACCAAAAAAAATTCTAGTCATCGATAATAGTTATTCGTAACCGAAAACAATTTCCGTCGTCAATAACAGTTATTAGTGACCAAAAAATATTTCCGTCGTCAATAATGGTTATTCGTAGGTAACCGAAAACAATTTCCGTCGTCAATAACAGTTATTAGTGACCAAAATCATTTAAACAAAGATATTCATTTTTATGCCATCATTTTTAAAATTTAGGTTATAACAGTTATGGTCTCTGGTTTCTACACGTAACTGTAATCAGAGTCTAATTTTATTTCGGGTAACGAACAACGAATAACGATTTTATTAGTGGGTAACGTTTATTCGAATATTTCTCGAAGCAGAAATTATTCGAAGATATTTAGTCAGTCGATAATTTATCCGAATAACGCTCAACTCTGGCTGTAGTTCACTTTTTCCAATTGCAGCAGAGTGAATGAAACTATTGAAATTATCTTTATTAAACAATGAGCCACTGCGTACAGTGGTCTGTTAGTAGTCTGTGAACGTGGTACTTCATTAACAAAGCTGGGAAAGAATAATCGATTTTTAAATGCGTCATAGCTTAAGTGTCATGCATAATAGAAATATCGTACACTTAGTATATTAATAAAACAGATTACGACACCGGAAACTAATATGCCTACAGTTTTGGGATGTAATTAGCTTCCTTCTGTATTGATCACATTTCCAATTGTGCAAAAGAACCTTTCAATAGTGGAGAATATAGCTAGAATATTTGAGATGCGTTTAGCTAGTTTCCCCATGGAAGGAAACCCATCTTCATTTAATTTCCATCATTTCAGGGGTTGCTCACCCGAGCGTCTGGGTTGAACATCTGCTGCTAACAGTACGTAATAAATACATCATCAGTATCTGCTTGACTGGAGTGATGCAGATATACTTCTCTCCTTATATATTACTCGAAGGATACCTGTAACATTCGAATATTTATAAAATATTTGGATAATTTTGGGCATACTTTTTGCATGGTGGAAAATTAAATGAGTTACAGGCTACTGTTTCTGAAACTCAGAAAGATATGATATTTCGATTTTCTAGCAGTAGCATCATTTCATATTATTATTAGTGTTATTATTATTCGTATTTATTACTCAGTAAATATATAATGAAAAAACCAGTAATATATTAAAGCAGATCGAAGTAAAAGGCATATATAGTTCAGGTTCAGAAATATTACCCAGTAACATTTTTAATTCTCCACCCGCTGTGTTCATCGTTCGTTAGAATCACGTGATTCGTGAGTATCCTACTCGCGGCTTTCTACTCTTATGCAGTTTCTAGGATGATCGTGCGGAAAATTGGTCCGCGATACCGCCACCGACCGAGGCGGCGGGAAGTCTTCTTCGGTCGTTTTATTTACGATTTCGCCAGCTACGGCATGTTGAAAACCGCCAGCCTTTTATTTTCCCTTGAAAATTCACGTTATTTGGCACGTTGCAACCGAAGTCTCCTTGAAATTAGAATCTCTCTTCATCTTTCAAATACTATGGTTACTAAATATCTTTAGTCGTGCGCCAGTTATTAGTGCTAACGACCATCGATGTAATTATTAAAACTGTGATATACATGGGGAGTAAAAAAAGACGATGAAGAATTAGAAAATAGTTGGATGAGGAGTCGAACGTGAAAGTGTCTTCCTTGCATTTGGAAACACGACAAAAATTGTAGAAGGTATACAGCACAATTTTATTACGTTATTGTAAATATAATCAACCTCTTGGTAGTGGTCTTTTGACTCTTTTGTGGTAAAGTGTATGTTTTCGTTCATTTATTGTACCTACTTTGTAACTATTGACGTATCTTTTTTACATTGCAAATATTTAACCAGTACATGTGACTGATTGACGCGTTCATTCGTTTGAAAATATTTGATGGAAACATTTCACGGATTTCAAATTCCCAGCGTTAACTTCTTTAACTGTGCAAATCGAGTTAACCCGCCTTTTATGAGAGATGTATAAAGAAAACTATTACAACTTGACAATATTGTCAGCATGCTTGTGCTGCTGTTTCTTTTTATGTTTCAACCTGAGTTTTATACCTAAACTGGGATTTTTTGGTAGATAACTAACTGATTAGCCAACCAGGAATATTTAGGAATCCTAGCTAATATAGTAGCAAGGTAAATTGTAAAACCAAGAAGAGAATTTTGGAAAATTCTGTGGCGGTAAGAAAATATAAATTAAATAGTAAGGTTGATTAGTATTGCATACAATGAAAATATTTGGCTCCAATCAAAATCAGATTGAGATTAAAAATCGTTAATTCTAATTGTCAGTGAAAGTTGTTGGAAAATTTATACGTATGCATATTTTCTCGAATTTTAGGCGATCAATTTCAAGGAAGCACATTTTGTTGTTCGATCGTTATTGTAATGCGATTTTGGCTTCGATACTTATCGGCCTAATAACTGCAGCCACTTTCTATCGTGCTCTGGAACGAATCAATTTTTTAACTACCGTTTGCTCACTAAATTCGACAGGCTGTTTTAATTGGCCCCAGAGGTATAATCGATCGGTGTTCAGCAGAATACTAATTACTGAAAAACAAGACGATAAGTCCTGGTTTTGCACGACAGTGTAATTTGAAACGAGCGTTTGCGTAATTACCTTCGTCGATAATAACGTTGCCAGTGAAGTGTTTTAATACACTTGGATTTTATCCTGTGTTTGCTAACAAAAATACAAACAGAGTCGTTTATGTCTCTGGTTGTGTAAGCGTTTAATTACTAATCCTTTCAAACAGTCCTACTAATTTATTTAATTTATGTAGACACGTTTGACGGAATCCACATGAACATTAGGCGGATCAATGTCGATGACAAATGCGACGGATGATTAAACTGTCTGATAATTACACAGTTATTAATTTTGTATAAATATAATAATATGTCTTGGCAAATTTTACGTATTTGTTTCATATTAGTGTATTTACACCTCTGCTACTTAACACTCATTTAATTTGTTATTGTGCTATGACACAAAATTATACGCATGACAGTAAGATGGAGATGTGGATAAGTGTAGAATTGAATTCTTTAGAACTTCCATTTAAAAATCACAATTTAGTTTGGATTTCGAAGTACAGTGGTTAAAAGAAAGTTTTGGATTAATATTTTCTATGTATGCGTACATTGAACTTTAATACTAGAATTTATTTCTCATCTTGCAATGGTCAAGTGTCTTAGTGCGACTGTTTTTAATTTCAGCCAGAGAAATAGTTCTTAAATCGAGTGAAGAAAAGTGCATCCATTAATTTCAAATTTAAGTACCTGTAGAATTAATAATGATGGTGAAAAGAAACGGTTTAAATTGGAATTGATATTTTTATACACCTGTATACATAATTTTAATACCATTAGTTGCCAATTCTGAAAAATCCTGCCACTCTACACGATATAGACTGTAAAATATAATTCGTGATTCTCAAATCGTAGCATTTTTATTACTACTCAAATTCTAAACTTTCCATCGAACACCAGTATATGTATATCATACATGAGGACTCAGTTTTCAATATTTAAAAGAAACCAAGTTCAAAGAGTAATTGCCAGTTATTGCCTCGAAGAAGCTTTGCATTTAGAATATTCTAAAACCCCTAACAGTAGGAATCACCGTAACGAGTTGATACAAGTTCTCGTATGTGGTCATAATTAACCCGGAAATTAATTATCGCCTTTCCGAATTAGCCGTTTCAGCGATTTCATTAACAGTAATGCATTCACTCTGCGCGGATTGAGTCAAGTATCCGTTCCCATGAAATTATCCACTTGCTCAAAACTACGATTTTAATTAGGCCTTCAGTCTGAAACGATTTTTCATTGTGCTGTTGGAGCATCGGTTAATTAACTCATTACGCATCGAGTTTATCCTGCTCGCTTTCAGATGATGGCGATAATTTGAAAGACACAGCTTCCTCGTCTTCAAGTTGTCTCTCTAAATTAATGAGGCAGCGGCATCTTTTCTGAGTACTTTAACATACACGACAGCCTCAAGCATCATATTTCTGATACGCGAAATGTTTGGAGAACATTTTAGGAGGCAGCACGCTCTGTTAATACGATACAACACCACTTTCTGGTAAAATTTTAGCCCGCCTGCTTTTACCTGCTCGAGATTACATTTAATTACGCGGGAGCTTGTGTGCTTACGAGAGATTTCAGAGGCAGTCGTGTGAATAGCTTTAATGCGCGCATAATTCTAGAGCAGAAGGGATTATTTTACCGATCTAATAGAAATTTAAGGAAGCTCTGCTTTCTGCGCGTCGAGATTCTCACCGTTGTTCGCAGCTCATTATCCACCTCGGTTATATTCATACAACCTTCGAATTTTTCATTTTACGGTTCCCCACATTCCTCCGTTTCCTCTGCACTGAAGAGAATCGCATTTCAGGGCAAAAAGTCATTTATTATGAAGCAGAATTTTATTTTTATTCGTTAAGGTATCAATTAAACGCTGACTAATCAAATATAAAACTTGTATTTTAGGTAACCTGTCCTTAATCTCTGCTAAATGAATGTTGACAAACACGATGCACTGAACTGAATTCATTTTATAAATATAGTGGAAGTAACCGGAAATGATTACCCATGAACAGATTATAAAAAAGGTAAAAAAAGGACCCATTTCCTGAATATCATATCAATAAAGCGAATACATTGGTCGACATGTTTTCAACGAATATTTATACCCCGCCAAGTATTGGAAAACTGGGTGTACAAATACAGGCGGATGGGTGAACATTCATCACTGACCATTGCTAATATTTACCGCGTTGCATAAATAAAGGGGAATAAAGTAGCGATGAATAATTCACCTATGCTAAATCCCTTCTGTTTTCAGCTGGTCATATTTCCAGTACGCTACCTTATGCTTTCGCGCGATAAGCGTTTCTAATCTCAAAAAGGGGCACGACTTTCAGGCCAAGGAAAAGAATAAAACTCACCTATCCACTTGACAAATTAAACAGAATTGAAGAAACAGCCAGTTTCTATGCAACAAACGAAGTGCACGTCCACGATCACCGGTTTTGCTAAAATTGTGCATGCAGTTAGGTCATACCATGTATAGCAAACTGTTAAATGAACACAGCGCATTATACAAAATTTTGCGAGTAAATAAATAAAATCACGGTTCAATGTTTACGCACGAGTGCATATTTATATCGAGGATGTACATAAGATGGAACTTTGAACCCCATTTTCTGCCAAATTCTTCAACGTTGCGCTGAATACGTTTGACACATTATTATACAGAGTGGCGCAAAGAAAACGGAAAAGCCACGACTGAAGTAACTGAAGAGCTTTCTAAAAAGGAAGAAAACTGGATTCCATTCTTTATATAAATTTTTGTAATCACCTAACGAATTTTTATCCGTTCAACTCGGCTCCCCCAAGACTAAATTCTGATTGCGCCACTGATTATACACGCTCTGCACTAACTATATGAAAAATTGGGAGCAACTCGGTGAGCCAAACCTCGCGCACTCCCCTTGTTAGTAACAAAGACTAATACACGCCCAGTCATCGTGTCCAATCGTGTAGTTTCAATTGTATAAAATCCCCATCAATATTCACAGGCGATATTCCACGAAGGAAGTTGGATGCAGCGAGAAAAGTTACGACCAATTCTCCTTCGCAATCCACTTGCCCCGCGAAATCAGTTTCCAAAGTTTAGTGGAGGGAAAGGCGTCCAGGGAGCTGCATGGAAACAGCGTTACCGGAGTGCCGCGAATTTTTTCCTTCGAGGGAAATTCATTTCGTCTGCACGCTCGGAGTACCAGCAGGCCGACCGGGGTAAAAACAGTTCCGTTTGACGAGTTCTCGAAAGTGAACGAATTGGGGGATCGATAGCCGTCGCGAGCCCTCGCTGCGACGCGGTAGGGAGAGAAAAAAAAGTTTCGACGGTTCCGTCGCGTCCGCGACGGGAAATCGAGTCGCACGCCGCGCCGCGCGTAGAAACCGATCGCTTTCCGATATTTTCCCAACGAGGCCGCGCGACAGAGCGGGCCCACAATTTTTCATTGATCGCGAGGCATTACGCTAGAGGAGCTGCACGGAGTACGTTAGGCGTAATCGTTGCTACGAGGTACTGGCTGATCGTTGATTAATGCACCGCCTTTTTCAGCCAGCTCCAAATGTTGCAACCGAATTTGTAACTTCGAAACACATCTCGCTCGTTGCCTTTTTGGCGATTAGTTTAATATGCTCGCCGTACCTATCTTTTATCGTAAGAAGCAACACTCTGCGGAGGCAAGAATTACGCTAGTGCACACTGGGATAATTACTTTTGTATATTGTTATGTGAATATTAAGAATCTGTGAAGCAGTTTATTATTCCCATTTTTGATATTACACAGTGTAGAATTCGCAGGCATATCATGTGATGGTTATTATATATTGTATATATTATAAAGTGTACATTCGTAAATTTGCGTGACAGAGAGTAATAATGATACATTCCATATTATATTCCACTTCGCCGTCCGATGTAAACTGTACAGAGTATTGAATAACGTGTGAACGTAAGTCTAGTGGTATTTAATATATAAAATTTTTAAAAAAATTAAAATCGATTTCAAAATCATAAAAATGCACTAAAAAGTAAAAAATAATTTTTTCCCTTATTTAATCTACGACTATCAATTTTTTTATTTCGGCGCCTCATCATTTGCACTGTGTAAATCTGGCGCCGACTTAAAAAAATTGATAGTCGTAGATTAAATAAGGGAAAAAATTATTTTTTACTTTTTAGTGCATTTTTATGCTTTTGAAGGCGGTTTTAATTTTTATTAATTTTTTTATTTATTACTTTTTAGTTATTTAAGTTACATAACTAAATTTATTTAAAAAAAATATGAGTAGGCCTCCAAAAAGGGCTGCTCGTAAAAAAAGAACCGTTTGCTAGAAATGGAAGATTCCAAAAATAAGTGACTTGAGAAAGTGAGAATAAGGATGTCTCAAATTCGTTATATGGGGTCTACAACTCAACGGGCGGAAATACTCTAAAATACGACAATACATGAAATACAAATTATGTAATGAGGCGAAGTTTGAATTAACCAGTACTGTCAAAGAATTGAGCCAATATTGATGCAGTGTAGAATGCATCATCCTCTTTCGAATAAAAAAAAGATCATCAAAATCGGTACGTGTGCTGAGGAGTCATGCGGGGATTAACATAAAAAAAAATACATACGGGTCGAAACTGTAACCTTCTCCTTTTTGAAGTCGGTTAAACAGTGAGGGAAAATTGAATTTAAATTTAGTCGAATACTTCTTCCAAGTAAGCATTGGTGTCTTAATGACGAAGGAAGCTTAAAGTACGTGATATCAATTAATCATTGAAATAGTATTCATTGCGACAAGTCTCATAAAATTTCAAAAAGTAAAATTGAATAGTGTAAAATTCTTTGATTGCTATTTAGATTGCACTGTAATTAAACAGTGCTGATGTAACTAATTCCAATCAGCTAAAAAGTAAAAGTGCATTTCAAATTGATCTAAATCAGAATTTAATCTGAATCTGGTTTGAACAAAGAATTCAGGCTCTATTTTAGTAGTTGTTTTAATGTCTCGCTGTCTCTTGTGTCTGGCGATATTTTTTCTTCCCTCCGTTCAGTGACTACGGACAGACTTTAATGTCGTAGAGAAAGGTCAACGATAGGTCTCAATCGATACGTTGTATTTGCAGAACTGGATGCGAATGGATGTGATCGCGTTGACGTTGAAGGAACACGGAAGATGGATGCCCGAGGTTTGCTTGGTTTCGTAGATTGATTATGATGCAATTAGTTGTGAAGTGTCAGATTTCATTGAACCAGTTTTAACTCTGATTTTATGTATTTCCTACGCGTTTATTTAGCACAATTTTGGGGGAATATTTAGGCCATCGTTGGGTATAACTGGGGTAAACTTACTTATTTTTAATTTAACTTGGTAGTTGAAGAAAAGTTCACAGCGACGTCCAATTACAACAATTTGAAAAAGACGTTTCCCCTTTCGCCTCCATTTTAAAAAGAAACTTTAAGGTTTAGCTTTGTTTCTATATTACGGGACCAGGAAAAGTAAGCATCTTTTAAAAATTCAAAGATTCTGAAGAGTCAGGTTTTTGCACGAATTCCAGTGAGCTGAGATTCAACAAATTAACCAATACCTTTTTCTGAAAAGTTATATAATTTATATTATATCTAAATCGATTATTATCGCAGCTTTCTAACATTTTATGATTCGCTAAAACCAGCTGCTTCTTACATGGTTTTCGCTGTACATCGTTTTTATTGCAGTAATTTTATATCAAATTCTAAAGAAAAGATAATGGACATTCTCTCCTTAGTACGGTAAATAATGATCATTTGTACTCGTACAGGAGGATGAAGCGCTTTATTAACTCATTTTATAGAAATCATCCATACGTAGTGGATATACACAATGATTTATAAGAAACAAAAATTCAACAGAACCCAATATTGCATTAGGGTATTATTGCTTAATATACTCTTAGATCCTTCTTACATGAGATAATTCTGTAGCTTCACTTGACACTGACAACGTAAATTTAAAAATGTATAAACTATGTACATATGTTCTGGACTATCAGTTGAGAACCACAAAAGAGTCTCGTGTAAAAAGGCTCTAATAAAATATAAGCTATAATATCCTAATGCAATTATTAGTTTCTAGTCTCTACTGAAGGAACACTACCAGATATAATTAATACTTTGATTTTTTTTTAAATAAAAAGAAGAAATTTCCTTCAAAAGTAATTGAGTGCAAAATGTGAGTATAATATTCATTTGCTTAAGAAAATCAGTGTTCACCCCCTAATGGAAATGATGGTATGCTTTAAATTAGAGAAACAAGTGTCGATTATGGATAGTCAACAAAGGGGATAAATTTGAAAATCGACGACGGGAGCGAATTCCAATGCTCTATCGATTCCCCCGACTAGACGACCGAGACAACGGATTGATTAACACGGAATGACAGTTTCGTGTCTAAATGTATGGAGCCATGAGCAAAATAAATCAATGCTCTAGTAAGTGGAACGGTATATCTCTCCGTTCCACTCTGCTTGACAAAGCTTTTTGTCATAAAACATCGAACGACTCGACGATGATAAATTACAGCCCCGAAATACTCTTGAAACTCGAGAACGTGTCTCGCACGACCACCCTCGGCATTACTTAATCGGCGAGGAATTAATTACTGGGGGTGGGAGTTAAATCGAACAATCTACTTTGTGCTGAGCCATTCAAAAATTCAATGCATCACCCCGTAAAGGGCTGAGATTATTGTACCGTGAGCGTAGTTTACGAAGTACTGCTTAAACCTCACATTCACGTTAAAGTGGACTATTAATTTCTGCAGTGAATCATAGATTAGAAGAATGTTGAAAATTAGACGAGCATTAAAACTGAAGGTTTAAGAATTGGTAAAATATTTACAGTTCTTCTGACTGAAGGTCTCATAGTTGCTATTTATACATCATTTTTTTGAAAAGATTGATTTTTCATTAGTGTGCTGAGGATTCACCAATATCGGTTTGTGTCTTTTAATAGGTTTTGGCCATTGATCACGAAGTTGTAATTAGCTAGCTGATTAATTAGAAAAATGGGAGGAATGTGGTGAAGATGACGTTCAAGTGATAACTGTCCTTGTTAATATCACTAAGATGCTCCATTTTTTCATTGTATTTTTGGGGAAAATACCCCTCTGATCGACTATTAATCTTCTTCTACGTCTTCTACCGCAGTAACTCACCCTAGGCTACAGCAGCAATAATATTACACCTCTTGTCTTGCCCCAGAGAAATGTTCCCTCATTTCTATCATATCATTTTCCAAAATTGGCACTGCTTGTACTTTCTAAAAATCAATTAATAATCTTGTGTAGATAATTTTTCAAGATACTGAAGGAAATTCAATGCAATGCCTCTGCTGCTTAATTAAATACTCCACGTGCTTGAGCCACAGACCACTATCTAATTAATTTGGGGTAAATTTATATTCCTCTTATTTGAAGGGCACAAGAACAAAGCAAGCACGAATAAATAGAAGTGTCATTTCTAAACACTCTGCGTCCTCAGGTGTCGTCTCGAATCAAAAATAAATTGCATTCCACATGAGCTACGCGAACAAAAAAAATACGGTTACGAGTGGCTACGTTGGAAGCATTCTAAGTGGCAATGAATTTCTTTAGAAACGCCTCGAAAACCACTTTTTTATTCCGCCTTCCCTCGATGCGTTCCATTTCCCTCGCGCTTCATTGCGGAACGCCTCGTGTCCATTTTTTTTTAGCCAACCCTCATGGCCGCCTTTACTTTCCACGTATGAAAAATGCAAAGTGGAATCTCCTGTTTCGTGGCTTGCCGCGTTCACCGTCCGAATACTGATCAATTTCAGCTTTATTCCCCTCTCCCGACCGGAAGGGAGACGTGCGTGCGCGCGCGATGCGTCTTCCGCTACAGGTTGCCTCTAAAAATGCTGAACGACACGGCGTTTCTATGACGTGCATCACGCTGCAGAAATCACGAGAAGCCTCTGTAATATCGGTAGAGGAACGTGTCGAAAACGAGAAGGGGAAAATGGAGAAAAAGAAAAGCGGAAGGTGGGGGTGGTTTCACGCCGGTAGTTCCTCTTCTTGTACAGACCCCGGTACCTTCGTGTTTCCAATCTCGTAGAATCTGTTTCTCGTCATTTTTCGTGGGCTGAGTTTACGATAGGGACGTGGGATTATTCTGGTATCTTCGAGATTAAAGATTTGCGCGCTCCGTTTCTGAGTTTATTCAGTTGCAAGTGAAACTGGTACAAATATGTTATTCATGAATTGTTGGAAAGCAATACAGAATGCACGAAGCTCTAAACGGTGATTAAAATTGTAGGGCCCTTAGACAATTTTCCATGTTACAAAAGTGATTATTCAATTTGAAGAAAATATCGTGCACACAGGCCAAACCTTCTAGATTAAAATAAAAAAGAATGGACTTAATACAACAAATAGTTTCTGAAATAAAAATTCACAAGTACAGCCCGGTTTCACGAAAATAGGTGAAAATAGCAAACTTTGACGGCCTGTATTTTTTTAACAAATTCGAAACCAGTAAATTGATGACTTAAAGCACCTTTAATTTCACAATAAAATCCCTGATATCGAGGGCAAAAAGTGATCCATTTCGCGTGGAATGATCCGCCCGTATTTCTTCATATTTTAATTCTTTAGTAGTGTGCCTAACTGTCGTTATTTGTCAGAATGTTTTCCGTTATTACGAATTGCGAATTTCGCTTTATTACGTTGAGAAGAATAGGGTAATTGTTTTATCTTCATGCTAATTAAGCGAAACTTTGTGGTAAATCGTAAACGGTCTGGCCAACTGTGATCTCCACCACTCTTTCTTATCTACCCGAGACTTAACTCTTTGCGGAGTCATTGTATTACGTTTTTTCACGACGAAGGACTTTTACAAGGACTCAAAAGGCTTCCTTTTTTAATTATAAGTCGTTTCGTCGTGCAACTGAGTTTTGCAGTGATGGTAAGGATGATAGAGAGATTAGTATTCATATTATTTTCTTTTTGGAGATGATATCGAAACAATATGAATTTTCTACGTGTTCCTGCAATATTTACTCAAGGAGGAAAAGTGTTCAGATGAACTCAAGCTAAGTAGCATAAGTCTCCACAGTCCCTCACATTCCAAGATCAGAGGTACCCTACATATTAACAGTTTTCAATAAAGATAATTTTAGCTCTAAGTTACCAGACGCATAAACAACACCAGTGCAAATCTCAAACTAGAAATCAATAAATAATTTCTAATGTAACCACTATAGAAAACCAATCGTTCAAACACTACAGAGCAACCCCACACCTAAGTGTATTTTCACCCAAGAAACGTTCGCGACTCACAACTGCTACTTCACACACATTCACACTCTTACCCTCCTCCACTTTTCCCCAGCCCTCTTAAACCAACACCAGCTCCGCCAAACGACTGTACCTAAACTACAAATCGCGCGCCACACAAGTGCCCCGCGTGAAAAGACCCTAACAGAAGTCTCGTCGCCCACCACAGCCACCAAGAAAAAGAATCACCCAGTTATTCAACAACCATCGATTCCCCTCGACATTCATTCATCCCATTCACGCGGCACAGAATAGAAGAAACATTGTGTCCTATCGGAGCGAGTCAAATGAAGACTACATCCTGTAGTCGATGGTAGGGGGAGCCGATGTCGTTCGGGCGGCACAGTAGCTAAAGTTTGCCAGTTCGGGGCTTCCTGCCGGCACAAATGTCAGGTGACCACGCTGTGAGCCGTACACGCGCGTCCTTTCTCTCAAAGAGGCACACTCGAGCGAGAGTAGGACGAGAAGCCGTCTTTTCCTAGCAGCTTTCAAGTCCGTGGGTAGGTTCGACGAGGGACGGGGGACGGGCAAAACGACGGAGGAAGAGGGTACAGCAAAGAGTAGGAGGCCGACTGGCACTCGTGTGGATGCTGGGCTCTTCCCTGCGGCCCGATATCGACCCAGCCACCACCGACCAATACTGAAGAAAAGCTAAGGTCGCGGTTACGACCGTGCAGGAACGAGAGGACATCGAGGACCAGGCTCGTAACTCGCCCGTTCCCTTCGTTTCGTCGCGATCGTGAAACGAGGGGCCACCGGCTCAGCCAATCTTCCCGTTTGCTCCTCGCTTCGAACCTCGCCTTCCAACCACGACATGAATTCTGGTGCTTCCCGCCTGAAATGGGCTTAGTGAAGACCGCGGTTCAGTGAATGGAGGATATTATTCACGGAGGGGATAACTTTGGTTAGTAATGAGGATTCAGGTGAGGTATTAAGAAAATGGAATGTCGAATGCGAGATCGGGGATGTGATGGTTTCAATAGGCTTGGGACTCGTGTTCAGAGTGTGGGGTATAAGTAGTTCGAGGGGAAAGTTTAGAGGCTACGTCGAAGTTCAAGTTCATGGGCTAGGAATTCAATGAACCCTGGGTTTAATAAGTAGTGTGTCGTTAACTGAAGCTTCTAGATTTTTAGGATTGTTTTCTTTCAGAAGGTAATATTGACGTTCTATGACAACGGTGGAGTCTTTTGGAACGCATGTAATTTAGAGACGCTAAGAGAATTCTAGAAAGAGAAATGGCTATTGTACATTTTTCTGCAATTTAAAGATTGTAATAGGTGGTTGCATAACTTTAGACATGCATGCTTCGTTGAATAGAAAGTATATTCCTCGTGGGCACAAAGAAAACTGGTCAGAATGTTTTAAGAATCAGAAAGCTGAAAGCACAATGTGAGGATATCTTCTTACATAAACCCAATTTACATCAAATAATTGAATTCCTCAGAAACGAAAAGAAAAAAGTATTCAGAAACATATTCTCCGCTGTGAGACTAAAGAAACTCGTTTTGTAAGCTTATTCTCAGTTTCTTCCTCTCCCATATCGCGAGCTCCACGTTGCACGCTAAATAAGTGACTAGCAATCACTCGATTATCCTAAATTCCCGGAAAGTTGGCTTATCCCCGACACCGTTTGTCAGATCCAAACACGCTTTGCTCTCGGCTAGTTACGTAGGCGTCTCAAGGGGCGTCGTGAATTTTAACCAACGAACCTTTTAAAGTTTGGCACACCCCCGTTAAAGAGGGACTCCTTTAGCTGTGCTCGAGGACGCTGAAAGCCCCGAACGGAACGTTGAAACCGTTTTGGGTTCGTTTTCCAGCGACCCCGTCCAGGCGAACGCTTTAATGGAAGGACCGACGACCTTCGAGAAGAAGCCGGAAAGTCGTCTCAATTATGTGGGAAATACGAGGACGACTGATCGCGAACAAGGAATCCCTTCCTTCCGTGATCTTATTGCCCCTGCGGGCCAATCTGTAATCTCGTTCCCGAGCCTGTGATCGATACTGTTTTCCTTTCACCGCAGCCAGAGAAATCGAAAGGGGCTGCCTATAGTGTCGCGCGAATAGTTTTGTCCTTTTGCTTAGTGTTTAGACGTTTATATCCCACTTTACTAAACTGCTGAGTGAAGTCGGTGTGAATCTTCATGCCCTATTTTTAATGTAAGTCTGACGGTGAGTTTGTAATAAGCTTGAAATAGGATTGAAGGTAAAGCGGCGCTAAAGCAGAATTCTGTGTACATATTTAAAAGACCAGAAATTTTGGAGCGAGATAGAAATAATTTTAATAAGCTTAAAAGTTTGTTCGACGTAGTCTCTTTTGATTAATATTTTGTTCTGATTATGGAATCTTTTACAAATTCTGATCGATTTTTTGGTTGACCGAATTCTTTATTTTTGGATGGAATTTAAATCGGCGAAGATTAAGAATTTATAATGGCTGTACTTCTTCTTGATTGCTCAAAATACAGTGCAAAATGGAAAAAGATCAGAAGTGTAGTTTGCTTTCCGTGATAAAGTGAAAGTAAAGGTGGCCGCCCTAACTTATGGATGGTAGTCTACTTCCGGCATCGGGGATGGTTGGGATGAAAGATGGGCTCGCAAAAGCATTCGAGACAGGATGATTATGGGAAGAACTCTTACTCAAGCCCACTGACCACGCGACTGTTTTCGCTTTCTTCCCCGTTGCCAATTGGCCCGCTCGTTTTATTCTACAGGAAGCCTGATTATACGCATTTATTCTTTTGCATGCGTACATGCTGCTACTCCCATAAAAAATATATTTCCTTCCTTGGTAGAATATATTGTATCTATCGAGGAATTTCATTTACTTTTTCTTTCGCGTGTGGTTTTTTGACAAGGCATTCCTTTGATTATATTCAATTAATTTGCCATGGGGCCTCAATTATCTAGGAGGGTTTTGAGTTATCCAACCTGCCACGGTTGAGGTCTATTATATATTTGTCTATAGTTTATTGCGTCTGCACTCACTATTCACTTATCTGGTTTAGACGTACCGGCTTGTTCACGTAAGTAGTAGGAATATCAAAGAACCGATGGAAATCAGTAACACACATAAAAGTAGAATATAAAAACATGAAAAAGAAAAGAAATAAAGTTATTCTTAATTAGGTATCTTTTACCTGTATTATCTGTATGTTGTTTCTCACACTCCTTCGACACGATTTTGCAAGTTCCACGACACTACGAACGTAAAAATAAATACAGTTCTATCATTTATCAAACCTGATTTCAATATATTTAAAAAAAAGCTTACAATATCAACTTCATAACCAAAGTGAGAACTTCTCGTCAAAATTACAATCCATACAAATTTCTAAACAACCTACAGATTTTTCGACGGTGGACCAAAGTTTCCTACACATTTCTAATTCTACCCCTATGATTCACCATTCGTTCTCGAATGGTCAGCTTGAAATCTCCGATTTCTTAATGTATACAGAGGGTGTTATTGTTCGCTGTGATTTAAAATCATCGTGGGCCCAAGGAGGTCCTCGCGAAATATATACACGAGGGTGGAAAAGGCGATATTCTGATATCCCGTGGAAAGCCTGTTTCCACCCTCGTTTCGATGTAAACGAAACAGGCGGTTCCTATTCGTCGAATCGATCCCTTCACCCCAAGCTCTCTTCGAGGAAAGCAACAATCCGATGCCATAAAGATTTTTCACCGGCAGCCTCGTTTGTTTCACGGTCACCTGGACTTTGCTCCGAGGAAGTTGACAAATTCGATGCTCTCCCTAGCCATGGGGACCACGAAAACGGGGAACTCGATGAGTTCGGTCATTTGTTACCGCAGATCCTCGCTGAACGAGGATCTGGATCGCGTGGACAAACGATGTGAACGCAGTCTGTAGAAATTCGTACGTTTAAAAAATAACTGACGTGACTGTCTTTTTATGGACAAATTTGAGTATGTAAATGATTAAGTAAACAATTTTAACGGTGGAGATAGAGAATATTCATATAGTGAGTCTTCTCTTCTCGTGAATATATTTATTATACACGATCTGGGTGCAATTGTATTGTTTTTTTAATAGAATGGTATATTTTTAACATCAATTGATTGTCTCTGTTATTCTGTGTACGGAAATGTATAGGTGTAGACATCACAGAGTTAATACTTCACGAAATATTTAATTTTCTTTGTCTGAAAATTGTTCTGTGGCAGCAAGTGTTTAAATGTAATCTCCTATGTAAGATCTAATAAAGTCCATTTGTATTGTATTTACATATTAAATAGGTATATGTATTACTGGAACTACTTTGGTCTGACCATCACAGCTTATACCACTTACACTAAAGACACTATGTATTCTGACTAGTTTTGTAAATACGTTACGCAGAAAATGTAACTGGTAGTTTATACAGAAGTGTTCACACATCCCTACTATGACGTCAGTAAACAAATAGCACGTGTCAACATGTTACAACAATATTTGAACTTCCCTCAGTTGCATCAAACGTGTTACAGTTCCTCCCGAACAAATCCAATATTTGGCTAAAGCAACTTTCGAGGCAAAAACGCCATAACAATGTAAATGCCTAAAGTTCTTGCGTTGTATTGTAACGCGACATGCTAACAGAAAACAATGTACTTAAATGGTGCGCGTAAGTCGCCCACCTAAAGTACAAATTTAAACAAATCTGTATTTAATTACCACCGTACTCCGTCAAAGAAATGAAGAGATTCCCCCGAGAAACAGGCCTGTATTAGCCAGAGAAAAGGATCTCAGTCACCATAGAAAATTTCCCAATTCACGTCACGAACAACGAGGATGTTCCCGCGACTTCTCCTCGCGGAGGCAAATTGCAAGGAGGACTTGAAAGGATTATCGAAGAACTGCTCGCCGAAAAGCGAATCGCGCGCTCAGCCCCTCGAGGCAGCGAAGGAATCGCGAGTAAACTTTTGTTCGACTTCCACTCGCGTTTCCCGCTGTTCCTTCCCGAGCTGCTCCTTCCCCGCGGATGGCTTATGAAAAGGAGAGCTCGTCGCGCGGCACCAACTAACCCCCGAGTCGAGGATCGCGGAAGGGCGAGGGAAAGGACCGGGTAGACGACGCCAGCCTAGTGACCATTGTCACGAAACTCTTCGTGTTTGTGTTCCAGAGCATGACCTCCTGACTCTCTCCCCCTCTCGCTTCCTCTTTTCCGCAATCCGTCGACCCTGTCCAGTTCCAGGCTCCCTATTCGATGGTGTTCATATTCCTGCCAGGGTGACCTCCCCTTGTCATTTATAAGAAACGAAGCTTGCTGGTCGATGCTGGGGAGCGAGGCACGTGGTTGGTCTACGCAAGCGTGAAACCGGGTCCCTTACAGGGTGAAAAGGGTGCACGATCATAATTAATACGGCGAAGCACGCGTGGTGCTCGTGGATCGTGTAAAAAATGGGGTTGACTTTCTGACGGAGACTGTGGAAAATTATTTCCCTGATTTCCAAGGTGTTTGGTTGATGAGGGTATAGAAAGGGGTTGGCAAGCGTAATTGCTACGAGGATATTGTTTTCTTAATTCGGTGATGCTCTAAATAAAGAATTTCCCTTACTTTTTCTTGTCCTGCTGTCTAGAGTCAGTTTATAAATTATCGATATTGGGTTCAGAGCGATTCTATTCTATTTTAAGATCATTCAACTTTCCAGTTAAGGACAAGTATTTTTGGTATTGGTAATGGCAGGTTGAATTTTATAAGGAACTGCGTAATTGTATGAATTCCCGGTAGTACTTATTCTGACAATACTTCTGTGGACGGTGGGTGTACATTAGGACGTGCTTGACGTGATTTGTCGCCCCAAGACATTGTTAGAAAGCTATTTTAAACGGGCAAAGCCTCGTTATATTGAATTTAAGCGACACGATTTCAGCGGAGCAGTTTAGAATAATCCGACGTGAAATCAAAAAAGTGCATCATACCGAAGGAATGGGGATTAACGTTTCAAACAAAGTGAGGGAATGAAGTGCTCGAGAATTCAAATTCCCGCCACTCGAGATTGTATAATGAAACACTGCATTCGTAACGGTAACATGGATATAAATATTAATACCGTAATTGTATCAATGCCTTGAGTAAAGCTAAAAGTTCAAGGCTGCGTTTGAAGTTCTTAAGCTATTAACATTTAAGAAAAAAGGATGATAAAGTCTTTGTTGATTTTCTGGGTAGCCATAGTGAATGATAGAGCTGAAAATAAAGCATTCGCATTCGATTTATGGTTTCACTCAATCCTTTAACGATAAGGGGCACGGTTAATGAGAACGAACTTACCCCCAGGTTCTTCGATAAATGAAGGTAATTAGGGTTTAAGTTTCCACAGAATGGTTGAATGTTATTTTCGAGGGGGGCGAATTTCTGCTTAGCTTCCTCCTTAATGGAACTGTCAGTGGTTTGAGAAAGTAAAGCTTTCGTCAAATCTCAGAAGACTAAAGGCCTTTGAGAAGTCTCCTTTCATCTTACGAGGATTCCTCAACATTCCTAGCGTTCTTTAACACGCAAAATACTTCCTTCGTTAATAACAAAGTTTATCCTTTCTATCCAAGAATTTTTTGTAGTCAGTTAAACAGCTCTGTTCAATATTATCTTGCACACAATAAAGTGCTCTTCGTACTAAGATTTTAAATAAGGAAACTTTTAATAGAAACTGATTTTAAATCAAACGAAAAATTGATTATCTAAATCCCAGTACAGTCCATCACCCACTATCGTTGTTGTAGAATTCTACAGCACACAATTCTAAGAACACTTTTTTAAGTTAATGATATTTCCTCTGGTTCGTTGATCAAAGAATCTGCAAATTTCTTTCATACAGCATTGGCTAAATGAAATAGCGAATAATTTTCTCCGTGTAATCCATAGACAATGGATCAGTGTAGCAATTAGATATAATCTTTATTTAATGGAAGTATTTTCCAAATGGCTATTTATGACCATCTGCTCCGACTCAAAGTCCTCGAGAAAGGACTCATCTTTTGGGGCTATAAAGTCTTGAATCCAATATTGAACCTCTCCCACATTGGTGAAGCGCATATCGGGTAGTTTACGTTGTATCGACCTAAACGAGTGGTAATCGGGAGGAGCGATGTCTGGAGTACAGGCTGGGTGAGGTAGGACTTCCCACTTGAATCGAAGTAGTGTTTCCAGTGTTACGGCGGTAATATGTGGCCTCGCATTGTCATGGAGTAGAAGAACTTTCTGGCGATTGCTTCTTACCTGAGGCCATTAAGGGGGGATTGCGCCTTGTCAGGTCGAAAATATAGGTAATTCTTTGTGAATTTTTTGTACAACAACGGCGCGACAAATTAATTTCAGGATTGGCAGGCGGTTGTATTGTATCTTGAGCTATTGTTCTGAATTTTTGTGTGACAGTGAAAGACAAAGCATGGCAGATACCTACAGAGTGCTGACTGAGAGCGTTGAAAAAAAATCTGCTGGTCCTGGCGTTGACGGAAAGTATTGTAAGGGTTATCCGAAACACAAAAAGGAAAAGAGATGCTTAATCTATATAAATTTGGCTATCTGTGGTAGTAGATTTATTGCCGTATCTGTTACCGTTCCATTTTTATTTAAAGAAGTTTTCTCGATTTTGGAGCAACCTCCTTTTCAGACTCAAATCAGGAGGCTTCATCTTCTTCAAGAGGCTGTCATTTTAACATTTTTGTATTTTTCTTAATGCATATACTGCCACAGATAGCCACATTCATATAGATTAAGAATCTCTTTTCCTTTTTGTGATTTAGATAACCCTTATAATATTTTCTGCCTACGCCAGGATTATTTTTCAACGTTCTTTCGGTATCTGCCATGTTCTTTTTTCACTGTCACGCAAAAATTCAAAACAATAGCTTAAGATATAGTAAAAAAGCCTGCGAAACCTCAAATTAATTTGTCGAACCGTTTCTGTACAAAAAATTCACAATGAATTACCTATTTTTCGGCCCACCAAATGCAAAGCAGAACCTTATGTCCATGGATGTTCAATCTCTATCAGCGATCGTCATTTTTAACTCGGGGTAGATAACACTGCCAGTACAACAAGTAGGTGTAGCAGAAAAAAATGGTCCGCACACCTAATATCACCTAACAACGAGCGAACGAACTTTTGCACCAACCTAATGGAATCCTCTAAACGCAGAAACACTGTTCTTTCCAATAGCGCTACGGATATTACAAACCCCCTTAATTCGAATCCGATAAAATCTCGGTTTATGGAAGTTCCAAATGCCCCCAGAAATTAAACCCAACCGAAGTCAGCCCAGGATTAACAGTCGCCGCTATAAACAGGGGTAGAAAGGAACCACTTCAAGTCTAAATTCTCGTTAATCTCAATCAGATTAAATGCCAGCCCCTTGCCAATGAATACCTCGTTAATTTGTTTAATTTTCCCACAACCGTGCAGTGTGTCTTCGGCATTACTCTTCTATTGACTTTACAATGGCCCTCTTCACACGAAAGCTTCTATAACTCACAATTGCTATTTCAGTCATAGTGCTACTTCAAGAAAAGCCAGAAAAAATAAAAATCTACAAACTACATGCCCCAAGAATACCAATTCACCATCGTAATTGTAATGGCGTAATAAAAACATATTATTATTAATATCGGAACGAGGGAACGGCCACTGAAAATTAATGGCCCGTTCGAGGATGTTTTCGCAAGGAATATCCACAGATTGCCGATTGAGAGGAAGAAGGAGAAAAACGAGTGTATCAGAAGCTGGTCGCCACGCCTGCTCCCAGTTTATACTAGAGCGACGTTACCTCGGGAATCCACAGGAAATTTGTCTAGCCGTGCAACCGAGCCCACGAACGTTTCTCTAGGCATGAGGGACGAGAAGACGTCTCTGCGCCACGGTAGTTCTGTGTAGAGATTCCTGAGCAAGAAACACAGCGGCTGTGCAGACGACCGTGAGAAATGATGCTCTGAGAATTTACAAGGTTCCAGGGTGCACGGAATACAGATGGTTACTAATTGGCTGGAATGGAGTCTGTAATGCACCAGCTCCTGCCATCCAGACGAATATTCCCCTTCGAAGGAAACATCCCTCGAAACTTGAACTGCGTTATCTCAAGGTTTTATCGCGGAATCACGTGAAGCGGTACAATTTTCTCAAGTTTTTGCCCCCGTTGTATCACCCCCGTCCTAGATGACTGAACCTTAAGAGTTAAACACCGTCTGCAGAGCAGCCAATTTACAGACGGTAGATAATTTATCTGCTTCTTATAAAAGCTTCCCCGGTCGGTGCTATTTTCTCCTGAATAGTGGTGAACTTTTCAGGGATGTCTATCTATTATAAGCTGCTAACTCGCCGTCTTATTATCGTATAAATTCTTGTTTCTAAATTTGTTTCGCTTCAGTGGAATTTTAGGGGCGGGAGAATGTCTGACATGGAGGATCTCGGGGAATTTTAATAGGGTGATGTATGCATATTATACTGGGAGAGACGAGAGTAATTTAATAAAATCTACCTTCGTTTCTAGATTCTTTGGTCGAAGGGTCTTTAAATATGCAAGGGTAAAGCTAGTGTTATGTATATAAAATATTTATCGTTCTATTATAGCGGGCTTCTGTCACTACCTTTACCATTTTGCAATTCAAAGCCTTGTTATCAAGACGCAACCAGCACAAAGGTGTAGGGGGTCGACTTCCTGCGCGTGCTATTTTAATATCAACAGCACAACACACTCAAAATACATTCTCAAGGTTTCTAATTCACATTTCCACCCGGGTTCAACAATATCTCTCGCACTAGAATCACAGCAAATTTTACCTTAACTTCTACCAATGTATAACCTACTAATCGTATTACGAATCTTCGTTCTCTCGCATTTTAACAACGAAGCGTAGAATGGCGAACTGTTGAAAGACTCCTCGATTTCGTCGCACGAAGTATTTAAATATTGTATAGTTATTTTATTATATAACTTTGGGTAACCGTGCAGTCGCATTGTAGAACGGAGCTCAGTGGATCGATAGAGGGTGATTTTGCCGATATTAGGGCTGGTAATAATAGCGACGATAGTCGCCATGACAATGACGGCGGCAACGAGATATCGGATGTAACAGATAATGGGCTGGAACTTAAATTTCCGTTGCCTCCTCGGCGGCGCTGGGCTTTGGGGCCGAAGGAAACCGATCCTTTGTGACTATTTGCAAATCAAACGGAAACGTTTACGGAAGGCACAGCGCGCCAATGGATTATTAGCGGCGTCGAGTAACATCAGCACGAAATGTATGTTCAATAGAGCACAAATTAATTGGAAATTTCCATTAACGTCGTAAACAAACGATGCGCATTCCGGAGGGCAGAAAATAGAGAACGTTTCGGAACTATAGATGGCAACTTAATTGGTTGCAGCTCAGGAAATGCAAGCTGTTTTCCCCAGAAAGATAGCCTCTGTAAGGGCGGTGGTTAAAGAAGTATAATTAGGTGAAAATGTGATGTTATTGGGAATTACCAATGAGCAACGAGATCAGAAGGTGTTAAATTAATGTCTGGTCTTAGTGACGTAATTTCAGCTGATAGATTCTGAAGTGTCATGTATATAGCTTACTGTAAATAGCCTGATAGGTCGTGTACAAAATAAATTTATGATATCGCGAAACCACACATTTTAGGGCCAGCACACCTATGTTTTAAAGGATTGTAGATCATGTTTTAAGTGATGTGAAGATTTGCATGGAGCTGATTTTGAGCTTGTTCGAGAAGAAATTGTACTTAACCCTTCGTTGACACACCTCTTTTTTCGATCAACTTTAACACACCTGGGTGGCTCACACCCAGAACAATTTTTGAACGACTGCCATTCTCATCTGAAGATTCCAATCGTTAGGAAAAAATTCATTGGTCAATTTCATGGTCTGTAGAATGTATTCCATTAGTTTTTTTATTGAAATTTCATCACAGTTCTTGTAAAAAAAATCTAGATTACCATATGTCGAGAAAACACGAAGAAAATCTTCAAAAATCTGTAACTTTTACAAATTTAAATATTAGAAGCTAAAAATCTACAGAGTTATTGCTCAGATATAATATTTTGAGAGAAAAAATAGTTTGTAAGTTGGCTTTGGAAAAAAGGTATTTATTTTGCATATAAAAGGTACAGAGCGTCAAAATCAGCTTATGGGTGGCTCACATCCAGAGTGTCAACGAAGGGTTAATTAATCATACTTTGATCAGCACTATTGTGTATTCATTGTACTGAAACACTAGGAAAGTATTTTTGTATTTAGTATTATGTAAATTAATTTTTAAAATTTTAATTTAATATTTATATTGTAAATATTTAAATTTTTAGCTATTATAATAAAAACAATTTAAATTAGAGTTGTTTCAAAATTTATTAAAAATACATTTATATTTTTATGGTAATGGTATTGTGAAAGATTAATTTTGTACATAATGAAGAAAAGTACTATTTTACCTTTCGTATCAGGGTTTATTAAATAAATAATATAGATTATATTAATCTCAAAATTAAAAGAGATAAATATAAATTAATTTTGTGTACCAAAATGATTACAAATTTATGTTTAGAGGTGAAATGTTAAACGATTTTAATGATATCTAGTTTTATTTTTAAATGCATTTATTAATTCATATATTTATTTAATTTAAGAAAAAATTTCATCCTTTGGAAGGACTAGAAGAAGTATAGAAGCCTCGCGGATTTTCCAATCTATGAAAATTATTTGTTCAATTCTCTGGTATTCATAAATTTTACTTCATTCTTTTCGACGTTAAGAGAAAAAGAAAATTCGTATGAAGAAAAATTTGCATGTATATGAAATTTGGTACAGAGGTTCTATGCATGAATTACAGTAGAACATCGTAAGTACCTTCGTCGAAGACATTGCCAGCGACAAGGTGTCACTAAATTATATCCCATTACTGTATGCGCTAACGCACACGCGAGAACTGTGATAATGCAATTACAATTCCATAGGAATGCACAACGTCAAAGACGGTTTAATCTCATTAAATTATGGGCGCAAAAGGGCGCAGATGTGAGCGGTGCGAGACAATACACAGAACTTGTCATACGGGCATAATCATTTGACGAACTGCATAAAACCGATTACACCACTAATTTTGCGGTTTGAAAATTTATTACCGGGGAAAATTATTTTCTTATAGATGTAAATTAGGACAAAATTAATTTGACTATAGAGTATTATAATTATATGTCACAACTTTGGGGAATTAATCTTGACCGCAGAAAGGAAAAGAAAACCACGTAGGTATTAGCCAAAACTTAAACGACTTATTGTGAAAAAACAGATGAATATTTATTATAGATTCCTGGACACCTTAACGTTGATTATGGGCAATATTTACTACCCTGAAGAAGAACAGACATGAAATTTATTAATACACAAAACAACGTATAGTAACAATTTTGCAGTCAGTAATAGTCTTCCAAAAAAGTAACAAGCCACGAATCTCACAAGTATTTCCATCTGATTTAAATACAATACTGAAAATATTTATTGCATCATTCGATTAAACACATTATCAACTATACCTCTCTTATTATCAGTACCTACTAGCAAAATATTATTGCAAAATTTATTTATTACAAAAATGTGTAACTCACTATCTTGGCCAAAGTAAATTGTATACAAACCATTTAATCAATCATATTGCTATGAAAATTCTGCGTACTACGAAAATTTCAAAGCGATGCAATAAATATTCTCAGTACTGTACAACTACCCCAACTGAAGCCACGATAAAATGTCAACGTGTCTTCAGCAACCAGTAACCATTTCATCCTTAACACCCTGTACAATGGTTACATCATTTCCCTAACGATATTGCTCGATTTTCCACGAGTGTTCCCTGAAACGCCATCACATTCTCCCATGCATCGCAACAACGCCCACGACGAGGGCAATCTCTTGATTGGCAGGGTACGTCTCTTGATTTTCGTCGAACGAGGGGTGGCGATTGATAGAATATTCTGTACGACGATTCGCCAAATGATTTTTGTCTCGTTTAGCGCACCACTCACGTCGAATTCGTTGATCGTGGGTGCCTTGAGAGATTGTGCGCGCAGACTCGGAGTACTGGCGAGGGTGAAAATGTTGTTATGCAAATGCGTATCGTTTGTTAATTCCGTGTTTCACCGGTGATGTCAGTCAACTTGACGAGGGCACGGAGGAGAGGCTGGTAGAGGGTCAACCGACGAAACTGCGGTGTAAAATTAAAGACAGCTCGTTCAGGGTTGTTTTAAATTTCACGTCCACCCCCTCCTTTTTTTATGTCACGTACACTTCCGTGTTTCTCCCTCTCGTTTTTAGCATTAATCTTGTTCCGAATACGGTAATTTGGAGCTCCAGCTCTCCCTTCTCTGTTCTTTTTTGTAACAAGGCGTTTTGTTCAGACACTTTATTTGTAAAGTGTAATATTATAATTAACACAATAAGGATGTTTTTAGAGAAATTTTTGAACTTGTGATGGTTTGTAAATGAGGGGATTTTTGTGTTTCTAATTTTTAGTTTGGAATTCGCAGTAGAGAATTTTTCAACAAGAGCTTAATCAATCACCTCACGTTTTAGTTAACTAAACAGTTTTTTTTTTAAATTTTCCTTCGTTAAATAATTCTCCCGAATGGAAAGTAAATATTCTGCTGGAGAGAAATGTGGAATTTTCTTTCTTCTGTTAATAATGAAGTTAAATATTGATCCACTTATGCCAGTTTCATTAAAATATAAAATAACAAAAATACCAGGACGTGCATACATTCGTTTTTATAATATTCTTCATGGGTTCCAAGTACTTCGTGCTTGCATATAATTTTACATCCAATGAAAGATGTTTTCAGTCATGTGAGACGTGACTTGGTTTTAGTTTTTTCAAAGGCAATTTGAAATATTTGCTGAGCAAACGTACGCGTATTTTCTGGCCTCAGAAGAGTATTATGTCGGGGTCGTATCAGAATGAATAACACTGAAAAATTATTCAAATCCAAGGTAAAACAAGATCTTCTTAAACAACGGTATTAAAAATTGTTTCTATAGTAAAGTACTTCCAAATGCACACTAATGTTACAATAATTAGTAAAGAAAGCAACTTTCAAAAAATATATTTATCAGTTTTTCCCCATTATTTTGAAAATTAGAACGAGTCATGCGAGGCTGCTCAATTTTTCTACGTTTTCGTTGAAAGCATATTCATATTTTCGTTGAAACACCGAGTGCTTTGCAATAACTCTGTATTTTCATCGTATAATACAGACAGTGCCCTATCTAGCTTTATGATTTATATACTGTGACCAGAAATTTTAGCATTTCATTCATCAAGAATATAATAATATTATAAAAAATTTATACATCTCCGTGTAAAGTTAAAAATAACGACCGATAGATGTCGGTTGTCAGTCAATCTGCGATAAATAGACTGACAAGAGAATCGATCTCGGAACCGAGAACTAAAAAGATGTGTCATACTTACTAAATAATCAAGTGTCAGATTTGTAAAACTTCTCAGTATATTTTCGCGATGGCAGACATTCTAATACCCTCGAATCATATCAATAATAATTTCCCTCAATCAGAAAGACGAATTTTATACTTCATTCATTTCCAACATTCAGATCCAAAGCAGCAACCACTTCCCGGGCAAGGACGATGGAAAACAAAAGTAGCCTTGATAGAATTTAAAAAATCGTTCAATATCCTACGGAAGCGAGCTAGTTGGGGTAGAAAATCACGATAACCCCCTTTCGAGCTTGCAGTGCAAAGGGTTTCGTCGTTTTTTTTTTTGGTGCAACATCCGAAAGACTTGAGCGGCTCGTCTTTGATGTGCCGTGGTTTCGTGTTTCCCGCGTTCGCTCGCCTAATGAGCGCTTTCCCCCTTCCATGCTTCATTTCCACGCGTCTTTGCGTCTTTGATACGGGAAAGTCGCTGTGCAGAAGCAAAATAAACTTTCCTTACCCCCGAGTATACTTTCACTTCCAGCCTCGCCCGACTATTTTCGGCCCTTCGTATCGTATTGCGAATAGAAAAAGGGAGGTTTTATTAAATATTATACGAGTAACGTCCATGTCTTTGGAAAAGATGTGGATAAAAAAATTCTCGGCGGAGAAAGAGGAGAAGCGACGCGCGAGGACGCAGATAATCACAGGGAAGGGTAGAGTAGAAAACAGATGAGTGTGGAAGGGGATGAAATAAGACGAGGAAGAAAAAATAAATTACTGACTAATTATGAGAGGAAGGAGAAAGGGGAAGAGGAGGAAACGTGGAAGTGATAAATGAAAGAAGTGGGTGAGCGTGGTAATAGGGAGAATCTAAGTCAAGGGTTGAAAGGGAGAGTAAGGAATGCGATAATGGAAAAGGGAGGGAAATGAAAAACAGGGAAACAGGAGAAATAGGGTAAGTAGAGCCAGGAAAGAAGGAAAGCAAGAAGATAGGTACTAAAAGAACCAAAAAAAGTGGAGATAGATCCTAGTAGAATAAGGGGAGCAAGATTGATCCTACTATGAAGAAGAGAAAAGAGATAGACCCTTACAGAAAAGGAAATGAAGAAAAGAAAAAAGATAAATCCTTGGAGACGAAGAAAAGCAAAGAGAATTAATCTGAATGGAAGAAGATACTCTAATACAAAAAGAAAGAGTAGAGATAAAAGCGGGGACAATAAAATGAGTAGTGCAGCATTGAGTCCTCTGCTCGTCGAACAGCAAAACTAACAATAAGATAAAAGAACGAGGGAGACATGAAATGGGTAAGAGAAACGCAGGGGGTGGCGCGCGGGTGGAGGAGCGACGAGTTCGGCACTTCAATTACACGGTTAAGTGGTACAAGCCGCATAATTTTCTTTCGTGTACAGACACACGACGCGGCCACAGTTACCTATCCTGTCTGCAAATTGGATCACGCGAGTGGCGTGCTTTTGTGTACCGAGGGCGAAAGAGAGAGCAGTAGAGCGTTCGCAAGCTACAGCCTAGGCACCACCGAAAGGGTGAGCACGATTTCCGCCGACGGCGATTTTCGCCCCATATAAATCTTTCGCTCTTCTACTCGTAACAGGGTTCTCGAAGGTTGGAGGTTAAAGCGATCCCTAATCGTTCTCAAGGAAGGGACGCGAGTCGCGCGATCGATGTGCGATAACAACGAATCCATTGGGGTACATATTTCATTCGATGACGTGGAAGTCATGCTAAGGTAGCATGTACTTTGGTTACAATTAGTGATATGACGAATGTAATTTTCCTTTTGCTCTGAAACATATTTGAGAGGAGAGGACTAGAGTGTAGATATTCTTAATAATTAAGTATATGCTTGGGAATTTTAATATTGACTCGGAAAGAAGGTTCCCTTCAGGAGGTTTTATTAAATATTATACGAGTAACGTCCATGTCTTTGGAAAAGATGTGGATAAAAAAATTCTGGTCTTCATATATTATGCACACTGAAATATAGTGAAGTATTTGCCTGAAGTAATTTTTCGTACAATTAAATGTGTAAATTGTAGTGGTAAGAAATTTGAGAGTTAGTAGAATATATTTAGATATTTATATATACAGTAGCAAAATACCCCCGCGCTTCGTTTCGGGTTTAAGAGATATTAAGGACTCCGAGACCCCTTTTCACCCTCTTAGGGACGGAATTTCCAAAAATCCTTCCTTAGTGGGTGCCTACGTCATAAAAACAACGTACCTTCCAAATTTCACGTTGGGCGTTGATGAATCAGTCGATCAGTACTTCTTCTTTTATATATCTAGATGTACGTGTGTATTATATTTTGGTGATTTCGTTAAATTACGCTGAAACTCGAAATACTTTGGCATTAGGTTGTCTCCGAAGTGGGATGTGTATTCCCCATTTTTCTTTTGTATATTACGCGGGCATGATACAAATTATTACGGTCACGGCGCGGCGCGGCAATACGAAAATAACCAGAAACTTTTATAAATATATACCGCAATTTATTATAGAGCACCTTAAACCTGTCTGTACTGTTCACAGCCTCACAAGTAACTACAGTATTCTTTTTATTTCTATTTTTCATGACGGTAACTTTTTTATTTACTTCTTTCTCTTTGACAACCGACACCTGGTCATCTACTTTCATTATTTTATACTGTGACACTGAAGTTCGTAACACCATTAGCGTGGTGAGTTAATGAATGCTAGACAGTGGTTACATTTATATTCTGTATCAAAGGGAAGGGATGTTTCATTATAACTGACTAAATTGTTTCGGTTTCTACATGAATTTCGTTTGTAATATTGTAAATTACAGTTAATATAATAGTTGAAATATTGAAGATTTGTGAGAGAATAGTACAAGATTCTTTTAAGTTTTCCATAAAAGCTGCCACAGTAAGTAGTTTAGGACCGTGTATAGTCAGGCATGAGTCGAAACAACACTACTTCTTATTTTTCTATTTAATAGAGGTCCAATATGGTATCAACTGCTGAAGTTATCAATGATAATCTAAAATAATCACATCGAGCTTTATGATTGAATTTTACGTTAATTTGTTTAATAGTTTTGTTATCTTATAGAACATTTAATACATGAGAAATTCTCTAAACATTATTGAAATTCTTCATTTTATGTGCAATCCACAAGCACGTACCTCGCATACTGATTTTCATATTGACTCAAATTTCATTTGATTTAAATTTAAATTGCTTCACCGGCCAACACATTTCAACACGCAATACGAAAGCAGAGTGCAATTGAGATTGCAATAAGATCAAAGTATCACCAGTAGAAATCAAGGCAAACTCAGTCTTGCGAAGGAATTGTGCAAAAAGTGTCTTTCCATGTCGATTTTCTCAAAATCACAGGTACGAACTTCTGAAGCTTTACAAATCCATGTTTGCGTTATTCATCCGCAGACGCTAAAATATGTCCGTTTCCTATTCGCTGGCTACCTGAAATCTAAAAATGGAACGGTTTTGAGCGACGTGTATAAGTTATATGTAGATGGAAATCTGATGCGATCCTATAAAGAGGGAAATTTCGATTTATCAGTCAGCCGGAACATGCTAATTGACAGCCCAATGGCCCGGGACATGCTAATAGACGTGTGGAGTCGTTAGCCTGAATTTTTCAGGGCCTGCTTCTTTTCACGACTGTCTGGATCCGGTGTCGTCAGGCAGTTCCGACGTATCCATTAACGTTAAACATTGAACCGTATAATTAAGTCTTCATTGCTCTCGTTTTGGAGGAAGTCTTTGATCTTCCGCTGTCAAACGAAACCAGGCCACTTGTTTATGCAGAAACGAGATTCTCGTATTTCTTTCTAGATCCTCGAAGATATTTTCACTGGTGCAGGAAAATAATTTGTCGCAACTGCCTCATCTGTTGTAAAAATCAATCTTTCACTGCCACAAATGGAGGAGTACGATTGCTTGATGGATATTCGATCGGCAGCCACAAATTCTCCAAGATTGACCCCCTCGTTTCTTCCATGGGACATCCCGAATTAGGACGAAGCTATTCGGGTCAACGAATTAGCTCTTCCAAGATCACGTCAAACTAAATTTCATCCTATTTCGTCGAGCGTAATAGTCTGCACTCTATCTATATTGGTACGTTACGACGTGCTACGTGCTGTTTTCTGTTATTTATAAATAATATGGGCTGTTTCAAAGTTACTGATATTCCAGTATAACTTATTCACTCGTCGATCGACCAGAAATCTTTTGTTCAATGCTACATTAATTGAATACTGGAATTGGTAAAAATATAGTATATTAATTATTGAAATGGGTGAAAATATAGTATATTAATTATTGAAATGGGTGAAAATATAGTATATTAATTATTGGAATGGGTGAAAGTATAGTATGTTAATTTCAAAATTATTTGAATTCGTTTAATTCAATAAGTCTGGTATTTTTCTATGTTTAGAGAGTTTAATGAATTTTAGACTAATAAGCTGATTTTGATTCCACTTAGAATTAAATTGAAAGCATCCTCAGACTGATGCAAAGTAACAAGAATTGGGACTCTGTTGTTCAGGAAATTGCACAGCGTTTCTAACGGATTTTGATATAAGAATGAAGCAAGGATCAGGAAATTGTTTCTCAAATCATAAATCAGTATAAGTGACGAAGTATTTAGATGACGTGGAGACAGTTTTATGTTAAAATAGAAATATTTAGTTACACTGAATTGGTATATTACTATCAAAATGACAGAATTTTTAATTCGAGTGTGTATCGTATACAAAGGAAAGTGTTTCTCATCAAATTTTATTCAAAATTCGCGTGCGAAAATATTTTCTCTTCAATCACACAACGTCTCCGAAACAGCAAGATACATTTTTAAGGATAATTAGTTCCCCAAACGGAATGAAGAAAGAAAAAGAAGGAGCAGGTGTAAAGTAATTAACGATGAAAAATTTCAAAAGGGAAGAAAAAGACACGATGAGCTATGAAAACGCCAACCTTAGTGGAATCCCTTGCTCGCGGCGTAAACCTGACCACGCAGATTTTCTATTTCTATTTTCTTGTGTTTCTTTCGAGCTTCTGCCAGCGAACGTCAGTTTCAGTTCCACGGTTTGCCTGCGGTCCACGTCGGTTGCATAAAAGTTCAGGCAGCTGGGTCGTAATAAATTATGTTCCAGACGGAATTTTCGATGGAACTGGCAAGTTAAATCGATGAGCTGGCGAATTACGAGCATCCGTCGATTTTGGTCAAAGTTTTAAATAATAGATCAGAATATATGACTGCTAAACGAGTCACACTTTTATTATATTTCTGTCGAGAAGGATGTGTCACACATTTTGAAAGCACCGAAGATCACAAATAATGTGGAGTAAAAATTATTGAATTTTACAAAACGCATCATTCTTAGCGTCACTGAGAGTTTTATCCCAGGAAAAGATGCACGCTTTGAGGATGAATTTATGGTCAACTTGTTTCTCAATGACCGAGTATACCTTCGACATTTCTCTTTTCACGCGTTTACTCTCCCAGGTCACGAAAATGTTACACTCGACGCATCATCGATCCTCTCGACGATGCTCCCGCTGAAACATGTGAACTGAACTTGGTAATTAAAGCGGAGATCTTTAACTTAATGTCAACACCACGTAAGAACATTATTTTTGTTCTCACCTTTATTTAGTTTGGATATTAAAATGTATGCCAACGTATTTTACGACACCTCGGTATTATGCCTGACCCGCGTGATGTTAGACAGTGATTGGAATAATTTGAACAATAATAGAACACGTAGCTTCTTTAATATATTGCGAGTGTTACCGCTCCAAAATCGTAAATGTTTCAGACCGTTAATTTATGTGGGAGACAAGGAGAAATGTGGCGTAAGTAGAAATAACGAGCAATAGTCAGACACAAATCATTGAACAACAGATCTTTGAAATTGGTTTTCTCTCGTATAGGGCTCCTTATGAAACAAATCTTATTCTACATATTTTATTCATTCTTACACCAACAATCACTTGGTATTTATAACCCCCTTGTCCTCAACTAGTAGGGTGAATTATTTGTTCTGTAATCTGTAGGGTGAGCTCGGTTTGACTTCCATAGGTAAATAAAGAAATAGGAGCACGCATTTGTGTCTCACGCTAATGTTAAATAAACTTATCGTGAAATTATACACTGCAGAATCAATATTAAATTGATTAAACAGAAGAATACTCAGAATAGGTACTCCGAATACATCAGAATTAATAAAATAATACTATGATTATTTTAAATCCCTTCTATCACCCAAAGGTTAGCAAGAGAAATTAATTTCTCAAGAACATTCCCTAAAACGTGAACTTCAAATCCCCTTCTCTACCTTCCCTTAAAAAAAAATCGAAAACTCTGGGCACACGACATCTGAATGAAATCTCAAGGATAAAAGAGCCTCAGTGTTTTCACACACAAACACCGCCAATTTTCCCCTCAATTTCGCGCGACTGTAAACCAGGGGGAAGAAAGGCGGGAGACAAGGATCCAATGTCGCGAGACAGGCACAAAAAGCTCGCGCGAAGGTAAAGTAACGAGATACGAACGTCAGTGTTTCCACCGGGCCAAACAGATTTTCTTCGTGCTTCCCTCGGCATTGTTCCGTCGCCTGGATTCGAAAAAATGCCTTTTGGCGCTTCCGCCCTTCCGTGCCGTCGCCTCTCTTGCCTTTGCCCCTTCATTGCCCCCCGCGGCTTCCACTCGAACCAAAATATTCAGGGGGTTGATAAGGAACTCGCGACTTCGTTTTCAACCGGACGTTCCCATTTCTCCTGCCGCTGCATACTGATACACGCCGCTGTCGAATAGACGTGCGTTTGCCGTCTGGGAATTCGGACTTCTTGCTTTCCGAGCGCGTGTACCGGCCCCTTTGTCTCGTGATCGATCGGCGACTAGACTGCAACGAAGAAAACGACGGTGCAAACGGCGCCCCGTTGAATAAGAATAATGCACGGGGTGCGTTCGAAGGGAAACGCTGATAGCTGTCTTTGTCGATTTCGAATGGAAATTCTATCTGACACGGAATTACCTTTGCGAGCCGTGGGGGGCATCAGGCACTTGTAAATTGTATCTTCGGAGTTTTAGGGTAATAGGCTTAAAAGTGAAGCAACATATTTGAATCATCTGTAGCGAAAGACTTTATGATGTACAATGGTAAGCACTCTTTCGAGGGAACGTGATTATTAAGGGATTTTGGCAAATCCTGAGGTGTTTAGTAAACATGTTAAGCAAAATCAGGGATCTGCATGTAGAGGCGTGTGTTGTCTCAGATTTGTTGCGCATTTTTAAGGATTTAAAAGTTGTTGAAGAATAACTCGTACGGAAGGATAACTGTGGTAGAAAATAATTGAGACGTGATTTTTATTTTGAATCGAAACGACTTTACACACTTTTCACTCATTTTACAGTTTCATGTCGAATCACTATTTTCTTCAGAAAATGAAATAGACATTCTGGAATCCTCGAGATTCGATCTACCCTTTGATTTTCCCTCACAAAGCAGCGCAATGCCTGAAATTCTGACGCTGCTCGACAATCATCCTGCGAAGTTGGTGATTTGACGAGAGTACATTTGCAATTCTGAATATACTGCTCGCGTCATTCGGCTCGAAGAACTGAGAATCAAGATCTTCAACGTAATGTCAATGACGCCCTACGCAATTTCCTATTATAGCCTTAGAATAATTTTCATGGTGGAATGACTTCGAAAAGACTTAAAAGGGACGAAATGGCCTTAGAACCTTTAAGATTCGAAATAGTGTAAAGCATTAATTGTGTAACTTAAAAAAGAAGAAGTTAGTTAAAATGAAAATAAGAAGGATTCAGAAATTCTTCGTGAAAACATTTTCGAACGAAAAAGTACAATCAAATATGATTTTCTGTCCCCTATTTTGATTTGTGAAAGAAGGCACTTTCGCTTCCTCAAAATAAATCAAGACTTTACATACTTCTAAGATCATATTTTTACGCACTAAAAGTGTTTCCTCTTCTCTTTCAAAAGCAATGAAATTACACTGTCGATTAAAATTGCTCTGTCTGTTCATCCATGTAGCTAATAAAGCTCATGGAATCCTACGTAATAACTTTGGAAACGACTAGAAACGTGCAGTGATTAGAAGCGAAGCGATCCTGGCCAATGATTTCTCAGGAGTGTTTGATCAAATTCGAACGGTGATAGACAATCGTTGAAATCGGTCTTTCTCGCGCAATCTACAATTTCCCTGCTGACATGGAGCCAGGGTCCATTAAAACGTTGAAAGTGAATGAAAATCGAGCCACGTTGGTTCGATTCCTCGAGCGTGAACACCACGTCCGACGCTGTTCAGCCGAGCGGAAGAGCGAGATAAGTCGTACGTCTCTTCGTTGGTCTCCGCCGAGTCCCCGGGGGGTGAACCCCGTAGAACGAGTCCTTTAAGTAACATGCTTCCGACCAGAAAGTACGGCAAAGAGGAAATAGAACATGATTTCGTTCCCTTTGCACGTCCTGCTCCTTAAAAATCCTTTGAAATAGTGCTTAGGTCAGACCCTGGACACAGCCAGCAAATGCGACTGACTTGAAGCCTGAAATTTTCCTGAGATTTCTCTAGATTTCAGAAAAGTACAACGCACATCACAAAATGCTACATCAATTTGAATCGGGTAAAAGTGTCTTTCAAGGGTAAAGCACCTTCTAAAATGAAATTCAACACGTGTATATTTTTGTCAATATAGGTCTAAGGACTAAGTATTTTTCAAAATTTCATTCGTTCCTCCCTTCAGCTTTCAAAAATTAGCCAAGTGAGTAAAGATTTCACGATAAGTGTCCCAAAATGTGCGCTCTATCACTTTTAATGTTGATAACTAATTAAAGGGGTCCATTTTTAAAGAAGAAATCTGTGACAGCAATCTTTTCCAACGTTAATTATGCTGTTTAAAAGTCTATGAAAATGTTCCAAACATATTTGACCAGAGTTCCTCAACGTCGCCTTTCCTTTGATTCAGTAGTTTCGTATCGCTGTTAATACATCGCGGCTAACAAGGCGCCTCGGGAGACCTCAAGGATCGATAGATCGAAGATAAGAGGTTCGTCATTCTATTCATATTCCCCGAGATAAGGTCGTGCTGCAAACTTGCGGGCTTCCGGGAACGGCGTGAGAAAATGAGCGATGATTGCTCTCGTTAGGGCGCAATCGGCTGTGAGTAAAAGCGCCCAAAGACTTCCTTTCCTCCTCGAATTCACGCCAACCCCTGCCGCTCGGCCAACAAATAACAACCTTTGCTAAGTTCCGCCGAGCTCGCTTTATCAACTTTTCAGCGAGTTTCCCTTCGATCCTTCGCCTGAAACACTCCTCGGACCGGTCAACCAAAGACGCACACTTTTCGCGGTATTCTTCTTCTGCGGCGTGTGCCCAGTCTTCGATCTCCAGCGAACTCAATTCTGCTTCGCGCAGACTTTGATTGCCGCGAAAGCTGATTCAATCCCGTGAAATTTTCGCGCCGAAAAATTCTGAGAAGCGGAAATCTTGTTGGGCGGTTGACGTTTCATTTTCAACTCCACCCTTTTATTGAATTTAGAATTTCTTTGGCTTTTTCTTTTAGTGTCTCGATCGTTCCTAGTGAGATAATTTGAAGATGAAACTTATAGAGATATATTACTACAATTAGGAGAAATTGTAGGGGCCTGAAAATATCGACAAAATGATTTTAGGAAGAAAGAATGGTTAATTATAATGTTCATTGTTTGGAAATAGCTGCTTCGGTGTACACTTTCTCAAACCCTTTAAAGAAATATCAAGGTAATCAATATCGAGGAATCACCATAGATACAACAAATTATAATAAAAGTTACCACAAGTGAGGTATGGGACGTAATATAATTTAATTTTTAATCTGTGGACAAACATTTTCTTGAATACATTTTTATTCCATTAATCACGCTTATTTTCCATCAAACACTTGAATAAATTCTACACTTCCCTTCGAAACCAGTACTTTACAGTTCCTTAAAGTATTCACCGCCATAAAATTCAGTCCCTTACATTTTTCAAGCAGCTACTCCACATAGGTGTAAAATGGAAGTCTCTGGCTCGAGGGCATAGCAGCTGAATAATGTTATTACGCAGCAACATTAATTACGAATATTACTCCAGTAATTACACGACTCGCTCGTATATCGGCGGTCGTTTTGCAACCGACTCGCGTAATGTCTATAATTTACCGCGCGCCGTGAACGTTAAAAAATTAATCAACGGCTTCGCTCGAATTTCTTCGAGACCCATTTTCCCCGGCGGATATAAATCCCCGCGTCTCGAGTCAATTTCCCACCAAATTTCAGCCCGTATCAAAGGGGCTGACCTATTTAAAAGTTCACTCAACGTTTTCTCGACATCTGTGCGAACGGTCATAATTAATTCAGCGAGAAGTACTCGACGAACGAGACCGCAAAGTAGCGAATCGATAAGAACTCTTTGCAAGATTCGAGCCCTCCGCCTCGCTTCTCACGAGACGCCGTTCGATCAAGTCCATTTATTTGCATGAGTCGGCACGCAGGCGATAAAAACGATAGATTTCGCGTCGAAATAGATTGGATGGCGACGGTGGTAAACAAAACGGAGTAATTGAGAGGAAGGGGCGTGCAACAGAGGCAAAAATAGAGGAAACGGAAGAGTTTCGAGGGTGTAAAGAGTGGAAAGCGAGAGGAGGAATTGGCTAATGAGTCATTAGGCAGAAGATCCTCCGTCGTGGAAAGATCGGGGAAAAATGGTAATTAATCGGTCATTTGCATACTTTTGTGCTCGCGATCTCTCTCTCTCTCTCTGATTAAATGCAAACTATCAATTAGTTGGCTGGCAAAAAACACCTTTCATTCGCGTACGGACAGGTTTGAAATATGAAAACGACACTGCTTTCTTTTTTTTTTTTAAGGAGAATAGTTTAAATATATTTGTTTAAAAAATTAATTTGTTGCAACTAAATATCGAGTGAGTTATCTCTCAGGGATGAAGTAGAATTATTTTATCAATGTTCTAGGTGAAATTCGAGCGAACTATAAAGTATAAAGTACAGCATAGGCGTTATTATATTTTTTTTTTTAGAAAAACCATGAATATTTGTTTATATTTTTCTAATAATATCAATCTTCATTTTTCACACGGATCTCATTTTTTCGCTAACATTTCATTTCCAAAGTTTTCTTAACTATCTGCACTGCATAACACAATGACTCGTTACGAGTGCTCTCTAACCATTAATTAGAGAATTGCCAAATCGAATAAATCCCACTCAGTATAGAATCCAATTCTTTAAAAACTCGAACACTCGAAACAATCGTATTTGATACAAAGTAGTTCTTTCATCTTTACGATTCGATTTATTTTTCTAAACAGTCCAAGCCATCATGCAGAAGAAATACTAGGAGCAATACTGGTCTTTTGTTCTAGTTAAGCTTCTATCGCCGTATCAGGAAAAAGCGAAACTCATCTTTTTAATATTCGCTGCGAGCGCCGATCTACTTTCCCTACGTTTTTATTGTTCTGCCTTTTTTCTTATCAGTTACTGTCGCGGAAAGCGCAGCTTCAATTGTGTACCAGTAACTTTCTGTGACAGCAGTATTGATCGATCATGTACATAGAGAGGCGCATTAACCAGCACGATTAAAATGTAAATGACAGCTTCTGTCGCTTAGAATAATAGCGACCGAGAGAATGGAAGGGTTATTTCGATAGCATGGGATTCGTAATGGAACGCTGGCCGAGAATCGTTAGTTAATTCCGCCGATAATAATTTGGCACGTGCATGGGAATGAAAATTACGTGTAGGTACGCTTGAAACGATTTATTTTGCTCAAATACTGTTAGATTGTGGGAGAAGGTGGGAAGATAATTGCAATATTGGCAGGTAAAAATTAAATGACGATATGGAACTTGTGAAATTAGTAAACTGAAAGTAGTCATGTTATTACCTAATGAATTAGAAAGAAAAAATTATTGAAATGAAAATAGGGGAAGAAGTAAAAGAATTTATTAAATGATCAAAAAGCAATATGCAGTATTCATTTCTGAAAATAATTTCTTATTACTGAGAAGTATTAATAATAATTTTCTTGTTATTATTCTTTTCCTTTCCCGTTGAGAAATACTTGAGAAAGATTTTCATTTCTTTACTCGCATGTTGGTAATCATTCCGTTGATATTCCATAGTTTCCTTCTATTAAAAAGTGTTTTGCGGAAATGTTAAATTATTTAAGATTACTAAATATGCTACACGTAGAATTGTTCGTAGAGCATGAATTCACTATTTTGCAAAAAAAGGTCAAAAAATGAACGTAGAAAATTTGAATTTTGAAAATACAATTAGCATCTAATTCAATTAATCTCCAACTAATCCTCATTATCACCGACCGAACTATTTCAAACTTCTTAGGATTAAGTGTTCTCGGGGGAGATTCGAAATTGTAATTTTTAAGCTGGAATTTGGATGCAAGCTTAGTGAAGGAAAATACACCCACGAACGCTGTAAATTCTGTGAAATTAATCTGTCAATCAAACTGTACAAAACGCTCTCTAAGCAAAAATAAAGTAAAAAATATTCACTGGAGAAGCCGTAATGTTAATGCTTCAAATAATTACACGTAGAATGTACATTGTAGTACAGCGTTTTGAATGAAAATTATTTAAAATAATTACACGCAACATATCTCTACAAACATTTATATTTTTTTTACATTTTTTCGAGTTCTACGTCTGTTGCATATTTTCAGGTACAAAATTATTTCGATTAGTGACTGGAATGTAATTTAGTTACCATCACATCGTTATCATCATCAACTCAGACATTTCCATTACCAGAAAAAAATTAACTTCTCAAACACATTCGCTAACGATGTCTTTGATATTTTTCGTGGCACCGTTTTGATCCTCTATCGGAGACATCGCACGATCTTTCTGGTTTTTCAGATCACTCATTTGGTCCGTTTCCCGTGCTACGTTGATCTCAACACTTCGGTGGATTTACTGGACTCGTAAATTATAACTCCCCATAGAAATCCATAGATTAATACCTCGGCGCGTAATAACTTTGCTCGAAAAAGATTAATTAACAACTTGACGTGACATATAGCGAATCCCCTAGGTTCAAAGAGCAATTTTTCATACAATTATATGCTTCTTGCTCTAAATTGTGCTTTCATAAATAATTCAAAAACATTTACTTCGAAATACACACGTAGGTACAAGATGTATAATTAAAGTAATATATTTAAACGCGCAGTGATGGGTAAGATAAATATAAACAGTAATGAAATCACTATAATTTAATCAGAAAGTTATGTCCTATTACACTGCTTGACAAAATTAAAGGACCACTATAATTCCCGAAATTTTGGTATTTTCAAATGGCTGTACCTTCGCGAAAAATAGTCGCAAAAAATATTTTAAGAAAACATTTTAACGCTTGAAGCTTCTAGTTATTAAACCACGGACTCAATATTTGTTTTAGTTGCTTATGATACTGTTTAATCAAGATGAAGCGCAGAAAACGAAGTTTCAGAAATTTTTGTCTAATTTGAACATATGTACAGGCCAAAAAAAATTTCGGGTAAATCCAATGGAGGATTCTTGTAGAATAAACATTTCTCTTTAAATGCGTTCTTTTTTGTTTAGTTCTATGATTTTTATTCGCCATGTTATTCGCGATCAAAGCAAATAAGCTACTTTTCACTCTGAGCGCCTATAACTTGCGAACGCATGATCGTAGAAACATTTTCATGCGTGTTTTTGAAAGCTAAGAAATTTTCCTTTCAGAGCCTGTAGTTGCCAATTGAATGAGATTTTTTTAGCATATAAAATCCATTTTGAAGTAACCCCAAAAATTCCTCTTTTTGCCATTTTTTTCAGAACATGGTGCCACTTCAAGGAAACTCATGAAATCATTCAAGTGTCTACGTTTCTTTTTGAGTTAAAAGTACCCATAAACACAGTGCAAAAGGCCGAACCGATCAGAACTAACAAAAAAAATACGCACTAATCGTTAAAAAGCAATTGCAAAATGGGCGGTGCTGAAGCCGGCAGTATAGTGCAATTTTTGTTCAATTGCGAAGAGATTGGACAAAACGTTTTTCCTAGATTTTTGAAATTGTTTTTCCCAATCTCTTCGCAATTGACAAAAACTGCACCATACTGTCGGCATTAGCGCCACCCATTTTGCCATTACTTTTTAACGATTGTTACGTATTTTTTTTGTTAGTTCTGATCAGTCCGGCCATTTGCACAGTGTTTATGGGAACTTGTGACTCGAAAAAAAACATGGACACTTGAATAATTTCGTGATTTTCCTTGATGTGACATCATGTTCTGTAATAAATGGCAAAAAGAGGAATTTTTGGAGTTACTTCAAAATGGATTTTATATGGTAAAAAAATCTCATTAAATTAGCAACTAAAGGCTCTGGAAGAAAGGTAAGGGTTGGCATCGAATGCTATGAAAAGATTGAATGGATAAGTGAAGGGTTGTGTGTGAAATTAATTAATGCGTAGATACAACAGTATGGAAATGCTTGAGAAATTGGTGGGGATAGATTCTTCTTTTCAAGCTGGTGCATATTGTTTTACTTGGAAGTACCTAAATTGTTTTGGATATTAAGTACCTATACTATTGGTAAGGCATAATGAGGTAGATGCAGACGAATTAACGACTATGGGAGTAAATCAACGAAGGGACGTGTTTATGAAACATAATTGAATCAGAAGGGGAACGTGGTAACAGAAGAATAATTCTAATAATTCCCGTGGTGATGAATAAAAAATTCTTGTGTTAATGAGCGTGATTAAGCGGGCGTTGAATAAGAGGGAAATATTTTGCCAGTAATTTGCATTGGGAATATTGTTTTTCATTAAAATAATTATTCTATTTTTTATTTATATCGTTTCTTCTGCTCGGTACACCGATTAAATAAATTGCAGGGAATTTATTTAATGGCTAAATGTAAATTGTATGGAAATCTGGCCACTCAAATGCTTTATTTAAATAGTTTGCTTCTCTGATGATAGAGTAAAAGTATAAAAAAACGTAATGCACGTAGATAGGTGCATGTGCGCTATAAATTGCATATTATTAGCTAAATCTCTAGATTTATTCACCATTTTTGTGGCTGGCGTAATGGCATTTTCGCACGCGCTCGAACGGCCTGTGTCATGTAAATAACTGCTGCAAGTAGCTGATGCAATTCATCAAAAACGCTATTTATGCGAAAATAAACCGGGTTAAACACTGTATTTCCGTTACTCAGAATAGGTTCTACTGGATCGAATTCAGATAAAAATGAGACGGCATCAATTACCTACACTACGATGTAACGAAAATAGAAAACAATTTTGTAGTCTATAATTATCACGTACACAGACGTTAATGAATTTAGTATGAAATAATTCAATGTTGGACAAAATTTTCTATAATGAATTTCAATATTCTGTTTTACCTTCATTGTTCGTAAAATTAAATATTGTTCATTAAAGACAGAACGCATAGAATATTGTTATTTATTGCTGTGTGCAATAAGTCTGATGAATTGCTCGAGGTCTTAACACAAACTGGCCAGGTGGATCTCTTTGAAAACTCTGCGAGTGTTTTTGACTTTGGAATTTGGTTCCCCAATTGTTCTATCACGTCTGATTTCACATAAATTCGACAAACTTAAGATATTCATGTTTCTAATACAACTCAAAATCATTATCATTACTTCAATTACTTTTTCTACCCTTCAACGACATTAATAGAGTTTAAATACACAACCATCAACAACTAAACCGAGACATTCTTCGATTCAAAAGATTCCCTAGCTGGATAGTGACAAATAATAGAAAAGGACTTAACTCATCTTTGCCGCAGCAGGTATGAATATGTCTTAATGTTCTTTCTGGTACAAATAGAATGATAAAACTATAGACAGAAGGATTTACCGATAAATAAATACAATTTACTCAAAAAGTATTTCATTGCTTTCTTATTACCACCAGAGGTGGTACCTTCTGGTGTTACTTCGTTTTTTTGTTCTTTTTGGCTTATTCCATTTTTAACACATAGGTATGGTTAGTAGGAAAATTAAAATAAAAACTCATCTGTTTATTTATTAGTACTTACTAACTTACTTAGTTATTATTACTTATTAGTATTTACTAACCATACCTGTGTGTTAAAAATACCTATGTGTTAGCTTATTAGTAAACAGATGAATTTTTATTTTAACTTTTCTACTAACCATACCTATGTGTTAAAAATGGAAAGAGCTAAAAAGAAGAAACCGAAGTAACATCAGAAGGTACCACCTCCGGTGGTAATAAGAAAGAAATAAAATTTGCATTCTTTCGCAACGGGCGCAATGTTTTAATATCAGTGGCGAGTGAACTCGTTTTCGCCAACAGGTTAAAAAAAAACCCAGTTCCTTCATAGTTCCCAGGCTTGAAACCGTATTTAAAACAAAGCTTACAGAAATACCTTATTCGGAACACCAAGAAATTCGCAGGAGAGCAGAATGTGGGGTAGTTATCCGAAAGCTTTGTAAGGTGTTGGGCACAGAAATTCGCATTCTCCGTGCTAAAAGGTCGTTGCGGAACGAAGCGGTGTGGAATCGCGCAGGGAAATCTCGATTTTCTTGCCAGCTAGTGCTCTCCTCTCTCGATGCACGATTTCACGAGCCCCACGCAACACCCCGTGGGACGTCCTTTCACTTTTACTCGCCGATCGATCCGACCTACGCCCCTGTAAAGAGCCTATTCACAGACCTCCGTCGTTGGCGGTATAAAAAGACGAAGATGTATCGGCGCTCACGTGACATTTGCAAGTTTATAAGTTCGAGGATGCTAGGCAGAGGATGACGAGCACCGAGCGGTCGACTTTTAACCGGGGCTCGTTACATTACCGCAGACAACAGCCCCACGCCCCCCCCCCCCCCCCCGCGGAGCTTATTCGACCGCAGCGAAAATTCTCGATGCCCCTTTTGAAACTCCCACCGCTGACATTGTCGGACAATTTTTGCTAATTGCGGGTCTCCTGTCGGAGATTCTCCAAAGCAATGTTCCCTCAACGAGGACTTGTCGTTTCGCGGCGCTTCGAGGGAGGAATTCGCAACGCTGTATCCGGTTTTCGCAGCAACGGCTGCAGTGCCACTGTTGCCACGGGTTTCGTATTGCGACGTAAAATTATGTTCCATTTGAATGCCATAAATATTTCGAAGATTTGCAACATAGATATCTCTAGTTCCACTGATCGTAGCACACATCTTTACTTATTTTAACGTGTAGATTCACCCCCTAAAGTATCGACACGTGTTCGTGAACCATTCTGTACGTCGTAGTCATAGAAAGGAAAGGATAAAGTGGCATTTCAATATCCATCCTGCAACCGTGACACACGGTTTCTAAAAAACCAACGCAATGACAACACGATTAATGAGTAATAGCAGATGAGAAAGTACGTCAGAAGATGGTCTCCCGGCGAATGTGCGAGATCCCCCGTCTGCGTGCAGAGGAAGAATATGGGGAAGAAGGGAGAGAGAGAGAAAGCGTTGCCTATTTATAAAGCATTAGCGGAGAGTGAAGTTTAATCAGGCTCGCAGCGTGTCCCGTGGTGCCTCTATTTATTACTCCTTCGTTGATCAATACGTTAAATGTTGGGATACAAGCGGAGCCATCCATTTACGCGAGCGGGTATTTCGGGTCGAGTGCCGATAAAAGTACACTTCGGACGGTCGATGTTATTGACGGCACTCGAGCGTCCCGCTATCGCTGCGAGACGAGGGATGGCCTATGTTTGATCCCATGGAATCTTATTTTAACAGTACGCGATTAAAAAGGAGCTGGTGCATCGCGAATTTGTGGAAGTTGGACGGAAGGAAACGTTCGAGATTGTTTTCAGAGAGGAATTTCGTATAAAACAAAGCATTTTGTAGGAATTTGCATATTTCGCAATTTGTGGTTTATGCTCGAAGAAGATGAAGTTGGTGTATCGTGAATCTAGGAAAACTAAGTGGGAAAGATCGCTTGAAATTGTTTTGTACAAGGAATTTTGTTTCACACTATGCGTCTTTGCTTGTTAATGGTAGGAAAGTATTGAAACCGAAGACATGATTTATTCTTGAAGAAGAAGAGGCCGGTGTATTATTTATTTACCCGAGTATTGTATGAAGTGAAACGTCTTCAGATGTTTACACCTTTCACAACTGGTTTTTCATTAGCCGCAAAACAGAAATGTAGAGGGTGTTTACCCAAATGACACAATATTACGAAGTGAAAACATCAGAGAAATTTTCACGTCGCTTACCTTTCAACAAACAAAGTACTTTAAAATTTAGTAATAGACAGTAATCAAAACTCAAGTGTTTTCGAAGCTCGTGAATCAATTAATCGATTGAAAATTAGTATCCATCGATTTGATCGAACTGAAATATCATTTATGTATTTTATTAGTTTACAAATGTGAAACCTCTTATGCATTAATGAATGCTAAATTAATCAAATATAAGGTATTCAATTAAGTTGGGAAAAGTATATTTATAATTCCGTGTGAAGAATTCGTTCGTTCCACGCAGCTATGTAACAATTAAATGTTTCGTTGGCGCGTTAATTATGAAATAAAATAAAAGAGACGTGATATATGTTTCATTTAAATACCGTAATTTTCTGTTTTGTTTCAGGTAGGATTGTGTGCTGAACTCTCTTATTTGACGTAAGTTGCATGAAAGCGAATATTATTATAGTGGTAACAATGACTGCAATGCAACCCTGAGAGTCCACGACAATTATGGTATAAGATAGCACAAGGAGATAAAGGCATCCTGTTTTAATGAACTTTTAATTAAATTAGTCTTCACGTGTATAAGTATGAATAAGTGAATCGAACTGCATTGCAGTAAACTGTATTCGTTCATTCTTGTTTTAAGATTTAGATCTTTCATTCCCACATATTTTTTAGGGATAAATATGGAATGTTTGTATAAAACTGAATCCTTACTCATCAATCTAATTCTTATTATATTCTAGTCAACACTTAATTGCTGTTCTAATTCTTATAATATTTAACGAAGTCACATATAATAAGAGCAGTGATACGTATGAACGTATAGGATTATGAATCCTAAGTTGGATTCAATATGATTTTCAATTTGTGATTGCAAAAGCAAAATAATGACTCACGTCCTCCTTCACCGAGACACTGAAGAAATCTTTACCTCAATCAAATTGCAACTATGCTATTGTTTCAACATAAAATTATCAGAGCGTCATTATTAGAAATACCAGTCCCGTTATTACCATATTTCTCAGCTAGTTTCACACTTTCACGGCTTAAAAAAAGGATCCCCTTCAACGGATTTCGACAGGCAAATTCTCTGCATAGTTTCACTACTTCTTAATCAACGATTTCGCGATCAGAATCTCGATTTCGTGAAATTCCAGGCCACACTTACCGAACTCGACCCCAACCAATTAATTTCGCTGCTCAGAACGTTTGCCTAAAAGTGATTCCAAGTGCGTCGCACTTATTTCGCGAGATTCAATTACCTGGCCGCGAAATTACTCAACACGGTAGTAGTGCCACCAAAATTTGTTCAAATAGCTCGAAGGCATCTGGTTTCACGGGTGAATCGGTTTCTTCAGATGGTACACGCCTAATCAACATTCCACGCAACAATCGATCTAGTACGCCTCGAGGAATCGAAATACCCGAAATTGTAAACCAACGCAGGATGATTCTTAATTTCATATTAATACTTTGGAGGGAGTAGTTGGATTGCGTGGACATGTGTTGTTCAGAATTTCTTTTAGGGGTTGTAATGAGTTGAAGAATGTAATCAATTCAGATTAGATGTACATGAAATATTTCATCAAAAGTAGACAATCATTATGTTGTCTTATCACTTCAGATAAAAGTGTTACGAATTTGTATGTTATACGTTTATACTAGTATTTTTTCTCTGTCTATTTTCTAGCATTCAGCTCTCGAATTACTGACACGCAAGATCATTGAATAATTACACTCGTCACCATCAAAAGAAAATACAAGAAACAGTTTATCTCTTCAGAATACCTCTGGCTTTCAGCTAATAATAGAGCGATTTAGAGAATGTTTCCCGATTAGATTCATCCTTTCACTGTGGTTTCATGATGGAACGCTTAACACGAGAATAATGTAGTTTGAAATCGGGATGTCAAATAGCTGAAAAGATCGCAAAGAAATACTTCAATGACAATTGATATTTCAGTCCCCGTTTTACGTATCGTCATGAACAATTCTAAATCAATCAATGAAAATATCCTAGTAAACTGTCCCCAAGTAACACCTCGTCTTGCCCCCCTCTCAAGATCTCCCTGAAAATCGTGAGAATGTCATGCAAGTGGCCGCCTCTCTTTCTCCTGGCGGGAAAGTCCGAGGGAGAAGTTGGGGCAACCTTCGCGGCACCAAACGGCCGGCACAGTTCCTTTCAGGAGGTCCATTATCACTGAAAGGACGACGTGTATTCACGCGAAAAGAGACTGCCTCAAACGGCGCGCCGCGCGGATAGAGCTAAGTGCTCCCGAAAATAACACGGGAAACAAAGCGAAGCCTAAAAACCCAATACGAGTATCGTCGTGAGCAGAGGAGGGGCGGCTACACAGGGGGAGGCCGGCAGCCCCTGTGCCCCGCCAGGCAGCCCATTAATACGCAGCGAGGGAGTAAAAAGTATTTTGCGGCGCGGCGCGGAGTCGTTCCGCAGTGGAGGGAACAGGGAACACGCTGGTGCCCGGCCACTGTCGAGCGAGGGAAGGAGGGTTGCGGCTGGTTGCGAGGGGGTGGCCATATATTTAGCTGTAAAGTCTCGCAGGGGGGCCCTCGTGGCCTCGTCATAGGCTGCACCTCCAGCTGTCACCGTGCCACCGTAACGTTTCATCGTCGAATCACCATCGTCTTCGCCCGGAAATTTGCCATCCATTCGTTACTTTCTTATCCGCTCTTTCATCCCCCTTGTTTCGCCCTTTGTCTCTTTCCGCGTTTCCTCCGACGCCCCCCCCCCCTCCCGCCACGCTCTTCCCCTCGCTTGCCCCGTGAACGGTCTCTCAATCCCTGCCACCAAGCTCTCGCTACCCCCTCCGCTCGCGTTCCCTCTGTGTTTCCCTCCCCGACGCGGTCGGTGGGGGCGGTCTGAGTTCTATTTATAGAAAGGACGACCTATATATAGACGTCGCGGGCTATGCATAGCCTCACCCCGGCCGCCCCACCGACCATCGTGCACCCTGCACTGCGAACACCGGCGGGGGCGAGGGGCTGCGGCCAGTCGAGGTGTACGCGGTGCAGGTTCAATGAAACCAGGCCACCATCCCCTCCGTGGCGGCGCGGCTCTTACGTGAAAATACAGCACCCATTCAGCCGCTTTTAAGGTACGTTCACACACGTCCACCCGCCCCCTGGACGATGACGCACGCGAGCCTTCCGCCGGGGGTGGTTCGATGCTCGAATTTCCACCGTGCATCCTCGCGCACTTCGCTTCCCTGGCGGAACTAGCTCTGTTATTGAATACTGTACACCGATTGGCTGAGTGCAGAATGCGCGTGGAGACGTATTGTATCTATTGCAGAGGGCTAACTATATCCGCGGGAGGAAAGGGACGGCTGATCCGATTGCCGCGCTAGGATTCCAACGGGAACCTTCGAGGAATTTTCGAGTGTTCAATGCTCGCACTGATTAACCTGCTCAGATGAGCGACAAATTGTTTTTTGGGGATAGTGTGTTAGTGTCACGAGTTACTCGTCGGGGGATACTGTTGGGGAAAGTGGGGGGCAGTTTCTGTTTCGGGTCTTGGTCCGTTAGGCGAAACTTAATCTTATGCACGTGAGGTTAAGTCTTTAGCAGGAAGGCACTTAATGTTAATATTATTTACTAATGATTCTTCGAGGCTTTGCAGTTGGTTATTAAGTTTTTAAATATATATCAAAATCATAATAAGAAGATAATGAATGAAAAGTATTAAGCGTGCGATTGTTGCTGTAAAAATGTTGAGAATTTTTTAATTAATAGATTTCAAATAATATATTCAGAATTATTTATTTACTGGTGGTGTTTAGTAGTTGTAGCTTAATTTGATGTCTGTCGTACGCAACCGCGGCATGCACTACTTATGCATGTCGCATAGCATACTGGGCGTTTCTACTTGTTCCTTTCCTCTTTGAGGAAAACCGTTGACAAAACGAGTCAAAAAAGAAGTTTTTCCTGTTCTTTTCACTCACTATTTGCTCTTTCATTTAGGGTATAACGAAATCAAGATGACCTTTGTGGGATCTACATGCATTTATAACAAAAGAATGTGGGGTACCGTAATATATCAGATTCAACTTCTAAAGCTCTTAATCTTAAAGCCTGTGAGCACCACTAAAAGCTGTTTTAGTAAAGATTCATTTAACAAATTCATCATCGTTCAGTACTTCTGTACATAGGTTACATAGTTTTCAAGAAATACTAGGTCGCATTAAGGGGGAATCCTATTCTTTAGTAAAATTGGGGATTTTGTTTTTAATAAACTAGCGATTTGATTCATCTGAAATTTGGACCATATTTTGATGCATCCTTGAGGAAGCAATAGTTCTTTTTATGAATTTTTAATAACAAATATAGGAGTTATACATGATCGACCAACACGCCGCACTAAATTCGTCGTCCGCTGGTGTGCATGATATTTATCTTCCTGGTAATCTAAAACAGAAAAATGAAACGGCGTTTCACTGCGTACATATGTGGCCATAATTTGATGAGCTAGAAAAAAATACAAAAATTTTTTGAGGACTGTGGAGATTTTTCAAATTGAAAGTTCTGAAACTTTCATTTTTGCTATACAATTTTGCGCCAATTTTCTTATGTAATCAAAGAAGTATATACCTTATCAGTATCCTGGTTCATTCAAGTATAAAGTAATGTTTTTTGGACATACAGGCCAAATTTGAAGATAATCGGTTCTGTGGTTACAGAAATATCGTGCACACCAGTGGATCATGCATAGCTCCCATATTTATTATTAAATATTATTTTAAAAAAAACTACAACTTCTTCAAAGATGCATAAAAACATGGTCCAAATTTCAGATTATTCGAATCGCTAGTTTCTTAAAAAAAAATCTAAAATTTCGCTATGTTGTTAGCCCAAAGATTAGGGCTTAACGTCACCCCTTAACGTCACCTTGATTTCGTCAAATTCTCGCTGCACTGCTTGTTAAAACAAGAACTATTATGTTGTAGAATATAATCAATCTTGAAGTCTTGTGCTCAAACTCCACCAGTATCCAAATAACAATTTGCTTTATAATTTAGGTGGTAGATTTCGTTTTGTCTCAAGCTTTCTTTAAAAATAATACAATTGAAAGCTTGCTGTCGATGCAACTAGGTAGATACCTTTTGGAAGTCAAGTTTTATGAAATGATGTAGCTACGAAAGGCATATAGTAAACTGTATCGAGGGAACAGTGGACGATCCTAAAGGGTGCGAAGCAATGCCATTAAACGATCAGAAAAGTTTAATATCCTCCGAGTGGTTCTGGTAATCAAGGCGAGCCAATGAGCCGGAGAAGTGCGAGATATAAATTCGCATGTCCGTTTCGCACGAACGAGCTTAGTGCCTGAACTTTCGTGTCTAATGTACGATCCATCGCTAGATCTGGTTACGAAATTGGCTTCGATTAATCTCGCAAACGTACGAAATTAAGTGTGCGTGGAAATTAATGAGGCTTGCAAAGGATTTCGTAAGATTTGTAGAATAGAACGACGAGATTCCAGAACCGTGAATTTCGCGTGTGAGAAGTGCGTTAAATGATGAAAACAAAGGATATTAAGCTTGCACGCAAACTCCATATTGGATAATATTCAATTTAAATGGAAACATGGGACATGCGTCATTTAAGAAATTTGTTTCCAATTGCATCGATTGTGCGCGTTGTAATATACATAAAATGGAATTTATATTGTTATCCGGTGTGAGGTTTATGGAACCCGTGTTTATATTAAAACCACTGGATGCAATATTCGAGCGCAACACGTGTAATCGAGTAAGGCATCATCTTCCAACATTCCCTGATACAGGGAAACGTCTTTTTAAAACCCATTAAGCACGTGTTTGCACCGATCAATCATTTCCTCTGTTGCTTGACGACCAACCAAAAAAGCATCTTGGCCGTATCGACTATGCAACAAGTACATTGATTATACTTCCAGCCTGAATGAGCGATTCATAGCAGCTACAAGCCTGCTGTTGAACTTCAATTACGAAACAGTCCTGCTTTCCCAGCGAGCTGTTCGCAGCTAAGAACACGATAAAAGGAAAGGTAAACAGTGATTTAAGAAATATGAGAAATGTATGCGATTCGACGAAAGCGATTAATTGTCAGACTGTATGTAATAAAGATCTTCACTGTTGAAGGCTGACCTTGCTACGGAGGCAGACATTTTGAGATAAATCGTCTTATCAGAAGATGTTACCAGCATCTTCTCTCCTGGGTTCATAGGTAATCCTTATTTCAAGGATTACGTAGAATGAAGCCTGGATCATCCGCTATCCCAAGCTGAACTCTATCAAACCTCTTTCCTTAACCCCTTGCATACTGACAACGGCTCAGAGTCATGACTGAGTTAAGTCAGTGTTAGAAGCTAGTGATAATGACTCATTAAATCTGGAAATAGCTAGAGATATTTAGTTTGTGATTGAAGGTTGAGAGAAATTTTCGAGGAATTGAAGTGGGGCTGTATTAAGGTGGGATTGCACTGATTTAGTATTGAACTGTAAATAGAACTGAACTGAATAATTCTTTATACAAGCTGCGATGAGTTTCTGAAGTTGGAGTAAGCGTGATAGTACAAGACAAGTTATATGACACAGAGACTACAATGATACAGTATTTACTATTTAGACCACATAAAGTTCGAATAACGTAAAAAATGTTTAAATTTAACAGGAAATATTCGTTTAGAAAAGAAATATTAAATTGTTAAGGATGGTTAGCTTATATTGAAAAGAAACATCTACTCAATGGAAGTGGAGGTTAGTGAAAACTTAATGGAAATTAATTACACTCTTATTCCACCATTAGAAAAATTGAAGAAAGTACTACCACAAGTTTCAAAGTCTCACGCATTGCAGAGATATAATGATGAAGAAGTATCTGTGAGCAAAGATAGTAGAAACCCTTCTATTTCTTCCCAAAAATTCACAAACCCAAGGACATACTCTAAGGTTGTGTAGGAATGTTACTAATTTAGTGGAAACCTCTAGTGTCGAAGAACATATTTAGTGGCCTGCACCCTCAAGGATATCACTTTGCACGCTATTTGAATGGGTTTCAAGTTAATCACTATACCAACCTCTGCAAGACGCACTACCTCTGAAATATTTTACTGAGTATACCCAGATGAACTTAATAGTTTACTGGGATTAAGAATTTTCACCGCAACCCGTGCACTTCATTCGATTTTCGTGGAAGTTCGTTTAATTCACTTACCAGATCCACGCGTTACTGTGAAAAATGACCTACTGATTGCATATTTTAAGATAATCGGTTGTTCCAGCCAGTGACACGACGAACGGGGGAACGCACGTAAACGTAATAAACGTCGCTCGCTTTCCCATAAGCTTTATCTCACGTTTGCCGAGCTCGCCGATATAAATTGAATTAGTCTCAGATTGTTCGGTATTAGATTACCGATATGCCTTACCGCAGGACTCCCCGACCACTTTCCGAAGCATTTCCCAATCCCGCTCCCTCGAAGTTTACGCGATGCGGTTAATCAGGATCACGCGTTGGTGCACGGGCATAATTAGTTGGTAATTATAGTACACGGGCAGCTGTGTCGCGTGCACATGCTCGCAGGATCGGTGACATGTTCTGATGCGCGTTACACCCGACCCCTTCGAAACGGAAGAACGATGAATGGATATTGATTCAATATGAATATCACGGTCTCGAATACTACGCCGTAGAATGCCATGAAACATCCAATTCCTGTCACGCGCTGAAGCCAATTCACTGCGACATTTTTGTTCGCGTCAAGTGTTTGATATTCGAAGTCTGGAGGGGCCCTCGAGTCAGATATAGATCACAGAAAGGTAATATTTGAAAGGCAGAGAAATTTCTCTTTCATCCTTCGCTGAAGGAAGGCTATAGAATTCTTAAGTACGTAGACTAAGGGGTGCAAAGGAAGCTCGAGGTGGGAGAAGAAAATGCACGGGTGAAATGTGCGCGCCATATTTCAGAAAGCCAGTAGTGGACTGTTAAGGCTGCCAGTAATTTTTAATAATTGAATATTTTTACCATTTGTTTTTGCTTCTGTGAGGAGTGTAGAGTGTTGACGGTGAAAATACAGTTTATGCCTAGGGAAGGGCGAGATATTTCTTAGAGCTCTTTCTTCGTGTAGCCTTCATGAAAGGATAATAATAGTGTTGAAGTTATTATCTTGGAATTTCTGTTCTTTGTGGGATCCTTAAAATGTCTATGGAGTGTAAGGTAACCCGTCTGCTATAAACTCGTCATTTTTTATGCCATCACGCAGCATTAGAGATTGTTCCGCGACTAGTATCATGAAAGAGTAAGGCGAATCACTATGAAACTTTTCATTACCTATAACACTGTGTCTTAGGTGCGAGAACATGCGATGCGAACACTGTAGAAGCTACGGTAACGTTCATTAATTGTTTAAACGAGAATGTACCTTAACTTCATCCCAGTTGGATAATTATACTTTAAGTTAATTACTTTATTCTCCAAAGGTGAATGTATTTGCCAATACCCTGGGGGCACACTGGTATAAACTGAAGCAATATCCATTCAAAATTCATTTGAAGATTGCTATATGGTTAAAAGTAGACTTCCCTCGAGTCGTCGTATCCTGACAGTTGATGATAGGACCGGTATTATTGAATTCCCAGTTGTTGATTTCAGTGTAGATTAAAAAAAGTAAGGGAGAAGAATAAAAATGAATAAACACACATCACATAAATATAGATAATATATATAATTCTTATCTTTCTCAAACAGTAGATTGGTTCAGATCAGTATGACCAACAATTTAGACGACAAAATGTATGACTAGATTGAGATGGGAAAGAGTGATTACCTTTTTGAAAATACTTGGGTTTAAATTTATATAGGAAGAAATAACTTCTGCAGTTTCATTTATCATGCATGAAGAAGATAATCGGATAGAATGATTTTCAGTTTGAAGTAATTTGATAAATATCTCAGGTAGGTATCTTTATAGTGTCAAAGACAATTGTTGCAGTATTTATTAGCGGCGTTCAAGAAAACGATGTTTGAACTTGCAACACGTGCACACAGTTCGGCTGCAGGTATGTACGGTCACGTGCGTGCTCTCTGCGTATGCAGACAAACTTTGATGCGCGGATGCATGATTTAGAGAAGCTTACACAAGGCCAGCGTTATTCCCATGGTTCTGCAGGTGCGTTACATGTGTACTGCCATTGCTATTAATTTGATCCGGTCACAGCTCGATTATCTTCGCCTTCGGGCACTATCTACTGTCAGGAGGTCAAATTCAATTGCATAGTTACGACCACCATCCGTAATTTATCGAACTGATAAGGCTGAAGGGAAAAATGAAAAATGAGTGGTGGTGAAAGATTGTGGTGTATAATGACAAATAATTACATTGTTACAAACAACACTCACTTGACTAATACCTACAATAGACATTTCTCATATTACACCATTTTCAATTCTCCTTGAAACAATTCACAACTGAAGTGTCCTTGTAGAAAACTCTGTAGGGTAGATAGGGGGCGATAGTAACACTTTGACTTTGGAATACGATTACGCAAGAACTATCACAGTTAGAACATAAGTTCTTATACGAAAATGTTACTTACTTATCTGATATTATTGAGACGCAACAGTTTCGCTGCATGTCAAATAATATTCAGGCATTGAGCTATAGGAATACCTGGAGAGGGAACAGCAATGGCGGCCGGTCCGAGAAAGAGGGAAGATAATGGGTGAACCACTCTCTGTCTTACAAACAAACTATAGATATTGAGCTGCAAATAACTCAATGGCTATTGATGTATAGTGCATGCCACTGAATTTACCCGCGCACAAGAACATGAAATATACTCCAAAAAGAATATTCACATGAATAATGATCGCATAATAAAAAAAAATAGTAAAATGTGTTAAAATTACTCGTGATTATTATTTTGAGAGTCTTAGTGCTTGTTTTATTGTTATTAATCATGACACAATACATATACAAGAATCAAACATGGATTGATTGTAGTTTCATCTGTTATACACTGTAATTTCATATAAATATTGTTACAACGCAGTACATATTACACACGAACGTATATTGTCTGTTGCGGAATCCTATTTTGAATGGAAACCTGAAACGTAAAAACTATAAGTCATATCTGAAAAATATATAATACACCCAATCATGCAACAACATATATTTTTGAACCCATTAATTAGAACATATTAAGCCATGCAAAATATATACAAAACGCAAACAAATATATACGAAACGCATACAAAATATATATAAACGCAAACAAATATATACAAAACGCATACATGATACGTGCTGGAATGACTCAGGGGTGAAATGATTACTGCAAATTGTACTGTATTTTGATACTTTTGGTAGTAAATTCACAGGTATTGCCTCAACAAATTTTTTCCGTGACTCGAGTTCTGACGGGAAGCTGTACAAAATTACATTCCTTATAGCTAGCAATCAAACATACTTTTCGTTACACAAAACATGTGATTTCATTCTAATTTTCACTTACCTATGAAAAGTAACATTCTCACTTATCTTCCACTCACTTTTACAAAACTTGATACAACACGCTCTAACCATGTCGTTTCTCGCTATCCGTAATACCAAAATGGCTAACATAAAACATAACATTGAGGTCAATGAACATAGCACAGATCACGACATGACGTCCATAATTTACTGCATGATAGTACAGAGTGAGAGGGATAGTAGGAAGAAGAAGGACAGGTTCACCCGTCATCTTTTATTTCCCTCAGACCGCTGTCGCCTCTACTTCTTCCTATTGCTGTTCCCTCTCCAGGTATGCTTATAGCTCAATGTATTCAGGTTATTAATAAAAAATGAGAAGCGGAGAAAGTGTTACAACCGTCCCTGACCCTGAGTCGGTTGTAACACTGCATGGAGTGGATAGTAGCACAAATTTAACTTTACAAAATTAAAATATTTGTTGATTTTAATTATAATAATAAATGAAAGAAAGTAAAATTTATAACCACTTATGCGGTATCGAAATTGTGGCAGAAATAGAAAACGTTTTGGCTGGTGCATTCTTCATGTGATCAATCCTCACATTCAGTACATTGCACCCATTTTTCATTCGTTTGCTTATGCTGTGCTATATGATTCCATGCAAACAAGACAATATTATTCATCTTCTTTGTCACTATTCGGTTCTGTCGCGGTACAACCGACCCCAGCCAGGCTTTTGAAATTAAATTATAAATTTTGATTAACGAGACACTTAAAAGTAATAACTAACGATCAGTATTACTTTAAAAATGGTCAGATTAAATATTAAAAAAAGAAAAAGCACGTACTTGCCAAGGGAGTATTTACATTACAATTTTAAATCAGTAAGAAAAAGTTACTTTGGGGTATCGAAAAGTTATTTTCTTCACTATACATGTCTATTGTGTATCTGTACTGTTAGGACATGGATGAGTGTATTCCAAATGTCATTCTTCATCATATATCCAAATTTTGTCTTAATATCTATCGTATATTTTGAGATATTTAACGTGTTACAATCGCCCCCGGTCTACCCTAAGTGCCAAAGATCAAATTTTTCAGGTGAGAAAAAACTTCTCTGACTATAAATTATTTGCGGAATTTGATTTATTTTAATTGCTAAATATGCTTAAGTATAGAATAACCCAAATGCATCACAACATTTTCTATTTTTTGCATTAATATAGTCGAAGTACGTGAAAAAAAGAACTGTATTTGTAGAAAACCCTGTATGTGCCACCTCTTAGTTGTAGAGAAAACTGAATTTGCCACTTATTTAAATTTGCAAGCAATGTAAGTGCCAATCCTCTTTGTCCCTAGCTAATTAGCTCTTAAATTGTTTTCTACAGAAGTGGTGTTGAACGTGCCAGCGGTACCATCTTTTAACACTATTTGTAACTTATTTACGAAGGGAAATCGCATTAAAATTCCATTAAAATTCTATACTATAGTAGTAGCATTGGCACGTAGAACATTTTCCGAAGAATTTTTTCTTTTTTAATTTTGACACAGTGTTTTCTATAAGGACTCTTCAGGGAGATGATCAACTATCATTTATCCCAGTTCTAATCGACACCTAATTACATGTTTCATAATTTCAAAATCTTCACTAAATACACAACCATGACAACCAAAACCTAGCACACAAAATTTTCATATCACTTGTGCTTAAAAAAAGTCCTTAAGTGATCATCCCAGGCAGCGGATGCCTTCCACAAAGGGTGATCAATTATTTTCCCAAAATATATTTTCCAGAACGAAGCCGATGGGAAATCGAATCAAGTTCGCTAGGCGGGCAGGTCAATTTGCTGGTCGAAAAAAGGGAGTCAATTTATTCCACGGTCCGTCCACGACCCCGGAGAGAAAAAAAAGAAATGAAACGCACCTCCTCGCCGCTCCGATATTTTCAAACAAGATTAGGCAGCAAACTGTTCGTTAGCAAGATTTCGTTAACGAAGGCGGCGATGCGCATTGAGGCGATACACACGTACGGGAACAAAAAGGCTCGCACACGCGCGCGCCCGATCCCCCGTTATAGACGCACACCAACGTACACGCGGAGTTAATTCTGCGAACGAGGATCGATAGTGGGCTCGAAACCGTTTAATTACGAGAGATAACGTTGTCGTTCGTCTCTCTTCCAGCGATCGTCGCGTCGCGATTTCCCGTGTACACCTTGCAAATCGCTGGATCCGATTGATCGCTCTTGCAACCCGTGGGAACAGTGTCAAACCGTCACAGACAAGGCCAAACGAGTCTAACGAAAATGGGATCTTTTGAATCACTTCTAATGTTGATGAAAAGTTCGAAACAGTTTGAATATTCGAGTTTCAACTATCGAGGAGTTGAACATATATGCTGAATGCGGTGGTAAACGCTGTAAGTGCTGGAATAAATTATTTTAGTGTCTAGAGCTGTCGCAAGATAGAGCTGATATCATAAGTGCCAAAGTTTCTGTGATTGGAAAGAAAATATTGAAAATTTTCACTTTTGGCACTCACATCGTTTGCCATTTCAAGTCCTCAATTTGAAAGTCTTGAAAATTTTGACGTACTTGAATGGTTTGATCGATTCTTAAGGGGTTACATTCACCTAGAGATCCGGAAAAGCATATAAGTTCAGGAATTCTGGAGGTGAAAAGTATAATTGGAAATCGTATACAATGCTTTTCTACGAAAAGATACATCATTTAACTATATTATTCTAAATTTTCATGATATTATTAACTAAAGGAGATATCGGCTTGGATGTGAGTCGTGTTTTTTTTAAGTATTAGCTGGTGGACATTCCCTAGGCCAACGATGCAACTGAAAGCAAAAATTCAAATAGATTTTAAAAATAAATAACTTACAGAAGTACCTGACCTTCTCAAAATTTTAATATTGTATTTTGGTAGAAAAGGGTGACCGTTTAAAGCTGAAATATCGAATTTCGTGGAATTTTGTTTCTGTTTTTCAATAAGCCTTTGCAAACATTTCCATTATTGCAAAATTGAAAGCAAAATTTAAAAATATGAGAACGTCAGGTACTTCTGAAAGTTATTTATGCTTAAAATCTATTTGAATTTTTGTTTTCAGATGCATCTTTTAGCCTAGGGAATGTCCACCAGCAGCTAATGCTTAAAAAAGAAACACGACTTATATCCAAGCCGATATCTCCTTTAGTTAATAATAATATCTCATGAAAATTTAGAATAATATAGTTAAAAAATGTATCTTTTAGTAGAAAAACATTGTGTATGATTTTCACGTATACTTTTCCCTCCCAAAAAAATCCTGAACTACAGATCTATGCTTTTCCCGGACCTCTAAGTGGATGTAACCACTTAAAAGATCAAGTAAGTCTTTGTGTTCTTTGATTGTTTAATAATGCCCAATATAATCAGCATTGATATAAGTGGTATTAATTCAGTCCAGCCCACAGTGCTGACTGAATTTCAATTCGATATCACAGTTAAAAGAAATATAAACCCCAAGCGGCTGGCTTGGTCGTTTTCACGCCGCTCTCAATGGTATTGTACCCATTGACAATAAATCACGATGCTACCATTTATCACGTTAACGCGCTTCCTAATTAGCTACTGTGCCAGTGTTAACGCAATCAATATTAATCTTGCTCGTTACGCGTTGGATATCAACTTCCGAGGTACAGGGGAAGCAATAGGCACTGCTTTGCTATTTGGTATCCCGTTGTTTCACTCGTATACTTTTTCCAGTTTCAATTTCTAGATTCAGGTGAATCCATCCTCGGCGAAATTTTTGTGTCACTAAATTTTTCTTCTTTGGAACAAGACGAGCAATCTTTAAGTGTTTAAAGTAGACTGCTGGTTTTTAAGTTTCTTGTACAGGATGTCCTCAAAATCGATGTATCACCGCAAACTGGAGAAACATTGGTATATTTTTGGAACATTTTGTTATATAATATAAAAATTGTATTACATTTTTACATTTACTTTAAGTATCCTATCATAACATTGCATCTTTTGTATTTTACTACAAGTCTGAAAATGTATAAAATTTTTGTTCTTTTCCTTCTTTAATATATGTTTACGGTATATTATTGAAAAATATTATATAAAGATAAGTGTGAAAATGCTCCCGTCTCGAGTTGTAGCTTTCTAAAGTTACATATTGGTGAAAGTGTTCGAGGAGAACTCGTTCAATAAAGAGGCATGCTTCACAGTATCGTCTCATCGATTGTCGAACACGTTCGGGAATTCGTGGTGTACTCCGTCGCGTGACAAGCCTCTACAATGCGGTCACAGAGGTCTGGTAGATTAGCAACTGGTCTCTGACGGTCATCCTCTGCAAGATACCAATGAATGGTTGTACATACAACTTTGGCCGGACACTGTCGGTGCGCAAAACTTTGTCCGCGCAGATGTTGAGCTTCTCTACTGCGCCCCTTCGTTCGGCCACACACGAAATGCATATCTGTCATTTCAAGACTTGAATAACAATCCTTTGTGCCATTAAGATTGCCTGAAATGTTGTTGGTGACAGTGTTGTTATTACCTCCGCTATTGATTCCGTTTCGTCTATACTACTCTAGACAAAGTAGATAACTTGTGCTTGTGAAAGAAACGTATGTTTAAATTACTATGAGAATTTGATAGAAACATGAAAAACAAATATCACTTTTATTCAAGCTGGGGCATTTTCGGCGTTATTCGATGACTTTTGCGTGGAAAAATAAACCAGTCAGTGGCCGACAATTAATTATTCAACGTTTGAACAATACGTCGATTTTAATTATTACGCCCCGTGGAATCAGCTACTGCGTTCCGAATAATTTATTATTAAGGGGGGTGGGAATGTGCGCGCACGTTTGCGGTATGCAAAAATTATAATGAGGTCTCGCGTCTAGGCTCCGTAATTTAAAAGGGCGCTCATCGTATACCTCGCGATACGCTGCCTCGTGACTCTTTAATTAGAAGCTAACGAAACGATAACATAATTAATCCCGGCATGTATTTGTTGCTACTTGACCATTCGGCTTCGATTTTAATATTCGGCAACGTTCCGCTCTGTGTACAGTCGACAGAATGGCAGATGGTTTGCTGCTGGTGTCAACATTTTATAATGATTGGCTGCAGGCAATCATGCCGCGTGCTTTCATGATGCTGCCTCGTCAAATTCATGAATATTTATTAATATGTCTGTTACACAATGAATCACGAAGCAACGCAGTCGTAAGCTTCCTGAACATAACTTGATCACCACAATTGGGGACAGAAAATCGCGATGGTTTATTCATCGATTTTATAAAAGTATTCACAGACCATATAAAGTGCACGACCACCACGAAGCTTGTAGATCATTGGGTTTGAAGTACCCAGTGTAGATTTCAATTAAGATAAATGTCTGATTCAATTAACGTCGCCTCGAAATGATGGAAATCCTTATATAATTAAATCCATCAAGTTTCAATGCACGATCCACATCAATAAATAATGCTTTACGATATTCTCTTTGGTGGATGATGTATGTGAATACGCATTCGTTATTTACTCGAGGTGTTGGAATTTATTTAAATTGATCATTTTATTTGCTGAGAAGGGTGGTTGTTCTTCACAACTATAGGCAGACACTGTTCAACAGAACACATGAAAAGAAACTAAAAGATTGTAACAAGTAGACGTTTCAAAAACTAATTGTGATTAAGATTACATGCATTACCAAATGTTCGATATTCTGAAACAGTGATCGTGCGAACGCAGCTAATAGGCAAGTCCAGAACGAATAATATATAATATATTATCAATGATGCAAAGAATCACTCCAAATATTATTCGCTGGACGCCTGAACATCTCAAGAGTAATTGCTTTGTACATCCACATGTTCACTAAAATTTATATTTCTCACTATGAGTTCCATTACCCAGCTTCACGTTACCGACGTAAGTACTTCAGAGTCACTCGAGTGTAAACGACCCCGAAATTCAATTAAAAATGACAAGACTACGTCGCAACATTTTTCAGTCACGCGAAGATAAATGTGCACGAGGTCTTGTGATATCAACGAATAGGCATCCCTTCAGTGACAACGACAGAGTAATCGTCATTCATGACGATTCGCAGGCGTTTATCACGTGGCTTGTCGCCTCGTTTACGCTCGCAGAATCGCCAGCGGGTTTAATGAGCATACGAGCTGGAGAGGCGAGCTTACCGCAGTTTCAAGCAATTAACGAGCGTGCTCGTAGGTCGTGTCGCGCTTGTACGGAACAACTGCAAGCCGAGGATTCCCTGGGAAACAACGAATACACGGGCAAATCCTGAAAGAGTTTCCGCGAACGACCGCCAATCGTATAACATGCCTGTGAAATGATGCTGTTGCGACGAGATTTGTTAGCGACAACGGTTTTAACAGCGTACAGGGTGCCTCCTAACCTGTGCTACAATCTGGAGTCGTTGATCATTTTTCTCAAAGACGAAGTTTGAAAGAAAATTGATTAAACACTTTTCACTTATTCTTGTGAAGGAACAAGTCAGTAGAATCATCAATATGAGTCACTCTGTGCTTGAAAATTTACATGATAAAGTGCTCGATATTCAACTGATTTTGTCGAAGATGGCGAGCAATGAATATTTAACCCTCATCCGCTCCTCATTTCACTAACTAAATCTGCCCCTCGGTGTCAAATTGACACGGTGGTAAAACATCGATGAAATGACAAGGTAAACAGTTACTTTTCGATATTTATTTATTCGAATTGATGAGTTAACATTTATATCTTAGATTTTTCACAACTTTCGCATAAAATAAAACGATGTGCGGGACATACTGCTTGTTTACAAGAATCACAAATAACAGAACAGTATAACTTATTACGGGGAAACTGTGTCAAAGTGGCACGAGCGACGGATAAGGGTTAATCAACGTAATAATTTTCCTAGTGGTAATGTTGTGGCAGGGCGTCGCTTTTTTTGAAGGTCGTAAATCTTCACGATTCTCTGATACACATTTCGCACTGTGATGTAGTGCAAGAGCCCATTTGAACTGACGTTCAAGGATGAGGAGCAACGTGATGGGGGTGGTTCAGTAAGACACCGCACAATTTAACACAAAAAACAACAAGTTATTCTACATTCTTAAACAGAAACTCAACTATAGAAAGATACCCGAATATGTTCACACTTCTTCCAAACGAACAAGCGATAACTTAAATGTTCTCCTCGGAAGCAGCGCTCGGTGGCTTTCGTTTGGATTCTAAATTGCTTCTGCTTTAAGGCGGGATCTCCTAGCTGCGACAGGTCTGGCGTAAAATCTGGCGAAGGGCGACTACAGAATCCCTCGCAGGGATGGAGTCTTAAGACTACGGTGGTAACAAAACTAAACTATTGGTGGAGTTACAACAGAGAGGTGATAAAATAAAACTGTCTATTGGTGGAGGCGTGTTAACATCGACGATGGTTGTGAGGCGTGAGAAAGGGCAGTTTCACGATTTTGAAGCTACGCTGCAAAGTATCTACGGTGACATCGGTGCTTAATTTATGGGTTCAAGATGTGCGTTGGCGAAAGTACAGAAAAGTCGATGCGCGGCCACCCGAGTAGAACCTTTAACCCCTGGGAACCTCGGTTCCGGCTTAGGCGACGACTCTAACCTCGGTAATCAATGGCTAGAAAACAGGCCAAAGCTTGAGCTGATGAAAAACAGACCGCGTATCGGCTAACCTAAACGTGACGATAAACAGAGGACCCTTACGTGTGCTGGAGGGTTTGACGCTTAACATTTTCTCTTCCCAACAGGTAATGTTAAGAGAAATGTAAATGACAGCACATTAAATATTCGAGTAATGTATTGAATATTTGTACTGATTTAATGTGAGAAGACCCTGTATCTGGGTACTAAACAGTGATTATTTATTAATCGCTGAAATCGAGAATACATCGTATACTTGTTAAGAAATACTGCCACTACTGTTAATCAACAATTGAACCCTACCGGGGGTAATTTCATTTACTTATACAATACTTACCTCTTCTGAATTTTCTATTACTTTACCTATTTTGTATAATCGTATTTTAAAATTTATAATTCAATTAGAAGTAGTAAAATCAACCTATGGTGGGCCTATAAAGCTGTTCTGTGATGTGACACATGAAGGGCTACAGACACCTGAAATCCCTGAATACATATGTGCAAGCAGAGGCTAATTCCACCATTCATAATTAAATTAGAAATCTGAAAAACCTGGTTAGACAGCAAACATTCAGCTCCATATCTTTCAACGTATCTTCCTATATCTCACGTGTCTCCACAACTACCCCTATAATAAGCACCTAAAAAACATATTTCACATCCCTCAAAAGTGCCGCGTTAAACACCACTCGACTGTGTCTCAAGTTGCTCCCTATATTTCCTTCGCGGCGCGTTACTGCACGCCTGCTTTCGTAACAAATGATGAGTTGTTTCGCGGTTTCAATCTTACCTTAACAACTGGCGGTCGATGCGTGCTGCACATTGAACCCACTGGTGCATCGATGCAACGGCGACGCGAAGGTGGTTGAATGGTGGCGTTGATGTGTGGAAAGAGCGGGGAGCACAGGAGGAATTTCTACGACCGCTTCAGGCAACGTTGCGAGCACCAGGCATGGTGGTTGTGTGCCGCAATGCGGCTATGTTATCGCACCATCGGGCTCCATCTTCCAACGCGCCCCCTTCGCTTCTCTCCATATATTTTTTTTAATCCGTGATCTCGTTTCGACGGGTAATCGAACTAAAGGAACGCAGCGCTCGACGTTGCCGCCCCATCATTCACAAGGGTCGCGGCGGTGATCTGAAACAGCGAGAGACGAAGATTAATGGGATTCGAGGCGATGGTTATTGAAGGATTAGAAATTTAGGTTGGCGAATTGAAACGTTGCTTCGAGGGACTCTTTTTTTTCTCCCTCCCGTCGGAGGAACTTGACGAAACGAAAGAAGATCTGAACGAGAGTCGGCAAGATTACGTGGGAGATACTTGATCTGGATTTGATACGAGTTGGAATCGACAGATTGGGTTTCAATGGAGAGTGGAAGCGAAGCGTGAGGACGGGGATTTTTTGTGTTGCGAGGGGTTATGGATATTAGTGTTGAAATTGATGAGTTCTCTAATTCTGTTTTCATGGCAAGTAATTGAGGTGGGTGGTGAGGATAAGTTGATGTTTTCTGACGACGTTAGTTACGCCAGTATATCGATAAGTTTAATGATATCCATTAAGGGAAGTAATATTACTGTAATTAATTTAAGCAAAAAAATTGTAATCACGATATGAGCTTCCTAATGGCATACCCAATACAAAGTGTTATGAAAGACAAAGTAATCGAAAATGTTGTCTTCAATCGCCCAATATTTGCAACAAAAATTATTCAATTAAATTTCGCAAGTTACACAATGCATTGGTTTTAAATCAAGTTTAAACATTAGCTGATTGAACACGATACTCGTGTGTAAGATTTTTCTGCTTTCAGCTGGACAAAGAGTAATCGAATCACCAGCTACATAGCCTCGTATCGATATATATCCCCTTTCAAATATTTCGCCAAAGCTGCCGCAAGCGATCTAGATAATTGTGTGTCTACAGCAGATACGCTGAGGAAAGCCACATTCAGAAAAAGTTTTAAGTAAATTAGATCGAAAGTACGTTCCCCTTTGATCTCTATGCGATCTCCAGCCGCCGTGTTTATTTTACGCGCTGAAACGCAAAGGACGTGAAAGAGCGCAACGAGGGTGAATCGCAGACGCATCAACCTGAGTACCCGATTTCACTGGCTTAGTTTAATAGCTCGTGAAATATTGTAATAAATTAATTATTGTCCTTGGGAATTTAATTACGAATGTCTGATAACATCGAAGTTGATACCGATGCATTCGTCAACGGCGGAACATTTAAGTGCAGGAGATATTGCATCTTTAACCCCCGAACACAAATACTCGTCATTTTTTGAGTTGTTTGTAACAAATCATGTAAGGGGTCGTCCCTAAATTACGTAAGGTTTTTTTGGGGGAAGGGGGTCGTGAATTTGTTACGTTTTCTTACAAGAGGGGGAGAAGAAGTCAGGCAACGTTTTACGTAACACTTTTTTAACCTAATTTTCAATATGAGTAGCCTAAAAAACGGCGTTTCATCACACACGCGAAACCGAGTTAAATGAATTATATACCTAAACCTTTAAAAGCATTTAAATAACTAAGAAAGGCAGAAGTTGGAATATAAAATCATATGAATTCTTATATTGGGGAAGGGACGGGGTAAGAAATTGCCAAAATTATACTTCCTTGATTTAAGGATGGCCACTAAGGGCATTAATGTGCACTAATTATTCCAGGTAATATGTTTGTAATATAACACTATTAACCAAAGATAAAATTTGTAATATTGTGTGATAAAATAAAAATCTGGAGAGAGTAGTAAATTTTACGAATGTTTGTGTTAGAAGAATATTGGATAATTGTTGGTGTTCCAGGGTTAAGACTGAGGAGGGTGGTGACAGACCGAAGGTGGAAAATGTTAAAAGTATCAATGAGTTGTGGCAAACATAGTGCTGTACAATTCAATACTCTATTCGAGTTTTGAAGTCGCTTCGTATTTGGAGCGAGTGGAATTCTTTTAATGAGGAACGTGTGGGTTATTTAACACTGCATCCTGAAATATATTCACTGGTTTTGGCGATTTAAGTAAGTTTATGAAAAAAACAAACGTATTGTTTTGAATGAGAATAATGATATTAAGATCAGTTCTTTTCGAATCAAATGTAATAAGAGTAAGATAAATTAAAAGGTGTTGCTTGTGTATCTACTAGAACACGATGAGAGTGAAAATTTATTATTTCTCTTTGAAGCTGTAAAAAATGTTACGTTGAGAAAAAGAAATATTAGTTATTATTATCTTCTTCGAGACAAATATTCTTTTCTCCAAAAGCAATAGATAATCTTACAATTAGGTGTTTAATATTTAGTGACAACCAGTATAATTTAAATTGCTGCATGCATTTTATTTCTCATTAGGGACTCTACTATACATGTATTTTCGCGTCAGGAAAAATTTTAATTAAATTTAAGGCCCAAAAGTTGTATTCACACTGTTCATTTTCGAATTTCCTCTTACGTCTACGCAAAAATATTATAACTCAGCCTTTTGAACAGTTCTTATTAAGACGCTCTTCGATCGTTAGGGAACGCATATAGACGTACCTTCGAACGTGCAATCTAAAATTTATAACTAAAAAATCGATTCACGCTGTAGATGCAAATAGCAACCAGACTGAAGATTGAAACCTTATTCGTTCTTTCATATTCAGTATTCCTTCGAATAATGAAAGTGTTATTATTAAAGTTCTTGCTTATATAAACTGCTTAAAGAATGTCTTGCTATCTCTGATAGATACAAACTCGTTTATCTTTTTCAAAAGATGATAAATCTTTTAAACGAAGTCTCCTAAAATATAAGTACTATACAGAATAATATTTCCGATCCTAAATTGTTTTAAAAAAATAGAAGTGAATAGCATAATAATAACCAAATGCTGTCGACCATGATAACCACGCGGAAAGAAATGTTTACTTAATTACACAATTTATCTTCATTTCACATATCTGTTACGCAGTTTATCTAACGTCTATCTAAATGAATTAGTCACAATCTACAAAAGAATGGTTGGTAAGGGACATAATTCGTTGTAAGCAGTGCTTGTACTGAAGCTTAAATCAATAGTTACTGATGGCACCTACATTGCGTGTGAGATCTGATAAGATGAACAAACCAACAGTAATTCTTCAGAGATAAAATTCAACATACCAAAGTTAAGTCTCTTGGGAATATTTAAACACTCCGAGCTCTGATTCAATTCCATTCTCTAATTTATTTAAAAACAACACACATGAATTTTAATTAACTAATATTTGAAGAAGCAACATTTTGCTATATATTATAATACATTACATCTTAAAATAGTAAGATATGATAGTTTTACCCTCCGAGAAGCAATCAGGGGATCTATTATCGTGTAAATAAAATAAACAAAACGATTCATGTCCTTTCGAATCTCTTTTTTAGAAAGCCCCAAGTTTATTATACGCGACAGTATGAACAACAGGGAGAGTTGCACCGCACCAAAATTGATTAAAAATAAACTGAACCCTATTCTCGAAATTACATTAACCTCGTCCAGTGGTCAAACGCGAATTCGACTTTTAAAAAAAAAGGTATGTGCAGGCTAACGAAATATAGAACACATGAAACGAGCTCGGTCCAATGGCTCATAAATCCAAGCCAGCCGACGATAAAATTTTATTTGCGTTGGGGTTATCGCAATTTTTCTCTTTCTCGTTGGTGAAGTATCACAGCTCCGATACTGTACTTCACGAATTTTGCCTGTCGTCGTGTGCAGAATAATTTCTCTAGAGGAACTTCGAAGCTCGCAATCACTAAAAATTGAACGACAAATGATTTCTGCCTCCGTTACTCTTCAACTTGTTGTTTTACCTAATTTTGCCAGGTACCAATTATTACAACTGCACGTCACAATTTATCCAGTTGGCGACTTCCGACAAACTGCGAATCATCTGGCGATGGATTTGCGATGGATGAGCAAGACAGAATCTCATTTCCCCTGCATATACCACTGAATTCGCATGCAATATCGATGCAAACGCAGGATAGCAATCAGTGCGATGCATATTTTTCAGCAGGTTGACAGTCCGCTTGATTCGATCATTTTTTCAGCGGCAACTACGCAAACCGCGCCAATTTTGATGCAATGTAAATTAGAAATAAGCTTTCTTTTTGCGAGAAAATTTGTATACCTTTGATACTGCGTTCGTGGTAGAGCAATGGCCGTAGGAGTACGAAGCAGTGCGTGGCGATAAAAACAAATTTGACTAGACAGAAACTTTTCCCCTTTGCAAGTCCAATCTCGCGTTCGTCCTGGCGAATGCAAGCAAGGACTTTCGTAAACGAGAACGCAACGAATACGTGATTTTTCCCTTTAGATATTCGAAACCAAGCCCTAACTAGATAAGCTGGAAAATGGTATGAAAAATGACGACAATAGGATGGAAAGGGTGAGAATTCTTTTTGACGTTCTTTGTAATCCTGTCAAAGAGATCTGCCAGAATCGTGGCTCACTAATTGCTTGGAACTTTTTGAACTTCTAGGGTATCTAATCTTTAAAATGTACATTTTTTTATATCTTCAGCGACTTGTGTGCATAGAAGTAAATAAAAATTAATTTTTATGATTGTAATTTTATAACGACATACAAATTAAGAACCTAAAGATTTTTCATTCAATAAGAAGACAATATCAAAGAGGGGCTTCTTACCTGCAAAGGAATTCTTCAGCTTTTTACTTTTTGCAAAGGAAGTATTCCAAATGCATAATAATCGTAAAAATAAACTGTTTGTGTTTTCTAATGAGTCTGCCTTGAAAGCTACTTTAATCAATATCTAATATTTTTAAGAGAGATCGATGAATAAATTACTCGACACTTGACTGATACGCGTCACCCCTGTCTGTGCTATAAACTAACTTTAATGCAATTTAGCCCATGTAGTGATCTCACAGCTCTCCAACTTTTTGTTGGTGCGGGGTTAGAGTTCCCACGTGTAACTGCTTATTGAAAAACCGCCTGTATCTGAATGACGTATTTTTATACCGTCTATGTGAATAGGTCCTTTCACAGAAGGGGATGAAATTGTCCTGCGTGAACTCACGCAGTGACCTTGCTTCCAAAGATGAGGGAGGCGTCAGATAATGGGAGCGTCAGAAAAGTCGCGTGGAATATTACAACGTAACTTTTGCAGAAGAGAAAATGTTGCAAACCTGTAAAGGGATTTTCATTTTTTTTATCGAAGTTCAGCTCCTCATTACCTTAGTAAACGGTGATACTAAATCATCCATCTACAGATTCACGGACACAAAATTCAAAGGTGGTCTAGCTGGAGTAGAAAGTTTCTTATAATCGAACAATCTCATAAGAAATTTAAGTCACAATTTTAAGTGCAAGTAAGGGGTAGGTTTCAAACCAAACATGCAACTATCTTTTTAGTTGCAGCTTTAGGAATTCGACTTGTATAATTCAAGATGAATTTATGGTGGAAATAAGTGGTTTAGAAAGTTGCAGGAGCTTTTCAGTTTGGAGCAAGGAGTAATTATAGAGTTATTATGTCACTAATAGACATCATCAACAGTAGATGCAAAATTAAACACTTAGTAGGAAAAATAATTCAGTATAACACGAATAAGATAATCGAGCCTATTTAAGTGATCGCCAATTAGTACTTGAATGAATTTCTAAAATACATGGATATGAATAAAATTTAACAATTGGTAACTAGTAATTGGTAAAGGTCTTATTAATAACAAAAGATCCCAACGAAAAATAATGTTTCCAATATACCACCATCACAGACCTTCTCACTCATTCTCTTCACCCCAGTTCACGTCTAATCATACATCTCCCAATATACATCCTTAGTTCAACCACCGAGGATCTCCAAATTTAACGAAGATTTCACTGAATTACTAATGGGTCCATTACCAACCCTAAATCCCCCTTCTCCTTCCCTTTCCATTTCCTCACCAGACCAGAATGTGAACAAGCTCTAAGACCCTCCTACCATACTGCAGTTACAGAATATTTAATATAATGTGACTTTCGCAAGTGATAATTTTAATATCGTTACAGACAAAATGTAAAGTCGCGGAAGAAGCAGATTCATATCTTAACTCCAATTCGTGCACTGCACATTAATTCCCAGCAGCCTTCCACGACAATTACATTCTTCGTGGCCCAAGCCCTTCCTGCCACAAAAAACGTATACCATTCGCCAGAAAGGTAGCCTACACTCGGAATGTCCATCGCCGACTGTAATTGTCTGTAGCAAGGCAATAGTCGGACGCTCGATATTTAAGCTGGTGCGGTTCATTGGACGAATGCTCGAAAGGATTTGATTTGGAATCAAAGACCCCCACCGTTGTTTACTGTTCCATGAACCTCTGTTGTGTCACTAGAGCGTTGACAGATGTCCTGTGACGAACAAACACGAGGTTTAAATCGTGTGCCCGTATATCATTGGTTGTGTACAACGCGCAGCCATTGCACCTGTTCGGTTTCAAGGGACTTTGGATCACGCGTAGGTGTATGTGTATCCACGGTACATGATCGTCCGAACGATCGATCGAGCTGTAGATTTTACGCGTCATCTCGTGTTATTCGATTATACCAGCCCCCGCTATCGTGCAGACTCGAGCACTTCGTTTTTACTATCTCACACCTACACGGGGACGATGACGCAACGGGGAAATTGCCATTTTTGTTTGATCCTCGCGACATAGATCGTTTGCCAATCCAATTTCTGCGCGACGAATGCCCTAGAAACTGTGGCCCATCGGACAAGTTATGGTTCTATTTTTTACTCGTCGACTTTAGTTTCGAAACACCCTTCGTTGCGTTCATTTATTGCAGTGCGGGTAGTTTCTTGGGATTTGAATGTGAAATCTACTTTAGTAGGCATTTCTGTATTCATTATATGCTGTTTAATAGATATCACCCCGTCTCAGAATACTTAGATATGGAACGAAAAAGGATTAGTTCCTCGAATTGCTGGACCAGAATTTAAATTCCGATCTCTCAAATAAATGCTTTTTTAATTGAACTATTTAGAATTTTAGACTATGCTCAGATTACTCTTTTCTATGCCTAATATTCAAAGACATTCGTCGTCTAACTTTAGAATTCCGTGTAACACAGAAAGAAAATATAGAATTACGAGACAAATCTCATTTATGAAAATTATAGCAATAACAGAGAATTAGGTAATCGAATTGCTGAACTAGAATTCATGCTACAGCCAAGTTGTCTATAAATTCTCTTTCGTGTATCTTAAGAGGATTTGAACAACGAGTTACTGTGGCAACGAATCACGCAGACACAAAGTACTTACATACACATATTTGTCCACCTATGTAATCTGCGTAACTTGAACAGATACACAAAATAATTTATCGACAACGACGCTTACCGTTAACACGATCGGATATCCTTTCGCCCGGAAATTTCTGGGGCACTTGCAGAATATTGCACCTGACTTCGATTCCAGGAAATTCCCGTGCGCGAGACTATTGTGCCTGGAGTGTACTCCTGCTGAATATTCCATATGTGATCAGGGACAGCCGACAGATGCAAACCGAACGCATTTACATAGAAACGATAATCTAACCCTGGGATGGAGTCCCCTAGTTAAATTCACAATTAGACCATTCAATGGGTAATGTCATGGTAATACCAGCTGGTATTAATTACCAATTGAAAATCGAAACCTTGCTCACAGAAAAATATCTCCTTAGCATTTGTTTCCCTTTTTCCCTTGTCTGTTAAAGTACCCAGCAATTCTGCTACTGCTGAATTTTCCAAGTGCAATTTGTTTCAGTTTGAACTGCTTAGAAGTAATTGGTTAAGTAAAATTCTCATTTGAGTTGTAATTAATAACAGTTGAAAGTATTACTTAAGGTTCACTGGTTACAGTGAAGCTAATGGATGTAAGGGGGAAAAGTAAAAAAAGTAGATTTGCTTTAATTCCTCGCATTAACATTGGAAATCCATAAATCAATCAGAACTGAAGACTTTTTCAGATTGCTGAAAAATTACCCTCTTCTCAAATTTGAGATCTTACCCTAACTATCGGTCGTGTAAATTGTGTTCTTTTTCACTGACAGCTACTTTTGTCAGCAACTCGCATTCATAGATTAGAAAAATTTGGGAAAATTTATAAATCTCTTCATTTTTTAAATATCAGAAGCCATATTACGCAGTGCAAAGAATAGCAAAGCTTACCTTCTTCTTATAAAAATTAAAAAGATACTCATTTTCTTCACCCATAAAAATGACAGTAAGTACAAGCTAACTTCCTCCCATATTTTCATCCCCCATAAAAGATACTGTAATCTTACCTTCAAAGGTGCAAATGCACGAGTGAAATTTCAAATCACCTCAACCATATCGCCACTAAAACACAATTTATTCAAAAGCACATTAGGTAATAGAAGCAAACCTCCCTTCATCAAACCCGCCAGAAAGAATCCCCCTTCTTAAGAAGCTAAAGCCTCGTCCCCTTAATTCGTCGCTGGTAAACCACACTCCGTGGTCTCCATCCAAACAACCGCGTTTCTTGGCAATCAATCTTCCCTCTGCACCCCCAAGGAAAAGCACCCGCGGCGCGTAGCCCCGTGGATTTCCACGTAGTGGGCGGAGAAATGCGTTTATAGATGGTGCGGCGACGTTCGAACGCATCGAAACGAGGCGATCGTGTACAACGATCCCCCATGGCGGGTAAAACTTAACACATTTACGAGATCCGGTGACGTATCCGGGGATACGGGTTGACGTCACTGCGTGAAAATGGGCCACGGCCTCGCTAGCCAGCACCTACCACCCACACCACCTATCCCTCCTCATCCCGGCCCCCTCGAACCCCCTCGATACTCGCCCCTCATCCTTCGTCCTGTTATTCGCCGCGGGATCCTGGAACGCCGCGACGGGAAACGGAGTACCGGATACGCGTACGATTGTATCTTTCGCTTGGAGAATCGACCGCATTGAATTACCCTTCGGTCGTGCGGAAATTAATGTCCTTGCAAGGGGGATGAGGTCGGCAGCGCGGTTGAATTGGCCCAACAAGAGGATGGGATCTCCGGGCGGAGTGTTTTCATAGGTTTCGTGCACCGTGTGTGCAAGTGCTACAGTAGATGATGTAAGGGAGCGTGTTTGTAGATTGATTATGAGCTTCAGGGGTGGGTTGCGATGTAGTTGCTGTAGGGGTAACGATTGGAAGAGAAGGAATCCTGAACCGGGGAGTTTAAAAGTTTCGGAATGTACGGGGGTATTCTTGACGAATTATATGGACTGGCTTTGGTGTTGGAGTGCAGAGGGGGAAAGGGTTGGCGAAGATTGAGATTGATTGTGAGGTGTATGACAGGTTTAGTTTCTTAGTTTTTATAGTTGCGAGTGAAATTATGTGATGGGAGTAGCAGGTCCATTTGTAATAGGATATTAATGACTTGGACACGACCATTTGTTGAAGAGTGAGATGTCCGCACATTTTTATTTCATTCTTTGCAGACGCGATCGTACCGTAGTTGCGAATGAAATTAAAGGTCGAAAGTGTGAAGTATATGATAGAATATCAGTGACTTGTGTAAAATCTATTTTTTTTAAAATTAATTTTTGTCTTATTTTCATTTTACTGGTTCTATTTTTATTGAAGTTATCTTTAGAATTTTAGTCGACTACTGACGAAGATATTAATAGATCCTGATAGTAGATACATTCACTTCGAAACGGTTTCATTGCAGTTTTATTGTATTTTATAGTCCAACATACATGTAAAGTTACAAAGGGATCTTTAACAAATATCTATAAAATCAACAAATTTTAACGCGAAAGGATTATCGAAGTACCTCACTTCGATTACCAAGAAATTTGTTAATTAAGTGTACTTACTTTAAAATAATGCTCCTGAAATTACAGATGGTAATTTCCGAATAATGGACCGAAATGATTAATTAAATTTCATCTATGGCGCATTTGGATGTCGATAAATGGAACAGAGCACAGATATTGGAATTGTGCATCGAAGGGAATAGATGAGATTTTAAAAGTTATTGATTAATTATTCAGTTGCATGAAAGTGAACTTCAAGTCATTTGGTAAACAGACACTGTCTAGACTGTGACTATCGTGATGGTAAATTAAATCAATAAACATACGAAAATAAAGCAAAGTAAAATGAGAATAATAATAAAACCATAATGTTAGTGGAAATATTAATTAAATTATCGATCACAAAAAATGGTGAACAGAGTACCAGTAGCGCTCACGATAATAAGTCAGACAGAAGGTGCTGGAAATCTTTTATCATGATAGAAACTAATATTCTGTATCATTGAGTATGAAGATGAATTATTTAAACCTTACGGTAGCTATTATGCCTTCTGCTATTTCCAGTAGATAGCTGTTAAATCAAATTGTTTGATAAAATTTACCACTGCACGTGCATGTAATATTTACTGCTGCATCTGAATTCAACGATCTTACCTATCATTTCGATATTAATTATTTTTTAACAACATTTGTGTTATTTCACTGTTGTGTATCTTTATATTTTTCTCATTCATTTTCTCAGGTTTCCCCGATTCTATAGAATGACTCCACGATTCTTTTACCTAACATAATCTGATAATGTAAGGAATGAAATTTTTGGTAACATTGCTTAGATAAATATTAATAGAAGGACAGAGATCGTTTCTATGCGACGAGTATTTTCAGCGATACACGAACGGTAATTCCTCAACTCTGAATATCGATTAAACGCGGTAATCGGTTTACCATCAATTTACATGCATTGTCATTAAAGGTGTCAAAGCGTGAATGCATTTTAAATTCATCCAGCTTCGATGCAGAAAGTATATCTACACGGTAATTAAGTGCTCCTAGCGCAAATTCCCCAAACTAATCATGCATGCCCATTACAGGTGGTCTAGTCGCGCAACTCTGGGCGATGTAACGCAATCATTACATTGATCTCGAGTACCTCAGCCTTGACCAACGTAATTTAATTCCACCAAGCGAAATGCGAAAAAGCTCGTTGATTGATCATCAAGATTTGTTGTAATATTTGCGCTGCTTTGGAAAGATATATATTTAATATCACATTTAATATCAAGATGTTCAAGATACGTATACCATTTTCTTTGCACTAATCTCGTGTTTAATCTGTTAACTGACTGCTTGGCTAGAAACAGCTACGATGTTCTTAAAGGTAGCTAAAGATTAATTAGCTTATTTTATCTAGGTACACTGAAAATTGCAAATAAAATAATGGTACATTCAGTGCTTCTGTAGAGTGAAACTGTTAAATGTTCTGGTTGGATTAACTCGTTTAATCCAACGCAGAGGAATGTTGATATGGTGAGATAACTAGTCATCGCCAGTTTACACGTAGCAGGGTGAAACAGCGTTTCTAAAATTTAAAACTGACGTTCTACAAATGAAAAGTTTCTTCTCGATGAATTTTGAAAATCTCGTGGATAAACTGTATTTTTCGGAGAATGGGAATTGCAAGGGAAATGTATTATTATTAATTTTTTAAATAAAGGGTGTAAGTAGGGGAAACTAAAGGCGATGGGAGGGTTGGAAGCAGTAATTTTGTTGAAATATCATTTTTTACTTTTTCGTGTCAAGTGTAATTACGAGTCACTAATTGCAAATTAGGGGAAATGGGGATACAATGATTTTATTCATTATTCTCGCACGTTCTAGAAGAGTTTGAAACGTTAAGTGAGATAGAAATGCTGTGATTCTTTCACGTAAAGGGTAATTAAGACGGTCAGTGTAATTAATTAAACTTTACGGTGCCAGACTTTGAGAGGTTCTCTTCGTTATTTTCTAGGCAAAGTTACAGTAAACGTTCCTAATTGTTCTTTTAGGGTTCTTATGTACTTAACGCTGGTTTATTCAGCACAAAAGTAATTTCACGCAATTTGCAAAAGTAATTTTGTGCAATTTAATACTTTGCGAAAAAATTCATTCTGAAAATTAAACTGAAAGGAGTTTCATGAATTCTTGAGATTATGTAAACAAATTGACGCTTTTCTGTATTATTTGGAGAAAAATATTAACGTATTTTTGTCGCTAAACGAATAATGTTTCATGGAACTTAATAAAGAAATAGCTTTATTAGTTACTAATTAATTTGCTTTGCGAATCGCAATAAAGTCGTCATGCATTTGAATAGTTTATTACATAACCTAACAAATTAGAAAAACATGAAATGTAAAGACGAAAATTTCTGCAATTGATTTGACAGTTATTACAACGTCAACAGAATATATGTCGTATCGTTGACTCACACCATGCATCAATCATTTAATATAGACCATGAGCTATTAAACGGGGATCGATTAATTTTATCTTTTCCCTTTCATTAACGTCCACTGCCATAAATCACGGTTTGTCAATAATGTTACGCAATATTTAGAGAAAGAATGGAATAAAAATGCAAATTGAAATTGAAGAATTATTATTTAATTAATAGTTCAATTTTCCTCAACTCTGTAAAATACGAGACACATATGATCACTACCTTTATTATAAATCTATATTCATTATTTGCAAATCTGAATTACAGTTTCAGTTATTCCACTAATAGAATACACGTAGCAAGATTCAATTGTTTGTGATGTCAATTTCGGGACAACAATTAGTCGATAGTCACGAAATGTCTTGCAGGATGAGTTAATCTTAAACGCTTTATCAAAATGGGACACGATTATTAATTCTGGAGAGTAGGTATAGTGTTCCGTGGTCACGTAACAATATCCTAAAACACAGTTTTCCATACAGACAAGAAACTATAAAGGGACATTCTTATCTTAATTAATTCACCAACTTCTACTATTTCCATATATTCCTTAAATAATTTACATAATACTTTCCATGAATAATACTCCCTACTTATTTATACATAATTATCAATTATCACCACCAAAGATATTTGTAATATCTAATGAATATAACACCCAAATTGCAAAGTGAATTTATACATTTCAAACATTTTTTAGAATATATGAAATTTACGTAGTAGGAAGGAATTATGTGTTGCTGTCAAAATAATAATTGTGTTACACATTTTCCCCTTTCTGTACTATTTCAAGTGAATGAGCATTGCGCTAAACAATGCCACGAGTTTAAAAATCACGGAATATTTCCGCAGAATGGTAGAACGCGCCCGAGCGTTTCGTGCAAAGTAATTTGCGCTTGCAGCGGACATTACCGATAATGCTATCCTTTTTGTCAAGCTATGTGGTGTAAGTAGCCTCAGTAAAGCAAGACACCTATAGGTGGAAGAACAAAGGGCCATTGTTATCGGTGCCAAGTTGGTGGATATGCCAGCTAATGTATGCGGAATCGGACTGGGTGGACATTTAAATGCCTAGAAACGAGTTGTTATGAAGCTCTCGATTTCACCATTGTCTATCTGAAAACGAACACCTACGCTAAAGGAATTTTTCAACGAAAAACAATTTTTTAATCTACCTTCTGGAATGCACCAATGTAGTTGTTAATTCTATTATAAATTTTCTTCAAAAATACACCAAATAAATAGGATACCAAAAGAACGAAATGTTCTTTAGAAATCTTTGATTTGTTTAAGAACTACATTTTTAAGAAATATTATTTCTGAGTCTGCGATTATTTCGTAACAGCTCCAAGTTGATAAAAGAAGTTTAATAGAATAATTCAAGGGTCGGAATGCTTTCGAAGTGTTAAATGAAAAAAAAAAACGAGTACAAGTAAGAGTATCTCATTCGGTAAATTAATTTTATTTTCGTGGCATTGCAGGAAACCGTAAATGGTCTGAACGATGGAACACGATCGTAAATTGCGATAGAATCATCCATTACAAAAGTCGGAAACTCCTCCCCCGTAGTTTCTAACTCTTTTCAACTTCATTCGTCGCTTTTAGATAGCAGCTTAACCCGCTAGGAAACTTTCCGAGCCGCAAAGTCGAAAATCCTCGAGAACACTAGGTTTCGACATGGTTCCTCGAGCAGACGTATTGTGATTAATGAGATTATCGCATCATCATTAAGACAGAAGTGGCTAAACTCTATTATGCTTCGAATCTGCAGCTAGTTCCACCTTAAAAAAATTTACGCGAGGAATACAAATTTTCAGTGTCTTAAAATAATGATTTTAAAATAGCAACTGAAAAGGTAAATATGAGAAAAATGAATGGCTGTATTTAGTAATAGATTATTAACTTTGAAATAGGAAAAATATAGTACAGGTAATGATTTTAAAATTAATAATTCCTCTCATCCTACGAATTATGATTTCTTCGACTTTATCAGCTTTAATAATATCAGCAAATAACGTTAATTTAATACTTGGAATGCAAAGGGTTAGTAGATACTGATAGGTTAACGCATATGTTTTCCTGGAAAATCCGGCATGGATTTATAAAGAATAGAGCAGAATGAAGGACAGAGGACAATTAACAAATCCCGATTTTGTAGAAATGAAGCTTCCTTTACACCTCTTTGCTCCTCGTTTGCGAATAAAACTTTCCCGTGTTCCGATTCGCCACGTTCGTTGGCTACGTTAGGACTTTTTTCTCTTCCCCTGCGAGCGTACTAATTAAAACTACGACGCAACGGAGCATGGTGCCACCCTGCAAAAAGACTCCTCTTCTTTGTGAAAATCAGGATATTCGCATCGAGCCGCAAATCCAACGAACTTCCTGTCTCATCGACCACTTATGCGACTTTAAAGGGCCTCACCTCTTAACAGCTCAACATCGCGTGGCGTTTTATGCGCGAAACCATCGGTTGATTGGCACGATGTTAGGTAATTTGCATGATTCCTCGATTTCTTACGAGAACTGACCATTCTAAAGATTCATAATGTGAGACGAATAAACCTGCCACTTTAGTTTCGCAGAATTTTCTATTCCCGTTAACTCAACTACACTGCTGCCAATTATTGTTTGAAAATTATGCAGAGTGTGGTGATAACAATGATGTGCCCGCAAAGGGGGTCATTCGTCGTGTAAAAATAAATCAGCAATATGGTATGAGCTTCTTTTACAAGGAAATTCATGTTGAAAATCCAGCAATAGAGTAACTTCCCTACTCGATCTCGAGTTTTTAATAATTTTCGATTAATTCATATCTAAGGATGTTATACAAATGTTGATACAACCTTCCCGTTAATTTTAAACTCTACCTCATTTAAGGCCAATACTTCTAAGTTCCTAACAAAAATCCTATATTCTTTTCCCCGCGAAAATAATTAAGGCATGGAAGGGTTAAATTATTCTATAAATACTGTTCGTAGGGTAGCTCGTATAGCATGGTTCCCTCGTGGGAAACCACGATAAAGGTAAAAGGATAAATCGTTTCTGTGCTGAGTCAATGTATAAATGTTCTCGGTACGGATGCACCGCGAAGCCGATTAAGTGCAGAACAGTGGCCATAATTGAGGGCATTATTTGAATGATGAAAGTCCTTGAAGGAACCAAGAAAACCGAGACAGTCGTTCCTCGAAGGCGGCGGCCCTATTACGCGTAATTGGTTCATTAGCTCCCATATCGGCTGAACTATATTCGGTCGTTGTTGTCTGGAGGGGTTGGAAGGAGGGCGCCGTGGCGCCCAGCGTCCCTTCACCCTGTGGTCCAATCGATATATGCTCACATGCATACAGGGTGAACCCTGTAACGCTCTATGCATAAATCTGATTTTCAAGCTGGTGCTTTCTTAAAATATGCCTCCTGCGAGAACTGTTGGTTACTTTCTGCGGTACGCGTTGGCTGTTGGCAAGTAATTTGATTTAATCTTCATCCTCCTTTCTTGTGATGATACTTCTGACTCTCTTTTTTTCTGGGTATTATTTTCGACATGACTGAAGAATAATTATCTTGTTTTCACTCCATAGCTTTTACTGAGGATATTAGAAACTAATTACTTTGTGCTTCAGAGCATTTTTAGTACTGCCACACTAGGGCTTGTTTGTATTGATGCTTTCAGATTTATATCTAATATCTATAGGACAATAAAATTCCAACATAAACAATGAAACTGAAATTCTGGTACGATTAAAAAGAGGATGACTGCTTGCTAGATGAGAAGGCTTTTGAATATCTTTTATTTGAATACAAATATTTGTTTTCTGGTGAAATGGCTCTAAAATGTCTTATTAATACATGCACGTTGATTGACTTAGATTTGCATTTCTATGGATAATAGTTTTCGTAGAATAATTCGAATTCTGTCGATCCCTGTTAATGCAAGTTGACTTTGGTTAGATCCATAATATTGCTTGTCCATCTTCATTATCAACCTTCATTAAACAATCAGGCTGGAGAAACAATAATAGAGAGTAAGCGAACATAATATCTCTTTTATGTAGGTAACTATTATTGCAGACAGCAAGTCCCCAGAATTTTTAATAATTCCTTATTAATTAAATAAACAGTTTTACTGCTTGGCCTACTTTCACTAACCTCGCCCTGTGTGAAACCTCGCGTTATGATACAAATGTGATAATCGTGTGAAACGTAATTTGGCAACTCAATACTTCATCTGAATAAAAGATTTTTACACTAAATGAGGCGTAAAGATATCTGAAGCCTAATTTTCATTTGCTAATTTATTTCCTAGGATAAACAGCAATATAGTACCAAAGAATAATAAAATAGAGTAAGAATTAAATAAAATATTTAAGGAAGTGGAATGGAAGAAGAAAGAACAGCACATACTTCCACTATTTAATTGCTGTATATTAATAAAATGTATAAATGTGACAGGGTCTAAAGGAATAAGAAGAGAAAGAACACAAACTTTTAATACTTATCCTAATTCCTACGTATTAAAAAACAATAGTACAACCGATACAATGTAAAGAAACGAGCAAGTAAAGTGCAAGCTGAGGAAGATTAACGACCGATTACCAAGAGATTTTTAGTAAGGTCGCAGTTACGAGTGGAAGCTTGTGCAAACATTGTTTCACGGATCACCCTATATATGTACGTGTTCGTAACGTTCATATAGGTGTAACATAGCCAAGGTTCTGTTTTATCGGACACCAACACTAGCTCAAGGACAGCACCGGTGTGTCTTGTAATTACACCGTCGCCGAGTATTCGTGGCGAGGATGAATGCCTGCAGAACATCAAGGACGCGTCCGCGGGATCTAGACGATCCTGCAAGACGGATGTGCGTCGTTAGGTGCTTCTAGATGGGTGTATAAAATTTCATGATTCGCTCTAAAAATAAGATTTTACGTCCTTTCACATTCTGCTAGTAATGTACGATGACTTAACAAAAAAGGGTATAAAGCTGAAGCTGAGTTAGGCAAAAAAAGGGACGAAAAAGGGATCTCGATTTATGACAGAAATACTGAAGAAATAATGCAATGTATCTGATGGTCATTAGCTTATTTTAAGATTATTAAGTAACGTGAATGTGTTGAATATTTTTGGTGAATGTGAATGATATATTCTGCTTAAATTTGAAATATCAAAAGGTATAAGGAAATGGAAAATGATTAGAGCAATTGTTATTCTATTAATTACACTACAGTGGTAGGAGTTCGTGGAGCAAGAGGACTCCAGAGAATTGAACTTTTCTTGGACCATCATGCAAGTGTCTACAGTAACGTAAACTAAATGCAAATTTTTAGTACATTTAACTCAACTTTGTGACATCCTATTCGAATAGTGGATGAAATAAAATGTTCATGGCAGCTCGATATACTTTTTTCCTCTAGGATTGTGAATTTTTATTACCCTGGGGTAATAAAGGTGAAGAGAAATCACAGAAGTGTAAAAAATCGCGACAGAACTATTTCGTTTAAGCATGTCGACTGTGGAGTTGTAAAAAGGTATATGCCTTCGAAATCCAGCTGAAGAAGAAACCATACGTATATTCTATGCACAATTTGGTTAAAGCAGGGTTCTGAAAAACTGTCGTATCTCTACGCTCTAGTGTATCGTGCACGACCATAACTGCGACGACATTTCGTTCGAAAGTTGCATAAAAGTTTCCAGAACTAACTCTGGAAACTTCGCGACTCATGGCCGTAACAAAGAAAATACAAATCGACTGTAGATGCTGGGATTGCTTCTTGGCCAGTATTCAACATCGATGTTACCACAATAAACAGCAACATATGCGCTCTAGTGTTACACATTTCTCAAGTGTTTGACTTAAGAATAGATACAGAACATCGAGAACTCTTCTAGAGACACATTGAATCTTAGTATAGCAGGATGCAGTGAACATGCCATAGGAAATTACGCGTTCCTGATATTACACGCAGAGTATTCATTCGCGAATAAATAAAATACTAGAATCTTAGCATTTTATCAGAGACTAAGCAGGAGGTTATATGATCTGAAATTTAAAACTGGGAATAATGTACATACTTTAATTCTAAATGTATCATTATTTCTAAATCGAGGTCAACCATTAGCTTTATAAAAAAAACTTCAAATTATCATCTTAAATATCACTCTGCCACGAAATTTTTAAAATTAAATATTCAGAAATATGTATAGTATTAGGTCAGTGCAAAAGTTCCTTCGCTTACTGTTAGGTGATGTCAGATGGAAGGAAATTTCTTTTTTACTACACCTATTTTACCAGAAAAGTGGTCATAGATAACCAAGGAAAATAGTATGCTTAAAAAAACATGTAATATATTTTTACTTTTAATAAAGACTTTGGTTCAATAAAGCGAATGAACTTTTGTACCGACCTAATATTATGGGATAAAATGTTGGTTGAATATACTACATAATATGATGCAAAGTGTTACACATAACGTAGTGTTAGGGAAAGCAAAAAATCAATATTTTCTTTGTCCAGGTATATGTGGCTCTTTAACCAATTTCTTAAAAGCATTCAATTGCGATGCTCGCTGCGACAAGCTTAAAGATGTAAGGGAAAAGTCGGGATTCGCGTTTATTTCTCGAGTGGAAAACACACCGGATGTTCTGTATTTATTTGCCGCCACGTCTGCGACACTGGCGTTCCACCGTGGTTCCATGAAAAATGCATTCCGCGGCTGACACATGGAAAGTGCAAGGCGAGAGCAGACAGACAGTTTCAGCTGGAAGAGAGATCTCCGAAAAAGTCGAGCAGAATGGCTGCTGCATATGTACGGAATTTGTTTTCGACCGCCATAGAGCGAAGGAGTAGGATGAAAAATTAAGTTTATCGTGAACCATATTGACTCCTTCGACTTTTCTGCGGGAATACCGATGTTTTCCTTGTATGGCAAGTTTTTTCAAATTTGTATTTTGTGGGGTAATATTTTGACCACAGACATGTGAATACTTTTGTAATGCAATAGTATACTGCTGGTAAAATGAAAGGACGATATGTAGATGTACATATATAGAGCGGTATGAATAGATGGAATTTGGAATAAGAATTTTTATGGGAACATCAACTCTTTCAACTGGGATAGTAGAATTGGAAATTCTACATGTATTCGATTCTAGGAACCTTTCATCGCTTAGTTCAATTCTGATCGTTTTACGGTGGAAGTGAAGAATCGTGTAAATAGCATGAATTAAAATTTTTGAGATGGTGCACAATCTGAAAATAGATTAAGATTATGGAAAAAGTAGTTATTTAAGTTATGCTTCCTTTTTAAAAAGACTGGCTGTGAAAATTTAATAGTAAATAGTCATATAATTAATTCTTATTATTTCATTTAATAAAATATTAAAAACATTCTCTTAAAACTCGAGAAACTCACCTCTGCGAAAGTCCATGCCGAGGAAACTACCATCAATTTGTCTGTTACTAATTAGTAGGTATATAAAATCTTGAAATACAGTGAATTACTTCTGTAACCCTAATAGAATGTTCGCACAGGTCTCTAGATACGATTTGCAATTCATTCGTTATTTTTAGAAACGGATTGCACCCTACATGTACAAATTGCTTTAACTACCAACCAACGAGAAAGAGGGTAAATAAAGTGTCTCAGCGCTTCGAAGTTATTAAAACAAAGCTCGTAACCCGTTTCACGTGCTACAGCTGTTCCAATCTTAAAATCTCCATTTAACTTTAAATAGTTTACTACTGCTTCGAGTTGGCGGCAAGAAACGAAGTTACCAAGGAAAAAAGGGTATCCGAGAATTGGTTTTGTTTCGGACTTACCCGCAATCTAGTGTAATCGGTGTTGTTGTCACAATGAACCTCCTTCTCTGCACTTCGTTTATCTTGGGGTTAGCATTTTAGAGAGTTCATACTTTTTTACTCTAAACATCTTACCGTTTATATTTAATAAACCGACTACAGTCGCGATTTTTCTGGTAAGACATGATATAATCAGTTTCGAGAGACTTAACAACTTAACACCCGGTAAATCAATGTGAAGTCGAAGTAAAATATGCGAGTTTTTACTTGAAGCTGTATATTTTGAAATACCTACGTTTGTAACACATTTTTTTATGAATGAATTAATCACATATATTTATGGATATACTGGAAAGGTAGCGAGTAAGAAATGGCAAACATTCAATTATTTTAAAAAGAAGGGATGAATTTTCTAAATAATTAATTATGTAATATTGTGTTCAATACTAGTTAAGGTGATATATTTGGTGGTGGTATAGTTGTATGTCTAGTTTAAGATGTAATGGTAGATGGAACCCCGAAGAGATCTACTGACTCGTGTCTGATTTCATATTGAGCACTACTACTAGTCCGTACTGTATTGTAAGGAAACAGTTCACGAAGGTGGCCAAGAATAGAAACCCTCTTCCTAATTTTAACACACATTCTTTACTGTGAACCTGATATTAAATTCTAAGCACTCTTTTAAAAAAATATTACCTCCCACTGTACTTTTATTAACAAACTGTTAGTTTTAAACTTGAATATAGACACTCGTGTTTTATGTACTTCGCAGATCAATTAGAATTAATCAACGATAACTAACTTTACACCGACCAATTCCACACAACTTTAACACTGACTTCATAATTTTCATTTCGTTAATTTCGCAATGATTAATAACAATGCTCATCAGCTTTACACATTCCTTAATACAAAAACAGTGTGAAATTCCTTCACTAGCACTTAAAACAATTAGCAATACCAGTGGCAAAAGAAAAGCTTAATTCCACTTTATAAAAAGTGTTAATATACTGAGCAACTTCGAAGCAGTAGCGTGCCTTTGCAAAACATAGTGGCAAAAAGGGAGAAACAGGAAGGCTCGCGTTTCCGATGTTTGTTGAGAACACTCAGCCAAAGTATCCGCGTACTTTGCAATTCTGTACAGTCATTTGCGATACACGGAGACGATGCATATCATTTACATCCCTGTTGCATCCCTCATTCCCATTTGAGGCCACAACCCCCCGTAATTCTAGCCCCACGCCGGTGTCCAGGCATTCGCGGCACCGTCGTCACTGCAGTTCACTCTACCCTGCTTTCACCCTTCGTCTCGCGCGCCCGCAGTGCCCCTTCCACCCTTTCATACCCTGTTCGCCATTCTAGCGGCCGACTGGCGTGACCAACTTCACTCGCGGGAGCGGCGTGGCTGCTTATTAATGGGAAGACTTGTTGCACTCTCGTATCATCGCGCTGCATCGTGATTTTGCCTCAACTTCTCTACAAGATTAGTCGTGGAAACTGAAAAGTCGTAATTTTGTCTAATGCAAGGAACTGCAATGATTGTTGGCAAAACGAGTTTCATCATTGTTAAGTGTCTTCAATCAAAACAAAGTCAATATTACAACATTACTTTTGTGTTATTAATATAATAATAATTCTTCAAATGTAGAAGTCTACTACTATATTTTCCTTTCTAGCTCGAACATCATTTTTATAATTTTAATAATTTGAAAATTAATTGCACCTATATATCGGTTTGAAAATATTAGGCGAATGTAAGTGTCAAAAAATCGCCACAGCAATTTTGTAGACCCATAGAAAAATGATTTCAAGAATCTAAAGAAACCGTGTCACTGCTCTTGTTAAGCCGCTTCCTTTTATTTTAATTAATTGCTTGCCTCCCTGGCAGACTATCTTATCGGAGGAGAGCCTTAACGCCAACTATATACTTTTGGGGATTAGACAGGCTTTTCAAATGCACCCCAGGTAATTAGCAAGTGGCTATTGCTGATTCTTCTGTTCTCGGATGCACCGAGTAATATCCACGATCTTGGAATCATTCCAAATATCTGAGGCTCCTCTTCTACCAAAGAGTAAATCTCTCTTTATCTTCGACTTGCTATGTGAAGTTTAATGCTTTTGTATGACAAGCTTCATAATAATTTTTTACATCTTAACGCTAAAATTAAAGCATTAAATTCTATTTTCATTCGAGAATTATTGTACAGTAAGTCGTAGATAAAATACCTTCCCACTGTTTTTAAATATCAATTATTTCCACTATGTTTGACATATTTTATAACAGAATTGATTGCATACTTCATAAAAAATTATAATTGCAATCACAAAAAAAGATCACATCATAGGAAATAATAGGAAATTCGCTATATTTTTCACAAACCAAAAAATTATCACATACTGCACAAACTCGTTACATCTCCAATGAATAATAAAGTAAAAATTTGATTTGACTGGTAGTATGTCTTACCAAATTCTACTTTCTGCTTCTTTCACCAATATTCGATCTTAAAAAGCAGGAGGAATAACAGAGGTGGAGGCAAAAAGGAATAAAGGCAAGACGAGAGAGAAAGTAGCAGAAGCTAAAAACAGTAAAAACTCCAAAGCTTTTTTCAGTGTCTGACCGTAAATCGTTAGACCAGTCGTTCGCGAGGGATCAAAGTGCTTTCATCCTGCTGGACGAGGTTAGTTACCTGCCTCTACGGTTCTCCTAAGCTCTGCTTTCGCGATAAAAAGTTCTCACTGAGACGCGAGGGGATGATACATAAAATTTCCAAGCGTTTAGACGCCACTCGACGACGTTTTTATACCAGCCTGAAACTCGAGGGCAATTTTATTTCGGACAGGTTGCTCGGGTCATTAACGTAGTCGGCCTTCGAGTGTCCTTGATACAAACTTTTTTTTCACACTTCGTACGACAGGGAGAAAGTGAAAAGCTCTGAGTGAATGTCTGTTCCACCTCTGCTACCCTTCGTAAACTAATATTGACATTCCCGACAATATCTAATATTTACTGTCCGAGAAAACGTTCTGCCTTCTGTCGCTTCGAACACAGAATTTATCAGTCGCGCTCGGAACAAGGGTAATTCTAAAAAATGATTAACGACACATGAAAAACTTTTTATAATAGGAAATGTTTAGAATGTAATAACATTCAAAAGATTCTTTGCTTTGCGCTGCCATTGAAGTGGAACAAAGAGGAATAAAAAATCAACGTCGATACTTATCCGGGTAACGGTCACGAGGGGAATAACAGTATTCTAGAATCGAGTTAGTAGACAAATCCTTGGCATCCGGTAATGTAATTGAATCGAAAGAAGAGCGCAGAAGCAATAGGCTTTTCCCTATTTTACACTTAGAGACGTGTCAACGTGTGCCTAGGAAGAGCCATAAAGGAAAATCCATGGTGGAACGCGAACTTCACCACATCTGGCCTCGTTCCATCAGTTCTACTCAACAATCGAGGAAATAGTCAGTCTAATTAAAACGACCAACTTATATTTAGCTAAACAGAACGAATGATATGAATTCATCGAGCGAGTATTGGATTACCTGTAAGTCTACCTTTATAATTCAAATTGTCTCTTTTAACCTAGTTACTCATTTATGTAGCTGCGCAAAACCATAACATGGTTACAGTGTAATATTCCTCTTGCTTCTGTTTGAAAGCGCAAAAACGGAATGCCAGGCATAACTACGTTTCTCTATGTTTTGTACGCAGTCCGTTCTAATGTAAAACAGCGCGGAAATAGCACAATGCCCGCATTGGACTTTCACACAAAACCTGGTGCATTTCTTGCGAAGGTTTCATTTACACCAACCTTGGAAGATCGAGCAACGACCAATTAGGATCCTAAAATACTACGGTCAACCAATGCAATTCGTGGTAAAACGTGTTCCACGTCGATCTCCTCCCGGCTACTTGACAAAAAACTGTATAGCTCCCGAAAACGTGGAAAGCATACGAGTTATATAGGAACCTTTCAGTGTTTTTATCGCACAATCCTTGTTGCCAAATATCTCATAAACTATTGAGTATCTACGCGAACGACCGAACACGGGTGAAATATTTTTCGGCACCGTGTCTGCCTACAATGCTCCATTAAAATCGACGTGCAGCATTTCACGCGGCTCCCGCAAATATCCTCAGAATAGCAACGGCGAGCCACAAAAGTGTCACGTGTGAAGTGGCCCTTGCTCTCGCACAAGCGGTTTCCGCCGCAATCTTGTGTGGGATCGTGTACATAAAGTACGATTGACCCTCATAATCCCCCATCTGTCTCGATCGCCGTTGCATATCAGCTGGCACGACTGCATTCGTATAATGCCATCCTGTTCATCAGCCATATCTTTGTGGCCATTCAGGCCAGACCGTGCACGTTTAAACGGCCGTAATTTGTTTCAGAGATAGTTGTCTCCCTTTCGTCAAGTTGATTGAAGACACTTCGAGATGATTTTCCAGTGAGATCGGGTAGCGTTGATTTCGAAAGCCCTCGTAACGCATTGCAGCATCTCTGCGGGGTTGGGAAGTTTAGTTCGCGGGGAAACTTGAACCGAGGATCTGCGAAACTGTTAGTCTTACCAAAGACAGTGACGTGTTAACAGAGATTTTGCAGAGGGGGTAGTCCTGGGAGAACGTGGGCGTAGTTAATATAACAGTGGATATGTTATTAATATTGTCTGTAGATTGGTATCTAATATTGATCTCGTTACCGTGTGTACCTATGTAGGGAATTGTAATTATACAGAGTCGATCGTAAGCACGGAAGAAAGTGAGAAAGAGATCTTTATTCATGCTGGGCGAGCACTGCAGCTTACAAGGAATGATCCCGAACTCGGAAATTCAAAAACATCTGAAACTTTGTGAATATGTAGGAAATTTCCTCCTGGTTACAACGCAATTTTTGTTTGCTGCCCAAATTCACTCTAAGGGGGTGAAATTAATCCCTAAAAATTCGACTATTTTCCGATTTTATTTTGTAACTCGCAATCTGTAAGAGATAGAAAAAAAAGTTGCAAGACAGAAGTTACTTCTTTTAATTCGGACTATCATTTGGTGCACTTACAGTGCTTAGGTACAGTTCGCGAGTTATAACGCAAAATCGGAAAATAGCCGGAACTTAAGGGGTCAATTTCACCCCCTTAGAGTGAATTTGGGCAGCAAACAAAAATTGCGTTGTAATCAGCTGGAAATCCTCTACATATTCCCAGTCTCAGAATTTTTTACATTTCCGGGTTCGGGATCTTTCCTTGTTAGTATCTTAAATAAGTATTCTGCTTTTTATATTATTAGAAAAAGATTTTGACGCAATGTCTGGTGGGTGATATATATAGGAATTCGTGTGAAAATATTGCACGTTTTGTTTGAAATCTGAGAAACTGTGATGATTTTAAATAATGATTTTAAATACTTGATTTTCTGTATAAAATGGAAAGATTCTCAACTGAAATCTTTTAATCGTGATACTGAAAATAAAGGAGTTTCTCATGCGCTAAGCTGCAGCGACGCGCCCTACAGAAAAACATCGTAAATTGACGTACCTACGAAAATGGTTCGCTGAACAATAGCGGTACAATTCTATTCGTTTGGCAAATTAGCTGCAATTTCGTAGGAGGCCATAATTTATGCCCTCCCGTTTGCGTTGCAATCTGCTGTCGTCAGATAATGCAAACTACTAAATGTGTAGGAGGGACAGAACACAGTTTCGGTCGTACATGCAATCCTTCCTACCAATCCTACCTGATTGTAGGAACATCAAAAGTAATCAAAGTACACTTGTGAACATCTAGTGATGATTTGTTTCGCAAAACAAATGGTGGAAAAGCTGTATAAGAATTTCTATGATCAAATTACACGTGAAGATAATTTGTGTATAGTAGATGTGAATCCAAGGGCAGATTCAGAGATTTGGCGCCCCTAAGCTAACAAGCGTTTGCCGTCCATTCCGTGAAATATCACCGAATACTTTAATTTAAAAGAGTTGAGACACTTTTAAAATTAATTCAATATGGGAACTCACGTATGAGTTATTGCTAATTCGCTACATAAAAAAAGTAAATTGTTTTCGAAGTTGTCTCAAGCCTCTGTGTTTAAACATTTTCCAATTTCTTTCGTCCAAAATTTGCCGCCCTAGGCTGCAGCCTGCTTAGTCCATACACAAATCTGACCCTGCGTGAATGTTAATAATAATTTACGTGAAATGTTATTAACTCTGTTTCCAAAGGCCAATTTATCTTTCCAAGTGTCGGGTGTACAGGTTGCGCAATTATCAGTAACATGGAACACGCGTTTTCACCTTAATTCGTACTTCTTAAGTAGTACGAGTACAGCGATCGTCAGACGCCAGATAAGAAATGCTCTAAAATAACTAAATGCTCGATTACACTACGTCCACGATGAAAATATTCAGAAATTCATGGTACAAACTTTGCAGGAGTCTAGTACCCGCCAAAATGAGCAAAAAAGTGTTATTAATCATGTAAAAAGAAAACATCTCCAAGTTATAAATTAAAAATTATTTCATTCATTACAAAGACTGTTGATGTGCGTATGGCTCATCTAAACGTGTATCACCTTTAAAAATCCCTTATCGATCATATAAAAATAACATTTGGAATGATATTGAATATAATCCATATATTGCTGAAATATATATTCCTGTCTATAAAGTTAATAAACCTTAACGTGTTTTGCAGAGCATAATCAGGCTACATAATTTTTCCTGATCCAGTTAGGTATATTACATGTAAAATTATATTTGTACTGTCTGAAATGAATGCAAGAGATGATATTGAATTCCTTTTCCCCGCAATGGTGAATACCTTGAATCCACAGAGGCGAGTAGCATCATTTGCTCCACGAACGAAACTTCGAAATAAAATATCTTTTACACATGTACGAGAATGGTTGTGCCTGAAAAATGTGTTGTGCGCAGGTGTGCATGCATCAAAGTAAACGGGGAAGACACACTTTTGCAAACGATGAAATCGACGATGCGCAATGCAGCGTATGCACGCTACAGCACTGTCATCCGGTTTTATGAAGCAATGGAAACTGTCTATGTAACGCTTGTCATTCTTCGAAACGCAGCCAATGATATTGGTCAGCAATTAATTCTGATCGTTTCGATTGATCAATCGGTTACGAACGGGAACAGAAGATATTCAAATGAAACGATCACGTGATGGTTATCAATAACAAATAATAGTTCATAGCCCATGATATATCAGTTATTTAAGGAACACAATGCTACTTCTCTAATAATGATTATCCGCTCATAATAGTACTTTGTTTACTGATAGAGTTCTAAGAAGGGGAAATTGTGATCGAAGGAAGAGTGCAAATAAGTTTTAGAATATTAGACGCTAATAGTCCACCACTTTCGTAAAGCAGAAGTTTCCTAGTTTAATGGAAATAAATTGGAGATTTGCATGTGAAATTTACGTTTCTTGCATTAAAGTACGAGTACATTGTTCCTAATCAAAGTAACTTTAATCCAAAACCTCCGCCATTCGAATGAAAGCGCTCAAAATGTGACATAATGCTGAATAAATTTTAGATTTATTGTCTACTGCTGCATGGAAATTCATGTAACAGAAATTGGGATTGTAATGGATTGCTATATTTTACGAAATTTAACACCAAGCTCGTGAATTCTCGTTAATTTCGTGGAATTATTATGGATTCGTGTTCACGTCGAGTGATCGTATTTCCAAAACCAAATGCCAGTGTCCCAGATTGAACAGTCGCCGCACGATGGTGAAATTTACGCAACATCTCCGTGAATTTTTCGAGTCGTTGTACATGATCGTTATTTACAGGGCGCATCGAAGCCCTGAGATTTCGGTCGTCCCACCCCACGCAGGTGAAAAATCGTTTCTGCGATTATAATCGCGATCGTTAGGTTGATTTACGTGACCGCAGAATTACCATGGCGATTCGGATCGGGATAAATAAGGGCTGCTGTCTCCTCGCGACCCCTACTGGAGGAGAAGCGAACAAAATGAAGGATGGCTTCACAGGGGAAAAGAAGAGAACCAGGGACAGAAAGAGAGAATCGTTCGGACGTGGATGAGAGCTATAAAAGCAATTTATCGTAAATTCAATAAGACACGGCGAGACCAATCTGGGCTGGCGGCATGGGCGTTAATTTAAAGTGGCGGGAACGATTTGATTTCACTCGCTACAGGACTGGTCGTTTGTAGAATCGCCTGAACTTATCTCTTGGCAATTTCATAATGATCTGTCATCGAACATTTCTGACAAACGGATGAGGGGGATTCCTTTTGAAGTCGAACAACTTCATATTATAGAAAAATAATGAATTGAGGGGCCTAGTGGGCTCACATAAGCATAAATTTTCGTTTCATTGTACCATTAATTCGTTCCTACAGTGTAGTGTAATTCCACCACCTCCCAATATAATAACGTGTACGTTTCACCGAGCAGAATCATATTAAATTTTCTTCGCGTTCAGGACACAAATTAATTTTTCAGCTAAAATTTGATAATAGTTGTCATTTACCATCTAGTTCAAGTACCGTGCAAAAAATTACAATTTCGTACCGCATTTCCTATAAAAACAATTTTTCCTTTAACTCACTTCCCTCTAAAATCATAAAACGTTGGCACGTGCCTTTTTTCCACTGGGCCCCTCAATTTCAAAGCAACGGAAAAGGGGGATAGCACGGGGATTTAATGATAATAATTTAATAATATTCCAACGGGTCATTGTGATTCAAGCTCAAATTCAATTCCTGCGTTCTACTTAATAACAATTGACTCCACCAAAAGTTGACGTGTTTTCCCAGTGTTGCGAGAAGAAAGTTTCGCCCTGACAGGAGGTTCATTAGAGTAAGGTCTAACGACAAGCTCTTAATCACGACAAATAGGTTCCAGTCCTGTTTTATCGGGGCAGTGTTGACTAAAAAAAAAGGAGAGGGAAACGAAAGGGCGCCGAGTAGGGGAAGGGGAAAACGAAGACGGTAAAACGAAGAAGACAGTAATCTTAAGTCGCACGATCGCTTACCATTGCAAATTCTCTTGGCAGCAGATTTCCAAAGCTCTCGCATTTATCCGTGGCCAAGGTAATTTCGACGGGACGAGGAAAAACGGAATAAGCAGGATAAGCGGAAGGGAAACGAGACTGCTAAGAAATATGAGACGCTAGAGGAGGGACCAGACAGACGGGAACGAAGTGGGAAAAAATGAAGGAACTGAAATGTGTTCGGGGGATCGGCGATGGAAAGAGAAATGGTCTGCTGTCCTTATTGGAAAAGGAAGGCGGATGTGGCCGACAGAATGAACGGGTAAGCGGTGGCAAAGGGACGGGGCACAAATACGAAAAGAGGTTAAAGCGCTGTTCGAAGGAAACGAAACGAAACAATTGATCTCGGCGCAGAATAGAAACAGTTACGGAGAACGGAGTTTTGAATTCAATGTTCCCAGCCTTTTCAGGAAAATTCAAAGACCGGTAGGTTCAAGAAGCACTCAGCGGAAATAAGTTTGCCACCTATTGGAGCTTTGGGTGAAGTCTCCTGTTTCTGCCTTCTGTCTACGATCTTTGATTACGACTCCTTCCACTTGGGCTTCAGAGTACTTCATTTCTGAAGTTGGGCAGTCTTAATTATACTTGTAAATTCGTTCAAATTTGTTGCTACAATCTTAATTTCTTAGAGAAATTGTACAAGAAAATGTGACTACAATATTCTGACAGAAACCTAATTTACATTATGATTATTTAGTTCTAATTGCTGTTGAAGGGAATTTTCGATTATATTTTAATACACAGGTGCAGAAAAGTCTGAGACTTTGGTCGATATAATAATTTGCATGTTATGTCTCCAAGGTCGACCTCAGTTAATCTAAATTCTTCCCAGAGAAACTGCATTAAATTGGACGCGTATGATCTAATTTTACCGAGCAAACATGTTTACGACCTTATTAACCCCTACCTGCCACAAATAGAGAAAAAGGATTCTATTTGCACGCGTCGTTCGGTGTATTTAAATGCACAACAGCGACCTTGTTACTTCACACAAAATATTCAGGCATTTATTTGTAGGATATATGAACCACTACAGTGTCCAAGACTAGCTAAATGAGATTTTATTGGAGAAACATGTAATTAGTACGAAGAACGATTAATTTTCGTTGCAGACGCATGAAATCAAGTTGTTCAGGCACAAGGTGGTCCATTAATCATCTGGCAAAGAACAATTAAAATTATCAGTGTATTTTCACCATAATGCCAACACTCGCTTTTCTATCCTCCTAAGCTTTCAAGCAGAATGTGGCTAAATCTCTGTTGCATCATTAATGAACATCCATAGAAAGAAAAGGCAGAAAAATTGGGTGATCTGAACTTCTCTTATCTCACGAGCATGAATAATGGAAGAGAAAGTGATGAACTTTGAAGCCAAATACTCTACTGCCTAAAGCCTCGAGGTGCACTCGAAATTGGTGCAAGAACTGGAGTTACGATTGAAACGGCAGAATGAAAATGGTGGTTCCGCAACTCCGGTCACGCAGCCTACATCCATTGGGAAACATTCTTTCTGACGCAGCAACAAAGAGTGCCAGGCTTGCACTGCCGTAATTCTGACTGGCTCTCTTGAGAAAGAGCATGGAAACAGAGGTAGGTATCGGTTAAAAAAGATATGAAGATGGGATTGTAAGAGCAGAGGAGGAAGTAAATAAATGATTTGGTTGGTTTATAAAACGACCTACAGCAAGCAACGAATCTGAAATGTAAAATACCTTTATGTTTGTAAAGATTTAATTAAAACGAAGTATACTTTTCCCCTCAAAGGTACAGATTCCAAGACTTCAAGATTATTTTCATCCTTTGTAGTGGAATCGCAGGTGTTTAATATGAAGTATTGTGTTGCAGATCACACGACGTTTTTTTTTTAAATTTGTACATTAACGAAGACTGCGAAACGATAAAGGAATTTTAAAAGTTCCTACAATGAAATTTATTGTGCCGTCTGTGGTGTTTGCATACGTTTTTTTTTTTTTAAAGAATACAAGAAACAGAGTTACACAGTTAAAACGAACTGCTTGCAGTTGCAAAAGTGTCTCGCATTATGCAGATCACGTGAAAATTAGCGAAACTTTATCCTGGAATCCATTTCTCTCGCCGTGAAACTGAATAATATTATTAATCGTCGGTTATTCCACGAAACTACACCGAGGTCCCTAATCCGATGTGCTTAAGAATTTTTCAACTTTCCCCATTCTGATTATCATACGAGGCAGCTGAATAATTTTAAGAAGCAAATTTGCACGTTAATTCGCGTTGAAAAATTCCGACGGTCCAAGAAGTAGCGCAGAATTAGCATTAAAATTGATTCTAACCCGTCCTAGTAATCAGAAAATGAAATAATAATGAGAACCGTATTCCTGTGGAACAGAAAGGAAAGTATCAATTGTAATTTCTCTGCCACCTAAGACTACGTCACTAATGAGTCGAGGAACGATTGAACGTTTTAATCAGGATTGCCAAAGGTACTTGCTGTCTATACGTATTTGTTTCAACCTTTCCGTAACAAATGTAATTTCTATCGCAAATTAGTGGGGTTGATGTGAAATGGGTTAGAGTTTATAATGCTTATTATTTTCTTTCATTAACCTCTTTTTATCTATTTAGTGAAACTAATATCTGGTGTGTTGAAAAGTAATCATATTCGTGAGTATTTCTGTATTCCGAAAAATAATATTCTAAATGTGTTTTAAAAAAGGCTCGAAATTTATTAAATGTCATTTTTATTTACTTTCGTACGTTCATGTCGAATATAATTGATAGAGAATGAAAATTGCGGTTTAGTCGAATTTCAGTGTTCAAAGGTATCTGCAATAGTTTTCACCTTATCTAACAAAACAGTCCATTTGGCGATCTTGAAACTAAACTTGAAATTAAGTTTGCAAAGGGTGTGTCACTGTTTTCAGTTCTACGTAGTGTTTAATTTCAAAGTTACAGCGGCCAGTGACACAATACGCTCTTAACGCTAAGCATAAACTCTGATTATGGGCTAACTTCGCCACGGTTGCGCGTATTAACGTTACTGTCAATTGCGAAATTCTGATATCCGAGTTCTATTGCGAACGATGCTCGCAAATCTATCCATTCACTTGTGCTCGCGTATTGATTCGCAGTTATGAAACACGAATTCAACTCATTATCGCTAACGAAGTTCCAATTTCGACCCTGTTGGATTCATTGATAGCATAGCTAGCGGAAATTTTGACAAATTGCGCCAAGGAACAGACGCTTATTTATAACGTGTCTATGCACCAAAGAAATTTAAAATACGACCAGTAAAAAGATGGGAAATACGACCAGTATCTCACAAAAGATGGGAATTTGGAATGAATCCCAGAATATTTAAAAAAATATTTTCAGCTCTTTTCTTAAACTTTTGTACAAAAGTCGCTCCTAAATCCCTTTAATTGTAAAACATCCATTATCAGTACTTCTAACACAGTTTTCCTTTGTAATAATGTGTTTGACTACTCATCAATTTTGAATATTAGTAAAACTCTGCAGTAGGTACACCAAACAGCATTTAAAATCGTATTCAGTATTTAAAACCACATGTATTTTAAACCACACGTGTGCGTGCCATCGACCATAAAGCGATTACGTATTCATAAAAAAAAAAGAAGAATGAAACGCGAGGAAAAACAGGAACAGAAATAACGTACTGATCAATATACGCAAATCCAAAGTGGGATTAGCCAGAGACAATTTTAGATCGGCAGACTTGGAAATTAATGCGATTTCGAGGTGGAAAAACACGGGATGAGCGTTGCCGTGTACTCGGTGCCGTTACAAATTTTATGAAGCAGAGGTTTCAAATTCACCAAGCTAAACTCTGCCAGGAGAAGGAATTAGCCTGCAGCGGGATTACACGGGGCAGTCAGGAATCGTCTTTGCAAAATTAACCTTAGCTGTTTCATCCAGGTGTTCCCAGGCAGCTTCAGGTGCGGTAAGAAATGCGCAGCCTCGGGATCCAAGTTCCAAGAATATACTTGGCTCTCGCGCAGTAAACTTCCTGCTTCCTGACGTGAAGACAGACATTTCAGACGAGCTGCATTCGTAGAGAGATGAAATTTCGGATAGCATTTCAAGTCACGCCGGAAGTAAATATCACTGTCATATCTGAAAGCACTTCGAGATGGAGAAGATATTATAAGAGTCATTCCACGCCACATCGATCACTTTTTCCCTCGATGTCTGGAATTTTGTTCAAATTAGAATATGTTGTAGTCATCGTGAAATTAGGTGGGCGGGGGGGGGGGGGGGGGGTTAAGTTATCATTTTGCCGATTTCGAATTTATTTAAAAAATACAGGTCATTGGATTTTGTGATTTTCTCCTATTTTCGAAATCGGCAAAATGATGACTTAAACCTGCCTCTAATTTCACGAGGACTACAACATATTCTAATTTGATCAAAATCCCAGATATCCAGGGAAAAAATGATCGATTTGGTGTGGAATGGCCAATAATATGTACATCGATTTCACCCAAGTGTTTTGAAGTTCATAGTCCATGCTTTTCGGACATTATTGGTGGGATAAATTATAATTATTGGATCAAGCAGAAGATATTAAAAAGTAGCTTGGTGTTTGAAAATCGTCACATTACTCCTTTATCAGTTGCAAAGGTGAAACTTATACAATTGTACATTAAAGTCGATGGAATCGCACATTGTATTATCTCGCTTCGAATATTTTGTTCTCTAAAACTCTTTATTTCTAAAACTGAATTGGATTCGTGGTTAATGTAGAATGGATTAGATGGAAAGGCAAGTAGAACGGTGTTAGTAATGCAGGATAGATCCACCTATTCGAAAGACTATTCGGAAGAAGAGCAAAACCAATTACACCGTCGATTTCCACTGGATCTCGCGTTTCAATTACTTTAACTCGAGGTACTGGGAAGATCCTGGCAATCTTATCTGCTTACTCGCGAAATTCGCGTTTAATCGGTGCCTGAGAACACTGTATGCTTTTAGATAGAAACTTGTAAAACCTTGCATCGGGGTTGCACATCGATGCACATAATAGAAGATTGTACTAATTAAATCATACTTATTAAAACGGAGAAAATTACGCATATGTTCAAAATATCCCTGCGTCCAGGGAAAAGGAAGTAGCCCCGAGTGCGTCTAGCAGCAATCATCCTGATTTTATCTTCACCTGAACGTCCCTTAACCTTTAATACCCCGAGATATTTCGAAGTTGACTAACCAACAGCCACTTATCGTTAATAGAGGGCTTCTATAGCGCGCGTGTCCGTTTATTGGAAATGCTCCGATCGTATCCCAAGTGGTGTAATCAAGGGCTTCTAGATCCCCAAGTGTGCTTTCGAAACGCCCTCTTAAAAAGATACCATGATCTACGCTTGAAAATGTTAAGTTCCATGTATGCAGGGTAATTTAAAAATACATTTGACTTTAGGGACACATAGTACTCACGAAGTAATGACCATTTTGCAATAGTCTCTTGAGGTTACGCAAGCAAAATACTTGGCTGTATTTTTCAAATATTAAAGAAACTATTTTTTAAACGAGGCAGATTATAAATAGTCAGGTGATACTACTTTGTTCTTATCTATACCTAGAACGAAGGAAGTTGTTTTTGTCTTCTCTGGTCTGTAAATATACTTAATGTTGCATACAAATTATAAAAAGCGTACTCGGTGTCAGAATGTAATCATTTAATTAACATCGTGTCCCGTAACTCTTTAGTTCGAATAATCAAGTTTCTACTGTACAATGCACAATTGAGGGCTCGGATGCAATAAGGGGACTAGAGCTCGAAAATGCGAAAAAGAATTGTCCAAACGCTAAGAAATATTTGAAAATTAAATGTTAAACTGTATTTTAAAAAATATAGTGTTGTAAAGCTTGTCACGACATACATTTTTTGTATTTACAGTTTGTTTATCGAATCATTACTATTCGAGCTAAAAATTATAAAGGAAAAATTTTTCATCGTCCAAAATCATTATTTCTTTAAACATAAATTGCGATAATCTGAGTAAATATTAAGGGAACGTTATGGGACTTAAAACATAACTTCAGAAAACTCTAGCGAAGCCGTAAAATGTATGCATAAAACCCTTATGTTAAAAAATTTAATAATATTTAATTAAAAAGAAATACTGGACATAACCCATGTCTTTCAACGTTCGCCGTTAAAAAGTATCGAGGCAATTTTGAGGTACATATAACTTGCAGCGACAAAGTTTTTCCTTAATATACAAGGAAGTTTTTCACCAATTTTCACACTGATTAATAAATAATTGTAGAAGATATGACGATATATATAAATGTCGCGCGCCACCAACAGTCAACAGCCGCGTATAATGCGCTATTTAACAGGTTTAGCACTCGCGTTGACAGTTGGCGCAGAGCGAGAATTATATATATAGTCATATCTTCTACAATTATTTATTAATCAGTGTGAAAATTGGTGAAAAACTTCCTTGTATATTACGGAAAAACTTTGTCGCTGCAAGTTATATGTACCTCAAAATTGCCTCGATACTTTTTAACGGCGAACGTTGAAAGACATGGGGTATGTCCAGTATTTCTTTTTAATTAAATATTATTAAATTTTTTAACATAAGAGTTTTGTGCATACATTTTACGGCTTCGCTAGAGTTTTCTGAAGTTATGTTTTAAGTCCCATAACGTTCCCTTAATATTTACTCAAGTTATCGCAATTTATGTTTAAAGAAATAATGATTTTGGACGATGAAAAATTTTTTCTTTATAATTTTTAGCTCGAATAGTAATGATTTGATAAACAAACTGTAAATACAAGAAATGTATGTCGTGACGAGCTTTACAACACTATATTTTTTAAAATAAAGTTTAACATTTAATTTTCCAATATTTCTTAGCGTTTGGACAATACTTTTTCGCATTTTCGAGCGCTAGTCCCCTTATTGCATCCGAGCCCTCAATTGACCAAGTACTTATTTGCCCTATTTCAGTTACAACACTTTTGTATTGGTTACTGATTTACACTACCTTCGTAATATTGTATAGTCACTATAAAGTGCCTACTACATGCTACGCAATTCGAGGAAATCATCAATTAGATTACCCGAGGCACAGTAATTTTAATTTGTCCCTATTTATTTCCTCCTCTTTCTAAACCATCGGAGAACATCACCCGCAGCTGCCATAAAATGTCCAGGCGAAATAATGAAAATCAGATAACCGTATGCACGCGACAGGAATATAATTCAACACGTGACAACGGCTACAGACGCCACACTCGCGGTTACACGAATGTCCAGCGTTGACTTTCGCCGATCAACCCCGACGACACAAAGTAAAATCCCGTTGATCACCGCTGATCGTGGCTGACAAACGTGACGTGCTCCTCATCACAAAGCGCGGCCCATTAGCGCAAATCCAGATTTAATAGGCTAAGAGGGACAATAATGAGTACACCGTGGACTGTCGTTACGTTGGAGTATGCATTATTCATGGGCTCGTGATAGCCCGCAGATCCATTGGCGAATCGATGACGGTTCGGTGACCATGTCGAATATACACACGGAGAAAATCATGCAATCGGCATGAAAGACTACACGCTACTAAGCGAGAAATCCTATAAAACAGTAGGCTATAGCTTTTTCAAATAGACTACACAACTTTGAAATATCGAATATCCATTCGACGTACAAAACGACTTAGAAAAATTCATTCCACGCTTAAAGGGATATTTTAGTTTAGACGATCATGTTCGAGGTAATTTTCAAGAATAAAAGAAAGAAATTCTATTAAACGAGTAAAGATATTGGCATTTCAACTAATTATAAAATAAAATTGAAGTAATTATTTCCAATATTCTAAGAGTTAGAGTGCAGCAAGTCCTGCTGGGAAATCTTTGCTGACATGGCGACACAGATTTGGTCCTTTCTAGGTACACGAAACAGCTGATTCAAGTGGTTTGTCTTAATCTATATGAGTGTGGCTATCGTCTAATTTAAAGAAACTAACGTACATCAAAATGGGAAGAAGTATTATTTCGAACATTCATATTATCCTATACGTGTAATTACACAAATTATTACTAATCCTTCAAGGGTCAGCATACGCCAGTCACTTACAGGAAACCCACTGTTCTGTTTCAGTCGGCGCTGAAACAGTCGGGCGCTAAGCTGAGGAATGGAGGGAACGTGGCAGTGGGAGCAGCGAAAGCACTGCCATATCATTCTGCTCAACCCTTTGTCATACGTAAAGGAGAACCCGGAACAGGCTGCAGGTGGGTCCTACTATATCAGCAGATTTTTTGCTCGGCCAGGCCTCCTCCCCAGATATCCCTCGGTTCAGCTCCCTCGAAGCATAAAATGACGATTCTCAAACAAATCTCGTTTAAGCTGCAAGGATGATTATGTCTTTTTATATCTTCGAAACCCCCCCAATGTCGTGCAACGTTCACAGGACGTTTGAGAGGAGACCCCTTGGTACCTCTCGAACCACAGAACCAACACGAGTATCCAGTACTCGCTGGAAAAGGTTCCCTTCTGCCACTCCTCGCTTGCGTGACCACTTGCCCTGCTTCCCTATCACATTAGCGTGGAAACCGTTCATTTATTAGTGCCACTCTTTAAAATCGCTCGGAGAAAATTCTATCTCAGTTTAGCCGGGTTCTCTTGAAATCGTCGAGATAATCGTATCTCGTGATAAAACAAAGTTAGTTCAGTACCTTCAGTTACGTGGGCTCCAATGACCCACACATTGCGGGGTAATAACCTTATGCTACTAGGGAGAGTAAGTGACTGGAAACCAGGTTGATAGCTTCAGAAGTTGTAGTTGAGAAGAAGATAATTTCGAGGTTTTTCGAATTAGTTTCTCCTCTGGTTTTTCGTTTGGAGGAACGTGTTCCTTTGAGATTAGGTTGGAATAATATTGGAATTTCATTATAGATAGTATGTAATGTTAATTCATGGGTGAAACATAGGTTAATTCATTACATCCCTTGAATCTAATTTCCCATTGTCTATCGATAAAAGTATAAAAATCTATAAGAATTGAAAATTTCTTGAAACGTTTACTCACAATCAGCTGAGGATAATGCTTACTATTGATTCAACATAGTGACAAAGTTAACTCGAAATCACAAACGTGAAAACACGTTTTTTAATAATACAATGTTTCTTTGACAAAGAAAGTTGAAGAAAAATTTGAGTATTCCTGTAAGAATAGTCTATTTTGTGAATTCTTTATTGCAACACGGTAATTTGTAACTTCTTATAATTTATAATAACTTTAAGTGAAAACCATTCTTCAAACATTTATATTACATTATATAACGGTCCTTTGGCAATGTTTACATTAAATGTAGTGTCATTTAAAAGTCTGTTACATATTTGCAGTGATCGTAAGTGACAATGCTATCAAAACAGCTCTTTCAACCCGATTCGTCAGTACATTGAAGCAATTTTACCAAAAATGCAGCGACAGTCAAAATACTAATCTAGGGAAACTTGATGATCAATCTGACGACCGTAGAAACGCGTTTTCCAGATGAACGAAAGCGGCTACAAGGCAGTTCTTGCAAGGAAGAAGACACCCTGAAGAAGAGGAGTCGCGTGCCGGGTCTGTAGCGCTCGATAAAGAGAGGAAGGGCCCCCCGAGCATCATCGAGAAGGGGAAGGGGTTCGTCATGGGCCCGGCACACAAAATCGTACCCCACTGAGCGATGCAAGTAGTTAGGGCCGGGGCCCTGCTAGTGAGCATGTGGCTCACTAGAGAATGAAGAAACAAAACGTCCGGACCCTAGTGTTGATCGTCATAACGCTCACCTACCTCTTCGTCGGCGCTGCAATCTTCGACTTCTTCGAGTCCGAGACGGAGAAACGACGCAAGGAAGCATTGGACGGTACATTTCTTGCTAATCAACTTATTGTTAGTTCAACCGACAGTGAAAGAAACAAGCACCAATGAGTTGATTTTGAAAGCATCCGATAAATTCTTCGAGTTCTTTCGTGTTTTGTCACTATTATATGTTACTAAAATTTGAATAACTTCGATTAATAGAAATAGATTTGGAGATTTAGAAAATTTCAGAAACTTTTCAAGGTGGTCTTGTAAAAATAGATTGATGAAATAGGATGATGGTAATGCTAGTAATTTAATAATGTAGTGAGTTCGTTAGAAGTAGGAGGTTTTATAGGTTCTAGATTCTAGAACAACATGATTATTGTAGGAAATTGTACAGGATATGTAGTATGAAGTAGTGTTTCAGATGAAAATTAAAATAACACACAATCTGAATGAAATATAATAAAATATGTGAAATGTATTTCATGAAATTTCGGACTTGAAGATTTAATTTCTATATGTATTTCTGATTCATTAATCAACAAGATGAACTTTTGTTCCTTCATTCCTGAACCTGGGTAGGAATATGTTTTTCAAAAGAGAATACCGCAACACTTACAATTTCACGAAATGAAACTCGGGTCGATGTAGAGAGGAACGACTTACAGCATTTGAAATGTAATTTTGCTAAGTGTACTGACTCTCTGTCGCAAGTCCTACATTCTTGTCGAAGGAACTTCCAGCGATTTCTTTTTTTATCTGTATCAAACCTCTAACCATGAACTTCGATTTTTCTACTGATTCTATGAAAGGTAAATCCTAATAAACATGTATTTATCAAGACTAAAAATCCATGAATCCATATAAGGATAAAATTGTTGCGAAGTGTGGAAAATGTAAATCAAAGCGATGTTGCAATTACAAAACAAACATGGTTCTTGAAACGCAAACTGCATGGTTGAAGTTGCATTGACGTTTTTCTGTTCGCAGCCATTGAAAAAATGGTTATACGCAAATATAATATAAGCGAGGAAGACTTCAGGATCATGGAAACAGTGGTGCTGAAGACGGAACCTCATAAAGCTGGTCAACAGTGGAAATTCGCAGGAGCGTTTTATTATGCGACCACGGTTCTCACCACTATTGGTACGTATTCGTTTAGATAAATGTGTTGCAAAAATCGATGATTATGTCACAACAAAGTTCCAGTAACCCTAAAGTTAAATATAAAAAGACTGTTATCATATTATTAGACAAAAGCCATTCGATGTTCGCAAAAGATTATGAAAGTAGTGAAACAAAAAATACATGACTTGCACCACTTTCATAATCACCGGCACTTGAAAAATAACAGCTATAAGTTGAAAATCTAAAACGTACGTATTACAGTAACTATGTATTTCAGGCACGAGTGTAGGAAATTGAATAAAAAAAAAACCTATAACGAGAATTATATTAAAATAAAAAATGCAATATGTGTCAGAAAATATTTCATTTTCTATTTCCATCGAGTATCTACCCACGTAAAAAAGCAATGACTTTGTAATAAATTGTTGAATGTAAAAGACAGAATAATTGTTTAATAATCACTAAACTTGGCAGATACGTGTATATTGCCACCACGTTTTATAGATATTTCGTCTATGGTATCTGTTTCATTTCTAATCCCACACTGTAGGATACATTGAATTATTGAGAAGCTTTTGTACTGGATATACGAATTGTCTTACAGGTTACGGGCATTCAACGCCAAACACCATTAGTGGCAAGGTGTTCACGATGTGCTACGCGATCATCGGAATTCCTTTGGGACTCGTGATGTTCCAAAGCATAGGAGAGCGTCTGAATAAATTCTCGTCCGTCGTCATACGGAACGTAAAGAAGCTTCTTAACTGTAAGGATGTCCAGGTAAAGCTACCAATTTCATTACCTCGAAGTAACCACTAAAATATTGAGTCTGATAGGCTACGACACTTGTATATTGTATTTCTATCGACCACACACCTTACACGCGTAACATTACGCTTTTGGCATTACTGCGCTTTTATTTTCTTTATATTCTCACGAAATTTTGATTCGTTTAAAAAATTTAATTTTCTGTATGAGGTCTTATGTTGACCTATCCAGACAACCGAAAGAAAATTTGGTATCTGTTGAGCCACGTTTTTTTACATATTTGGGTCCTTGAAGAGTTCGAGGAAGTTGAGCTTTCTATCTTGTGAAGTAACAGTGCTCACTTGAGGAAGAATTCAGTATCCCTGAGATATTACTGACAGCTCCTCAAGTTAAGCTCTGTGATCATCGCAGAAAGTAATTGTCCCCGAAAACCATTATTTTCAGGCCTCAGAAATAAATCTTATCTGCGTGGTGACGACCTTATCTTGCTTAACAATTGCGGGAGGTGCCGCAGCGTTCTCCAGGTACGAAGGGTGGTCGTATTTCGATTCCATCTACTATTGCTTTATCACCCTGACGACCATCGGATTCGGCGACATGGTCGCGCTGCAGAAGGACAACGCGCTGGACAACAAACCCGAGTACGTGATGTTCGCCCTGATTTTCATTCTGTTCGGCTTGGCCATCGTCGCCGCCTCCCTCAATCTGTTGGTGCTGAGATTTGTCACAATGAACACCGAGGATGAAAGGCGAGACGAGGCTGAAGCTCTACAGGTAAGGGAACACTTCGAAAAATACTTTAAACTCGTGAACGAATCGAAAAGTCACAATGCATTGGCGAAGAACCTCGAGAGTCTATTTCTGGTTACGTTATAGAAATTCGGCTTAATCTCATTATTGTGATCCTTTATATTAATTATACATTTGAAGCATTTCTTTGAAGAAATATTTGTGGTTTGCGTGAATCGAAAATGAAAACAGAAATAGAATTAGTATTAACGATAAAATTTAATACAGAATTAAATTCGATTGCCATCATTCCAATAAGAGTTTAAACAATTTGGCAATTATTGAATTTTGATGACACAGTTTTTGGAAAATTATTTGCTCCGGGAAGAATGAGAAAATTAATTCATCAACTGATTATACCGTTACGAAATTAAAATATTTCAGCGTGTACTGCATATATTTCACTCTTTAACATATTATCCCAGAGATTGCATATTGCTCGCCGGAGCATATACGAGCATCCCCACGCGAGATGGAGTTTACACAAGTACGCTAGCAGTTTGGCCATAAGCTCCAACTTTTACTCGTTACACTGTATACTCTCTGATGCTTCCGTGAGCAAAATTACATAGAATATCTTCGATGCATATAAGCACCAGAAAGTTCTGAATAGCCGAAACAAAGTAACAACCCCACATTAGCCCTCTGTGGTGCTTATGCCTCGCGCGACAGATTGTCATCAGGTTCCTCGCCATTTAGAATATCATTTCGGCTATTAATATCTGTACTGCATGCCTGATTTATCATCTCCTGCACTTTCAACATCGTGAAAGTAACATTTTTAACAGTTTAATTAAATTTAACGAGATAAGAAACAAAATCATTTTTATATAAACGTCGAACAGAGATTTTCTTGCTTACACCACATGACTGGACTTGGATACTTATCAATGACAGCATTGCAAACATTTGCCCCTCCAAACGTGCCCCAACACATTCACAACCCCCGACCACAGTATACAATGCACTCTGCAATTAATTAGAATAACGTTTCCTACATAGATAGAAATGAAAACAATACGTCCATCACTATGACTATCACCTCCCTAAACTCTAAACGCGCCACAGAGTCCAGCTTAGAGATCAAAACTGTGATCGAGTTAATCCTTTTGCAAGAAAAACAGCTACACCACGCCAAGCGTTACGTCGAACTGATAAAGGGTTAATACACCCATTGCCTTAACACCTCTCGACATCAACACCCCGAATCGAATCGATACAAGAGAAATGTCCCTGTTCCGTAACCCCCCCCCCCCCCACCGCGCCTGCGACGCCAACCCCTCGACCGACCAGACGACGAAAATTCGCGAGTAAGCTCTGATACCTTGCAAAAACACCATCCAGCACACGTATACACCCTAACGTGTACAAAAGAATGAAAGAGAAAATTGTTATGACGCAGGCTGCGCAAGGAGCAGTGCGCCTGGAGGGCGACGTAATAATGGCGAACGGCTCGATACTATTGGGCCAAGTGGGCAACCACGGTGACACTGTATCGCTGGACGACGAGACGTCCGTGTGCAGCTGCCGCTGCAGCGGCTTCCAGAGGAGACGACGAAGACCGCGGTTCACGGTCCGTCGCTTGCCAGGCAGGATCTCGCACCTGCTGCCCATGCAGCAGCTGCCGGAGCTGGATGTGCGCAGCGAACTGCGCCAGCCGCCGTTGACGCCGCTGCTGCAACTGTCCCCGTTGCACCAGCATCGGGCCAGCATGTGACCGCCGTCAACCGAAACAATGCTGCCGCAACAACTTCAAAAATGGGACATAGAGACCGAGGGGGAAAGCGCGAGTGAGTCCGAGCGAGAGGGAGCTTTTGACGGTGACTGCTTCAACGAATTTGACCCTCGAGACCCTCTCACCGCCACCCCTTTCCACTACCGCGATTAACCGTTCTTCAAAGCGCGTAACTCGCCGCCGGAAGCCCCGACGGGACCGGGGCAAGTTCCCGTGCACGAAACTGCTCGGCGAAGTCAATGGCCACGCTTCGTTCCTCCTGATATTCCTGTTTTCTCGGGGGCTTTGCCCTTTCTCCATCAGGTATGGGTGTTTCGGTTGTTCTGAGTTCGGGCGACAAGCGCCAGGTACGTTGGTTGTTGAGTAGCTTTTTAAGTAAGTAGAAAGATTGTGGAATACGTTTCAGTTTTATTAACCCATGGAGGACTAAGGAGGTCTAGGCTGGACTTACCCATTTCTGCGTTATTGGGGAGGTTTCTAGTTTCATCGAGGATTTATTTTTCTGATAGATTCTGGATCGTTATGCTGAACTGTTGCCTTAAGTTCTTTTTTTTTGTGGAAGTTGCATTCGTCAGAGTGAATTTAAATGAAGGAAAGAATTAACCAGTTTTTAATTATTTAGCTATTAAAAAGGTACCTCGGAGCTTTTCAACTCCTTCTATTTCACTAAATTTAATAATGTCTGCCTATATTTGGAGTATAAGAAAGCAGTTCGTTGTTATACTACAAAGAATGAAAGCCAAAAAATCGTGTATTAAATTCAATCTACTAATTTTAAATTACATTCAAGGAAACTTGCCATTTATCAATGTTCCAGGAATCCAATTTAGTACATGTCTTCCTAGGGTCAAAGAAACTGAAACTTTGAAGAGGCAGACGCATATTTGTTATTCGTTAAGGCGTGCTAGAACATTTAAAACAGCACATTCCTTTTTCTTTGCTGAATCTCGAACAATAGAAACATTCTTCGTGGCTACTTGGCCAATCCCAAGCATGATACGGTTGTCGCGGAAAATCGCAGAAGTGACGAGACTCTAATCAAACATTCTCATATGTTCAGAAGAAAATTTTCGATTCGACTCAAGGAGCTTTCTCCTCAACCTCGAAATTCCAACGAACCGATTTAAGCGTTTGCAAATTTAAAAAAAGAAGAGAAAACCGCCAAAAAAATATTTAAAAGTCGTATCCTAAAGAGGACGAGGTCCAAGTGCTTCCCATTGTTTCTACTTGATCTTCCAATGTTTTAACGATTGCATTCACTTCACGCGAATTCGTCGAGGACATTCCATGTGCCGTAGTGTTTAGGTAACAATGTAATCTTTCATTCGATTATTTAATCGCCAGAAGAGGATAGAATCTTGTCACAGGTGCGATCGGGCGGTGAACAGACTGTTTAGAAGCAACTGTTGTGCATGTACAAAAAGGGTGTGCGAGTGATCATGTGTTCCGTAGTCCAGAAGCATATATAAAAATAAAAACAGAGCGAGAAAGAGAGAGAGAGAGAGAGAGAGAACGAGAGAGAGCGAGCGAGAGCGAGAGAAAAAAACAAAGGGATAGAGGAAAATATATATCTGCGTTCACACTGCTAAGGAAGAAAGAGAAATATATATATATATATATATATATATAAATATATATATGAACAAATATATACACACCGAAAGACATATACACAAGATGAAAACACGACTTTTTTCATTAAGAAGGCATTTTACAATTTGTATATATGAACTATAGATATTACACGTACGAATCTAGGTGTACGAATTAAGGTGTTTCGATCTTAAACGATGTTTATAAATACATACTTGCGAGATAACATTATATTCTTATCATGTGGGTGTGCGAGTACATGAGAGAATCCCATTCTCGATTTTCCATTTACCACCGTTTAATTAAATGATCCAGATCGCTGAGAGATCGTGGCCGTAACTACGTAGAACTCTAGGTACCATAGACCTCGTCGCGCACGGACGCACGGCTGAAAAGACAGGAATATGTATAATATACATACGTATATATGTATCTAACAGAGATAATGAATCCAAAGGAGCCGTAGATCACGAGAATTAAATATCGCCCCTTGGTCTTATTGGTTACAGTTACCTACGAAAAGTCAATCCATCAAGAAGACACACGAAGCACGTAATTTTTCGAATAGATAAACGCGTCATACTATAGCCGAACACGAGCGGAACAATTCTCTTGCCTTTTATCGACAAGTAGAACGTATTCGAGTATTTTTAAGGCGTACACTGGTTTGCACGCACGTACACACAAGATACACGTGTAGCGTAAGTAGTGAAACTTCGTTTGCCCACTCGGCCTTTCGACGATTCCGAAACGATCGCCGGAAAGGAACCAACGTGACAGGTATCTTTTCACGTTTCCTTTCGTCTGGTTTCTTGGGTTTTCCTTGCCGTGTCGCGTCATTCTTGCTACGCGTTAATGGGAGATATTCATCAGCCCTTAAATCCGTGACAAGTATTTACCCTTCCAGCACAAATACACTACTATAATATATAGAGTGGCGCGCGATTCGTGGTGCCACAAAAGGATGATTATTTATGGAAAAATAAATCGAAAATCTGCAGTAACATTTTTTGTGGGAGACTTTGTTTACGAAGATATCTATTTTGAAATTTTGTCACGGGAGCACGCGGTTAACTCCTCAACGACCGACCCCTGAAACGAAAAACTGACCGTGAGGCCCGGACCCTCGGAACGAAAACCTTCACTGTACGCCCGGGCGGTATAGGAAATACGGCTTTAGGGTCCGTACGAGATACGGAGGCGGGCGACCAGTGGAAAACGGAGGGTCCGTACCAGATACTGAGGTGGTCGTTGAGGGGTTAAGTAGAACGTGTCTGGTTATCAGTCGTTAATTCTACTTGCACGTTACTGTCTGTTTAATGTGATATGATACATTTCTATAGACTGCTTACTTTTTGCGAGTATGTAATACCTTGGTCTCCAGAACCTGTATACAGGACACTCCTTGATTTCTACATCTCGGGTTGTATAAAAAGCAAAATCTTGAAAAAAAAGTGGTATGTACATCTTTTCCAACTTAAAGAAATAATTGTGCTCCGATTCGAAATATTAAAACGGGAAACTACATTGATATTTTACGGTTTTGTGTATAAAATAGAGCATTATTTATATCATACTATCGTCAATGTTCACAAAGGTCCATATACAGGCAGAAATAGCGGATAATAGACGTGTTAGCAAAATTAATAATTGCACACCTGCTTGATGAACGTTCAGATTTGATTTTCATAAAAATGATGTTTTACGAGAATATTTTATTCTGCATTCCCATTACATTTCTACACGAAAATTCATCCCCATTTTGCTTATACGATTAACCATGCTCTGCCCTTTATATGGAAACGACTTAATACATATAATGAATCTACTAACATTTCTTAATCTTAGTCATCTTCTTTATATTTATTACAACAGAGCATAATGAGGAATATGAGTATAGGTAAAATTTGTATATTGCGTCGCAATTTCTAATTTTGTTACAATTTGTACACTATAAAATTTTGCGACAATCATAGAACCCTTTGCTGAAAGAAATTTCACTAATTTTATGCGCTTTTCGAGTATTTGAAATCCAATGGTAACTATTGCTCTGTTTATTAATATATTTATTTCCATACCTATTTTACATACTTGAAGATCTTTCGAAATTATACTGTAATGAAATTAAATTATGTTTAAAACCGTATGTGAGAATCTGCAATTATAACCACAAAAATAAAAAGAATTTATTGCCGTTTCCATATATGTATGTATTCAGTAATATACGAATATGCAAGCGTTCAAAGAGCGATGACCTACCACTGCGCTAATCACGATAAGATTATGCAACATGAGTCATTGGAAAAGCTGTCGTTGAACAGTTACGAGACTTCATAAAACGCCGAGAAATTCTCGGAAACTCTGCATTACTACGAAATGCACTTGTTTCGTGCTTGAAGGGTTAAATACACGATCAACTTGTAGTGTACCTACTTCATGAAAAGCTTTAAGGAACATAAATTTCAATCATATTCTAGTAGCCATCAGGACTTACATTCCACGGTTTAAGGGTTAATGAAAACGAGTGACTGCAATTAAAGCTGAAGAAAACGCGACAACATAAAGGGAAGTGCGCGCGATTCACTGAAGCAGACATATTTATTGAACGTTTACTCGATAGTCGTATTGAGAGTGAAAATGGAGAAGAGAAATTCAGTGGATCGATGTACTTATCGAGTCTTCAACAACATTCGCTATAAAGAAAACGAACGAATAAGATTTGTAACATACTAGGATAGGAACAAACAACGATCACGCCGATTGGAATGAACATTCGCGATATTTAAATGAATAACGAGTCGTGTGAGCATCGTGGAAACTAATTCAAAGAACTCACAGTTAATTGCATTTCACGTTCTTTCGATTATCGTTAAGGAGGATTTCATTTCGTAAGCTCCTCCTACCAAACCAAGTGATTTTTCAATCGTTTATACTGATTAGCAGTAATTGACGATAGCCTTCTCGGAATTACAAATATTTATTATTACTCCGTTTGAGGTCGATCATCTCCACTCCCCCAACCCCCCGCCCACCCTTACACTTGCTCTTAAATTAAAGATTTATTATATTGAACCTTTGAAAAAAAAGAGGAATTAATCCCTACGTGAATAAAAATTTCTAATAATCTGATATACATTTTTTTATTCTCAAATGGACGTTATAGCATGTTAAGATAATACAAGGATTATATAGACTTTCAGATAATACTTTATATTTATAACAAGATTCCATAAACATTAAGTGAGCTTGTATAACATTTAACCTTCGAATTTAGCGTTATAGCAGTTGCTCTTTATTTATCTTTGGTTTTTTTAGTATCGTAAAGTAATGGTACGTTTTGAATATTCTAATGAAAACGCTTACGAAACGAGAATCGAAGAAACTTCATTTAACGATAAAAGTACCAAAAGTTCGTCACTAAATTCGTAAGTAATGTTGCATATCTTGTCTGTTCTCACCTTAATTTACGAACAACACACGAACAGTCCACCTATAAAGTTGACAACATTTTTCTGTGGGACTTACCAATAACAATTAAGATGCACGTGATTCGTAAAAGTAAATCGGCGTTGGATTGAAAATTGGAATACAAGGTTCGACGATAAAAAAAAACGGTGCAACTGTGCGAGGGAAATCGTGTATTTGGTTAATGGTTAAAGTGAGCACGAATAGACCCACTCTGCTATTAATAGACAGATATTGATGCAAAACAGGCAAGTATAAAAAGAACTTGTTTACGCTAATTTATCGATTGCAAGTGCCATACTGGAACGCGTGAACTGGTGTAATTAAAACAAAAAAAAAGTGAAAAGAAAGGGAGGCAAAAAAACAATCCAAGATGTTCCCACGAAATACAAGCTCAAAGAAATGTAACGAATTATATTAAAGTGCCATCGTTTTCTTATGCATGTTTGAAATCCTTGTATTACTTTGGTAAAAAACAAAGTGTTATTAAAGAACAAGCGACAAATGTATTTCGACATCGATGAATAACAAATTATAGATAGTTTCCATTAACAGAATTAAAAGTTTCGTCGACAGACCATAGTGTATAGCAAATGATCTATAATTATTAACGTCATCTCGAACGCTTGACTTTTAAAACACTACCAATTACCAATTCGTCTGAAGACTTGGAGAGTTTGCAAAAAAGAGATAAAAGCATGTTTCATAATTTCAAACAGACAGAGAAATAAAGCTTTCTTGAAATCCACCGCCACTTCAAAAAGACTACTACAATCTTATTGCAAGCTCTTCAAGTTTATTTGCCTCGATGTAAGATCACACGTATGACGTACGATATTCAAGATTATTGCAGTACAAATGGCCGTAAAAAGCAGGTGGAACTCACTATTACCTAAAAGTCATCGTGAAGACTTACATTCTTCATAAAGCATCTTATTATTAATTGTATATTAATGTTAATGGTATATTATTGCGTCTGAAATTTTTCATTTCACATCCGACACCATCGCGTCGCATATACTTTTCAACCGAGATTACCACTTATAGAAACTAATGGATAAAAATAACTGCGAACTGATAAAGTTTTAATAATGTTAATAAAATCTTGCATATACATATACCTATACAGATAGACACGCAGTTCTTTGTTTCGAGGTAAATTATTCTAATGAATATTTTAAAATACCATTTTAAATAGCGGCTCACGTTAATTATTAATGTGGATCGTGACTTACTTACGCGCTCGCACCTGCAAGGAGAATGATGTCGTTCAAAGTCAGACATGCGCTTCTCAAATGTTCAGATCGTGATAGAATTGCGTTTCTCTTCCCACCCTTCTTCCATCAATGTTTTATCATTTTAGATGGATAAAAAAAATAGGTCTTATCGATATGGCGTGAAATGTACTAAGTAAATATGCATAAATTGTCAACGATCTTCGACCAACGCTAAACTTAATTAGTTCGAATATTGCTGAATAAGCGAGGCAAAGTTGAGATAAACGAACGAGGTCTCGAATCAGTCTCCTTCTGGACCGTAATGTAAAAAAGAAACGAACGAAAAAATTCTTGCCTAGTGTATGGCACGCGATGACTCCAGGTTTTCAGAAACAATTACCATTTACACCTGTTTAGCGTAATTGTAGTAACATTGAAAGTTTCAAGACATTCAGATCATTCGATATTTAATGTTCAATAAGAGGAAACAATAAATAACAATACGAAACGATATGTATAAACGATGGGGCGACAAAGTGTGCGATGTATACAGGGTGCTCAAACAATATGTGGTCAGATTTATATGCATAGAATGTTGAAGAGTGTTGGTGAAAAAAATTTTTAGGGACACATATACAAAAATGACCTATGAAAAATTGATTTAATGAGTTTACTAATCTTTTTAATTCTTTGATAATTCCCTAAATTAATTATTAACTGAGAAATAAAAGAAACTTCAATTTCCTTTCACATTTCAATTTGGTTTATGAGAAAGTGCAAGGAAAAGAAGATTACTTTTGCAATGTGTTCAGAAAGTATTCATAATTTGCTTTTTTTGTAAAAAAAAAGAGCATTCGAATGTGTATTGTAGTTAATGTGGTTAGATTTTGACATTAAATCACCAATCAATCATTTCAGTCATCCAGTCATATAAAATTTACTTTGCTTGACGTATTTAATTTACTCCCAAAATTTGGTCACATATTATTCGAACACCCTGTCTAAACAATTTAAACAATTTACAAGACACCAATTAACAGTCAGCGCTATAATAAAATTGAGTAGAGTGTGTAAAAATTTTCACTTCGTAGAAATCCCACATTCGGCGATAAAATTGGTTAAATTAACATTTTGAACATGTAATTAACTCGAAAATTTGATGAACGCTTATTTGGTCCTCTAAATTTGAAAAAATTCGAAATTAAAGGAACGCGTTATATTGTTACATACCCGTCTTAATCATTATTAACTAATTCTTTTCCTACATAAAAGAACTAACAGTTCGTTTCATATGATAAAACCGCGCCATTTACATTTTTCACCTACTTTGAAATGATGCGTTCCTTTGATATGAATTTTGCACGAATCAAGAACCAGGCGTCAGATTAAAAGAAATGAAATAGAGCTCTAAAATGCATGTACGTATATACACACGAATATATTATGCGGCATGCCCGTGAAATTTCAACTTCCCGCATTTTTAACTTTGTATTAGTAGATAACGAACACGACGATTACAATTAATGTTACCTTACACGAATATAAACAATAATATTTGTAATAGCTGTAAAATTTACATTACGACAAGTCGGAGAGATATGCGATTAAAACGAGGAAATTTAGACACACATTCACACGCAATTTTGCTATTATTGTTATAGCATAAAATGTAAGACATAGTTACGAATCTAACAAATTAACTAACCATATATGAGCATCGAAATAATACAATTTTATCGGGGTTTCGCTGACAATGCAGACCTTAAAACTGCGAAAGAATCGAATAACTCGAACGAAAAAGACTTCAAAAATTAAATGACGACGAAGAGGAGAAAAAATCTGACGCAGCGTATTTTCGAGAATTTTTAACAATTAGTCCTCCTATTGAACTGCTAACAACAATTTCATTGATTTTGTAACATTATCCGATATAATTCCAATTATTATTTGCATGCACGTTCTTCGTCATACTTATCTTTCAATTTAAAAATTACATTTTTTTGCCGAGGAAATTTAATGTTCCTTTGATGTTAGCAATTCCTTTCATTTGATCAGAAACGTCAACAAAATTTTATCGCTAGCAATAACACAAAAGAAAACGAAGGAGATGCACTGGACGATGTCAAGAAAAAGTTAATGTAAACGCGAACACAAGGCTCACAATGTTGTACATAATAGGAGGATTGAGTGCTTTCTCAGTTCGAACCGTGTTCCAAAGAAATATCTTATTACTTGTATCAATGTGTAAGACCATTAATTCGGTTCTGATTTTTGCTTGAGGTTAATAAGAGCAGTGTGTCTGCTGACACGACAAATGCCTGGAAATACTGTCACTTGCGATAATCACGATTACTTGTAAGATACAAAACAAGATCCTTTCTAAAGGAGAAGGAAAGTGTGGAAATAGAATTCCCAATGGCTCGTACGGGTACAATTTTCTCGAGAAACCGAGAGGAAGGAGACCACATATCCCTTGTTTTCATGTATTATAAATAGCGCACCGTCGTTGCAAAGACCTTTAGAAGGTCCACCCCACCCCCTCCCCCACCCTTCCCCCAACTATGAGAAAAAAAGATTAATGTTAAATGAAATAAGAGACAGAAATGATCGAAGAGACGATACGGAGGAAATAAGCACGATAACAGCATGCATGTGATCGAAATCGGTTCCCAAATCTGCCTGCATACACCGCCACGTGTACCGACGTTTAAGTGGATCGTAATTTGTAAATTACTATGAACTTCCTAATTATATGCTGGTATATGATAATACATGTGCTCTGCCACAATAAAGCAGTTTTTTTTTATCTAAAACGAATGCAGTCATTTTTGTCCCCATATACCTACCCTTGTGTAGTGGCTGGAAGAATTAGAAAGAGACACTTGGGGCACCCTTAGATGGTACGTGTAAAAAAAAGATATCTTTAAAAGTATAAATCACCAAATGCGGTTTTCGCTATTACCAAACCTAAAATGCATTACTACCACGATATAAAAACTACCTACCTACATGAAGGAGTTTCTCGCTTCGCTATAATTGTTAGGACAATTAAGAGTTTGGGCTTTTTTTATCATAATAGGGGAAAGTTGTGAGACTAATGGGTAATTAATTATGTGTTAGCCTACCTAGAACGGTCAAAACAACATGCTTCTTTGGGAATTTTTTCGAGAAAAACCGATAAACTTTTATTATTAAACATTAGTCTATTGGAAAGAGTACATCTTACGGATATTTCAGTATTTTTTTTGGTAAAAAGTATTGAAAGGTTTGTGAGTTATAGGCGATGCCCGAGGCGTCCTTTTTTTTAGGCGCTTTGCGGTGACAACCGTAGCTCGGTGCAGAATCATCCACAATTGAAAATTCGACATTTTTTAGATAACATATGAAATTGTCTAGGCGCCATCGGGCCCGATTTTGGTAAAATTATTTTGAGAAAAATGGCGGCTGGGCAAAGTTGAAGCATCGATATTTGGCAAAAAATCGCTCGTTTTCGAGTGTAAAAAAAATCTAGGCAAAAAAAGCGACAGCTCTCGATAGCGCTTAGATTTTTAACCCTAAAATAAACCTGCAAAGCCTCGAGTAAATCGATTCATTAATTTTTTAGTTATGTGTGTCACCGACATTGAAAACATGATTTTGAGGAAAACGCGTTTAAAGTTTTGGGTCTGAGCGCTACACCGAGGGACACCAATCTACTTACACGCGTATAACTTTGTCCATTTTGACTGGATTAACATGACACTTGCAGGGAATATTTTCAAGATGTTGTGCTTCAAGAAAATATAAAAATCGAAAAATCAATTGTTCGAAAATTTCTAGGTAGGCCTCCCCCCTTAATAACAATCATATATTTCTCAAAGTCCATTGCATATTTTCGAATGTAAATTCAATTTAATAACAGTAACGAATTTCAAAAAAGTGGTACCGGAACAGATTGCTTCGTCTATTAATAATTATATCCATATTTATCATTAAACATTATACTTAGTTGGCCAGTTTAGTTGATCGCAACGAAAAATTATAACCGAAATTTCTGAATTTCGAATACGTATTTAGTCCTGATAACAAATTAGAACCTAATCGTAGGATTTAAAAGCAGACGAAATCAGTTGCTTGCAACATAGATTAAAAAGAAAATAAGAAATTAAATAATTCAAGTTTATTTTATCATTACCGTTCGCATGTAATATTACTACCGTAATATAATCTTTAATGTTATATCTTATTCAGTGGACTGTCACATACTGTATAAATAGTTTGTTATAGAGAAAATCGGAGGCAGGGAGGAAAAAAGGTACCCGATAAATGAGGCAGAGTTGGCAAAGTCTAAAAAGATGGAGAGGAACTGTATGGAGAAAGAAAAACAACGCTCAAGCTCGTGTAGACCTGGGCATCAAAGGCCACGTTCCCACATGTTGCAACACGCGGTGCAGAACACAATTAAGAAGCTTTTTCAACGCACGCTGCCTTTGAAAAGCGATCCATTTTAAGTGCTTCAAGGGTGTTCTGCACAGCACTTTGCACATTTGGACATGTGGACAAAAATGTATATACATACAAACCAGGTCTGAATTCGCCCGAGCGAATTCGGAAATATTGGTGACAGAGAATTATTTATAATTAATACAGTTAACGCAAGAAGAGAAAGGACAGGGTAGGTCATTGATACGTTTGATAGCGCGAGGGTAAGTTACAGATTTAACGAGGAACGTAGCAGCACAGTGCTTCCACTGTTCTTTATACCGCTGCGTTTTTATTAGATTGTAGTTACGAGTTATTAAAAATTTTATCGCCCACTAAATCAACGATAAAATTCGTCTCTTGATATACGAAAAAATTACAAATTTTGCAAGACAATCTTAATATATAAAGCAGAAAACTTCGATATGTTCATGTGTTTGTCTGTCGCCTAAAAACTTTCGAACGATAAACTCTGCGATCACTAAATGTGCCTCAGCTTATTATGTCTGGCTAATCCAGATGAATGTGACTATTTTCCCCCAAAAAATAAAATTTTTTTTTTTATAAAATCAGTATCTCAATTCCGGGCGAATAGTAATGCTAGTACTCGATATTCTTCATACTTCATCCAATATTATATCAAATTCTGTAATTATTGTTACCTTTACAAATTAAAAATCCATGGTAATAGAGCTACTACGCTTATCAGGCATAAGTATCAAAGTAACAACCACATTATAAAATGTGATGTTTTGTATTAAAATATTCGAAATATTCGCTCATGCACCTGATTTAATTTCTAGCGAAAGAGAAGTGTTTTCTACTATTCCCGCATAAGTCACACTACCATTACGGAATACTTCGCGATTCTTGGAAATAATTTGTATATCTTAGAAAACCATACGATACATCTGAATAATATTTATATATAGATGGATAAAAGAATATTAAAAAATAATCAGCAGCGATTCGACATATTCCCTGCAAAGGCCCTATTCATTCTCATCGTTCGCCGACGAGCGTGTCCCGTCAGTTTGATCATGCGTGACAGTGGCTGTACGCAGAAGTGGGAGTAATTGTGCATGAAAATTTGATAGGTTTGCATTAACTCGGCCGACCTCTTAAACACCGAGAGGAGACACGATCAATCGGTACGTATCGAAGGTGAATCTAACGCGCGTCGCTCCCCCGATTCTTACATACACTTTTACTAATTCAAATTAGAAAGGGACAATACACCAGTCGGTGTCTACTGTGGCCATCTTGTAACATTTTCGATTTAAGCCAGAAGCGAAGCGGGTGGTGTTGAAATGTGAAATTAAAAATAAAGATAGAATCTATATACTGTGGAAGCTCGTGTTTCTCCCGTCCGGCAATGATTGCGCGGATGATGCAACAAATCCATATTAAATGACAATGCAGCCGGGAAAAAGGGGAAATCGCAATGTTCGAAAGTGTCGTGTGTAAAAGCGGTTGGCTTCGAGCGCGACGTGATCGATACGCGGGACTATCTCGCCGAGAGGTTCCGGCGTAGTACGAGGCGGGCCGACGGGGGCCGACCATCGGCGGAACCGACCGAAGAGCGGTGAGCAAACGACGCGTACAGAAGAACGCGGGGTCTTCTCCGGCTTGGGTTGAAACAGCGTTCGCGTCTACGGGCGCGGTTTTGCGTCTCGAGCTGGCGTTTTACACGGTAAAATGTCCTCCCTCGATTATCTGGACCTGTGTCGGCTGTGTCTCGTGAAGGACCGTGTTTCGGTGCCGATTTTCGAGGGCGAGGGAGACGTACGGCAGATTTTCCTCAAGATTGCCGCCTGTCTACCGGTCAAGGTAAGCCAACTACGCCATCGCCTCGATAATGGCGAACCGCCATCTTGTACATTTTCATAGCTACGCTCTTTTCCTCGGCCGTCCACAACTTTTCAACCTCCCAGTAGATCCGTTTCATTACGATCGTATCAGAGATCACCCGGTAGAGCAAAGATACGCGTCGAGTAATTGCGCGTAGCCCTAAAACAATGGTATCGAGGTAGCTGCACACTCGTGTTACACTGTTTTTCTGTCCCTTTCCCTCTTTTTAGTCTACCTCGTCCAAGACGCCTCGAATTATTCGACAGAATTTTGCCGCGCTTTTTTACCTCGCCGAACTTTCCACTTCGCGATCTTATTGGGCAGGCTTTTGCTATTTTTAATCCGCTCAATAATCCGTATCGTCACTTTTCTATTTATGATTACCGTAATTAAATAATCGTCTTCCTACTCGACATCTTGTCGACATCATTGTTGCTGTTTTAAAATATATATGACCGGGTTTTGGAATTTTCTTAAAGCGTTCTGTTCACAGGTGTGTCTTTTAATTTTCATGAATAATCGAAGGGAATTAGTATATATCGTCGATAATATAACCTGTTTTATTTGCGTAGTTCCCATTTATACAAAGTATATTTCAATCTTTTTTCTTTTCAGCTACATTAATTAAATATAGCTATTTCCTATTTTTGCAAGTGCTTGCAAATAAAATTCAAGTCCATTTATGCGAAATGAAGTAGTTCCAGCGAGACGCATATCTCTTGCTAAATCACATTTTTTCACTTGTGTTACAGGTTACAAGAGAAGACAAATTACCCAAGAAAATATGTGACGATTGCGTGTATAAAGTAGAATTATTTTATCAGTTTTGGAATACAACAGCAAACGCAGAGAAACAACTTTTACAATGGCTAGGCGAAGTTGGGATGGACGGCAAACAGGGTTACGTTACCAATACACTCAATCAGGTAATTTCTTTAAAATGGAACATTTCTGCGATTCGCACGGTACAGAACAAAACATGAAATTCTCAGTAGATGTTCTTTTATTTGTTACACGTTCAGTTCTGTTTATCTTAGCTACCGCTAAAACTAGTCAAACAAATACTTTATATATCATATATTGTGAGTTTAATTATTTATTTGTTTACTCTAGCCTGTAGTTTTCTTATTATATAAATCATATTTTCGTGCTTGAAGTGTATTAAATAATTGTGTTGCTTGGTCGTGTAATTTTATATTCGGTATATCGGGGTTACGTTGCCTTAACGATCGTGTGCATTATATTTCGTACTCGTTTGAAATACTCTGTAATAATTAATTTTGCTGTTCTGTTTGTTTGACTACAGAATGTAATGAAACAAGAGCAGAGCGGAGAGAACAGGTTAGACGGTAGTGTGATGCAGCAAGTTAGCGAGCATCAGAACAACATGGGTATGGGTATGATGGACAACATGGGCCTGGGTATTCCTATGATGATGTCCAGCGCGAATCAACAACAAATAACCTCAGTTCCTATGGACACAAGCGGCAATTCTGTACAAACTGGTCAGGCGGTGCCTGGTCCAAGTTCACAAACCACGCATAACCAAATATCGCAAAGTCAAACGAGCTCTACGCAACAAGAAGAGGAAGAAGAAAGTAGCGAAGACGAAGAAAACTCGGATGAAGAATGCGATGGAGATGAAGGTGTGCACTAAACTATATACGCTTTTTTTTAATGATTTTTTTATTTATCAGTATTTCGCGTTCTGATTAATTTCATTGCAATTCGACCAATTTTGTTGGTTAAAATGCAGAATTTCTTTTATTGCGCAAGGAGAAATATTGAGATAGTAATAATAATTTTTGTGAACGACTCTTCTGTGTTACAGGCCTACCTGTAAAAGAAGAGAGCGAAGAAGATCCCAATAGTAGAACCATAGAGCCTACGACTTTTGTAAATGTTTCCCTGGCATGCGATGAGGCAGGTCCTTCGGGTCTACAGCAACAGAAAATCTCAGATATACCTGAGATGCCAATGCAACAACCAACCGATGGGGATCCCAAATCTGGGTGAGTTTCCTCATCCATATTTTATATTTAAAGGGCCAAAGGTGCGGTTTTGTTGTGGAGAACACAAACACTTACACGAACATTTCCATTGATATCGTTTTCTTTTTCGAAAAAGTTGGAAAAAATTCTTTAGTAAATATCGATTAATTATTTAGTTGTTTGAATTTCGTAATGCTGAATACGATAGAAGAGATGCGTTCGTGCGATGATTTACTTAGTTTCACTTCTAAATATTTCTTAGCGTAGAATTCTCGTTATTTTATTACTGTACAAAGTTCTAATGATTCGTGGACTAATACTTCCTTTGCATACAATACTTTGAAAAAGAGTAGGTCTCGCGTTCTTCCGAAAGATCTGAACAATCGAGTATAAGTGAATACCGAACAATTCGTTTCTATTGTAAATTAGAAAGTTTTCAGTTGAAAGTTAAAGTAGTTGAGAGTTAGTCACCTAATTCAAGTAAATTAAGGTGCATTAGAATGACGAGGTAAGTCAGTACACACCCCACAACCATCTTTGGCTCTCTGTATTTTGCAATTTGATGTATGGGCTCGTAAATATTTTTTCGTTGACGTTATTTATATGGAATCGTGCAATAGTATCCAAAGCACTTTTCATGCCATGAAAATATTCAAATTTATGCAAGAAGTATGTTCGTTTAAACAAAACAAAAAACAGATTGCAAAATACCTCGGTATATTTTTACATGTGGTAGCATGTATGTAGAGTTCATTTCAATAAGACTGGCGTCATCGTAATTGTTGAAACTCGTGTTAATACCACAGTGTACAGCGTGCTCCATTTGTTCCATACTCCTATTTAAATGAACTCTATCCTAGTTATTTATTGATACGTGTACGATGAATGGACAGAGGGATTTCGCAGACTCTATACCTCTTCATTAACACGTACGCGTTGTCTTCCTTAATGTGTATATAACTGAACACGCCGTTCAGAGTTGAGTTTATAGCAGCTGGTACTTAATCCCTCTGTTCAGCTGGAGACCAGATGTTTACATGTTGTCAATATCAATATTCCACGCTTACGTGAAGGCACAAAATGCCGCACACGGCCGAAAACAGGCCGACAATAAATCACAAACTAATATTTTGTGAGCTAACGTCACGATGATAGACGCTTGGTACATTAAATTCTTACCAGGCCGTACAGTTTCGTAAAGAAATACCGTTTCTTGTCGTCTTCGTGCTTTCCAATGCCTACGCTTTACATTATCGTCAGGACCACATAGTTACATTAGCAATTCCCGGTTTAGTTTGTAAGCGTCGTCGTTCTGTTAAACTCCGCACGAGAATAAACCCGCTAACGAGTTGTGATGTTCGTACCACAATGTCGGTTTCAATTGATCTCGGTTGGCATCCTTATTAGATGCCAGCCCCAAAAAATGGCAGAATAGTGTTTCATAACGAAAGATAGATTTAGTTATGATCGTATTTAATGCCAATGGTAACGCAAAACGATTAGAACGATAATTATCGGAACATGAAGACTCGAAGAATAATCGTCGTACGAAAAACGAAGCATGAAGAGGACTTATGTACTTTCAAAGGCGAGTATCATACTTTTGTATCATTTATACGCTTGTCTCTTATCCGATAGTTTATAAGTATAATACATACCGAGTTAAATTTATTTCCTGCTGTTACTTCGACTGTTGCGCTTACATTTCGCAGCACGGTCGTACCGATTACGTGATTTTTCTCGCGTCGGAAATTTTTTGAGCGCACTCCAGCATATATTTTTTTGTTGGAAATTTGTGCGCTCATTATTTACAAACTCCTGTCGCGCACTGTTGTGCTGCACGCGTTGCTTTACGTTCGCTTCGGCGAACACCCAAGCGATCCGTTTTTACGTTTGGATTTTACCCAAAATTCGCGATCGCTGCGTGTTTTCGAATGCGCGCGCGGTCGCAACCAGGCTGGGTTTACGCGCCGGTAAATAAAGCGAATCCTTTTTCTACTTCGTGTTTTTCCATTTTTTCCCTTTACCTGCTATATCTTGCACCAGTGAACCGAAAGAAACTGGTGGAAGAACATCGAATGTTTCACTTTATGCGCGCGAAGAAAGTTTGAACCCCGATGTTTTCATGATTGCTCTGTGGTTAGGGATATTTCTTGTTTCTGTTGGAAGAATTCAACGTCAGAAACAGGAAAACGTTCCACTTTTTTCCACACTGTTATCATGTTTGTTTTTAAAGGGGTCGTCCTCGTTTTGATAGTTTTTAACGGTTTCGTTATTGCAACCGTAGATTGCAAATACTTGCGTTTTTCTTGGGTGCGTTTGTACCCTTGGACGCATGATTTTGTTTAATATTTGTGAAGAGAATTCTTGGCTGCAACCTGTGCCATGAAGGGACGAGGAGGGAACGGTGCACGGATGTTGGATTTCTTTTGAAAGGTGAGGATATATTTTCAGTACAAAATAAAATACTACATTAAGTTTGATTTCTAGACATATTCTACTTAGCGAAGATAATGATTTCTTTTAGCAAGGGTTCGCTTTTTCTTCTAACTTTTTTGCCAACAGTTCTGTAGCTTTAACTCTTTCTTCCTTGCTGGTTTGCTATAGAAACCCTTTAATTTCTTCCTCGATTTGTGCCAATTCCTTTTCATGAGTCTATAGATGCGAAGAGGCGAGGGAAATAGTATAAGATTAGAATTAAAACACGCGGACGTTTAGTTTCGTTAATTGGACTCGTTGCTGATTCGCTTGGTCGAAATGAAATCGTAAGAAGTATCAAACGTAAAGTTATTATTATACGATGTATTTATATTTAGAAGTAGTACTTTTAAATTATACGACGGATAAGTGTGTGCATGTCGTTGAGAATCTGAAGGTAAAGTAAGATGAACAAAAACATTCTTTGCGATCTTTTGGAATGGATATATCCGTAAAGGGATGCGGGGGACGGGGTTGAGAGATGGTAAAGATGATTGATAGTAACGATGACGACAACTCTCTAAGCTCGATCTGCACTTAACGCTCTGGTCGCACTGCTGTACTGCTGTGTCTCAAGGGGGAGGCCAAAATACCCAAGCACTTTGCACGGTCACTTTGCAGAAATCGCACAGCATCAAATTCTTCTCTGCTTCACTATCTCTTATCACCGCCTGTCTGTAAGAGAAGCAGCAAGATCACCGGAACGGATGAAAACAATGACCACTAACTATGTGTATGCTGTTCGGTTGTTCGCCGGTGCATTGTCCTTGGGTTTTGTCGATTTCAGGGAAGGAAGCGAGACCTTTGGCGGATTGTCGGGGATGCTGCGTCAGATACTCTCGCCGTCACCCGAGACGGGAGACGTCTGTTTACCCGTCAGTTGTACCCTGCTTCAGAACAACTCGATATTCTCCAATCAGTCGTCGATGATGCCTTCGACGTACCACACTGTCCCGTCCCACTTGCCCTCCATTAGTCCCGACCAGAATCTCATGGATCACGTGCAGATAATCGTCGAGTCCCATCCGTGTCCCACTTGCGGCCTCGAATTTCGAAGCGCCCTAAAGCTGAATTACCATATAAGAACCAGCCATTCCGTTCTGCCCGAGTTCGAGCACACTATGGAGAACCCCGTGAGGTACTCGTGTAACGTTTGCTCGCGAAGCTTCTACGCCCTGAGCCACTTGAGGATGCACGAGGTGACGCACACCGCGCCCGCGACCTCTTGCCCGTCGCCGATCCAAACGATGGCGACGTCGGTGAACGTGGAGAAGACGTTCGCCTGCGATCGCTGCCAGGCCAGTTTCCGCTACCGTACGCTCCTCGAGCGGCACAAGAGGATGCACGAGGTCGGCCAGGAGAAGCCTTACTCCTGCCCTCGGTGCCTGATGCGCTTCGAGACGCGAAATCTGTACAATCATCACGCGAAAACACACAAGCCGATTCTAGGGGGTAACGACAGGATCGCCGACACCGCGGTGTCTTCCGGCGATCCCGTCACTAGCAGTATTAGCGGCACTAACGTCATGGCATCGTCCAACAAATCGATAGTGTCGTACCCGTGCGACTCGTGCTCCAAACAGTTCGCCAGCATCGAGTCTTTGACCACGCACAAGGCCGTGCACAGATCCAGGCCTCTCGTGTGCGACGTATGCGGTAAAGGTTTCACTCATCGCAAATATTACGTGGTGCATCAGCGCATCCACACTGGCGAGAGACCGTACCTTTGCGCCATGTGCGGCAAGTCGTTTACCCAGGCGTCCACGCTTACCGTCCATCGCCGATATCACACGGGGGAACGGCCATACACTTGCACGCTGTGTGGCAAAGGATTTGTTACCAGAACGATCATGCTTAATCACATGAAGAAGCATTGAAAGAGCTCATGGGTAGGTTCTACGAAGAGGAAGAGGAGGGACTTGTTACTGGGTGCACGGTAAGGTATCAAGGATATTGATTTGCGGTTCATTGCGAGAGTTCACGACCTGTTTCAATTAAAGTTTACTGTTGATTATTTAGTATATTAGAATATTCGTTTTTGGTCGGTGGACGTCGGATTTTAGAAGAAATAGATAGGAAAATAGGTGGATAGTAAAATCGTTTATTTTTTTCGCGAGTATTTGGTTCGTTTTAATGAATTTACTTAGAATTTTGTATTTTATGCGATGAATAGAACGTTTAGAAGATCGCGAGGTGCCTCAAGGTTACAATTAGATGTGGTCTTATAGAACTAAAATACGTGATAATATTCGATCAAAATTGTGTTGATATTTTTACAAAGTCTAATGAATGTGATAGTTTGCTGTATATTTAAGTTCAATCGAATTTGTTGATTAATGCTAGGAATATAGAACGAAACTGCTAGTTTAGCGGTTTTATATATAACATATGCATGTCGTCACTGTGATATTGTTCGTACGTAAATATTCTGGGTATTTAAAGTGCTAAGATATTTACGATTATTTTGGCTTGTAGGAATTCGAGATTCTGTTGGGGGGTGTCAGATTCGCAAGCGAAATTTGACAGTACCGAAGTTAGTACCTGCGTAATGAACTAAGTTTTAAGTTCAATGTGCCTAAAAGATGAGATTTTTGAAAAATTTTAATCGTTGGAAACGGAGGAAGACAAACAGAGGAGCTGATGGTAGTAAAGTGTTGTTAGAAGTTACTCGATGTTTACAAATATGTTATAATCATAGGGAAATATCGGTATACAATTAATAAAATATGTGAGTATACGATTATTTTAACCGTTCATGGTTAAACTGATACGTAGAGACAATGCAGCTAGGATATGAGCTTTAACAATGACTTCATGTGCCTCTAATTAATATAAGTACAGGGTTGGTTACTGCATATTAGATGAATATCGTAAAACGTAAGTATGAAGACGCTTAAATATTTATATGTAATCCTATAACAATACGATCTCTGGTGTTTGTATTACTAATATAATTCTAATTAATCGTTGCTAAAAAAAATTCTGTGAATTTTGTCACTCGTAAATGTAATTCTTTCGTCTAATTAAAGTTTTCAATGTTATTAGCAGATTTCATATATCTGCTTTGTATTAGCAGTTTATTATCATTTGAAATATATCAAGGTTTTCATTGTCGAGCTTTAGAAAGATATATTATTGCTGTTACAATATATTCAGAACTGTTCTTAAAAGTTGTGTAGTAAAACAGTTTAGTTACGTTGTACTTTAATACTGATATTCAATAATGAAGGATAAATCTAGATTACTATTTAATGAAGGATAAGAAGTAATTAAAATTCTATGAGAGTCACTCTTAGAGGATTTCGAGTCTTTTCGTCAAACGGTTATGTAGTTTTTAGCTGAAAAGAACCATGGAAGCTAGGATATTCATAAGATTTGTTGTTTAAAATGCATTGTGCTCAGTTTTAAGGAGATTAACGCGAATTACTAGTAAATTTTAATGTTGGTTACGTTCAATCTTAAAACTAATAAATTCAACATGGCGGCCGATTCGACATACTGGACCGTCGATAAAACAGTGCAACGTGTCGGTAAGTGTAGAATAAAGAATCTATACTATTGTATTACATTACTATAAATTATTGTATAGTTTGTTAAATGTTTAATAACATTCTTTTTGTTATAAAAAATAAATATTTGTAATACTCATTTGACAATAGAGATATGTTTATGCAACTGTTGCCCATTCATAGATGTGGACAAGAAGTATTTGGATAAAGATTAAGAGATTTTGACTTAGGCTACTTGGTTTCGATAAATCGATTCAACAGTGGATCAAATTATTCGGAAGTATAATATTAACTATGATTTAAGTAGTATTATGTAGTGATACGTCTGTTTCAAAAACCAGTAGTGCATACATACAGCACTTACTCGATGACCTCGAACTAAACGGTCTAAATCTGTACGTCTTTTTAGATTAATTTACAGCGAAAATAGAAGAAAGTGTATGAACGCAATAAAAAGAAATACTGGAAAGCACCGAGGCACTTTATTAAACGTATACTTCCTTAGAGATATTCGCGAGTGTTTAAACGATTGCCCTCTAAGTTCTGCTAAAGACGAAACGTCTCTCCCCGAAGGAAAGATCGAACAAAAGTATAGCGATAAAGACAAAGACTGTTCATTAATTGACTCCCGTTTGTGTCTCTCTTCTTTCCAGATATTTCGTGTCAAAGCGTGAGATGCTGCCCCAGGATCAGCAGCAATGCGGGCCCGACGAGATTTTCGATCAAGACGACCCAAAGCAGCTGCTCATCACAGATGACTTGCACATACCGAAGGTGGAGACCACCGAGGTAGTCATTACAGAAAGCATGGTGCAGTGTGGTCTCTGCGGAGACGATTTCGTTTCTGAGCGCGCTCTTAAATTGCATCTCAAGATGCACGAGCAGGATAATGTACAATTGCAAGACGACCAGCTCGTCTGCGAGCACTGCGGCGACAGTTTCGCCAAGATCTCCTTGCTGCACGAACATCAGTTGGAGCACGAAACCGAGGATCATAATCATACATGCGAGACGTGCGGATACGTAGCGGCGGATAAGGAAAGCTTAGAGGCTCACCAGAAATGGCACGACATCGAGTACAAGTGCGAGTGCGAGATCTGTGGCGTTAGCTTCGACTCGCCCGATACTTACCAAGAGCACCAATCAGTTCAGCATCCCCATGACAAGCCCTTTCAATGCGAGATCTGCAACGCCACATTTCGCTATCGCCAAGGGTTGAGGCTGCACGCCAAGTTGCATCAGCCAGACTACGTGCCACCCCAGAGAAAACACCACTGCGAGCTCTGCAACAAACGTTTCTCCAGGAAGCAGGTGTTGCTCGTGCACATGAAGACGCATGGGAACGTGGGTCCCCAGAACGAGTACATATGCCCCGTTTGCAGCAAGGCGGTGTCCAGCAAGACCTACTTGACCGTGCACCTGCGCAAGCACACCGGCGAGAAGCCGCACGTTTGCGATTTATGTGGTAAAGGGTTCATCTCGCAGAATTATCTCAGCGTTCATCGGCGCACTCACACCGGCGAGAGGCCCCATAAGTGCACCCACTGCGAGAAACGGTTCACCCAGAGAACCACGCTGGTGGTCCATCTCAGGGGCCATACCGGCGATCGACCGTACCCCTGCACGTGCTGTCACAAATCGTTCGCCTCAAAAACGATGCTCAACTCCCACCTGAAGACGCACGCTAAGCAAACCGCACGGCAGCAACAAGAACAACAGCAGCAGCAACAGTTGCAGCAGGAGCAAGAGGTCCCGGATCAGGATCAGGATCAATCCCTTGACACTATTACAATATTATTACCTAGCTAGGGTATTTTTTGCGGCGATCAAGTAGATGTTTTGAGACCATCGACGCATCGGCAAGTGCTTGTCTATTTTTGTCGTGAAAGTAGGAAAAAAAGAGGGGGTTGCTTCTATTGATAAATAGATTGACTGTTTGGGCTATTTACGTCTGAGTCAAGGGGTAAATATTTTCCTAGACACGACTGCAATTCGAATGCTCGTTTATTTTTATATGACGGTGAAGCATGGTATAGAAGCAGTAGGGTTTACCATGATGAAGGGGAGTACGAAGATAGATATGATTGTTCGTATTTGGAGGATTTAAGTCGTTCTTTGTTTCTACCCTTTTGAGACCCAGCTTTTACCAAGATTGGACACTGTATACAATCTTGACCGTACTAAATCGATACACAATTCATTTTGGGGATGTAGATTTAAGAAATGTGAATGCTACAAGTGTTTAAATATAATGGGCCACTCGAGTTCCTTCCTACATCCTGTATAAAAGCATTAAGGTCTCGATTAGAAAATTTTTAACAACGTTCAAGTTTTTTACATCTACATTTAATTACTTTATACTACACTTTTATATCGATTATTGATCGTGCATTTTCAGAATTGCATTTCAGTAATATTTGTAAAGTTAATCATACGTTGACATCTCTTTTTTTTATTTTCTTGTTCCAAATTTAATGATAATGGAAATGGTAAGTTATCACTTTACGGTACGATAGTTATGAAGGTATAAAATAGTTCTTATCGAATATCGTAGTGTATAGAATTTCGTGTCTTATATTTTATTAAACGAAAACTTGGAAACCGTCCACGAAGATTCTTTTTAAATACTCACCATCGTACTATATACAAATGTGATCTGAGATTCTTGAGTGAGTTGAATGAAAATGTTATGAAGGACGTTATAATGGGATTCGCAGATCTTCGACATATATACTTTAGTGCCTTATAGTCGTTATGTGGTGCATTTAAATCAAGGACTTATGAAGCAGCAAGTTATTAAATTAACTGATACATTGTATAATTCCTGTTCTAATTGATAAGATAGGCTTAATCGACCGTAGTTAATAACGCTTCGAATACGTGCAAATAAATTATCCGCAGAAACAATCATGAATCACACTAATTTTAAGCGTAAAATCATTTCAAGACCGATGACGTTGTAACATATATGACGGGTTGTTTTAGGAATTTTCATCGAATTATGTCTCGATTCATACACCTTCACTAATTCTTTTAATCACTTAGGGTGCACCTTTTTTATCATGTGTAAGGGAAATTGTTTAATGATAGTCGTAGTTAGTAACTAGTGTGATACATCGCTTTAGTAAATGATATTATTTATAATGGATGGTATTGTTTGCAGCAGTTAGAGTACATTTTCAAATTTCACTTCAAAAACATGTGTGCACGTCTCTTTTTTTCGTCGATTTACTCGCGGTGATTTTTATATATAGTGATGCAGAATTGTATGAACCGATAGCAATTATCCTTACGAGGTATCAAATGATTGTCCATGTGCATCAGGTAAAATAACAGAATCACTTTTTGTAATCAGATTCGTAAAAATAAATAATGCAGTAATCATTCCGATTTATATTGTATTTGTACATGTAAAGTAGTTTACAGATTGTTTGATTAAACTGACGAGAAATACCACAACTACTACTATAAGATAAGAAAAACGAAGATTTCTAATGCTAATAATATTGAAATGTCGGATAATAATACGACACTTATAAATGTTACATGCGAATAGGGCATTTTTAGGGATAAAAAATTCTCTATCTCACTTTTAAATAGTCTCGTAATTGTGTCCATTGAGTGTAATGTGCCCCCTCGAAGATCTGTAGCTCATATCGCACGTTTCGAAGAGATCATGAATTATTGCTTGCAGTTTAACTGGCTTTATGCAGTAAGTAGCTTCGCCATTTTTAAATATCTGAAGTGCCCAGCTGTCGTTGATTTCAGTCGCTTAAAATAGTGGACCATAGCCCTGAAGCATATCAAACTCATCTGAACTTCACCGTAGCTCTATAAAGAGTGAAAAGTATTCCCTTCATATTGCTGGCTTACCGCCGAGACACCTCCAAGCTGCGTTAGCTCCTCGGTGTCTCTTCGTACTGTGCAGCGTGAACACAGCTGTTTTTAATGAAAACGGCTTATGCTTTGTTATCTTTTTGCAGACTGAAAAGCGTGAAGACGATACCAGCCAAGCCGAGTAATCGGTCACGCGACATTGAACCATCGAACTTTATTATCCTTGAAAACCCATCGAGCGACTCTTGCGTCGTTCAAGAGCTGTTGGCGTTTAAATGCGAGTCTTGCGACGACGAATTCAATACCGAGGCGAACTTATTGATGCACAAGACCGAGCAGTCGATTCTTCGGACACGAAAAGCGTTGCACAAGACCGAGAAGAAGCACACCTGTGCTGTTTGTCACGAGACATTCGAAGGGAAGATGCAACTGCTCAAGCATCGGCGAACACGCTGCAGACATCCCACCGTAGTCGCGCAGAAGCAGCAGAAGTCGAAAAGTACCGTGAAAATAATGAAAGACAAAGAACGGCAGGCGGATCCAGTGGAGTGTGACATATGCCACAAAGTTTTCAAGAAAAAGAAGTACCTGAACGTTCACAAAACGTTGCACGGGGCGCCCCACGTTTGCCACGTGTGCGGTGCCAAGCTGGCATCCGAGTATTACTTGAAGCTCCACATTAGAAGGCACAACAAAGAGTTCACCGAGTTCTGCGAGGTTTGCAACAAGGGCTTCTACCTGAAGGCGACCCTGAGGACGCACATGAGCGTGCACAGTAACGAGAAGCCCTGCATCTGCGACATCTGCCACAAGTCCTTCGGCAACCGAGTGTACCTGAGGAGTCACATGAAGCTTCACAGCCAGCCTGGCACAAGAAAGAAGCACAAGTGCGAGATCTGCGGGTTCGAGACTTTTTACAGTTACTGTTATAAGGAGCATCTCTGGACGCACACTGGCGAGAGCCAAGTAGCCTGCGAGGTATGTGGCAAGCTGGTCAGGCGGCGTTACATGAAGACTCACATTAGAATACACACTGGCGAGAAGCCTGAGTTTTGTGAGTTTTGCGGGAGAGCCTTCAGCTCTAAGAAGTACCTGATCAAACATCGAAGAACTCATACAGGCGAGAAGCCTTACAAGTGTAATATCTGTGACAAACGGTTCACCCAACGCGGCACCCTTAGCATTCACCTACGCCGACACGAGGGTGCTAAGTAAACTGGGATATTCCGTTTCGAATATGAAATTTTTATTAAATTCATGGTTTTATTCCGTGTTTACGAGATTGGACACTCTGTTACAAATGATTTAAACAGCGGAGTAATTTTATGCATATAACACATAACACTACACCATTTTTTAAGCATTTATACGAATAGGTGTTCATAGAAATCGATCGGAACTGTGCGTTAGAAACGGCGTACGAAGGAGGAGGAAGAGGGAAAGTTGTACAAACATTCATGTGAATTAAAGGTAAAATTATTAATAAAAATCGAGTATATTGTTGCTGTGCGATCGTATCAAGTTGTAGTTCGTAAGAGACTGTTTTATAGTATTTCGTGTGAATTGAAAGTATTGTTGATGGAAGAGTACTGAATGTCAGGATTTACAAGATACTTTCCCACATTTGCAAAATCATGGAGCAAAACGCACTTAAAGCAAATATACTTTCCCAGAAAGGAATGATCGATTTTCAAAGTTAGAACTTATCAAGAATGTGTTCTGAGACTGTTCTTTATTGCACATATGGGAACGTAGCTGAAGTTGTTGTAAAACATTCGTTTTCTTTACAATTTGATATACTGTCGTGGAAATAACATTTTTTATAAATATCTTAACTGTAGATAATTGTGGCAATCAGTCACGCATATTGTGCAGAATGTAATAAAGTTTGTAGATCTATAGACGTAAATTATGATCCTGCTTGTAACTCTATTTTAAGTAGATACTAATTTTTGTTTGATAGAAAAATACTAATACATTGGGACTGTTCAATAATATACAAGTCTGTTTAGAGATAATAATATTTTTTGCCGTTGAAAAGGGATTATTTTTACTAGCGGAAATTGTAGGCACAGTGAATACATTCCGAGTAATTTTAAATAATTATTTATCTAATAGTAAAACCTGATTAAAGTCAGAAATTTCGTAATTATGTTTCCATATCTAGAGTAGTGTTTGTGCTTGATTTTACCCAATTTACTCGAGTTATGTTCGATGTAATAGAGTATTACGTGTTCAAATACCCGAATACCTCAATTAGAGCTAGGAATATTCGTCGAATCTTTCGGTACTCAAATACTACATTTACATAATCCATGTATTTCAAAATTCATCTAATATAATTCGAATTTTCAAAGATCATATTCAGGTGTATAAAAATTATTTCTGAAGAGGGACATTATAAGATCTGTTTCAGTATTGAATTTATTTGTAAACTTCACCGGAAAAAATTCAATTTCAACAAAGATTTATAGAACGTGGTTAATGTCACAGAATTCACTGTATGATACTATTCTACAGGGTAGGGTAAGGTGGGGTAGAGTGTAACAGAAAAGTCAACAATCAACACACTTGGTCCTTCAAATCAGAATGAGCAAATGTTAACAATTATCCTTAAAAAGCTAATCAATTTAGCACTTTTCCGAGGTCACATAATTGTTGCACTGCGACCCAAACCTGGGGTACAGTTTAACAGCCTTAGGGGTACAATGTAACAAAATAGGACACACTATAACAATTGCACAAAACCTTAAAAATACCAATAAAATACAAAAAAATCTTTAACTTAAATTATATCTTCTCAAAATATTATCTGGAAATGAATAAGAATGTGCTTGGCGTTTTGTCTTATTTGCCATTTTGGGAAATGGCAATATATGTTCTATCTCATCCATTGCAACAGTTGCCAAACCCAGTTGCAGCGGAAAGTAAAAAATATGATTCACCCTTCCATTTTTGCGCAAGTAACTGATGTCATATTCATGTTACACTGTACCTCGTTACACCGAGCTCCATACCGTATAAACACAACAAAATATCAACTGGAATTTTATAGGGAATGAATACCTGCAAACTTAATTGTCATATCAATCAATAAATATATGTAGTTTGTTTACAAAATATTATTACTTACCAGACTTACTGTATGTTGGAATAGAAACAAAAATCTTTTATTTGAATTTGTCACGTTTAAACACGAAAAAACCTATTTTGGTAGATATTATCACCGAAAGGTACGATGCCGACAAATGACAACTGAATCAAGATGACGGCAGGGTGCGTTTGTCAAAAACTTAGAATGACGCAATAAAGATGTTACAAAGAAACAGAAATACTTTCACTGTTATACTGTGCCCCGTGTTACAATCAACCCCACCTGACCCCACTTAAGTTTCTAAAAATCCACATGTAAATTTACAGTGACCCTAAAAAGGAAAACAGCAACGGAAATACAAACGTAAGCTTTGGAATTTCGAAAATTTGTACAAGCTGAACACAAAACTATGTAGGTATTAGTATTGGCTTTATTTGAACAAATTGTAAGTCTACAACTGCAAATCCATGAAAGAAGCTCTAATGACAAATGTTCTATAAAAAATCTTAAACCTTGAAACTTCTTCAATCAAGAATCACCGTATATTAGAGAATAGTTATATTCTTCATTAAAACATCTATATCGCTTCTCCGTCAATTAATTACTCAAAAACAAGTTAATTCAGTAAAAAATGTATATTTCGTTGAAGGAATTATATTTTCTTTTAACGATAATAATTCGAACCTAAGGATCCTTGACACACAGCTATATCGTACACGAGTATTGAATCTCGACAATATTCGCTTATCTTTTTAACCAAGCTGTACCATAATTCGCATTAGATCATGGAAGTGGAAGAAGAAGTTGGCGAGTTTGTTTCCTAAAGGAAGAAAGTCTACCTTACCTAAGAACACGTACTGTTTATTACCGTTTATAAGCATCCCTTCCGTCGTTTCTCATACGTTGACGAATGTTGTCCATTTCAGGTGCCAGGTGATCAGCATCGAGCAAACGAAACTCGAACCGATCGAAACCCTCGGGGATATCGAGCTGGTCAAGTACCAAACCGACGTGTGCACTGTCGAGGAGTTCGAACAGATCAGTCATCAGGAGATAGTGACCGACACGTTGGAGTATACCGCCGACTCGGACCTGAAAATGGACCTCGAGCCAGACAGGGCGGACGTCGACAAGCGCGTCGGCAGTAAGTACGAAACGGGCAGGCGGTCCGCAGTGATATACGAGTGTGACATTTGCAATAAGAGGATACGCAAGAAGTTACAGTTCTTGAAGCACAGGCAAGACCACGAGAGGAACGACGAGGGGATCGGCGAGGCGATCGGCGGTCGTTGCGAGGAGTGCGACATCATCTTCATCGACGAGGACAAGCTGAAGAAGCACATGATAAAGATACACCAGAAGGAGAGACCGTTCCAGTGCGTGTTCTGCGCCAAATGCTTCAAGACCAAGGAGTTCTTGAAGACCCACTTGAAGCAGCACAACAAACGATTCACCTGCGATATCTGCGGCATATCCAAGGTGTCCGGCTATGACTTGCGTCTGCACAAGAAGAAGCACAACGCGGAGTTCGTGACCCACTGCGAGATCTGCGGCAAAGGTTTCTATACGAACCAGACTCTGGAACGACACTTGCTAACCCACACTGGCGAGAAGCCATTCGTCTGCAGGATCTGCAAAACCCCATACGCGAGTGCCGCGTATCTTAGCACGCACATGAAGTCCCACGGGGAACGGGAGAAGCACAAATGCACTATGTGCAACTTTGAGAGCTATTGGAAGGGCGCGTTGAAGGTGCACCTCAGGATACACACTGGGGAAAACTTGATCACTTGCGAGGTCTGCGGGAAGTCGATGTCGAGCAAAGCGTATCTGCAGATTCACATGCGGATTCATTCGGGGGAAAAGCCGCACGTCTGCGAGGTCTGCGGCAAGGCGTTCAGCGTTCGAAAGTACTTGATCGTGCACCTGAGAACGCACACTGGGGAAAGACCGTACGAATGCAAAGTGTGCCAGAAAAGGTTCACCCAGCAGGGATCTCTGAACTCGCACATGAAGTCGCATAACGAAAGGAAATGAATCGAAGGCGGATGCATTGCTTGTGGGACAATGATGTTGGAAATAAACGTAACAAATTTCCCTCTATTCCCTCATCCTTTGAAGCACATTAGCAAGCTATCGTGTCGAGCATTATTGCTTGTCTATTTCATAAGTACCAAGAGCTTATAATGCATTGACTGCCAAGGGGATTTTTCTGTGTGAGGTTTTATATAGGATGCCTTTCTGAGAGGCAGCATACGAAGATGGTCAACTAGGAACAAATACATAATTCTTTACTGCTAATGGTATGAGAAAATGTTGGGCACAAAAGGTTCGTAAGGTCAGCAGTGGACGAAGCATTTCTTTCGATAGTTATTCTTCTTCAAAGTAATTAAGAGTATTAATATTTTTTCAAGTGGAACTGTATGCATTTTATGTATGTGATTGGAAATACTTTTGAAACAAATTCAGGGAACAAATACACATATTTTGTTGTTTTTTAAATCAGTTTATTTCGTTTTGCGTCTATAGCGATAATAATAACTTGATAACAATACTGAAGTATGTGCATTTGAATATTTATTGGAATTTAACTTTATAGGGTGAAACCTAGAACCTTCTTGCAAAAGCCTATTCTATGAAAGGGTAAGGCATTTGTTTAAATTTTTTTGTATAATTTATTAATAATAATTAATTGGCGGGTTAAAGTCGTTTTCTGTGGGTGATTAAAGCATCCAAATCTCGTGAAGATATTAAGCTCGATATCATCTGATTTTGAACAGTGGTGTACTTGTTATGAATGATTTAACTTAATGGAAGATTCTTCTTTATGATGGCCTCGTTGTGTAAGTTAGAGTATTCGTTCCTTAAAGGTATCATATACTATACAACTTTTCTAGATGGAAATCATTATATATATATATATATGTATATATATATATATATGTATGTGTATATATATATACATACATATATATGTATGTATATATACATACATACATATATATATATATATATATATATATATATATATTCATTCGTGCCTCAGGATTTAGTTGTAATTGTCCATAAAGGCCTCAAGAGATGTAAAATAAAATATTAAAAAAAAAATTTAAAAACAAGCTTTTGTATTGTCATCGGAACTACGTATGTGTGCAAAATTTCAAATCAATCGGCCATGTCGAAGTGGGTCAAAATTAGCTTACAAGATTTCATCCTCGCAAACTAACTAACGCACAAACTCACAAGTGAAGTTAAATAAAAGCTTGTAAAAAACTCATCTTGTTTAAGTCGGTATCATCAGGTTCTTCATCTTCTTCATCACCTTTTGTCAGGATTATTTACACTGCCAGGCTATTATGTACTTTGTTAATATTTTTATTGTTTTCTTTGATATGAATATCGTTCTCAGTATTTTGATTAGCACAGAAAGATGGCTTTCATTTTTTCCCTAGTATTTTCAATCCTGCATAGTTTCTGTGTTAGGGCCTATGCACACGGCGACTTTTTGCAGCGATGCAGTCGCGCGTTTCGCGAAAGCGCGACTGCATCGCTGCAGACGGGCAGCTGAAACAATTGCCAGCGATTGTATCGATGCAAACGCGCGTATTTAGTTAATTCCAGGTTATTAATTCAATAAAGTTTATTCCTTGTTTGTGTTTTTAAAAGCAGTAATAAAGTCAATGTAAGCAGTGTTGTCTCGACCGACTCCATTGTGCTACTGTTGACGTCTTGACGAGACACCGAACAAGTCGGGCAGACGCGCTTTTGCATCGCTGCTGCATCGCGACTGTGCTACGCACGTATGCAAAGGTAGACGGGCAGCGACTCTAGCGTCGCGACCTCTTTGCGACTATCGCGACTGTATCGCTGCAAAAAGTCGCCGTGTGCATAGGCCCTTAGATGTATGGGAACCGGTATGAATTGCTCCTGTATTTCTTTTATTCTCTTTGATTGACGTAAAGTCGATTTAATAATTCAATATGTATGTATACTAGAGTGTTAAATTTTACTTAAAAAGAACCCATCGAACTTGAGAAAATATTGAGAATTTGGATTATTTTGAACAAAGAAATGTAATTCGCGGTTTGAGAATCATTAAAGAAAATAATAAGGTTCTGATTCTTGTAGCTTCATATATGCATTTTAATAAATTTTATCTCTTTCTTTAGTTACCTGAAACTGCGCAAAAGAATTATCGAACATTTTTAAGGGTTTTTTACTGGTTTTATAAAATATCAATGTGCGGTCAACACATCGGACATTAATTACCATTTCTACTCAGGTTTTTCTTACCTTTTTGAAACTACGATTTATACAAAGGGAATAAAAAGTACGAAGTCCTGCGGGTTTTTAACACGGCGGCAAAATGTTCTTCTAATGGAAGGGGTGCACGTGCAAATACTAAATACCTTAAATAAGTACGATTTTGTTATATTATAGAATGATCGTAAAAGACCTAACTGGATTTATAAAGTAATGCCGCAGACGTATATTGCTTAAACAGCAAGCTTTTGCAATAAACCATCGGTTTTCTACGGAAAAAAGATGTAGCATAGAATATTCTGAGATATTCTCTCGTTCACGAATATAAGTAATGTTTCTTTGCTTTGCATTAAGAAACTATCAATGGAACAGAAACTTCTCGATCTCCCAACTTGCAAGGTGCCATGATATAGAAAAGACTATTAGCAAAAATAAGTTTAACAAACTTAACCCTTTAGGGCCCAGTGTGAAGTGTACGTCACATCATTTTCGAGCGTATAAAAAACTCAATACGTAGTAAATAATTTTGGGAAACTTTCCTAGAATTTTTTTTTGGGTGTCTGAGCGCTAAAGGGTTAAACAGAACAAAGTTTTTGTGGATGTTTAATAATTTGTATATTAATACATACTTATTATATATAATTATCTCTGTTCATTTCTAAGTAACTTTATAATTTCTTATCTATGGCAAGATAACAAAAGAGCACAAAGCAAAATAAGTTAAGTTATTATTAACAATACATATATTATAACTAAAAAGGATAAATATAAAATTATTGCATTGTATCACGAAGACCAATTTGTATATAACAAGCATCAAATTTATGTAAAATTTATTATGTATTCGTCGTATCATATTCTGCCATACGTTCTAATAACAATACAGGAACGATAAGTATAAAGTTAGTCTATTCCATATTTCACTAACACGAACTTGTTGTTAGTTATGCAATAATAGTGATCATATTTTTCTCAATAACAAAGCCTTTAATGGGAACGTGTAACTTTCGATGTAAATATAAACTACTAAAACTTACAAGGCACACCGCAAATAAGTGCAAAATTATCTGTTTATTTCAATAAATCTATCTTTTGTATAATAACACATATATCTCATGCCCATATTTTTATACTGTTACTTTCGAAGTAATTAGTTTAAAAGATTATTTCAAATATACATATATGTAAACTGTTCAACGAAAAGAGTTCGATAATAAGAAAAGTAGACGCGATTTTTGTTGGTGTTTACTTGTATAGCCATATTTTGACATTGTAAACTGTATGCTGTAGTTATGTAAAAAAGAAACATTTATTTCGGCAGTGCAGTTAATTTGTTACGTATTTAATAAAATATGATTAAACTTATTATATTTAACCTTGATTAAAAGCAATATAAATATAGTTCAGCGTTTCTTTAATTTGTACTACATTTGTATATGATTACAGCATTTATCACATCGATTTATTTGATTTACACGTAAACTTTTATTTTATTCAGTCTAAGGGTTAAATATTATTATATTCTGAATATATTAGAAAATCTCCGTTTGTAATGTATAAATGGCTTCCGCAATCGAGTAAAGTTTATTGTTGAACAGGAAATAAAATTCAACTTTCTTTTAACAATGAAACAGAAGAAACTGCTAAACCGTAACATTGAAAGATACATTTATCGCAACAAGGCAATAAAGAGTATAAGCGACATAATTATGAAATGTCACGAAAATTTGCCAGAAAATGTGAGCATAATACATTAACAAAAATTGAAGTGGAGAGTTTTAATTCGACACATTGCCCAACATATATCACACGACAAGTACTTAATGCCCCACATATTATTAAGGACGAAAGCGTTGAATACGAAAGGGTCTGAAGAAGAAAGAAGAGGAAAGAACACGAGGAGTAATTCAAAGCTTAACACTATCTTCATCTAAAATCAGTGTACCCCGCCACATGTAAATCCGTTTGATTTGTCTTTAATAAAAACAGATTTTCTTATAAAAGCGAAGTTGTCGTTGCATCTCAACTCGATAGACTAAGAATTACTATTGACGAGAATCTTTTTCTCATTTTCTTCGCAGATCTATGGATCCAGGAGTTTCGAGCGTCGACGTCGAATCGTCGACACAGGAATATACCGCAGAACGATCATCCTCGTCGATTCTAATAAAAGACGAGCCTTCGTTCGAAACAGATACCACTGACAATCCATCGCCGAACACGAACGACCCCGAGGAAACGGAAAGCGAAGGGATTTACGACGACTCTGACCCTAAACTAGCTGAGCATCCCTCGACGCAGACGTTTTACCAGTGCGAAATGTGCGCGAAACTTTTCAGAACAAAGAACCTCTACGAGGGCCACTTGGTCTCGCACAGCGACGCTCGCCCTTATCAGTGCGACATCTGCGGCAAGTCCTTCAAGAGGACCAACACCCTGGCCGTCCACAGGCGGATCCACACCCACGAGAGGAACTTCGTCTGCGACGTTTGCGGCCACGCGTTTGTGCAGGCCTTCCAGCTGACCACCCACCAAAGACGCCATTTCGAGAAGTACACGAGATACTGCGAGGTGTGCAAGAAAGGATTCTTCACGAACGCCGAGCTCCACGGTCACATGAACGTGAAGCACGGTGCCAAGGAGCACGTCTGCCACCCTTGCAACAAGTCCTTCCCGAATAATCACTCTCTGATGAAGCATCTCAAAATGCACGACCCGAACTTCAAGCCTGTGAAGCACCAGTGCGAGTTCTGCGGCAAGACGTTCGTCTACAAGAATTCTCTGGTGTTCCACGTCAAGTCCCACATGGGCGAGAATAAGCACGACTGCCACCTGTGCGGTAAATCGGTGTCTTCCAAGGGTTCGCTTCAGGACCACCTGCGGCTGCACAGTGGCGAGAAGCTGTTGATCTGCGACGTCTGCGGCAAGGCGTTCCGCAAGAGGAGCACCTTGGTGGTTCACAAAAGAACACACACGGGGGAGAAACCGTACAGGTGTGACACGTGCGGGAAATCGTTCACGCAGCACTCGACGCTGGTCATTCATAAGCGCTACCACACCGGCCAGAGACCGTACCACTGCGACTATTGCAACAAATCGTTCGTTTCTAGGTCCTCCTTGAACGCCCACATAAAAGTACACATAGTCAACGTGGTCGACTAGTCAGAGTTAATCGACCGTAGGTCTGAAACGAGCAAGTGACAATAACGTGTAATAGTTTCTGTCAACGCGCAACGGAGAGCACACGAAGTGCCCGTGATACGGAATGGTTCGAGTTCGAAGTAACTCGAGCCAGCAAACGTTTTTTGAGTAAAGAGACACGAATAAAAGTTTTAAACGCTACTGTCCTACCTGAATTGTAAACTTGTTTTAAACACTTCGTTGTGTAATATAGACGACGAGGTGAAGCTCTGTACCTCGGGAGAAGTTACTATTACATATATCGTTTTAAGATACAGCGACTATGAACATTTGCAAAGTCATGTGCTGTGTACTCCTTCGCGATTAGGAATTCTATTTTTTAACTTCGTACCTTGACTAACACGTTGAGACGTTTCTCTTTGTGTCATATGCTTGGCAGTATTAAGCTTCTATTAATTACTGATTGATAAAGTTTCAAACGGGAGAACGAACGAATCTGTGTACAATGTACAAGTGATGGAGAATTTGTAAAGTATGTATGAGCATAAGATCCCCCCCCCCCCCAAAGTTATTTAATTACCGTGGCATGTAAAGTCTTGTTAAATAAAATGGTTGTTTTACATCGTCCAGAAATGAACCGTGTTCCAATTGACGAGACACTTTACGACACATAAAAGACACTATCATTATCTTAATACAGTAGACGAACATACAAAATAAATGCTAATTATTTTGCAAGTAATGCGAAGAGCGTTATGTTGAACTTGTAGAGCGTGCTTGATTACCGACTTCGCTTCCAGGTATGCGATATTGTGCCTATTCGCTGGACAACGTGTCCGGGCACAGAAAGACTGCGATCACACATCGAGGAATATCCGATACTGATGTGGCCATTCGAATTTTTCTATTTCAGGTACGACCGGCTACACTATTCCGAAGAGTATTATCCGATGGCAATGTTGACGAAGCTCGACCTGGTTAAGAAGGACGTCGATCCAGCGCCCGCGAAATGCCCGGAGCTGGGTAGCGCAGCCAACGCGACGATCCTCCCCGTCGACCAAGAACAGAACTTCATAAAACAGGAGATGCACGACGAGGACGACGAAGAGGATCTACCGTTGGCGTACCACTGTAAACTCTGCGGCGTGTTCTTCGCCTCACAGGCTTTGCTGGACAATCACGAGATCGAGCACAAGGGCAAGCGGAAGAACACCTGCGCCCAATGCGGCAGGGTCTTCAGAACGTACGTGAATCTGCGGAAGCACATGAAGAAGCACAAAGGTGGCCGTAAACTGGGCAACAGCTCGGTTGTGAATCGTTCACCTAGCCTGAAGGTGAAAAAGGAGAAGCCGGATGTGGAGCTCCACTGCAAGACGTGCAACAAGGTGTTCCGTCACAAGAGCAACTACCAGAGGCACCTGATGCGCCACACCGTTGGCGACCTTACCTGCAAGCACTGCCCCAAGAAGTTCCGCTTATTCCGCGACCTGACCAGACACGAGAAGACCCACTTCTACCCCAGCTACGTGTGCAAAGAGTGCGACTATGAGACAACCGTGCTGGCGGCGCTCAGCATCCACATGCTGCGGCACAAGGACAAAGCAGACCTGCCGTTCAAGTGCAACGACTGCGACAAACGTTTTCGTAAGGCGATCGATTTGCAGGAGCACTACAACATCCATTCCGGGGACAAGCCGTTCGTCTGCCAACAATGCGGCAGCGCTTTCTACTTAAGACGGCAGCTCTCCGCCCATTGCAGGCGCATGCATCCCGAGCTGAAGGCGAACAAGGTGACCAGCACCGCCTGCGATATCTGCGGCCGCGTCCTCGCCACGAAGAGGTCCCTCTTCCGTCACAAGGAAAGCCACAATCCCACGAAACTGTACCTGTGCGACTACTGCGGCAAGAGCCTCAGCAGCGCGGAGCATCTGAAGAAGCACAGGCGCATCCACACTGGCGAGAAACCGTACGTCTGCGACATCTGCGGCAAGGGCTTCACCGACTCGGAGAACCTGAGGATGCACAGGAGGGTCCACACAGGCGAGAAGCCGTACAAGTGCGACCAGTGCCCCAAGGCGTTCTCGCAGAGGTCCACGTTGACCATCCACAGGCGGGGGCACACAGGGGAAAGGCCTTACGTCTGTCAGATCTGCAACCGCGGCTTCTCCTGCCAGGGCAACCTGACGGCGCACCAGAAGTCCACCTGCGTTTAATTCGTGCGCGTGCCTTCCGCGGAGGGTGGAACTCTGATCAGACTAACGGTGGACACACGCTCGTGCATCGTTAACGGCGGACTTTACGCAATTGCCGACTACTGCGGGAACTTATCGAGTTTATCGTTCGACAGCTAGCTAAGGTCACTCACGGTCAATGACGGGATAAGCGTTGCGCGTGCGCGTACCGTTTCTTCGTGCATGTTCGATGAACAAGATGGAGACTTTCGAAGCATCATTCGAATGAATAAAATAGATTTTTTTTATGTTTCATGATATTCATTGGGGGTGTCAACATCACACGCGCATGGTGCGTCCGCGGCTAATTTTATCGCTCGTTAATTACTACGTGTTCGATGCTTTCCAGAGTTTTTCACGCTGTTTTCTTTCCTTTTTGTTTCCTCTCATTCTTCTTCTGTTTGATACGTTGTGCGTCACGCGAATGGAAGGTTCTTCGTTAAGCAAGAGAATGTAACGCGGCTCGTTTAGAGAATAGTTGGATTGTGCTGTCGCGCTCGAGTTTGCAATCGTTGTCACTTTATTCTCCATTTGGCATGTATGGACTCATTGTGACAGGGGAAATCATGTTGTTATTGATCGATTATATACGTTCGTTCGAAATTTATTCATTGGAAACACAAAAGCGAATACGACAAATTTATGTTAACTGTCGCTATTGATAACCATTATTATACGTTTAATAAAATAACAATGAGCTAAACGAAAGTGATGAAGCTAAGCGTGGCTACTCCTTGCTCCGTCGATTAATTTACACATGCCTCTATTTCATCCGAAAGATCGTGCCATCCTTCTATCTCAGCATCCTCCCTAGATAACAGAAATGGCCCAAGAGAAATCCTGCCGTTAATCCCGAAAAAGAAACATCCAACGGCCGGGCAGACGTTCCGGCGTGCCGCGTGAGTGGGTATAACATGTTGAACACTGACGTTGTTGATTGCAGAGTTCTGGGGATCGTAGGTGCGGACACAGATTCGAAACTCTTCGTCGTCGGAGGTATGAAACTCGTTCGAATACAACTGCCACTCTCGACGCCAGAAGAGCAGATAGACGTGAAGGAGGAACAGTTTCATGTCGTAGAAGAACACGATTACGCGAGAAGTTCGAAGAAGAAGGTGGCTCAGTCCCTGGAGTGCTCGAAGAGTTCTCGAGCGAGGAAGAAGAGTTCGAAGATGAAGAAGCAGCCGGAGAAGTTCGCGTGCTCTGTGTGCAACGTGGATTTCGAGAGGCAAGGGGACTACAAACGGCACATGGTGAAGCACAGCGATCAACGGCCCTACAAGTGCGAGGTTTGCGAAAAGGCGTTCAAGCGTCCTGCGGAGATGTCCTGCCACATGGACCTCCACCGTGGAGTCGAGTACTTGTGCGAACTGTGTAACTTCACCACGATCAACAAGGTTTCCCTGAGCACTCATAAGAGGCGGATGCACAAGCGTGACTTTCGCTACCACTGCGACAAGTGCAATAGAAGCTTCATGTCTAACTACGATCTGCAGGATCACAAGGCCAGTCACCTGGGGACGAAGTCGTTCATCTGCGAGCACTGTGGCAACGCTTACTCGCAGAGGACGTATCTGGTCGCTCATAAGCGTTTCGTGCATAGGATACAACAGGGTGCGCCGAAGAAGTTCCATTGCAACCTATGCAGCAAGAGCTTCGCCACGGATCACAATCTTCGCAAGCACATTTCCCTGCATTCGCAGACGTTCCTTTGTGCCCATTGCGGTAAGGAATTCGCCACCAAGCACGACCTGAAGCTGCACACTCGAAAGCACACAGGGGAGAGGCCCTATCAGTGCAAGGTCTGCTTGAAAGCGTTCGCTAGATCGGTCACGCTCAGGGTGCACAGTCTCACCCACACGGGGGAGAGGCCATACGTGTGTGATATCTGCGATCAGAGTTTCACCCAACGAAGCAGCATGATGGCTCATCGCCGTAAACATCCAGGGGATCATCCACGACCCCCTCCTCTGCTCCTCAGTAAGCTCGACAGTAACGACCACAGTAGCTGAGACATCGTTTGAGCGTTAGGGACGTTCTGAGTGCGTTATGAGACTATTGTGACGTTGAACGAACTGGTCACGGACCAGAAGTGCGAACAAGGATCGCTGTAAGTGCAGCAAGAGTAGCCAGAGGAACGTTGAGAATTTATGAGAGTTCTGCTTTTCTGTGAAGTTTCACTTTGACATTTGAAAGGTCGATGATGTGATCAACGAAGAATATTACATTATACTTTGGACAATTACGCTCCCGCGTCCGTTCTTTCGTTCGTTACGTCGTGCGTAGGTCGTATTTGTAAAGTCTACCCGCTGTCGTTTACATACTTTTATATTACGAATGATTGCATCTGGTCCGTTTCATGTCGAGTTGATTTCATTTGTCAAACTGTTATTTTTGTATTGGAATAAAGGCTGCCTCCGCGTGTTTTAACTTGGTGTCTTAGACGGAAGAGTTGCGTCATTTACCGGTATCTGTCTGTTGAACCGTTTACAATGTTACTTTGTAAGTACTTCTTAGTCCTTCCGTAGAGTTAAGTGGGACATGTCTGGGAGATGCGGAACGAAATTATGTTCAATGTATTTATAATCTGCAGCGTCGTGAGATTCGTTGTGAAGTAAAGATTCGTTAAGTTTATCAACTATACGCGTATAGTTACCCTTACATGTTTTACGCGAGACTGGAAGATGATCGTGACTCGATGTACTTGAATAAACAGTTGCTGTAAAACGCAGCGGATATCGCAAGATACGAAACAAGGAGGCAGAAGAAATAAGAAGCGAGCAGGTCCTTAATTACTATTCGAATTTCACGACAATTCGTAAGCCGTGTAAATCGGTTTTCCTAGAAGCCATGGCAGTCCACCCACGTGCGTAGGATTAATTGCAAATTTATATCAACTTCGAGATCAAACCACTTCGATGCAATGTTCAACGAACCCGTCATCGCTTGTACTGGATACTTTGTTCCTTCCATTAAATCCATTACAGCTATTGTTCAATTCTCGCTATACAATTCGTGCTGTCTTTTCACCCGCTCCTTTCCCTTCGCGTCGCGCTGTGATTAATCTTCAACCATCCGCAGGACTAAGCAGAGAAGCGTTTCTGCCATTATTTCGATTTTCAATTTTTGCTTGCTTACTTGCACTTATCGATATATTCTTGCGACTGACTAAGCGAATGGGTGTTTCAGGATGTCGACGATCGCGGAAATGTCTGCTACGCGAACCCCAGCGCGACCCCTCTTTGTAGCCTGCCATGGGGTTCCATTTCTGGATCACGAGGGAAAAAGCCAACCAGCGATCCAAGTCAAGTCTCCGCCGATTTCTGACGACGAGGAGAACAACCATACCGCGCCCAACGACCTTGAAAATAACTACGACGATTTTGGCGACGAGAGCTCGCCGGACGAGGATGACGATACATCGAGCGACAATAACGATGACATGTACATGAACGGTGGTAATTATCGTTTGTTATCGAGCAAGGTTAATGACACTCCCTCCTCGAACATTGTCGATGACGATACGCCGTCGAGGGTGGGCGACAATGGTTTCCAGGAAGGGATAGATACATCTGTGAACGTGGTGAAAACTGTGCTGGTGCCAGTTCGAGATCCAGTAACCAGGGAACTTAAGAATGTGTTGGTGCCAGTTGAAGTTAAGGATGCCACAGGGATGAATATAATTAAAAGCGTCCTAGTACCGATCGAGGACGAGGATGGGCTGATGTCGTACCAGATTAAGAAGTTCGTCGTGCCCATCAAGAGCCAGCCGATCGTGTCGCAGAAGAAGATTAAACCATTGCCCAGCAAGAACGCCGCTAAATCAGGAATCAGGAAGAAGGGGGAAGAGAAGAAATTGAAGAAGAAAGTAGAGAAGGAGAAGGAGGTCGGAAAAGATGTGACAGAAGATAAGAAAGAAGAAAGCAAAGGGGATGGTGAGTCAAAGGAAGCAGCTGAAGCAGATACGCCGAAGGAGGAAGTGGATCGAATATTGGATAATGTGAAGAACAGTTGCCCATATTGCCAGAAGGACTTCGAAGACGAAAAGCAAGTGGACAGACACGTAAAAAGGATTCACAAGAAACCGTTCCGCTGTAGAGTATGTTACAATTCATTCGTCGCGAAGGAGTCCCTGAAAAACCACATGAAGGGCCACGATAAGGACGCGTTGCTGGAGTGCCCCTTCTGCCACCAGAAGTACAAATGCATGGCTGGGCTGAGATACCATCAGATCCGCGCGCACAGCACCATAGAGCCAAAATACGTATGTGACCAGTGTGGTAAGCGGTTTAAATTGAAGCATGACCTGAGCTCTCACATCGAGAGGTCCCATCTGACCGACACCTACATCTGCAGGTTCTGCGGCAAGTCCGTGAGGAACATAAAGCAGCACGAATGGTATCACGAGAAGTCGGCCAAGAAATATGAATACTCCTTCAGCTGCCACCTTTGCCCCACAAAGTTCAGGCGGCGAACTGGCCTCGACAACCATCTGCTGATGCACAAGAACAGCATCAAGTGCGGCCAGTGCAGCAAAGGCTTCATGTGCGACTCCGAGCTGGAGGACCACAAGATCAGTCACACAGGCGAGATGACGTACATCTGCAAGTACTGCCGGAACGCTTATTCGGAGAAGTCCTGCCTGGTGGCGCACAAACTGCTCGCGCACGGTATACAGCAACGCGTGCCTAAGGAGTTCCAGTGCAACGTCTGCAGCAAGAGCTTCGCCACCGAGATAAGCCTGCGCAAGCACGTCACCTTGCACTCAAAGATGTTCTCCTGCTCTCACTGCGACAAGGAGTTCGCCAGCAGCCACAATCTGAAGCTGCACATTCGGAAGCACACGGGCGAACGACCCTACGAGTGCAAGTTCTGCAAGAAGTCCTTCGCCAGATCCAACGCGCTTAGGGTACACAGACTGATACACACGGGGGAGAGGCCGTACGTGTGTGATCTTTGCGGGCAGAGTTTTACTCAAAGAAGCAGCATGATGGCTCATCGACGGAAACATCCAGGGAGTCACCCACCGCCACCTCCACTGCGGCTCAGCAAACTCGGATGTAATGAGAATGAATTTTAACGTTCTAAGCGCGGTGAGAGCACTGTGCCGTGATTGGTCCATGGTGAAATTGAATGGACACTGGAGGATAGGATCAGGGAATACACAGTGAGACAGAGTTACAGAAAGACGGTGGACATTTATTAGAACTCTGCTTCGATGTTAGTTGCCCCCATTTTACTGTGTCACTTGAGATATCGATGATCCTCTGGCATTGAAGAATCTTATGCTTCGTAGTGGTGCGTTATGGATCTGAGCTTGTTCTTTCATTAATTCAAATGTTAGTGGTATGGGTAATGTTTAATAATTTTCGTGTAAATAATCTCACATCACGAAGAACGGTTGTTGCTGGTTCCTTTCATCGCGAGTTAATTTCGCTAGTAAAAGTCATGTTTGTGTAACTGCTCAGGCTATTTGCGCTTTTATATCCTGACACTTTAAAGCGAAAGAGATTTTCATTGGGCATTTTCAAACATCTGTTTTTTTACACTGCTTATGAAATCTTGCTTTGAGTGGGACATATCACGCACACATACTGCAGCTTCACAAGATTTATTCATCTCGATGAAATGGCATAAATAAAACCCTATTTCAGTATCATTTGTTCACCATCGTACACGTACACGCAAAGTTACATGTTTTTCATAAGATTCGAATACGAACAAAGTCAATATATTTAAGTAAACGTCCACTATAAGGTGCTAATAAATACCGGGAAATGCAAAGTAAGAGAGCTAATTAAATACGAAGCAAATGGATTACAAATTATTATTATAATTTTTGCAAATTCCACGTCGATTATAGAGCATATAAGCGAGTTCCTTTTACACACTCCATTAAACGATTCCTAATATCCGTTGCCCTAGAACCTGCAACATTGACATATGTACCATTAATTGTAAAGTTATATCAACGTCGAAATCAAATCATTTTAATGCTGTGATCAACAAATCTCTACTCTGCAATTTGTAACATCCACCCAACGAATCCTCTCCCTACTTATGGCGTATAATCGACTGTCAAAATTTGCAGAAGTACACGAGAATGAACAACGAGCCGAATGGCAGAAGAAGATGTTATGCATAACAAAGAAGATTTTAAATAAATATTACTGTGCAACTACAAACATACATATACGCGAAATTCTCAGTAAACGTTAAGAGTAGTTCTCTCTTTCACTGCAGCCTTTGTAGGGTCCTTTAAAATGTTTGAGATCTGTTGCAGTGGTTGTAGATCGTCTGCGGAACCATCGTGGAATATTCTGTTGAATTTCAGAAGGATGTATTTGTGACTACTGGAATGCTTTTGAAAGCATTTCGAGAAATTTTTTTTGTTTTCGTATATTTCAATGTTTTTTTTTTTAAAGTTTTTTTATCGTAAATTACGGAAGATGCTCGTTATGAACAGTTTGATTGTATCATTCAGTAGTGTTCGAATCTGTGGTATATACACGCTGACAAGAAAGATTTCAGTAGAATGTACTGTAGCGTGTGAATAAAGGATGAGAACACAAGACTTGGTATGCAATTGTGTAAAGAATATGTTTTAGCACGTTTTATTTTGGATGTGACATATATTGTACGTAATATACGTACATATATCTGATATACAAAAGAATAATGAAAGTAGCATTACATAGAAAAATGAATATTGCGTTCTGTTTTCATTTTATAAAACATATTCGAAGCATCGACGTTTTACTCATTTAGCAGCTTGCTAGATTCGAACGTGCTTTCGTAATAAAATGCACTGAAAATTATTCATCGGACTTTACTTTAAAACATTCTCATATTTCCTATAATGTAGTCATTTTTTAGTAAACATTTTATAACTCGCCTTGTTATCATTTTTTATGTACCTTTTTAATAATTAAATGTAATCCATGTGTATAGTTAGTAAGGACTGAATTATAGTGCAAACGAGAGTGATGAATATGGAAACGTAGTTAAATGATACAAATAAAACGCTTCGAATATTGTGTAAGGCGGAAATGTTCTTTTAATACTTTGAAATGTTCGAAAGACTTGTTTAAACAATTTTAAATAGGTGTTAAAATGTCTGTACTGTTAATCCTTGTCGTGTTTCAACACAGGCCAAGAAAGTGTGATATAATAATTCACGTGGATGTACTTGCATTTAAACCTCACAGTTTTTTTACAATAAAGTGTGTACTGAACAACGCAAAAGTAAGTTACATTTTCAATATATTTGAAGAGTTACGTACACGGTGATCTCGACGCCAGACATCTTCCATACTTGATCATACATTTGTATGACGAACACAATTGAGTAGCATCTGCAAGATAATTGGCAAAAAAGTGGGAAGTTTTTCCTGTCTCAATTGAAAAAAATTTGTATTCTAACTTAATGCTTCAAATAAAATTTAAAAAACAACGCACGAGCGTTTACAGAATACACACTGACGAGAATTATCCTTGTTTCAGAAGAGAGCCTGCCGCGGCACAGCAAAAACCTACAAGCGACAACGCATCTTTCCGATTAGTGGTGGTGGGCACGTGGAAGCAACGGGACGCCAGGCCGTTAATAACAAGAATAAGGCAAATTCCACAAACGATCATCGAAGATTTAGATCCTCTAGAAGAATTTGTGACATTTATACACAGTAGTGGAAATTCACAAGAAAGCGTCCCCGAAACGGCCAAGGATGTACCAGGATCGTCCACGTCCCGGAACGACGAAACCGAGGTCGATCACGTTCTGGAGAAGATTCGGAACACCTGCCCCTTCTGCGACAAGCGTTTCGACAGCGTGAAAAAAGTGGAGAACCACGTGGCCTGCGTCCACCGACGGCCGTATCAGTGCGACAAGTGTAAGAAGTCCTGGCGCACGGCCGAGGCTTTAGAAGAGCACAAGGTGATCCATCGACCCGACTACTTCTTCGAGTGCGAGGTATGCCACGTGAAGTACAAGAGCGAATGCAGCCTGAAGAGGCACAGGCTGCGCATGCACAGCGGCCAGGAGTCCAAGTACGTCTGCGAGCACTGCGGCCGCTGCTACAAGCTGAAGATGGACCTGTCCGAGCACGTGAAGAAGATCCACATGACCGAGCCGCAGATCTGCCGGTTCTGCGGTAAGGCGGTGAAGGACGTAAAGGCCCACGAGTGGAAGCATCAGAACCATAAGCGATACCGCGAGGCCAAGTACAACCTTAGCTGCCACTTGTGCCAGAAAAAGTTCTGCCATAGAAGCAGGCTGGACTGCCACTTGAGGCGCCACGAGGAGGGCTTCAGGTGCGAGATGTGCGACAAGGATTTTCTTAGTACAAAAGAGCTGGTTAGGCACAAACAGTACAAGCATGGTCAGACCAAGATCTACACCTGCATCGTCTGCAAAAAGCCCTTCGTCTGCAGCAGTAACTTCTATCAGCACGTGCTGACCCACGCTGGCATACGGCCGTACAAGTGCGACGTCTGCGAGGAGGACTTCACGCAACGCTCCAGCCTCCTCAGGCACAGGAGACAGCATCCCGGGCCATTGTCGCCATTGCCATCGACCAACCCTCGGATCACTGAACTCGCTAAAAGCTATCTGCAGAAGTTGCAGAACGACCAGATCGACAGGAGCTGCGTACTGAACGCTAAATTTTGATCGGACTGGGACCTCGGTGACCGTTTGTGAAACGTGGTGATTAGTTGGTGTAAGATGGTTACGACAGAGTCGTGAGACGATTAATGCGGTTGGTAGGGGAGAAAGTGTTTTGTGAGGCAATCGAAGAAACTGCACAGTGGTTGGATTCATAGAGATTCGATGTTTAATCTTGATTTGGTTTTTCAGAATTCTGCAGACACCTTGAAGATGGGACTTAGAAAATCTTCTTTGGGGGATTTTGGACGATGTTTGGGGAAAATTGAGCGTTGAGATGTTAAATTGTTGACCACTATCGGAACGTTAATTGTGGTGATTGTGGGTCGCGAAATATTTCTAATACTGTTTAAAATGAAGTACAAGGAAATGGCAATTTACGTGACTGAAGTTTTAATAATAACGTTGATGACTGCACACTAGAGCATTACTTTAAACAAATTGTACTGACACAACTGAATTCTGGGGTAGTATCTGGTCATATTGGTAGATGAGCATTTCTCTGTATACTGCTTTATCATTTTTCAATGTATAAACATATGCTTACACAATATCATTATATTAAATACAACTTAAAATTCGTTTTAAATAAATTTGCACAATATTAATAGTATCGTGGTGTATGTAGTACATACATATATGACTACAGTGATGAACGCAATTTTTACCTGTAAGATCAATTAAATAGAGTTAAGAGAATACTGTTTCCTCTTGTATATTTATATTATACGCTTGCCACATCCAAAAATAAGAGACACTTTATGTTATAATTTACAAGAGGTAACAATAATTTAATTTATCGTATGTTTATTTCGGCAGTTGATATTTTATTGCCATCGTTGTTGTGATAGTTCCATAACACTTTGTAAACCATATGTTACTCATATAATTAAAAATAATCTGAAGTGCATGTTGTTTGAATACAGTGAGCGCATAAAGCAATACAATGAAGTTTTCGTTACTTTAAATATTAGTTAAGCCATGAATAATATTAAACAAAGTACATACTTGCGTTCAGCATGTCAGTTTGGTTACCGATACATGTTTCGTTTAATTGTCAAAAATTATAACAATATATTCTCTATATTTATACGATTTTTTATGCGTTTTGATTTGACAAAAGCAATCCTACCTGAAGTAACATAAAAACAAATTTCCAAATACATATATCAAGCATATCCCTGATAGATAAAAGTGACATGTGATTTTTAACTGGTAGAGGTGTTCAATTACCTTTTCTTTTTAAGCTGACACTGATAGAAGAAAATCTGCCGAACTTATCAAGGAAATGAGAAATAGTGTACACTAACGCATTTTTAAGACATGTGTACAGAGCAATGAGTATTGTATAAAATCATTTTCAATCGTATTATAAATACACCAATTATACAGTATATCTCTGAATAAGACGGTAACCATTAATCGTTCCTTTTTTCTTTTTTTTTTCTTTTTAAATCAGAATAATTACACGTGTATTGTCTATAGAATAATTATGCGTAAGTTAATACTGGGGTTAAATAAAACCGAGTTTCTTGAAAGGTTCGCCAGTTTTGAACCGTACGCACGCCAGTGCATGCTTCATGCCCGGTTAGCAAAGCGAAACACTATATTACAACACGTGATTCCTGCAGTGCAACCGACTGACTAGCTTTGTGATTTTTTAGGTACAATGCGCTAGACCCACTCGCTCCAACTTTTCTCCTAGTAAAGGTAGAAGATAATTACTTTCGGATACCAACGTCGTTGAGCATGTTCATGATGAAGGAGCCGCCGCCCGGCGAAGAGGGCAACGCCCAGAAATCGAAGGACGCCGCCACGTCGAAGACCAGCGAGGGTCAATCGGACGAGAAGACGCCGGACGAGAAGACGCCGGACGTCTACGACCTCGACGACTTGGACGACACGCCGTTGGACTTTCGAAAAAAGCAGATCGAGGGGAAGAGCAAGTTCAGCAAGCAGACGCTGAAGAAGAAGGTGCACACCTGCGAGATCTGCTACGCCTCGTTCGATCGGAAGAGCAAGCACACGAGGCACATGTCGAAGCACAGTAATTCCCGGCCCTATAAGTGCGCGGTGTGCACGAAGGGCTTCAAGACCAGCGCCCACTTGGCCAGGCACATGGAAATACACGACGAGCCCGTCAACCTGCACGCGTGCAGCCTCTGCGACTACAAGGCGCGAACGAAGCCCTACCTGAAGATCCACTACATACGGAAGCACACCGAGGACTACAGCTACAAGTGCGAGCAGTGCGGCAAGATGTTCAAGGTGCAGTCCGATTACACCACCCACGTCAAGGACCACGACACGGAGTCCTGCGTCTGCGACATCTGCGGCTCCTCCTATCCCAGCAAGAGCTCCCTCTACTTCCACAAATACTACAAGCACAAGACGAAGGTGAAGAAGTACCAGTGCACCACTTGCAAGAAGAAGTTCAAGTCGCAGAAGAACCTAGACAGCCACATGGAGCTGCACAAGCTCAAGTACGTGTGCGAGCAGTGCGGCATGGAGTCGAAGACCAAGTACGGCTTGACCAAGCACCTCAGGACGCATTCCGGGGAGAAGTCCTACTTGTGCGCGATTTGTGGGAAAACCTTTGGCTGCCTCAGCTCGCAGAAGATCCACCTGCTGACGCACGTCGGCGAACGACCCTACGTGTGCGACATTTGCGGGCAGAGCTTCACGCAGAGGTCGCCCATGATGCTGCATAGAAGGAAGCACCCTGGCATGCACCCACCGCCACCGCCGATTAAGATAACGAATCTGCTTCACGGTGTGCAGGACAAAATCATCGTGAACAAGAGCCCCAAGTAAAGAAATCGATAGGTAGTTTGGTGGATCATGGGGGGTCCTTATGTACAGTTTTTTAATATAGCACCCGTGAAACGAGGTGTCTTTGGGACCTGCGAAGAGACGGTATCTAGAATTTCGAAGAACGTTCGTGGGAATTAAGTGTAATGTTGAGTTCTGATTTAGAACGAATTAGAGGGGGATTTTTGTTGTTCTATGTTGGAGGTGTTTGATCGCTATCGTGGCCCCGATCATGCATATTCGGCAAATTGTGTGATACGCGAGTTGTCTTTGAAAAAACAATTGGATTAAGTATGATGAATACTTTCGTATTTGGGAGTTATTTTCCATTTGATATAACAGTTGAATTAATTGAGGAAATTGTTTATCTTCGTGATGATTGGAGTAATTAACTTGTAAGAATGAATTTATACTACATTTACGTGGATTTGAGTTTAAAAAAAAGTATTGATCATATGTTAATGAAAGACAGATTTTTTTTTATAACAAACAGTTTAGACTTGTTCAGTGATGCTCAGCACTCTAAAAGAATCATATTTAGTTTAAAACCTGTTTCTGTTCCTGCCTCTTTCCTGTTTAAGTTACGGAAGTCCGTTTCCAAATACCAAAAAACGATCAAAATATTTCTAACTGATTTCATTGAGAGATGTAAAGTTATGAGCAAAATATTCGAAGGTCAATAATTATTCTGTAAAATGATCGATGTGTCATTCAAAAATCAAACGAAACGAACTCTTCTAGAAAACATTTGCATGGATCTAATCATTTAAATATTTGCATGGTAAAACTTTCTCCTTTCTGGACAACAAAAATTCTGTACAGTATATTAAACTTTATTGTTATAAAATACAATGAATGTGTTATAAACACCTCTCCGTCTTTCGGGTATAATTAATTCATTTTAATGTAGGGTGACACAGTTTCTCACTAATAATGATAAAAATATCAATATTAATTAATTTTCAAGTCTTCCACGTGTTTTTCATCAACCTGAAGTTATGTTCGTTGCCTTTGATCCGTTCAAATGGCCAACGTGGTGTAGAGCATATCGTTAATCTGTTATACAGAGTAACATTTTCGTGTTTGCTGTAAAAATCTTTGCTGGTACGAAGCGTCAGATCGACGAAAATTATCGCAATGCGTTCTCGACGAGAACCGATAGAGATAGAAATTTTAAAATTAACAGCAAATTGGTGATAGTTCAATATTATGTTAAAATTTGAAGGCGAGAGATCGGAACTTCGTGAGTCCAATTTACGAAGATACAGCTTTTATATATATATATAAATATAAGGGAACTATAGAAGTGTAATATAAATATTCGTATTCTTATGGTAAAAGTTTACATTGCCTGTAAATTTGAAGAAAAAAATATATGTATACATATACAATATTATATAAAATATTTTAGTTCTTACGGACTGTATTATTAAGATTGTATAAAAGAAATAACTTTCCAATCAAGAATAGCCTCTCTGATTAATATTTAACGTAGAATTAATCCACTTGTGTTTCTAGGTTGGCAACTAAATATCAGTCATCATGCGGCAGGGTGCAATTACTAAAAAATAATTTTATATGTTCTATATTACCATGTAAACAAAATATATAAAATTGGTTACTAATACGTTAATTAAAAATAAACTGGTGCAGCCGTATTTTCTGTATACTTCATACTTATGAAAGGTTTGATCTCTTCGGTTGTAAAACTCAACTTCCAGTATTATACACGAATACGCTTAGTCCACTGTGCATCATCGCCAATTCCAGCGAACAGAGATGCCAGTCTCCAATGGAAAACGATACTTATTCACTATTGTCCATCGTGTGCAACCATACAATTGCACCATTTGCGCAAAGCAAATAAACACGCAGTAACATTGCATCGCTCATAAGATTGACGAGTCTTTTCTTTTATTTTTAGGCCAGCGATAAGTGTCCGCCCCACGCGAAACTCTAGCGCGACAAGAGACACGAGCAAACATCATCTGCTTGCCAGTCATATTGCTCGCACTATTAAGCAAGAAAGAGAAGACGACTCAACGTGCAACATCAAAATTAAAGTGGAAATAACTGACCAGTCACCCGAAGACACACCAAACGGGTTGTTCGAGGAGCAATTTCAAAATTTTCCTGCAGGATCGCGCGAACGTTTTCCACATGAATCTCATCAAGATGTCCCACATGCATCACCTGAAGAAGCTCCTCAAAGATTGCCTGCACCATTGGACACAGAATTGCCCAAAAACCTGCCCATGCAGTTACCCATGCACTTCTTGGAGCAGGTAGGGGACTCAACGTCCCCACTTCTGAAGATCGCACGAAAGGAGAAGATACAGTACCTAAGAAAGTTCGTGTGCGAGGTCTGCCATAAAGCATTTGGCAACAATTACAACCTGCGGAAGCACTTGAAGACTCACGGCATGGAGCCCACGTACCAGTGCTCCGTGTGCCACGAGGAGCTGAAGAATAAGAAGTCCCTGGAAGTGCACATGGACATCCACAAGGGGGGCAACAATATATTCCAGTGTTCCGAATGCGGCTTCCTGGCGAGGCGAATGTATTACGTGAAGAGACACCAAATTAGGACGCACACGAAGCTCTTTGCGTTTCACTGTCATCTTTGTCCGAAGATGTTCAATCTGAACGCGGACTTCAGGCGTCATATGAGGCGGCACGTGGTCGCGCCGCGCTATTGCGAGTATTGCGGGAAAACGTTCAAGAACGAATGCTACTTCCGGGTACATAGATTGCAGCGCAAAGCGATCAGGTTTCGTTGCAAGGGATCATTCTGCGATGGCATTAAAGCTGTTAAGAAACAAGAGGTGAAGGAGGAGGAACTGGAAGTGAAGAAAACAGGCAAACAATACAAGTGCCCCCAGTGCAAGTGGAGCTTCCAGAACTGGAAATCTCTTCGTAAGCACTTGAAACGCCACACACTTAGATACAATTGTGATAAATGCACCGCGGTGTATAAGTACGAAGCCTCTTTCCTCAAACATAAGGCGACACACAAAAATTGAGGCAAAAAGTTCCATTTCCAGTGTAGTCTCTGCCTTTCATCTTCGATGCCATATGTAACTCAACGATCATCACCGTTACCGTGATTGATATTAAAATGTGTCAGCAGGCACTTTGCCCCGTACTATATGAAGGATGTCTCGCAGGACATAGCATAGCATGTACTACCTCGGAAACTACTGTGAAGAGCAACTTTATTTTGTTCAGTATTCTGTTGAGAAAATGCACGTCAAGTGTTATCAACCCCTTTCCTTGCAGTTCATCTGACAACGCTACCAAATATATAGTAAGACCCAGAAATGTAAACAAAAATGTTGCTCGTATTTCTAACATCACAGATATAAATAGTTTCAGGAAAAATTAATTTACGTTTCCTGCGAGGCATCTGCTATATGACTCGGAATTAAACGACGTACTGAACGAAGAATTAATCGTTCCCTTCTATTGTATTATCGTTTATTTATTTCGTGACAGTCCTATTTATTTAGAATCTCTTTTCAATTTAATTGTAAATTTAATGTTGAAGCATGTATACAGATATTATTAACGCGACAGGCTTCGAAAGAAAACGAGCAATATTTATTTTTTAAACATATTTTTATTGATTTAGGTATAATTGTCACGTTTGTAATTACAAGTTTGTTGTAATAGCAAAATAAATATACTACAAGCAGCAAAATGGCCATTTCTGATATTGCAACAAGAGTGAGGTATATATTACGGTGAATTTTACAGTCTTCTGGACTGCTAGTGTTTTGGAAAATTTCACAAGCTTTCGCTGAAAATCGATATTAGATCTATACGTGCAGTGTAAGTATTATAATTTAATGTAGAAATATATTATATCAGAATCAGAATATATATTGCTTCTGAGATTTCCAGGTCGACGATTTCGAAGACATCCCTTTCGTATTGCGTTTTTACAAATGCTTTGCTAATACAGTCACGTATGTATCGAAAATAACATTTGATTATTTAGTGGACTATGCTTCTTATACTTTCATTGATACTTTATTTCTCACTAACCAGGAGTAAAGATACATTTTCTATACCAACAGTGCAGAGAAAATTTGTTGCAATATTACTTAAGATGTAGAATAATATGTGAATACATAATGCTATTTGCTACAGCCTTTCATCTTTGATTACTGTACCTAAACATTTATTAACATTATATATGTACTGTATCTCATTCACTTGGACACACAAAGAATAAACAATTCTTCATTCAGAACTCGTGTTTGCGGAATTCTTATTTACTTTGAATTGAATGCGATATAAAGAAGATAGAAAGCCTGTGCTGTAGTTTTAAGATATCATTCCGACTGTTTAGGTCGCTAAAGAAGAAGACGAAGAAGATGGTGAAGAAAAAGGTTCTCGGCGGGAGAACGTCACCGAAGACGCGGACTTCGTTATCGAAAAAGTCACAGAGTACATCAGTGAAGAAGGAGATGTCGGATTCGGAGAACACGCGTGAAGAAATGAGTGAAAATCGTGATGAAACAGTGAAGATGGAGAAAGTATTCTGTGATATCTGTAAAGTTACCATTCTAGAGAAGAATTATACGAAGCATATGCTGAAGCACAGCAATGTCAATGGCTTCCAGTGCGACGTGTGCTCGAGGAAGTACAAGCACAAGAGAACAATGATGAAACATAAGTTGTGTGTGCACGGGGATGCACCGACGTACAATTGCCAACATTGTGATTTCAAAACGCTTCACGCCTCTTACCTGCAGGTGAGTCGAAATGAAAGAAATTCTGCTTCTGTTTGCCTTGTTCGTGCGATTCTCTTGAACTATGTAAATTAGGTTTGAGGTAGTGTTTGCTGTTACATTGGATAATGCTGCCTATGTTTACAATCGAAGAGCGTGACTTAAACTATAGAACTACCTAAAACTAATTTCTCGTAATACCAATTCATATAGTTCAAATCGTTTAAAGCTTACATACAGTTCATAGGAAATAAACTTCACGTGATACATAAAAAAATTCCATGAAATTTTAATCAGAAAATATAACTTTCCTAAAACGTAGACTCGTATTTTTAAAACTCTCGTGAGCTACACGATTTAGTGTACCCAATACGAAATTGGTACTGACATGAATCTAGTTTAATGCATGTTCCTTCACGGCGGAAGTACCAAATACTGTTACTCCGAAGATACAATGAAGGAGAATTCTAACGAAGCGCCACTTTCGGTTTCTTTTCCTAAAATTAATAGCCGTCTGTCGACCGTATATCTTCAGTCTCACATTTTCCATTGCAGGTGCACATTATGCGCAAGCACAGCGTCAATTATCCCTTTCCCTGCAACACGTGCGACCGAATGTTTCGGGTGAAAGCTGATTACATGAAACACAGAGTCACCCACGACGGGGAGCCATGCATCTGCGACGTGTGCGGCACCAAAGTGGCCAACAAGATCTCCCTCTACTTCCACAAGAATCACAATCACACGGTGAAGGACGCCAGGTTCCAGTGCCCCCTCTGCAAGAAGAAGCTGCAGACCCAAAAGAACCTCGACAGCCACGTGCAGCAGCATCAGCGGAAGTATGTGTGCGAAAAATGCGGGATGGAATTGTCGCGCAAGGACGCCCTTCGGAAGCACATTAGGACGCACTCCGGCGAGAAATCCTATTCCTGCCATATCTGTCGCAAAGCTTTCGCCAGCGCCACCAGCCGGAAGGTCCACCTTCTGACGCATTCAGGCGTCAGGCCATACGTATGCACAATATGTGGCCAAAACTTCACGCAGCGCCCAGCTCTTTGCGTCCACTGGAAGAAGAAGCATCCTGATGCCACGGAGGCACCACCGTCGGTGTCCATCACGAACATCATCAACTCCATAACACAGTCTGCTGTCAAAGCAAACGACGTATAATAAATCTGAGACTAGACTCTTTCCCTCAGGGGTTGAAAAGTGATCGTAGAACGTAAGTTACTCTATGCAGAGCAGCGCAGTAAGGGAAGTGGTCTTTCCTTTGGCGATGAAGGAAGCACTCGTGCGCCAAGTGAATCCGGATTCACTGGTAGTTGCGAAGATTCGTTGAAGAGACTGTTTTCCTTTTTTGTCAATTGTTCACGTGTTTATTTCATGCTTTGTCCACGGCCATCCCTTGTATCTGAATCGTGTAATAGACTTTTGGATATAACCGTGGGTAGTCTGGGGATATACCTTTATTTTGTTAGTTCTTAGGGATTCGGTTTACGGCCTTCACTTGTGCTGTCGAGTTTCTCATGGTTTTGTAAGTAATGGATGTTAATAGAGTGTGAATTTAATTATATTTATTGGTATAATTGAACTGTGTATATCCACTGATTTTGAAGAAACAGTAGAAGAGATCCCTTCACGAAGAAATAAATGCAGGAATGGCATTTCTTCCGCATTGCATGTTCCGATTATTTTAAATTTGTGATTGATATATTTATGATAGGATATGAAATTTTACGATCATGTTAGATGAACAATTTGATATACGATTTTTTTTATAGCACCTATTCTTATCGACTTATGAAGATCAGTGCTGGTTGTTAAATCGCCATAGAAATACCGATAGATTATAAAACATTGTCAGTTTTACTATGTGTAAATAGCAACTCGCGTACAATTGATTTACTGCCATCTGTATATTTCGACTTGTGTTGACATAAACTACTAAAACTTCGTATTGCACGTTTTGTGAACTGTTCTTTGGAAGGAGGAAGAAAATGCTTCGATGTACTTTGCAGTATGCGTACCCTTACACACCCAAAAGTGACACATAAGTCTCTTTTACTGACTAGTTTCATTCGTGTTTTAGGAAATCAGCGCAGCATTTAAGTGAGGAGAACAAACTCGACACAGCTGCCCAAGTTAAAGGCGAACTGAAGATTCCACGCAAAAAGCCAGACATGTTTCGAAAAAGAATCGCATTCCGGGCGTCGAAAACTCGAAAACGTAGAAACATTAAACGCGTACCTACCTCCTCTTGCAGCATCGAAACGAAAAGTCACGCGCCCAATCGCGTGAATTTCCAAGAAGAAGAGAGATTATCGAAGAATCCGGTGAACATCGCTGAAGCCAGCAAAAATCACTGCCCCGGTAAATTACAAAATGATAAAGATTCCACGCAGCAGGAGGACCTATACAAGAAACTCTACGACGGCACTTATACCTGCGACATCTGCCAAACAGTGTTCGAGCAGAAGAGCAAGATCCTGCGCCATATCACCAGCAAGCACAGCTTCCATCGACCCTTCAAGTGCGCGACTTGCGATAAAACCTTCAAGTACAAGTGCGATCTGAGGGCCCACAGGCTCGTTCACCAAGATGTCGACTTGAGCTTGCTGCACTGCTGCGACAAATGCGACTACCGTACCAAAACGAAGAACAATCTCAAGTCCCATTACATCAGGCGGCACACGGACGATTACAAGTTCGCCTGCGAGCACTGTGGCAAGCGCTTCAAGATGGAGTGGGACCTAAAATTCCACATTGGTACCCACGGCAGCTCCCAGCACATGTGCGACATTTGTGGGAAGTTCTACACGAGCAACTATTCGCTGTACAAGCACAGGAAGGTGGCTCACCTGAACGAGTATAAGTTCCAGTGCAGCGTCTGCAACAAAAGGCTGCTGACACAGGAGAATCTGGACAACCACATGCAACAGCACAGCAGAACGTACGAGTGCAAGGAGTGCGGCAAGGTGTTCGCCTCGAAGAGGTACCTGGCCACGCACATCACCACTCACACCGGTGTCAAACCGTACACGTGCCACATCTGCAAGAAGAACTTTCGCACGTCACATATGCGAAACACTCACTTGCTCACTCACTCCGCGGAGAGGCCGCACATGTGTGACCTATGCGGGCACTCGTTCAAAAGAAGGTATTACATGATCGAGCATCGAAGGAAGCACCCTGACGCCCACTTGTCTTCGCCCCCCGTGCCCCTTGGGAGGAACAAGGCTACCATTGACGCGACAGATGTGGCTGAATACCAAGCAGAGATCCAATAGTCCTGAATGTTTTATTCTTTTTCCTGTGTTCATCGTTACAAAGTATGGCACACACAAGACGGCGTTTCAAGCTACCACTTATATAATATATTGCCCAACGAACTATAGTCACACTCTTTCACTTCCATCCTCTCTCTTCCTTCGGGTCCCAGCAGCAAGCGGCGCACCGGGAGAAAAGTGGTATCCCCATCTTTCCCCAGTACACCGCCCCGTGATGTTTAACTTCGGTGATCTAACGAGAACCGGTGTTTCCATCACGGACACTGCCGTTAGTTCCAATCCTGAGTGATTACCTTTTAAATAAAATCGATGCTTGTGATGCTTCTTTGGTGATTTTCGTACTTTCTCGTTTTTTTATTTTTTAGTATTTGTAGGCGAGATTTCGTGCCATTGTGTTTCGTTTAAGTTAATGGATAAGGTGTTCAATTGATGTGGAAGTTTAATGTATATATAGAGTCGAAATTATTAGCGATACTAATTGTAAGGAATGTTTTTAGTTGCACTAATTGACAGACTAATCTTCTATGGCCTTTACTAATATACACTAAGACTATAATTTTTATATAAAACAAAAAATGACACGTACAATGTGTGACGTTTCCCTAGAAACTCCTCCAATTTTTACTTCGAATATTTGTGATCTTGAAATGAATTAAAATAGAACTCACGTTTAAAAAATAACACATGACGCAAAAGTGAGCAGTGCTCTGTAAAGAAGTGTCTATGGTACAGTTCAATGATTCAGTATTTTCCGACGCAAGTAGACTAACTAGCATAAGTATGCGTAAGACTGTGAAACTCGCTGTACATAAATCCAATCGTGCGTCATAGCTTAAGGAAATCAATTTTTAAATATTCAATCGATTTATACGATGACAGTGTCATATGAAGTAATTATTTCCATATTTATTTTTCTCATCCATTATAAAACCGACGTCTCATTCGCCGTAAAAATTTATACACGTTATATCGCCTAGTTATATTGTGTGTACTTCCACGATGCGACGACGACTCGTCCTCGGTACACCCACATTTCGATTACACTTCGTACAGCCCTATAGGTACGAAAGCAACAATAAAGACACGTAACATGAGAAAGTATAGTGCAGAATAAAGCAAATGACCCCAACCCAACGCGTAAGCTTCTATTCAGACACGATCGCGTAGAAATATGTAACAGTCATCTTAGATCTGCAGTAAGTAACGTCTGTGTACCCGTCAGTCCCGATTCAAGCCCCTCGATATTAATCGCCCCCTTTCCACTGTGTTTTAGAATCCGAGACTGCAGAAAGAGGATCCTAACTACAGACTCTTCGGGTCGATTTATCATCGGGAGAGATTCTGTGCCGATGAGGCTCTGGCAGCACGTCGACCCCAGCGGTAAATTGCATTACTCCTTGCTGCCTGCGGCAGAGGACGCAGCCAAGACCGAAGAAAACGCGGATACGCCCCTGGCATCCATCAAGATGGAGGAGGGCGAGGAGCAACAGGGCATCCAGAAGACGAGCCACGGAACAACTCCCTCCGTAGGTCCCTTGGCACAAACTCGTGGAATGGCCGTCGACTTTTACACCTGTGATAAATGTGAGATGAAGTTCCCCAGGGCGAGCATGCTGCATAGACATAAAACGTCTCACGATCTGAACGCCTGGTTTATCAAGAAACGTTTGAACAAGAAACGCGCCGGTCGAGCGAGGTCGAACTCAGGGAAACGGGACAGACAGGTGCTGTCTCGTAAATCTTCAGAGAAACGGAGATACGCCTGCAATTCGTGCGACTTCGGCTGCAGCGAGAGGTCCGCTTTAACTGTGCATGTTAGGAAGGAGCATAAGCTGGCGACCAGCGATGGCTCGGGCAAGTGTCCTTGCACTGTCTGCAGCTACAAGTGCAACAGCCTGGCGAGTCTGCACAAGCACATGGAGGAGCACAGGGACACGAAGACGGCGCAGTTCTCGTGCAACACGTGCAGTTTCGTGTGCAAAAGGAGCAGCACCTTGGTTTCCCACGTGGTTCAGAATCACAGGAAGATCGAGAGCGCGGGAAGCGAATCGAAGAAGAGGTGCAAGGTGGTAAAGTGTAACGACGAATCCTTGGAGGCTGAGGACTCGAAGGGAACGCGTTTGCTGGAGGAGATTAAAGATTCCATCGTTCCATGCGCACCGCCCAATTTGGAGTGCAAGAACGAGCCGTCGATGACTACTCGCGCGAGCAAGAAGAACAGCAGGAAGACTACCGAGGAACAGTGCGACCTCTGCGACTTCAAGTGCTCGAAGAAGAGTGCTCTGTACACCCACAAGCGCCAGCACAAGACCGCGGACGTCGCCGAAGTGTATTCGTGCAACGAGTGTACGTTCAAGACTAATAAAAAGTCGTCCCTGTACTCGCACATAAAGAGGAAGCACAAAGTGTCGAAGTCCTCCGCGACTGACAGCCAGCCGGAGCTGTTTTACTGCAACCAATGCGACTACAAGAACAAGAACAAGTACGAGCTGAAGATTCACGTCGCCAGGAAGCACACGGATGACTTCAAGTTCTCCTGCGAGACCTGCGGCAAGAAGTTCAAGGTGAAAGGCGACTTGACGAACCACATACGCTTCAATCACAAGGAGCAGCCTGTTATATGCGACGTCTGCGGGAAAACGTGCCTCAACAGTAACTCGTTGTACGTGCACCAGAAGTTCGCCCACTACAAGGCCAAGTACGAGTGCCAGGTGTGCAAGAGGCGGATGGTGAGCCAGGAGAACCTCAACGAGCACATGATCAGGCAGCACGAGCGGAGGGAGAACGTCGTTTGCGAGGAGTGCGGCAAGACCTTCTCCAGGAACAGCCGGCTAAAAGTCCATATGAGGATCCACACCGGTGATAAGCCCTACACCTGCACCATCTGCAGCAAGTCCTTCGCCCGTAGAACAGCTTTGAAACAGCACTTGCTCATTCACACCGGTATCAGACCCTACGTTTGCGACATCTGCGGCAAGGCGTTCACTCAGAAGCCTGGATTAATCAGCCACAGAAAATCTCATCCCGGATCTCATCCTCCCTTACCGAGGGTCCTTATCGACCACATACTGAACGACGTCATGAACAATTGAAACCGTCGACTGTGCAATTAACGTTTTGAGCAATTAACACAGACTCGCTGATCCTTTTCATTGATACTTATTAATTAATGAATAGTTGTAAAAAAAAGGAACGTAAGTTACTATGTTAGGTATTATATTTATACGATAGTTTATTCGCTGTATTGTTTTCCTGACTCGCAACATTAATACGCGATTGGAGATTGTCCGCATAAACTTGTCCATGATTACAAATGTCTATAGCAACGACTACTATGTACCAGCACCGATAGAGTATCCAGAGTATCCAATCGATCGATCGAATCTGTTTAGATTCCTATGGTTTGCTTTAAATTATTTGTAAAGAAGAAAAAAAGAAGAGATACTTTCCTCCTCGTTTATATCGGCGTTGTTAATGTTTATAGAAATACAAGAATGATTTATCAGTCGAAAATAACTTGCCAATAATTGTTATTCAGATGTTTCATTTGTAACACTTCAAGTGTTGCAAGTTTATGTGTAATATACTGGATATTAATTTTAAATTTGCAGGAGTGTACTGTTAAATGGTATCACGCAATTCGTTCTTTCATTTTATTACGATGGAATTGAGTGTCGATGAAGAAGAACAATTCCTCGATGGTATAAATTATAATTTGCCTTCATTATTTTTGTGTTGCATTGTTACTCGCGCATATCCTCATCATAAGTTGCAAGTCGTCTTCCACGTAGAGACGTCTTGCGGGTTCTCTCACTGCCTCCATTATGGAGGAATGAAGCGCGTGTGTAATCTGTAAAACCTGTACTTACAGACCGTGATATGTACATGTCAAAGAATGGACAGCATAGAACGATCGCAGTTGTTAATAAAAAAAAGAGACAACGAAATAACAGAAATATACCCCCAGCGTTGGTTTGCGAAATACCTAACTGACTGTTCTGTGATTTTCAGGACTCTAAACGGAGACGGGCGTTTTTTATACGGCAAGGAATCGATTCCCATGCAACCGTGGCAAGTGGTCGACGTCGAGGGTTGCCTCTACTATGCCTTCGTTCCGACGAATCAGACAGGAAAGCTCTCCGAACGGGGCAAAACGATGTCAAGATCGACGGACGAGATTCTGAAGAATGATACAGAGGACATGGATGAAGATTTCATGATGCCAGCCGAGGAGGGACCGTCGCGTGCCACGTCTGTCGACAGCCTGTGCAAGGTGAAGATAAAAGAGGAGGACACAGATGATGTTTCGTCGATGAAAGAAGACCTCTACAACGACGACAACAACGTGTACGCCTGCGAGGAGTGCAACATATGCTTCCCGGAGATGCTGATGCTGAAACGACATCGGAACGCGGTCCACGAGCAGGCGCAGCGCTACAAGTGCAAGGTCTGCTTCAAGATCTGCCGTAGCCTGGTCGCGTTCAAGATGCACGTGGCGCTGGAGCACAAAACCGAAGAGGAAGAGCTAAAGGACGCCGACAGTCTGACCTACACCTGCAACTTCTGCGACTACGAGAGCACGAACAAGTCCACCCTGCACTCTCACATCAGCAGGAAGCACTCTGCCAAGCGCCTCTGCAAAAGGAAGAGCAGCTACAGTTACACCACAGAGCCGGAGGAGTACTCCTGCGACGTGTGCGAGTTCAAGTGCCAGAATCGGCGAAGGTTAAAGGAACACCTGGAGCGTAAGCACGCGTCCGATTACAAGTACGACTGCGAGTACTGTGGCAAGAAGTTCAAGGTGAAGGGGGACATGAGGCTGCACGTCCGCTTCAAGCACAAAGAGGGGCCCATAGTCTGCGACGTCTGCGGGAAGACCTGCTCGAATAGCAACTCCCTGTACGTGCACCAGAAGTGGGCCCATTTCAAGCCCAAGTACGAGTGCGAGATCTGCAAGAGGCGCATGGTCACCCAGGAGAACCTCGACCAGCACATACTGCTGCAGCACGAGAGGCGAGAGAGCTTCGTATGCGAGGAATGCGGGAAATCGTTCACAGAGAACCATCGCCTGAAGCAGCACATGATGACCCACACCGGCGACAGGCCCTACGACTGTCACATCTGTGGCAAAGCGTTCGCACGACGTACAGCTTACAGGCAACACTTGCTCATCCACACGGGGAAACGTCCCTATATCTGTGATATCTGCGGCAAGACCTTCACCCAGAAGCCTGGCCTGATCTGCCACAGGAAGTCGCATCCCGGTGTACACCCACCGCTGCCTGTCGTGCACATCGAACACATTCTCAGTGACTTCATGAAGAAGAAATGATCGTTGGTACCGTGAACGTGATTCGGTTGGACTTAACGCGTACGTTCGATCGGTGGAGATTCGAGGTATGAGAGTTCTCTTGGGGGAAGAAATGAAGTGGGCTTTCTTTCGTTGACGTTACAGTTTGATCGATGGATTGATCTAGTGTGAAAGTGGCTTGAAGGAAGCCTGCTTCCTTGATCAGTGGTCAGCGCACTGCTTTATTCACATTACTGTGTTGTATGCATACATTAATGAATTTGAGCGAGGCTTATTTCCAGCTGAACAGTCAGTGGCTGGTGTCTGACATCCTGGATGCATTAGCTCCTTAATTATGTGAAGGGATGAGTCAATTCTTTCGGTTCCTCGGGCACGTTTTCCATGTTTAGTTTTCAAGTTGCTGTTTTATGCCCGATTCTTATATGTAGGATGAGTTGCGAATTTAGTCAGTGACTAGGATATTAAAAGGTAAAGATCCCAATTACACATTATGGTTAGACACTTAGACATTGAATGTCTCGTCTGAAATATGCCCCAGAAATGTCGAGAGATTCCCAGAGTTTAAACGTGTCAAGGATTTGTAATTGCATCGCGTTTACATATTGCCACGTAATTGTAATTATTTAATTTTTGAGATTTGAATAGTTACGTTGTTTTCCTTTTTTAACGTATTTCCACGCATTTTCTATACTCGATCCCTCACGCACACATTTAACGCGTGGGAAGAAAGTAACTTTATACGACGTTGCGTTGGCAGAATGAAACTACCATATCTGTAAAAACGAATCACTTGAAGAATAACTTACCCGACATGAAATTATTTGTAAAATATATTGTATACAAGAAGAGATTGAGAGAACATATTTTGTGCACAAAACCCTTAGGAGATACATATTTTTATCGAACGTTGGCCTGTCAAAAATTCATATTGGCGATTTTCTGTAATAGTTTGAAATAAAGCAATAGGATTTGTGATGCCATCGGGGATATACTCCTTTATGTAATATAATTAATTGACAAAAGCTATGAAGCAATTATTCTTTCATCTACTTCAAAATTATATTAAACGGATGAAATTTCAGCTTGATTTTATTGTTCTTCTACACCGGGATTAGAATATTTTTGTACGAAGGGAGTAACAAATAAATAATAAGTGCAATTTAAGTGTAGCATCTGTTATCGCTCAGATGTACGTGAAGGTCGATTTAATTTATGAATTTGAAACTGTGCAGCATTTTTTATTTCCAATACAGGTAAGTGTTTCGTTAAATTTGTTACAAATATTTTACAAGGTAACAAAGTTAATATTACGGTTGAATGCCTTAGTTAAAGTAATAATATATATATATATTGTTTAAAAAATTACTAATTTAACCAATTACTTAATTTCAAATTTGAACGTTTGTTTATTGTTTCAGGAAATTCAATATATCTATTTTGAGAAAGTGTCAGCGGCAAACCCAGCTTTAACAATTAATCGATAATTGTGCGTCCTTGAAGTGCCCATAAAGAGAAATGATTCACTCTATTATGGGATTCTGCCACATCACTGCGCCATCGATGATACAGAGTTAAAAATACATTGCATAACATATCGTTTTTCCTGAAAATCTCAAAACAAGGGTTCGACTACTAGTGCAATCGAAGATGTGAATACCTACTGTAAATAATTTTGTTCTTGAAAAATACGTAAGCATACCCAAAAAACAAATTCCAAGGAAGGAGAAATATTACTTAAATTACACCTGGAAATATTTAATTTATAAAATACTAAATACTATGTATGCTCAGCGTGCACTTATCGACGTGCACTATCACAAAGTTGAAAAAAATTGATTACATAGTGCAAAGTATAATTATTGCATACGAGTAAATTTTGTGCAATAAATATCAATTGTCTCCTAAAAATATCACTCGTCTATTGTTTACTTGTTATACCATTTTGCATAGAATAAAAATGTGAAATATCAATTTTACCATCCCAAAACCAATACAACTGTTCCACCCTATCACAATAAACGGCATCGTGTAATAACTTTATCGTCTTGTATCAAGCTGATCGTGACATTTAACTTCGAATGTAAGTAATCACCGATATTAAGTACCACCACTTGAGAACCCTAATAAACGCCAGTCCGTTTCGTGTTTTAGGCAGGAACCAGCGGGACCAAACACATCTTCCGTCACAGAAACATCTTCCGTTCCCAAGAAAACAGAAGAAACCTGGAAGCCATCACCGAAAGAAGAATCTAAACCACCACCAGCCTGCGACGTCTGTCACAAACAGTTCAAAAAGAAGTATCTTCTGCGAAGGCACACGGTTGTACACCAGAATGAAAATAAAAAAGAGCCATCCACAGAGGAACCCACGTTTATGGAACTACTCTCCCAGAAGCAGGAGGCCTTGTCGTGCATGACCTGCGAGTTCAGCTGCAACAAACGGTCCACCATGATCGCTCACCTGTCTCAGAACCACGGGGGATCCAGCAAGAGTAAGTTCACCAGCAAAGGAAGGTTCACCTGCATAATCTGCGGCCTGATTTGCGCCCGTAAAGAAACGTTGAAGTCCCACTTTGTACGCAAGCACACGCACCGGTACGAGTTCTCTTGCGAGCACTGCGGCAAGGAGTTCAAAATCAAGGGCGACCTGACGACGCACACACGGCTTAATCATCGAGAACCGCCCGTGATATGCGACGTATGCGGTAAGACGTGCCGGAACAGCCATAGCTTGTACACGCATCAGAAGCACGCCCACTACAAGGCAAAGTACGAGTGCCCTGTGTGCCATAGGCGGCTGGTCAGCAAGGAGAACCTGGACCAGCACGTGTTGACGCAGCACGAGAAGAAGGAGAAGTCCGTGTGCGAGGAGTGTGGCAAGACCTTCGAGAACCACGACTTCAGGAAGCACATGAGAATCCACACGGGCGACAAGCCTTACAGCTGCACCGTGTGCGCGAGAGCCTTCACCACCCACAGTAGCTTGAGTCAACACCTTCTTCTACACACAGGCGAGAGGATTTACGTGTGCGACGTTTGCGGCAAGTCGTTCGCTCAGAAAGCTGGCCTGATATGCCACAGGAAGATACACTCTGGCACGCTACCTCCTCTCCCTGTGATGCACATCGATCACATCTTGAAGGAGTTCATGAAGAAGTGAAGCGTTACGTCGATCTGTGCCTTGAATTTGGGGAAGATGCCGCTTTCTCATTCGCGCGTTAAAATCTCAGGAGCGGGAGGCTGTAAGCAATCCCGAAGGATCTGTTGATGAACGATGTTTCAACTTGAGATTTTTGTTAAAGTTTGGGAAGATAGTTGCATGTGAAATATATTAAATGTTTGAAGGGAAAGAAACTTTAAGAAGTGATGTTTTGTTAAATGTATCTGATAGTTGGCAGGAGTATGTTACGTCGAAACTTTTAGAGTTCTCCTCATCTGAAAGACGTTCATTATGTTCCTAAGATAAATCATAAGAATATTTTTACACGCAGCGCTTTATGATATCAGAGGCACTCAATAACATTGTAAAATGTAACCCGTTGGTTACGCGTGCTGGAAATAAAGTATTTTCCTTAGCAGCGCCACCCGCCGATCTACGACAATACTTCACCCCGCTTCACCCTGAGCTCTCACATTCAAGCGTTTGCTCGAATGCCGCCAGTCTTTTAAGTCAGCCTGCAAAACATGTTGATCGTATCGCCCCGTTTGTGATAATCCACCGCTAACTACGAAGCTTTCCCCCCGCGTCTCTTCTCTAACAGCCCGCATAACAACGTTTCCATCGATCGTGAATGTTATCGCGGCACGTATGATAAGAGAAACGTACTAGCTTTGAAATCCTCCAGTCCACGAGCAGCCAAAGTCCTATTTTAATAACACCGCTGATCGATGATGTTTCAGGTATGGGCACGAAAGCCTCAACTCGCGCGGTATCTTTATCTACGACAAGGAGCCGGTGATTATGAAAAAATGGCAGATCCTCGAGTTCGACGGGAAGCCCTACTACGCGTTTGTACCTGAAGGCGACACGCCGTTGGCCGAGGACGACATACCAGAGCACTCGGGCGAGATGATGAACGAAGAGCAGAAACAGGGCCACGTGAAGGAGGAGTGCCTCTACAACGAGGACGATCTGCAGTATGACTCGTCGGATGAGAAACTGTACGAGGAGGAGCACCTCCTGAACGGTTCCATGGAACAGAGAGAGGACGAGGAGGACGAGGACGTGAAACCGATACTCCTGAACGGCTCTCTGGAGGATGAGGCCGACAAGGCGATCGGGGATTTATATCAGGTGAAGGTTCAGGGTAGCATGGTGACCATCGAGAAACTAATGTCCAGGGAGTTGAACCCGAAGACGATGGAGTACCAGCAGGACACCGAGGAACAGATGATGTACAACGAAGAGGATCCATTGGACCAGTCGGATCAAGGAGACCAAGATCAAGTGGAGCAGGTGGAGTACTTGGAGGAAGCACTCTTAGAGTCTAGCAACAATCAACTGCCGCCCCCGAAGACCCGCAGAAAGATGTCCAGGAACACTGGGGGCGCTCTGAAGTGCAAGGTCTGCTCGGAGATGTTCAGCTCGGCGATATCGTTCAGGAAGCACGTGGCCTGGACGCACAAGAAGAAGGTGTGCATACAGGAGGACGGCGCGTACATCTGCGCCGTGTGCGACTACAGGACGCTGAAGAAGAGCCTGTTTGCCGCCCATTTGGAGAGAAAGCACGAGACCTGGTCCAGGAAACGTCCCAGCAACATACTGTTCCCGTGCGCTGCTTGCGGGTTTGTCTGCAGATCGAAACACTCGCTGCAGTCCCACTTCATAAGGAAGCACACCGATCGGTACGAGCACCAGTGCAAGTTCTGCCCGAAGAAGTTCAAAGTGAAAGGCGACCTGACGAATCACGTGCGGTTTCACCACAAAGAGAAACCCATCAACTGCGACGTGTGCGGGAAACTGTGCCAGAACAGTGGCTCCCTCTACGTCCACCAGAAGTGGGCCCATTACAAGCCCAAGTACGAGTGTCACATATGCAAGAGGCGTATGGTCACGCAGGAAAATCTTGATCAACACTTGCTGACGCAGCACGAGAAGAGGGAGAAGATAGTGTGCGCTGAATGCGGCAAGACGTTCACCAAGAAGGACTCGTTCAAGAGGCACATGGCCGTTCACACAGGGTGCAAGCCACATTCCTGTCTTATATGCAACAAGCCTTTCGCCAGGCGGTCCCAGTTGCGCCAACACCTGCTCATCCACACTGGCAAGAGGCCATTCGTATGCGACATCTGTGGCAAAGCCTTCACCCAGAAGCCTGGCCTGATCTGCCACAGGAAAACGCACCCTGGCCCGCATCCACCCTTACCCGTCATGCCTATCGCGGACATCGTGAAGGAGTTCACCGAAGGATACGTGCAGGAGATAAACGCGCGCGAGAACGAGGAGAGGATCGAGGAGGAAGCGTAGAATTCTCTCGTCGGTTCTCTGGAAGGAGTTGCTCACGCCGTACGCTGTAATGTCTATGTAGGAGACACTTTGGTCGCGACTTAACGATTCAGGGAGAACGTTTGATTATTTCAATTACTAGGGACAATTTCAATTTCTTTGCATATCGACGCCTTTAACACGAGTAAATTTCGGTGAGCGCGAAATGCCAGCTGCGAACTTCGATCGTGGACACCCAGCTTCCTGCGTCGAAATTTCTGTCTGCTCGTTGTTGGAGGATGAATGGTAACTTGGGGAAATGATCGTTTCAGATCGGAGGTTTGAATATTTTTAATAAACTTTCGTTTTATTCATACTATTATTACCATTATTGCGTGTCGATGATTTCTCATAGTATTTTCTATGAAATGTTATTGTCATTGTTACTAGCATTGCCGTTCTAACGACTCATAGAAGAAACGAGAAATCTTCGACTATTTTAGTATATTACTCGGTACGCTTAACGCTGGAGTGCATATTTGTATTTAAATAAATTTCCTCGCGTACGAAATTTGTATTATTTACACTCGTTCATGTAACGAAGATGCGCTTCAACAACGAGTCATCTTTCTCCGTTCACCTCGTTCTTCAAATGATAAAATAAAAACTCAGTAAATAAATATATCGAATAGAACGTAAAGAAGACAGATTTCCAGGGCAATTTGTATACCATCACTGATCGAAAGTTTGAAGACACGGGATGACAAACAATAATTATTTTTAGACATACTGCGTATAATTGTAAGTATAGAGGTGTAAGATGTATAATATAATAACAGCCTTGTAAATTGAGATCTACGGAAAGAAGAATATAGTAGCCCTCTGGTAATTTCCCTTTCGATAAACGTGCAGAGTTTAGGAGCCAGTTTTAACTTGGAATATTTTAAGCAGTTTCATTGTTGATGATAATTATAATAAAACAATTTACAATTTAGGAAAAAAAGTTTCCTATAACGACTGTGAGCTTCGCAGTTGGATTGCATAAATTTTGCAGCGCGTGAAAGTTCCAGATTACGGTTCGTGTATCATACATTGACATCGCTCCCAAGTGGTCTTTGGTGAAGGAGACCCTCAACGTAGTAAAAATGAATTATAGTCTGCATACAATCAACTGACCGCACAAGGCCACTCTGAAACTGTCCCCCCACCACAACAGTTTCTTATCCCCACCTTTCCCACTCCCGATGTTTAATGGTGGAAGGGGCTTTAGACGGCTATTTAACCTTGTCTTGAATGCAATTTTGATCGAAACTGCAATAATGTTATTATATTCACAATTTTCGTTTCAGTGCACCGTGATACCTCTACCAAAATCAGTTGCCCCACGTTAGATCTGTTCGTTTCTATTCCGCGAACATTTCGATAACAAGTTTGCAAATCTCGAGAGACATCGTTTGTTGTTTTGCTTACGTGTAATGAAATGTTTCGCTCTGTGAGTTCGTTGATCTTTATGGTTTATGTTAAAAAAGGGGTTGAAAATTGAGGTGAATATAGGATCCACAAAGATAGACAGAAATTGTTTAATTAACATTGGACTGCACATCAACCCTGTTGAAGTAATTTAAGATTCTTTTTCTCTGTTTTTTAAAATATATACGCAAGGGCCATTAACGGCCACGCATTTATAACGCTGTGATTACATACACTTGTAGAAATTGAAATACGAAGAATACCTAGTAAGCGAATTTTACCTAATTCATAATCATTTTGTCATCTCAGAAACAGATAATTTTAAACATTTATTTATTATCTCGCTGAAACAGAAAATTACAAATGACCATGACAGTGTTGATTCATGGGCTTATGTTAAATGAACATTTTTCGCTGTCTTTTGTAAGGGTACTACAACCCCTAAATTCTTGAAACTTTTTTTCAAACTCTCTGTATCTCGGCAATACATATTTCCTTTGCGAGCTAGTCCTTTTAAGACTAACTGTATCCTAACGTTAAGTCAGTTTTCCTGTAAATCCATGAAAGAAGGAGCTCGTGTAGAAGGACACACGCCCACGCTGGCTATTTTTCTAAAATCAATACCTTAGCGTAATAACTCCGTAAAAACACGTACGCGCTGTGTATAGCTTTGGGTTTGAAATAAATATTTTTACTGAGCCCCATCGTTTCAACTATCCCGCAATAACATCTGTCGAAGCAAGTATTAGCAATAAAATACCATGTTACGTATGTTTTACTGCGGTGTTGAAAAGAGAAATTCATTTCTGTATCCTTAAAAATAATACAGGCCGCCGCTCGCCACTGAAGACAGTAAAAATTCTCCCAAAAAATCGAGTTAAAAACTTAGACTACCCAAAAGATAAGTATATTTGCTGTATTAAATGATCGCGTCGAATCAATAATAATTCATCATTTTTATGCATTTGCAGGCTACATCGGTTACGGATTATTTAAAACGTCGAGAAGGTAGGACAAACGCAGATACATTTAAAGCACCACGAAAAGATCACGATTCTCTAGACATATCCTAACACGTTTCCACCGAGGCGACATTTAGACCCGAGCACTGTGCAATTCCCAAATAATCCAGGTGGTCCGAAGTTGAATGCTCGCACGAAGCATCGCGTTAATTTGCGATCTAACTGATAAGACTTGCCCCGTGGACGTTCACAGCCAGATCGTAACGCGAGCCGTTAATTTTCTGTTTTAGGATTCTGGATCCCCTCAGCGAGGAGTACAAGCCCGGCTCGTGTTTGAGTCCGACCGCCCAGTACGCGGACTGGGTGGACAAAGAGAGCTTCGAGGTCGCGAGCGAGGAGCAGAACAATGCCGACAATGGGACGAGATTATCCGCCGCGGAGGATCCTGATCGGCAGCCGAAGAAAAGAACGCTAACGACCCGTTTGGAGTGCGACCATTGTCGTCGCAGGTTCTTGAACAAAGGCAATCTCGCGGAGCACTTGAAGAAGCACAGGCACAAGTGCGCGGACTGCCCGAGGACATTCAGGCTCCGTCGATACTTGGCCTCCCACGTCGACAAGATCCACCGGCGGCAGGTGTACGACTGCAGCGTGTGCGAGTACAAGAGCAACAACAAGGGCACCCTGAAGAACCACTACATACGGCTGCACACCAACAGCTACAATTTCGCCTGCGACATCTGCGGCAAACAGTTCAAGATCAAGAAGGCCTTGAACCACCACGTGAAGCAGAATCACAGCGACGCGCCGCCGATCGTCTGCGACGTCTGCGGGCACTTCAGCAAGAACCTTCACGCGCTCAAAGCTCACATGAAGTACAGGCACTACAAGCCCGAGTTCATCTGCCAGGTCTGTCGCAGGGGCATGACCACCAAGGAGAACCTGGAGCAACACCTCACGTGGCACGAGACCAGGGAGAAGGTACTGTGCCCGACCTGCGGCAAGAGGTTCCGAGGTCGCGACCTCGATTCCCACATGAGAGTGCACACCGGGGTCAAGCCTTTCCCGTGCCCCGTCTGCGGAAAGTCGTTCAGGAGGCAGACAGCTCAGGAGCAACACGTTCTTATCCACACTGGCAAGAGACCGTATATCTGCGACATATGTGGGCAGGCGTTCGCCCAGAAACCGGGGCTGATTTGTCACAGGAAGCGTCATCCTGGACCGCTTCCACCCTTGCCTGTTGTGTCCATCAAGAACATCGTCACGGAGTTCACTAAAGAATATACTATGAAGAATGGGGTTATTAAGAGTGAATGAAGGGAAGTGCTTGATTTTCTCGGGGGGTGTTTTGGGTACCTGGTCGATCATAGATGCAGGGAAGGCTGTGAGCGTTGGAACAGAGGATTTGGAAGGAATTTTGGAAGGAGTATTATTTAGATTGGTAGGAGTTAACTTTGTAGTATTTTTGATGATCTTTTTGGTTGTTGTTGGGAGCGTATAAGTTGAAGTGGATTTACTTTCTTCGTCGAAGCTTGATGTTAACGATGAACAGTGTTGTATGAAACTTGAAATTAGTCTTGCTTAGCAGGAGGCAATGCATGTCAGAGACGATCGATATTCTCTGCGCAAAGGACTTCACTATGAACTCATCAGCGAAATAACCGACTCTTGTACTAAGTAATTATTATTTCCAACGCGACATTATTACGAAATATTGACCACACCGAGCGAAGCGTGGTTTGTAATTTTATATAGAATTTTTTAAAGTATTCTATACTTTCCTTTCACTGCGAGTTCCAGGAAAACTGATAGACGCCGCTAACGAGTGTGTGAATTTTGAATGGTGTTTCAAAAATATCAGTTGCTATCGCTTTCTATCGATGCCACGGATAAAAACATTTCAAATGTTTTTTTTACAAATATTGTTTGTACTTTTTACTGTATGATGAATCTTTTTAAATAAAACTGTAATTACCAATAATGCACAACTTACAGCTCAATATAAGTATTTCAGACAAAAACCAAACCATTTCTGTTCCTATAAAAATGTTCTACCACGGCAGTAGTATAAAGGAAAAAGTAAGTAGCCCGAGAAAACAACGGTAGCAATTTTTCAAATAATAATACTCTGTTTTAGTTCGCCACTGCTGGATCCCCTGCGTGACACGGACGCCCCTGGCGAGCCTTGGAAGATCAGACTACCTCCGTACCCCCTGACGAAGGAAGGAAGATTGCCGAAAAGCTGCGTAAGAGTTGTAATAAAACGAACGCGTCGGAGAGACCCGAAGCCAAAGTATCTAGAGCCTCGGCTAGAATGCGATCAGTGTGGCAAAAAGTTCCATCGAAAGCCGGCCTTGGTGTCCCACATACTGCAACACAGGCACCCTTGCGACTCTTGCGACCAGAGCTTCAAAACGAGAAAAGATCTGAAGCTGCACTACCAGCAGAACCACGGGCCATTCCTCTATCCCTGTGACTTGTGCGATCACAAGAACAAGCACCTCTCGGGGCTGAAGGATCACATAATTCGTAAGCACACTGGCAGCTACATCTACCCCTGCGAGATCTGCGGTAAGCAGTTCAAGCTGAAGAACGACCTGAAGCAGCACAACAACCAGATGCACAATAATCAACCACCCGTGATCTGCGCTGTCTGCGGCCATCCCAACAAAAGTGTCACCGCCCTCAAGGCTCATATGAGGAACAAGCACACCGAGCCGAAATTCACCTGCATGATCTGCAAGAAGGGCATAACCACTCATAGGAACTTGGAGCAGCACTTGAAGTGGCACGAGAGCAGCGAGAAAACGCTCTGCCCCACCTGTGGGAAAACGTTTCGGCGGCGTGACATCAGCTCTCACACGCTGGTGCACACTGGGGCGAAGCCTTATCCTTGCCCTGTATGCGGGAAGATGTTCAGAAGGCAAACCGCTAAGGAGCAGCACGTTCTTATTCATACTGGGAAAAGACCGTATGTTTGCGACGTGTGTGGACAGGAGTTCACGCAGAAACCGGGACTGATTTGCCACAGGAAGCGACATCCTGGACCATTACCACCCTTGCCTGCCGTGTCCATCAAGAACATCATCAATGATTTCGTTCGTGACTACATTATGAAGAATAAGAATGTTGGAATCCAATAAATAATTTCTCACCTTCTCCTTCGCGGGTAAATGAGATCTTTGATCGAGGACTGATGTAAGGAATTTGTATTAAGATTCTGGGGGGAAAGGAATGTTTAGTGGGTGTTTCTCGAACAGCGGGTTCGGCGATGATTTTGTTCAGCGTGCCAAGACGCATTTAAGGAAACTTTTTATCGAGCGGAGATGTAATCTAGACTGGTAGAAGTTAACTGTATGGTGTTGTAAAGTATTATCGAAATAGGGCACATCGCGATCTGCTATCTTATGTGAAGTTTGTTAAATGAGTTTATTATCAATATATATTTACTACTAATTTCGGGGCGAGTGTTCACATCGGGTACAGGCGCGGGGATTTTGGTGAATATATTAAAATTTCTCAGTCATCAAATCTTTTCTCATATGTTCTCTGCATATATTGTTTGTACTTTCTACTGTATCATGAAATTCTTTAATAAAACACTGTTTCAATAAAACTACTATTCGGCATAAAACGTAACTTCCGAACGATGTGAGATTTATAGATAAGAATTCTAACCATGTCCTTATAAAAACGTTCTATCACGGCGGTAGTATAAAGGAAAAAGTAAGTACGAGAGGAAATCACCGATTACAATCTTACAAATAATGATAATCTGTTTTAGTTCCCCACCGTTGGATCCTCTGCGCGACACGACCGCCACCGAAAAGCCATGGAAGATCAGAATACCTCCCTATCCCCCGGCGAAGGAGAGGAGATTGCCAAACAGCCGAGTGAAAGGTGCACCGACGAGAAAGAATGATAAAGACGCGAAACCAAAGAACAAAATTGACCGCCGCCCGGAGTGCGACTATTGTGGCAAAAAGTTCTATGGGAAGTCGTTCCTAGTGTCGCACATGAGGCAACACAAACACCCCTGCGAGACCTGCGGGCAGACCTTCAAGCTGAGAAAAGACTTGAAGCTCCACTACGAGCAGATCCACGGGCCGCTGCTTTACCCTTGCGACATCTGCGAGTATAAGAGCAAGAACAAGTGGACGTTGAAGGATCACATCATCAGGAGGCACACCGGCAGCTACGTGTACACCTGCAAGATCTGCGAGAAGCAGTTCAAGATCAAGAACGACCTGAGGCAGCACACCAACCAGATGCACAACAACCAGCCGCCCATCATCTGCACCGTCTGCGGCCATCCAAACAAGAGCCTTCCGGCGTTGAAGTCGCACATGAGGTACAGGCACTTCAGGCCGGAGCACGAGTGCAGCATATGCAAGCGCCGATTGATGACGCAGGACAGCCTCGAGCAGCATTTGCTCTGGCACGAAAGGCAGGAGAAGGTGGTCTGTCCCACCTGCGGCAAGATCTTCAGCCAGAGGAGAGACCTGAACCTCCATATCAGGATCCACGAAGGTATCAAGCCATTCACCTGTCCCATCTGTGGCAAATCATTCTCGAGGAGGACTGCCCAAGAACAGCACATACTGATACACACTGGCATGAGGCCTTACGCCTGCGATATCTGCGGGCAAGCTTTCGCACAGAAACCTGGACTGATTTGCCATAGAAAGCGACACCCTGGACCTCTGCCACCGCTGCCCGTCATCTCCATTAAGAAGCTGATCAACGAATTCACCGAAGGCTTGGCGGACGCGTCCATGGAAAAGGACGAGTCTGCCAGCGAGTCGGGGGAGAAGGATGAATCTGTGCAGGCATCGAAGGAAAGGGATGAGTCTGTGCAGGGATCGAAGGAGAAGGACGAAGCTGTCCAAGCTTCCAAAGAGGACGAAGTGAAGGAAGAACTGGAGTGAATGTGGGGTCTTTCGAAGGACAAAATAATTACGCAGGGGTGACAATGAGTGGGGGAGGCTGTTACGTTGATTGCGACAGATGGGACCTTCGCAAAGGGACTTTTGCAAATTTTGATATCATTAAGGGGGAGGCTTGGTTATTCGTTGGTCGTTTTGATTGAATTTTATCATGCACGCGATGCAATTCCTAGGTGTTTAACGAATTTTTGCGCGCGTGGGTAGTATGTTTTTGGGAGATTGAATTTCTGGACGTTTTTTATTCGCAATTATTTAGTTCGTTGGTTAAAATGATCGATTAGAGTAATTCCTCGCGAGCCAAATTCGACGACCGACGACAAGGGAATGCATTGTCGTTTTGTATCTATTTTGTACAAACGTGCGCGAATGTTTCCAGTCGAAGGTGCGGTGAATGATACCTAAAGCCAAAAATGATGGAGTGCATGAAGAAATTGTATTCAACTCGGGAGAAATAAATGATTAATTTTTTTATAGAAAATACTCTACCACTGTTAAGCATTGTCGTCTTGAGTAAGAGCTCAGAACTTTATGCGTGTCTGATGATCAATGGTGAAAAAGTGGGGGAAAGGGGGTCATCAGTTTTCTACTTTCATCCTCATTTTCTGCATCGAATACTAACGATGCGATAGTATTTGCATTCTAAATAAAGATGTGGTGCCCCGTTTTTTATACCGATCAAACAATACAAAAGAAACTAATGCAGAATTCAGCGATACGTGCTAAATCATTGAAATTTCATCGCACGTGCGCTCGCATAGAACAGACGTAGACACGTGATCGATCGTGAGTACGTATATTACTGAAAGAAACAACGTATTTCCACCGAAGTAAGGATATTCATTACAACCTAGTCATACATTGCAATAGTAATGCTACGTTTCCATGCTTCCCCCGCAATTACAAGTACTTTATTAGCGCGTCTGTTTCAGGTCGCGAAGGGCGAACTCGCGAGCGGTGCACGAGTGCGTGAAATGCGGGGCCTGCTTCTGTCACACGAGGAAGCTGGTGGAGCATCTGAAGAATCTACACGACATCGACAGAGCCTTCAGTTGCGACGAGTGCGGCAAGACCTTTCGAAGCCCCATGAACATAGCCCGCCACAAACGCATTCACACGGACTTGAAGAGATTCTCCTGCGACCTGTGCGACTATCGGTCCAACCAGAAGTCGAACCTCGAGATCCATCGCCGACGGCACACCAAGGACTACGCGTTCAGGTGCGAGGAATGCCAGAAAGGCTTCGTCTCGAGGGCGGAGTACCTGGTGCACGTGAATGTCCACACGAGGAAGCATATCTATCGGTGCGAGCACTGCGACAAGTCCTACCCTTACAAGAAGAACCTCACCACCCACCGGAAACGCCAGCACCCGAGCACTCTGCCCGCGGACCAGGCGATGAACGTGAAGCTCAAGTACGCGTGCAAGGTGTGCCTGGAAGGTTTCGCGCAGAAGCTGCTCTTGGATAGGCATCTGATGAAGCAGCACGGGCTGCACGACAAGGTGAAGCATCTGTGCGACCTGTGCGGCGCGGTGTTGTCTTCTAAGCGGCGATTGATGGAGCACAGGCGGGGCCACGTGTACGAGAAGACCGTCAAGTGCGAATTGTGCGACAAGATGTTCGCCAGCAAAGAGTACCTCAGCGTTCATCGGCGCATACACACGGGCGAAAAGCCGTACGGTTGCTCGCAGTGCGACAGGAGGTTCACGCAGAGGACCGCCTTGATTTTGCACATTCGGTACCATACAGGGGAGAGGCCGTATCAATGCGCCGACTGTGGCAAGGGCTTCATATCTGGCAGCTTCCTTCAGAAACATCGCAGGATGCACGAGAAAGCTTCGCTGGTCGGGGCTGGACCGTGACGAGGAGGCTGGAAGCGATAAACGGACGTGCTCGGAGCTTATAATTGTGTCAGGAATTTTCGTTTTCTTTTTTTTTTTTAATAAAATAAGAACTGGGCGATGTTTATGTACGGAAGCTTGCATTTTATTGAGGGATGTACGTATTAGCGGTTGTTGGACCAAGTATACGCGCATTTAAATAAGTATCGATACTTTCTTTTTTTAGCAGGATGTTTCAAATGACCGGTACCATTTTCTATCGTGATTTTTGGGAAGCATACATGATGCTTCGTGTAAATGAGTAGCGTTGTCAATAAAGGTTCCCTCGTTACAGCCAGTGGGACAATGGTCACGAGGAGCTTGCCAGCTGCGACGATTTCAAGATCAAGAGCGAGGATATTCTTCTACAGGCTGGGCAGAAGTGAGTTTCGTAGAAAATCTTCTATATCGTTTAATTACTCTTCTGTTATTATGAGAAATGTAAAAATTGTAGTCCTCCCTGAGTTATCCACGAATACATTAATATCCAGTGTTTTAACGCTTAAAACAAAATGGAATTCTATCGTTATTCGATAGAAAAGTGCAAGTGGCAGGAAAATCGTCAAAGCAATGCCGTTTCTTTTCTTCCTTTCCAGATTCGAGGGCAACGAGAAGGCCTGCGACCTCTGCCAAGAAAAGTTCCATTTCGTGACCAGATTAGTGGCACATTTGAGGATCGTTCATGGTATTCACAGACCCTTCAAGTGTGACACCTGCGGCAAGACGTATCCACAGCAGTTTATGCTGAACGCCCACGTGAAGAAGTCCCACACGCCGAAGACGATCCCTTGCAGCCAGTGTAACTTCATGGGGGTGAATGCGACCGATGTGGAGAGGCATACCAAGCGACACCATCGCGAGGAGAAGTTCACCTGTGAGATCTGCAGCGAGAGCTTTGAGGACAAAGACTCGCTGATGACGCACACGACTATGCACAACTTCATGCAGTATCAACAGTGCAACGCCTGCGGTAGCACCTTCAACGATGTGTACAGGTACAACTTATTTTCACCGAGAAATTGTCTCGTTAATTTTCACAGTGATTTCGTTAACTTACAAATTTTGAAAGTACTTGTGAGTATATTTTGGAAGTACTTTATATATTCAATGCCATGATCTTGAAGTTTAAATACTATTCAGATACCTTTACCCATAATATATAGTCTTTGCTCCTGAACCAGTGTCTCAGGTCATCTACCAGGGTAGTCAATAAATAACGCCAGTCCTGCTATTCAGTTTTCAACATACTCAAGCTAAATCGAATTGCCTCCTCTGTCGATATACACTTGTCTAAACGGTACAAATTAGAAATCCGCGGAAGTTTATCCAGAAACATAAATCAGAGCTCCATTCACAACTCCTCCTCGGTGAAAAATTCTCCCCCTAAAGCATAAACAATGTGACGCAGTTTGAAGGAGCACAATCGCTTGTACCACTACGACCCCGCGGCACTGATGCAAGAGAAGCTCGAGGAAGGGGACCAGCAGTCTTCGGAGCACAAGTGCAACGTTTGTGGCAAAGTTTACAAGTACAAGTCCGTGTTGAAGCAGCACAAAGTAAAGGCCCACGGCGACACCCCGAACTACGAGAGGCGCAGATACCTGTGCGCCCTTTGCGGCAAGGAGCTGAAGACAGCAAAGGGGTTGGAGATCCACAATCGTTCTCACACTGGCGAGAAACCGTACACCTGCGAGGTCTGCGGCAAGTGTTTCGCCTGCGAGACCCTGCTCAGGACTCACAACGTCACTCACACTGGAGAGCGAAAGTATTCGTGCGACCAGTGCGGCAAAGCCTTCACCCAGAGGTCCACCCTGGTGGTGCACAAACGCTATCACACGGGTGAAAGGCCGTACGTATGTCCCCGTTGCGGAAAGGGCTTCGTAACGAGGACCGTTTTGAACACCCACATGAAATCCTGTCGCTGAGGGTGACGGGACTCTGGATTAGCTGAAAGCAGAGCACATACCTTAGGCGAGAGGACTTCCAGAGGCAGGAAGGGGATGCTTGATGCGGACTGACCTTCAAGGTACTGTGAAAGAGGTACAGTGACACGTAGGTGTCACTTTGGGGATGAATTCGGTTCACGAAAATGGCCACGATATTTTTCAATCGTTTTCTGAGGAAATATTACTGCGTATAGTAATAACCCCCATTTTTAGAATTCGGCTACTTGTTACCATATTTTTTATTTAGTGGTTGTTATCTATAAATTACCTATAAGTTATATATAGGCACCTAGCAAAATACCACGCGCTTCGCTTCGGGCCTAAGAGATATTAAGGACTCCATGACAACACAGTTTACCCCTTTTCACCCCCTTAGGGGTTTATTAGGGCAAAATCCTGAAATTGATTTTTAGGGATTTATGTGGGTAACCTTTGTATGCAAAAACCGAGTTGATATCTAATCGTGCCTAAGATTATCTTGAGCGGATGCATTAGAAATTTCTAACATTGAAAGGAGGTGAAGTCGGATAAAATGGGCTTTTATATGTATATTTTGTAATGTTTCTGTGAACTGAATTCATCTCTCGAAGTCGTACGTATACTTTACAGTTGGTTTACACTGTGCCGTATAAAAGTTGCAGTCCTTGAGGTACTTTTGTAAAATCATTTGTGGAATCAGAGAACCCGTCGTGGATATATTTGGAATCTACCCGAGGTGGATTGACCACTGAAGCGTCGATATCGACCGCTTCAAAAATGGCAGCTTTTCTTGTAATTTCTATTAAGAGAAGGTCGAGCTATTTCCTTAAATATAATTTATGTTCTCTCGCGTAACACAGAAAGAGCAACATTGGGAGTGATATGTGTGATAAGAAAGACACTATTTGCAACATAACTTAAATGTTGTAACTCCCCCGACACGACATCGGTGTGGTACCATTTTTCCACTAATTTTTACGTAACATCGGTTTCATTAAAAAACAAGTATTTTTGTAAACTACGTAAGAAAACTGCCATAAAGTATAAATATTATTAAATTACCATTGATCTTTTTGGTGTTCACGCCAATTGATTTTTAAGTATTTTTGCAACACCATATCGAAAATTGTCCCCTTTATCGCTTTCGAAATGGCTGCATTTAATAGTAAATCAAGTCCCGAACAAATTAATATTATACATTAAATATACTGAACTTTAATTCTTAATCACTCGGCTCTATGCATTTATTTATATCTGTCAAAGAAGAAGAATAAGTGGTCTGTATAAGGGGCAAATGGAATTCGCTTGCAAATGAGGACATTTACCTTGACACAATTTTTTAATAACGAACGTATCTTTATTACATTCACGTGCTTATAAATGGGACGTTATCAACTGCATCGTCGTGGCGGAGGGAGCTCGTCTTTCTTATTTTTTTTTATCAAAACGCCCTAGTTTCTGGAACAGTAGGTTTTAAGCTTGCGGGGCGCTACAGTTGCTGCAACTTCTGCGATTATAAAGCCGTCCTTGATACTAGTATTCGCATACAACAAATCGTTGTAAATTTAGTTACGCGCAGAAGTGTGCCGCTGGTACTACGTGATTCCTACACGTGGATAGTATTTCTAGTGTTCTACCAGATGCAACTTTAATGGTGATCTTAGAGAAATACACACTTCCTCTTCGACAGCCTGGCGGATAAAAAAAATCTCAATGGATATTCAAGAAATCCGTGTCAACGTGGAGATTTATTATCGATAGATGTTTTATACACAATATTTATAGCGTAATGTGATAAATCGAGCACTAGCTTACAATTAGATTTATACTTTTTTATACGCGATTTTTTATACCTTTTTATATATAAAATGTTTACAACTAAAGAATCTTCGAAGACTATCACAGCGCGATCAACAAGAATCATTTTTACTACATCCTGTCATTGAAAATGCAAGGGTAGCACGCATCGAGATTAGTTTCTAGATTACTCAATCTAGCTGGCTATTTTTATAAATCGTTTCTGCGGAGATTCTTTTTTATAACAACGTATTTATTAATAGGAAGAGCCTATCGCTGTTCCGTCGTGACTGTGAACGATTTCTCAACGAATAAAAGACAAGATAATTCCTCGATATTGTGAATTTATTACATACTGCTACTTAATATTGTTTATATCTTGCCATTATAGAGATATTTACCTGGCATCCTCGGTTCATAAACCCATCATACGCGAAAAAAATAAGCAGACTTCTTCGAGTTGAGGAAAATACACTTTATATCACATAAAAATCATTAACAAATTATAAATATTCGAAAGTGAAAAAAAAATAAATGTGTACAATAGAAAGGAAAAACAGTGGTGCCAAGATGTAGAGGATATCGCTTTATTTTTTTTTCGTCGTAATGTCGAAGAGGGGTCGGGGCAGATGCCGGTGGACAGCCAGCAGCGTCGTCAACATTTTAATAGAACACCAAGACTGAGGCGGGGTCCTCGATACGGAAGTCTACTCCTTGCTGCATCATCTTGTGATCGTAATGGTAATTAATGTCGTTCAATAGGGCCCGATTTCGGGCGTTAACGTTGCGAGGCTTCACATGGATCGTACGAAAACCTGTTGCAAAATTTCACGGTTTAAATTGATTTTATTGAAGACGGAGCATGTGTTTCGTGGCTTACGAGTCTTGCTTTCGGCCTGCAGTTGACAGATGTCACGCAAAGTGTCGAGGCTCCTTATTATGCCATCGTACTGTAATCTCGTTAAGTGTTTGCAACGTACGAGCATAGAGACGAGCAAATCGTCGAGTAATTCACGATTGTTTCGAAGTTGTAGCATCACTTCCGCTGTAACGGCGAATGGTGCGTGTATTTCAAGTGGTGGGCGATAGTCTAAAGTTTAAACACTACTCAGAAATTATAATTACATATGATTTAAAAGTGATGGAAATTGAACGTGTCTTCTCAGAAATTCTGTCTTAGTTTAATTAAATTAGAACTGCCAACCCTCTGTGTTCAAAATTTCTTTCGAACATTTTTAATTTCATCTTATAAACATTTTATTGCGAATCTCTGAGCAGGGTCCGATCGAGGGGGGCGCAAGCAGGGCATCTGCCCAGAGCGGCAAATTTGGGCGCGGCAAAATTGGTAGAAAGAGGAAATTAAAATCAATAAAAAAGTAAAAGTTTTTGAAAAAGTGTAGAAAAGTAGGTAATACGTGTTTGAATGTAGTATCAAAGTTATAAATTGTTTTTCAATGATTACCAAATTTTTTACAAAAGAAAAGGCTTTTGGTATTCAACAAATGCCTACAAAAAATTTCACTCATTGTCAAAAATTATATTTTAAAATAATTATTTATAATTAAATATAAAGAGTGGCAAAAATAATTTTTTTCCAGAGCGGGGACAAAGCTAGATCGGGCCCTGTCTCTGAGTACTTTTGTGAATCCGTACTTGCGATATAAAACACAAAGTCACGTGGCATTATAGAGGGTTAATTAAATTATGTAAAGTGAAGTAGTTAAAGGGAAGAGTGGTATTGAGTTGAGTCATAAATCACTTCCACCGCAGGCAGCGAGTATTTACCTTATTCGCGATACCCCCAATGGCATGCCACGGTTAACAACCCTTACTTGCCATTACTAGACGAAGAACGTCTCATTTTCGAGTCGACAGTCGGAGGGTGAACATCGTGTTAAGTGAGTGCGGCTTTAGGCGACGAAACAGAATGCTTACAAGCGCGGTCTCGTGATTCATAGGAAGGAATAGTGTTACAGCAGTGATTTAGCGCGTGTAGTGCATACGATAGTGATTTGCATTAAATCAAACAGTGCAGGAATTTGATTGCATAATTTTATTATGGAAATATGACGATGGTACGCGCTGACTTCGACGTTGATACTTTGTAAACCATTAGTGAATCAAAACATGTGGAATCTCGTCGTAAAATTAGGGAAAAAGGATATCAGTTGATCGTGTGGTATTATGGGGAAAACCCCACGTCCTTGGAAACAAGGAATACATCAGTTTGGCAGATAGAGTGGCAGAAGAAAATTTTAAAACTTGTTTCGCGTTATTTTCCATACTCTTTGCATATCGTGTTCTCTTATCTTTTCCGCGCGTATTGGATGGGAATGGTCTCAATAGCGAAAACCATACGAAAAGTTGAAGAAAAACATTTACTTGAAAGTAGTGATAATTATTGAACGATGAACATACGCTATATTAGTATCTACTGTGACACATTGCATGTTAATGTAATTGTAAAAAAAAAAACAACAAGTCATTCATGACTCAACCTAATGGAATATGAAACTTTTTATGTTCTACCACGGTAGTTAACGCCTTATAAAGCATAGCGTGCGAAGCTTATTAAGGAAAATTTCAAGATAAGTGAGGTGAATTACATAGCCAAGAATTAACAATACCTAACGTGTTGGTGTAATGGGTAATAAGCAGCCCGACGGTGCTCCTGAAGTTACGAGATCTGCTCTGGTCCCACACATGGCCACTGAACATTTGAAACCTCGCCAATGGCATACTGGGCAACAGTAAGTAGCACATGTCTTCGTAATGGGAGATGTTAACTGAAAATCAAACTTAAAAGGCTAAATGGTGTGCAGAATCGTACTCGATCTCAGCGTATAGGGCAATTCACGTGTCTACCAATGTGGATGCTCCCAAAATCTAAGAGTGTAATTCTATTACTTTCTGTGGACAAGAAAGATATGAAATACAATGGTTTCTCCAAGCTTCAGACTTTTGTGACAACTCCCTTATAAATTTACAATCCTTGATCTTTAATTAATATTTAACACATAATCGTATTTAATCCAGGGAGATTGTGAGATCGTTATTGAAAAGTCTTTACTTTTTAAATTAGAAAAATTCTAAAACCACCTCAAAATGTTCTTAACAATTTCAATTTCTCCATACACCCTCAAACCTCAGAGATAATCGAATTATATCGTACAGCAAAAGAAACAATCTACGATCACAATCCTAGAGGACTTAGTGATTTAGTGATTCAGTGAAAAGAGTGACGTAAAAGTAATCATCTACTTTCAGTATCTTTCAGATTAGATTGTCTTTCATTAAATCCAACTTTTTAAGTGTTTTTCAATTCCTGGACAAATTACACAATCGATAATTTTATAATATAACGTTCTATATGTTTCAATTTTTTCTGTCACTTCAGAGATGTTGCGTGTGACGGAATATAAATGATCGCTTTTACGTTAGTCTGTATTATATTGTACCTATAGTGTAGGAGACCGTGAGCTCAGGACAAACCAGGACTAAATTGTGCCAGGCAGTGTCCGCGATCGTGTGCTGCCTGGAATCAGAATCTCGTACAGATATGTGCAAAGTTCTCAGCACCTTCGGAGCCGCGTTCGTCAATGCGTTAAGGGTCTGGTCCGATAAGGACGGATAATCGAGTCTAAGGATGGTTAACACGCGAAAACGACCCAGTAAACGCAGATATCTGAAAATTTATTTCACAATACGTCAAACTTTAATGGCTCTAACACATGGATATGTGCTTTCATTTCCTCCAATACATAATTTCAAGTATAGATAATCGTTTCAAACACTATTTTATTTTTCTTCAAATATGATGAATTCTAAAATCTAAGAAATACGTGCTTTCTCATTTGCGTTTAATATGAAATTTAACAGCCCTCTAAAGACATATTTATTTACTTTCGCATACAGAGGATGGCCAAATTATTATACTCAAAACATTTTCGTCAATTTTTGGGATCATTTTAAAATGGATTTAATTCGATTAAAAAAAAATCTTAAATTGGCAACTAAAGGTTCTGAAAGGAAACTTTCTTAGCTTTCCAAAACGCTCATGAAAATTTGTCTACGATCATGAGTTCGCAATTTGTAGGTGTTCAAAGTGAAAAGTACCTTTTCTGCTTTGATCCCAAATAACTCGGTTAATAAAAATCATGCAACAAAACCAAATAGACGAAATTAAAGAGAAATGTTTGCTCTATAAGAGCTCTTCGTTGGATTCACCGGAAAAAAAATTTTTTGGCCCGTGCATACGTTCAAACTGGGCAAAAATTTCTGAAATTTCGTTTCCTGGGCTCTATCTTGACAAAATAGTATCATAATGGACGAAAGAAAAAATTGAGTCCTTGATTCAAAAACTAGAAACTTCAGGCGTTAAAATGCAGTTTTTAAATATTTCTTGCAACCATCTTTTGCAAAGATACGGCCATCGCTTAAATTTACAAAATCTCAAACCTTTTTGTTCGAGTATAATAATTTGGCCACCCACTGTATTGCTTTAAGAGACTATCACTCTCAAATATTATTCTTCTTTTTCAGGTGATTCGTGAAATCAATAATAATTTCTTCACTTTACGATCGCCATTCTAGAGCTGCTTTAAGTTTGTGGACGTGAAATTTATCATTTTTTTAGGGATTCTTCCACCCTTAAATTTGATTTTAAACGCAGTAAGAGAATAAGTATTTCTTAGAGTTTAGTGTTTCACAAAAGACTTGAATAACAGAGTCGTTCCTAGGAGCTTGGAGTGGCACCCCTTCTAAGAGGAATTATTGATATGGCAGTCTGCTTGCTGCATTCTCTCGTCATTAGTTTACCAATACGAATTTCTCGGAATACGTGAGCCTTCGCCGTGGTAGCTTGCGTATTCCGTCTCTGTGGAATTAATGGAAATTATTTCTCGTACCTCGGATTACTGTGCGGGGTTTGCCATTCCCGGAATGCACCGCGAAGATCTAAATAAGCCAAGTGCTCGCTACAACCCCTGGAAGCGCTCGCTAAAAGCCGCAACACGTCGCTCACACCAAGATTCGCGTTCAGCAGACTCAACGTTTCTAAGTTGCGCTGACAGCTATGCAAACGTATCGGTTGTACACACTGATTAGAAAGTGAAAGCATTGAGGTTACATAGGACTTGAAACAGATCACTCGAATAATCTCTTATACTTAGAGGCAAGACGAAATGCTTCGAGTAAAAGTGGAAAGAAAAAAATTATTTATTTGAATAAAAAGTCCTATATACTTTAATTAATATCTCACATTGCTTTCCAAGAAGATTTTACTCATTTCTAATACAAGGGGTTTTGAGATCCTCGTATCAGTTTTCAAAGAAGGTATTGGAAATAGTCGCTGATAAATTCAGTGCACTTGTATTGGGGTAAATGTTAGAAAATGTTGTGCTAAATTTTAGGAAGGACATCTTCGAACAGCACATAAATTAATTCAGAAAATTAAATGCTAATACATCGTATATCAGCGGAATCGAAAGATTTTGATAACAAGATTGTAGCCTTCTACTTGAAAATGACCTCCGTGTCGTTTCAAGTGTTTTTAAAGATTGCGAGGCATTTCTTTCTCTTATCTCTGATGACAAGAGAGATTTCCGAATTACCTATTCCGAGTGTTTTATTTTTTATAGATTGTCTATTCTATATCTTGTCTAGGCCTGCCTCGTGTTTGTATTAATTATGCGAAGTATCATTGCACGACGCCTAATATAATCCGCACGTGACTGCATTATGTGCCAGGCACAGTGTTCGTCGAGACATCTTTATGAATACTTAAGGTGCTTCAATTACCCCAAAAAATTTGCTAGGGCATAGAGCATTTTGCCTCTGTTCCCCCATTTGCAACTGAAGATCCAGTCGGTGAGAATTAATCTCTTCAATTGCACATTCTTGGCTCGTACAACCGTAAGAAAATCGGCGCCTGCCTCGGCTTGAATATTCCGAGCGATCCGTGCCTCTCTCGGCAAAATGTACGGCCGTGACCAGGCGAGCTCCAGGCTGCGCATATGCTGTCCATATTTTGCCTAGACGAACGACCACTACGTGTTTAAACGCGGTTTACAAACCCACAAACTGATGTCAGAGTGAGGTGTGTAGATAAAAGAAAAGTCTCGATACTATTTCTCGAGGAGCTGTGAAGTGTGTGACATGTTTAAAGAATTTTATCTGACAGCAAGAGAACGCCGAATGCGCACTAAATTAATTTCAAACGGTCAACGGGCGATTTTTCTATTTAAATAACTAGAACTACTTTTCACATAATCAAATATCAATTCTGCATCTGTACATCTCTATCTCAGTTAGACTCGAAGGTCTTTACTCGTTCCAAGTGAAAAGAACTGTTCGCTGTTCAGACAGAAAGCTAGCCTCCAAGAGTTCTGTGCACGTCGTTTATGTATCTTAGTACCGCGGTACATCTCGTAATTGACCAACAAAGAGACAGTTAGGATTTTTTTTGTTGTCGTGAATGTTGCGTACGGCTAGTTCACCGGCCAAAGGGAAGTCACCGCGCAGATCACGGTCGATGAGGACTGTGACGGAACGCCAGAGAACTGGCGAGGATAGTGCACGGTTCCATGACTGACAAACTTGTGCAACGTTGGCACGGTCCCCACGACCGAGGTGACTAAATATCTGCGTCAGTATCAGCTCCGGCAGCTGATCCCACATCTCCCAGTGTCAGCTTGGCCCGTCTTCATCTCCACGTGGATGAGGCAGCTGTCGCAACCTCGGTCAGGTTCTCTTGTCGCTTGTCGGGCTCCTCGATATCGACTCCGATCGTCATTGAAAATACGCGAAACAATCGCGAGAAATTCACGGCCGATCAAGCGCGTGAATTGCCTTCAATTTACGTGGAACTCGATTATCCACTTTCGACTATAAGGGCGTGTATTCAGATGAGACGCTGCCGCAGCTCGCGAGCTGGTATTTCGGGCATCGTCACACATTTTCTAAATTCTCTAAAGCCAGCAGAGTCTTCGTTGCGTTTCTATAATTGCCATTATTGGCAGCTGTTTAGGCTGCTCTCGAGAATTATTGTAGGTTCCGCATTACAATACTAAAACTGTGAAGAAATTGTTTATTAATCAAACTTATGGCTCAACGTCTTGTAATAGTAGCTTGTTTCATTACGACGGAAAAGTGCCGAATAATAGGGCGACGTATATATCGTTCGCAGGGCTAGAAATAGAATAAAGATCGGAATTTTCCAAGCGCGATATTTACGTAGTTAATAACATATGACGTGCCAGGTCCTGTGTATTATACTTCTAAGTAAAGAGATACCGAGTTTATGTAACGATCTTAAGAATAAGTTCGAGGGATCATCGAAATTCGTTATTGAATTAATAGTCGCCCCGGCATGAATAAGCTTTCCCGCTTTATTGGTTCAACGTTGCGGCAAATTTAGTGCCGCGGCTCGCCCGCAGATGGCGCGGCGGGAGACGCGAGAAGTCCCACGCGCTGCATGTACATATAGTCGGTACACGGAGTGCATTCGGTGCACGTGCACTCTCGGCTACGTGGGATTGGGAGTAAGACACAATTTTACAATCGCCGGCGCAGTGTCAAGGACTAAACTGACCACGGATCAGTCACTGCCGTCGCCGTACAGCGATATCGTATATCCCCTTAGAAAACAAATACTCCCCGCCGGAGGCACGATTACGTAATCGTTTGATCTTGGTCTTTGACCCTGAATCTAACCTGTTCACGTGCCGCTTTAGCGCGTAAAACACGAGATCGCGGTGTAACGTGAATAGCTTTACTACGTTTACGGAACGGGATACTTGTATCGTTGCCAATTCCCTCGGTGATATTACATGCATCGATGAGCAGGCGCTCGTTGACGCTGCCAAAACGAAAGAATGACGGAAGAGGAGGATAAGGTGTTGGACAAGGAACAGTGGAAGCTCGAGGCGCTATACGTAATCACTGACGTGAAGCAACATGTGACGGACATAACTGTATCGGAAAAATTGCAAAGTAGCAACCAATTTATCTACTTGAACTTAACCACGCTGGAAGGCCTGATGTTTTGCGTGGAATTGTCGTCTGCTGGATTTTCTGTCGTCGGTAATCAGCACGACGACGCGTCCGCCACGGGGAACCAGCATTTCGAAACACCTTACAGCTTGCTAGACTTCGTCAGTCCCCAGTACAGAAATTCCTTCGGCAATTCGCTCCTCGGCAAGCTCAAGAAGCTGAGCGACGAACAGTGAACGAATTCGATCGATATATCTCGAACAATCACTGCGAAAATCGCATCGCAGCAAACATAAAGGCTAACAAGCATTTTCGCTTAACCACCCGCATTAATTCTCTCTCGAAAGCGAGCATCTGAAAGGTGAAATGCAACATGATTCTGGTTAAACGCGCTCGCTCTCTTTGCAGTACTCGAGCATAGCCGACGATGCCCGAATGCGCGATAATTTGCTACAGGCAGGTTCGTGTTCGATGCATAGTAGCAAGTGTCCCAAAGTTTCTACGTATTCCGACGTAAATGCTACCAAGTGCCATGACCAGGCAGCAAATTAAAATCGGCTAGTATCGTTCCAAATTTTCCCGCCGCATTTGAAATGTTCTTTCACTCGCATTTGCTTTAACGCGCACGATTTAAAACAGTATTTCAAGTCTCTGCGTTTGAAACGCCACCTGCTATTGCGCGCAGATAGATACGTTACTGCGGCACCGACGAATCGGGCGCTCCTAGGGAATGTCCCTAGGAATCGAAAGAACAGTCAGTGCAAGTGGTAATATCAGTTGTTTATCCCCTCCTCTGCGTTCGTTGCTCTATGCCCCGTTTGGCGTATTCCGCTGTCCGAGTTGTGTGAAGTGATGAGAAGCGGTCTCGCTGAATGCGTTGCACCGTGTGCGGGTTCTCGTGGTGTTTCTGAATGAGTTTACCGTCGATCGAGTGCCGGAGAAGGACACAGTGTAGCCCGTTCGTTGATATTGCAGTGGCTAGCGCGACGATGTCGAACAGTGAGCGATGACACGCCCGTGAAAAACGATAACGACGGGGCGATCCTTTGATTGACCAGAAAACGCAGTACGCGGAGAGGACCCTCTTTGCGCATTATTCGTGCAACGTTACAACCAGTGAAACATGCTTCAGCCACGATCTACGTGCGTTTGGCGGTAAAAAAACGGTGAGTGAGAAATATCCCCCGCGCATCGACTTGTCAGCGGAACGTTGACAGATCGTTTGTTTTTGTCCGACGCTCGTACCCTATTTCTCCAATATCAGCGCGAAAGGGGTGGGACAATCGCTTCCTATAATCTCCGTCGGGCTAAGCGATCGCAACTGTTATCGTGCGTGCGGAAACCGAGTCGCGATAGTAACGTAACATCACGGCTTGCTAAATATCGTCAATCCTCGCCTGATACGCAACACGCGTATTTCAAATTTCCCCGTAGTTGCTATACTTTTTCCGCGAACATCGTGGTTTATCAATAACACGCTTTCAAACACAATTTTACAAGAATTTCTTGTATCAATAAATCTAGTGATATCGTTGTTGCCTTAACAAATATACATAGTTTACATCAAATTCGCAGTATAGCGGGATTTACATGTCATTCTTTTCGAAACTATCGCGTTTGATATTTTCTTCATTGTATTATATTCGTTGAACATTCTATTTGTCGCATTTTAGTATTTCATTGAATTTTGAGGAGTATAGTCATGCGTTCGTAACATAAATTTTAAAACGGGTTAAAAAATGTCATTTACCTTAAAAAGGAAAACAATAGATTAACGTCAGTTTTACGCATTTGCCGGTACGCTATGCTTTAACGTTTTTAATTTGAAATGAATTTCGTTGTATCGTTTATATCTTGCGTTTGTGTTTATTAAAGTATATTATATTTGCTGTTTGTTTTTATTATTCTTTCATTTGTCTTTTCGTTTCATTGTGCTCTGTATTACACACGCTTTTCCGCCGCGTAATATGTTCGTCACGATTCAGAAGCAATGCCGATGGTCTAATTATGATAATCAGAATGATTCATCATTTTAAAGGATCGGGTTAAAGGTGATGGAATGTGAAAGAAGTATCTCTAATTTTTTCTCATGCGCTCTTCTAATAGAACAATAACTTTCATTGCTAAATCATTAATTTATTACTTTCACTAAAAACCAAAGTGAATCTTGTTTCTGTTAATTTCCACTCCAATTTTGTAATGTAACAATTGTACCATTTAAATGTTTAGTATAATTGTGCTGTTTGTGATGCAATATTTATTATATAATTAGGGAAAAAAGGGTTTATAATAATTATTTTATAATCATACCAATGAATTTATAATATATTTTCGAGTAAATAAATCTAATTGCTATATTGCTTAATCCAATAGATACTGTTATCATATAGGTACATTATTTGTTACCAAGTAGCCTAATCCATATTTAAACAAGGTTTAGATTAGATAATGTCACCCTTAGAAGAAATTGTAGCTCATAGTAAATGCATTGCAGGCAGGCAGAATAAAATTATTTCTGTAATTTATTACTCCTGCCACTTAAATCTTTTTGGTGCTCCAAAATCGTGATAGATACAATTGGCAAATGGATCAGAAATTCTATATGGTTTTTCATCGTATTAATTTATAAATTAATTTAACAGTAAATATTTCGTAGAATAAAATGAAGAATTACATTTAAGTCTGGTTTTGCTAATACTTGATAAAACACAGCTTTGCAGATTATGATAAAGCTTGATAAATTAGTAACATGGCGCAATGCTTTAAAAAGAGCTGTGCTTATAAATGGCCACTCTGAAGCATCTCTCAGTAGGAATGCTGTAATCTTATTTATTTTCTTCACGTCTCATAGTTCTTAATGGACATTAGCAGACTTACAAGTTCCAAACAGTTTGTAATACATTTGCTTAGGAATGATAACATCGGTAACATTTATAATAGCCACGTTCAGTAATCAAAGAGTACATTTAGAAACGTATGTGTGCCCGAAACGGATATGTGTTTGATGTTTAAATTGATTCATAGTGTATGGACACTAGCTAAGTAGTGAGTTGACAAACTTTTTCAGAAAAAAGGAATGGCTAGTTTGATGGTAACCACATCAAGTAAGAATAGCTCACGCAGTACATCACCCAACAGAGGAAATACATTGACCTCGCCGCAACAATTATCGACTACTTCGGATCATACGCCAAAAGCACGTAATGCTTCACTGTAAGATCTGATTTCTTTTAGATACGTCGTTTCAATGTGCACGAGAATAAGAACTGTTATTTCTTTTATAGTATTTTACATGAAACTGAAAGATTAAGAAGCTTGCTCTTCGATATTTATATAGTAATTCGTTTCTTAGAAATATGAAAACTAAATTTCTGAAAAAAAGACATAAATGAAAAGTAAATGAAAGGGGACAAGTACAAAATTAAGTTTTGACTTCGCAGTTCCCAAACAGGGGAGGGTAGTACAGGCAGTGGAAGTAGTGGTGGTGGAGGCAGTATCAGCATGAAAGGTAGTAGGCAAAAGTCGCCAGGGACTGTGATTCGAATAGGAGATGCTATGGATGAACCAAATACAAATCTAATCACTGCCGAACCAGATGAGTTTGTGCCAAATATTCACCCACCAACTGACGACGAAGGAGTACGTAATCCACTTATTGCAAAACTACATCAGTTTTTAATAGTTTCGAAGCTAATTGATATTACATCTTTTTTACCAAGTTTTTGTTATTCTTAAATACACTTAATGCCCTCAGATGATTTTATATGAATTTAGCACTGCTCTATTAATAAAGCTACTTGTATAATTTACATATTAAAATAATTCTTCCGTATTACAACTTTAGTATTCAAGGGTTTCTCTTTAAAGCTTTCTCTCTATAATGGAACAAAATTATTAAAAAAGCGTTATGACAATATGGAAATTCTAGTATTACTCTTCGGAATACCTACTGCAACAGTAAACATAATTGTGTATCCTTATATAAAGTTGCTTATGCAATGTTACGTTGTTGTGCGTCCAGTGACAATTACACTGTATTACAAGGTCATCAACCACAACTGTATAATCAGGGTTATAGGTTAAGAAATGAAGTAGTTATTTGCATAATATTGTAACTGGCTTTGAATCTAGGGATCCCAATCCTGAAGATTTCAGAGTGTAATCATAAACTGTGTGTTAGTATCGTTCACGAGGATATGTGCTTTGTTAGTTGCGACTTATCTAACATTACTCGATAATGCTTCTGCTACATATAAACTAGGTGTATATATTTTAACGTTAAAAGGCTAAATTTACTTACAGGAACAATATCATGCAACACAATCGTTCCTATCAAATGGCTCCTCTGAACTAATAGCCGACGACGTCGACGCCAGTTCTGCTCGTGTTTGTCAAGCTATTGAGAACATCCAGAATAAAATTGTTAGAACACGAGAGCTTATAAGAATAGAACAGACCACACGTGATGGTAAATTTCGGCAGTTGTCAGTTAATTAGTGTAATGATTGTATCGAGTATAGATTGTAGTATGCAGATAATTCTGAAAGTAGTGTTTAATTTTGTTTAGTTCAAAAATGTGTAGAAATAAAATTATTTAACAATGTATCTCCTTTCAGAAAATGTTAACGAGTATTTAAAGTTAGCTGCCAATGCGGATAAACAGCAGCTTACTCGAATCAAGGCGGTGTTTGAGAAAAAGAATCAAAAATCAGCGCACAGTATCTCTCAACTCCAAAAGAAACTGGACACTTATATGAAAAAATTGAAAAATTATGAACTAAATGGGGCACCTACGAGTCATAGGCAGCCAAGGGAAGTGCTTCGAGACATGGGGCAAGGACTTAAGTGAGTACATTCTGCCTTTCCTCAGTTCTATGTACAGTTTCCTAATTGTGTTAGTACAGTAGTAAAAAGAGGACATATTCATAAGAGCACATGTATATTTGATCTGCTAATATGGCAATACACTCACGTAATTATCGGTATTTCACTATTCATATTCAGTACCATTGTACGTATCTTTTTGATTATTAAATTTTCAACTAAATAATTTTAAATTCTCATACCACACATTTACGTTAAATTTAATTTGCATTTTATGGCATAAAAAGTGGATGCCTTTAAATGTTTATATTATTATTATTATAGATGTTAATATTTGAAGAATGGAATCGTGATATTATAGATTTAAACGCATATTAAATGCTGGCACACAGTTTTGTTAGATATATCGTTTATAATACACTCCATTTTTTTTTCTCTACAATATTCGTTTTATATCAAAACAAATGATTTGTTCTAGATGTAGAAGTAAATTAGGAAAATAATGGAGCAAATACTTTAATGTGATTTTCAGTGATTTTCAGTTAAAATTGTAAATTGTTAGTTCTCTTCTCCTTTAATCCGTTTTTTTATTTTGCTAAGTATATCACCATCTAATTTAAGACTCACTTCCAGAAACGTGGGTGGCAATATTAGGGATGGAATCACTGGTTTTTCAGGGTGAGTGTTGATGTGAAAATAGATTTCGAAATAAACTTTTAGACTCGTCCTCCACGTTAACTTCTGCATTATTGTGAACCTGCTTTTGAAAATCATCTTTTTATCAACTAAAACACTCACAGTATCTGTTAAAATTGTGATTAAATATTTCATATGTATTACTGAAATGAATAAACAGTGTAGAAAGTTTTATGTACCTTATACTGTCTAGTATTAATATTATGTATTTAAATGTATAACTTGTAGTATCAAAGTATATTTATAATTATAAGCAACCGAAAGTCTACCATGTAAGTTGATCAATCTTTTAAAAACATGTTTTCTTTAAACTATAATACTGACGCTATCAATTATCTCCGTTCCCTTTGTATGTTTCAGAAGCGTAATGTCGAAGCCAAGGGAATTCGCGCACTTAATAAAAAACAAATTCGGCAGTGCTGATAATATAAATACCTTATCACGTGAGTAACTTTTATTACAAACTGCCCTCTAATTAATTAACACGACACTGTTGTGTACTTTAAAATCTTTAATTGTGTTATTTAACTTACATATAAAGTATACTATAAGAAGTGTCAATAAAAAAACAATGCACTACCGGCACACGTTGCTTCATGCTGATAAACTCTAGTCTTACAAGCATTAGTATGCACGTTCTCTTATTTTACGACATATGTATGTAACTACACTATGAAAAACGTTTTAATATTATTTTAGTCAATAATTGTGTCTGAGTAAATTGCGCATTGCACATTTGAAATAGAACGAAAGATAAATTAATCGTTTAAAAGAAATTGTAGTAATATCTCAGATCTATTTTTATGTACTGTAATATTGAAAGATAAGTATTTGTTTTTCCGCTATCGTGGCAGTTGACAGTAGTAAGTAATATCTTGGCTCAACTTTTCTTCTATATTCTTCTCTATTCTTTCATGTCTCATTACATATTTCTTCCCTTATATACTTAAACATTGTGTTTTTAATACACGTTCATGTATCTTAATTTTCATGTAAACTTTGATCCTCAAATCTTATTTTACATAATGAACATTCAATTCGTAGACCGTTTCCATATCAAAACGTTGCCTTTACACTTCACGAGCTTTGTGTTATTTACTAATTTTGCTACGTACTATTTAGCGGCTTCCGTAAGTCGATATCTGCTTTCTTTTGTATTAGTTATCCAATACATTTTCGATAAATACAGTTAAATCTGACGAAGGACGCGATGATTTTCATAAACGGGAACTGGAAGGAGAACTAAGTACTGTTACAAACTAATTTTGCATACACAAGTAAATATTCTTAGATTGTAAATAACGTTTACAATAATTGTGTTAATTGAACGAATTATTTAAACACGATAGGATGACAAAACTAGTTCATTATGAAGAACTAGATTACACGAATTATGTAGTTGTTAACAATGGCGAATAACTTGGTATTGGATAACAGTCTAATTTGCGGCGTCTGTGTCTCTGCAGATGGCTCGACTTTTTATGTAAACGATACACCGCGTGCAGGTAATGGAGATAACGCTAGTGTTGAAGATGAAAAGGCACATCATGGATCAGCCACGCTTCCCGGCGGATGTAGTCTGGGTTCAACTCACAGTGCCGCGGCAATGAAATTTCCATCTGAAGAAGGTTCAGAGTGTTCTAGTGTTACGAGTGAAAGTGGACCTGGTAGTAGAGGACAGGCGCACACATGTCACAGTAATAATACTGCACTTAGTCTGAAATCTATTTTCGCGGAGCTGCAAGAACACAGAGAAAATCTGGATAGGATGAGAGAAAAATTAGACGGCGTAAAGGTTCGTTCCTTATAACGTAATGATTATCAAAGAAGCGAGAAACTGGCGTCTCTCATTTTCGATTAACTCACAGTTGATCTCATTATCAAATGATTTTAGACCTTACAGCAGGAGGTGACATTTCTTTCTCATGCTTTGCAAGAGGAACGTTTCAGGTGCGAACGTCTGGAAGAACAAATTAACGATTTAACGGAACTGCATCAAAACGAAGTAGAGAATTTGAAGCAGACCATAACAGATATGGAAGAAAAAGTGCAATACCAAAGTGAAGATCGTTTAAGAGACATACACGAAATGTTAGAGAGTTGCCAAACGAAAATTTGTAGAATGGAACATCAACAGCAACAGCACCAACAGTATGTCACTTTGGAGGGTTTAGATAATAGCAATGCAAGGGCATTGGTGGTGAAACTCATAAATGTAGTATTAACAGTGTTACAAGTTATTCTACTTCTTGTTGCAATGGGTGTTGGTATAATGATGCCTTTCCTTAGGACCAGGTATAGTTACTACTTATCGTAAACTATCTTTCTCTTTTCAGTTAGACCAGGGATTGTTGAGCTAAAACGCGCGATACTTATTAAGTGCTGTATTCGAATACGAAATAATACCGCTCCCTCCATTCTAATAATAAAACTTACGAAATTTACTATAATTTATATATAATTGCATAACGTAATTATCCACTTTAAATTTATAAGAAATATAATGCGAATTAGCCGAGGATAATTACGTATACGGTCTACACATATCGACGCGTTATATCATTTTTACATACATTTCATATTTACATACATCATCGATCATAATTCTTCACCACGTACATTGCCATCCGAATTTAGTTTCGCGCACTCATTCGTTTATTTTGTTTCCACATCTCTGTTGCAGCTGTACTAAGCCTCATTGTTTCATGTGCAGGGTGCGCATATTAACGACCACGTTTGTTGTATTGGGCATAGTGTTCGTACTCAGACAATGGCCCGAGGTTCACGACGTTGGCAGTCACCTCATGCGCCATCTCAAACAGACGCTCGCCGTTAAGTAGCATCGTAAGTAAATTACCACAATATCAGTATTTATACAAAGTAAGGGCAGAATATTTTATAAGAAATGTAAAAAGCATGACATATAATTGACGATTTTTTAACGACTCGACTTTAATTGGAATTCTAATCGATCTACTCTCTTTGATCTTTATTTGGAGTACAGCAAATACATGAGATTTATTTTAGGGTGGTATACTTAAATTTTCTATACCCTGTGATGAAGAAAAATTGTACATTGTACACAATGATCAACATTTTGGATCCGTTTATCTGTGCTGTAGTTTTGGAGCAATAATAGTAGGTATACGCGCAAATGACTTTATTTATATTTCAAGAGCCGATCACGTTCATCATTATTGTATTAAATCGGATGGGTGGCGAGGTCTATTTGATACTGTTAACAAAATTACAATACGCAAAACATATTTTGCTGTGCAAAAATGTTTCACTTAGGAAAAAAGAGATTTTCTAGAGATGGTAAACGTGAAAGTGTCTTTTGTCCCTCATGCAATTGTTATAAATCCTATTCCAATATTCTTAATTTTATCTGAGCACTTCCGTTAAAAACATAAGAGACACGCATTTGATACGATTATTTGCACGCAATTGATATAAACGTGAACAGAATCCGTAACGAAATAACTGCTATGGAATATAAAAAGGAAGGCAGTAATTATAACGCTGTACACTGATATTGCTTGATTACATGCGGCACATTGTTAGAAAAATTTACTCCGATAGAGTGATGTTAAGCGATGATTACGTGCACTTTTACATGAGTCATTGAGTAACACGGAATTAGAAGAAATTATCGAGAAGGAGAAAGTGCTGATTAAAATGGTAGAAAAGAAAATGTTTAATAATCATCGGTGTCTGTCGGTGGTCCAATCATCTTTTCCAGAATTAAGAGTTAATGCGTTTGGTATTCCAACGGAAGCGTGTAATTTACAGGATTCTGAACCAAACGTTTGCAAATAAAATCGTCCAATTGTTAAACAATAATATAAATTAAGGAAGCAGAAGAACATTTCAATCATTGTAGATATTTCTCACTTCGGAGTGTATAAAATAGCATGATGTATTCTTTAGCGATGATAAAGTGGGGTAACTCGGTAAATCGTAGAAATTACAATATTTCTAATTATCTTTATCTCTAATTCCCAAACTAACTACTCTACATTCGTGAGAACTTAAAAAGTAAAACTGGATACAAACAAGTGGTGTACGTAAGATTCAATATCAAAAGAGGACCAACATTGCTCTCTTCCTCTTATTCTATAACGCTAATTTACTTCCTGTACGATGTAAAGGGGGTACTTGTTTCCGAATAAACGATATTCAGACATTGTGCTTTTTAGTCTCATGAGTGCTTTAAACCACCACAGACACAAGTATGCGTACATATTATAACGAATATAAAGAAATGAACCATGACAGATATTGAAATGAGAGAAAGACTGATGGACTACATCGCTGTTACAATTGTGAATAAGTTAATATTCGTGGCAATATTACGTTGCTAATCATTGGAAAATGTTGAAACAGTAGGCAAAGATAAAAAAAATAGAATGGCAATTGTAAAATTGTACAATGAAATATGGTGATTCTTAAATTAACAATAGGTGCTCAAATCTGAGGGTGTGAAAATATCTCGGTCCACGTAACTTTTTGATCGCATTAAACATTTCCCCAGTTTCCGCCTTTATAGCTTTATTGCAAGCAGTGTCAGCAAGTGTGAAGATTTTATAGCCTACACAAATGAATATGACGATACATGACGGACGAAGGGAAAAAAGAAATACTTTTTCGGTATGATCATTGGTTCCTTTTTTATCGTTTAATGTCAAATCCTCCTTATGTATTACGAACAAAACTAATTTGTAATTTATATTAATTTCGCGGATTAGTTTTTCTGTTATTTGTATATGTTGGACTATGTAATGTTATCCTTTCGTTGACCTACGAAAAGCATGAGAAATCGTTTTAAAACAATTAACAAAAACTGTAAATAAAATAAAGTTTATATGGTGACGTATTCCATTTCTTGTGCCTGTTATTCGTGAATACAACATCAAATTTCCTAATTTCTTATTTTACGGTATAGTCTTCTGAAATAGTATTAATTTGCCACTTTTACTCCCCATAGGTATTTTATCATTACTTCCTTTCGTATATACAATTGATGTTTATAGGAAACAGTCATTTTTGTATTTTTATCGCCTTTTGTTATCGATACATAAGTAACAGCAGCGCTGCCAAAATATGTGAAACGTCTGAAAACCGGTATGAAATCTCATCAATTCGAATTTTATATCAGTTTATCAAGGATTGTAGGAAAAGCCGGAAATTTGATCGTGTATTTATAATTTTACCAGGCAGATTTATATTCTCTCGGATTGCTTATATAGTTTCTATTTTCTCAAATCGATTCCCTTCAGGATTGTATGATAGAAACTCGTTGAATTACATGTAGTAGCAAGTTCGAGAAACCTTTCTTTCGAATAATCCTGTTGCGTTCCTAAGTAGCCGTTGTAACGTCTATGAATTTCAACACATCGCTGTGACTATGCTAAGTTTGTATGTAAACATAGAGATTAAAAATCAGTTTTGGGATCAATATACTCATAAACAAATATTTTAAAAGGCTTTTACGTCTTTAAACTCTTCTCGAGCGTGGCTTTCGCAAGAGAGAAAGATATCAGTAACAATAGTGATCGAGCGATATCTGAAAACAGACACAGTCTCGCTGATGATATATTGATTCTATTAAGATAATAATGTTTCTAATTTTACGTTGTTTAAATCGACTTTCGAATAAAATGTATGTTCGCTTACTATTGTGTAAGTGATAACTAGACAAAATATATAGGGTGCTCCGTGACACTACATTGACATTCTTCTTGGACCGATTGTTATTCGTTAGTAATCACCAACATTCGTCCCTGCCACGAACAATACAATTCTGTTTACGTGTATAAACTAACAATGGAAGAAGATAAAGTGCACAAGCACTTCCGATTGCCTGTTTGTAGTTTCCTAGAAACAGATAAATGACACCCTGTATGTATTGTGTAGCTTTAAATAGATCGTGGTGCTTTGTACGATAAACATGTAACCCAATATTAGAAAATTTGTTAACACCGTCGACCACCGATTTAGCGAGGGCCCCTATCTGCACACGTACAAGAACGTTTGTATAATAAAGCCTGGGTGTATCAGAAAAGAGAAGCAATGTAAAAAGGAATAGGGAAGCAAGGAGATACAAATATTTATATCGAGAAGAGATTAACACATGTCAAACAACGATGGACGTATTTTGTATCTTACACTATTACATTTTTCTATGAGTTTCTTTTCATCGCGGCTGTTTACAATTTTATATGTATTTTGTATTTGTGAAGCTTCGGGGAAACGCACGACGTATGCTTGAAAAATAATTTGCGACAATGTCCTTGTAATTTTAGGGGCCCCTAGTTTATAGCATAGAGGGAATAAAAAGTAACGAATTAAAATATATCGTCATCGATGCCTTGCATAGGTAGTTAATGTCAAATTATAGATTAAACATTTGTTGTCAATTGTAGAAAACGATGTAGGCGATGCGAGCAGTGATTATAATGGAAATTGTTATCGTGCTAGGACACACATACCACGTGCATACATATTATGCATACACACCAGTGTACGTATGTAATAGTCGCATAACAGGTCAATGTAATAACGTAGTTAAAGGCGAAAATAAGTTTATGTCCATTTTAAGAAGGAAAATATTAACATACGCGCGTTAACGCCCGTACTGTTATCGCTGCTAAAGGATAATGTGAAGCCAAGCATCAGTTTAGCAGCATCTTGTCATTAAAATATTATTTAATACCGTTTCGAAATAAAAAGAATTTTTAATAAAATTGGCCATTCTTTCGCCACTTCGGTGTCTCCTCGTTGTCAACTAAATTAATTCAATTTTTCGTGCGAACTATTATTTAATATTTCGATTTTTTCTGCTAAAAAGGCTGACAAATAAGAAGTACATAATTATAGGGGTATAAATTTTAAAAATAACACCGAGGGTGATTGTAAAGTTTTTATATTTTTTATCGAGAGACTTTATCAATAATAATATTACAATCATCACATTTACAAATAATGTAATCGCTTTTTTCATTATTATTATAATATATCACAATTTCTACTTTGTGTAGTGCTGAAAGCTGTTTTATTTGAAAGAGAATCGCTGAGACGCCACGGAAATATACACTGTATTAAAGGTGATCATACGTAGTTTTACATTTGTAAAGTTTAAAAAAATTACATCGTTAACGAGATATAACCACCATTCTATAGTATTTCCTTGCAATACAAGTAGCTATCAGCCTTTGACTTGTTAAACAATATTTTAGTGTTTCACTAGTATTAATAAGAAAATATTTTACTTTCCTTGTGATAATCACACGCTGTGTCGTAGATAATAGAAGCTACGTCCTCCAACTTTTCAGGAGTATTCGGAACAATTTTCAATGCACACAGAATTTTCATATTTCATGCCAGCAATAAAAGAAATATTTCATTTTATTCAACATACGTGAATATGTTTCTAAATAAATAAGCTTCGTCTTGCTTCACGAACAATATATGTTGCATTTTTTTTAGAAATGCATTAGAAGATAATTAAGAGAAGTGATTAATATGAGCCGGAAACCATTTCCCATGATGTAACGTTGTAGAGTGGAAGTCAGTAACGCACGTATCACTTTGATAACTTATTTTAAAGTTCACTTCGTATATCCTGTGGCTCAATTACCAGCAACTATTCGTCTTTTAAAATATTATACAATACAGTTCGTACATACAAAAGGCAGATAGTTTAAAAGTGTCAGCAATATTTCAGTAAAATATTCATACTGATATAAAAGAAAGATAATGTAAATAATTATTCAATTTCACTCTCTTCCTATATGTACGGGTGGTGACTATAGAAAACCTATCTCCACCCCTCGCCAAGAATTCTCGAAAATATATTTTTTGTGTACAGCTTTAACGTGTATGCTACAGTAAAGGAATACATCGTGGTGACTAATGCCGCTTCTTATAAAATGCAGACTCAATATTGTTTTACCATGCGTCGTCTGTATTACCTGAAATTTCGTTAATTCTTTCATCGTGCGTTTCAATCCGCGGTAATCTGGATCCCTTCCTGGGAATCCCGAAGCACAATTTCGGCTGGTAAAATATTCTTTATCTCATTCTGACGAGGAACTGTTTCTTCTTTCTCCTTTTTTACAGTCGGCGGGCCATGATGTTTCTTTTTGTGGCACATCATGGTCGATCTAGATACGAATGTCTTACCGCACGCATCGCATTCGTATGGTCGTTCTCCGGTGTGCAGTCTCTTATGAATGGCCATGGGAGTGAACTGCGTGAACGTTTTACCGCATACGTCACACCTGTACGGTCGTTCTCCAGTGTGCAGTCTTCTGTGACATCTTAAGGCGGCCCTTCTGGCGAACACTTTGCCGCACATATCGCATTTAAAGCTCTTCTCCCCGGTGTGCATCGTTGAGTGAATCTTCAGATCAACCCGTGTCAAAAATCCTTTGCCACAAACTTCGCACAGGTATGGTTTCTCGCCAGTGTGGATGCGTAAGTGCGTGTTAAGATAACTCTTGCTCACAAACATTTTGTTGCACACCACGCACGGATACTGCCGATTGTCCATGCCCGAATGTATCTTCTGATGGCTCTTGCAGAGTCCTTTAGTTATAAAACCTCTGCCACAAATATCGCAGGCGTACGGTTTAACGCCGAGATGCCTGTTCTGATGATCTAACAGAGATTGCTTCGTTTTGAAATGCTGCCCACAGGTATTACACGGAAACGGTTTCAAGTCCGAGTGTACTCTTTGGTGAAGAACAAGGTAGCTTTTAGACTGGAAGCCTTTACCGCACGTGGAACAATTGTAATCAAATTGCCCTGTATGCGTGGCTGCGTGCTGCGCAAGCCCTATTTTACTACGAAACGCTTTTTCACAAGTCACGCATTGAAAAGGCTTTTCGCCCGTATGCTTTCGCATGTGTTCCTGTAGCTTATAATTTGTCCTATATTGTTTCTCGCAGTGGGTGCAAACTTTCGGTGTCCACTTCTGCCTTACTGTCGTTTGCTTCTTCTGCTCTTCCACATTTGTGTTATTTTGCGTGGTCGTTAATCCCGGTTCAGTGATCTCTTTTTCTTTATGCATTGTTTTATTCTTATGTACATCGCATCTTTCTTTGTGTATATTTAACGCGTCTATACTTGTATAATATAAGCCACAAGAGCAACAACAGAAGTACTGTTCGAAATGTGCTATCATGCTACTTGATCCTAACACTGCTTCGTTACAGAATGGACACACATACCAATGCGATCCTGTCTCATCAATCGTGGGGTTACTTAATGTCGATTCTAACAGAGCATGTTTCGCTCTTTTTGTATATTTGATTAATATTTCGGTATTCGCAGTCGTTACTTGACTCGTCGATGCTAAACTATTTGTTTGAGGAGTTGTATGCCTAGGACTTACATTTTCAATAACACGTGCTTCTTCCATATCACTGCCAGTTTCTGATTGACCTGGTGGAAAACTCTCGTGCGGTACCTGTACATTGAAATCGCTCGTTACAAAAATTTATATTACTCAAATGATATTTTATATCAAAATTAGTGTTAAAACTCATTTTAATCTAACAACGTACGTTATTTTCAAGTACGTTTGCAGGATCCTCCATAGTTAATCTTTCTCGCAATCTACGATAGTCTGGTTTCATTGGTATTGATTCATACTTTACATTATTAGAATAATGTACAATTTGCCCTTGATTTTGATCATCGGGACTTATCGAAGTTACATAATTTATTCCTAATTGACTCAAATGATTGCTCACTGTTAGATTTCCAACTACAGTCACATCGCCTTCCAAATGCACTGCTATTTGGTGATTGGAAACCTACAATATGAAAATACAGACAACTTACTCCGAATCTACTGAAGATTCTTATAATAATCGAAGTGCAATTCATCTTGAGTATATTTGAGTCATATAGAGAGTTATCGGTTCGTTTACTTCTTGCATATGTTCGTCCACCATTCTAACGGTATCGCCGTCCAAGCAGTCGATACCTGTAACCTCGATACCGGTATCTTGTTGGCCTATTTCTTCCTGCGTGACAACCTGTTCGCCGCCCGCCAAGTCCATTTCGTCCATGACTTGCATACCGTGCATCGTGGCTTCCCTTGTTTCGTGAGAAGCTACGTGGTTTTGTACGTCTTCGATATTGTTTTGCATTCTATTAATACTACTTTGAATTTTATTCATTTCATTCACTTCCTCCATATCGTGCTTCGACATGTGGACGACCTCCTCTTTAACAATTTCTTTCAGCATTTCCATAAACATCCCCTCAGTGTGTAAACATTTTTCACGAAAGTCAAACAACTGATCCAGTTTATAAGCACACTCCTCGCACACTACTTTCGGTAGCTGATCGGTCATAGATACCTGAAAATAATTGCTTAACTAATCGCGCGGGCAGTTTTTGAGAGAAAGAGTATATGAACTGGCATTGCTATCTTCAGTGTTCCTTTAAACTTTACGTAGCTGAAGCTAACGTACACCGTGATCCTCAAGATCGTGAAACCTTGCACCAATTTTCTTCCTCTATTTATAGTTAAATTAGAAAGAGGGGGTGAAGACGGAGCACCGAAGATCGCAGTGAAATCGGACCTCTATCTTTACGTTTGATTTTACCTGGACTGGCAAGCACGCGGCTATTTTCTTGTCAATGTTGCGCATCTGATCGCCGGCGTCGAAGATCGGTAATCCCATTAGAATGCCCGTTTTCGTCGCACATAGACGACATAAATAATCAAACTCCTCGACCACGGCCATATCAACGAGACAGAGAAGATCGTCTTGTCAGGCTAAACGAACGATCCAAGAGCCGATCGGGACGCGTTCGCTTTATGAAACCCAGCCGGAAAGGTTTTCAGCGTGATTCAACGAACTTGTGGCACGCATTACGACATTCCTCGATACGGCCGCCGTAGAATTTCGGTGTGGAATTTTTCTGCTTTATAGGATATGCATAATCCGGAGATATTTCTCAAGTGAGTCTGTGTTCACACCATCGGAGAGACACGGAGGGACTCTTGTAATCAGTCGGAGTGCCCGCAGCGGGGGGAACAGCTTGTACTGTTCTCTTTTCATCTAAAAAGATTCTGTTTCATAGATGGCGCGCTAAACACCTTCTTTCCGTCGATTAACGATATATCGAAGATCGAGAAATGTTTACAAGTACAATGTCTCAAACAATTCTGTATGTACCTTTAAATATTCGAAATAGTTCATTCGATCGACAATCTTACGCAATGAAAACCAAGGAAATGAAACGTTTGACAGCGGTTAAGAATGTCTTCTGCGCATTACAGATTTTCACGTGGATCCATTTGTCAATCTACTATTTCAAATATTTCTTACTAACCGAAATGTAATTCAGTCATTTTTAGTAGATTCTTACGACAGATATAGTTTTAATTAGATTAAAAATAGACTATGGTCTATGTCGGTAGAGAGTAAGCTACGACCACTTATAACAATTTATGGGAATTTTAGTAAAACATTGAATTAGCGCAACAAAACTCTGTGATATTATAGAGGACTATTTTTTTTTAGCAAAATTCTCCAATAACATTTTCCCGTACAACGTCGTATAACGAGGTTACAAGCGTTATAAAATTATTTTATAATAATAACATCCGGAAATTTCTAAGGCCTGTAACTTTGTAGTAAGAGGTTCTCTATAAAAATGTTACAAACGAAACATGTTTAAAAGATAGTTCTCCGTATCGTCACGGAGTTTAGTCGCATTACTTCGATGTTTTGGTTGGAATAATTATCATAAGTTGTGACGTAGTTTGCCACCAAATTAACGCGACATAGAGGGTGTTGTTGTTTTACTTTATATATTATATTTACAATTCTTGTAAAAAGATAAATGGAGTGTTCAATACATTTTTAACACTATTTATCATCGACGCTATTTTTTACTTAATTTTATAAAATTGTTTGCGATATAGGACATTTTTTTTAAGACCTACTTGAAATACTTTTCATGCAATAATAGGTTAAATGTACATAGTTTAAAATATGATTTTACGCGTTTATAAATAATCGGTTTCTCATAAATAAATCTAAATATACCGGGTTGTGTAAAAATATTGTTACACGATCTTTAAGAAAAATGGCGACGAAGAAACGGGAGAATCAACAAAAACGTAAAATAGTGGAAGACGATAGTGATTCAGACGATGAAATCGAAAGTAAGTTCTTGCAATTGCTTTTTTTCAGGGCGTCAGTTGTTATTCAGCTTAACTGTTCGATGTAAATTTAAACACTCGTTGTTTACATACTTGTATTTTGAGGTTAGGTGCTTTTTCGTACATTCTGAGTATTATTCTGAAATTTGCCATTGTTTTATATAGTATTATACATTACATTGCTATCAATGAAGTTGCTCATGAATTATATAAACCTGTTATTTTACCAGTGTAAACTTCACATTCGACTAAAAGTTCCTAACCTAAAATTCGGTTATGATAGTATGTACTGAATTTATTTAATTTCAGAACATTTTAAGGGTTCCAAAAGAAGTTTGGAACCACCACGTTTGTGTCCGTACTTGGACACGATAAATCGTCAATTTTTAGACTTCGATTTCGAAAAATTATGCTCAGTATCGCTTTCAAGAATTAATGTGTACGCGTGTCTTGTATGTGGAAAATATTTCCAAGGAAGAGGCACTAATACTCATGCGTACACGCACAGTGTGGCAGAAAGTCATCATGTTTTTCTTAATCTTCACACTCTAAAGTTTTATTGCTTACCTGACAATTATGAAATCATTGGTAAGCGACTATTGCAATTTTGTTGTTTGTTTCGCATTAGAATATTCTATTATCTAATACTAAACAATTATTGTTCAGACTCATCGCTGGACGACATTAAGTATGTTTTAAATCCAACTTTTGATAAGGCACAAATTGCTCAATTGGATAAAAGTGATAAATTATCGAGAGCCATCGATGGTTCGTTTTATTCCCCGGGTATTGTGGGGATGAACAATATAAAGGCAAATGATTACTGTAATGTTATTTTACAAGTGAGTTCTTACTAGATATATACACTTGTTCTGTTAACACCGCAGAAAATTAAGAGTCTGACTTTTTTTAGGCGCTATCTCATGTTACGCCTTTAAGGGATTTCTTTTTAAGAGAGTCCAATTATTTCTATGTAAAAAGGCCACCCGGAGATTCTTCTTATCTTTTAGTACAGCGATTTGGAGAGTTAATGAGGAAACTGTGGAATCCACGTAACTTTAAAGCACATGTTAGTCCACATGAAATGTTACAAGCTGTTGTCTTATGGAGTAAAAAAAGATTCCAATTTACTGAGCAGGGTATATAATATAGTATATTGAGGCAGCAATTGTTCTTAATGCAACAGGTTTTACACAGCGAAATAAAATTTGTAGGTGATCCAATTGACTTCCTCTCGTGGTTTCTCAATGCTCTTCACTTAGCGTTAAACGGTACAAAGAAACGTGATTCTAGTATAGTGTATAAAACATTCTTGGGTCATATGCGTATATATACAAGAAAAATACCACCGCTCGAATTAGACGAAACTCAGAGAAGCGAGTTGCTCCATACCGTAGAATATGGCGAAACCATAACCGAAAGTCCATTCTTGTATTTAACTTGCGATCTACCTCCGCCACCTTTATTTAAGGACCAATTTACAGAAAATATAATTCCTCAAGTAAGTATTCGATATTACCCACTGGAATTATAACAAACCGTACATAATTTTATTATTCTTGCAGGTCAATCTGTATACATTGCTAAACAAATTTAACGCTGTGACTGAAAAGGAATACAAAACCTATAAGGAAAATTTTATGAAGCGATTTGAAATTACTGAACTCCCTCCTTACCTTATACTTTACATAAAAGTAAGTACGAAGTTTCATCAATTTTATAATTCAATATGATATAATTCTGTGTTTCTTTTCAGAGATTTACAAAGAATACATTTTTTGTAGAAAAAAATCCCACTATAGTTAATTTTCCAGTTAAGTATGTAACATTTTCTGATCTTGTATTTTATACTCCAAAAGTAAAAGTAGCCAGCAATTTACACACGTGCCTTGTTTTCAGGAACGTAGATTTCGGCGATATTTTAACACCGGAAGTGAAGCAAAGGCATCCTTATACGACATACGACTTAGTCGCAAATATAGTTCACGATGGTGAACCTGGTCAAGGAACTTACCGAGTTCACATTTTACATAGAGCAACTGGCCAGTGGTACGAATTGCAAGATTTACATGTAACCCAAATTCTGCCCCAGATGATAACATTAACGGAGGCGTACATACAAGTATGTATAGCTCGCACGCAAATGTTTATGTAGATTAATATTCACGGAGAAATATTACTGTTTTTCTTCTTTCCAGATCTACGAGTTAAAGAAAGATATACTTTCGGAAAATGGTGAGAACAAAAACAAAAAGACAATATGATAAATGTAATTTTATAAATAAAGTATTACAGTTTTTCACTTTTTGTTTATTTTTTTATTACCCGCTATAATAACATTAACTTTACAGGATTATTTATTTAACTAATTCATATACGACATTTAGCAAATTAACGAGGAAATAATATATTCGTAGTCTTATAATTTCCAACATTTTAAAGTTCAAGTATCAGCGCATAAAATGCCATCTTTCGTTCTTTGAAAAACAGATTGAAAATTCTTTATTCCGTCTTAACGTACATACAGTAAGTTTATTGAAAAATTTATCGTGAAGTATCGTAAAGTAACAAGAAATCCGAAATCGTAAACGTTAACCCTTTTATTACGACTGACCCTGCGAGACGCCGATTGAACCGAAAGATGCCGAAGTTTGCCGAGAAGATCGGAAGTGTAAACTGGAAGTAGAAGTGGAAGGGTGGTGGGGGTATGGTGCGCGGAGGGAGGTCGGATTGTCGCGCCGAAGCCGAAGCGAGTCGGAGTAGAGTCACAGCCGGCCACGCGATAGGATTACGAGCGAGCGCTCCCTTCCGTACGCTTCGCGGTTTCCCACCTTTTTTTACCGCCGTGCCTTTTGTTTTCGGAGTGTACGCCAGGGCGACGCGTTCGCGTATTGTTTGCTGACGCGCTAGTGATACTTTGACGTTCCGCTACGACGTGGTTTATCGCCGCGAGTGTTTTCCCTCTGTGTGCACGTTGTGTTGTCTGTCCAGTGTGTTCTCAGCACGTGGATTACCGCCGGTGGGAGCGACGCTTACACGAACCGTGAGTACTCCTTTTCTTTTCAACGAAATTTATCCACCTTTCGGAGAATGTTTGTCGGGTATTGTCGCACGTGTAACTGTGGTCCACAAGCCGCACGAGCCTATGCAGGTTCGTGAGAGAGATCCCGGGCAGCAGGAGCACGTGTAGGAATTTTCGAAAATCGTGGCCGCTTGCTGGCGGTAACGGTTTTGTGTCGTGTAAACGGCACCTGACGGAGAATCCCTATCTCCTTTAAAGCGTTCCCGCGTAAGTTGGCGTATAGAAGTCGGAGCCACAGCGCTGTTCGAAGTGGGAATATTTGAAATATTATTTTGATTAGTAAATTCCTGAGTCGATGTGAATAGTAGAAAAGTATTGAAAGTATTTGAAATATTTTAAATCTTTTACAATGGTCAAGAGAAAGTAGAAGAAATATAAGTAATATATTAGCGACTACAGACGCACTGCCTGAATTCCTTTTTACGGTTCATTGAGCAGTTTTTATACGTATTTATTTCGACTTCTGGAGGACATAACTTGAAAACAGTTCTGCGTTTCGTCGGGCAAGGTGTCTTTGAGGTTCGTTGCCTCGAAGGGCAATAAATTAGGGCTACAGTTCAGGTCCATTGACACTTCAATGTGAAACACAGAACAGATTTCTGAAGATTCAAGTATGGTTTATAGTATCCCTTATTTCTAGAATCCCCCGCCTAGGACTTCGAAAATATAGACCAAAGCAAATTATTTCGAGTTCATTGTTTCAACGTTCATCCAAGTCTATTTACTTTGCATTCACTTTGGCGTTTATTATTTAATATAGCATGTGAAACTTAAAAATCTTTTTGTTGCACATATCATAGCAATGTATGTAAAGTAACATTATCAAATCCTACAATTTCATAAAATGGTATTTTCTGCCAATCTCGAAAGCCCACAATCGGGAAAAAACAACTTCTTTGCTATTTCCTACTTCAGTATTGCTCACTATCAAAGTGTTCGATTTGCGTTCGACTACCAAGGCTTCGCCGATTTAGTAGGCAGAAAAGACACGGGGTCCATGCAACGTCTCGCGATTCTAATGTTCGCGTAGACCGGTTATTCTCGTACACGAGGCGCACGGTAATTCGGATTTGTGTCGGCGTCTTGCCAATAACGACGTGCACCTTCCAGCAACCGTCCCGAATACCTGTTTCACGCGAACCTCGAAAAAAACTGATTGCGTGGCCTCCGTGTCGGAGGGACGGGCGGCAGCGTTCCTCGGTTAAAAAGAAAAGGGCAGACAGAAGGGGGAGGACGTACGTTGACTCTCGAGGAAGCCGCGAGTTTCGAATTCCTAGCATCTCGGCTGGCGAACTCGCGTCGCATCGCGTAAACCAGTTTCCGCGTGCGGAAAGATCCTTCGATGACAGATCGAAGCTGCGTCATCAGTTCCGCGCACTGCGATCCGCCATTTTTCCATCAACTTACGGTTCAACACGTAGGTATCACCAGTAAATTTTTATAGTTTATCGAATAAACCGCGCAAAGCGAAAACGTGGGAAATGTGAGTCTGGTGGGCATTTCTGACCTTCTTTTTGTCTGCCGTAAATTAGATAGATTACGCGTTCGTTTGCGATATAGTAAAGATAGGAGGAAAGCACGATTTCTTCGGACAGATAAAGGGATTAACGTGAGTAGGAAAGAAATATGGCGGCTATTGAGTTTATGTATTAGGTCATGCCTTACAATTTTGCATTTCGAAAGGTCACGTTTCACAGGGGATCAAATAAAATACGCAAAGGGACAAGATTAATCGTTGATGTATTTACTTCTCCGTTTTACAGGTCCTCGTATCTTAAGTCATTTCTGAATGCTCGCTTTATAAAATACGGCGATTTTTAAGTTAATATATTCTTCAATATTTTCTCGAATATCTTCTTTCTGTAAAGATTCGATTTCCCATCAAAAGTTTCCATTTACAACGGTTAACTACAGACGTTAACTTCTCCTGAATTTTGTTTTCGTCCTTATCTTGGGCAAGTGTATTTTTTACGATTTGTTAAAGATTTGCCTATCATTTAGATTCTAATATTTAACTAGATGACAATAGCGCTTGGGCACAATTCTTCATAATTCCCAGCTTCTCCTTCCCCTACTTTAATTTCGACATCAAATTGAAAAATGCGTTCGTCTATTATATAAAAGTTTCACTTCCAACAAGTATCGTGGCACGGGATGTGTTAATTGCCGTATTTGTGGCGGAAGGCAACTGTCCAGCTCTTTTTCTCGTGTAAAGCAACATACTCGTAAACCGAAGGGTTGGAATTCTGAAGTCGCGGAGGATGTTAGCGAGCTGTTCATGGAATGTTTCGAACGTGGGTGGTGTATTAAGCAGAAATGCAGCGTATGACGTACTATTTCGTTTCAAGCACGATCCTTCGCCGGTCATCATGTCCTACTATACCTAATACCTCAACGTCCTCGAACCTTCTAGAATTTCGTATAAAATAGCAAGGCGACTCGCCTGCCTCCCTCTCTTCCTTCCCATTGCATTTTAAGCTCGCGACTTCCCGCCGGTGGACATAAACGTGTCAAGGATGGAGATCATGGTTGTATTCATCTGCGAGAGACATCCTTGAGGCACTTAAATATCGATTGAGGATAGAGGAGTGTATCGTCAAACGCTTCCTGCCGGTGCGATTTAACGTGTGCAAGAGCACAACACGCCTACCTCATTGTTTCTGTGTTTACGCGGTGTTCTGTTGCGTTCATTTATACTTTTGTTTCATTAATACTTTTTTTCGCGGTTTGCGGTATTTATATTTTACACGTGCGTAGCCCGAGGTACCCTTTCTTAACGTGACCACTCTCAATAGCTCTTGTACGCTTTATTTTTGTCCATTTCGGAATTGTACAATTTCCGATAGCTCCCATGACAATGGACTACCTGTTCCCACGTTCGTCACTTTGCTTCCTTTGTTGGAATTTCATTACAAATTGTACAGCTATTTCTGCGCAGTATTTTACGTACTCAAGAATTTCTCCCCAGTTAAATTTAATCTTCAAGAATAAATGGAAAGTATTTTCATTTTAAACACTGGCTGGAGGAAAGATAACATAATTTTTCGCTGGAAAACACTCGGCAAGAGAATCAATATGCACTGGAGATAGAGTAAAATGTTATTTTAAATCTTTTCTTCTCATTTGTCTCGATATCGAGTTTTCCCAGTTTCCCTGGCAACATCAGTCTGGTGTCTTTCGGAACACCTGCATCCTTTTCTTAAGGAAAGGAAGGCAAGTCGACAATCGAAACTGATGGGCAAGAAAGTCTCCTTAGTCCTCTCGTTTAGTCGCACCGATGCGACCGTAATTAAGTACAAGGAAGAAAGTCCGCGTGGATAAAAAACAAGGTTTCTTCTTTCCATTCTTCGATGAATCTCCACCACGCGAAGGCATTTTATTGTTTCCCTCGCGCGGGAAGTCGCTGGCACGAGAAATGAATCCGCATTGGAGAAAGTCGCGTGTTCTGTCGCCGATCGTGGCGTCTTTCTTAACCCTTTCACGGTGGAATAAAATCACGAGGAACGATCTGGAAAATATGTGCTTCTTTGTGCGTTTTAAATTACTTTAGTTTGAGATACGAAATTTGGAAAGCATGTTTCTTAAGCCTCTCTTGTTTTTTTTTTTTTTTCGAAATTAACTAGCAGCTGGAGTGCTTGTAAATAGAAATTTTAATTGTGAAGCTAGTGAACTATTAATTTTCGGAAAAGTATAACCCTGCTTTAAAGTAATTGCTGAGTCTTGCTCCAATTCCATATACCTGTAATTAAATCAAGGAGATTTATTGTTTTACTACTTCGACAAATGGAAATATTACTTTACACAGTTTGTTGAATGAATCACCGAATGCAATACTAGTGTTTTATGATTTGAGCACACCCTCCGCAAAAGAAACCCTGCACTGTTTCAAACTGACTTCAAAAGACAGTATTCTCCTCGCGAGCAAAGTTGAGGGTGCTGTAAAAAAAGGGAAAGTTGTCAGCCCTGTAACTTTATTCGCGCAAGCTATAAAATATGACTCATGTTATTATAGATGACGAAAAGAAACCTAGAATTTTGCTCCAAACTTCATTCAATATTAACAAAGATATACAGAAACGCATAGAAAGCACGGTGTAGAGAAAATCTATATTGCTCCATAGCAAACTGAACAATTTTGAAGCATCTCCTTGCGCAAGCCTCCTCGAAGGAAACTGTGAAAGGGTTTGAACGTGGTGGCCGAATATACTGTGACACAAAGAGGAGTCGAATCGCGTTCCATACAGGGTAGAGGGAAGACTTGGTTCGCTAGAAAAATAGTCCGTGGAACAGCAGGTGCCCAGCTGTTGCATCGTGCATTGCATCTGCCTATAGGTGAACGATTCAAGTTACGACGGTGGTGCAAGACGCGTCGTTGAATCGGGTTACACTGGTCACGTTCACGTGGAAATTATGAGGTTCGCGCCTGATGCTCTCGTGGCTTGGAAGTTTACGGAACTTAGGAGCCTATCCTCCGTATCTCTGAACAGTTAGAAGTCGATGGTCCGATCAGAATTCCACGCGGAGCTCACGTATTATCGCTCGCCTGACCGTGACTCGAACGGTATAAAAAGAGCGTTCGGTTTCGTCGAGGGGACTCGTGGAATAAACATCCAGCAGAATGGTGGTAATTTATATCTGCGAGAGGCATTAACCGTGTGGAGGGAAATGAAGTATTTTTCGAGCGATTGAGGGGTGAAAGTGCGTAGAAAGTAAAGGTTTCGGGGAGTTTGAAGATGGTATTTTTAGCTGGGCTTCATTAATTGGTAATCGTCATCTAGTAGAGGCAACTTAGATTAGTTGTTTTCTTTATGGAAACTTTATATGGGAGGCACAGATACTTTCTGCTGCAACATTTCATACGAGGTACACTTGTATAACTCAGGACTGGTATTTTGAATATAAAAAAGAAAAAATATAAGTTTCAGGAAAAAACAAACTGGGTCTTATATTAGGCATCCATTTTTTTATCTGCGAATTTAAATGACTTTCGTTTTTATTTTATTATGAAGAAACCGAATCTTTGTTATAGTGCTCTCCAGTAGGTTGCTAAAGAATACATATTCTACTTTTAAAACGTGTAGGTATCGAATTTTAATAAAAGTGTTCTCAGTCAAGAGTTATGATGTTTTTAAGAAATGGGTCTCACATTTGACTACTTTACCCTCTATTGGGTTGTTGCATATGAAATTGCGTAAAACTTTCTTTTATCTATGGCGGGGACACAATGGCACTTGCTAACGTTTTCCCACGACTCGAGGAATGTCGCAGAAACTGAAAAAGGTAAAATAAATAAAATAGCTGAAAAACAAAAAATATTTTCATTCAAACTTCCTTTAGTGAAACGGCAATTTCATATGCACCAACCTAATAGATACTTGGTGGAGATAGCGTTGGTTTAAGAAACATAAGTAAAGGCAGAAAATATGCGAATATAGGTAAAGTACACTTCGCGAGCCACGGAAGTTGTATTATCTTTAAGTAGAAGTTAGATAAACCCAACGATAGGTTTCATACTCTTCGATTCCGGTACAAACAGTTTGCATTCGGTGAAATAATACGGAAATAGTTGTGCTGAATTTGCACTGGGTGGAGGTGGGAAAACATTAACTTTTGTAGGTACTTGTACATCATAGGTACAGAAGCATTCGTGCGAAGTCATCGAAACGTACGTTTGAAATTCAGTTTCTATCATCAAAACACCCTGCGCATTCTGAAACTCCCTGTACTCGAAGACTTTGTAGTGGGCCTGTAAACGTGCACGTTAATTTCTGTCCGAAGAAGAGTTTCATCTGCGTTGCAGCAGCTTCGTGATCAAAGTTGGCTACGTAGTTTGGGAATAGTACACTGCACTCGGAACTTGCAAACGCGTGGATCCGTTTGGGAGGAAAGAATGTCGCTGGTGGCAGATCTGCCCGCTTGGATAATCGAGAATACGTTTCCAGTTGGGATTCGCGTGTTTTAACTTGGAGGACTTGTCGCCCGAACGGACGCGATCCAGAAGCGTCCTCGAACTGGGACAAACATGGGCGACACGTCTCTTTCGCAAATTTTGAAATGTAGGACGATCGTCTAAAAGGAAAGCTTCTTTAACGGGGAGCAGTTGGCGTTAGTTTGCATAAGAGGGAAACCGATAATTCTGCACTCGCGTAACACCGGCGCCGAACGAGCTAGATATTTTACTCTTCTAATTGGAAGAGGCAGTGTATCCTTTGATGCTTTCACTTCTAAGTTATAGAAGAGAAGCAATGGCAGGTCTAAAAAATAAATGGGGCTCGTACTGATATAAACATTAAGCGAAAAAATGGTTTCCAACTTTCTTGTTCTTTAAAAAAATATTTGAAATTAGAGTTTATGCTGTAGTAATAAGTTAAATCTCGTAGAGTTGCTTAATTCTGATGAGGACCCAAACAAGGAATCCAGGCACGTGATTTCTGTTTGTCACTCGTCGTGAATACCAACATCCATTCATTCATAAACGAGCATACATTATATTCCTTCGAGAGATATACGCGTGTAATTTTCATTCAATTGAAATTGCATTTTTCTTCGCGTTCGTTAACAGCGGAAGTATATCGCGGCGATTCATTCGGTCCAAACGATTGTCACTGATTACTCTCATTACGACAATGGCGTAATGACCTGTAACAATCTGTTGATGTTCCATTTTCTCTTTACCTTACGACTTTAGAGAAGTTTTCAAGATTAGGTATTCTTCTTTGACTCAGTCCTGGCGAATAAAAAAGTAGTTGCACTCAGAAAAGAGGATTTTCTTGATCCGATCAAATAACCAAATAAATAAAAGTCTTTGTGCGTCACTCCTTCATATATTTTTTTACTTAAAATCAATCATATATTTAATTGGCTTTTGAGATTTTAAAATCTGTATACATATGATTTATGATACACATGATATCAATTATGCATTCAGAACTTTTTCTCTACTGAATATTCTGGACTTCGTATATCACGTGTAGACACATAATTTAGTGTCACCAAGATCCATTCGGCATAGTAGTTATAAAGATCTAAAATTAAAGATGAATAATTGACAGCTGAGCATTAAGAAATCGAAACCAATTTCTCATTGCCAGTCTTTCAAGAAAATAAAGTACATCCTTTCATGCAACTAAATTAGCAACTCCAAAGCTAGTATCAACAAACTGCTAGGGAATTGCTTTCGATTTCTCCACTTCACTGAGCACTCAACAACCACCTGAAGTTAGGGCAAAGGTTCTTAAAGCTCAACAACTACCAAGAGCAATCACCTTTTCCAAGCAGAAAAGAAAAGCATATTCTTCATCGCCCTACCAGCCGAGAATCAAGCAAAGCGACTGGAGTTGATGCTTTCGAATTGAAGCCCTCCAGTTAACGCGAAGGTGCATCAGTCACTGCGGATGAGACAATGAGATTGCACGCACTAGCTGGAAACAAGTTGGCCCTGTCTCCCCGGCATCACGCACACTTTTGGCGCACCTTTCTTCCCTTTTCCTTTCTGCCTTCTCCCGTTCTGTTACGCGATGATTAGAAGCGGAAGGACACCGTCGTGACTCGCGCAGATTGAATACAATGGTCACGGTGTACCCTCATTTACGTAATGCACTAGCAGAAAGAGACAATGCCGTCTGGCGCTTCTCTCGTTGATGATTCGTTGCCCGGGAGACGCGAGAAGAAAAATCACAGGGCTGGTTCGTTGCCCGTGTCGTTACCGCCTTTCGAACGAGGATCCTCGCCGAGTTCTCTGCATTTCGCGAGTCTACGTGACACGTATCCCCGTCGTAGAGGGAAGGAGAGGGACGGGCCAAGTGCATCCTCGTCGGGGCGCGTGGGTGCAACGACGCGTCGATGACTCAATTTCTCTGGAGACTGTTTGTTTGTTTCATGGGCCACCGTCTGATGCGTCGCCACGCCCCCCCCCCCCCTCCCCGAGCGGGGGCAGAAATCTCCTCGGCGGAATTGCGGTTAATTGAAAAATTAAACGGATTCGATGAGGCGCGGCTACTTTGCGCCTCATCTCGGGCGTAGCTGCATTCTTTTTTCAGTGGGATGAATCGCTTGTTGTAGCTTCTGCTGGTTTGCTTCTGGGTTTTTATGGTAACGTTGACATCGTTTTTGGTAAATAGTTTTAGCGGCATCTATTTTTATTAGATTGTTTGGAGTTGTGTGGTCTGTGGAAGGTTTTGTGTGTTTTTAGGTGGTTTCTGGTTATGGTGTTCGTGATTAATTTCTGAGGATCGTACTGTAGACACTTGCCTTAGGGCAGATCATTTTTAGAAGTTCCAATTGTGGGGTTCATAGAAATGTTACATCCATATTTTCTCATGTACCTAGGCATTGTTTTTAACCCTTCGTTGACACACCTCTTTTTTCGTTCAACTTTAACACACCTGGGTAGCTCACACCCAGAACAATTTTTAAACGACTGCCATTCTCATCTGAAGAATCCAATTGTTCGGAAAAAAATCATACATGTCGAATGTATTCCAATTTCCAATAGTTTTTTGATTGAAATTACATCACAGTTCTTGCAAAAAAATCTAGATTACCATATGTCGAGAAAACACGAAGATAATCTTCAAGAAACTGTAACTTTTATAAATTTAAATATTAGAAGCTAAAAATCTACAGAGTTATTGCTCAGATATAATATTTTGAGAGAAAAAATAGTTTGTAAGTTGGCTTTGGAAAAAAGGTATTTATTTTGCATATAAAAGGTACAGAGCGTCAAAATCAGCTCATGGGTGACTCACACCCAGAGTGTCAACGAAGGGTTAAATATGTTTGTCTATAAATGCAAATTACAACTGCAATTATTCTCAGTCAATCTCTTTGGTGTCATTTGGAAGAGGAAATATTTTTCTGGTTTCTGCTTGCTTTGTGATTTGAACACGTTGATCTCATTAGTCAGGCGTGTAGTTTCGCTAACATCTGTTGCAATAATTTATGTATATCTTCGACGAAACCCCTACCTTTTTGCAATCCAATTTGCATGAAACTTTACATCCGCTGTTTCAACTATAGAATTTTATTTTAGATTCATGAAACACTTTTTACATTTGCATCAAAGGATTACCTCAATCTGTAAAAATAAACCAACTAACTTCGATTATATACTACTCTAAAATTCTGATAGAGTTCGTAATTCTGGGTCAGTCGTGCAATGAATCGCGTTTTCTCGAAAGCAGAATGTTTTACTCCAAAGTCGAACACTCCGTAAGTGCCAGCTAGTAAAATGGTGGATGATGGATTCACCTCCATAAATGATGCCCGAGATTGTCAGACATCTGACGCAGCACGTGCATCGATTTCTCTAAGATTGCTTTGCACCTGTATGGTCGATAAATGTCCCGACGTCCACGTGGGGTTACCAAGAAGTGTTTCCACCGAGAGGGACTGAAGATTGCGTTCTTCTTTCGTGACAGAAAATGCTCTGAATGCGAGATTAAGAACGAGAGTCTGAGTGGCAGCGGCGAAGGATAAGCGGGTTGCATACAGTTCCTCGATCGCGAAAATATTGCACGTTATAACTGGCGAAGTTGACAATGTTCACTTTCTTTTTCCTATGGAAATTTCGAGTCTCGAATTCAATTAAACTTTCCACGTTCAAACAGAAGGATGATCGAAAGTGTGCATCAAAGTTTAGTATAGGAAATTTTTTATACTAGAACGTTGGTTTCATAAATATTCTGAGCTAACTGTTGCTCTTTAGCGTTAAATTGTTGTATATGCAATCGTGGTTGCTTGAAATATGAAACTATTCAGTGCGTCGAGTGTAAATATTAATCGGTAGAGTAAATATTTAAGAAAATATTACTAATATTCTTTAGAATTTGCACATTAGTGTGTTTGCAAGTTCGACGAGGTGAAATGTAAAGGTTGATATTGGAAAAAGTTTTTTGTTATTTTATTATGAGGATTAGACGGTTTTAAGCTTCCAGGAAATTTTGTAAAACGATTTTTCACCTCAGAGGTGAGGTTTGGGAGCAACATCAGGCTTGTTATAAGTCACTACTAGGTGTTATATCTTCTTGTTATGTACACGGTAAACAGGAGGGAACACGTAAGTATTTTGTGTACGTAGCTACCCACTGTGAATATAAATCTTTGTTACGAGTTTATACGATGTCAGGCGGGCTAGTATCTACTTCCAGGTATCCAAATTTTCCTCCATAAATATATGGCGTGGCACTCGCATATAAATTGCGTGACAAATACAGCAAGTATACAGTTTTACGAAAACTCTGTGACAGAAATCTTAGATTATATCGATGGCTTAGTGCACCAATATTTTATGTCCACTTTTTGTGAAATTTGAGTTTTCATATGCAAAAGATAGTTCTTGACTGTTTCTTTATGCTGTAGAAAAATCACATTTATATTTACTTCATAAATTTGTATTTTTGTTCATTGTATGTGGACAACTGTAAAAGTGGACATGCAATATTTGTGCACTAAGCCATCGATATGGGTGATAAATTTTTGAAAAGTATACTTGATATAAATGAATTGATAGATCGAACTTTAAGCATTTTAATTATATGGTGGAATATATTACACTTTCTTTTATATCCACTAATAAAATTGGATAGTAAGAAAGAAAGCTTTATAAAACCTGGTAGAAATGATTAGAAATGCATTATTTTTTGCTGAAGTTGGTTAAAGTTATGAACAATCCTCGACGAACGACGATAGTCTCTTAACCCTTCGTGGTCACACCTTCTTATAATCACAAATTGGTCACATGGGGTTCACTGTGCCCCAGCGTCTTTTTTTGAGTTACCATTTTCGTATTTTTAAATCTTTTAACTTTTCAGTGATAATTGTACATTCGTAATACTTATACAATCATGGCCTAATAGTCTTTTTTTTAGAAATGTAAATTTTGATATGATAAAATTTGTAGTTGAAAATGAGCGATTTTCCACGATTGTGGGGAAAAAAGCGATTTTTTAATTTTTTTTTATTTTCTTTTTGTTGCGATAAATCCCTTTTGGAAGTCGAAAACTGCTCTTGGGGTGCGATACACCCCGTGTGACTACGAAGGGTTAATTGCATATCGGATAATGAAATTCTGACAATGAAATAGGTTCAGCTTGAAAGATATCATATACCTACGCTACTCGATTAGGGCATCACCAGTACAAAAGCTCCAGCATTAAAAAATTAAGCGAAGACATTAGTATGTTAAATACATTCAGTACATTCTTTAGGATCGAGCTTGTTCATAGTGCTCTGATTCTTTTGAGCAATATCTCTTTCCGTTTAATCACTATTTATCACATATGCAAAATAGAATCTTCAACTACCCATATGATTCGTCTCCATTCTTCTAGCAAAATTTCTTTGAGCATTTCTTCAGTAGGCGATGCTAACTAATAAAAAAATATATAAAAAGAAATTTTATGTTAAACGATTTTACTAAAAATGCATTAAAAACTAAAAAATCATTCTTTTCTTGTACTACAATTTCGATGGTGATGTGTGACTTTAAATAAAATCATACAAACTCTGTGATTATCCTGTAGAATTATTCAAATCAATGGCAAAGAAAAAGAATAATCACAGAGTTAGTATGATTTTATTTAAAGTCACGTATCACCATCGAAATTGTAGTACAAGAAAAGAATTATTTTTCAGTTTTTAGTGCATTTTTAGTAAAATCGTTTAACATAAAATTCTTTTTATATATTTTTTTATTTTCTAGGTTTTAGTGTTTGTGGATTTTTTAATTTCTTTTTATAGTTTTTTTCTAGTTTTTAGTGTCTGTGGATTTTTTAAATATATTTTTTAGCTTCTAGTGTTTGTGGATTTGTTATACATTTCTTTTAATATTTTTACTTTTTTTTAAAAACAATTGTATTGTCATCCAAACTACACGGCTCTGCAAAGTTCCAAGACAATTGGATTAGTGGAAGTGGGTGAAAATTGAATTGCCAGATTTGAAGCTAAGTAAAAGCATTTAAAAATCTATTAATCAAGGTTCATATCAATGTAAATTATAATGAGTAACTCTGAATTTAACATCAGTGAAATAAGTAAAATTTAATATTTTACTTATTTATACTTTTGCGAGTAACGGTACATATGTTTCTCCTTCCTTGCTACTACATCAAATGTATAGAATGCAGGATGAAATTATTGTAACGAGTCATCGTATTCCACCTGGGAAATGAAAGCGTGTATCCAAAGAAACAGTTGACGGAAAGAAGCGAAAGCAGCGGGATCGATTGGCTTGCTGATGGCGTGTGCAACGGCCCTTGAGCCAGCCCTCCGTGAATCCGATATAAAGGCTTCAGGTGCACGCGTGTGCACGTGCAGCGCGTGCATGTGCACAGCGGCAAGGAAGGAAAGGGGCTACGTGTATGGGTGGTTCGTCATATGGGTTACATCGGAGCAAGATCGCGGCTAGAAGGACAGGCTAACGGAAGTAGACTTTTTCTGCAGTCGCGTTTCAGTAACTCCCCGCGGAAAGCTCGGTGGAACTTGAAATATCTCATCGTGCTAATTAGTGTCTAAATAGTTTCTAACCCTTGGGATCACGGTCCTTTGTCCGTGAAGCGAAGATTGCGATCGGGCCCCACTTTCTATCGCCTCGTTCCTCGCTTCCTGCCCGCTTCTTATATAATTATTCGAGCCGTGTATGCAAATTGCTGCATTCACTGGTTCCTGTATCGAATCGTTGCAATTTTTTCGAGTAAATTCTCTTTAGAAGTTAGGTTGCATTAGGAGTCTGATACCTACGTGAAGGATTGGAAGGTGTTTTTTTTTTGAAGATTGAGCTAAGTCTGGAGTCTGAAGTCGCGTTCAGTCAGCTTGACTTCAATCGTCATTAATGATGTAGTCACGGTTTAGTCAAGGTTCATTCAGGTGCTCAGTGTTCTTCAAATGGTTTGATGGGCGTCTGTGTTCACGCTTCGTTCACGTTGGCTGTATTAAGCGGTGTTTGAATGCTTCGATGTTGGGCTATGATCGTGTTGTAACTATTAGATCACCGGTGTACATCGAGCAGTATCAATTTTTATTTTCTCTCATTTATTTCAGTTTCATATTTGGGAGTTGCAAATTTTAGAAGAAGTCTGTTAGTTCGATTAATAATTTCGCTTTCGTGAATAAATGTATTTGCACAGTTTGCTATGCTGTAATACTGATTCCAAATTTTGCTATATCAGGCTCTGTTCTAATCGCAGTAAACCTTAGTAACTGTTTCTTCCTCTAAGCATCGCGAGGCTTACTCTTCAATTTTTCAAGGTATTGCGCATCATCCTCGTTATGCAAACCTGCGAGCGATGCGCTACATAAGTCGTTCGAATTTCGCTCAATCTTTAGAATGTTATACTGTAGCTACCTTTAAATAGAATACGGCATCTAAATACGAGTCTGGAAGAATCTCCTTTCCAAGGTGCAGACAGAAAAATAGACTTTTACTGGATAATTCAGAACTAATAATCCGGTTTTGTACAGGATTAATTTGAATTTGCCTTTTTGTTGCAAACTACAGTGACTGCATGTAACAACATTTAAATCCACCAAATTCCCACGTGAAGCATACGTTACTCCAAAACTGAACACTTCCTTTCACCAAGTTGAATAAAACAATTTTAAAGAAATATTATCACTGACAAACTTTTTCATGGTTTTCAGAATTATTTAGTAGCACAAAAAAAGGAAGGTTTTGGACTCATTTTTATACAGCACCTTCCCCCATGGTACTTTATTTAAAAGTCAACCTGCATAACCCACAAAATGCGATACAAAAAAAGCGTGACTGCATTATTGTGACCCACAGTCCACGTTTTCCGTTAGACGTTATTATCCGCACCACCTGTCTTCGCGTGTGCTCTTCCCCTTCTTCCGTTATCTTTCGCCTTGTATCTAGATACCACCCGTCCCTTTCTCTCTTCTCGCGTGTCTATCAGAACGTCCTCCTCTTTCCTTTTCTGTCCCGTTCCGACCAGCATTGGCAGCTATACTCCGCCTCGTTGCCATCTTCCTCCCTCTTCTAGTCTATCGGTTACCATATTCGACCGCGTTGTTACACCTGCGACTTTAAAGGCTCGCCGAGCTGTTTTATTTAAATTGCACGTTTACCGTCGCCATCGACTGGCAACCTGGCCGAAATCGGGATTGCTGTTTGCGCACCCTGATGAGTTTCCAGCACGTTTCGACCGTTAGAAACGCGAGTTTAACCCGTTCGCCGCGTACGGTGGGGGATGCATACAAGGTGTTTAGAGAGGTGCGTTGGAAATTGTTGGAATGTGTAGTATTCACTTGGGAGAGTAACAAATGCTTAGTCAATGGAGGGTGAGTTATTCTCCTACGTTAAGGGAGGAATCCTATTCTTTAGGTTAAAAGCATAGCAACGGGCATTTTTTTGTAAGAAACTAGCGATTTGATTCATCTGAAATTTGGAACATATTTTGATGCATCTTTGAGGAAGCAATAGTATTTTTTTTTATTAATTTCCAATAACAAATATAGGAGTTATACATGATCGACCAATACGCCGCGCAAAATTGGTCGTCCGCTGCTGTGCCTGATATTTATTTTCCTGGTAATCGAAAACAGAAAAATGAAACGGCGTTTCATTGTATACATATGTAACCATAATTTCATGAGCTAGAAAAAAATACAAAGACGAGTGTGAAGAGTTTTCAAATTGAAAGGCCTGAAACTTTAACTTTTGCTATACAATTTTGCGCCAATTTTCTTATGTAATCAAAGAAGTATATAACTGATCGGTATCCTGGTTCATCAAAGTATGAAGTAATGTATGTTGGACATACAGGCCAAATTTGAAGGTAATCGGTTTAGTGGTTACAGAAATATCGTGCACACCAGCGGACAACGGCTGCGTGATGGTCGATCATGCATGACTCCTATATCTATTATTAAAAATTAATAAAAAAAAACTACAATTTCTTCAAAGATGCATAAAAAGATGGTCCAAATTTCAGATTCTTCGAATCGCTAGTTTCTTAAAAAAAAATCTAAAATTTTGCTATGTTTTTAGCCCAAAGAATAGGATTGCCCTCTTAACATCTGAAGGATTAAATCTTGGTGAGGTTGGGTGTGGTTGGAAGTTAAACAAATTGAAGAACGTAGCTGGCAGTGTTGGCACACCATGTATGCATCGCGTACACCTTCGTTTCACTACTTTATGATTCAATCTTTCTACGTGAAAGCAATATGCACCATTTGGTTGCATAATAATTAGCACTTCATTGTATTGATAATACAATCTCTGACTTAGGAGACTTAGTAAATAATTAATTTGTATACTTATGGTATTCAAAATGCTGGTTACCTCATATTAATCGACGATCTTTTACATATTTCACGTAGTATGTATATAATTAATTTAGGAAGAAGTAATAGTAACCCTTTATTGTTAGTATAGAAGTGAAAGTATCTAGTATTGGTTTTAACTTTTAATCAGATTACTTTAACGAAGTGGTGCCGAATTTGGATGGAGAGGGTTACGATAATTAAGTTGTGATACAAGTTAATTGCTTCCGTAGTTAGTTTTAATGGCCCGCGCGTAGAAAGTGTTCGTGTTCTTTAAGGATAGTTTTTAGAAATTTGACCTTCGAATTTTTACACCTACCGCTGGCCGATGTTACGAAAAGAGAACGAGTCCTACGCGTGCTCCGTGTCACAATCTCGTTCGCATAAATCACCCGCTAAAACGCATTCTAATCGCCGGACAGCGAGTATGCTCGTACAATAAATATACAGGTATGCTAATTCACGCGTGTAGAGGTGTGGATATTGTCGCTTATGAGCTTCAGATTTCACAACCAGCTGCATGATTGGGCGCTGGATGTTTTCAATTATCCTCGATATCATTCTCATAATTAATTCCCCCAGAAGTGAGTCAAAATATTATACAATTAATTACATAACCCTTAACTGGTAAACTGTTTTTGGCAAACGTGACTGGTATAATAGTAAAGGACACAGAAATATGTAAAGTCGACACTAGATCAACCTCTATGAATATTTTGTTCTTAGGTAATGTATAAAATAATAGAAACGTAGGAAGTTAAACTATTATTATAAATTTAATTAGAAATTCAGTTTACAAACTTAGACAACCAAAAATTTTGCAATGAACTTCGCGTGCTTGGGGTCATGAGCGAGCCCAGGATACCAGTTAAGGGTTAATATATGCACTTCTTATAAGTTCCTTTAACTATAAGTACATTGCTTTTATTTTCATAAAAAATGGTAAACTGGTACCTTGATAAATCAGGTACGTTCTCATGAGAATCAATTAGTAATCATTTTATTGCATTTCTATAATGCTCATAAAACAATTATCTACAGAAGCAAACTTCAAATTTTTTAACATGTAAGTGGCGTTTGATCTGTCTCCATATTTGCCATTATCGGTATTAAATTCGTTCTCCACTGGATGCGAATGATAATGAGCGCTTTTGTTGTAATCCATTCCCACAAATTCCTCCAATATTGCAATTAAAGTTTCACGAAGACGTTAGAACGAACGTTAGAATGGCCACTTGAGGGGGCCAAGACATTGTGCTTATGTACGCCAGTGGAACTGTGCTAAATCTCCGCGAAAGTAGCCGCACGTCAGGCCGACAGAGCACAATGGCGAGGTGGAATTGCACAACTTTAGGCCCTACTGTCGTTGAGCACTCTCCGGAACTCTGTGGGAGCCAGCTCGCAACGGCGAAACGAAAACCGTTGATGAATTTCCATCCACTCGGCATCGAGAGAGATTTTTCAACCTCGATGGTATCGCGTCCCGAGCAAAACCCTCGGAACGAGTCCAGCCTTCGGGCACCGTGCATCACCTTCGAGGGGGTCCTTGCTTCCGGCCAATTGTAACCATCCTGATCGCTTCCGGTCTCACGCTTCGCATAACTTCTCGTCAGTCCCATCATCTCCTTCGCTTCTTCTGTCGCGCCCTTAACTGCCTGCCAGATTGCACGGCATTTCTGCCTTTTAGCTCGCAATCAACCGTTCCGCAAACGTGCTGCCCCCGTGGAATTTCAGCAGGGCTGTTGTGCGCTCGCGGGAACCTGTAGCAGTCAAGAATTAAATGAACTACAGTGTAAATTTAAGTAATGAATGTTCGGTGGCTTCTAACCAAACTTTAGTTCGACGACAATTCTTAAAATAGGTAGATATTTAAATTTTGGAATTCATAATTGATGATCACAGTTTGGAAGTCTTACATTCAATGTTTTAAACAAACTTTTAGCAAGCAAATTTGCAATAGAAATAAAAATCTAAATACTTGTATATAAACTTTATATTATATAACAATAATGCGCACTTCGCAAACATTCAGTAGTCGAAAGAACAGAATTTGTTAATTGTTTTGGGCCATTGAACCAACCAGTTATCTGAATTGATGAAAAAGTTTGTTTCTTCAATTTGTACAATTTCGAGTAAACTAGACTACGAAGAAGTTGGTATTTTATTGTAAAAATACTTTGTTAGTGAGGCAGCGAAAGGGGGAATACTTGGTAAGGTGCACAGTATCTAGTAGACGCCACTGGGAATACGTCCACCATGTTTTGTCATAAAAGATTAAGTGCAAATAATTTATTTACACTTTACAATTTATTGTATTCACACTTCAAGTGCATATTTGTATTAGCTTTATTCGTTTACAGCGTTTTAGAATATTGGTTAATTATTTCTTAACTATTCTTGAAAAGTATAATTTAGTTTCTACTCTTTTGTGTGCGATGAAAGAGTCAAGTTCACCTTTCCAAGTAATTAAGGGGGTACTCCGTTTGAACGCTCGGAAAATGTACATTTTGTGGATTTTGTTACAAGTCAACGGCTTGATAAAGATTTTCCGTTTTTGTATTATGTTTACATAGTATTATGAACTACCTAAAAAAAAGGTTCAGTTAAAAAACTATTGTTTTTCGGAAGTTATGGATACATATCTGAAACTCTCTCGATTTTAGACGGCTACATGGTGGTCCTGAAAAAAAGCTGTATGTCATGTCTGAAATCAAAAACAGTAAATTTTTTTTTATAAAGTATGTTAATAGCTATCGACCTACGACGTCTTTTTTATTCCCATTACCCGTTTATTATTTATATAGAACAAAAGTGGACTTTTCTCTTCGAAAAATCTAACTTTATTTTTTCTATCACCATTTCTTTATTTTTCAAAATTTTTAAAATCGGCGCTGTGAGTCGATGGTTATTAACATATTTTATAAAAAAATTCTACTGCTTTTGATTTTAGACATGACATACAGCTTCTTTCAGGCCCACCATGTAGCCGTCTAAAATCGAGAGAGTTTCGGATATGTATCCATAACTTCCGAAAAACGACAGTTTTTTAACTGAAACTTTTTTTTTAAGTAATTCATAATAATATGTAAAGATAGTATAAAAACGGAAAATCTTCATCAGGCCGTTGACTTGTAAAAAAATCCACAAAATGTACACATTTTCCGAGCGCTCAAACAGGTATACCCCCTTAAATATTTTGCCAAAGTCGTCCATCGAAACGAATTTTCCTCCATTTAAATACGCTCACATTACGTTTATATAGCCTGCGTGCCGAAATGCAAATCGGCCATTATATTTCACTTTGGACGAAACGTGGACATTATTCAACGATAATCTCGTAAACTTCAATGGAAAAATCAAAGTTTCTATTGTTCTTCTATTAATGACACTATATTCATGGGCTTCGAAAACATGTCAGTTGCTAAGTAGATTTCCTCGAATATAAAAAGCTTTTTACATCTCGCTGAAACATCCACCACACGCGCATCAGCATGAAAATGGCGAAACGCGCGTAATTTCATGGTCGGCAAGCGAAAAAGTTCGTAAGAAGATAGGAGAAATTCAATTAAAATTTTCATTACGCAACTGCTATATCCTTTCGAAAAATAGATAAAAACTCGCGGATCCCTCGCGAGGGTGGGCAACGCGTTCACGCATTAAGGGCGCGTTGCATCAATTTTCCAGTAATTTCATGCCAATTTCCTGATCCCTTCACGAATCTCACCAGGGGGAAAAGGCTCGAGGGGTAGTTTCCGCCTTCGAATTTGCGTACCCCTCTTTCATCCAGGGGCAACGACGGAGAAACTGCATCGATTTCCGTGGAATAAAATTCGGAATAGCTTTGGATACCCCTCTATTACGTTTACACGCGTTCGAAGAAGCACAATTTGCCGGATTTTGCGGCGTTCGTAATTCTCGGCGATGTTGAACCGCTTAATTCGAGGGATTTGCGAAATTACATATTCACGAGGGGATATATGTTTCACGCGCACAGGATTTTCGTTGACGGTTCATTTAATCCTCGTTACCGCGAAACTGGAAAGTCGTAGACGCAGCGGAGTAAAATCTTAATTACGCACCTGTACTTGCACCGTGCGAATCCTTTGGCGCAGAAAGGGGCAAAACCTTAATTACAGGGCCGTGGGACGCACCGTACGTGTGTTTGTACTACTTTCATTCGTCGTATATTGCCGGGTGTGTTTGGGAAAGTGGCGGGGTCCCTTTCAGAAAGAGCTTGTTTACGCATTTCGATTCATATCTCTCCCAAATGGATCTTTTCAAATTCTGCGGGACGCACAAGCTCTGCATAGGCATTGATCTCTGGCAGTCTGAATCTGAATGTTTCTCAGACGGCCCTCTTTTTGCGAAGTGCAGGCTTGCGACGCAAGCGGCAAATTACGTGCTGAAAGTAGGGAGGGATGATTTTCAGATAAATTGGCAATGCCTGAGTTTTTTACCGAGGTTTCTCCATCTTTTTACCGAGGCTGGATCGCAGCCAGAAATTAAAAATGAATTTTACAGCAATTTTGATATGTTTTCGAGATTCGCAGTTGGCTTTTTATTAGCACTGTTTTATAACTAACAATAAGCATTTAAAATTTTCATGCTTCGTTGCTTTTAAAAAGTATATTTTAGGTTTTTTTTTGACAAAGATAGCAACGTAAAGAATGGAAATATATTACGATATGAAGTATAATACATTACCTACATATTCATGAAAATTACTCTGCCTCTATTTTCATAATATATTATGACATAATACATAGATACTGCACAGTGTATTTTGAATGCAAGTGGAATTTACATTATAAATAATAAATATCTACATAGATAACTCACTTTACATTTGTAATAAAGTTGCAAATGCAAGAATAACATTTCCGGTGTATCTTATAAATTCTTCGAATGGGAACAATAAATTGGTCAAAGTAAGTAAAAAGGACAATACACTATATGTAAATTCAATTAAATTAAAATAAAATAACATAATCTAAAAGGAATTTAAATTACAGCGTGATATTAAAATTAAATTTTTAATGAATGTACGGTACTTTCCCCTCTATTTAAATCTAATTCTCACGGTAACTATGGCTACACGTAATCAATAGCTTGTACAAAAATTATCTTCCCTTCGTGCCTCGCCCCACAGATAGCACGTTATATCGTGTTTTCGAAGAATGTGCTTGTGTCGTGGCACGAGGAACCGGAAGTGGTCGGCTAAATATGCACGACCACGTATCACCGCGGTTCATTGTCGTTGTTCCAACGACCGTCGAAGAGTCTCCTGTCAAGTGGCATTAAATCGCGCGGCTCGTGCACGACATACAGGTGCGATCGACCATCGACGGAGAAGGAGAGATCGATCGTGAGTGGCATCGGGCCTGAACTTAATCATCGTAGTAGTATTTCCAGCGGGGAAAATGTCATCGCTGATGAAATTCCTCAAAGAACGAGGGAATGCCCGTTCATTGGCTAACAAAGGCGCAGCACGAAAAATCGAGCCACTGCAGGCTCGAAAATTTGTTTGCTCGTGAGTAGTAGCTTGTAGTTTTTCATCACTTTGCCCGATCTGAGATTCTGGAATGAGGTTTGATTTTATTGAAATTTGATTTTAGTGATAATTTTCGGGTTGAGGGAAGATTTCGTGTCCGAAACGATGAAGTTACGTAAAATTTTTTTATTAGTTGATTTCGTGGATGTTTAAGTTGAATATTAGGTTTAATAGTGTACTGAATTCCTTTGTATAGAAAGGAAAATTAAATGTGGAATTTATAGTAATCAACGTGGATGGAATTCTCTTATAAGTAGGGGTGATTTAAGTTTCATGTTAGCACTGAATTTTTCTTTCTGTTTATTTTTGCTCTGTATTAAGTGTCTTTAAAAAATTGCTGGCAATGTACTGGGTAGAACTACATCGGTTTTGGAGCAAGTTAAACGGAGACTTATTGTTAGTATCCTAAACATAATTTATTGCGCTCTGCCTCCCAAAAAGCTCACGAGAAACGTTCCTATAAATTTTCGGCAGTACCTTTGTTGCCTACTTTACTTCATTTCTTTGCACGTCCAGCGTTGTTATGAATGGCCCACGTTGAGTTTCTACGAACTGTTCAACACTGTACGAAGTATTTAATATCCGAATGGAAAAATGAATATATTTGGATTGACGTGGAGCAAAACTGCGTCCTTTGCGCTACTCGTAGAAAATTGATTTCGAAACGTATTCGAGAAGAAGTAAAGAACACGAAGCGATTGCATCGCGATGATTTATCTTTATTGATTGTTTGTAGAAGGTAAAGCTAATTGACTTGGTTGGAATGTAGAGTGTAAAAAATATTTCACAATTACGCGCGCAGCTTGGAATACATAATTCAGCGTTCAACACTGCTCGCTTAAATTTATTAATGATTTTCAAATTGTTCGACTAATTGCACGATTATCATTTCACTCGTCGTACGCGTCAGCCAGGATATTCTCCACCGTTCTATTTTCTCCACACATATTTCCATGAATTTTTCATTTTCTTTCGGTATAACACTTTAAGTGTTGTTCTAATTATAATCGAAATACCATATCGTTTATAATTCTCGGTACTTTCAATTTCTTATTATTTTATGATTCATTATCCGCGCGCCAATTTCACGCTAAGAAGGCTAATGATAAATTCAATAGACTAATTCTAACTCGTCGTGTATAATACACTTCTCTTCTGACATGGAGGAAGAATAATCATAAAAAAAAACGCGTGAAGATCGGTCTAGTAGTTTTGGAGGAAAATGTTAACAGACTCCACCACGCACATACAACCTCTTACCCCAAACGCATACACCTTCTTCGTTCCGTCGTGGGTAATAATAACATACAGTGTCTCGTCGAGTATTACCCTTAAATCTTCAAAGAAAAAAAGGAAAGGGTAAATAGGAAAAATGAGGAAAACAAAAACAGAGAAAATACCTAATTAGAAGAAAACCGAGTAATTACAAAATCTTCAAAGAAAAGAAGGAAAGGGAAAATAGGAAAAATGAGGAAAACAATAACAGAGAAAATAGTCATTAGGTATTTCATTGAAAAGTAGAAAAGGCGCGCCTATTTATGGTTAAAGATTATTTTCCGTAAATTCGTTGATTAAACGCTGTGGAATTTGAAAGCGTTTTGGTATAATTTACATTTCAATGTTTAATTATATGTATACTACCGCGTTCCCTTAAATATTCCAATATCAACCCTGCAATTTCATTAAAAATTGGTTTTAAAATCCACTGCAAAAATACTGATATAACTTTGGCACGTACTATGTAGCACTGGTCAAAACATACTTACAAAAAAGTTTCAGTAAATTTGTCTTTGGAAATGAACCGTTATCGAGTTAACATACAAGTTATCGAATGTGTTTTCCTCGTACTTGAAAGCACCCAACTCAGCAGCATTTTTTATCAAGGATGACAGAGACTGAAATACGAGGTTTTCCCTTTCTTTCCCGGCAATAATCCTGCATTCGTTATCTCAATTCATATGAAATATGAAGTGACGTAGAGTATATCATGATACATTTATATTACATTGATAATATATCGTAACGCATATTTTAATCCCACGTCCAAAGTGTCTGAACATCGATTTTATATTAATGAGATCTATATTCAGAGTGTTGTACCATTACTATGTTCTCATATCTTATACGATAAAGCAGAAAATTTATATGTTCGTGTGTTTGTCTGTCGCCGAAAAACTTTCGAACGGTAAACTCTTGGATCACGAAATGTGTCTCAGCTCATTATGAATGTGACTATTTTCACACAAAAATAAATTAAACAAATTTTTTTTATAAAATCAGAATCTAAATTCCGGGCAAAGCCGAGTAGTAAAGCTAGTATTTTATATAGGTATTCTAAGCTACTCTATAATTATATTCGTGAAAAGAATTCCGACCTACTGGAATACATTTTAAAAATACTGTAAGATCACAAAGTGTCTTAACCATTTTAATCCCCCAAACAGAGTAGACACAAAATAAATACGAACGATCCTCCAATCCATATTTACTACAGCAAAACACCCATCGTTCACCACCACCCTATACAGAAGCTTCCCTCGGAAGTCCGTCGCGGGAAGGAAATCTCAAGTTTTTTCCACCTCGAGTCTCGAACAGGAATTAAAAAATGCAGATCAAAGGGACGACGTATCGCCGGAGCTTTCCGCGGCGTACGTAAGTCTCAGACAGGTGGGGGGGGGGGGGGGGGCAAGTGCGCAAAAGGTAAACGTGGAAGCTTTTGGCGCCTCTGCCAAAAAAGTATTCGAATGCAGAGCTGGCGCGCGCGTTCGCCTGGCTCTTCCTTTAATTACTTCCGGCCTCCTGGAGCGTCATTATTCCACCGAAGACTCTCGCGCGTTGTGCCCGCTCACGAAAACGCTCGACATCCGTTCGTCCGCGCCTGTTTCTCCACTTCTCTCCCCCCCCCCCCCCGCCCCTCGGTCTTTACACCCTCTGTCGCCGAGACGCGTGTCACTCGCGTCGCGGCCGAGACAATTAACTCTCCTACAGCGGCAGGTGCGCGAGCCTGGAATTCGATCGTAGAGCAGGTGAGTAGCTCGCGTGCTACTCTTGGCGGCCTCGCGTGCTCCTATTGAAAGCGACGCATTATCGATTCGTTAGGGGAGGTTCACTGACCATTGTGTATACGACGAACGGGGGCCAGCTTGTACCCTTACGTCTGTTTGTTGGGTAGTGTGTTTCGGCAGGTAAAGTTGATACAGTGGCACGATTAAGGAGGGGGTGGCTTCTACAGTACCTACTGGGAATATATTTTATCGCATCACTCGAATAAACGCGTTAGCACTTGTACCCAGGGCTAGGGAAAATTTGAAATAGTTCGAGACAAAATACTAAAAACTGAAATATTTCCATAAGCAAATAGTGTTTGAAAATACTATTTCATTTAATCCTCAAATAAAATACTGTTTGAAAATACTGGTATAGTTTTGTTGGCGATAAATGTGAAATACAATTGATTTTTTAAGCTCACGGCAAGTCTCATAGTAGATGAGAATCGGGAAATTACGCATACACCAGCGGACAAAAAAGTTACCATTTTTTCGAACTTGTTCTATTTTTGTTATTTTTTTAGCATACATATTCTGATGGTGAATTTAAAGCTGTATAAAACCCAGTTAAAGTTGAATTTATTTAACTGACAAACAAAAGTGTTATATGACATTGAACGGGGTAACACATTTTTGGGGCCGACAAAGAAGTTACCACGTTTAGTAACTTTTTAGGTTGTCCTAAAAGGTGCTCACACAAAGTGTTAGATTTCTTTATTAATGTTCAAAAGTAGTAACTTTTTGTTGGCTTTAAAGGTGTATTGTCTTGTTTAATGTTATGCGGTAGTAGGTTTTTGTTTGTTAGTTAAATAAATTCAACTGTAACTGGGTTTTATACAGCTTTTAATTCTCTATCAGAATATGTATATTAGGCACATACTGCAGTCTTGAGTTGATATTGAAAAGTACTAATAGAATTAGGATGGTCCGAAAAAATGGTCAAGTACGTCATAGGTGAAATAAGGCATGAAAGTCATCTAGACTGGTGGGTTGAATTGGTTTTAATCATGAGTTTGGGAATGTTTAAAAATTTGGAAGTAAGAAGTGAAACAGTAGGTTAAAGCGGACTATCACGATGTTCTTATGCTTGTTTGTTACAGGGGGTGGTTTGGGGCGAAAGGTGGAAAGTGTGGTAGCAGATTGTATGTATCATTGTGATGGAGAATATTTGATAATAATAACTCATATTTAGGGGATAAATTTATCATCTATAATTTCACACCTTTAGTGTTATCTTGAAAACTATTTCCGATATCAGAATAATTTTTGACTGCATTTCTGCACTGCTTCGTTTTTAATACTCTTTTGTGATATGTGTTTCATATTCTCCAAATTCTGTATATAATTTACTACCCTCTCAATGGAAAATTGCAGTACTTTCACTTTCCTCAGTTGATTTGACGAATAGGATTTAAAGTTTCTAAAATGAAAGTAAATTATTTTAAGAGCAAATCGTATAATCCGTTTGCTTAGTTTGTTTTCGGTCACGACACTGGGGGATTCGGAATAAACGAAACGGGGGCAGAATCGTTCCATTTCCCGATGCCACGATATCGATCGGCCTGCCATTAATATCGCGTGATAGCTAGGCGATCGAATCAAGTAGGGTTTAAAATTTTTGCTAACGCGAATCGATTGAACTATTTCAGTTTATGGAATCACTAAAATGGAAGTGGAATCGTTATTATCGGTCTCACGATATCGAATTGGTTTCGATATTAACCCTTAAATAGCGGATACAGGGTCTATTTTGATTTATATTATAATTTCATTAATTCATATCTTAAATTAAACTTTCCTATTAGATTCTTCCTAAAGAAATAATACCTACTAATAAATATGTAAAAATTATTCCACGTTAAATCGATCATTGATTGCACTTGCTGTGAGGGATTTTGATGAAATTGAAATATAATGTGGTCCTCCTGAAATTATCCGAGGCTCAAATCATCGTTTTGCTGATTTCGATTTTTTTTAAAAAATACACGTCAAAGATCTGCGAAAGTAGGCGCAACTTGCAAATTTCGGCGTGCAATATATTTTAAAGAAATTTGAAACCAACGGAATGATGACTTAAACTCCTCATAATTTCCTGTGAAATACATCATATTTTAATTTCATCAAAATCCTTGACAGTATGTGCGAATAGTGATCGATTTAACATGGAATGACTCATTAGTACCTACCTAACATAAGTAGTTTGATACCTATACAGAATGGCACCAGATGGATTCCATGTCCTCTGCGCAAGGGTTAATATCACGTCATAGTCACGAATTTGAAACAGACCAGACTACTAATTTTCGGTGGATCGCGAAGCAGAATTTTATTGTCGCGTGTCTCGATTCACTGTAACTTATCGATTGAAAGAGTAATATTCGGTGATGATTGAACAGAGGCATTGTTGCCAGGCTTTGTTTCGCTTCAGTTTCCTTTTCATCGCTTTCGTATCCTGCTCTTATCGCACGTATACTCGCGCATTCTAAGTAACTTTAGTAATTTCAGAAGTATGCCTTTGTGACGGGGACTTGAAAAAAAAAGTTAATTAAAAGTCCAACGATTGATCGACTTCTCGTTACGAGGATACTGTCATTAATTTTTCGCTTTATATTAAATTCACGAGTTCTTCAACTGCACTTTCTGGCGTTTCTGTTAAGGCATGAAGATAATTAGAACGTCGAGTTTAACTTTTTCAGTACATTTGCAACGACGATGTGTTAGGATATCCCCAAGATATTTGCGAAAATTTTGACATCTCGTTCTGTTGATAATAAAGTATTCGCCAGAAAGTTAAACATATATGGAACACTTTCCCTCGGTTATAACTTCCTTTGTGTGCTCGAGTTTTGAAAGAGTGTTTGGCATGGTTAAAGATAGAAGTATTGTTATCAATTTCTGTGCGTTAATAACGTTTCTTGCAAACTTTTTCGACGACGATGACTGAAGTAATTAAGAGAAAGTAGAAGGGAGTATAATAAGTTTTATTATGTCTGAGGTGGTTGTTAAAGAATAAAGCAGAAGGGGACGAACGTACAGAGAGAAAGCAGTTTCATGGATCGTTGGGCAGAATTTTAAGTATTGTGGTGGCTAGACGTAGTAGGACAATGAAACTACGAGAGTCTCCAGCGCGTCGAAAAAGTCGACAGTGAAAAAGTGACGAACTATGAATTTTTAATTAACTAGGTATATCGCTAAAGGAAACGCCTGCGCTGCTGTCTATACATGTTTTTACTGTGGATGGTCGCTAAACAGTTTCAATTATCTTATTCTGCATTATAAAACTGTACTGTAAGTGTAGATCAAGAGTTACTTGAACATAAGTGACTTAGTTTCTAAAGAACTAGAAAGAAAATGAAAGAAAGATTTTTATTTGGGATCTAATATGAACGAAGAAAGAGTTTTCCTTATTTTTTTAAAATTATCGACTTTACAAAATTACTTTACAAAAATTCCACATTGTATAAAGACACACTAGACTGAAGGCAATCTTGTGTGGAGGGTACCTATATCTGAGGTTCATGCCTCATATTTTTAAATAACTTCCATTCCCCTGAAATCATAGATATGCAGAGTAACCATAAAATACACCCGAGTGTAACGAAAGAAAAATTTCTTCACTGATATTGCATTTCAAATAAAAAGATAATGAAAAATTCCATTTATTCTCATATTGCCTTATCAGTTATCAGATATTTCGTGCAATATTTATTTCAGGGAATTACGTATCATTGCGACGATCAATGATAAATTATCTGACTGTAGATGATATATTAAAAATCTCGCTTCTAATGGTTTCGTTACGTTTCGTTGATCATATTCGGTACTAAAAGCTACCATCAATTCCTGGGAATCGATTCCGAGCAAATAATTGAGTATGACTAAGATCCTTGTGCATGTGTGATTTATGTTGGAACAACGTAGATAGAATTTGTAATAGGAAAGCAGCTTGTTCGAAGACGCTAATGCAGTCATTTTGATAGTAACACGACAGCCAGCCGGTGGTATTTAAATTCCAGCAATGTTTCTGTGACAAATGATTCACAGAGATACGGAATGATAAATGATTATGGTAGTCGAAATGAAAATACGACGGGTAATAAAGTACGGCGGGGAATGTATTCTTTCGGGTAATTGCTTCTTAAAAAAATCAATGAAAAAGAGGTAAACACATTTTTGATTGGTTGCAATGATACAGCGCGCAAGTACACGTGACTTCCTGCAGAAATAAATGAAACATTGATGTTCCAGTGAATATTAAGGTCAATATACTACACACTTTTATATCAGTTTAATATTGACAATACGTTTGATAGTATTAGGTTAATTAATATAATGCTTTGATAGTATTTTAATACATTAGACACAATAATTAGAGGTTGACTTCTTCAAACGAGGTAAATCAAGGTGCTTTGTAAATATTTGATCAAAATTTACTGGCGTGTTTAAACAATTTAATAATTAAACTCTATGTACAAGAGTTCAGTATTAAAATAAGTTGTCGGATATAGAAATGTTGTTAGGTGTGTGAAATTCTATTGCACTAAATATTCAGTATTTTCTTTATTTCCAATGGTTGGTCTGGTTTGTCAACAGTTTTGTAACAATACTTTTAACTATTATACTTTCGCGTAAGGAAAGTTTTAGAAGTTCTAAAGTTAGCGCATACTTACTTTCTGAATATTTTTCAACTAATTCCACCTGGAGTGCGCATGCACTCTTTACAAGTCGGTTGTACGTCATAGCAGGTTCACCATTTTCTTAGAATTACACCCTTGGAACGAGCTGAATAAGTCGCGAAGTCATTACATTTCGGTGACTAATAAAGTGCCATTTTATCATTTAGAACTGAAAGAATCATGTTCAAGGAAGAAAAATCACAAGGTAAACGATAAAAACGCAAGGTGAACTGATAAGGTTCAGTTTCATGCTGTCCACAGGCGGAAGACACAGTATATCATACGGTCACGACTGCCAGCTCGATGCGAGCTCATTACACCTGTGTTCATACATTTCTATGTTTTTTTTTCTGCTATCTCCGAAACATTTTTCATACGCTTTCATGCATAGCGGTTTATTTATTCTTTTTCCCCAGCAGACGTGAATTTACCGCGGCAACTTGTATGTACCATAAAATCGTGATCTCAAACTTGCCAAGCACAATAGCAACTACAGAACCGTATAACGATGATAGATATACTTTTCATCCGCGTTCTGTATTTCGTTCTCAATTCTCGTTAGAGGGAAGATTTGTCGTGCGAGGGAAATGAAAGATAACCAGTAATCACAGTACCTTTTTAAATGAATCATCTGAAAGCTGTATGGATACCGTATGGATACCGAGAGATGCCAATTTGTGTTAAGAATTTACATGTTTGAATAGATTTTAATTCACAAAGACGTGCATTTTACTTCGACATTAAATTCGAAGAAAATTATTTCTTAAACCGTCCTTAATCACATTTTTTACTCCTCCTCTTTGAAATTAAACGTTTGTCACGTTTCAAATTTCAACTTTGATTCTCCTAATATATTTTTATTACAATATATATATATATATATATATATATATATATTTAACATATATTTATATATTTATATTTTATTAAAATAGCTCCTTCTATCTTCTGATGAGCGACTGAAAAATTGGTGAGAAATTCATATTGGAGGGAAGCAAATTCGTATTAGACAACCTGGAGGGATGGCATTGCGTGTAGACGAAAGAATATAGTTTTCTACCTGGGGGAACCGAAGGGAATGCTGGTCGTGCTATTTCCTGACAGAAGCCATGCATCACATGGTCACGGTTCTGCATTCGTCGTGAACGCGGCAGGTAAACTAACACACGGGCGCAATTGAAACGTGAAACTTAGCCGCGAAGCTTTAGCCATGCTCGTCGATTATGTGGACGTAATATTGATTGCATGGTCGTATACTTGACCATAGCCAGTAGTATACACGACCATCCCCATGTCATCAACCCTTTTGTGAACCTAGAGCAACGAATATCAGCAACTTCGAGTCGAATTCAATCACGTAAGCCCTTTTTAACGGAGTATTAGATACGTCGAAGGGGGTAATGTTGATGCTCTTATAGAGACTATAGCGTGGTATAAAGCCACGATCCCACATGTGCAATGAGGAGTACAGAATACTCTCAATAATTGCATCTAATAAAGTTGTGAAAGGGGTTCACTTTTCGAAGGCAACGTACATTGAAGTGCCTTTTTAAAAATTGGACTCTGGTATTATTATTGCGATGGCATTTAATTCTTTTGAATTGTGGTAGTGATGAATCACCATCGCAGCATAATGTGACAATATAAAACTATAATCTTTGATTTCTTATGGATCATTTTCTTGCAAACGCGGAAATTTCAGTTTTGTATCTTAAAAATAGCAGAGATGACAATCGTATGTTCTGTGGCCTTAAGGCCTTTTCATACGAGACACTTTAGTCGCTGTTGACTGGTATTTCAGATCTATTCACATATTTTATATTCTTCCCTGTTTTGTATAAATATAAACTATTGATATTTCTGTGAAGTTAATATATCTGAAACGCACCAGTGTGAAAAGGTCATTAGACATCAGGTGGTGCACGAATTCGCATGCAGAATAGTCACCCCATTTTTGGAATGGCTGTTTTCTAACACGATAAGCACATTCTGAAATACGAAAGTGGAAGTGTTACAAATGTCTAGAATAATCTTTTTAATTAGGAGATACTGCCCAAGGATGCTATGTATATTTATAAAAATAAGTGTGCATCACGCGACTTGAGGATTTATCGCACGTCGATCGCACTGTTTAGTAAAAGTTAACGACCTCCGCCATACACTCATCTCTTCCAACTTCTCGTTTCCCATTTTCACTGTTCAATCCATAGCCAATAACTCACACATCGAATGAAGCCTGTGCCGTTGGCTCCGCGTCCTAGGGAATCCACTCGATCGTTGACGCTTTTCTCTTTAAAATTCAACCGTAGTCCACTTGTCGCGATGAAGGAAAACCACAAACGATGAGCTGTTCGCATGGCTCGCAGGATGATCGGGCTATAATTTATTCGAACTACCTGCGACTTAGGCTGCGAATTTCCTGTCTAACTCGGCAAATTACACACAGCGAACTGTTCATAAGCGTTTGAAGGACTTTGGGGTTTGAAGGAAACTTACATTACTTCTGCAAAACATTATATAGGTACTTGTTTGAACGGTTATGGTAAAAGTAGTTTCCTCAATATTCCTCTTGATGATTTACGAATTCTTCTACAAACCCTACCACGTGTCGTCGGATGCATAGATTTCACTTTTCTGTGCAACGATTCCCACAGACATCTCTCCATTGGAGAGATTGTATCATCCTTTTCAGGAGCCTGGTTTATCGTGTTGATCTGTAATATATTACAGACATCAGTTAAACGTGTGCTTTGCGATCAATTGTCTTCTTGAAAGGTGCACCTTTGGCCCATCATTCACTTTGAAATAAATTTTCTGGTATAGCGTGATGAATCACTTTGGTCACTTTTCCCATCTATTTTCTTCACATTTCTATTCTTCCTCCACTCAGCTTCTTATATCTGTTCATTAACTCGTTAGAAACTAAACACATTTAGACTCGTGCTAATCAGTGTGCAGAACCTCCACCTCTTCTGTCTTCAAATTTAATCCTCGGCTCGGTTCACACAAACATTTCATTTTCCACAAAATTCAATTTTTTTCGAACTATATTTTTGAATTTAGTTAAAAGTCTTCTCTTCCTGCGGTGTCTATCACTGTTATGCTCGAATATTTGCCTCGAGGTACGAATCGTCGTGGCAAGAAGAGGTCCCATGGATCGTCCTCGTTCCTATCGAGATTGCATGAATCTACAAGGTCACCGTTGGCCGAAGTAAAGTGAATTATGCGACCTTCCATGTGGGATCCCCAAGTTGGGAGCGTTTCCCTCCTGAAATCGGCAGATGGTCAAACGGAAACGACTTTTTACCTCGGCACTTGGTGCCGACTGGTGCGTGAGTGTACAAAGGGTGTCCTATTTTTACGTTTGCCTCGCTCCTTCGCTTAGGTGAACATTGTTCGAACGTTTTGCCCCCAGTGTTCCCAAAGGAATCTGAATTTCGGGGCTGCCACATAGAAAACGTATCGGGCAGCGATGCAGCAAACGCATTTGCGTAACGCGGCTAGGGTAGATGTCCCCATTACGGTGCTTTGACGTCGATTTGCTCACGAATGAATCAATTACTGACTTCTTTTACTTCGATTTTGCTTGGAAAAAATTTCTATTGGATTTTTTAACTTTTCCCTTTATTAAGGCATTTTTTCGGGTTAAAAATGTTAATTTTTCATATTTTTTTAATTCAAATAAAAATACACGTTTTTGTCCCAATTTCGGTGCTCTGAAAACTGCGTTGTCCGTATTACGGTGCCTTTTTTAATAGTGTTCCCTAGAATCCTCAGCGTTCCTTTTTTTTTTTTTTTTGAGAAAGGAAAATAAGCTTAGGTTTAGCAGTTACAGAGTGAGCACTAAGGGCACCTTAATACGGACAAGTGTTAAATTCCTGTCCCTATTACTGGCTTCACTTTAAAAAATACGAAAACGTTTCAAAACTGCACATTTTACTATTTTTTCAAAAAATTAGAATCATTTACGATATAATTAACACTTTAGATAAGCGAAAATCATGATAATTATCAATTTTTACCGTTTTCGTTAAGGATTTACTAGGTAATATCCATCGAAATCTTTATACGTATTTTTTAAATATTTTTTACTATGCTTTAATTGTTTAAAAATGCAACCTTCTCGTTTGTAACACATAGGTTATAGTTTAACTTATTTAAAAAAAACTTCATTCCTTATTTATTTATGCGAGTTTTTTTGTGCGCCTTCTTTAAGTATAAAGGCACCGTAATAGGAGCATTTATTAGCCTTAGGACTTTGATAGCCTTACGTTCTTAATTGATATTTGTTTCTATCACGAGTTTCATATGCAATAAATATTATTATACGTTCGGCAAAGCATCGACGGTATTGAAGAGCGGAAATTGTAAATAGTGGAAGTGCCAGAAGTGAAAATTACCAGTAATTTCTTTTCGATCACAGCGACGGTGGTACTTAGGATCTCAGCTCTATCTTGCAATAGTCCTCGAAACTGAAATAAATTATTCTAGCACTTGGAGCGCGGTTACCACCGTATTTAGCATGGACTTTACATCATTTTCCACTTAAAGAATAATTTTTTATTTCTGTGGCACTTACATACATCGTTTACCATTTCAACTCCTCTATTGTCCAAGTGTCTTCGATTCTTTAAGGGGGTACTCCACTGTGAACGGTCGAAAACTTAAGCTATTTTTAAAGATTTCTTTCTCAGTAAATACAACTTATAATGAAATAAATCTTTTTGGTATTTATTAAGCTACTCTTATATTAATACCAAAAAAATTAAAAAGAATATTTTTAATTTGTTTTACTTGTATTTTTACAGCGTCAATATGGCATCTAAACAAAAATAGTATGTTCGTGGTGCAGGTGATTCCCCGGCTTAGGCTTATCTGAAATAAAAAATCCGAAAAGATTCTTAATCTGTATGAGTGTCGCTATCGTCCGTAGCTCAATTACCAATTTTTGTTGAGAAATAACAAAATGGCGCCGGTTTGAAAGAAAAAGTTCTCCAAAATGGTGCTTTCTCGAATGTTCCCTGAGAAAAATCTCGGTTATTTTTCGATAAAAATTGTTAATTGAGCTACGGGCGATAGCGACACTCATACAGATTAAGAATCTTTTCGGATTTTTTATTTCAGATAAGCCTAAGTCGGGGAATCACCTGCACCACGAACATACTATTTTTGTTTAGATGCCATAATGACGCTGTAAAAAAACAAGTAAAACAGATTAAAAATATTCTTTTTATTTTTTTTGGTATTAATATAAGAGTAGTTTAATAAATACCAAAAAGATTTATTTCATTATAAGTTGTATTTACTAAGAAATAAATCTTTAAAAATAGCTTAATTTTTCGACCGTTCACAGTGGAGTACCCCCTTAATGACAGACTTGAAGGAGCATTCTACAAAAATTTTCGCCACTCAAAGTGTTAACCCTCGGAATGCTAAGCGACAGGCCAAGACTGGGTCACTTCTCAGACCCATACGCGACTCTTTTCTTACAGCGATTGGTACTTGGAACTCCAGCGATCTTTTTGTAACACAAATTAGAATCATTAAGAACATGGGTCAAAGTAGACTCGGGTAAAACTACCCGTGAGTTGAAGGATCGATATTCGCATGGAACGTTACATACGTGTGCTATCGCGATGTTGCGTAAAGCATTTCAATGAAGGGTCAAATTAAATAGTAGCTCTATCCTTTGGGGCGAAGTGAAGCAGCGCTGTTACAGCAACGACGTTTGAATGCTGGGTAATATTCGTGTGAACGGTATTACGGCAGCGCTGTGGAGCTCAATTACGTCAAAATTGCAAGTATGACGGGCCCTGAGTATCTCGAACCAGTTGGTAGTATACAACTGGAAGAAAACGCCCGACGGAAGTTGTATCGCGTTGTTATAAAATCATGCAGCGTGCGGGGCAAAAGTATCGCGTCGCGATTACTTAAAAATCGTGAGAACTGCGTGCTTGGGTTTGAGATAACTCGTGCGCGGATAGGTATTTTTAGATCGGAGCGAATGCAGCGTGTAATTGTAGCAAATCAAGAAACATAGATTTATGGCGGCACGTATGATTCTTTTTCGATGGAGAGCAGTGCGCTTGAAACAGGTTGCATTAATGTGTTCTGTTGGGATCGGGATGGAAACTGGCAGTGTTAATAAAATATAGTAGGTAGAATATAATTCAAGGGGTGAACACGATGCAACAGAGTCTTTTGTTCCATGCTACTGTTTTTGCAATTTTCTGATTCCATTTTTTTTTGTTTCAAAGCCTGTCTGCTATTAGTAGCATTTCCATTGTGGGAATTTTTCTTCACAGTTGCAGTGACAAATGGAATCGAGAGCAATACAAAACTACACCAGCATTAAACTATATTATTTTTCTGAGCGATAATTTACGTTAGAATGTAGGGTGATTCGCCAGATGTAGTCTACAAAAAATGTATTACATTAAGACAAGATAGATGACTCGAGGGAACGTACGCGATGTCGCAAAAAGCACAGTTCCAAGGCTGCCTTCTGCGAAATCGTGCTCCAGTAGGTACTATATCAGAGGTTGTTGCATTCTTTAAACAAAAAGCAAAAGAAATAAGAAAATAAATTCCCCACAGCTGGGCGGGCGACGTCCATCCATTACCTATACAGGTTTCCCTTCGTAATATCAACCTACCGATAGAAAATATTACGGTAATCTACTTCGCTCAAACTACCATACATATAGACCCCTTTGATACGATCACGTATCGAAGCGCTTTATCGCGATTCCCCGCGCTTTGCGACCGCCACTTCACTCGAAATTTGCTCGTTGAGCACGAAAACAGCAGGCCTGCCCTGTAGCGCAGATATGCACGCGTGTGCGCGCATTTATTGAGGGCCTGCGCGTGGAATGCGTGCGTACGCCGTGGACGACGATAATAACACGATGAGAATTATCCCACGCATCGCGGTTAGGTGTACCAGGAGAGTCGTAACGTGCGTTTTCTAGTCCGGTACCCGTTTCCAACTCGATTTTCCACCCCTTTTTTCCCCACCTCTTCTCTACCAGCCGGAGAGGCAGCGTATCATGGCTGATGCACCGGCTACCAAGAAATAGTTATTACGAGCAGGTTCGATGCCATGGGAAGACCGTGAATATTCCGCGTTTCCTTTTGATCAGCATCGTGTGATCCGCGAGCAAACACGGTCTTCCCCTGACCACCGTTATTTACGTCCCCGGGATATGGATCTTCCTCAAAGCGAAAGTATTGGTCTCTGCCTTGGAAGACGTATTCACCCTGCGTTTCGTCGAGTGTCGTCTGCCTTTTTGCTCCACTCCAGAGAACGAATGATAGATTCGCGTAGGTTCGTTCTCGTGCCTCGGAATAATAACTGCTCGTAGGAATTGCTGTGTTATGCGAGGGGGGAGTGCACGAGACTCGAATTGCGCATGCAGTTAGTGCACGCGATGTGTAATAATGTTTTTAAATACAGTACCCACTGGAAATATTTATTGCATCACTCTGAAATTTACGCAGTGCCGTAGAATTTTCATAGGCGTATGATTGATGAAATGATTCGTATCAAATTTATTCTCGCCGAGATTGTGAGCTGCACATTTTTGGTACTAATAATAAGAGAGGCATAAGTGATAACGTGTTTGAATAAAGTGGATGCGATAAATATTTCCACTACTGTACATGGGGGTGCGTTATTCTTCAGCGAGTTAAAATAGCCGGATTTTCAGCGGTCAGTTTCACCCCCTTAGAGTGAATTTGGGCTGCAAAAAAAATTGTAATACATACATCCTCTACATGTCCCCAAAGTTTCTTAATTTTCTGAATTTCCGGGTTGGGGATCTTCCCTTGTTAGGTCTGGGATTTATTAACAATGGAATTAAGGAAGTTTCGCTGCTATTCGACTCGGTGAAAGTAATGAGACGAATGAAACTTTCTGCGTTTCGATTGAGGCGTGGGACCCCTTCAAAAGATGTCATTATAATTCTATGATACCGAACGAAGAAATAACTAACTTGGAACATGGAAATGCAATATTCTTCGAACCGAATTTCATCATTTTTAATACACTATTGTAATTTATACCTATTTCGTTTTTTTCCAAATGAATCCTTGTTATGATTAAAACTTGACAAGAGGTGTGCAAAAGTAGCTCGACATCGATCTCAATGGAATAAGAATTTTGTTAGGAATTCGACAAAGTACGGCCCTGGCGCCGACTCTAAAGTGTACACGAAGTGGCGCACTCGACGCGAACGAAGTACCTGTCGCAGGTGCCCTCCCCGTTGAAGAACTCGACGTGGCTCGAAGAGTAAAAGGGGGAGAAGAGAGTGCGCTGGAGATCATAGGGTCGCCACCCTTGTACACCCTTCGCGCGTGCTCTCGCGCCGCTTTCCATGGTTTTCATCCACTGAATTCGCCACCCGAAAAAAGTCGCGCATAGCCGGGGGTTGTTTTAATTCCGTAAATTATTAATAATCCCCGGCGAATAGGATCCTCCTCAGGCGAGCGTGTCGCTCGTTTCTGGCGTGCAAATATTGGAGGTAGCCACGGAGGTTTGCGCCATTTCTCTCGACCCTCGAACTGTGTCGAGGTCTTGCGATCTACGTCAACCCGGGATAGCGAAATTACATATTTTCAAGTAGGTAAACTAACTTTTGAACCTCGAGAAAATCGTTATTTATAAAAAATCAAAATCATACAATAGAAATCATGATAATAATATATGCATGTAAATTAGAATGGTAATTTCAAGCGTCTAATCCAGCAAAGAACGCTTTAAAATTTTCTTCCTGATACGGCGTTATAAATAATGTAATGAATCGGGTCTGGCGATTTCGTTGAAAAGGAATTGGAGGTAACTGTATCGACCGCAGAGGCAGGTCGTACGAAATAAGCTTCGTGCTGCCGAGCTACATTGTCTATTGTTGGAGAGTTTCTAGAAGCCACTGCGATCCACAGAATTGCACAGGATTCACAGAGAAGTATGGCAACGGGCCTCCCCTCTAGCGATTAACGCAAATTTTCCCAAGTGATTGTGCGCCTATCGCCGCGTTTTCCAGCCACGAAACCTGCTTTTCCTCGGTTCACACGCGCGAACGACGAATAAAGGCTTTCGCTCCAAGAGAAATACAGACCGCGATCTAATTATAACGTACGCCAACGATTTTTGCCAGGTCCATTTATATTTCGCGGATCCCCGCCGAATGGTCGACCTTTCGGCGCAATTAACGCGATAAACGCAATGAACGAAACGGAAATAAGCCTCCCCTAATTGGGTTACAACGAGGCTTCTATCCTGCTTCACGAACATTGGCGCATGGGTGCAAATTTCCGATAGTATACACTATGCAGTCTACTTGGCTGCTTTATCGTTGTTTCGTTGGTGTTTGGTAGAGTATTTGTTTAGGGATTGGAGAAATGATTATCTATTTCGCTGCTAAGTACTAGCAAGTCTGAAATGTGCGTTATTCAAAAGTTCTGCAATATCTCCTTCAATTTTTTTGATGGTACCATATGATGATAAATCTAAATGCTTTTCAACTTGTACTATTTTCTGATTGTGAGTTCACAGACATAATACCATTTCCTCTATTTACACTTATATATTTATTCATTACGGGTAACAAACATTTGGCACATTATATTGACATGAATAGAGAAGGGACAAATAAGGTAAAATTAAAATTAAGCTTAAAATAACAAATACCAAAGGAACAACAGAAAGGGATGAAATAAAATGAACAGATATTACAAACACAAGTATCAATATTGCAACTTAATCATCCAGTATACGCAGATGTGAATTTCTGAAAGTAGATAAGGAAGTAGCGAAAAAGTCAATATTATGGCAGTATTTATTTGCAAGCATACACATTCTGTCAATGCAGTTGTATTTGCCGTACAGAGTGTGATGCCTATCAATATGAAAGATATAGGTGATGCCTCATATCTGTACTAGGGAAATAGAATTTAAATTGCACCAAAATTTCAAGGCAATTAATGTGATTGCTTATGAGATTATAAACCAAAATCAGATCTGCCATATTTCGTCGCCACTCTGGGGTCATCGACCCATACTTGGACAGCTACTTATAATCTATGAGTACTGCTAAACGCTAAACGTTCCAAATCAAATTTCCCATGTTCATCCCCATCTTAGTAACTCAACTTTCAACTCTACAATTTTCAATCTCATCTACTCAATGCCACTCCATTTTAGTCACACATTCAATTAACGCGTTGCGAAGGTATTAGACTACCCTGAAGCATCATTCTAATTATTTTAACCAGAATACAATCCATGTTAAATCCTTCCGTCCGTACGAAATAGAAATATTAATTTACGAGAGGTCAAAACGAAAATCCACAGTAATTCCTGCAGCGACTCAGTTCATGGTTTCTAGTTTATCGCGCGACGCTCTCGTTCGTCCATCCGCAGCGAGGGCGGGCAAAGTCGAATTAATAAAATGTTATAAAAAAAAAGGCGCGTAGATAAGCAGGAGGGGCATACCGCCTCGTTAATGAGGATGTACTCTCGTATTATGGTGGCGTAGGTCGCTCGTTGCGTTTCTAATCGCTGCGTGGTGCACGTTAGCAGCGGCTAATGGTAACGGTAGCGCGTCGACTTTATTATGTTGACAGCGATGCAGACGCGTGGTAGTAGGCCAAGGATCTCTTCAGAGGTCGGCCGTCGTAGCTGGACTATCAAAGACGTTCGATAGCCGCATTAGAAGGCGTAGGGGGCGATTAACACTCGGGGCAAGTGTCCTAGAAATCTGGGATAATAACGGGGATTCTTTCGTAATCGCTTTAGCAATAAGCCACGCGAAAAAAAGGGACGATGTGTTTGTCTAGAGAAGTCATCATAGTCGAGGAAAAGTTGCCTCGTTTTCTCCATTATTTTGCAGCAACAGGGGTGCAGCTCCACCTTTACCAACTTCGACTAAATTAGAAAAAACTGTTTATACAATTATTGCAAAAGAGAACTCTAATTGAAATATATATATATTTTCAACTGAATAAGTAGTAGTTATTGAGTTGATCAGTTTTTATTTCTATTTTTGGGGAATTTTTCAAATCTGGAGCTGCCCAAAACAAATATATTGCACAAAACAGTAACGGGTGCAGATTCAAAATTTGCAACAAATCGCTTATTTGTTATCGGATTTGCATTAAACGTACACCGTACGATGTAGATTTTTTTACGTATATTCCACATCATATCTCAAAAACTGTCAAAAGTTGAGTTACACTTTCTTGTGGTTGGGGTGGAAAGTTCATTGAAGACTTTATTATGTAGATATACTTATTTCTGTGTTTAACTTGGACCACCCTTGGGGTGGGAAAGTTAAGTTTCCACTTTATGGAGTATTTCATCTGTAGTTCAGTTTGGAATATTATCGAGGTTGAAGGGGTAATATGTGTGCTTTTACTGTAAATTTGATATTGAGTTTTATAATTCATAGGATTTTCATTTTTTTCTTGCAAATTTCTTGTCTTCTCAAACCACTTATTATCTACTTTGTTCGGCACAAAGTTTGACGCGCCATTTTCGCCGTGTACCTACTTAATTTTCATTCTACATATCCATCATCGTTTGAATTGCTCCTCATTGCAGAGACGCGAAATAGATGCACAGTGAAATGGAGAGAATGCAGAACACACGATTCGAGCGCATGTCTCTCGTTGCTACCGTGTTATGCGAGCATGTCGAGGGGAAAGGGGTTATAAAACGCGGTACGGATTGCAACGATGCACGAAACGAGGGACACATAACCGTGTTGCGGTATGCAGTTGCACACAAACGGTTCTTTGTGACACCAAACGCTGTGGACGATATCGTTGACAGCATCTCTGGATTCAATCTAGATCGTTCGTTCTGCTCCCCACGGGCTATAGGAGCGGCGACAAACTGCTGACAAACACGAACTGCCCCGTTTCGCGCTGTCAATCATTATGCCCGACCGTATGAAGAAAGTAGCGGTACAGCAGCTTCGTTATTAATCTAAATTGGGAAATTAGAAATTAATTTCGCACGAGCCGCAAGCTTTTGTTCCTTTCCAGCACGCCTGTTTACTGTTATCGAATATTTTCAATATAGAGTAGGCCACGAACGATATCGCAATTAATACAATTCGTTACGCTTGTGAATCGACTAGGCGTTTCGACGGTATTTATAATATCTATGTTCCAAATAATATTGATGAAAGAATTTCGGAACGTTTATGAGCATATGAGTACCATAGACAAATGATTTTAGTTTAGTTCAATGATTTTTGTCAGGCTGTATGTATTATACATTTTTAACTTACCAGTTGTTCGTTTCGACGAGTTTTATTCTACTTTAAAATTTGTCTAATGGAGGACGTTTCTTGTTACATTTTTGTAACTGTGTATATTCAGCTAAGTTAAAGTAAAAGTTAAAAAAATAATTTAAATATTAAAAAGTATTTAAAAAAATATGCGAGAGACTTCGTTGCTCTAAAAAATGCCAAGAATGATTTTTTATATGCATCTCTTATAGATTTAAAGAAATAGTTTCTGAGATCTGATATCGTTCGAATTGAATATTTTTATATATAGAATTTCGTGGAACTAAAACTATCCTCAACGTAATATTCGACCATGGAAGCAAGGGAGCTGGAAATATTGGAGCACGTATGCTCATCGATTGTAGAGGATTACGATATGTCGGATTAGGTAATTAACGAGTCTGCTAGGGAAAGCAAGACATTTCGCAAAATATATGCATGCAATTTAAGGACGAAATAAAAGCTACCTTCGGGTTAATCATATTCCACTGTTAATGTACTCCAAAATTTCAACACTGTTGCACTATTCACAAATCAACAGAAAGCTTAACAATTTGAATATTAAATAATCTTTTACTCTCTATCACGATTTTCTGTCCAGTTATTGTATTTCATTGAAACTTCCCTCAATTGAAATTTTGCATTCCTTTTACAGCTTGCTATTCAAACATAAAAATTCCACCTGTGCCGAGGTATTTCCAGGAATATCAGAAAATTTTGCACCCAAGGTACTCAGGCTACCAAACATCTAATTCCTCTCCCAAAATTCTTTAATTAATTCCCACTTAAGCTTAACGAAAATTATTCAACAGCTTTGCTTCGACCGCGTGGTAGTTGGTTGTGCCCAGCGTTATTCCCAGGCGAAATTACACAGGCAGTTAATTCCGTGCAATTGCACATTATTTTTAACGTTTCATAGTCGATGCTGAAATGCTGATGCACCGTGCGTCATTTTCCTGCAGAGCGGTTAGCGTAATAATTCGTTCCTCGGTTACCGTTCCATTTCTATTTCACGTTCAGAGTATCATACTCTTTCCCGTGACGGTCACGGTAGGGTTGTGTGCGCGTATGATAATTTGTAGATCATCAGAGTGATCAACGACTCGGTCACGTGATTCGGGTTGCGCTAAACTCGTGCCTCGCGAATTGAAGTGTATGTGTGTAGGTATATACCACATGCTTTTCAGCTACTAACATAAATTTACAACGATAATAATAATTTTTCTATTACGTTAAGAGGAAGAACAGAGATTCATGACACGGAAAGAAATTTAATCAGCGTAAATAAAGGAGGTACAAAAACACTGAATTTGTCTATTTATGGTAGATCTTAATTAAGGGTTAACGAATTATAATAGGTTGCTGCAAATTTGTTATGGAAATGGAGCACCACTTAGTACTTACGAATTAGGTGAATAATCAGAATGCCATGGTAGCAGTTTCAGTGAATGAATAAAGAAGGTTATTCCGGCGAATAACAGATGAAACATTAAGAGTAAAGAATGCTGAACAGATTGCAGAAATTTATTTACTGGATTGAATCTACGCGGGAGATTAGAGTAATTATTGAAATCCAGCTTTGATATTATTATCGAAAGATGTATTCCTGATAATTCCAGGCTAAAGCAGATTAATACAGAACATTTCTCTAGGAAGGGGATTATTTTATTGTAATAGGAGTAAGAGAAAATGGTTTTGAAGTGCTTTTGTGTTAGAAACGAAATTAAAAGGTACAAGCAATTCGACCCTTTATTTTGAATATCAAAGGCAATTACGATTGTGATCTACGTGACTTGCGTCTCCAAACAGATAAATTCCATCGAATTTCCCAGGATTTGCATGACAGCAATTTGTTCCATCTCTGCGAATATCCATCATTCCGAAATTATCGAAAGAACGAAATCCCGCGACGAATTGATCGCTGACAAATGCGAAATTAAATTAACAACATTGAACTGCGCACAGCAAAACATAGAAAATTAATGGAAAAAATCTCTAACGAATCATGGTGTAAATTATTTCCCATTGATTTTCGAGAAATGTCGTGAAATGTTTTCATACTGTAAAATAATATCGTGACAGATGCTTGCTTGCATTAACGATCTATCGATTCGCATAATGATTCCATAAGAGTATTAATATTAACGTGAGCTACTTTGAATGATGAAAATATGAATAATCACACTCCCCTTGCGTAATTTACGCAAATCTTGTATTTTATTACAATTGGAGTAGATCAACGACTATAGATGAGTCATTGAACGATAAAACGTAAGATCGAGTTAACTAGACCAGAGTCTTTCTATTCCACGCATGCCAATCGCGAGAAAGAGCTGAGTATATGAAACATCTCTCTTATCGAACCTACGATGTCAAATGTTATCGATTTGTGCTGGAAAAAAATTGTTGGGATTAGCCAATTTTGCGAAAAGCGTTTGTCGGGTTTGTCTAATGAAATTCGATTTAAGTGGATGACAAATATCGTGGATTAAATTCTATGTGTCTCTGACATTCTCTTCAACCTACTTCCATGTAGTATAAAAAAAGAACATTTCTTTCATTTCTGTTATGTAGTACCTAGGTACACTCTCCTGTGGTTCTCTAATTGTTTGGAGTTTTCATATTTTAATAGCACTTATGCCTCACAACATGCCCCACAAAATTTTTATTTGATCTACTAGTATCCAATTTTAGAATATAAACATGTTCATTCCCAAATTATACTTGAATACCTAATCCACTATGTAAGGTAAAAGTACCAATAACTGGACACTTAAGGATATCAAAGGTGTATATCATAAAAATGGACTAAACATAAATGTCCTTTTTAACAAAAGTGTCAATATTCAGATAAATGTTACTTCTTTCTATCGAATGAGCTACTAAAATCTTGTTTTCGGTGCGTTATTTTAATTAAATTGAGTAAAGACACAAGTAGTTATGTGTACCAGTACATGGACAATAGAATTCTGATTTGTCCCAGCGTCCAATTTTTGGTGTCCCAATACCTGGTCAATGGGGAAGATGACGCAAAGCTCGGCGCAGAGGGCGCCACTAGTGTTTGTGTGAATGGTTTGCGGGGGAATTTTTCATTTTTCAATTTTAGGTTATGTTGAAAATGTAGCATGCAATTGATTAAAAATATGACTTGAAAATAAAAAAACTGTTAATTTATGTACGGTATACTTGTACTTACACTTTTGATATAGAAAAATTTGAGATAACACAGACACTTTACCGGTTCGACAATGCGGTCAGGTATTGGGACTTCACCTAAGCGTTCAAAATGCTGACAGGCCGACCAACTGGAAGGCTGGTCAGTTATTGGGACAGCGTGCAGAGGACAAGATTATTATGTACCGGTACATGAACACGTATATTTTTAATTAAAATCAACATTAACCGATCAATGTTTTGTTTTGTACGTAACAAGAAACTTCTTAAGATTCTGTACGTACGTTTTTTCTCAGAAAAACGTTATATAACGATTATTATCACCTTAACAACTAACTGTATTTTTCTTAAGAATTACTTAAGAAATCTACGCAGAATTCAAGTGCATGCACCTCCGATATTTAAAGACTGTTTTATATATTAAACATTACATCTAGGGCTTTCTTAATTTTTTATGTAAGAAATCAAGTTGCAAAATAACATATACTCCCAACAATATTGTTCTAAACTTTCTATGAAGCTTAGTAAAAATATAAATGTCATTGGTGTCCAGGTATTGGGACGTGTCCAGTTATTGGTACTTTTACCTTATCTACTATTCTTTTACCATTTCACACGAAACACTTCAGTGCTTCACAGCTGGAATTTCTGATATATTCACATGGTACAAGCAGCAATAATTTTAAAGATATAACACGTGTGACTATGCTGAAGTGCCATTTACAAGAGACAAAGTGTCCCGCATAAAAAGATTCTAAGAGCTTCCAGCAAGAGGATGAATACGTAATTGTGTGTTCATTTAATGAAAATTCAGAAAATTATATTTCAACGCGTGAATCCGAGTCGAGGGAATAGTACAGCGCTAAGTACTCAGAGAAATCTTTATTCAATAAGCTCTTAGAAGCAGATACTTGAGTAGGAAGCAAGGGTCGGTAGATTACACCTGCACTCGCTGTGCAATAGTGCAGGTGAAGAAGAGAATGAAATAGTACACCTGTCTCTGCATGATTAACTTCGTTCTTGGAAGGTCAGCGAAGCCGTTCATGCATCGCGACTCCATTCAACGAGAAATTGGAGGCAGTAATTATGCAAGCTTGTTGTTGCACTCGATATTGGAACGTATCATCTAGTATGCAGGTTCCATTTCCAGCGTACAACCATCTTGGTGAACTGCCCTATATACAGAGGTATTTTTACCAGTGACTGGTTAACGTGGGTCGTTAAAGCCACCGAATGTCGGACCAACGCGAAGGGAACATGAAGAATTACCGTCGTAACATTTTTAGCTTGGTATCACGATTTGTTTGTTTAGTCTGGAATGATTGAAAGGAATTTGCAGCTGACAGTACCACCTTCGGTGTACCTTACGTTCGAATTCGAAAAGTAGGGTTTTGATTGGCCACTTCTTAGAAATCATTAGGTACTGAAAACATACCTAATTGGGTTATTTTACCGAAGTAGGATTAAATTTGAAGCGTCAGTGTTACATCCAGTTAATGTTTAGTGTAGTGTCACTTGTAACAGTTGATCTGATAAGAAGAATGCACAAAGGTCGTGTCACCAATTTGGCTAAATATGGCATATAGTTAGTATACATATGCCGTGTATAGTAATGTGTTGGATGCGTATGGGACACTACTCAAAATTTTTTGAGAAAATCGCATTTCAAGTTTCCTCTTTCACAGATAACTATTCGGAAAAGAATTATAAATTAGTACAAATGTGTAGAGGCATTAAAGATATTTATATATGTCTTACAGTTGAGGTCGGCGCAAAAGTCATCATTAAAAATAGAAATATATTGCAAGTTTTATAAATCAAAGTATTGTCCTTGAGTATCTATTACCTGTTGTCATTTTTCTGGTAAAAGTACAAGTTCGTGTAGTAAAAAAGACATTTGCGTACAGCTAAAATCACCAACCAGCGAGCGAACGAACTGTTACACCCACCTAATAGTTCATTAGCCAAATATCGAGATTCTAGAAAAGTCAAACTTTGAATTCGATTTACCTACAAACTTTTAAGTAGTGCACCCTATACGTTTAACACATAATTGCATAATACATGTTGTGGGCAACAGTACACAAAATTTGAACGAAACTGTTAACCCAAACCTCGTGCTGGCCACTCACTATCTGCGATTGGTGAATTGTACATATGTACCTACAAATGTACGTTGTAATGATTCTCGAAACCAAGTGCACAAAATTGTTTCTACTAACAAGGAAACAGTCCCACCCCAAAAATTCTGATTTTAATGAAATTCAGTGTGAATGTGGAGCATATTAGAGTATGCAAGGAGTAATTTTCTTCTGCGTAAATTCACTCTAAAGGGGTGAAATCAGCCCTTAAAGTTTTCGCGTTTTTTGTTTTCTAAATATATTTAACTTTATTTTTCTGTTGGTAGTGTGATAGAGCATAAACAATTGGATACTGGAGGGAACCCTATTTTTTTTTACTCGAAACAACAAAATTTGGGATTCTTTCGTTACAAAATTAGCGATTCAATTCATCTGAAATTTGAACCATGTTTTTAAGCATCTTTGAAGAAGTTGCAGATTTTTTTTATTAATTTTCAATACTAAATGTAGGAGTTCTCAAAAAATATTCCCATATTTTGCTATGTTTTTAGCCCAAAAAGAGGATTCCCCTTTAAGATGGGAATTTTATGAAAATTAATTTAAGATGAATAATTAATGGTCACGGTCGATGATCAATGAGGAGGCACAATGGCCGGGCTCCTCATCGCTTCTTACAGCATATACATACGCGCGCGTTTTCTTCTTTGACATTCCGTTTCACGCGAGCCATAGTGCATATACGGGTACGGGCAAGTTGTGAACGAGACGCCTGCTCAGCGAGTTTCTTTTCGAAAGGAAGAAAGAGCCTGGCGGACCACGAGAAGATGAAGAAGCAGAGGAGGGATAAAACGAGCAATGGGAGGCCAAACAGAAACGATCCGCAAGGTCGACGTAGCCGTTTCTTCTCTTGGCTCTGCCATTTCTGCTCCTCCGCGACGATTCCTGCGATCCTTTCATTTTTACCGATTACGCGATTTCATTTTCTGGATTAGGACAATGGGCATGGAAGGATCACTCATTAGCTGTGAAATAGAAAATTCATTTCTTGTGGAGGGGTGATGAAAAATTATGAAGAAAATTAGCGAGTGAGGTACCGATTGTACCGAGAGTTTGACTCACCTGAACTTCATTCACTGTGTGATGTAATAATTGATATACTTCAATAATGTTACTTTATACATACTAACGTGGAGTAATAATGGCACTGCACGAACCTCAATATCAGCGATAAAATTAAAAAAGGAGAGTGAGGTAATTGTGAACACCTAAGCAAAAAAGCATACAAAACGAAAACTATGTGAGAAATAAATTTGTTTATTATTTACAAACATACTTAAACTATTCATGTATAAAGTACTGTGACGAATTTTTAAAAAATATAATAAAAATCAATTTTATCGTTACTCGACTGCCGTGGGATAATCACGAACAGAGTGCTAAATATCGCAGAAGTCGCACAGAAAGCGCGACTTCAATGGTCAACCCATAAAAAATGCTGCTACAACCTATACCTAATTTATTTTTCAAATTCCTCTTCTTGTGCGTTAGAAAAAAATGCAATTTGTCGGAATATTGGAAAAAATAGTAAAGGTCGTTTTTTAAACTTTTTTTTCTGAGCCTGTAATGAAAATTGAAAAATCCCTTTTGTAGATTTAAGTAAGTTTTATACATGCAGAAAATTTCATCAAAATCGGTTAACGTTGCTAATCTCGAAGGTTCGAGATTACCCCATCCGATTTGTTCGTCAATACCCCACGACATCAAAAAATAAAAAAGAATTTATTTCAGAGGTTAGAATCATGATTCAAGCAACGCCTTGGTCACAAAATGTTGGTAAAAAAGTGCTTTATTTCATCTTAAAGAAAAACCAATTGTATCATTAATTCAACAGTAATTACATGCAATTGAAAATGGACAAAATATTACTTGAAACATGATGAAAATAATCAATTGTGTTTACCTTGAATAGCACGAGCGTTCTGTATTTATTACTTTCTGCCCGGCGTTGGATGCGACCTAAACTATTAGCTAATGGAGAGGGAACATCGTTTTTATTTATTAAAACGCCGTAACCATCGCATTCGCGATTACCCCGCGTTCGTGTTTACCCCACTCTCCCTTACTGTGGTTTTAAAGGAGTAATATTTTCATCAAATATCTCATTCATTCAGCATATTGCGAATGTTATGCTACTGAATGCTTTGCCTATGCAATAATTCCAAGCAGTACAATTACATAGAAGCACGCAGTGTTTGTAGTACCTACTCTGAGTACGATTAAAAAACAGATAAAGAAGTCTGGCCGCTAAGGAAAAATTATCCTTGCCACGAGGAGAGGTTAATTATACCGTGGATGATGTCGAAGCTCCGGCTAAAAGTTCACCAGACGGTGCATCGAAGATTAAAAGTGTCTCACCGAAAAACCATTGTTACCAAAGTCTGTCCCAGGCACAGCTTATTATCGGCTTCTGCCTTCCATCTCCGTTTTCTGCAACGACAGACACGGCAACCTCTGTTATAAACGCGATTCACCACTTTAGATCCCTGAAAATTGCGTCGCACCGATGGAATCGTCGAACTTGATGGGCGAAAATCGAGGCTCCCTTCTGGGCTTCGCCAGCAGAATTAAAATTTCACAAACTCCATTCGATGGAAAATTCACTGGATAGAAACTATACGCCGGTCGAAAGCTTTCAATGTTAAGCTAACACAACTCAGCACTACCTGCTCTCACGCGCCTGTGACTTCACGATTTCGGTCTACCATCGCGAGGGAAGCTAAAAATTCAATATCGTTTCTTACTCAATACTATGATCTATTTCCCCGTCTACCTCGGTCGACAAATTCCACGGAGACAGTATCATCCACGTAGACAGTTTCCTATTGAAGCCATCGAGCGTCTGCTGGCGTTGCATAAGAAGGAGTCAGACGCATGGAAGGAGTCTAACGTTTATCCTAGCTCCGTTGTCATCCACCATTTGGCAGTCTGTCAAGTTCAGTCGCGTTGCGGGTAGGTATCGAATTGGGATATCCAGAGATCCGTCTCGTATTATACGGTATGCCTTCGGATGGGATGGCTCGTTTCGTGGCTGGTCGGTCGTGGCAGGAGGGAGTAGCGGAGCACAGGCACGACCTCGACTCGTTTACTTGCAAGGTAGTTAGGTATGTGGCTCGCGTGACGTTACATATCCAAGGTCGGCGAATGAACCAAGAAATCGACGACGCCTCTTCCTTCTGAACGTTTGTTTTCCTCCGGGCTGGAACGGCGCCCTGGCCCCGATTTAAATCGGCCGCCACGCGATCGGATCTGGCGAAAGGTCGACGAGCCTATTTCCAGTTCGCCTCGCTATCATTTCCCCGCAATCTACATATCTGCAGGTGCAGCACGCCTTAACGAGCGACTTCCGTCGCGCTTATAATTCACCCTGCGTGTTTCGCGATTCATTCATAATCCGTAACGGTACTTTTTCTTCGCGTCCTCAACGTCTGCGGCATCCCTGGCTGGAGAGAAAGCGTCCCCGGTGCCGACGACGTTGATCTTTCTGTTGGATCCTTTAGGTGGACTTGAGAAACCGAGTTGGGGTGGGAAATTTGTCTAGTGTGGGCTAGGAGGAGGGATGGCTAATGGTTGAGGTCGATTGTTCAGCTGGGCTTGGAGAAGAGATCCGGGGTTCGAAAGTTGTCTGTTTTCGACCAGGTTGAGAGGTTGGCGTTGGGGCTCGATGCTTCAAGTGGACTTGGAGAACTGGAATTGGAATAGATGATCGAACCTAGAGGCAGAGGTTTGGAGAACTTGTCTCGAGGTTGCAGAAAACAATAGTGGTTCTAGAATTTTCTGCTTGGACATGGATAACTTTGCCGGTCTCGATCAGGTTGTGAAATCATTCGTCTTCGAGATCGATCCTGTAACGGGAGTTTGTGGACGAGAGTTTGAATGGAAGATCGAATCTGGGGAAAGAGATTCTGGGAACACACCTAGAGGGTGGGTGAAATACTAGTGGTTCTAGAATTCTCTGCTCAAGTTTGAGAAGACTTTAGGTAACAGATGAGACTTAGAGTAAAATTAGCAAATTAATCTTTATAGATTCTTCATTTATATCAAGAAAAACATCAAGCTTATGAGATTTTAGTGTACACTGGTCGAGCGTAATCCTCTTAGCTTACTTCATCCACGTTACAAAGTTCGTTCGACGGATCATTTGTTAAACTAAACACAAGGTTCATAATTTGCTTACCAGGTGGTTGATATACACCATTCAGGATTTTTAAGTTCCACAGAAAATCGTCAAAAGGAGGAAGTAAATAGAAAACGATAAAACAAAACAAGAATCCAACGTGAAATTCAGTTTGCCCATACAAACGTTACTTATTTCACAGATGCATCATCCCATACCAATTCTAATGTCTCAGGCATCAAAAACTAGCGTGTACATTTCATAAAAATTCCAGGAGAAGCCTAACACTGTTGCGCAATTTCCTTCGATTTCGTTCTAACGTCCTTCCGTTTGTTCTTTCTGTTGCAGAACCTGTCACCTGCAGGCGGTAAGGCGAAAGGAACTGCATCGCCATGGAAATGGGGAAACACGTGGCGCAGACTCTGGCAAGATGTCACGTGCTAGCCAACGTTTGAACCGAGTCCACGATCTTCTCGAACGTGCGCGCTGAATGTTTGATGATAAACGAGAGAACCGTTCGAAACGAGAATGAAACATTCAGCGAGGACTGATGACACGAAACGATCGGCCTTTTGAATGGCCGAGAGACGATCGCACGGCCTTCAAGAGGGCTAGGTAGTTGGAAGTCGCGACCATTTTGGTGGCGATGTCCAGGGGGAAGCCCTTTATCAGGACACGGGACCACGCAGGAAAAAGGATCGCAGAGTAGTCTGTAGATAGGCTACTATGACGGACTATTTGGATCCACACTTCGTCAGGGCTCTGTGCCGCGATCCAGAACGACGAACCCTTCAAGTAAGTTCACTTTCATGCTTGAACGTTACACAGGGCTGCAAAATTAAGGGTCATAGAAACGGTTTTAAAAATGCATGCTGGTTTCATACGAATGGTTTCGGCTTCTAAATGCAAAATAACATCAAGTACCTACCACTTTTTTAATTTTTTGTGTTGTAATATGCGGTTAAATGAAATCAGTGGCGAACAGTTACTGAACTCGGAACTAACTGACGTGGCTTAGTGACTCAGTATTTATAGTCTCATAGAAATTTCTAGTGGATTCTAATATTTACTTGCACCAATCGTTATGGCAACCCTAAAGACGTCCATAGTCGATGTGGTATGAAATGTTTATTGGATTTTTCGAATTTAGCACTTAAAAATATATTAAAAACAGCTATAATATTGAAAAAGTTTTTTTTCACCGCAGGCCTGCGTTATTATTAGTACAGCGATCCTCCGAGTTACGTTATTTCGCACTCACGGCGCGGCGTTTCTTTCAACGACGCGATAGATATTTTTATACTGTGTATACCTATCTGTATGTGTTTTTACAGTTATTGGGGAATGTATACATGGTGTTTCACCTAACTCTGTCTCCTGAAATATTTCTGCTGTTTTCAACGTTTCGTAAAAATGGTTCTTATAAAAGCTGCGTACATAATTATGATAATTATGTTACGTTATACAAAATTTTGTGTGGGTCCGTGTATAGTAACAACAGGAAAGGTTAATTTTCTTCTTTTAAATGGAATGCTAGATTTTATTTGTTGACACCCGAGAGCTACTTAAAAAATGAATTCAACAACCTACAAGAATAAATCCTTCAAGGTCACTAAAGGTTTTTGAATAAATTAAAAAAAATTTCATCCTGGTAACCCTTCCCAACAGTATAAAACTATTATTACTATATATCCCCCCCCCCCCCCCCCCACAAAATATGCAATTTTTGTAGAAAGCATTTTTATAAAATTTTGAACATAGCAGAAATATTTCAGGTAATAAATTTAGGTGCACACCCCGTGTATGTACGTTAAATTTTACCTGTAAAGTCACTTTTATTAATTGATTGGATCTATTCTGACTTATGTCGGCTATTCAGGAAACAATTAATATGTAAGTTCGTGGTACCACTGTAGTTGTGTTCGCGTTTTCTATGCGGCTGGAATTTGTACACGTGTATCGAATAAAAACCGGAGTAGATTGGAAGGTTTCATAAAGGCGATGTACAGACGTGATGCTGCTATTATATTTAATCTTGAAGATGAATATGTAGTTCGTCTATTGAAGTAATTTTGTAGGGTAGAAGCTTCTTTATCTGGATATTGTGCTACTTGGAGATTCTATTATCTGAACAGAGAATGAGCTTATCGAAAGTCTCTTCTTTTGTTGAAACATTCTTCTATAGTATTCGAAATTAATTCTGATCATCTGATTTTTGAACAGAGTCAATTATTACGCCCTATTCAAATAATAAAGTTTGGGAATATCACATACAGTACTTTCTTTTGAATACTCGATTCACATTCTAAATTCTGATATTTCATTCATTCTCCTAGATCTACGAAATTCTTAATTCGAGCAGTGTAATAATATTTTAAGAATTCGGAGAGACATTTCTCAGTGTGGCGTAGATATATCTAACTTTGAAGTACGCTTTAAGGATTATGATCCTATACTACTTAGTAATAAACTCGATATAAACACGAACAATTTTGTAGTAAAAAAAGAAATTTCGTGTCATTTCAGTCTTCGTTTTTCGATATCTAATTCTCAGTTCTTCAGTCTATCCAACTTCCATAATAATAAAATTGTTAATTCGAAATATCTACACAAAATTTTCCATTGAGGGTGAAAAATCGCTAAATTACGATTTATGTTAAATAAAAGAATGAGAAATTAGTAGTCATCAAAGGGCTCTAATAAAAGACAGTCTTTGTGCCTCCCCAAAGTAACATTAATTTTTCGAACACCTAGTATCATACATTTAATACTTCCATGCTCGATTTTAGCGAAAGTGTGTACGAATAAAAGTGCATTCGTGACTGCGTTTACAGTGGTTGAAAGGTTAAAGTGCATCGTTGATATCCTTGTGCAGAGCTGCTTGAACTTTCGAAACGAACAACCTGCATTTTCTTATCTTCGCATAATCATGTCAGATTCCTGTGCACAGCATCGAGGAATGTCAACGTGAAAAAGATCGTAGTTTCTTCCGCGATTAAACTGGTCTCGATACTTGTCTCCGTATTTTTAACGCCAATTAGGAGGACAGGGGTTAAAAGGGTTCACAAACTTTGGTTAAAATTCATTTAATAATATTGTTTCAACGATGTAGGAAATCACCATCGTTCTGGTGCTTAAGGGGTAATGTCACTGTAGAGCCCGGAAAGGCAGTCTGATTTTGAGAATTTCTTTATGCGAGTACAGTGAATGGAATACAAAATTTGTTTGAAGGCCTTTATTCTACATACCTTGAAGTATGATCACAATTTTTTGTTTAATTTTTTTAGTACAAAATGACGACGCCATAGCTTAGCAGAAGAAGCTTTTTCTGGGGAAAAAAAAAACAGTGTTCCGCGGCCGGAAAGATTTCTCCTTCAATTTTTGACCTAGAAATAAAAACCGAAATTTTTTGAGTCCCATATAAGACTATCTCGGGAAGTACACGAAGAAATTAAAAAATACTGATTTTTGTAAGAATGGTGCGTGATTGAACAAAACACGGAACTTCCACAACCTCGAAATTGTTGAGAAATTGTTCAATCCCATACCATTCTTACAAAAATCAGTATTTTTTCATTTCCTCGTGTACTTCCCGAGATAATCTTATATAGAACTCAACAATTTTTTATTTTTTGTTCTGGGTCAAAAATTGAAGAATAAATCTTTCCGGCCGCGGAACACTGTTTTTCAGAAGAAGCTTCGTTTGTTGAGCTGTGGCGCCGCCATTTTGTATTAAAAAAAATTAAATAAAAAATTGTGATTATACTTCAAGGTATTTACAATAAAGGCTTTCAAACAGATTTTGCATTCCATTCACTATACTCGCTTAAAAAATTCTCAAAATCAGGCTGCTTTTCCGGGCTCTACAGTGGCATTACCCCTCAAGAACTTAAAAAATCGAATTCTTTATAATTTAAATTTATACGTATCATTGACAAGTTTTTTTAAAAGTATTGGATCGTTATCGAGTTTCCCTTCCTTGCAAATTACAAACTTCATCAGGGGCACGTTTCAGTTTTACTTGAAGAAGTTTGAGCTCTGGTTCCGTCAAGTTGGCCCTTAACAAACGAATGGTTGGAACGGAGAGAAAATCTTTGAGCGAGGAACTTCTGGAAGAAAGTTTCGCGACAATAGATTCTGTGTCTAGACTCATCACGATACTGCAGAATTTTCAGCAATTTTAAGACCACCATTGAAACTTCTGGCAAGAAACCTTTATACTCCTTGTCCAATAAGGTTATAGGAAAGTAGTTCTCAGATATCGGAAAGAGATCGAAGAATGATCGATGGTGGACAGCTTTTGTCACAAGCTTTCGTTCGTCATAAGCTACTATGAAAATTCGAAATTGCAGTCTCATTTTTTTTCAACTAGGTGGACGTGAAATTTCTTTTCCCTTATCTTGTTGCTACATGGAAATAGTTAAACGTTCCGTTATCGATCGTCGTTTCACTTTTAACTACCTTTGTTCTCCTTTGTTTCATCAGGACTCAGACCAACTACCAATCGTATGTTCCTAATTCGAACGTCGAGCGCTTGATTGCGATCGGAAAAACTACCTTTGCTTTGTTCTATCGCGATGTCCCTTTTTCACGTGCCTGTCTGCCAACGCCATAGAACAATTTTCACGGTGAAACGTTCTGTCGCGTGTGCTGCAATCGTGGAAAAAATTCCCCGCGCACATGGGACCGTGTATTCTTGGAGGTTTCGCGTAATGCAGAAATCAATATTCTTGTACTGTAATGCTGTTCGTAAATAGAAATGCCGAGAGGATCGAAAATCTTCCATCTAAAGGTAACTTCTCCTCTACTGATTTCGAAAAAAATAATCTACCAAGAGAAATATGTTTTTGGTGAAACAAAAAATTGTTGAATGTCTTTTGCAGTTTTAAATTTAATAATTTCTAGTTTGTCGAATTATGTTCTTCACTGAAGTTTAAGGGTAGAAAATGACGACACGAAGAGTAAAATAAAGTAAAATCCAACTATTCGTGTTTTAATAAATCGGAGGAGGTTATAATTGGTAACTTCATGCAGTTTGGAATTGACAGTTTCAAGCTATAATATAAGTTGCTTTTGTGAATAATCAATTATTTGGTTGGTCTATCAATTATTTCATATTAACTTTCGTCACGTAGTAAAAATTCACTGGGTGCCATTTTACTATCTCTGGGACGTTTCCAAAAATTTAATATCCAGTGGGTGTAAGAAATACTGTCTTCTCTTGTCTCTACTTCTCTACTTTTCTAATTTTTTTTCAAATTATTCTTTCACCCTACACTGTTGTCACTGTTATATAAGAGTGCAGTTTTAAGAATTTTTAAACCTTAACACGTAGAGGAAAGTTGCCTAATATGGGGAGGTTTTTTTTTAGTAGCTCGTAGATGCAGCCTGAATAGAGGAATATTTCGAAATTTTGCATCTGTTGCTTTTAAATACATATTAGACGGTATTGCAACGTATTTCCATCCATCTTTATTATCAGTTTTTTTATGTATATTTTTTACCACAGTTCCTTCTTACCAATTTCATGACTGCACCTTCACTAACCAATTATCTTCACCATATTTGCATAATAATCCAATAAACTCCAGTATACTTTAATTGAGAACGTCTCTATAAAGCTAACGTGCCTCAGCTTCGTTCCACGAATGAAACTCTAATTTTCATACAGAAAAAGAGGATATAACTGCGTTTAAAGCTGCGTATCGTATTAAATAGGGGTACAAGAGAAAAGGAAAGCGGGAATAACAAGCACCTAACGGGTTAAGCTGGTCCCTAATGAGAGCGAAAACCTCTTTGCAACGTGCAGATCGCGCAATAGAGAAATCCTCGAGATTTTCAGATTTTCATGGAAAAAAGCTCAGACTTCCAGGCGAGGGATACCCGCACAATGTCTCCTTTTTTCCCCTTTTGCCTTCGTTACCACCACGCTAATTTGCAATTTCCACGATCGCGATATAGGTGCAGAATGGTAGGCGTGTGCATCGACACGCGTGCAAAATGCGCGTGTTAGCTTTCGTTAGTTTCATTGCAATTAGATGTTGTTTGAAGAAGGCACCGCTGTCGAAAGCAGTCGTGCGAAAGATTTATTTCCCATGTAAGGGGTTATTCGGGTTTAGACGGCCGATTTTTCAGCAGATTTCACGATTTTTTTTCTAGGCACCGGAAAAAGATACGATATTGATGATTTGGATACCCCTTTATTCATCTTTTGGGTGTTCAAAATCATGACGGATGATTTAAAATGTTGAGAACTTTTAGAGTTATAAGCAGCAGAGTTATCAGCATCCTTGCCGACTTGTCCCAAGTCAGGCGGCTTTTCTATTGGCTAGAAAAAATTGAACCACACGGTTTTTTAATCCTCACGAGTGTCGCTATCGCCCCTACCAAAATCAGGTTAATATTTCTTAAACTTCGATTTTTTATGGGGCTTAAAAGATACGCAAACCGCAGGGAAAAACGTATTTTTTCTTTAATCGGCTGCCATTTTGTAGATTTTTTTTAAATTCCTGATCGTAGTAGCGGCGATAGTGGCACTTATAAGGATTAAAGAAATGTTTGGTTCAATTTTTTCTGTTCAATAGGAAAGCCGCCAGCTTTGGGACAAGTCAGCAAGGATGTTCAGATGACGTAAATGACGTTGTAAATATTTTAAATCATTCTTTATGATTTTTAACAGCCAAAAGATGAATAAAAGTCTATACAGAACACCAATATTGTATATTTTTTCGTTGCCTAGAAAAAATCATGAAATCTGCTGAAAAATCGGCCGCCGAAATCCGAATACCCCCTTAACTTTCACACTTTCTGCGCAATGTATTACCGTAATAATGCAATATTTAGTAGATCTTTTACGCCACAGGTTTTTGGTTTGTTCTTCTCGCATTACTCCCGAAAATGGCTGCAATTTCATCTCCGAGTCGTCTCAGATATTGCTCGTGGATATCGATTCAGCGTGGGGGCGTGTGGTAGTTTTAAACAAAATAAATAATGGCGTCTGTGCCGACGTCCTCGATCGGTTTTGTTCGTGGGACGGCGGAAGCAACCACCGCAGGGAGTCTTTGAAATTTCATTCCCCTGAAAACATTCGACGCGGTTAGATTTCGTGTAGCTCTGTTGATAGCGAGATAGTCGATCTTTGTCACCTTTGATTGCACGGTCCCTTCGATCGACGATGTCACTGATTGTATGTACCTATTGGGGAACCGAAGGAGACTGGCTTTAAGGGTGAACGGCGGATTTTTAGAATTGTTTGTGAATTTTAAAAATTATTCTAATTAGAGTTGAACGAATTCTAAGGGGGCCATTCCACGTCAGAGCGACCAATTTTTGCACTTACAATTGAAATATGATGTAGTCCACGTGAAATTAGAGAGGGGATAGGTTAAGTCGTCATTGTACAAGTTTAGAATTTATTTAGAAAATATAGACAGAAAAAGTTTTTCGAAGGCAGGTAAAATTTTCAAACTTTGAGATCTTGTAGTTTCTAAACAATTTCGAGACTACTTAGTTCGTGACAATTTCATATTTTAGTTCCATAAAAATTTCCGAAATTTCGTTCAAAGAGTTTTCATGGAATGTCGCAGAGATATAAGAAACAATGCATATCTGTAAGAAATATGAATAAGAATAATTATTAATACAAGACAAAAAAGTTCTACGAAGGAGAAGATATTTCTTCCGAAAGAGAAGTCATTTTCTCCATGCAATTTTCTGAAATATCATGAGCATAACGGTATAAAATTTAAAATTTAATACCACCGGAAAATAGCACATTTCTCCGTCATTTGGAAATCAATCTAGTTTAAATTTTCATCCTCCAAAATTTCGAAAGAATCCATCTATGACTGCCCCGAATTAATAAACCTACTGCAACACCGCACGTTGAATTTTTTCGTTTCAATCTATTCGATTATTTACTCCCGCCATTTCGAGTATTGTAGCAATCACTCCTTTTCCCGTTTTTAATTACTACGGATGTAATTAAACGCGTAAACAATGGCACGTGTGCGAAACAAACAGGAGTATTGGATTCGCGGAGGCAGATAATAGTTTTTTGCAATTCGAAAATTGTGGATATCGTAACCGAACGTGGATACAAATGTTGACAGAACGAGTACGTTCTAATTTATCAATCAATAAGTTCCTTCGCTCGGTGCACGCGTTTATTTGAGAATCTTCAACCCTTTCTCTATTTGAAATTCACGAGCGACGTGTACGTGTGTATACTCGAACGTTTATTTACGCCTGCATCTGCATGCAATGAGCCGGGTTTTGAATAATAAACGGGTTACTTGCACTTTCGTTACACTCCGTCGTGAAGTCCCTTTAAGGATGCAATTTCAAGGTCCATTTAAATGCCGTGTAATTTCAAGCACAGCAGTCTGTTGTGCACACAAAATGCGCATCTTATTCCTTCTTTGAACGTAACACTGTCATTATTTCGAGGTATTTAGCCGTGGGAAATTACTGCAAGGAAAAAAAGTGCTCAGTCAGAAATCCAATAGTAGGATTGGATTGTCAGGCTGGAAACAGGAGGGTTCTTAATTCCTTTCCTCGTTTCCTTTCTTTTCACGTAACAGTGAAAAATATTGCTTCTTGACCTGATTTCCCGCGCAGAGGCCTGAATTTCTGTGACGTTTTTTCACCAGTTCGCTTGATAGGATACGCTGATAAATTAATCATGCATTAATTAGTCAAGTTACAGTGAATGCTTTAATCGATGTTGATTTTCCATTCGATTTGCTACTGATTCACTAGGAATGCGTGAATCAAGAGTTACAGTTGTGAAGCTTGATTAATCAGTTAATTAACATAATTTGTCTATGCAATAGTGTAATGGTAAAATGAAAATATTTACGACTTGTAAATAAGGGGATATATAATTCCATTCAAAAAGATACTAATCTAGATGTCTCAAATTCTCAGCAGGAAAATAATTTTTGAAACTGTAAAACCATTCAATTATTTATTGTCTTCCACATTCTTTTGTATTCTCGAAGGCAAGGGAAACGATTAACTAATAAAAACTACAACCTCAAAATGCTTTCATTAAAGAAAGACACAATGCATTTATATTTTCCGTGAATTGCTTTTAATTTAATTGGAACGTGCTAAGATACAATTCTAAAATAATACAGGAAATTACACAGAAGTAAAGGTACTCGTTTTAATTTCATTATTCTCTAGTTTTAAGCAGTTTCTTGGATTTCTTTCTGCCCGAGGTAGAGGCGATCAAATATCCACTGGATTGCATAGAAAGAAATACGACTTCGATTAAATTGATTAGGAAATGGAGTACCTCCGATCCATTTTCATACGTTGAGAAATGCACTAACCATTAGAATCCAATGGATAGAAGTTTCGGTTCGGCTACGAGGCTCCAGGGGGCCCCGAAATAATTGATATTTACGTCGATCCCCGCGGATCCCCTTTAAAAATCTTATGTGAGGCGCTCGTAACTCGGGGCTCATACGATCCATACGTGAAGGTCGTCCAGTGTTCGCTCCACTTTTCGCGCGAAAAAGGAATGAAAAAGGTGGATGGGAGAAGATCGAGAGGCAGCGAAGTCGAACAGCGCCCCTTTCCTTCTCCTGAAACGCTTGCTATGTTTCGGAGACCGACCGGCGCCGTGAAGAACCTCCATTCGCATGCTTTTCTGCTCGCAGAGTCCGATATTTGCACTTGGAGAGAAAGAATCCTCTGTCCCAGACTCACTCGACGCAATTGTTTTCTTTTTCGAGTTTAAGTACTGTTCTCACGTATGGCTTGAGCATTTTTCAAATAACGCTGATTTGAAACGTTGTTCGCGTCATATCGATAACAGTGGGAGTAGGATGGTGGAAATATTGTGCAGGTTGTGTCGTGCAATAATAGTACTTGAATTATCTCTGTTATTTTTGAGGAAAAATATTTATTGAAATTCAGGGATGCTTGGTATTATTTTCTTAGCGATCGCAAAGATGGATTAAGTGTTAGGCATGAAGCGAGGTGTTTGGAGTTAAATTAATGATATTTTTATTGATCATGTGCTCTGCAGTCATCTACCTTCTTCGAAATTGAACAATTAAGGAATTATATTTTGGAACAACAATTGTGTTTTATATTTTTAATTTGCTTTTCGACGATGAATTGTAATGTTTGGGGTACATTTTCGTGTAATCCCTTCAAAATTTAGGATTTTTTTTTAAAGAAGACTGCAACACAGGGTAAAAAGTCTTTTTGGTATTGAGTTATACATATTTTAAGATGATCAAAAGGAAAAATCGAAAGTTTTTCTTAAAATATATGGTTATTGTATTACCAATTGTTACTGCAAAATAATGAAAAGTCGATAATTAGTACATGTTGTAATTAAAGTACCCCGAAACCGGTAATTTGTTGCCAAAAGATGTTGAATAAAATCAAACTCAGTTTACCAAAATTTATGATAGTTGGTAATACGATAGCGAGGTCATTTGCGAAAAGAATCCCAAAAGAATTTTTGAAATTCGTCAATCAGTTCTTTGGTTTGAATTCCAAAAAGACTTTTTAACCTATGTGTTATAGTTTTCTTAAATAAAATAAAAAAAAAACCCTAAATTTTGAAGAGATTACTCGAAAATGTACCTTTAAAGTGGCTGGATGACCCCTAATTAATTTTAACAATCCATTTATTCCATTAAGGGGACTAGGCAGTCGAAAAATCGATTTTTTATTATTGCATTTTCCAAAAGTACTATCTTTTCTGAATAAAATGCCGCTTGGTTCATAGTAAAATTCGCAAAATTGTAGATTTGGCAGCTAAAAACGTCAAGCGGCAACCTATAGCGTCGCGTTTGCCCAGAAACTTTAAACGCGTTTTTCTCGAATATTCTTTTCTCTTCGTTTTTTCCTGATTGCGAACGAATGGAGGTTCAGATCGACTTGGAAAAAATTACAAGATATGTAAAACATGTGCCATTTCGCCGCAAACCTCTGATATGGTCCGTAAATATCCGAGATTTTTATTAAAAAATTAAGAAGTCACCGGATTTTAGTAGCACACAAACAAGAACGAATTTTTCTCAGAAAAATCGCCGTTTTTAAGCCACCAATCGCATAATTTTGTTTTAATTTTTGTTTTTATAGGTTTGCGCGGAAACTATGAATCCAACAAACAAGAATCTCACCTTTGAAATCGGATTACGTCACATTTTAAGACCGATATTAAGACAAAACGACAAAAAAACGTTAAAATGTTTACCCGTCTGCAGCGCTATTTTTAAAGCACATATATATATCTTACCATTTTTTTTTCAATCTGTATGGTAGTAACAAACATTGGATAAAAGGATACATCTGGATGTGCTTTCATTTTTTGACAAATAAATAAAGGACGGAGTCTCTTTCTCACGCAAAAACGACTGCCTAGTCCCCTTAACATTTGCAATTCTTAAAACATCCTCATAACCGACATTTTTCTTTTTTCTCTTCATTTCCTCTCTCTTTTTCGGTTCATTTTTTATTTCTTCAACTTAAAATCCACTGATGAAATTAATGAACACATTGAAAATTCTAAGCTGAATACATTTATCTCTACAATTAATATACGCTACTGGAAATATCGCATTGCTCGAATATTTAACATATTATCACTTGTGCCTAACTCTAAATTAATATTAGACAAATATTACGTGATTGTTGACTATACACTTGCGCACCAACCACTTCACTAATCCCGTAGCTGCAAAAATTCTGCCTCCCAGTAGCGTACGCCTCGAACGATGGCTCCAAATTTTTTATTTACACCTCAAGACTGCTCGTTGGAAAGCAGTGGAAATGCCTATCATAGACCAGCCTTGGAAGAGTACACGCGAGATAGCCGGTCGAAATTGACGCACATAGATATTGGAGACAAACGGAAGCGGCCTCGCTTTAAATTCAGACGATCCAAGTCACGGTCTGAAAAAGCGGGCAGCGATAACGGCTTCTAAAAGCTTCGCTTTTATTCGTGGCCACCTGTTCTCCTGAGATTATCCGGCCGAGAAAAAGGAGGATGGCATGGAAGAAAAGTGTCCCTGCAAAGCGCATTTCCACGCGGCTGTCTCCCATTCCGAACTGTTCGGCCCCCTTATCTTAGCTGGCACCATGGTCAGCGTGACCATTACGCTACATTAGGGTAGCTGATTTTACGTCGTTCTCAGGGTTTGGACGGGTAATTTCGGGGATTACATAAATTGGCAGCGTTAGGTGGAGCTCCAGCATTATCGCGTACCGTCGTATCGTTTTTCGCAGCGCATTGAGAAATAGCTCAAAGTGGTGTTTTCTCGAATGTTCCCCGAGAAAAATCTGGGTTATTTTTCGATAAAAATTGTTAATTGAGCTACGGACGATAGCGACACTCATACCGATTAAGAACCTTTTCGAATTTTTTGTTTAAGATAAGCCTAAGCCGAGAAACCACCTGCACCACGAACGTACCGTTTTTGTTTAGGTGCCACCTTCACGCTGTAGAAAAAACAAGTAAAACAAATTAAAAATATTCTTTTTAATTTTTTTGGAATAATATAAGAATAGCTTTAATAAATATCAAAAAGATTTATTTCATTATATGTTGTATTTACTGAGAAAAAAATCTTTAAAAATAGCTTCATTTTTCGACCGATCAAAGTAGAATACCCCCTTAAGTTTTAGATCTTCTGTATACTTCGCTACATATTAACCCAAATCTACCACCCAAGATACACACATCAACCACTGAGTAGATTCCTATCAACTACGGTTCACCAGAACTTCCAAACTTGCGCTCAGGTAGGGGAGAGCGGGGTAGGTTGTAACACGGGGTAAATTGTAACATAAGTAAAATCTTTTGAACGACAAATCTGGTAACCCACAGCATGCAAGAGCTGCTTGACGATATTAGCACCGTCGGTTTTAGTGACACAAGCGAGCGTTATGTATTCATTTTGTCATTATAGCCCAGAATGTTAGTATTTAGAGCACGTAAGTAAATTTTGTCTTAGCACTTTTATTTCAATTAACCGTCGTTAAAAACCGTTTGAATTTTTGCTTCTTTGTCGCAAACGAATCAGTACACATTGGTTTATTATAATGTGTACGCATTTTAGTAATTTCATGTTTAGTTTCTCGTTTGCTCGGGGTAAATTGTAACATGTTACTACTTACTCCGCTCTAAATGGTGATAAAGCAAGCTATTTGCTAACACACCGGAAAAGAATACTCTAGACGAACAACAGAACAATCGAGAATCCACAAAGTAGAAAAAAGTATGAAGGCAAACGTGAAGAAAGCGAAGAAGATTTTGATAGAATCAGATGAATAAGCAATGATTGTTTAACTCGTGTATATCAAATGTTTAATAATGATCTGTGTTATCGTTTATATTTTTTTAGAAATGTTAATTTGTGTTCATATTTGTATTTAAATAAGTAAAACAGATGTATTACAATTTACCCCGGACTGGGGCACATTGTAACAAAGGTTCAGATTTCTTTAAGATGAAGCTAGATGTCTAGGTGTCCAAGATTTTACCACGTACTTACACTCAATGAGTTCACCATATATGTAAGTAGTAAGTCACGCAAATTATTTCCTGCTTGAGGAAAACACTTTCGAGAAAAAACTGTGAAAACATTTTTTGTTACAATCTGCCCCGGTCTCCCCTACCTGAAACTTGGTTCAGCAGCCAAGATCCCTCCACGAAAATCCCACCCCTTTACCCCAGCAATGGAGCAACTCACATTCCCAGTAATCCACACATAATCCAAGAACATCCATCAGCGAAGACACCAGAGACTTCAAGAAGTCGAATCGTCTTCAGCGTTCATGTTTCGCCCGTAGGTGTTGCAATCTTCCCCCGTCGCTTTTCATAGGATCAACCCCCTTAATCTCGCATCGATTATCACGATGGTCGACGTGCATTATAATACTCGTCAAGCGCACGGGGCGGTTTAATTATCGTAACGTCGTCGTTACTAATTCACTCGTTGGCGAGGCCGGAGTCGCGTCGACGATAGCTCGCTCTTTCTATGGAAGTCGATGAACGGTGCCTGCAGATCAACCGTGGAAATTGAATCCTTACGTTTCTTGATCCCTTGCGCCATCGATCGGCGCTGCTCGACCACCAAACAAGGATGTTAGCGGGTCTGCTCGGGCGAGTGTCTACCTTCTGATAATTTCAAGCACAAGGACGGCTGCAAAGTAACAACGCGCGGGGTATTGCAAATTACTCGTCCGTTCTCATCGCGCTCCAAGAACAATGCTTGACCAACAATGGCCGGCTATTACGGCCGCCGCGGAAGTGCATTCGGTTATTAACTTTTCGAACGACTTTAATGATGGATTCTAGAGGAGCTCTGGCGACACGCGTGTAACTCGTGTGTTAGTCGAGATTTGCAATATTCATGAATTGTACTGGGATCCGGAGAAAATGGTAGCGGGGGGGGGGGGGGGGATTCTAATTAATTCGAATGGGGAGAGTTGTAGCTGTGTTTGTGGGCGTTTGATTAATTTGCTGCTGGATGTTTGTATTCGATTGCTGATGTATTCTCGTTTATCGAGCTCTGTTTGCTCGAGGATTAAAGTGATCGGGTTAAAGTACATAGAAATTATTGTTTAGCAGGGAATATGCTCTGGGGGTGTTAGACGATTTAATCGGGTTCAGGTCTGCTCAGCTGGAAATAATTAATAACAGAAACGTAGACTATTCAGGAAAATTCGTGGCAAATAAAGAAATAATAAAATCAATTTCTTAAGGTTGTCTTATTTGTCACGGCAAATCAATGTGATAATTTCTGCCATAGTATTTAAATAAAAATAAAAAGAAACAGAGAATAAAATTAAAATAAAAACTGTTCGCCACGGGGAATGCTTCTCATTTTATTGAGTTTGTCTAGTCGTACCAAGTGGGTTACCAGTTTTACCAATCAATTTGGGTAACCGTGGTATGGAGATCAGAGCGCAAGATAGCATGGCAACATTAGGGTCGCATTAGAGGCAATTGCTTTGGCGCGCGTGTCTCGTTCGAGTTTCGTATGTATATTGTTCCAGCGACACCGATAGGTCGATAGCGAGCACTGGATTCGAATGGCGCACTTCTGGTAAGAACACTTGTGCGAGAACTTTGCAAACAGCGTAATACACCTTGAAAACGCCTTTCGCACGTGTCGACTTCGAACAGCTCGAAGATAAGTTCTCGGGACGGGAAGCATTCCATTATAAATGCAAACAGCAGATTTCAGTTTGTCTATATTCCTCGATGTTCACTGTCAAATAATATTTCGAGAGGCGTACGACATGGGAAGTCTTTAAACAATAAAAATTTATAAAAAATTTCACTCATGAGTTGAGTCACTACTTTTGAAATTATTCCAGTGAATATGTAATTAAGTCTGTTGCTTTTTTCGAGTTTCTTCTACTTTGAGTGATTTTCATTTATTTATAGATATCTATAATGAAATAGCTTTTGTAACATTTGTTGACTTTATCCTCTTGTTATATTTCCATTTCTGCTTTTGAAAAAATTTTATTCACAAGTACCTAAATGAAAGTCGTTTCTGGTACAAAGTAGATTGATTATCGAGGAGAAGAATTAATTGGGAATTTAGTTTTCAATAATATTTTGAAATAATTCCGTTTTGTTACAGCTTGTTGCACAGTATTTTATTTGCTGTTTTAATAAGGCAATATTTAATTTCTTTCCCTTCTGTTTCAGGATCTACAGATCATATATTATGGTCTGCTGGGTCTGGAAGCATTACGCCCGTGCAGAGATTCCATTCTCCGTGGGCTTTGCAAAATTGTCCGATACGAGAGGCACCATGCGAATCACGTTCTCTATTAGTAAGTACTTCTTATCTTGATTAATCGCAAACATCCATAAAAAGTGTTTTAATTATTTCATATGGGACTTAAATATAAAGTGTTCACACGACTAGTATACACGCGTCATAGCAAAAGTCGCGTAAAATAAAAAAAATTAAATATATACCTTATAAATATTTTGTATTTTTTATATTTCATTTTTTATCACACTATGCATTTATACACAAATATTATATTCATCACAGAAGTAATATTATATAAATTATTTTCCAATATTTAAAAATACATACACTTTTACCTGCGTCAATAAATTAGTTCGCATCTTTTCCATAAAAAGTTTTCTACTGTTTCTGAAATAGGGTTGCAGAGAAACTGTCAGCAGGAAATTTCTTTATCGACAGTTTTTTTTTATACACGACGCTACTTTATCGACGCGTTCCTTTTTTATCCCATGCAGAAAACTGCCTAATGCTCTAAGCGAACGTAGATGTCGCAACACGCTCTGCGCTGTATTCTGCTATTTCAATTTCCCGCCATTTCAAAGCGTAGTCGACGTTCCTCTGAGCCAGTGACGTGTGTTTCGTGCATTATGAAATTCAATATTAAAGCAAGAAATGTTTGCGAGTAAGTTAAAAACACTCGTGTTAGTAACATTTACAACTATTTGTTTGAGGGAATCAATAAGTGCAAGGGTGGAAGGTTATAATACATAGTATCTTTGAAATACAAATTCATGAATTGCATTTAACCTCCCTCTCTCAAGTGGTACATACGATGATAGAATATATCTACGAAATATGCATTTATTGTAAATATATATAAAATTAGTTATTGTTCGCATTAATAGGGTTTAGTAGATCTCCTCGAACATGTAGTTCATTGCATTCAGTTTTTTCACATACATCAATGTTTCTTGAAGCTCTCTTGGTTAATTGCGTTAAAAAATTTTCCCATTTCTAATATGGCGTCAATTAGGGTTTGTCGGTTTTTAAAAACCGAGTTTAAAAAGCGGGTTTTAAATTTAAGAAACCGCTTTTATATACTAGAATTAATATGCTATATAAATTAATTATTTAATTAAAAACGTTAACATTTTGACTTGAAATCGGCTCGGCCACAAGCATATTGTAGTAGGTAACAGTTTACTGTAAATCTAATCTTCACGAGCTCATAATTTCTGAAGAAAAATACTAAATGGAATAAAGATTTATAATTTGGTTCCACTGTAAAAGATTTATATTTTGTGCGGATTTGAGTTATTTTAGTTTTTTTTTCATTTGGTTTTGTATGCAGTCTATTTTATTGTGTTATATTTTTGTAGATCCATAAATATTAAATGAACTCAAAAATTGTACGGATTTTAGTAAATTTAATTTTTTTTTTATTTGGTTTTGTATAGATAGAGTACCTACCTATATTTTATTTTGTTATATTTTTGTAATTCCATAAATATTAAGGAAAATGAAATGAATGAATGAAAATGAATTGTTAAAATAAGTAGGTACAAATACTTATTTATTATTTTAATTATATATTTCTTGTGAAAATTCGCAAACCGGTTTAACCGGTTTGGTGGAAATAGTGGAATTCGAAAACCGGTTTTTTCAAAAGTCGGTTTTCGTATAAACCCTAGCTTATATGATTTATACGAAATATTCGTGCGCTTTCTAGTCTCTCACATTACCTATATATTTATGAATCTCATATTCGCCTGTACACCTATGACTCATTTGTTATCCACCATAATCCGCTTTATAATTATAAATAACAAGCTCTTTTGCATTCGTAAAATACTACCTAGTTATTTGCTATTTTCTTGCTAAGGGAATCAGAAACTTCCGCCGCGTGCAGTCAGCTGTGAAAAGAAGAATTCACTATTAATCGATAGAGATTACTTCTAATAATATCCTCTATTATCATAATTGATATATCGTTTCATAAAAGTGCAATTCGGATATTACTCTATTGTTACAGTTATCTCATAGTTTCTTTCATCATGTTAATTATACAGTAAACTTGTTGTCTTCATTATTATTTTCTAAAAAGTTTTTAGTTACAAAATTATTTCTGCTGTTTAGAGAATTGTAGTTTGGCGGTTTCGCCTGCATTAAAAACTTTTAATAACAAATTTAATATGACGATAAGTTTAGTATCTATACAAGGTGCTCAATTGTCGAGGAGTAAAATATTTTCTTTAAGTATAAGAGTTTCCTTCTGTTTAAAAATTTAAACTATTATCATTTGAAATATTTCAGCACTGGCGAATTGGCCACAAGCTGGTACATTCTGCTCTCCGGTTCTGTATTCATCGATGGCTCCATGTTCCTGCCCCGTTCAAGGTAGGATTTCCACGTACACTCAAATTTAATCTGCTTCGTAAATACCCAAACAAATCTTTTTTAAGAGGAAACCAATATGTAAGGTCCTCTGCTATGTACTTTTAAATCAAATCCAGTTAAATTGAATTGTTATTTACCTAATATTTCATTGAATTTTTCAATATAATTCCTTCGAAACATTTGCATAAACAGTATAAATATACAAATATCACTCACAGGAATAAATCAGGAAACTTTGTTTTATAACGTCCCCTCAATTTCTACCATTAATGTTTACTCCATACTTTCTAAACCTGATATCGTTTTATCATTCACGAGGAAACACGAAAGCAATATGTTTCTCTCAAATAAATCACTCGAGGTGATTTATTTCAACAACTTCTGGCGTAGTAGATTCGATTTAATTTCGCGTAGGATCTACATTTCAACATTCCAACTCGTGACTCTTGGCACGCGATGGGTTTATGTACCCGCCTTTTTTTAGCATTGCAACGACGTCTGTGAAACACTGCTATCGAAATCGATGCGGTGCTTGTAACTTCATCTCGATTTCCAACGCCACTCCGCAATAAATTGCTTTTCAAAAGCACGCTTCTGATCCAGTTAACGGCTGATCGCGTCCAGCTTATTGCAATTAGGTCGGATTTCTATCGTCGCGCGGGTCCATTTCTCGTGGCATCACTCCAACAACGTCGTTTCATCTTCCTTTTTTCGTCCCGCTTTCGATACCATACTGAATTCGTTTTACGCGAAGAAGTTGCTCACGTTCAGATAGACATCGATCGTGATACGTATATTTGGAGAGTGTTCGCAGGCGTACCGGGTGTACGAAAAAGTTGATCAGAGTTTCAAAGTTCTTATCGAAGATAATAGGAATAATGAGGATGAAAGTTAATTAGGGAGTCGGGGCCAATTGGATTTATTAATTCGATTATGAATTGTTACGTGGAATATTCAGTAGGTTTCCTGAAACGTAATTCCCATGAATTTAATCAGCACTCCTCGCTAATCTTTTTATTGAGATATTCCTGAATGGAAAGTTGGGAATAAAATTTATTACTGAAAGCATTCAAATGGCAGAAAAATATTACAAAAATTCATGTAAAATTATAACTTTGTAACGATGCGAGGTAGAACAAAACTTAAAATATAAGAATTAGTTTGTATGCTCTATCACACCACCAAAAGATAAATAAAGTCATATTAAAAAAAAAAAAAAAAAAAAAAAAAAACGAGAATGCGCGATAGCTTTAAGGGCTGATTTTAAAATCAGAATTTTCGAGTTGGGAATGCTGCCTTCTTAGTTAAGTTTTCTAAATTATCCAAGAACATGATTCATAAATAATCGTTAGCAGTATATTAGAGGATAAGTTGATCAATAGCTTCTATAGTTTGATACAGAATAGTATCACGGAAATACAAATGTTCCATGCCACGTAAAATCGATTTTGAATTTCGTGAGCACGGTATATATTAGGTACGTACACATCGGGCTCTCTCATAAATCGTCCTGTGCCAGGGTTACGGTCGCAATTTTCTCTCTTTGTGTCCCTCGAACCACGGAAATTCTCATTAATCGTGTAACCTCGTTCCCTGGAGGTGTGTGCACGTCGAGACATTGTAACAGCAGATGTATTAGATAATCTACTTTTAATGAAATCCAATCACTCTGGAAAGGAAAAGTGAATTTTCACTGCATCAGTTTAATGCGTCTGTCCTCCCCTTTCCATCTATAACACTTCGAGCAGTTATTACGAAGGTGACTTTTAATAATACTTCCTGCTTGTATAATCGCTCATTAAAGGATTTATAGAATGCCCCTTTATCGAGGAGTTACGAAAAGCAATTGCAATTAACAGAAAGTTCAAACGAAATAATATTCTTTAGCAATGTTTATATACGGGTTAGAAAGAAGTGGAGTCAATTTTACGATTCGATATGTTTTACTGGAGTTTTATCCAATTTTATGTTCTTTAAGAACAATTAAAGATTTCTTGTAGAAAACACTGTAAGTGCCAAAATTACTAAAAAAATCACTGGAAAATGTTCTATCTGCTAATGGTTATACTATGGTATATAATTTGATTTTTGGCACTTACAGTTTTGATTTTTGGCACTTTCAGTTTTTCTACAAGGACTCTTAAATTATATTTATTGCACGCATTTTATCGCGTAATGTGTGATGTAATTTACTGTACATCAGAACACTATACTTTATTCCAGTATATTTCTCGTATCTATTTTCTTCTTGCCACACTTCTTGTTTTCCCAGTGGAAAATGTCAGACCATTTCAGTAGTTTTTCATTCTGTCAGATGCTTTTCGGTGCTTGTTTGTTGTTGATCGTCCGTTTAATGCGGCAATAACCACGCAGAAACGTTCCCCTCTTGTTAGTCATACCACCTTTAACATTTCACGTGAATTCATTACCTGTTTCTGGACGTAGGAACTTCCTCTGCAAAACGTTCTAAAATACACGTGCAGTGTGCACTTACACGAATTCTGGGAACATGAAGGAACACTTAAATCTCCGGGGACCATTTAACTTATGAAGCACACTAGAAAAACTTTTCAATCAAATAGTTCCATTCTGATGCTAAAAACCAACCAACAGCATCCTTAAATCAGTCAATTCCAAAATTAACAAGCATAACACCTATATTTCCGACAAATCTTCTTTATACACGTGTGGCAAGTATTGTCCCTTCCGCAAATTAAATGACTACTTTATTTTTAAAGTAAAAATGACAAGGGGAGGTGGCTTCAAGACAAATTTTGACAAATTTAATTTTGTTCATAAGGTGTTAAAAATGGCCTCAAAGATTGCAATTTCATAATTACGTCCCCACTGTTCGTCTACGCCCGCTGGAGCAAGGTAGCGGAGGTATATGCGCCCTCTCTTTCTCATCGAGCGCCGCCTCATTCTAGTTTTTACGTTCGTTCAAGTCCTCGCTCTTTCTCACGCCCATTCACTTATTCGCTTTCTCGTACACACGTTCTTTCACTCGCTCCACGCTCTCGTCATACTTACTCACTCAGTGCACGCTCCTTCTCAGATCTGTACGCCGTTTCTTTCACCGCTAGACTATCCTTCTCTCGCACCTACCAGAGGCTACCTTTCTCGTTGGACGAAACGTTCCCTCTTCCTCGTCCTCATACCTTGTATATTCGTGCCGAGAATTTACGAACCTAACCGAGCCGTGTCCTCGGTGCGACGACGGAGGAGCGACCCATGAGTGAACGTGGGAGGGAGAAGGACGGACGTAGGAGTTAATAAACAGAGAGGTTCTCTGGGGGCGACGAAGAGGGAAGCGCGGAGTAACGTAGCACGTGATGGAGCGAGAGGGTGCCGCGAGAGAGAAAAGTTTCGATTGCAGGGTCGTAACAAGGTCGCGGAGCCTCTTGTGCCCGTGGACACGAATTTCTCGCGTTTTACGAATTTGTAATTTCCGTTTCTCTTTGATGGAAGTATCTTTTTTGCAAATTAGGAGCACATAGTGTAAATCTGGTGGTATCGTACGTAAATTTAGATTTTTAAAAAAAAAAAACAGGTTTTCACTTGCAGAGACTTTACTCATTTAGTTACCTAAATTTTTCATTGTTTCACTTCCGGAATTTAAGTTCAAGAAGAGTAGTTTATCGAAATTCCTGTTTGCTTGATTAAAAGTTTTGTTTACAGTAACCCATTCACCAATGTCTGCTCACCTTAAAAATTCCACTCCACATAAAGGAACCAATTTACGAATCACTCCGCATATATCCAGAAATTTTTCAAAGAAATTCATTTCTCGCTCCTGGGGATCCCAATGGTGTTTCAAATTAAAACTTTACTTCCGCTTCAAACGCAGACCTATCAAGCAAATCGATTTCCCGCGGTAAACAAATCCGCCACAATTTTTCTCCCCCAATTTCATTTCACGCCAGGCAATTAAATCGAAAGCTCGATTCCCCCCCCCCCCCCCTCCGTATCCTTCCCGCGAATCAACGCCGGGCACGAGCCACTCGACGCGACACCGGTGGCCACGAGCATCTCGGTACAACACTGAAAGCGTACAAGGGTGAAAGGATAGAGATAGAGCGAGAGGGGGGGGGGGGGCCTCACCTACCGAGAGGGACTCCAGTCTTCTCGAGTGCATCGTGGCGGTTGGCGAGTGTTGCGATTAGTACGGGCTGCACCCGCGAATCGCATTCCAATCCCGCCGATAGCGGTCCGCGTTTCCTTCGGGAGGGAAGAGAAAAAAGAGAGGAAGGGACAAAGTCGCCCGAGGGGGATGCGGCGTTGGCGAAAATTCGCTTCGACTCGGCTCAGGCGACTCCAGTGACTCGGGGGCCAGCAGACAGGAAGAATTGGACGGCGCAGAGGGTGCGTAGAGTGTGCGTTGGTGGTCAGCCGTGCACGCGTGCCTGCCGCCCCCTCGGCGTGTGTCATTCGATGCAGCGTGTCTTAACGATCGATTTTCGGGATAAGAAAGAAAAGAACGTGGCCTTTCCGGCACTGCACGTGCGCGCCGCCCTCTCTACCCCCCAGCCGCCCCGGTTCCGTTTTCGCACCGAGAAGCGCGAGTGATACGACGGGGGCGAAAGCGCGTAGCGTATCCTTGGTCCTCGTTGGATGCAGTCTCCTCGCACCTCCGCGGTGACGTCATTCCTCGCCCGCCGGGCGAATCGTCAGTGTATCCTCGAAGTCGTCACGCTACGAAGCGTGAGGTTTTCGCGCGAACGGGCTTCATCCACTGGCCCATCGATCTCGCGGACTCTGGATGATGAGGGGTCTGGAACGCAAGCTAACCCACGAAACGGAGTATCGTCCCAGACTTGGCGTTAGGAGCACGCTTCGCACAGTGCTAGGAACACCAGTTTGCTGAATCCGGTGCTTCATTAATATTGACTCTGTCCGAGCGCTTCGCACAATTGGAGGACACACTTGCTTGCATCAGGCTCTTAGACCGTACTTCCTAAACGTCACAGAGAAAAGAGACATAATTGATATTCAAGAAGACACCAATTTAGTATAGACCTCCTCGGAACGGTTAGCCTGTCTAAACGCAAGCTCCGAGCGAATAGCAGGTCTTTCACATCGTCGAAAAAGTGGCGCGCAGATCAGCGAAGGGGACACGTTCCGAATACAGGGCCCCGCATACCGAAATCGTGGGACCAGTGACCTGTGCGGCAGAGCAGCGGCCAACTAGGTGTTCGGGGTCACTCGAAGCTACTCAGCGAGAGAGTGCCATCGGCGATTGGTTTCCGATCCGGGGTACACGGAGACGCCTCTCTTGCCTGTGTGTTTACGAGGGCACAGGATTCTGCACAGGGCAAACTATAGGTACACTTGGCCACGCTCCACGATAATTGCCGTTCGCTTTCACCTAAGAAGCAGGCAGGGTCTCAGAGGGAGCAAGGCGTTCTGCAATAAATCTAATATTCGAACTAACGGTCCGTACCTACCGAAGGAGGGTGCGCCGGAGACGCTGAGGCAAGTTTGTTGCGTCAAACTGGGTGGAGGCGCTCCAGCACTCCTGGAGGATCTGCAGTGGTCGAGGAAGTTTGGTGGAAGCCTGAGGTTCGCCAGGTGAAAAGCGTCCGCGAAGGATCACGCAGCATCATATTTGGTACGTGAAGGTGAATCGCAAACTTTGATCTGGGAATATAGGTAGTCGTTCGTGGAGCCCATTTAATTGGAAACCTATTGGAAAGAAATTAGGAAGAGTGGAATATCAAACGGATTTGGACGGTGAAAGTGGCGCGGGAATGTTTGAAAGTATCGTGGCAAATAGAGAACGTTGAAGCGTGGACGGAGGTGTGCAAACGGTAAAGCGATATTGCCTGGAGTTATGCTGAGAGTCCAGTGTGTTCGGTTCGCGTGACGAGGATCGAGGCTTGGATCTTGAGCAAGGTCCTCGGGATCGAGGTTTGAAGCGGGAGTCGGGGGAAGGAAAAGGGATAAACGAGGGAATACCGCGATGTCGTCGCCGTGAGGATCCGTGGTTTTAAGCCTTGCACGCTCGTCACTCCCTCGCGTTTCGTTGCACGAATTTAAGGACAAGGAACAGCGAGGAAACAGCCGGCAAACTGGATGCTCCAGACGGTGCCTCGCCTTCTGCGCCCCCGCCTGACATCACTGTCACCCAAGATGAACGGTGAGCACCCTTTTGTCTAACTTTATTCGCGTGGTTTGCCCTGGGACAGTGCTCAGCGACGTGGTGGGGCATTGTTGGGATTTTTCTGTGCTATGAATTCCGTACACTTGTTGTAAATGAATGAACGCTTCAAAATAATTAGAGGAGCTGCTACTGAAAGGTGCTTGGTATTTGGAAAGCTGATCGTACTGGAGGAGGTAAATTTGAGTTGTGTTTGGGGTGATTGGAGGATAGCGTTGCAAAGTTTGCAAGCGTGTTTTGCAGTTAAGAAGTAAGGATTGATAAACATTGGTCTGCAGGATCGTTACTTGTCGAATACAGATGTCTTATGCTGTGATAAAAATTACACGTGGCCTTGTTAGTTGACGGATTTAAGTTCGATCGATTACTTGTGGGGTCGTTTCAAAGCTGGGCTGTATTCTGTTCCGGTAAAAACTTTGCAGGGCTTGTGAGACTGTATAGGCAGCGCGTGTGATGCAATTCAAAATTAAAAAGAAATATTGTAAAGTAGTGTTGAGCGCGATGCAATAATTTTGTCAGAGATACAAGATTTGTGGACTCTGAATGCTTTTTAGGACTTTTCTTTTAATTCTGAAGCTAGACTTGCAAATTTTGTGCCACTGTTTTTTAATCGCCTCTTCCATTTCATACTCTCTCTTCCATTTATAATATAATTAATGCATCGTCGTTTGACTGCTTTTAATACTGTATCTGCATTATTCACGCAGTAAAGTTTCCTCTAATTGTATGTTACGAAGCAAACTAACATAAATAAATAGAATATCTTCAAGTCACAATGTTCCTCAGAGAAATCGTGTTCACCTTCTGCGTTAAATCGAAAACTCCCTATTCTTTAAAAAAAATTGAAAACTATTGTAGTGTCCCTGATTAAATGCTGCCTTTAATGCATAGCTAGCGTTAGAGAATCATTAGAAACTAATTCTACATCACGTGCCACTGTAAGTCTCTATAATAAAAAATTCGCAAACAGTGTAGTAGCAGCTGCGATAGAGATTTGTGGATTAAAATTAGTGGCAAGGAATTTGATCGTTGCACTAGATTGTGGGGCGCAGGATATGTCGAACGTTTAGAATAATTATAGAAACGTAGATAGGTGAAATTGTCAGGCCTGGTAACACCGAAAGTGTCAGGACTACTTGCTGCAGTAGGTCAACTTGGCGTTAATTTTATCGGTGACGATATTTTTAAAGAGACTCGTGGGTAGGAGTTTCTCGATGCACAAAAATCTCTGTGTAAAATCGTTTCTTTCTCCTCAGCATGCTGTAATGAGTTCATTCTTTTTAATAGCTTGCATTGTTCTGACGACGATCTTCACCTTTTCGTTATAAGCATCATGTTTCGACGTTGGCGGAAACAGAAACGAAATAATCAGGACTTGCAGAGAAATTAGAATGGCCAGATGTAATATAATTACACGGGAGAGTGGCAGGTTAGTAAAGTGAAAAGTAGTAACCGTGTCAAGTGTAGGTTCTAATTTAGGAAGAAACGTCAGGCTGGGGAAACCAGCGAGGAACTTTTGCTCGTGAATTGGTGCGTAATGGGCAAAGGAAGTAAAAAGTTTGCAAATCATGTCGTTTTGTACATTCCTTGCCAAGACACTTTCAAAGAAATTCTCTTATTAACTAAGCAAACTTAATCAAAGTCTCTAAAAGTGGACCCCAATTATTTTAATACTTTGATAACCGCTGTCAAGTGGGGATGATTTGCTCGCACAAATTATCGCAGGATTTTTACATAATATTCCCAGCATTTTCACAAGCTTTGCTTCAGCCTGTAAAATCAAAGACTTCAAAAAACAGTTTCAATTCACTTAATACTTAATAATTCATTGACACACATTCATAAAACTTCAACGCAGTTATTAGTATAAACTATAAATACTTCAATGCATAATTCAAAAGTGTTTCATCACAGAAAGATAAAAAAGTGACTCATTTATTTATTTTTATCGGCCTCCCATTTTACACGGTCAAGAATTAAAAAAAATTGATACCATATCAAAATATCGGTGTGAATAGGTACATGAAATTAGATAAACATCACTACAAAAACCACGCAGTGCTAATATTTTAATAATCTTAGAACCTTACATTCAAAAGTTCAGCACTAAGGAACAGTTTGGAAGCTTTTCTCCAAAATGAGCTGTTATCAAAGTGTCAATTTATTCATCTTCACGCCTTAAGCTTTCTGTACACATTCGTGCACGACGTTACTTCGTGAAATCATTGTGTTCCGCACGAAATCGAGGACAATTTACACACACCGTTCTATAGTATAGAATTATTGATTACAGAGGTTTTCGGCGGGTATTGTTGTGCGGTGACTGTCACGCGTGCGTGCACGTGACACAGGACTGTCAATAGAACGCGTCACGTTTCAATCCCTGCTCGATAAACACGCGCGACTAGATCGCATTACGGGGGAGCGTCTGGATTCGCTGGAAATCGTGTCCAATGTCATGTCTCTTCTGCTCCAAATGTCGAGATCGAAGTATTCTATCGCTCGTGATCGCGGTTTAAGTTTCTCAAATGCTCTTCCACGCGAAATTTCTCCCTTGGCCTCTCCTTTTCATCGTTCTCATGATTTTCTTGTTCGATCGGATCCTGAGTCTTTCCTGCTGGATTTAATCTACGACATTCGCTCGAAGTGCTTGCAAAAATATTGCACCTTTAATTCGTTGATTTTATATATCGACTCGGTCTGCTCCGAGTCGTTTTGTCTCATTGCATAATCAATTTTCACTCTTGTCTGCTGACACCTTGATGTAACTGTTTCCAAAGGATGCTTTTACATAAAGGATTCACGTAATTCTTGAAGAAGGAAAGAACCGGTCGATTGTGTAACCTGTTACGAAGCGACACCAGCCATCGATTGTGTGCATTCTGAAGTTTTTTTTTTCGAGGATAGCTTGCCTAGTAGATTCTATTGCAAGCGTGTTTCTACGAGTACGAGCTAAACGCTTTAACCTGTTCCTTACACGAAGCGTATACTTTATTTCGTGGAAAATAACTGTCCACATAAGAAAACGGTATTTTCTTCATGAAATATTTCTATTCGCAATATGCAGTATGGAATTGACACTAATTTGTGTATAAAGTTGCTGAAATTAGTAATTACTTTGCGTTCCGTCTTCTCCAGCAAAATATCACGTGCTTCTCAAGAAAGACGAACATTTTATTCGCCAATAAACTTGAAAAGGAGAAACACTGCCGAACGATGCCGGTAAATTGCATCAGGAGATTCGAAGGGGTGGAAGCAATCCTATTTTCATTATTTCCACGTGGCATCCTCAATTTCCTATTTCGATAAAGGGTGCTGGCACCCTCTCGAGGGTTCCTGTCAGTTTTTATAATTAAATTGCCACGAGGGAGAGGCTGTTCATCGAGGATCTACCCCTGTGTTTTAACGCCGGAATCCACGTTGCTTTTGACTGTATATTTTAATGGCATCAGTCTATCGACCATTCCGGCACCTTTGATAACGTTTATAGAATAACTTATCGATTTCCTATTGGTCGACTGAGGCGGCGTGTTTCACTTCATATCAATGTCTCGTGGCGACTTAAAAAAAGAAAGCGGGGCGAAACTTAGTTGTACACGAACGCGCACGGTTTTTCTCACGGGAGGAATGAATAAATTTAGCATAGAAAATGGTTAATAAGAAGATTTCGTTCACGCACGAATGTACATTCGTTACCGTTAACCTTGCTTCCCTGTAACATCGTAATAATTCTATTAAATATATCGCCAGGGTCATCAACAAAGTTTCAATTAGTAAATTTATTCCAAGCCAAATGCGAGTGGAAATTTTTATTCGATTGCAGATTTTTTTGAACAGATATAATGGTTGTTTTCACGCGCGTTTTTAATGTAAAATGTATTTGAATTTTTACTAGCTCAAGGTACAATAATTCGCACTCTGCACGATAAATTTAAGCACAAGGGTAGCAAGGAAAATTATTTTCCTTATTATCAGAAAGCACTAAGTGATTCCGATAAAGTCCAGTTCCAATACTCGTAACAATCATCTGGTATTAAATATCTACATGCGAGTAAAAAATATCTAATAACAGAAAGCAACACAGGCATCTCAATTAATTATCCTAGAATAAATCTTAAATACTAATAAATTCTTACTCGAGAACAGAATTATCGCTCCAGAAAAGAACTACACTACAAGCTTAAAATCAAAATTTCTTATCACTCATGCAAGCTTGAAATCAAAATTTATTATCACTCAAAAAGGTACAAGCCTTATATTTCCAAACACATTAAACACTAATAATATTTTCAATAGAACAATCTGTATTTTCCAAAAAGTAACTTCTCTTCAATGATTAGTATAGACCTCTGCCATTTTATCTTATCTCAATTAAATTTATTGTTACGTTTAAATTCCTGTCACCATCGACTTTTTAAATCAGATACCGTCTTTAGTCGGCGCAGTACCAAGTCGCCAATTTAGATTGTGATCTTCGGCATTCTATACACTGATAAACCGACAGCTCCCTGCATTCTCTAATAATAGTTGCGCACGTTGTTGATCGCCCTGTACAAGAGGGTTCGTGGATACGGAGTGCGCGTAAATGCGATGGAGGGTTATCGAGGAAACCTTGTTTGCCGTCAGCACGTGCTGCTCCACACCCTATCGATCTCTAACTAAATTAAAATGCTCGGCGTATTATTGCCCAGCCATTGAAGGAGAATCGACGTTGCACTATTTGTCGCAACAGAATCCTCTTTGACATCGTGGCTGTTAATCGCCTTAACGGTATCATGCGATTCAGCTGACTTCATAGCCGTTAGTTTCCACCTAACCTCGCTTTTCAACAACCCTCGACCCTGGAGGCAATGCTCGTGTCTCTTTCCACTGTTACTTTTTGCCGCGCACTATTATTCGTCTTATACATATTTCGCGCAAAGCTGATCCATGCAATTTTCTTTCGTCCATCCGTGCTAGGATATTTAAGTCCTTGCAAATGCTAGGAGTTTTACGAATTGAGTTCAGAACACACAGTGTACTAACAAAAAGGGCAGAATATTGAGTATACTTTTGCAGAATTTTGCATTTCATGGCGCACGTATTAGGTCGGTGCAAAGATTCGTTTGGTCACTGATATTAGATATACGTAAATGTCTTTTTAAACGATTTTATTTAGCTTCACTCGTCTGCCCGTTTGTTTGTTTGGTCCAAATCTTGTAACTCAATTTTAACCCATTTCCACCAATCCATTTTAACCAAATCGCTCAATTTTAACTCAGTTCCATCCGTTTCTACCAAAAAATTGCATCCCCTACGATTTTAACCCATGCCTACAAATACAATCGACTTGGAAATAGCCTCTCGCGTTCTTCTCGAAAACGACAAAAAGTCGCTGCGCTGTGTAGTTAGCATCGTGATTTCTGTAAATACACAATTTATCGAGAAAAGGTTCCGTTACGTATAAATAGTTCAATTTTTCAAGTTTATTTTTAGTTGCAAAACTCAAACACTAAGAAGAAAATATTAAAAAATGTATATAAATTTTCTAACATCTAAAACCAATTCGTTCCCTGCACTACAATTGCGATGGTGATATGTTCCTTTAAATAAAATCGTGGAGCAGGATATGAATCAATTTAATGCAGAATCAAGCATCGAAACGAGCGATGAAAAGCGATGAAATATCCTGCCCCACAATTTTATTTAAAGTGATACATCTCCATCGTAATTGTAATAGAAGGAAAGAATGATTTTTTAGCGCATTTTTGATCAAATTAAATAAAATCTCTTAGCTTAAAATTTTTATATATGTATATATTTTTTTTACTACGCCAAATTGTAAGTACTTTTACTTCAAAAGTGGCGAACGGTCATAGAAAGTCAAGGCAAATACTGTGATTAAAAAGGCGTGTGATATATATTTACTTTCAATGAAGACTTTGGTTGAATGCAACGAACGAACCTTCGCTCTGCCGCAATAACTGTCGCAAGGAATTTGTGCAGAGAAAAACGTCTTTTAATGAAGTCTTCCAAGAAAGATATGTCGTGCCGTAAATGTAATAATATTCACACTGCCACATTTATTAACGCACTAAGATTCTGAAAATATTCCGCACCCCATCGCGAGGCGAAGCATATCGACCGGATGAAAATTCTCCACCTTCAACATCGTATCTCGCTCCAGTTATGGCGACCATTTCATTTCGTTTCGCCGGTAAGAAAAAGCTGATCCCCCGACTTAAAATGCTTTCCACCAAACGCCATTACCGTGTTTCGCCGTCCCCGCCAGAAAGAAAGAAAGTAAATTACCCCGCCGAAAAACGTTGAAGAGAAGTAATTTATCCTGCGAGCACAGAGACGGGTTCGAGTTTTCGCCGAAGAACTACATTCGCCCCGTGACATGTATTATTCATCGTTCGCGACGTGCTTTCGACAGTTCGACCTACTGCCTGTCTCGGAACGAAGTTGTTACGAAATCTCGAAACGACCAGTTAAGGCTTTTCCACACGAGCGAATCACCAATTTCTTAACCACTTCACAGCCCCGCGTTATTTTCCGCAACCCCCGAAGCCCAGGGCGCCGTACAGTTGGCAAGAATTTTCCATTATGAGTTAGTCATAAATCATTCGCAGAAATTACTCGCAATGGTCTTCATTTCGAATAGCACGAGTCTTTATAGAACAAATTAATTTGACGCTTTAACTGGCCAAGAACTTCCGACTCACCCTCTGTAATGGAGAGTGTGCGAATGTGTGGGGAATGCCAGCCGCGGGGCACAAAAGTGTCTCGTGTGAAAAGGCCCTTACTGTCAGCCTCGTTGCTGCAGGTGACGAGAGAATCCTCGAAGAAAGGATGCTGCGCTGCATCTCGGTCAAGATTTCGCTGCACGTATACCGCGCTGGCAAGCGCGTATGCAGCGAGATGCAGTTGCCGCATACAACTGAAACCCGTCTTACGAGCCAAGGCTATCGAGTGCATTCCGTAGGTGTGCACTCTTCGCCGAACGATTTCTTCTAGGGTTCTAATTTTCGAGGTTCGATCGTTTTACGGCCGCGGTTTTGCGGAATCCGCGTGCTCCCTCCTTTCCTACCCCGTTTCCTCGCAACGGTATTTTCTGCATTTTCACAGCTGCAGCGAGTGCACCGTGCAGCTTGGCCAGTGTCACTTGCATTCTTTGATATTTCGGCTGGGATTCAGATATTTTCCTGTAAACTTGCTCTAGTTAATTTTTTCGAATTTCAAAGCTCAATTTTAAATTGGTTCTTGGAGTACATTTCCAACTGCGTGTTGCAAGTGGCATAGAGATATTCCTTCGTGTCATTTCGGCGGTGATAAATGTGGAATGGGACTGGATTGTTGGGTTCACGAGCGATAATATATCGAAGTTGTGAATTCACGCAGATGTGGCAGATATAAAGTGTTGAACTGTAGTTTTGTATTGTGGGTGGAGGGTGGGGTGTTGCTTTCGACTGCTTTTCATCGAACAAAGGAAAGAGACTTCGGCAGTGATATATTCATGCTTGAAAGACGAAAATGTTCGTCGCCCAGTGCTGTGAAAACTGGGTCATTTATGACGTGTATAAATCTTTTTATGTGATATATTTAGGAAAGTAGGGTGTTGTGTTCTGGGTTGATATTTTGAGGACGTTTGATCCATTTTTTTTAAAAGTCATTTATGGTAGAATTTAGAGTACGTGAAGTAACTGGTGAACACAGTATTCAGATAATTAAAATAATTGCATTTTGCAATCGTAAATTAGAAGTTACACAAAATATTAATAATTTCTTTTGTTTTATATTCTACATTCTCAATTCTTTCGACTTGCAGAATCCCACATTCTATTTAAAGCAAGAATTTTCTGGACTCTGAAAAATGCAGTTTTCCTTTTCATTGTCTTTCTTCTGTACAACTTCTTCCGAATATTATTACATCTTTCATCATTTTTCTCTTTCTACTGACAACATTTCTCAAGATTTCTCAGTTCCTCATAGTTCTTTCATCAGGTGACGCTGTTCGATAATCACGGTTTCCCAATATTCCTCAGAATCTAATTGAACAAAATCGAAAAAAGTGACCCAGTTTTCGGTGCCGAAAGTCGAATCGTTACGAAAGTCCCATCAACTCCGAGGCCATAACGATGCAGAGTCGTACACTTCTTACCAAATGAAGCTTATCCGCAATGCAGAAACAACCATTGCCAAAAGGAATCACTCACAGTATCGCGATTTAAAATGGATGGCGATAATAGCATCGCTTTGGCGCCGAGACGCCCCGTTTCTCGAATTCTCTAGAGTGCAAGAAAGGTCAAGGCTTTCTTTCCCTTAAAACCAAGGATTTCGTTCATAAAACCTTGCAATGACCCCCACGAGCCTGATGGAATAATGCCCCACAGCAGTAAAACGCGTTTACGTAGCCGTATTTGTTCCTGCACGGTTTTGTTAGCGATTCATTGAGACATAAATTTAATTCGCGGCTGCACCGCGCAGTTAACCGTAGGCCGTGAATCAAAATTCCATAATGAAGCAGGATGAAGCGCGGTATTCTGCATTTCCGCGTCGATACTTCTATCGAATTAGTTGCCTCAATTTATTACCACCCACGCTATCGGCTAAACGCATTTCCACCGCGTTTGTGTAATATTCAGAGGCGGAGGTCTCGCGTTCCACTCTGCATTGCCAAATTACACAGTGAAATTCAACGAAATTAAAGCTGTCGTTTATAATGTCAAACGCCAGCAGTATTTGCTGGCGTATAATTTTAATCAAACCAAATCATTCACGTGGATTTGATTAAAAATACATATCCCATAACAGGCTCCCTGAATAACGAATCCAACTAAACTGAGACGACAAACTTATCCTCCCTTTATCCTCCGAGAAAAACGTCGGTTAAAAGGGGAGGATAAGTTTATCGTCTCAGTTTAGTTGGATTCGTTATACCCTTGGACGACAAATTTTCATCCCCAAAATTCCATCCCCTATTCATACAGTTATACACATTTCCCTATCATTTTCCATAATGGTCCTTCCACAGCATTTCAAAACAAACCCAATTAACCACCATCATCAAACTCCCACGTCACCCCCACAAACCAATCCTACGGCTCATGCTTCTCCACCATTCACCACGATCCTGTCACTGCGTATGCGTTTAAAATCGAATCAAGTCACGTCGATTCTGCGTCGCGATTCTCGTCCTCGATTCCCGCGACGTGTCCGTGGAACAGGGCCACGTGGCGGAGCGTCCTCTTCGCGGTTTCGTTACCGCGACGGGCACGTGCCGCGATTGACAAAACGCGAGGGCCTCGCCGATCCTCTGGCACGTGATAATAGGGGGAGAAAAACGTCGGTTAAAAGGGGAGGATAAAAGTTGGTGGAGAAAAGGGTCTTTTTTTTAGGCCATTGTCCGGGGCGATCATATGGTTTGCGCGGGCGCTGTGTTGCCCCGCGCCAGTTGTCCTTTGTGCCCCAATAAGGGGGTCGTTGCCAGGAGGCCCTTCGGGATCGCCAAATCCGACGAAATGTTTGCAGCCACTTACGACCTGGAGCACCTTTTCAGCGTCGTTGCGCCAAGCCTTTTGTTTCGTTCGAGTGGCCTGCAGCCGATTGCAAACATTCGTGGATCCCGCGCCAACCGGAAGGGATTATATTTTTCGTCGGTATTATACTATCGCGTGTCCTCTCTGCCGTATCTGGTTAATTCCTGCGGGTCTTCGCAGTGGACGACCGTTGTTTGACCGTAGTTTTCAGCTGGCCGCGAGGGGCGACAAGGTTACTTTCTCGATTGTTTGTTTCTTTTTTCAGGAATGGCGAGAAGTGAGTTTATGACGGGCACGTGATTTGTTGGCTGCTTTTGGGACGAAGTGTATTCTAACATCTTTAGTTTAGTCGTTTATGGCTGGGATATGGGAAGATTGCAAGCCGGACTTGGAGGGTTTCTTTGACTGGAAGTCACTTTCTTTTCGCCCAGAGTGAATTGACGTATCGTAAAGCCAGGGAAAGCTGAACCTCGAACCTCGTTTTTCAGCTTCGGCTATGTGCCATTTTAGGATACAGTTTAAATAGTAATCATTGGTATTTTTGGAGGAGGAAATTGAGGATATTTTATCATATTTCATATTTCTCACTTTCCTACATCTAAGTAGGTAGAGAAAGGGGTGGTAGTATGGCCCCCCAGTTTTATATATCTTCCTAAAATCTGATTCATAATTTAAATTGCTTTAAATGTTTGCTTAAAATGTAGATAAACTAATAAGCTTATGCGTGATAAAAGGTGGAAGTAAAAGAAAAACAATTTAATTGAATTTAACATATATTATGAAAAAATGTCATTTTTGGCGTTCTTACAAAAGTGAGGGTAATATAGCTCCCTAACAAAAATCTTAAGACATAATTCTTTGGCAACATCAGAGATAAAAAATAACTGAATAAAGAATATTTTATTATTTATACACAAAAGTCGCACACATATTCCACTTTTTCGCGTGATGTGCACTAACTGTGTCCATAATTCGCATATGATGCATTTAATTCATATTTCATTGGTTCATGGCATAACGTCCGCCACAAAACATGCATATTGCATCGGTGTTATCAGAAGCTTCACGAGGAATTTCGATGTCTGAAATATCAGAGGATCAGTTTTGGGGCTCATTACTTGGGGGCCATATTACCTTCCATTATGGGGGGCCAATATATCAATACGCTTACTTAGTTTTGGAAACTTTAAGTTTATATTTGAAAATACCCAAGATTAAGTGACCTTATAAATATCGATTCTAAGTACCTTTTATCAAATATATCCCGACACACAACACTTTAACTTGCTTACCTACAAGAAATACTTCTTCTTGGAGACGACGACAAACTTTTGTTTTGCAGGTTGTTATTTATGCTTATTATTACCGCCGATTATGCTCCACCTAGTGTCATATGTTTTTCTCTGTGTATATAGGTAGCAGGTGCAGCGGATAACGCTATTAGCCGCTAGATATTTTTGTTCATAATATAAAAATCACTAGGGGGCTGAATTACCAGTAGGGGGCATAATACTATACCACCTTTCTCTACATATTACACTTCAACTTTTCCGCTAATTTTCATTTCCTAAATGTATCACAGGCACTAATCCCAAAGCCCCCTATAATACCCTCGTCATCAGCTACAAAATACGGAATATAAGATTTCAAGACTGTCTCTTCTCGGAAAGCAAGCCACGCGAGCACAATCTCCATGCAAGCAGGTTCCTGCGGTCGTGGGGAAACTTCTCCTAGCAATTTGCTCGGAGGGTGGAAAACGAGCCGCGAACCAAGTTTGGCGAGGGTTGTGGGCGGGCCGAAACTTTTTTAATATAAGAATTCGGGCTATCCTCGTGGCACCCATGCGATGCTCTCCAGAAACTCTGTCCCTCGTCACTCGGCCCTCCTATTCGTCCCATTATTTTGCATCCGAGGGAAAGTTTCCAAGAGGGTTAGGGGAGCCGGGGGACGGTGCTCGATGCGTTCGAGAAATTGGTGGCAAACGGTGGAGTGAAGGAAATTTTCAATGGCCACTTAATGAGTCCTTTCTTCTCGACGCGACTCGTGGCACACTCGAGGTAAATTCTAGCGCGGCGCTGTACCGGCGGAGGCTTCCAAGGGATCTCTTCTTCGTGGTACGCTTCTCGTTCGCCGTTGTTAATTGAGAGCGCAGCGGAATGCGTTCACGGAGGCTGGAAAAGTTCCTGGTGGAAAATGAAAAAATTTCATATTCAGAAAGCTCTTTGTCGAAACTGCCTGTCCTTGGCTGTGCCTTTGACACGGGCATGAATAACGTGGCCAGGCGAAAGTTTGGGTTTTCATTAATCCACTGTGGCTTTGTGTCGTCTCTGTGTACATAAGTTGCTGAGGAGCATTGAATGGAATAATGAAATTAGTCGATTGGATTGTTGAATTTTCTTAGGGAGCTTTGTAATGAGTCGTGAGTTATTTGAATAATTATTATTTAGTGAAAATCAGGGAAATCGTTCGCTTGGACTCAATGCGCAGAGCTTAGGATCAATTTTCGCTATCCTATTGTACATCAGACTCGAATCGACAAATCGACTCGGCTAAAGAATTGGAAAAGTAATGCGAACAGAATTCTTCAGTTTTATCAAGTTTCGATATTTTACCTGTGTTCGTCACTTAGCGAGATGCTAGTGGAAAATAATTCATCACGTATTTCGCGAACACTCGGTGCATTTGGAACGTTTTTGTTACCATTCAGTGCACGAGAGGTGTGCTTGTAGATCGGAGTACATAGTGAAACAAAAGCAAACTGCAGGCAATGTGCACATAGTACATATGTATTTATGTCTTAGGGCTAACGGATACTTTACTGACGGAAGTAATGCAGCGGTATAATTTCCCCAATGGAACACATTACTGCTAGCTCGAAGGCATTATGAGAGTAATTTCTGAATTCTGAAAAGCGGGTATCAGGGACAAAGACACGGTACATTCGTGGGTTAAGCGTTATAATTGAGAATACCTTTGAGAGCTGCCTCTCCGGAACGAAAGGAGTAGTACAGTTTTGTTAATTACATTCAATCATTTTCAAGAGATAGATTTTCAAGAGATCCAACTGATCAGATGAAATGAAAAGCATTCGCGTTAAAAAGAAATTATATCACGATAACTCACAGCTTCACATTGAAGTTCTGTAAAAATTGTGGGTGAAAGGTTAGACAAGCTAATGTATCGAAATACATTTTTTTATAATAGTAATCAATTTTGAAAACTTTGAAAGTATTTAAATATAGCCGAATGCATTCTATCGATTTATCCTATAAGAGCAAATTATTTCGAGCTTTCGAGCGTCATTTTAGCCACTGTGATTAATTCAAATCGAAATATCGATCCCGTGAAATTCGCTGCATGCACATAAAATTAAACGCGATCACACGACTGATTTTGTTTGTATAATATATAAAGGGTATTGATTTTTCATTTCTGACGTCAATCATTGCACGAGGTAAATGTCCCCGTTAGAGACCACGTTCCCCTTATTAACTACTTGCTTTTATATTTCTATAAAAAGTGACGAATAAATGTATTGAGCGAAACGGTTGAAACCTCAAATTCCGTATATTTCCCCGATTAATTTAATCATAATTCGACGTGTTATCAAATTCATTAGTAGTCTTAATGAAGCATGAAATTACAAAGCCATTGGAACAACATCAATTAGGTTTCAGCACAGTATAAACTTATTAAAAATAATAAGAAAAATTTCAACGAGGAATAGAATCAGTGGTTGCCATAAGTTCTTAAGTTCCATAGTAGCAAATCTCAATAGAAAAATAAAGATGATAGAAAACAGTATGCACCTTCCAATGCAATTAATTGTCCTAAAAATAAACATAATTGGAAAGCCAAAAACCTCATACATATAATGATCCACGCGTCCATAAAAAAAAACTCTTGCTTCCAAAAGATCCCATTACCGGAGCTATTTACCCCAATGTCACTCAGCCCTCGTTACGCAAAACATACTATTAATTAAACGACAGCCCTTGCACACCAGGAAACGAATTGTCACAAACTTTTTCTGCTCCAAATCGATCCTTAGCAGGGTGACGACTTTCCTCAGCGTCCTCCGTAGACCCAGCGATTTTCCAGTCCCATTCACGGTGGCCGTACTTGCGTGGCAAAACCGTCACGAGGAAGCAGAAAAAGAGCACCTGGATCGAGAAAAGAGCGTGACACTTTCTCGACGCTTCGACGCAGGTTTCGTGGTGATGGCGTGGGCTCGCGTGATAAGTAAAAAGGCTGGTTTCGCGAGCCAGACCTTGGCGTGAATCGGCGCACGTGGATCAGTAGTATAGGCACAGTTGCGGGGTAGAACATGATACACTATAAAACGTTGACGATGGCTTCGGAGCCAATCGGCCGTTTCGCTGCACCTCGATGCACTTTTGCTTTGTGCCGCCGGCACCAGCTGCGCGATACTCTGGCCTCTCGTCGTGGGACGGAGAACACTGCAGGGATTCCTTGGAGAATTACCTAATGCGCGGTTCTTTGGTACTTTCAACACTTCTGTTCGGAAACTGTTGATCCCCGAAAGAGTTTTGTCGTGTTTTACTTTTGGGCCCACTGGTGGTTTTGCTTCAGCTTGACACTTTGATTGTCCTATTAAGCATGTACAGTAGTGGAAATATTATCACCCCCGAGTCCACGTCCTATGAAACGATCTTCATAACTACAAGTTTGAGAAAGTCGTTGGTATTCAATTTATTTTAAATAGGTACGATGCTTACAAGCAAAGATCCCGAAGCCGGAAATTTAAAAAAAATCTGAAACTTTATGAATACGTAGGGGATTTCCTCCTGATTAGAACGCAATTTTTGTTTGCTGTCCAAATTCACTCTAAGGGCGAGATTCGCCCCTTAAGTTCCTGCTATTTTCCGATTTTGTGTTACAACTCGCGAACTGTAAGAACTGCAGGTTACCAAATGATAGCCCCAATTAAAAGAAGCAACTTTCGTCTTGAAACTTTTTTCTATCTCTTACAGATTGCGAGTTACAAAATAAAATCGGAAAATTGCCCAATTTTCAGGGGTTAATCCCCCCCCCCCCCCCCTTGAGTGAATTTGAGCAGCAAATAAAAATTGCGTTGTAATCAGGAGGAAATCCCCTACATATTCACAAAGTTTCAGATTTTTTTTTAATTTTCTGGTTCGGGATCTTCCCTTGTTAGTCGACAATCGCGCAAAAGTACATTCCGGATATTAATACGAAATGAGGTGGAATTGAATGCACGCTAGATATTCGAGTGATGCAATAAATATTACCTGTACTGTATGTATGAGTGAGAAGTCTTCTTCACACGATTAAGAGTTAGTTACACGGTTTTTTCAATTTTCTGGCGGAGGTTATTAGAATGAAGTAGGTAGGTACTACCTATTAATCGTTAGACGGTGAGTACGGGGTTCATTTTAAAACACAACATGATTTCGTAAATCAAAAATTTTTACCAACCTCCACCCTTAATTACACTTCAGTATTAATACATTATTGGACATTACTATAGCCAAGTTATTATAACCTGTATTATTCGGTGTGAATGATTTTCGAATGCACGCTCATTGACCCTCTTAAATAGTTCATCTCGACGAATATTTCATTCCCCTAAAATTTGACACACTTTGCTGCACACCCTTGCATCTCCAGACACGTATCTTTTACAATTATCTAATTATAGTGATATCTATTTAATTTTGAATCAAAGTATATTTATATTCCTTGGCCACCTCTGACCTTTTACCACTTTTCTGGTAAAAGTACAAGCAGGCGGATTAAAAAAAGACATTTCCGTACACCTAACATCACCTAACAATAAGCGAGCGAACTTTTTCACCGACCTAATACATTATTTCTCGTGTTCATCGTTTCCCACGAACGTCATAAATACACTCTGCCGCGACAAGCTGTGTCTCCGTAAATCGGGAGACGCTATCAGGTGCGTTATCAACTTATTCTCAATTAGGCCGCATTATCCGCCGTTCGAAGGCGCAGCTGCGTTTTCAATTCGATCGCGCGTCCTCGGTGCACAATGGCGGATCGGCTTATGAAAGCGTAGGAGAACCGACGCGGGTGCACGGTGTTCGCCCGTGAAACGAAATTAGGGACGTCATTCATCCTACTTTCGGTGGCCTGCGACAGGGACGTGCAGAGAAAAGCGAAAGAAAAGAACGGTGGTTGGTAGAAACGTGACTGTTCGGCGCGATCCCGAATGCATATTTGATGCTGCCTCCCGTTTGCCGCCGATAAAACGCCTAATACGATCACAATACTGCGCCGCGCCGCTGCAAAAATAATGGGAACTGTTCCAGGAAGCAGTGTACCGAACGCGAAGTGTGTACCGTTGGAATGATCGTTAGGAAATTCTTTATTGCGACGGTCGTCTATGTTTCTTCGGTGTAACCGGCGATTTTAGGAGAATTGAGAACCTTGTAGCAAGAGGGGTGCACCTCCATTTTTAACAGTTTTCGAGTTATGACGTGTAATATATGTAAAAAAAATTCTACTTCGGTTGGTGCACGTTTGATGCAAATTCGATAACAAATGAGCGATTTATTGCAAATTTTGCGCAATACGAATGCTCCAGATTTGAAAAATTTGTCAAAAATAGAAATAGAAATTTATCAACTTAATAACTACTTATTGTGTGAAAATATATATTTTTCAATTAGTGTTCTATTTTTAATGTTAAGTCAAAGCAATAATTTTATTAACAGAGTTTTATTAGCACAGTTAATTTTATTAACTGCACCCTTCTTGCTGCAACGTGCTCAATTCGATTGTTGACTGTTATTAGGTAAGCGTTTCGTGTTAAACATTGGGAAAGAACGGAATTATGTGTACTAGAAAAGTCGTTATGTATTTGGGTGAGATAGAGTAAATTTCAAATTTCTTAGTGGTGTGGAGTGCATACAGAAAGTAAAGTGCAGGGATGCACTTGAATATTTCTGTCATTTATGCATTTTGTGACCGAGTTAGGAATTAAAATTGTCTAAATAGTTTGAAGGGAGTGTATGGCAGTGGAAGACCTATTTTCCTGAAAAGAAAGAAATACTACGTCACATCTACTTAATTTTAGTTTGTTCCACTTTCATATTTATACATTTTTACCTATCCACGCAATAATTACCACGAGCCTGTATATCACTTTCAGATAAATATTCCATGAATAGGTACACTAGTACTGTGATAGTGAACTTTTTTATATACGCGTGCTAAAAATTTATACAAAATATTTATCGTATGCTGACGTAGCGGGGATAGTTTTGAATGAGGAAAAAATTAATAGAAAATTAATTATTGCAGAATTTTGTTGAGACAAGCTTAAAAATTAATAGAGAATTTCATAAGAATGAAATCATAACTTGACATACACATTTTCGTATAGTAAAAGCTGGCCAAAAGTCTTAATATGTAAAGCAGAAAGTTTATATGTTTGTGTGTTTATCTGTCGCCTAAAAACTTTCGAAAGGTAAACACTGGGGTCACGAAATGTGCCTCAGCTTATTATAGGTACCTGTCTAATCCAGATGAATGTGATTATTTTAACAAAAATAAAAAAAAATAAAAAATTATAAATCAGAATCTATTAAGATTTAATTGGAGGTTTAAAAATTAAACGATTTTATGTTAAATTCCGGTCGAAGCCGAGTAGTAAAGCTAGTATTTCAATATATCTAACCATACAATAATTATTTTAGATTAATACGCAGATATTAATGATATCACGTGTAAATAAATAATTGACGCAGATGCCAGCCATCTTTTCGTACTTACGGCCGGTTCGCTATGCCTTTTAAAAAACAACAATCTCCAAACCACATTATCACTCTTAGAATAGACGAACAATAAACGAAGTTTAATTTCAATTTAATATTGCAAAATTTTTTGTATCTGTAATAGTAAAAACGAACAAGCGAATGAAACAAATTCCACGTTCGACACGCAGAAAATCGCTAGCCAGATATTTGTTTCATAGAGATAATGAAAAACTGCCATCGCGGTAACGTTAAAGCTTTTCCAAGAATATTTATCCACGAGCGCGCAAGTGGAACACCGAGCCACCGAGAATTAATGCATACATTCCTTTGCATCGCGGTTGCAGCGACCGAAACTATATCCGCGAAACCGAGCCGTGGTAAAGTTAATTAAAACCCTGGATGTCGCAAGGATCGCGACAAAATACACCCAACAGGGATTCGTAATTATATTGTTGCATATCTGTTGTCACGTTGGTGGCCACGTCGTTTCTTCAAAAAGGAAGAAAGAAGGCGAAAAATCGATTGGGAACTCGTTCGAAAGGACCGTTCTCCTAAAAGAAACGAAGCCAGCCTGCGTGCTAAAGAAAAAAACACAAGGTTTCACCGCTACTTTCTTTTACTTTCCGCGTAATTATTTTCCATGGCGAAGAAACACGAGGAACTATGTGTGAGGGAGTGTTCACGTAATCCCATCGATACATTGAGTTGAATTCGTAGAAGTAGGCCTTTGTCTGACGAATTACATATGCTACAAGTTTCTCGAGCGACATTTTTTCCCTTTTGCACGACGATTTTTGTTGACGAATTACTGGTTTGTTCGATTCGATTAAATAGTTTCAGGATTTCTCTTGGTTGTATAATTTGTTGTGTAATTCTGATTTGTATGCAAGTCAAATGCCTGCTATTTTATGCAAGGCAATGTGAAGCTTGATACAGATTCTAAATTTCTCTTTAGTAAATCGTTAATTTTAACAATTATTACAGCATAGGAAGTAACGAAACTTTGTTTATTTCAATAGAAAGGGAGAATTCTTAGGGTGGATTGATTAAGCAGATTTTATCAAATTTTGCAGTATTTATCACGTCTATTTTGCTGAAGCAAATGGTCAAGTATTTTAGTATTTTTGCTATAGTAGAGTAAATTTCATTTAACGCGTGTATTCAAAAACGGCAGGTCAATGGACCATATTCAAAGATAAGGAAACTTTTTGCATCTGTGATAGAATCAACTGACTTATCTGTTTCATCTGGATCGCTAAAACATGAATTCGGTTCACTTAAAATGAAATAGCTAACTTCCAGTCAGCGTATTGTCCGAAATGAGGACATTAAAACATTTTACGCCTTATTTTTTGCAAGTAGTGCAATATTGATATGCTTCAATATTTTTTCTTTTGCTTCAACTTCTTTGAAATAAAGTCTGATCTTAAATAAGATTCTAAATAAGGTTCTAAATAGGTAATTTCAAATGGCAGAATTACACGTGCATTTGATAGGATGGTGAACGATAAAATAGATTCTCGATGATTCCACGAAATCATCTCTTTGCGGATTACCGAGAGATCTGTCCTGCCCCCAGAACTGCAAGTGACATTCGCTCGCTCCACTTGCAGAGGGCCCTTGAACTCCTTTTTGAATACCAACGCTAACTCTTTTTGCCTCTGCTGTTTAATAGACCATAGAATGTCCAAAGTTCAAGGGATGCGCTAACACGTCAACCTTTCTTTTAAATCGTATTTTACATTCTAAACCTTTTTCAGGAAATGTGTCATTTCACACATTCATGACACAGGGGTAGTAAAACACGCATTTATCTTTGAAGTAAAGTATAATTAGGAGAAAAAAATACACCGCCTAAAGCAAAATTAGGGTTCTCTGTTATTTCCATAAATACAAGCAATTCTGTAAATCCTAAAATAATCACCACGTTTTCTACCACTGTGCATTTGAAGATCCTCCTCCCACATACAATATTATATCCTCCAAAGAATGGAGCAAAGATTCCAAGCCGATATTCTGAACATCATTCAAACCACCGAAATTCATAATTCCCCCCCCCCCCCCCCCCAAAAAAAACAAAGCTCGTTTCTTTTATCAACGTGGAATGTAAAATTATCAATATCGCATAAGTACCTATGTAACACAATGTTAAAATCCTTACAATTAATTTGAATAACACCTGCAAGCAGGGTAAAAGATCCAATGCGATCTACAATTTGAAGAATCCGGCTCTGAGTCTATTATTTCGTTGATCAGAGAAAGAGGAACAGCTGTCGCCATTGGTTTAGCGGTCGCGAGAGGCAGAGTCGATGAATCGCGGCGGACGGTGCATTCAGGACGACGCAGACTGGAACGTTGTACCTGCACAGGAAAGTTTCGTCGAGCTGAGGTTCTGCGAGAAGGAACGAGTCGTGTTCCGTGGCAGCAGGCCGCGGGCTAGAAAGTAGCTGGCGGACTTATTGCGTTTGCTGGCCTGCTGCATATCTCGCTGCAACAGCTCTGGGCCCCAGCAACGGCATTTACCGCAAACAGGATCGCTGGAATCGGTCCACGGTGGCTGTGGTTCCGAGTGCTGTTAACATTGACACCGCGGAATCCTCGACGCGTTCTTATCTGCCATCGAGTAGCGCAAACGGTGCGCAAGAATGGAGGTCCCTCGCGCAAGGTCTTGGAAATGGATCAGGAAGTTGCGCTGCGATGCCCAGACCCAGGGAATTCAGTTATAGTTTTATTAGTTCGGTTTCCCTTCAATATTGAATGGCTGGTGATGTTGGAGTATAAGGGGGGAAAATGGAAAAGGAATTGAATTAGTGATATTTCCTATAGTAGTATATTTCGTGAGGGATGGAAGAGAGTGCTAGGGCGGTGGGAAGGGATCTAAGTTTACAGTGGAACTGTATTTCGATGTTTGCGCTAGAAGAAATCGTGGCTCACTTGGGGCTTAGAATATGTAGCACGATGATGAAAGTGTGTGTGGGATGTTTCAAGGAAATGTTAATTCAGATTCTTCGAAATGAATCCTTAAACCTAGTTGATCAGCCAGAGTACAAAACTCAGCAGATTTGTACTTCTGTCGCATACTTTTGGGAAATATCGTCGAAGTTAAACAGGGTCAAAGTCAACAGGGAATCTTGCTCGCCCTTTGCGATCAAATTAAACCCAATACATCCAATGTAATTAAACTTTATCAAAATCTCTATGTACATCACGTACAAGCAAAGTATCTGAGGATCAAAGAAACACAGTGCACCCAACACAATGATATTTTTATCGTGGAACGATTTATGCATATCAATCCATGGCTATATTTACTTTCAAAAGTTCAGTTTTCACGTAAATGCAACATCCTTTACCCTTTTCCAGTGACGTCCACTCATTGCTCCATCAATACCGTGCCATAAAAAATGTATTCGCGATCCGGAGCTAAAATAGCCTCCCATCTGTGAAAAAAAATGGGCCAACGACGCCATGTGTCTCTGAAACTCGAAATTCAACTACACGTTTGTTCTCTTGTTTTGTCCTCCAACGGAGGATCGCCATCTGCGAGGGATCGTGTTTTGCACGCGAACTCCGGTGTGTAATCTAACTCGTCGAAGTTTCCTCGTTCGAGAGGTATATCGGGTCTGGAATGTCAGCCTTGGACACTCAACGGTGAAACTGAAACTGGAACTGGAACTTGAACTGGAAATAACAGCCGCGAAAAGCTGGTTCTTCGGTTCCTCTCTTTCCGATTTCACCCGCGTGCCTCGCCCCGGAAATGGCGATCGAAATCGATTCGTGAAACCGCCCCGTGACGGACAGAAATATGATCGAGTGACTCACATCGAGTGTGGTCGTGCTCACCTCAGAAATCATCTTTGCGGTGTTCTGGTGTAGATTGTTATTAATTAGTAAGTAGGAAGATTCTTGTATTACTTAATCATTCATTGGTGAACTTTAGCATTTGAATTGTTATTTGGGAAATAGTGGCATAAGAGTTCTTCAGAAGTTTTGGAATTTCCATTTCTTCGTATTTCTGCTACGCCCAAATAATTATTGTAGATATATCACTAGGCAGAGAATAAAAAGTCATGTTGAGATTATTTTGTCATTTCAGGCGAACCAACTTAATTTTCTTGGATTGTGATGTTTTTCAAAAAGCAGTGAATTTATTGGAAAATTCCAGTCAGAAACTGTTCCTAGCTGAATCCCATAATGTTATAATATCCGTGGAAACCTGCTTTTGAAAAAAGATATGATCGTAGTTAATTAACACGTTCACCACCGTGGAAAATTTAACGTTTCCGGTAGAACTTTAAAAACAGAAGTTCCAGTGCAATAATAAATTGTAGAGATACGGTGATTCTGCTAAACTGTTCGTAAATGTAACTGTATATCTCTCCAATTAATGAATATTACCATAGGTCATATCCACACAGTATTCAATTATTAATAGTACAATTTGATAGGACACGTAAGTTGTACAATATTTTCGATACTATGTTTTTTTATTATTTCATATCTTCAAAATTTCGCGGTAACTCCACGTTCACACACTCTTCCCTCAAAAAATCGAATTTTCCGTCGGTAAGAAGGACAGCAATGCAATCTTCAACCGATGCAAAACTCTTGCCTAGTGGTGATAAAGAAGGGAACTGCTTCTCGCAGGCTGCATAGTTCTTGAATGCAACCATAGGCGTCGCCATACGACCACGCGCATTCAAACATTCCGCAGCATCCTCGCATCTTCGATCTAAAATCTCCCAATCCGAAACTTCTCATTCATTTTTCTTTCAACCTTCTGGCTACGAAGTTTACATTCGAAGGTGACAAAAATATTTTCCGTCTAAAGAAAAGCGCGCAAAGGTCGATTTTAAAAAAAAAAAATGACGGAGGTGCACGATTCATCTTCGAACGAGGCGTTCCTTGGGGTAGTCGTAGCAGCATCGAGTGCACGTCGAGTGCCTTTAGAAAACTCGGAACCCCTCGCGTTGAAACCGCCACACAAAGCCGCTTTTCACGACGTCGCTTTTGCCTCTTCCGTTCTCCCGATATAAAAAGGAAAAAAAAACACGCGTTCTTGGGCCGCGCGTAGTGTTGCGCCGTGTGTTCCACGGCTACTCGAGACCCCCTCGAAGTCTCTCAATTTTGAAATTCAATGCGTCAGACGGGGCGAAGCGAGTGACGCGTTGCTCGGAAAGTTGGCAATTTATTGGCCTCGTATGTGCTTTTCCTTGCCGTTTCTTTTTTGCATCAAGCCACCTCGCGAGCCTCGTCGACTCGATACGAAGTAGAATAGTCGAATGGTCGTCGAGGGATTTATCTCCAGAACGTTTGAAGTCTAAAATATACTGGAATGTCTATCTTAAGTTCTGTTGTCTGGGTTCTGCTAGAATTATATATATTATTTTGATTTTTAATCGAGAATTTCTCAGCCGTAATCTGTGTGCTTTTGAAGAACCTTTTGAGGATTTTCAACATAGATTTGTGAATTTTTATGATACCGATCGCTGAACTTAAGATTGCAGTTGATGAGAGCTACTCAACTTTCATGAGTTCCACTGCTTTCCGTTTCTCCGGTTTTCAATTTCACTACCGCGTTGCTTGTTACTCGCTACTTTCGCTTATAAATAGTTTCCAGCTAGACATATTATTCATTCTCCGCATTAGCGATACGCAACGCCGCTGATTTTTATTGCAGTATTAATGCGTTATAAATTTGATAGATATTTAACTGCTTAAATCAGTATCGTTACATTCTCACGTGAAATTACATGAATACAGAGTGCATGCATCGACGCGCCACCTTTCATTTGTAATAAATTATTACTTTAAAGTGCGAATTAATATTTTTATACGCGATATTCAGGAAGTATAAATCATCCTCGAATGATGACTGGAAGTTTTCCCATCACATAAAATCATATACTAATTAAAACAACAAAGTTACAAATACTCCCTTACTTCCACCAAAGCAAACTACATACATTTCAAGTACATACGTTGCCACAAAAATCTAAAGAAACTCAAAATACACGCGTCCATACATCGCGTCATAAAAGCCATTTAAAACCTCAAACTATCAAACCATCCAGCCACATCTTCGGGCGAAGCCACTTCTCCCCCAATTTTTATCGCCCTTCTCACGAGGGATCAGTGGCTCGACTTTCAGTACACTTATCTTTCGATCCTATTATCTGGCCAACGAGCGCGCGGGCAGAAAAAAACTCACGATAAAGGAAGGGATCGGCTTTCTCATAGACGCTGGCTGGCCGCAGTTCGGTCGGAGGGAAAAGTCCGAGGGGGTTGGGAACGTTCCTCCAAGTCCTAATATCTGAGGCAGGGCACGTGCTTGCCATCTGCATCCCGCAGGAGTCACCCTTCTCTATGCGTCCCGTGTACCCTTAGGGGTGACGTACTATATCGGGCTGCGTAGGTCGTAATACGTCGTTATATCCGATTCTTCCGCTGGAAAATAATCCCGCCGCGGAAGCTTCACGGTCGTCGGGTATGTGTCTCAGAAGGTCAAAGGAAGGCGTGCTTATTAAACTTCCCTCGACGTGAGCGTCTTTTCGTACTCTCGCCCATCGATTGGATTCCTCTTCACCTTTTGCGGGGGGGTTGCTCCCGGTAACGGGCTGCTGCTTCCCCTGGGGGGTATTTCGACGGAACGGCGCGGGAACGCTAGGACGTGGCAGGAGTCAGGCTACTTGGAGGCGTCGCTGGGTACATCTGAAAAGCAAATTTGTTCGCTGTGATTGTTCATATTCCTGCGTCTCTTCAAACACCACCCCTTGGGGATATTGATTCTGCACGATCGATGTGAAAGCGCGTGGGCTGGATCCTGTGTGCGAACCCCTTTTGGTCGACTCCGTGGAAGTCGTACGTGGATTAATTAACGAGAATAGGACTATCCTGCGTGGGACGTCGAAAATATATAATGAAAACGAATGGGTGGAAAGTGGCAGGAAGATTGGAGGTGGCGTGGTTGAAAAGGGAATTACTCGTTAAGATTATTTCTGTGCGTAGCGCTGGGACAGTTAAACAAATTCGTATAGCAAATGGAGTTATATTTTAGATTGAATGAATATTTTAAGATAACAATTTAAAGAGTGAGTTAGGTATTTGAAAGCTGTTGTGTGAAAAAGGGGAGTTATATTTTTATTAACATCTAAGTAGTTTTTTACACTTCTGTGTTTCATATTCCTTTCTGTGGAATCATGTTCTTTTCTTTTTCAGAAAATTTTTTACCCAAATATCGGAGTATTTTATTTTTGTACACATTTTATTCTTCGCTCTGTGAACGGATTTTCAAATTATTTTGCGCTGCTGTTATTGACACGCTCGTGCACCGCGCGCTACGAATAAATAGAATGGAAATTTTTCTATGAATTAATACCGATGGGCGTTTTGCTGCAAATTCCTACTAGCGGTCTATATTATTTGAAGTTTATAATTATCTTTTATTTCATTCCTTTACTTACTTGTGCCCCTGTTTTGCAATGCGTTGAAGTGGCGAAGTTCCTGAGATATACTGGCACGCTGGGTGATCAGTTCGATAAATCATGCCGCGATTTCTTTTTCACCTAGTTCTGCATCGCGTTGAGTTCGCGGTTCTGCTATCGACAGGCTCGTTATATCGAAAGCGAGAAGCAAATTACGCGGAAAATTTGCAGCAAACGTTCATCTGAACGTAGCTGGGCTATATCTAATATATTCATGATCGAATGAAATTCGTTCGATCTGGCGATTATTTTCATGACAATTCAACGAATCTTGACTAAATCTGGAGACACAGTTTACAGTGATGCATTTATCGAGGCATTCAGAATTTACTTACAAGATAAGTGAGCACGAAGTTACTGTTAGAACTATAAAATTTTAGAAATTTTATAGAAATTCGAATAATAGATATGATTAAAAAATATCTGCCACAAATAAATTCTAGTTAACCATTTAATTCACTCTACGCTATAAATGTAACAAAATCTATCCACTCCAGAAACACGTAACTATATCTTACATACACTTTACATATTCCTCTCCCTTTCTGTTCTCATTTTTAAATAACAAAAGAGTAAACTGTCTCTTATCAAGATAACACATTCACATTGAATCCCATTTTCGTGCAGCCCATCACATTTAGAGTTTCCTCCAAGGATCTTTTCACACCAAACACTTCTTTACCTAGTATTTATTATTTGACATATAAAACGCACCATTCATCAGTGATAAAAACATCTCACGTAAAAAGGTCCTTACTACTCTTCGTCCATCGATTAATTATTCGTCAACAATACACAAGTTCTATCTCGTGATCTCATCTAATTATTCCAAACACAGTCTTCACACACCTTTTGAGTGGTGCAATTGAATATTCTCTCGATGGAAGTGATCTATGTGTCACCTTTCGCAAAAACAGTGCATAGTGTTCCTCGGTCGACTGGCTTTCGACGTCTCTGCGTATCGAGGACGAAAAAACGTGACTTTCGTAACGGTACTGTCACTGGTAACACAGCTTGGCTAAGGTCTAGTCTAGACAGTAGGCAGGTCGATATCTGGCACCTCCACCATTGAGGAGGCCGCAAGACATGGTCGCGAAATGGCTACCAACACCATGAAGAGCAACCTGGGACGGTGAAGGCAGACAAGACGGGGACGAAAGCAAGGTGTATTCGCAACGATCGCGACGGTCCACGAATATGGCCAGTACACACGAAAGGGGTACAGGTCCTGGCTCGGTATTGAGATCGATGAAGTGGGCTTAAAGAGAGAGAAAATGTGTGTTAGATCGAAAGAACGTGACATAGCACGAGTGAATGGTTAAACCCAACAAATAAAATGTAAATCGCCTTTTTCGTTTAGAGTTAATTATTTTACCTATTTTAGTGAGAGACAAGACACATTGGACACAGAAATGACTAAAATATGATATAAAGGTACTAATTTTATTTGAAGACGACAGTTGAAAAAATTCTTAGTAAATTTGATATCAGGGAAAACTTTGTATTCAGTATTTTCAGATTTCAGCAATTTTCGTGGCAAGTGTCTTAGCTAAAAAGCGTGCATTTTTTTATATTTTTTGTGTATTTAAAGTAACACAACCGGGCGGTTATTTACAAAAAAGATGAACTTAAAAACAGCACGGGTTATCCACCCACGCGTACAGTATTTTTCTCATATTTTGCACTTCCCATTGAGAAGTCGATATACGATTCAACAGGTTCTCCAATTATTTCGAGCAGCGTAGAATTCAATTAGACTTTCAAACCCGGATTAAACAAGCGGCAAACAAACATTTCGCAGTCCCTTTAACTTACTCAATCCCGTCACTAATCGAAATTCAAAATAACCATTAGAATTAAACTATCTTTAAACGGTTCCCGCGTCGATGTTTGCACGTGCACACATGGAGGATCCAGTTATAACGGCGGCGAAGGAGCAGATGCATTGAAAGCACTGTTAGGAAACCTTGATAATTTATGCACATCGATCTAGTTGCGATGCACCGGTGCACTCGGTCGGGTTGCGCCTTCACTACGGTTTCTTTCGTGCCGGCTTGATGTCATAATCCAGAAACAGCGTGTTTCATAATCACGGGCATCATCTCCCGTCGCTCACAAACGTTATTAGCTTAACGAACTGAGAAACGTTCCGGCTAACGCAATTAGTTATTGTCTTTTTCTACCCTTAAAAACGACCGGCAGCAAACGTTTCGTCAAGATGATTTTCGATAGAGGATCCCTGTGGCCCTGCCACGACGCCTGAAATCCCGACTCAAAGGGCTAGAGCAAGTGGCGCGAAACTGGGATCCAATTAATCGTGTAGCACCTTAATTTCTAGTGGACGTCAACTCGTAGAAATTCGAGGCTGGCTTCATCGCCAATTACTACTTGGACGTCCTGTTTAACGAAGCCTAAGACAATTAACGTTCGGGGCTAATGAGGGCTGATTGCCAGGCGACGCGACGCGATCCGCAGCCACGCGTGAGAAAATCTGTTTCCTAATTTATAGTAATTTAAATCATGCGATACAACAGATAGAAATATGTAGAATCTATATATTCGTAAATGAATTATTGCTTAGTATTAAATTCCTCTGTTCTGCTAATTATGTTTATGGTATTTCACTTGTAGTAGAATGATGAACGAGAGGAAAATGAATGTTCTGTTTTTGAAAGGACAATCGTAGAAGTTGGCCAATTTTTTACCTGGCTGCCAACGAAAGTGTTTTATAGGATATGTTTCTACAGGTCTTAAGGAAACCGAAATGCATAACTGTTTACTCTGGAGGCGATGGCAGAGTTATAAATAATAAGCGAATATGAAAAATAATTATTTTTTTAAAAATTCTTTCCGACAGATATATAGACCTTCAAAAACGGTATAACATTTATTTAAATGTTTTTTGAATATCTTTTGTAATTTACGAGTTACAAGCGCATAAGTAAAGGGGGAGGTACAGTGGCGTGCAAAAGTATTCGGCCACCTTTTAAAATCGCATAACTTTTTTAAACTTATTCCAAATGACCTGAGCTTTTTGAGAAGCTAGAAGGATTAGTTTGCTAAGGGAAGTGCATTTGGTCGAAATAGCAAAAAAAAATAGTAAAGGTCGTTTTTTAAACTTTTTTTCGTGACCCTGTAATGAAAATTCAAAAAAACCATTTGTAGATTTAAGTAAGTTATATGTGTGCCTAAAATTGCATCAAAATCGGTTAACATTGCTCTGAGCTATAAACGCTTAAAGATCGCAGAATAAGGTCGAAAATCGCTGATTTCGGGAATTTCACGATTTTCGACCTTATTCTGCGATCTTTAAGCGTTTATAGCTCAGAGCAATGTTAACCGATTTTGATAAAATTTTAGGCACGCATATAACTTACTTAAATCTACAAATCGGTTTTTTGAATTTCATTACAGGCTCACAAAAAAAAGTTTAAAAAACGACCTATACTATTTTTTTTTTGCTATTCCGACCAAGTGCATTTTTTTTTCAAAACGACGAATCACGTCCGTTAGCAAACGAATCCTTCTAGCTTCTCAAAAAAAACTCAAGTCGTTTGGATTAATTTTAAAAAATGTATGCGATTTTAAAGGGTGGCCGAATACTTTTGCGCGCCACTGTAACTGAGGAAAGAGAAATACTCGGTTATTATGACATTACACAATAAAACATTAACCCAAACGGTGTTTCTTAACATTATTATTATTTGTCTGACAAATATTGTCTGTTATTGGGAATGTTTTTATTAACGGAGTTTTACTAACGACGTCATTCCGAATTTTACCCTTATTTTTTATAACTTTCCCATCGTCTCCAGGGTAAACAATTATGTATTTCGGATTCCTTAAAACCTGTAGAAACATATGCTGTAAACAAACTTTCGTTGCCAGCTAGGTCCAAAATTGACCGATTTCTACCATTGTCCTTTTCTTATTCGAATTGTTAGGTCCTCCTATTAACTCACACAATGCACATAAATTCACAGTAGGTATTTTGTAATGATCTGTTTTTACTTGAATAACCAATAATTTGATTAGATATCTAAAAGTTAATTATTCAGCCGCTGTATCCTTCAATTATTTCGAATAATGGAGCTTCTACTGTCGCGAGATACAGTAGAATCTCGATTACCAGGAAATAGAGTGATGGGACACTGGAGAGTAGAACGATATACGGATATCAAATTTTCAAAAGCTTCGGGTACAATGTCCCCATAGCTATGCCCGTACCTGTACATATCACGTGCTCACTTACCTGCAAGGGTACCGCGTACATACGGTGCTCGACAAGTATGGTGTTCTTTGAGCCCAACATAAATTGCAGACAATTTTCTCCCTGCCTTGTAACCATTTCTTTTATCGCGCCTTGAAACGGAAGAGATCGAAAGTCTGAGGAAAAGGTGGAGAGTGTAACAATACCGCATGCAGAATGAAAAGGAAATATCGTTGGAATTGAATACTTAAATTGTGTAAATTTTATTTCATAAAAGACAATTTCGTTTAGATTACACTAAAATTATTATACTGCCACTGCGCAATTACAGAACTGGTAAAAGGTTAGAAAAATAATTTTATTCTGCCAAGAGTCGCGTTATAACTCATCAAATGTCACATGCACCAAATTTTTAATTTTCCAGCGTTTGATTGTCGATCTTTCTTTTTCTCCACCTTCGACGCGTTTAATTTTTTTTTTTAATTCTTTTCGTTTTACTTGCTGCAGAAACTCGTGCACAAGTAAATCAATAGGACAGATTGTAGAATGAAGGAGAAAGCCGGGAAATGGGAGAAAATAATATGCAACGCAAGGAATTGTATAATTCCTGGATATCTTTACCAGAACGATGCTGCGCTGCTGCAAAAGTAATGGTGTTAAGTAAACGAAGTGATCGATTTTCCAATTTATGGCGGTACTATTTGTGATCTGTGTTTCTCCAGGAAATCCTCTGATCGCAGGCAATTCAGTCGTCGAGCAAAAATACTTCATTGTAATTAAAGTGCCGGAGCTCGTGGCTGTTGCTTTCTCGTATTAATCAACAAGTTTTCTTTAAATTCCTATGAAATGCTTGATTTCGCTCCAAACAAAAGAACGCAATAAAAGTGAAATACCGAGAGAAACCGATTAATCCCGCAGGTATAAATAATTTTGCAATATTTCTGCACAAATCTGTTAAAAGAAGGAAATGGAAGGAGGAAAGAAGGAATAAATTTTGATCGAACGCGCTTGAAAAATAAACGTTAGCAATTTGAACGTGTTAGGTACTGTGCACCGTAAAATTTTATTGCTGAAAATCGCATTAATTCTACACACTGCTGCAATCTTCTGCTGCTTTATATGGCTGGCCACTTTGCATTCTTAACCGCAAGTTGCAATAATCTCACTTGGAATTGCGCCCGATGCTGTTCCTTTTGTAACAACGCACCGAAACGGTAAGAGAAAGAAGCGGTAAATCATGCGATACGATACACGCAAATCGAGAGGCAGGAAGGATGGATAGAAATTGCGTGCAGTGAAATTGAGCGGGAGATACAAAGAATCTTGCCATAAAAGTTTACTTGTCACCTATAAAATCAGTTTTTCTAGTGTAGGATCGAAAGTTCCATCTATTAACTGCATACGAAAGAAAATTCTTCTTCATGCAATAAAACTTGTGGAAATCAACCACATAGCCACGAAGTTTCTCTATCATATAATTTATTTATCCCGCTCGTAACTTATTTTAAATACTTAGCAAATAGAAATTCAGCCCCGATATCTCTCTATGTGAGAAAACAGTCCACACTTTTTGTTTGCTCCTTTCTTTTCGTAAAAAATCACCATCATGATTTACTGAACACTCTGTACAGTTCCATGGCTTCTCCACACCTGCGAAATTCGTCCTCACCGCCCCTATGTACATAGGTACGCAGATATCGTATAAATTACTGAGGCTGTCAGCGTGGCGTGAAAAAAGTCCTGCAATTATGTACGCGATTCCTCTTGGCGTCCATTAACGAGCTAATCACTTATTCCTTTCTTCGTGTTTGAGCTGCAAGCTGAATGGAAGATCGCGAGATTTTTCACGGTCCAGCTATATTGGATTTTTAATCGGATACCCTTAGAGATTCTCGTTATCAAGATCTTTGGCATCCTCGGAGTTTCCTTCGCCTCTGATCGACTGTGTATTGGTGTGTTTTCTAGTTTCACACGAACACCGGTGACGGAGATAGAATATTCATGAATATTGACGGCGAAAAATCGTGGAAACTGCGCGGACAGCGACGAGAGGCGGAAAACGTTTCATGAATATCGAGTGTGAGAAATATTTTATGAAAATTACGGGGACAGCGATGAGACGAAAATGTATTTTATGAATATGAAATGATTCTTGTTTACAGAAATTATATCAAGGGGGAGTTGAGGTGGAGGAAAGAGAAAGATTGTATATTTTATTGAATTGGTTAGTAGCAGTACCTACTTGGAATTGAATATACTAATTTTCGGGACAATATGCCCGTATTTTTGTGAAAACCTGATCTACCTCATCTTTTAGTTTGCTATTGGGTCATTCCATGCGAAATCGGACACATTTCGGAGTAACATTTCGGATTTTCGTGCAACTTGGATATGTTGCAGTCTTTAGGGATATATAAACATATCTCGAAGGATTTTTCAAAATTTTGAAAAATGTCGATTTTACAGCTGTTTGAAGCGAAGTGCTAACTTTTTTTCAATACATTATAGCTATGGAAGTAGTAAACGGATGGAGATGAGCTTTACGGTGCTTATAGAGAAGACATTGAAGTTTTAAGAAAAAATTATTTCAGTTTAAAAAAAGAAAAATTTGAACCATTTTTGTGCAATTATTTTAAACAAATGCAGGTTTTTAACATCGGGCGCGATTTTAAAAATCTGAAGAAAAAAAAGGAGAATATAGTTCTATCCTTCCCCTTGATGGACAAATTTGCAAAAACACGGACACTTTAAAATTGACGAAATGAAAATTACTTGAATGTAACGCTGCGTAAAATCACACCGGCTCGACTGGCTGAGCCGTGCGGTACTCGCCGCGGCCAAGCGGCTATATCTGCTATTCTTATACAGTGTTCTCTAATATGGTAAGTATTTGTAAAAAACTGAAGAAGGAAAACTTTTACTGTTTTTTATACACAACATAATACGGTATCTTAATTTTTGGTGTTCGCAATATTTTCCTTGAAACGAGGGTGACCTACAGTTTTTTAAATGGAATGCTATATATTTGATTATCCAATATGAAAGCGACTGTCAAGACAAATTCAACCATATGGAATACTATGACCTTCAAGGCTACACAAGGTTAGGAATGAAATAAATATATCGAACTATTTATCTAAGTAGTAGAGAGATTCTTTCATTCTTAACCATGCGTGGTCTTGAAGGTCACAGTATACCATATGGTTGAATTTGTGTTGACAGTCGCTTTCATATTGGATAATCAAATATATAGCATTCCATTTAAAAAACTGTAGGTCACCCTTGTTTCAAGGAAAATATTGTGAACACCAAAAATTAAGATACCGTATTATGTTGTGTATAAAAAACAGTAAAAGTTTTCCGTCTTCAGTTTTTTACAAATACTTACCATATTAGAGAACACTGTATAAGAATAGCAGATATAGCCGCTTGGCCGCGGCGAGTACCGCACGGCTCAGCCAGTCGAGCCGGTGTGATTTTACGCAGCGTTACATTCAAGTAATTTTCATTTCGCCAATTTTAAAGTGTCCATATTTTTGAAACTTTGTCCATCAAGGGGAAGGATAGAACTATATTCTCCTTTTTTTTCCAGATTTTTAAAATCGCGCCCGATGTTAAAAACCTGCATTTGTTTAAAATAATTGCACAAAAATGGTTCAAATTTTTCTTTTTTTAAACTGAAATAAGTTTTTCCTAAAACTTCAATGTCTTCTCTATAAGCACCGTAAAGCTTATCTCCATCCGTTTACTACTTCCATAGCTATAATGTATTGAAAAAAAGTTAGCACTTCGCTTCAAACAGCTGTAAAATCGACATTTTTCAAAATTTTGAAAAATCCTTCGATATATGTTTATATATCCCTAAAGACTGCAACATATCCAAGTTGCACGAAAATCCGAAATGTTACTCCGAAAAGTGTCCGATTTCGCATGGAATGACCCTCTTTGGATTCGTGAATAAGACCTTATAAAGCCTTCAGTGACGAGTTTAATATTCCCCCGTTGAATTATTTCCAAAGAGGAAATATTCAGATTAAAATTTCTCTCTCTCTCTCTCTCTCTCTCTCTCTCTCTCTCTCTATTGCATTATTCATGAGGGAGATCCAATCAAGATTTTTATTACATATTGATTGTCGACGCTCTTTTGCGTTAATGCCCCAATTAGCGTTTCGCTATCGTATTCTAATTATGACATTTTTTCTTTTTCAGGTAAGTGGAGCACACAGATTTGCAGATATAATTATGCTGTAAGACCAATGTGAGTACAGATTTGCTAAATTTGGAATTATTTAGTCAGGAATATTAATGTTATTAGCCTTCGCAATATTAAATTTCAGTTTCCTAAGAACTACTGTTTATTCTTTTTATAAATTTTTTTCAGTAAAACTTATTTACGAAAATGAAATATTTTCTTAATTAGTACCATTTACATATGAAGCTTCTCTACACTCAAATGCACACATATATGTTCCATCCATAAATCAATTTTTTAATACCCTTTGCTCTGTCAAAAAATCTGTACCAATTCTGGATTATTTGTGAAGTATCCTCGAATTCTATTCTTCAATATTTCACGAATAGTATTTTATTCGAAGTCATTGATCGAAGTTCTCTACAGTACATAATTTAAACACTTCAAATAATTGCGATTTGTATTATTACTTCTTTCTCCAATTGCAATTCCAAAAGGAATTTCTGAAAACAGATTGATAAGAGTCTTTTGTGCTTTTAATAATCTCCCAAATGTTCGACCGTGGTCCGTGCTCTTTACACGAGATTTAAAGGGGATGAGTTTTTTTTTATTCGGGTAGAGAAGCAGAGAGGGAGATTATAGAGAATGTTTTGCCGAAGCAAAGATGGATCTGCTAATGGAACTTTTGTTATCAGCAGTTTGTTCAAGAGTACCCGCTTTCTTAAGCAAAACCGGAGAACGCCGAGAGGAAATAAATTCCTTTTATGTTTCTCCTAGATGTAAAACGTGATTTCACGATTTCAGCGTTGCATTTCGATAAAGAAGGCCGCAAGTATTTTTTCCCTCAACCTTTACTGGTGCTCTCTGTTAAGTACAATTACGAGAAGCTGAAAATATAAAATAAAATAATATTCGCAATAAAAGAAAAGCTTCATATGATGTAATGATATAATCCTACACAGTACATCCCATTTTGTTTATTAATTTAAATGAGAATTTTGAATACAGTAAATCTGTTTGCTATGCATGATATTATCTAGATAAAGATAACATCTGCACACTGATCTTGACTGATTGAATGGCTAAGATTTATTTATGATAAATATCCATGTCTTTCGGAGTTCATTATCATTTAAGGCTGTAATGCGATCAATTAATTCACGAAGAACGTAGTGTAATAATTTGCAGCAGCTATTAATATATAAGAGAATGTATGTTTAAAAATTAAATAAATCAGCTGAGGGTCTGCTTGAGGATTAATCCTCAAACAGCTAAACAGTCTCAAGCTCTGCCAGTCAACCAAGGAAAAATTTTAATTTATAGAAGCTAGCTTCTATAATCAAGAATGTGCTTAATCATGTCATAAAATATGCTTAAAAATTTCATGACACCATTTCCTATAGTTTCAATACAAGCAAATAGAATTGAAACTCAACTGGACTTAAATTTCTATCAGTATATCATAATTTATTTCTCAATTTTAACCTGAAATATATACCTATCTGTAAATTTCGTGAAATTTTTCCTGGATCACCCTACTCATCAATTACAGATAAATTGAATTAACTATTACCGATGAAAATCGAATGCATCGTGACTTGTTACTTAATCTTACCACGCAGAATGCACACAACATTCTTGCATCAGATTTCTGCAAGTAGAAATTTAATTATTTGAATGAAATTGGTAACTGCGTCCATCGATCCACCGGAAGAGATATGAAAACAAATTTTATCTCGCAGTTCTGCAGCCGTGTTATTATTAAATTGGCACTCGATTGCTTTTATCGCGAATGCTGGAATCCATTAATCGCGTAATGCTTAAGAATGGTCGATTATCGATTCAACGGTTCCTATCGTGATTACAAGCGGTAGGATAATGTTCTCGAGCAACGATAGCCAAGCGATTCGACTTCGCTCGTTTACTCGGCGCGGAAGACCAAGGAAGCGGAACAGGAAGCGACTATCGTTCGGATAAAAAGGCGAAGCACGCTAATTAAGCCTTCATTAATGAGGGAACCGCTGTTCGAGTGTGTAGCGGGGGACGTTTTCTAAGGAGCAGACTGTCGAACGTACAGGAAAGGTTCATCGTCTGCTATTTTGTGTGACCTTTCAGTGGCACGGCACTTCAGAGTGTGTAACGTTGCTGAACGCTTGTACAGTTATCCGAATTAACATTCGAGAGCTATGCTATTAGGGAAATTATTGTTTCGCATATTTCTGTATTTAGGTTTACTCCTTACGGGGGAAAGGAGCTTGGTTCAATTTATTAAGGTAGTGATTCTACAGGACAGAAACAACTTTTATTTATTAAACGATTTTATTCAGCTTCGATCCTCTGTTTGTTTGTTTGTTTGTTTGTATGTATGGTTCAAATCTGGCAACTCAAATTTAATCCACTTCCAACTATCCAATTGTCTTGAAACTTTGCAGGCGTGCGTAGTTTGGATGACAATACAATATTTAAAAAAAATTAGCCCCGAGCGAGTGAAAAAATTACCCAGTCATTAATAAATATAACCCATAACCACAAATCCAAACGACTTGAAATCAGCCACTCGCGTTCTTTACGAAAACGACAAAAAGACGCTGCGTTCAAGACGCTAGTCGCATCGCGATTACCGAAAATACATACACATTTTATCGAAAAATGATCCGTCACGTATGTACGAATAGTAAAACTAAAACTTTGCAGGCGTTCTTAGTATATCACCATCGAAATTGTAATACAAGAAAAGAATTATTTTTTAGTGACTGTAGCACTATAGCGTTTAAGCAAACTGTTAAACTCTATACAGCAATAAAAGACATTTGTAAAGAAGTCTGTGCTATGAAATGTAAATCCAAAAACACTAAAAACTAGAAAATAAAAAATATATATAAAAAAAAAAATTATGTTAAACGATTTTATTAAAAATGCACTAAAAATTAAAAAATAATTCTTTTCTTGTACTACAATTTCGATGGTGTTTTTTCACTTTAAATAAAATCGTGGAGCAGGATATGTCACAACAAAATTCATCTCGACGCTTGATTCTGTATTAAATTGATTCATATTCTATTATGACATATCCTGCTCCACGATTTTATTTAATGTGAAAAAACACCATCGAAATTGTAGTACAAAAAAAGAATTATTTTTTAGTTTTTAGTGCATTTTTAATAAAATCGTTTAACATAAAATTTTTTTTCTTTTTTATATGAAGTCACTAGTGTGGTATATTGTTCGTGTTGAAGTTTCTCGATTTTTTATTTTTGTAGATCTAGGTATTTCATACAAAATAAGTGATAAATTTGATTTTTCCAGGGGTTTTGCTCATAATTAGGCCACATATACAGGGTGTTAAAAAAAGTGTCTACGACTTTAGGGGAGACAGTAGTAATAGATTCTTAAGTGTCCATTCTACTTTGACGGTCGAACAAGAGGCATATGTTCATAAATTTTTTTAGGAAGTATTGTACGGATTTTAATGTTTTTTTTGTTAAATATTTATTATTCCTTGCTGTATAGAATTGTATTTGTCATATTTCCAAAATATAATTACAAATGTGTGGATTTAAGTCACGATGTTTGTGCCTCTGTGAGAAGTAGAGCTGTTACTTTTTGACCCGTCGGGTATCCGGCTACCCGCAACAACTTCAAGCCATTGAATGTGGCATTGTTTGATCATTTTTGGCTAACATCAAACAATACCACAGACAATAAAACATTCAATTGCTTGAAGTTGTTTCGGGTAGCCGGGCACCCGACGGGTCAAAAAGTAACAGCTTTAGTGAGAAGACTGCGGAAGTGATTGAGGGAAAATTATTAAAGATATCGCTTTGAAATTTTAACACAATGTACAAGAGACTTGATGACTTAACACAATGGACAGAGACACAAACATTGTGACTTAAATTCACAGATTTATAATTATATTTTGGAAAATACAATTCTGTACAGCAAGGAATAATAAACATTTAACAAACAAAAACATTAAAATTCGTATATTAGTTCTTGATAAAAAAATTCATGAAGAATAGGCATCTTTTTTGGCTGGCAAGGTAGAATGTACCCTTAACCTTTCGTTGACACACCTCTTTTTTTCGATAAACTTTAACATACCTGGGTGGCTCACACCCAGAGCAATTTTTGAACGACTGCCATTCTCATCTAAAGAATCCAATCGTAATGAAAAAAATCATGGGTCCATTTCAAGGTCTCCAGAATGTATTGCAATAGTTTTTTATTTAAATTTTATCACAGTTTTTGCAAAAATTTTTTAGAATTTCATATGTCGAGAAAAAACGAAGATAATATGCAAAAAATTGTAACTTACACAAATTTCAATATTCGAAGTTAAAAATCTGCAGACTTTGGAAAAATGATATTTATTTTGGGTGGCTCACATCCACGATATCAACCAACGGTTAATCAACGAACAAGGTAGATCCTAAAATCAATTTTGTCGATGTAAACGAAAAATAATGTCCCAAATATTCAGCCACTTCATAAAATGTAATATTTTTGCACGTATATCCACAAAATAGTAGCAATTTGAACACTTTGTCTTTCGTCTAATGGCTTTTAAACATTCAAACACATTAAAAGCAATTTTCCTCGAACACACCAACGCGCTACGCCCTTATTCTGCCCTTAACCGTAATTTTCCTCCTTTCTGTCTAATGGGTGTTATTTGAATTTTACGATCTAATTAAAGCAACAGTTCCACGTCTAAGAAATTGTAATGTAGCTGGCACTTAGCTTCGAAAAAGTAAGAAAACACTTTAAATCGAAATAAAATTTGATCGCCGTTCCAAAAGTTGCGCGAACAACAGCCGTCCAATGTATAAACTATTTATGAAGTCCTGCGAGGATTCCAGCGATGGGAGAATGCTCGAATTCCAAGATCGTTGCCACAGAATAACTGGGTTTATCGATTACAGCGGTATCGTTTACGAACAGGTTATGGTATCGTTCCCGTAGCGCAGAATTTATCAGCGCTAATAGTTTCCTGAAGGATCGGTAGCAGAGATATCCCGAACTGTATGGACTCATCAGAACTGTTCCCTTCGCCGTCTCACTCGCCGCGAAGTTAATTAATTTCCCCTTTCTCACGCGCGTCTTATCTTTCGACGACTCATTGGGAATCGTTTGAATCCGTTGCAGCTTTCACAGGGAAAAGACAACAGGGGGAAAAAAAGAGTTGCTCAACGCGAATTTTACGGCGCTGGAGAGCGTGCAGGCGCCTTGATTGCCCCGACACGAACAAACTGCAATCAACAGCCGTGATTGCGATTATGTTTGCCCTGTGCAATATTCTAACGCCGCGGCTCGCTGGCATTGTCACGCACGCATATTCAGTGCACATATTTGTTGCTTATTTTGTCTGCTCTCTCTGCTATTTTCTGCACTTGCTCTCCCTGTTCCCAGAGGTCCAACGCGATTTTCTAAAATCCCTTTCTCTATTGGAGCAGGGACTAGCAAACGTGTACGTACAGTGCAAGATTCGTTGGTTAGGAAGTGGGTTGTAAAATGTAGGTTTTACGTTATCGAATTATCAGTTGTTTGCTTGGAATAGTTTCCAGTGGTTCCTTCTTTTTATCAGGACTTTTCTCTGAGACTTTTACTTACCATATTTAAATACAATGCAAAACACTCTTTCATTCATTTTTGTAATATAGATCGCGTTATTTTGTAATACAAAACGTCTTGAGATAAAATATAAACAAACTTCACTGATCACTGAAAAATATATCAGTCACAAATGAAAGTAATAAAATAGCAAGTTGATTATTCTCATTAGCGTCGTAATTAGGGTAATATACTTGCAATTGTCCAACACTTACATATAAATGGCAAACACATAAGGGAGATAAAACCAATTAAGAATTTTAACTGTTGTTGCCTGGTTGGTGTAATTGTGGCAGAATAACAAAGGGAGTTTTCTCGGGCTGTTAACTACAGACGCTCGGTGTTTAGGCGAAATGCTGGTAATTTACAGGAAGCTCGAGAGCACGGCCGAATCAGCCCTTTCGCGTTTATAAGTTACGATGCATGATTGCAATTTCATTTGCAAGGTGCGGGGCGTTCTTAATTTCTTTTAATGAAATGTGGCTCGGAAGAATTTCATTTCGTTCGTTTCTCGGCCTTGAGGGAAACCGTCGCGAACTTGAGCCTGAAATAATTGAGGCGTCGGAAGGGCCAACTTGAAAAACGTGCTTTCGCGCAACTGCCTCGAAGGATCCTTGTGTATATTAAAATTTTCCACGGGAAATACGGAGGTGGAGCTTAATTTCGCGAGACGCGGAACTTTCGTCGGAATCACGTGGGATGAGGGGCAACTTTCATATCTTTACGAGTCACCGTTTATTCTGGCCGCGTCTGTTCATCTGTATCAAACGACTCGTCGCTTTAATCCTGCCCATTGAACGTCAATATTAAATTTTAATCCGTAATATCCGTCTTTCTAACTGAGAATGTCCTTCTTTTCTGGTTTTGGTTAGTTACATTTCCCTGGGGTCTGTTAGACTTTTCTCATGTTTCTTGCTTAGTGGAATAATAAGGGAATTATGGGGGAGAAAAAAATGGCACTTTTAAAGCAGGGGCCCCATAAGTTTTTTAAATACACAATTTTAAGTGTAGGTATATACTTAGAAAATTGTAGCTGAAGTAGGTAACACGTTGTAATGATATAATGAACTTTAATTACCTCCTTGTTAACGGGAAAATTTAGCTCTTTGAAGTTCGAGCAGTGTTGTTTTAATATTGAACTGATTCCATTAACTCCAGAGAGGGAGAGAGTAACATTGCTAATAATTCTGATTATAAGATAACCTTTGCTAATAATTCTGCAGCGGGTAGTAGCATTCGAAAGATGCACATACGCTATATACATCCGCAGAGTAGTGAGCCACGAAATGCATAAGTACCTATACCTAATTTAAATATATCTAGCAGACCCGCGAACGCAGAATAATCCGTGACCTGCACGGGTCTGGCTGAAACGAGATGTGACGTCGACACGAACTCGACATACGACCGCAAATAGTAATTCACGAATGCGAATAATTTCGAGTATTGCCGAGGCGTCCCCCCGTTGATTAACATAACGCCTGCAAAAAAAGGGAAAAGTGCTTGTGGAAAAGCGGGGAAAAGGTGATTTCGTTGTTACCAGAGGACGGTCCATGTTCCGCCCTCACGCGGGAATGAGTAAATTTTCCACTGCAAATAAATGTTCCAACGAAGGGGTCCGCGATTAAACCGGCGGCGAAGGAAAAAAATGAGATACGTGAAAGCCTTCCGTGACGCTGTTTGCTTTCCCGTTTTAGTTGTTCCTCGCGAGCGTGGAAACGAAAAAAAAAAAAGAAAAAAGAGAGAAGAATAAGTTTCGACCGAGTTGTTCCCTCGATACACGACCGGTTGGTCTTGGCCCGCCGTCACCACCGCAAGGAGCAATTAAAAAAGTGATTAAGCGGAGGATGCTGCAGTGTCCGTGGACAAAAGCTCCTTCCAAGGTCGTTCTAACGTTGCCTGCTTTCAATTCTTTCGCAGAAAGTTTGCGTACCCTCCGCGATTTATTCTGCGAGCGCGAGAGCCGGAAGAAGCCGCGCGATGATATTCTTGCGTTTACAACTAGCGTTTTAGATGGTAGCAGGGTGTATGGTTGTTGGGAGGGGTTAAATCTGAGGAAGTTGGTTTTATAAAACTGAATGGGTACTTGGTAATTGTGGTGGCACTTGGAGTAGGTCACTTTGTGGAGGGAAGTCGAGATAATTCTTAGTAATACTTGAATAACATTTATTGCAGGTTACTTAATAAATGTAAAATTTAAATTGTACTGCATCAAGGGAGCTGTGACGTTTTAGTTTACCTTCCCAGTAAAATGAGATGAAACATTTTGGTAAAATATTTTCTTCGTAACCATATTTCACTAAATTAAACTTTCATAAAACTAACAAAATTTAATTTTCCTTAACTCGATACAATTCTACTAATTCGGTTCTGCGGTTACATACATCTAGGACCGTGAAAAGAGGGGACATTTTATATTTTTTACCTAGAATTAATTATGTTAATAAAAAATTGTAGTATGCACTTGAAAGCTTATAATTGAAAGAATATTTTCAACAAAAAATTACGATAATTCGTCTTGCTCGCCGTGTAGTTGCTGTTGAACAAAGCAGGGTCGTCACGTCAGGAGTTTGTGGTGCCAAAAAAATATCTCCTCTGGGTGTCACCAGAAAGAAAAAAAGAAAAATGTCCCTTAAATTATGTAAAAGAAACTAGTCTTTACCGCACGTTATTTTAAAATTTGCATTTTTAAGAAAAATACGAGTGTTTCAACTTTAATTCACCCCCGTAATGCAATTTCTGAGACAAATTTGATCAGCTGTTTAATGATTAAAACCAAACTGTCGCTATTACAAAAAAATCAGTATAATAAAGACTAGATATTGATGTGAGAAATAATCGTGCCAAGTTTCATTCGAATCGGTTTAGTAAATTTTGCAAGATCATTGACACCGATTTGAAAAACGTAGTTTTGCGAAAACAGCGTTTAAAGGTACACTAAAGGTACAGGTTGATGTGAGATAATTTTTTTTTTAATTTACCGAAAATCGTCGATTCCGGGGCCATAGAATTAACCTTCCTTTGATGTTGTGCCTTCAGCGAATTCTTTATTGAAAAATTAATTTTTTTCAACCATTCTAGGTGCATGTAACCCTTTAAGAACCGATTACATGACGTATTAACCGAATCCTTTAAAGTACCACAACCTCTTGTCCATATTCCCAAGAATCCTTTCTAAACAAGCAAAATTACGTAAATAAGGGTTCAAAGTTGGAGCCCAAATAGGATTTCGAAGATTAGTACAGTCGCTAGGCGGCAGGGCGCGCATGCGTCGCCAGGCTCGCGCGTGAGCGGCAGCGCGGGAGTGGGGCAGTATAGTTTCGGACGTCGTGGCGCGTGCTTCGGGGTTGAAAGTGTGCGGCGTTTGTTGTTACTCTTCGGTCACCGTGTTTGTCGTTGCTTGTGCCCGCTGTCATGTACTACTGATTACCCGACATGCACGCGTCCGTTAGACGGTTTTTACGTGGCGATCCCGTGACAAATTTCGTGGCCATCGCGGTGGTTTGTTGAATCGACCAAGAGCCGGTGTGTTTTGTTTGTCCCGTGGAGAAATGCGATCATCTGTGGATTAGCCCTGGAACAGCTGCAGCGAGCAGGTTATTTGGACGCACCTCGTGCATCCACGATCCGTGAACCAGGCTCATCGATCTTCGTTCGAGATTATATTTACCTCGTCGATGCTGGGAGAGAGAAAGGGGGGGAGTGTATACCGCGTGAAGGATGAACTCTCGTGATTTTACGATGATTAACCCTTACACGAGGCTGAGGAACGCGCTTCGACTTTGAATCAGGGTAATTATGCGCCTCTTTACAAGGGGTCGCTGCAACGCTGCGCAAATGCGTTCTGCGGTAATTGGGGACTCGAAATGCGCAATCTTTGAAAGTGGACGCTCGAGAAACGAGGTCATACTGTTTACAAATATTCGCGATAAAATTGTCGATGGACTCGTGCGAGGGTTGATTCGAGAAATCATGAAGTCATCATCGGTGAGTTTATTGCAATTCATATGATATTGTTTTTTACGAGGCAGCTTGTTTTACATCTAGTAAGTGGTTTTTATTAACTAATGCTCGTTGATCGGTGATCCGTGTACTAAGTTCATTGCGATATTAACGAACTTTGAACTGTTACGTGTTGGTACTATACCAAATCGAAATGATTTTTTTTTAAATTCTTGTTTCTTATGAATGATATCTAAATGGTAATGATTGGAATTAAATTTCATTGGTTGCTAGAAACAATTCGAGAATTAATAATTGAGGATATATTAGTTTAAATGTAAATGTATATTAATATTAATCAATATCACTTATTAGTCGTTCATATATTATGTTTATTTGAAAACGTGATGTTTATGAATAATATTTAATTTATTCACTTATTTGAACGGGATTAGCTTTTGGTATACAAATTGTACCGTTATAATTATTATATGAGGCATTATCTATATACAAAATTACGTCGATGTAACAGCTCTCACTTAGTCGATGAGAGCAATTTTATACAGTAACATTAACATATATTTATGTTTAAATGAGTATATTTTTAATTATTCATTCCCAAATTGTTTCTGCCGACCACTTGAATTTTATTATGTTATTTAAAGTATTTATATTTGGACCTTAACAATGGATCTTAACAGCTTTGGGTCCTGAACACTTTAAATTCATCGTATTGATCGTTGGGGACGAATTCATTGAGATAAATAATATCGATGTCTGATTGAATCTTAATGAGATATCACTATGACAATTGGTGATAAATGTGTCAGTCGTTTTTTATGTAAACTATGTTTATTTTACAAAATGACAACTGACATTTACTGTCTCGTTCTATTGTATTATGTTAAAACTTGAAATCAGGAGTACAGGTTATTTATCTCGTTAAATTCGTTTTGAGCTGCGTTATCAGATGAATTTTTGGGGTAACGTGTTTTCGTTTAAAAAAAGTGTAGCTGTCCTTTGAAAAATTAATGTATATGAACGTATTCTCTTTTACAAAGGGACGCTACAAAATGGCTGTTCGTTAATAAAAATATCTCATTTTATAAAGAATTGAGGAAAACAGAAAATCTGCACTTCAAGTAGAATTCTCTCGTTAAACACTTGAAAGACCATTAGGGCTAATAGGAATGCTTATTATCCAAACATTTTTACAAATAATTATTAATCACCAGTGTTAGATTCGTAAATATTCAACATACAAAATTACACTTTTAATATTTAATGGCATCGTTTGAAACATTCGCATTTATTATCTAAAGTGTCATCGAACTTCTGGTACAAACAAAAACGACATAATTCGTTATTTAAAAATGCCCCCAAAATATGGAACATTTATTCGTGAATAACATAACTGTTTAGAATACAAAGTATCCTTAACAAATTGCGTTTTAACCCTCATCAATTCCTCATTTCACGAACTGAATCTGTCCCTCGGTGTCAAATTGACACAGTGGTAAAAGATCGATGAAATGACAAGGTAAACAGTTATTTTTCGATATTTTTTTATTCAATTGATTTTTCGCATAAAATAAAACGATGTGCAGAACACACTGCTTGATACAAGAATCACAAATAACAAAACAGTATAATTTATTACGGGAAAACTGTATCAAATTAACACGATGGACGGATGAGGGTTAATTACAGAATATCTCACTTCCAATCCTACTGGTTATTCATACACCAGAAGAAAAAAACTTCCATCTCCTTAGCCAGTCTTCTACTTTCTTCTTATCAATAGTGCTAACTAGAAATACAAAATATTCATCGAAAATTATAAACCACATACGATAGGAGTCACATTATTATTCACAAAAATTGGTTAAAAGTATCCCAAACCGTTGGTGTGTTTATGGGGACATACACCACCCATTCGACGATTCAAAATTAAAACCACAGAGACTTAAAAAAATGTAACTCTATTTCGACAATAATTAATACAAAAGTCTCCCATTACGTTCAACCTTCTCACCGTACACAATCCGCCAGGAATTTGTCGTAAAAGGACTTCAAAAGTGTCTCTCTAAACTTTCTCTTTCAGTTGTGCCCTAAACTGTCGACTTGCAAACGCTTTTTCTCACAAAGGCAAGCGCGGCTTCTTTGTTTACAATCCCGCACTTGCGCCAGTCAAGTTTTTTTTTCACGCTTAGTCAACATTTTCACTTTCGAGAAAGTACGTGGCTCATGTATACCGCTTTTTATGAATGATTTAACGACTAAATGAATGACGGGAAGCAGCGTTACGCGAGCGCATGAAAGGCGTTTACGATGAGCCGTCCAGTATCGTTCGATTTCGTTTGGCCAGATAGTTCCTAGAATTAGTTCCCTCAAAGTGCCGCAACGAATTCATTTATATTTATCCTTGCACGCATGCGCGTAAAGTAAATGAGTCTCAATATATTTGGTAACGAATTTGGGAATTAAAAGTACGCAATTGGGGGAAAATTGGCAAATTTTGCTAGACGGAAAATAAATGCGGAGCAGTTGCGAGATTTTCGATACGATTTTTATATTCCATGCGAGCTTCGTTTTAATATCGAAGCGATATTAACTGAGGTAGATGAAACTTTTTAATCATGTTCCAAATTTGTTTTCAAATTAAAAAGAAGAGCGGGATTCATTTCGCGTCAGTATGCAGCGAGCAATAATACGCCCTTCAAAGGCAGATCAATTTAAACGAATACGCTTTACTTGCTCATTTTAGAAACTTCACCCGACTTTTCGCTGTTACGGCAGAATTTTCGTAATAAAAGTGTTTCTTGAGTCGAAGCAGAGGGCTTTAAGTTACGCCCCAGTTTTATTGCTTGCCGATAAAGCCGAATGTATCGTTAGTGTGTAGGTTGCACAGGACTAACGCATTCGAAATTATTTTCGGCGCATAATAAAATTATCCTATATACGCATATAAAGTGCGTTTCCCTAACTTTGTTACGGAGTTTGTCGAGAATTTATTATTGATACCACTTTCGCGACCGTAGATACAGCTAATAATCGTTAACGTGGTACTATATATTCCACCAGCTTGAAACTAGTGGTCTTTTTAACTCTGATATCAGACGCCATGTTCTTAGATCTCAAGCTTAGTGGTTAAAGATGTGGGAACGATCACCTGGGTTATCTATTCTCTTTTTTACGACCAGCAAAGTGGTATCAGCATAATTGTCTTGTTAAGTTACATGGCGTGAACAGGCTTTTCGTACTACTTAGAAAGGAATACTTTATCGTCACTTTAAAGAGTGTATAAAGGTGAACGTTGAGAATCTTAAATGAAACTGCTAAAAAAAACTTGCACACGTTTCTAAAGTTCCTCCCAGTGTGGACAACTTTTACTTGAAACAATTTTTAAAATAAGGCTCGGGTGAAAAGTTATGGAGCGATACACCTCCAGGCATATTGGTTTGCAGTGTGCGTCTGACCATAACAACTCTCCGTTCCCTTGCTCTCCCATAAGTCGCGTTTCTCTTGCGCTCCAATCGTATACATCAATTGGGTCTAGTTATGCAGAAAGCTACCAACCCTCAAAGATCTAATACTGATTGTGAGTAACTGTAATTTGAAGGTTTTAATTGTTAAAGAAAAATAGATTTTTTTCTATTGGGTGTATTTTATTTTCTGTTATTGTTTTCGAGTGTTTTTTTAATGGGGTATTTAATAGTGAGTAGTATAATTAATATTTTAAATTTTCTGTAGCTTTTGTTTTTTAAGCCTAAAATGGAACTATGGCTTGGTAGTTTTAATAATTGTATGATGTAAGAGTTGTTCTATGGGTTGGTAATTTTTTTATAAAATAAAGATCACAAAATTATGGGATCCATACTGCGTTTAACTAATTTTTTGTCATTTTGAGGGTTGGTAGCTTTCTGCATAACTAGGCCCAATTGTAGCTTCCTACATTTGATGCTACATGCATTATTTCGTTTTTAAAATGTGCAAATTTATCACCAATTCCATTTAGAGTTTTCAAGTTGTTCGATTGAAGCAAAGAAGATTATTGTATCTGAAATTCAGTGTTTCGGAGGGATTAGACTTCAAAATTGTAACTTTATCATTTTCTTTATTTACTTGATCGTTACTTAAATTTTAATAACGAGAAAATACTTTAATTCATTCCCTGCAAAAGTTGTACCTCATCTACCTTGGATTTATAGAATTCAAAATGCTAACTGTTCCATTGAAACTAATTACTTTGAAATTGGAGACTCTTTAGAATAGATTCTACATATACAAAAGTTTATTCAGCCTTAAAATTTATAATAAAATTAGAATTGAATTCCAAGAACAGCTCTTTCGATTAAATATCTATTCAACAAAATTTTAATATTTATTTTATGCGAATTTCTCGACAAACCTTTAGTAGGCGACTAATTAATTAGCGAAAGTTTCAACATTCATCCTAACTTTTCATAGCTTTAGTAGTATTAAATTGCGGTCTAATTGAACATGGTCTAAATTAAATCACAAAATTCACTTCGCCCGTGATATTCTACACAGCAATTGAAATTCTCATCACAGAAACTGTATCATTACAGAAAATCATACTCATCTAAAAATCAGTGTTGCATTCGTTTAAATTTATCAGTTACACATTTCATATTACGCTCTATTAAAAAAAAAGACGAATGCTAAGCAGAAATTTTTGCCTGCAGGAGCCTCGTAATCTGCGGAAATAAAACTTCGATCGACTGTTCCCTATCGTACGCGCGAAACGGCGTCTCTAATTAAAATCTAGTCCCGGCGAAAGCGCTTTTCCCGTAGATTTCATCTCGATTGGAAGTACGTAGCTCAGGCATCATAGCACTTTCTGCACGCGTTTCGCCTATCATCCTGCTGGTTACGAGCGTTATACGAACGCACGTAACGCGAAAACGGAAGTTACGAAAGAACCGTGCTCCCCCTTGTTTGCGATTTTTATCATCGCCATGCAATTCTGTGCACGGTCATCACAATATTCGTAACGCGTCTCGGAGAGGAGAGCTCACCTTCTCGTTCGAATCGACGTATCCAGAGTCTTCTGCCTGGGAACTCTCGTCGTTTCGTGTTATTATCTTTGTCTGCGCGTACAAGAGCTCGATGGGAATAATCGTTCTCAGAAAATTGAACTGTTTCTCGTCTTCCGCAAGCGAGTCACTTAACTCCGCCGTTCTTCATAGGTCTTTTCGACACGAAGTGGTTATTTTTTATTTAAAGGTGTAAAAGTAATGGAGAAACAGTGGTGGCACTTAATTGTGAATATTTTTCGCAGTACTTTGCATTGTTGTGTTTTTGCAAGTAAATAAACATTATTGTAGAGCAGGTAGAATTCAAGTTTCACTTTCCTTCTTTTGTTGGTACTTTAGATCGTTTTGCAATTTTCGAGATGCAGTCTACGGTGATTGTAAATATGTACTATTAAATTTTCTTGGTTATGCATAATGCAAGCAACCAGTATGGTTGCTGAAATTGGTATAAGATAAATGCAGATAGGATAGCTGATTACTTCTCTAGGTTAAAATTGAAGTACAAAGCACTTTAGGCATGACTCTAAAGCAGTGATTCCCAACCTGTGGGTCGTCAAGTGTTTTCTGGGGGGTCGCCACGGATATTTGTTTTTTTTTTTTAAATATTATTAAGTTAGAATTATATTCTGAAATGTTTATTTTTAATGCTGTTTTCTTTACATTATTAAATTTACCTTGCCTTATTTTATATGGGGGAGGGGGTCGCAGGTTATTTGAATATTGTAAACGAGAATCGCGGCTCAAAAAAGGTTGGGAAACACTACTCTAAAATATGGAGTGAATTTACATATTGAATATTATGTCCATCTTACAAGGAATCCACTTTTCTAGTTCTTGAATTTCGCTCAGCATTTAGGACAAGTCTTTTCACAAACATTTTTCAAGCACTTATTGTCCATATTGTTCTTCATTTTTAAGGCCTCTATATTTTCAAAAGGCAACATTACATGCAGCGTATCGTGTACATTCATCATAGTAGAACTGTAATATTTCGTTATATTAGAACTGTACCATTTCTCTGAGATGAAAAATGGTGAAATCAAATACATGCAAGTTGATCTTCAGTCTGACGTAAAAAGAAACCCGTTGAAGAAAATGGAACTTTTGTTCGTGCATGTAAACGTTCCAAGACTATAATATAAGCTGATATCTCATCTATTCCAATCTGGTACAAGTGATGGTATCGCGGATGGAAAGACTTTTGAAAATACTTGGAAAAGTGTCTTTATATCGAGGAAGTATACCTACTTGTAAAGGTTAGGGGTAAGAAAATTCTAGTGGTTTCAACGAATACAGATATTCTTCCTTTAATCATACAATAATAATTATAATTTTATCGCCCAAGGTTTTAATATATTCCTCTACATTCATAAAATGTTCTTCAAGTAATCGTCATGGTCAAGGTCTTCAAACAGTGTAGTAAATAATTTTGCTTGTTACACTATAATTCCCAACCGCCCTCCCTATTTACACTATTCACAGATCTCTGCTGAAAATATGTATTTTTACCTAAACTGTCAAAGATTGCACTCTACATAATTTCTATACTCCAAGTGTCTCATTAACTCGCAACTTATTTTTCCTCGCGCCATTCCTTCCTTGATCTCGTTGCAAATGAAAAGGGCCAGTCGATTCATAAAAATCCCCCTCGGGAACCAACCAGATCGCTCATCCTTTCGCTGGAAAGGCTTCTGCCAGCCGACGATTCGTTTTCTAAGCTACGCTATTGGCGAACGCTGGTTGCTGTACACGTTGCCTCCTCGGCTACGCGTTTTGTTACACGTCGTTGCTCCGCTTCCTCGTTTCTCTCGCTTTTTCGCTTCGCAAACGAACGAGTACGCGCGTATCCTCTCTCGCCGGAGGCGCAGAGGAACGTTTGTCGGACAGCCATGCGAGACAATACGGCGTGTCAGGCTGCAATAATTAATTGCGATTCTGGCAGGTACACGCCGCTAGGGAAGAATGATTACGCTCATTGTTGCAATTATTTCTGCCGAAGGTAAACAATGGCCACGAACGCTCCAAGGTTCACGCGAAATTCGACTTCGACCACTCGTGCTCTGTTCGCAATCGATTTTTCGAGGCCACTATCTTCTGTGCCATAGGAGTTCAGGAACGGTTCAATGAGGTCGTGATTGTATTTTCACTGTCAACATCTTGTGCCTTGAATCCCCGGGTGAGAGTGATTGGAAACAATTATTTGGCGTTGTACACAATATGTTAGCTGTGTTGTTCTTTGTCTAAAAATGCTCCTGGTATGTTCGAAGTGATTGAAAGGGAACACGAAATTAAGTTCAAAGTTTTGTCCTTTCCAAATTCTATACCTGCAGATGTGTTTGTCAGAACGAGACTAATTTAAATAACTAATCGTAGAAATATTGAAGAATAAGTAAAGATATATATTGTATAAAATATACACTCCAGTTGAACTAGGGTTTCGTGCTGGAAAAAGGAAAACTTTGAACCCCCTTTCCACACAAATTTATCAGTAATCCTCTCTGTGGCTTTCATACTTTATCATGCCTATATTCTGTGCACTAACTATACGCGAAATTTGAAGCAAATCGGTGACTCAAACCTAGTGCATTTCCTTTGTAAGATTTCCATTGGATTTGATCACCGGAATCTCCATTAAATACCCACGTGATTCTACTTTCAGCTAATTTAATTAATAGAATCTAATTTCTTTACAATTTCTGGAGATTCTCGAACAGTGTACATACATACATCGATGATGGTATGAATAAAATCACCGAACGAGGGGCAAGCGACAAAGAATTTCTGGACAAGCGTGCTCGCGGGCAAAGTCGATTCGATCAGTCTCTCAAACTCGATCAATTCCGCTCGTTTCGAGGGCGCACGAGCATCCACCAATTGCGCGGCGAGTCCGAGTCGCGACGATCCTAATGCCCGTAATTGCGATTCACTCGAAATTGGAGGTAACTGGAGAAATATTTACGCGGCGTTTCGCATGTGCTCGACAAATTAGTCCGCTCCGAATCGTACCGCGCGCTTATGTAACGAAGTAACGCGTGTCTCTATGGCGCAATTAGCTTGCTCTGCGTGCACTGTCAAGGCTGAAGCCTTTAGAAATTCGTCTGTTTCGTAACCGCGTGAATTATGGACGTGGGATCGATCGATCGGCGAGGTTTCTTCGAGGACACACTGTTTTTGTTGGGTAGAGAATGAAAACGGCGAACAATAAAATTTACGACGTTTTTGAATTAATATTAATAGACGTAAATTATTGTTATTATTGTTCATTCGCGAGACAGAGCCCAGTGTATACAAAAGAGTTACAATAGTGTACAGGTGGAGAACATGAAAGGAAAGAGGAAAATAAAATAGAAATACAAATACAAGGAAACAGTCCCATATTTACACAAAATAGAAAACAGGAAAGGTTAGGGTAGTGGTCATCCCTACTAATACATGAAAGTGAAACTGTTTGTTCGTTCGTCTTTCACGCCTAAACGTCTGAACGAATTTTAATGAAATTTGGAATATACGTTACATATGTCCTAGATTAAATTATGGGCTAGTTTTTAAAAGCTTTTTTATTTTAGAAACATCATAAATAATTCTCGGATGAAACCGGGTAACAGGTCAGCTAGTTACGGAATAAATCCATTAGAAAAGCTCGAAGAGCAGAAATTACTGCACGTTTAAAAGACTCGACAGAGGAATTAAAAAAAATTATTAAAAAAAATGTTAATAGCCCCCTTGCAAAATCAGTAGTCTATAGTACAGAACATGCCTATAAGAATAGTTACACTCCCATCATCTGACGCCACAGAATCATTACCCTACACTCTCTTTCATCGCTCCACACATTTTGTAAAATGCAAGACATATCTCCAATTAATCCCCCATTCGATTTGAAAATCACATCCACAATTTTCCCTTCATCGTCCTCTTTTCCTCCCACTCGACACGACCCGCGGAACTCCCTGCAGCATTCGTGCCTCGAAGCATCAGCCAGGCAACCTAACCGTGTTTAGATTTCGGCCGCATTTTCTCCTCCGTTTTTCCGTTTCTCCCCGGAAAGCGGAGGAACGTGGACCTCGGACACGTGTCTCGGATCTGTCGCAAGGCTTCTGCCTCGCACGAGAGCCCGGCAATTAAGAGTTCGATGGCGTCCAGCACCTTATCCCTCTTGTTTCCTGCCGAAGGGCGAGCACATGTGACCAGGTTCCAGGAAGCATTTCGAGCTGTCCAAGCTATCCTTTCTTTCCTGTCAGCCCGTGGCAGCCAAGTTACATAAGGCAGAGACGGATGCACCCTGCTTTCTCTTTTTTCCTCGCCACTTAATTTAGAATGTTTACTCGCCAGTAGTACGGAAACAGATTAGATCGGTCTTCGCCTTGCTTCTGACGTCGTAGAAAGTGTTCTCTCGAATTCTTCACTGGTCGATGGGTGAGTTTTACCCTTGAGGCGCGGACGTTGGATGGACGCGACAATCGGGGACCGCTTGTGAAAAATTAACTCGGTCAGCCAGATGGACCAGTTTAGCTCGTTATGGAATGAAGGTTTTAGGTCGCAGATCCCCTTCGACGTTAGGCTTTTAATATTTTGTAGTGCCAGGAATAAATAGATTTTGTCAGTACAGGGTGGCGGTGGATACATGCAAAGAGATTGATTGCTTAAATGGCGTACGAGCTGGGTAGATTAAAGGAGCATGTTTGTGTTTAATGTTAATTATTATAGATTGTTTGGCGTATAAGGATATAATTGTGTAAAAGGGAATATGTTTAAGGTTTGTCGGCTTTTAAAAACCGTTTTTGGGGGTAAATTTGTAAAATTCGAAAACCGGTTTTAGGAACTAGAGTTAATATGTAAAAATTAATTCATTATTTAATTAAAAACGTTAACATTTTTACTTGAAATCGCCTGGGGAGCAAGCATATTGATGTAAAGTTTAGTGTAAAACTAATCTTCATGAATTTATATTTGCTGGAGAAAAATATCAAATGAAATAATGATTTTAGTTTTTATTTATTTGGTTTTGTACAGATGGAGTATATTTTCTTTGGTTATATTTTTTTGTAATTCCATATTAACAACTGATAACTTTTCAAATAAGTATAAATATCTTTGACTATTTTAATTATATACCTATATATGTTTTTGTAAAAATTCGAAAACCGCTTCTTTCAATTGTCCGATTTTGTATAAAGCCTAAATATTTTGTATCTTGATTCAATAGATATTAAAATGTACTAAAATTCAGATATGAATTATCGAGAACATTGTATTTTCGAGTTTTCAAATCGATGAATTTTTTATGTTTCGTTTTCATGTTGTCTCTAATGTTGAAAAGCTATTTGAAGTTCAATAATACGAGTGGGTAGGATCCTCAGGATTACATAGTTTCGTAGTTGTTTATACGCGTAGTACCTTGTTTTTGACTCGAGGTTTCATTTCGAACACACTCGCAAAGACATTTGTAAACACGCAGAGTCCACGAGGCTGAGTGTGTGATTCATTCTTTGGGTATAAGCGAAAGTGCAACGTTCTTTTGTGGTGCAAGGTAAATGTTTCGTAAACTTTGTGCTATCTCGAGTCCAAATATAGAATTTCTGAGTGCATTAGCGAACCAGCAGCGTAATAATAGATAATAGCAAAAAATGAAAAAAATCGCACACGACTTCGCATCCTCTTTCTCCGAGTAGCTCTTCATATAATTATCAGTCACCTGAAATATATCAAACAAATCTGAGGCTTCAAATATTGATTTAAAATCGAGCCTTAAAGCTTCTAATAATCTCAAACTTCGTAATTTTCGTATTTTCTCCGATGATTGTGAAAGCACAGGGGGTGTAGATTTCCATCGAAGAACTTCCATGTATGCCCGTTTTCTTGTCAGCTCGAACGTCCAACCTTTGTTTTCATCGGGGGATTTTGGGCTGAGCGGGCAGTGATGAATTTCAGATTCGCTTTGTGCCTACTTACGTTGGCTAGGCTCGTCCTTAAATTACGTAAGGCTTGGGGGGAGTCGCGAATTTATTACATTTTCTTACAAGAGGAGGGGGAGGGAGTCAGATAGCGTCTTACGTAATATTTTTCTAATCTAATTTTCAATATGAGCAGCTTAAAAACGATGTTTCATCGCACACACGAAACCGAGTTAAATGACTTATATAAACCTTTAGAAGAATTTTAATAACTGGAAAAAATGCAATGTAAAAAATATTACGTTAGGAAGGGTGGAGGGGATGGAATATAAAATCTTTTACGAATTCCTGTACTGAGGGAGCGAGGGGCGTAAGAAATCGCCAAAATTACCCTTACGTAATTTAAGAATCCCGTAACTAATCGTTGCGTAACTTTTTTCCTCGCGTCCAAATAGCTGAATTCTATTCTACATATGTCTTAGATTCGGGGTCGCTAACACATTAATTAATTTTCCATCATTTAGCAATTGGTAATTAATTAGTCTATCTCTTCCTTCCGTTTAAGTTAACTCTGGCGCGTGCAACCTTTAGAAAATTCTTAAGGCAAAGGGTGAAAAATGTACCTTTACGCGGGGTGCTTCTAAAATAGGTGGCTAAAGATCACAGTACAACTTGCTTAGACGTGTGCCTGTGTAAAGTATGATTCTGGAATAAGTGATTCTGTGTAAAGTATGATTCTGGAACTACGCTCGAGTATGTCTATCTATTAGCTTATTCGGAAATAGATGGCCACAATTTGTGTTGGCGTATAAATTATTCGGTATGTGCATATGTATGTATAAACACACAGCGTGTTGGAAATAGGTAATCGCAATTAGAATAGTGTACATCTTCTTCTATATACTTGAATACGTTGTGTATATTTTTACTGTATACTTCAGTGAAAACAATTGCGAATTAATTTGCCAGGCGACGTGAGCTACCTTGCAATAATTTTTTCACTATTTCTTCCGACTTGCAATAAACCATCCTCCACAGCATTCGTTCACCGCGCAACGATTGTGAAATTCAAATCAATGCCTCGTGACATAAATTATGTAAAAATACGCGATGGGTTTAAATCATTTGGGAGTGCAATTGCAATCGAATAATCTCCCGAAATTGTTCCTGGATGGATCGGGGCGCAAGTATCTGCTTAATCGGTTCCACTAATTCTACGTTAATTAATTATTGACATCGGAACCGCATAAGTGTTGCCCTGCAAAAGCCCTCTATTGACCGATTCTGCTAGTTAAACGTTTAATTATTGGGATCTAGCTATAGGCTGATTGGGAAATGGCTAGTCAAAATTTGAACGCGTATCTTTTCTACTTATCTTCGGGAGAACGAATCGAATGGATATGTCTGCAGAAACGTTTCCTTTCCAAGTTATAACTTCCTGTAATAACGAAACACTGAAATACTTCAATTGTAACAAGATCAAATAGTGAAATAATTAATCAAATAACCAAAAAGAATATTATTCAACAGCCAGTCAACATCACAAGGAATTCCCGTTCTTCTTTGAGGACACATAGCCCAAACTATTCTACAAATATCCCACTTTCTAACCCAGTGTTTCCCAACCTTTTTTGAGTCGCGAGCCTCTTTTATAATATTCAAATAACCTGCGCCTCCCTCCCCCTATATAAGGTAAGGTAAATTTAATAAGGTAAAGGAAACATATTCAAAATGGGTATTTCAGAATATAATTCTAACTTAATAATATTAAAAAAAAATTTGACGAACCGTGGCGACTCCCAGAAAACACTTCACGACTCACCGGTTGGGAATTACTGCTCTAACCTAACATCCACCTTTATACTCCAAACAGGAGATTAACATCAAATCAACGCAATCCTAAACAGAAACAGTCAGGCAGATTTAAAAAAATTCGCATGTCCCCTAACTAAGAAACTCGCTAAGTTGAACAAGTCACTCAAGATTCTAACCTTAGGTTACGGTATAAATATAAAATCCGCGGTATTCGTGCATCACGAAGGCATCCAGCACTAATTATATTCTGAGCAACGACCACGTCTTTTGTCGATAGCAATTCTCTAAAGCAATTAGTGTCCAATGATAATGGGTAAATTTTCTAACCAACGTTGGCAGGGTACGAAACGGTCGTATTATCGATTTTCGCGCCTATTTTTCCCACCATTGCCTGATGGGTCAGTGCCCTGTCAAGGGAGAGGATCTGCGTCGGAGCATGAAGACGGATACACCATCAATTCGCTGATGCTCTGCGTAAATATTTGCAACTGGGCCGTGTCCGCTTTTCACGATCGCGGCAGCGTTAAAAATCGCATCGTTACGCCGCCTACGTAAATATTAGGGCTCATCGAAACGATTTTCGACGAGGACCGTGAAGGGCAGCTGCCCTTTAGCAACTACATGCTCGTCGAACCCTTCTAACTCGACGTAGCCGAGCTTCGTAACAAATTCAGCAAGTGGCCTCCTCTTCGTATGAGAGTATGCATCTTCTTACATTTTCGAATTTCATCTAGAAGCAACTGTAGGTACTTCATTTCTGCCAGAACGACGATTTTTAATTGAAACGAGTACCATTTGCTCCGATGCATTTTCGCAACCTTGCTTCTTCGAACGGGATAATCGATATTTCGATAACTGCTCGCGCTGTGCAAGCTTAAGTTCAGTAAAAGTGTAATAGAAAATGGGTGAAAAAGAATGTCAGTAGAATAATATATTCTGTGTTCGTGATATTTGTCTGAGACTAAATAGCGAATAATTGATAGTGGCTTATGCGAAATATTCCAGGTTTCATGATCTTCTATTATTCTTCAATCCTGAAGTCAGTATAAATTTTCTCGATCTCCTTTCACTTTAACAAATGAAAACGCTCTACCTACAAAACGTTAACTCCCATTGCTCTGAAAAATTGTTACACGTTTTAACGTACACGTGCTGAAATTTCCAAAAACCCATTTGCCCTCGAGGCTACAGCTTTCGAAATACCTAACTCACGAAGGAATTCGCGAACTCTGAAATTGCAGAATTTTACTCGCGATTTACCTAGAATACTTCGTTCACCTGGCACTTTACCCGCTGTAATAAAAACGCTGTCTATTTTTTATTCATTAAAAGTTTCGACCCCCCTTGCATGCCCGTTCAGGTATGCGGCTGCCCTGCTAAGCAATTACGAAGGTGTGTTAATTAATCCTAGGCTTTGCACTTCTAAATATAGGAAGGTTGTATAGAAAAATATCAAAGAAATATTTTATAAAATTCACTCGTCAACGTATTTAAAACTGATTATATAAATACAAGTGTAAACTCACAATCGCATTCATTCTGAACGCGAAAGCAGAGAAATTATAAAAGTTACAACGAACCAAGACACTTTGACTTGCCATGACTTTCACAATATTCTAGTGCAGTAATATTTATCTTGTTTATCAATTGTTACTGCTACTGTGACTCGTAGAACAATGTACGCTGTTAATTAATTTCCCCTGACGTAGTGTTATTTAATTTCCCCTTTATTCGGGTTACTCGTTGTGAAAATTTGGTATTACATTCGCGGATTGTTACGTGCCACAATTATCAAAAGCTGAGGGCTGGTTAGGTAACGTTGGTATCGTTGGACGAAACAAAGCAACGAGTGTTTATCCAGCAGGAAATTAATTTCCAGAGCACGTTTATCCTTTGTAACACTTTTTGCTGGGGAACAGCATCTCTTAACAAGTGCTTTACATTCACACAGGACTTTCAGGAATGTGAAAATTGTAGGAAGTTTTATATGGAGACCCATTTGTAAAATGCTGCTTGGGTGCGTTTGGATATAAAGTAAATGTGTATCATTAAGGGGTCATGCCTAGTTGGCAGGCGAAAAGAAACGTGATTTTCGGGAATTTTTTCTGGAAAATCTAATGTATATTTTTTACAACTATTCGATTATTTTAAAAGTACATGTATTTAGCAACTTTCAGTAATTTTTTTATAGGAAAATATTAAAAAATGAACGAATAACAGCCACTGTCCCGGAAGCTATTTTTTTAGCGGTGAGCACGATTTCTCCGGGCCGAATCATCCGAAATCGAAAAGTGAAGAAGATTCTGTTAGTACATGAATTTATCTAGTTCGTGAACGAAGGATTTTTCAATTAAATGATTTCAGACAAAATGGCGGCCGTTTTACGCAAAATCATGATTTTTCGATGTCTCAATTGTTCGTTTTTCGTGAATTAAAAATAGAGTTTTCATCGAAAACAAAAATCCTTCGTTCACGAACTAGATAAACTCATATACTAACAGAATCTTCTTCACTTCTCGATTTCAGATGATCCGGCTTTGAGAAATCGTGCTCACCGCTAAAAAAAATAGCTTCCGGGAGAGTGGCTGTTATTCGTTCATTTTTTAATATTTTTCTATAACAAAATTACTGAGAGTTGCTGAATATATGTACTTTTAAACTAAGCAAATAGTTGTAAAATATATACATTAGATTTTTCACAAAAAATTCCCGAAAATCACGTTTTTTTTTCGCTTGCCAACTAGGCATGACCCCTTAAGTGAATCGTGGATTATTTAGTGGCACAGTAGGTATATGTCTAGGGTTTTATAGCAACACGTTCAACCTCACGAGTAAAATTCTGCAATTTACTATTGTACAAATTCATTCTCCAAATACTAATAACTCTGTATTCTTCTATACAATACTGCGTTAAAGAATGGGAAAAGAAAGATAAAGCGTTGACAAGTTCTCTCATAATGGAGTCTTACAATCCTTTCCATCATCTCTAACTTCGCAGTAGCTTGAAGTTATTCTGAATAAATACCAAACAGTTTCATCATTCAATCACAAGCTTATAATTAATCGTTTCCTCAGCTTCCCAAGCAACCTAGCACTAATAAATCAGAGCCATATCCCCTACTTTCCAGTTTCCTCCATTCCGCCACAAGATTCACCATAGCAAACCAACAGCTACACCATATTGCCCCCTGTACCATCCACCATATTCACTGACTTCACCCAAGAATGTCCTTCCGCGATGAAAATTTCATTCACCACAAATATGTACCACCAATGACCCGCCCACCACGAATTACATTAAAACCAAGCCACGTCGCTGAACGCGTCACATTCACCTGGCAATTATTAAACCAAAATTCATCATCCATGTCCTCCCACGATGGGCCACCGTAAGCCTGCGGGTTCTTCCAATATTCCGTCCGCAATTTATGGCCTCCAGATTGCTCCAAATAGCAGCTGGGTCTTGGAAACCACGCTCGTAGTCCTACCGCCATCCAGAGCACACACACACACGCGCGCGCGCGGTAGCTATGGGTGCAAGCACGAATGACACACCCTCCAGTTTGACCGGTTGGGTTTCGGTTCATCCGTTGATTAACTGGCTGCACGCGCCCAGACCTTACGACACACAGACCTGCCAGCACGCAGCCCCATCAGTTCCTCGCGCACCGTGTGTAATCCGTGTGTGTGTGTCGTTATTAAGAGGCGATTTAATTGCGAATCGATCCGTAGTCTCGAGTCGGAGGGCAATCGGGGGCTGGCGATGTTTCGCCGCCCTTTTTCGCCATGGGCTTGAATGGAAGCGCAGGAGAGTATAGACCGTGTATAGGATACTGTTACTTTTGAAGGGAGTCGACGAATGATTCGGGTAATTTTCGAGGGAGCTACGAGGCGTTCCCAATGATACTTCTTTGGGACACTCTGGACAAATTGCTTCTTTTCTGCTCCTTCTGAAGCCTTTGATTACGTCGAATGGAAGGGTTGGATTATTATTCGTAGTTCTGTTTGAAGGAAGCTGATAAGGTTTGTGTTATTGTTATACTGAAGTCAGGGACATTGTTGAGTATATAAGTGAGGATTAGGGTGGAGCTTATTTTTCAACTGTGAACATATGATCTTCTTACCATCTCAATTTGTTACTTTTTATAAAAAATAAAATCGAGCAGAATATGAGCGCAATTGATCTATATTTAGGGATAGCTAAATGATGGTGAAATTTCTAATTTTTATGATAATTATATGGAAGAGCATGGAACACTAGAAATTTTTTCAAATGCATTCATTTGTTCATTAAGAAAAATAGAAACTTAGAAAACGTATCATTGTGCCCCATCTGACGTATAATTAAGTAAAGCAATTAAGATTAGATTGTACTCTGACAGTAGCAAACAGACACTGTCTGATGTCTGAGCCTCTGTGAACAATAAATTTAACAAATTATCAAATATATATGTAAATGTAATGTAATGTAAATGTATAAATTAAAACATGGCCATTATATGTTGAATTTTCATCATTTCTATAATCTTTGACTCACTTGAGCTACCCCTAAACATAAGAATATATTGTCCAAAGCTTTTATATAGTGTTTGTATATTTAAAGGAACAAAGCAGGTTGGTAAGACTTATAAAAAAATTTTTTTTTAACTTTCAAGCTCCACCCTAGTGAGGATACACGTGGATGTTTGAAGGATACTTTATTAGTTTTGTTTAGAGAAGTTTGAAGATGTTTGTTGTGGTATTCACAGATAGGAGTAATGGATTGAAAAGAAGAATAGAGGGATTTGCTCTTTTTTACAAGATCGAATTAAATTTCTATGGCTATTCACTTTCCAGTATATTTGACCCAATCTAGTCATTGGTTTGATCGTATCGTTAAATTATGACGTGTAAGCGTAGTTCGTCGATGCTTTATTAGGAAGTGGTTTGATTTGGCAGTAATTTACAGTGCAACCAACAATTCGAATCGCATCAGCTTCGTAATGTGTATCGCTGGAGCTGTTCGTCGATGATAATGATTTGCTTGATGCACACGAGCCGGGTTTTCCTGCATAGGAATGGGTTTGCACTGAAATGTAAACACCACTGAGCACATGCAGCGTAAAGGTGGAATCAGACGGAACGTGGCTCGGCGAACTTTACGCGTGAATCGCCGATCCACGCGCCGCCACAGTGGTCTGGATGGTGGCCAAAATTCAATTTCTCAACTTCAACTTTACAATGTCATTTTTTTTTTATGAATTGACAACCCTCCAGAGCTTCTAAATCCGCATAGCTTTCTCTTTTCAGATGACTCTTTGATTAGATATAATATTACAAAGACAAAATCATCAAATTTTATGTGAATCTAATTGTTTTAATTACTCATTATAGAACATCAAAATACGTGTTTATATCATACAGGTATATAAGTAAGGAAGTATATTTCAGTTATTTATATGTGTCATAGGCATTTTTTAGTCCGTGAACAAATAGTGCAATGTTTATATGAATTTAAAGTTTGAGAAGGCTTATAAAAAAGGATTAAGCCAGATTAACATCGGACTTTTTTTACATGAAAGCTTACACAATTGTTAACAAGAGCATGTAAATTTCAAGTGCAATCTCCTGCAATCTTCAATTTTATGCAGACTTTTAGAAATGACGCTCGAGGTATTGTATATATTTTATATGTATAATAATTTTTAATATTTTTTTTTTAAGTCAAAGATAATGTTAGGTCTGATTCTTTTTTCTCTTTCTTTCTCTAGTACGGCTATGATTTTTAATTTTGGCTATAAAATACCGCTTTCCAGATCACAATGCGCACCATATTGAATCCGCCATTTTGATTTTAAATTTTTGGTGCCAAATTCGTTATCAGCGACCGCAAAAACCCTTAATCACCAAGTTTCAGAATGATCAGAATTTTGGCCGCTAAATGTAGATATCCCCAGACCACTGTGCGCCGTCTGATCGGTCATGGCTCGCCGGGTCGTGTTCGCCAAGCCGAATCGCCGAACCTAGGCGAGCCGAACAAGCTCGCCGATTCACGCGCCGTCTGATCGGTCATGGCTCCCCGACTGAAGCTCGCCAAGCCGACTTGTCGAGCCTGGACAATCCGAGCAAGCTCGCCGAGTAACGTTCCGTCTGATTCCACCTTTATTCGCGCGATATTTTGGTCGTTAATACATTTGGTCGCAATAATAAATACTAAATTATTATTTCACTAATATTATCATGCTTTACGTTGAATATTCCAATGTAAACGGAGCTCGATATGAGAAGTTAATAAGACAGCGGGAATAATTAATTTGGTTATTAAATGCGCATGTTTGCATTACATGTCGTCATTTCGCTTTGAGTGCTCGTTAAAAGTTCCTGTTCGTTAATTACAGAAAACGGAAATTTATGGAAAATAAGTGAATGTTGAAACGAAGTTGAGAAAATAAAATCTGATATACTTGTCACCTGTTAGTAAATTTGAAATGTTTAGATTCAAATAACCCTAAATCCCAAGGTATTATTCTTTCCTTACAGAATAAACGTAAAGTGACAAGATAATTTTATTCAAACTACCTATTCAGAAGAATTTGAACCAAACTTCTTCTAGACCAAATGAATCTTATAAAAACATCAGATATCAAACGCCCACTTGTTTTACAGGAAACCGATATTCAAAGCTGCTATTAAAAATCAGCCCTTAAAATACCAATCGTTCGCAATAAATAGATCACTATAACCACTTAAAAGGAAAGTTTCACCAAACTCAGGACTTGTTCAATTTTGCCCCGAAAATATCCACTTTCCTGCAATTCAATCTCGTTTGTTGTTACCGAGAATGCATTGATGAGAGGGCGTATTCATCTTCGATTCGCAGCGCGTACACCAGCGCGTAATGCAATGCATGTGTGATACAAGCTACGTAGGCTATCTGGCGATAGGTCATTTGGTTGTAGGAGGTGGTTTAATTTCAAATGGATTCGCGGGACCACCGCCTCGAGGTTGAAAACTGATGGAAAAGCCCAGATCGAGACGAGATAGAGCTGGAATTCGAATAAGGGACCGACAGATCCCCTCCTCCACTTCTAAAGGGTAGGAATGCCAGCTGCATTAGTCATTTTTCGTTCTTTTCGCTCGTGATTGATACCCCTCGCATCCTGTCTTGTCGGAGTCTGCAATAGAATTCGTCTGACAAGAAACCTATCGATCTTGGAACGCGTTCTGCAATCATATTGTCTGTGAAATCGGCGAACAAAGCCACTGGTATTTTATAGGATATTTGTTCTTGCTTCTGGTTTCTGTGGTTACACCTTCCGTGATTTTGATTCGTGTTTTGCAGTTGTTGGCAGGGAGTACTTTGTATAATATAAAAATGGTGGAGTATGTGTTTCTATTACTGACGAAGCTTGGAAATATTTTGTAGGATTCACGTTTTGAAGAAGAAATATGGGGAAGTCTGTATCTGTTTCTGTATTCCAATATTGTCGGCATTTTCTGACCTAGTGCATCTTCAAAGCACTTGCTGGGATGTATGCAGCTTCCGCATCCTTCTGAGGCAAATATTTAATTTCAATCCGGAAGCTAGAAATCTCAAATGCAAGATTTATTCGGCGTGATTTGTGTGTATACGTGGAGATCTACGTTGCTTTTCTTTGACCTATGAAAATATAGGAAAAATTTTGAGGGTTTAATACTGAATGAAGTTTGAGAACGGACAGATAGAACACTTCATTTATTTCCTTCTATTACTGCCTTCAGTCAACCTTCTGATTTCAAGAAACACTATGTCCTCGCAAACAGTTATTAAGGTTAAACGCTTTTCCTTCCAAAAGCAGCTGTCCTCTATCGCACTGACTAAAACTAGAATACTTTTTCAAGAAAGCATATCATTCGCCATTCACACATACTTCCCTTGTACTTCTTCTCTTATCGACCAGAAACGAATAGAAATAAAAAGGAAGGTTTGTGTTCAATATTCGCACCAAGTTTCTTTTACAAAATCTCCGCCGACCCAGGCGAGTAATTGCTTTTCTTTTACACCTCGCACTGTTGAAAGTGGAGTGTGTCGACCGATCGAAAGGGGTGAGCGTGGTTTCTTTGGAGCTGGGCTGGCGCGATTCCAATTGAAAAACGTTGCCTAGTCTGCCAGTAAGATAACAGAGTTGCAACTGGCGCGGAAAGTGTGATCGATTCGCATTAAAACGATCGCCATTGGCTGGGAACGGCCTGGTATCTGCGCCGCTCTGTGGCGGAACTTTCAGCGAGATGAAATTGAATTCCAACGCGAATCCATTGGATCTGGCTCGTCACGATTTGTTAGTTACTTTCGCTCGTGCTTTGTGGGGACTGCCGATGAATCAGGTTGTGTCACGTTTCGCCCTGTTGCTGCCGCGATTAAACGTTAATGCATTCCCTCGTGATTACGTTCTCCGTGCAACTTTGCACACACGGTGTCTGCCGCGTAAAACTAGAACTGCGTATCGCTGAATATAATAGAATATATATCGTACTTTTCCTTGAATCTGCCTCTAGAATTTAAGGTTTCTTTCAACGCGAAACAAATGTGGCCTAGGGAAGATCTGCTATCAGAGGCCAAATTAATCTCGCGTGACCAGAGCTAATTAATTTTTTTAAACCTCGCTGGTGAATATTCAAACGTACATTAAATTGCTTATGTTACTTCTCATTGGCATTAGGTACTTTTTTAAGAAAATAGGGACTATGGAACACTTTGTACACCATAACTTTTAAACGAATGAACGTTTGCACTTGAAATTTTAACTGGAGGTGTAGAATTCCTTTCTCTGCAGGGTGGAACTTCCGCATCAACATTGAATGTTGGTAAAACATTTTATAACCGATTAAAGACGATTTTTTCCGTAAAAATATGGGGGAAAATATATTCGTGTGTAACTTTCACAATTTTTGTTTAAATGCGCCAATAAAGTTCCACACTGTAGTTTTTAGTGTAGAAATTACTCACCCCTAAGCATTTTGCTTTTAGACGATTGGTTCACCTGGAATTATGTACACGGACTACAGCTGTGCGCTACTTAGGATTATCTTTAGCGTTAAATAACTTTTTAAAGACAATTATTTTTTCCATTGTAAAAAAAACGTGCATAAAAAACTGCAAAGTACCGGTGTCGTGATTATTTGGTATCTAAGCAATCCAAGCTAAAAGAAACCGTGGATTTTAGTCGTCCTGTATCCCCCGAACTCTTACGAGATGCTGATTTCGATCAAGCCGACAGAGGATAATTTTTTAATGTGATCAACGAAGGCCCCCAGGGCTTGAGGCTTGTTTCATGGGTGATTATTTCCAGGAACATGTCCTCAGGACTGGAACTGGCGATCCCGGGGTACCTGAACCAGCTCGCGAGTTCTGAGACCTTGCAGAGGCTCGACTGTGAGCGTTCTATGAACGCGACAGCCCCACCCAGGCTTAAGGGGGGCGAGAGGAATTGGGGTTAGACCAGGGAATTTCGTTTGCCTCGAAGGGGTGTGCAAGAGTTGGGAACTCTCCTTCGTCTTCCAAGTTAGGCAAAGTCAAGTGAACGTGCATGCCAGGCATCAGCTGCGATATTATTGTTCCAACAATTGGGCTTAGACACGAAATATCGTTTCCTTGTTTTAGTGAAATGTTGAAGACATAAACTTTTTTCTAGCTTCATATATTTTGTACTTTTTAAATACTCTCACTTTTTAACAGCAGTATTGTGTATTCAGTAGGTAACAGATCGAATTTTGAAATAGAAATAGTATTGGAGAAACAATTTCAATTTTGAGGAAATTGAATTTCAGCCGAGTCAGACCTTTGGCTCTTTATTCAACGTGTTCGCAAACTTTGTATGTGTTATTCTGAATCGCAGTAGGAAAGGATTTTGTGAAAGTTTCGTGAAAGTAATTAATATTGGCGACGAGGAAGCGACAGTGGTGCTTTATTTTTCACAGGATTTCGATGTCCATTAGAGGTAAATCCTTATTCAATTTGTTGATGCTCGCCAGGTTTGTGGAGTACATTCCATTTCCATTCGAGAAAGTTTCGGTCCCAGCGAAGGCAGTGACAGATGGAAATCGTTGTTGAGACGAAATTGAAATCGAGTGGCAATACCATTAGAAACGAGTGGCGATACTTTGAGACTACGCATTGAATTGTCTCTTTCCGCTTCCCGACCGAAGCTTTTCTGATATTCCATTCTCGTGAAAAAGTTCCGTTCGTTCCCCAGACGACTTTTCTGCCTTTGTCGAGCAACTTTTCCCCGAGGTTCTTTGCCTCTTTTCATCATCGTGTCAGTGATTGGCAAAAATGGCATTTCAATACCTTTTTTTTTTTCTCTAAATTCCACTTCGCAGTGGAATTTCAGGTTTGTGAAGCTGGAAGCATTTTATTTAAAATTTATTTTCCGCAATTCTGAGAAAAGACGTGCTCGAAGTTCAGTTTGCAGCGTTGGTATCTGTGCAATATAAAAATTTCCCGCACTTCAAATAATTCGGTTAGAATTCTTTTTCAAGGGGCCCTCTCTTTTGAGAGCACACCGGGCGGAGTGTTAATTCTCATTTGCGAGAAGTTTGAAGTCCTCGTTGAAATGCAGGAAAATCACCTCGCGAAGCTGCAGATTCTTGTATGCAAATAGTACTTGGGGATTCTCGGCGTGAGGCAGAGAAATTTTTATTACCCGATTAAAAGTTTCGATAGAACGATTTATTTGTGTTACAGCATGCACCGTAATTTATTTAATCACATTACTATTCTCAGTTTCGTCGTGCATTTACAAAATGATTCGTGTGCATAAAGAAAAGTACATTAGGGAAACATTCATTGTAAATATTGCAGTTATTTATATGAAAGTTAAGACGAAGCTATTAATTCACCAGATTCAAAGTTTACTTGATGGATTATGGATCATTTCTCAATTTTATTATTTCAACGTTGTTTCTTCAAATACCGCACTTCTGTGGTTCTTGATATTAAAAAGAAATAATTGTTTATTTTTCTTTATTGGATGTCGAATAAGAAATACATTAATCTATAAATTATTTATCGCAAAATATGTGAACAACCTGGATGAAAGCTTTTGGGACACTGAGGGTAGTAAGTTGATTCTTTCTTCAACTCAATTTTCAATTCTCCTTGCAGTTGGAAATTCGTTTGCCAAGTCCACAGAATTTTCCATTAAATTCTTACACAACCTCAAGACACTACAATTATCTGTCTTGGAGAAAAAAATTGTTTGCACAAGAATAAAGATACAGAGACAAGTCACGAGAGATTTTAAAACAGTTAATACCACGTTGCTCGTAAAAGGGAAAATTGAAAAAAGTAGGAGAAGAAGATAATAATGAGTAAAAGCAGATGGCGTCGCGGAGTTACAAGTTGCGAGGGTGGGAACGCGAGTTTTATAGCTTCTTAGAACACTGGCGAACTTTCGAATGGAGATTTTCAGCGGTTTATAATCGAGAAAGGAAAAGGTAATTCCATTTTTCTTCTTAACGCGACTGAGCAGACGGCTTAACGGGAAAGATAAAGTCGGTGAATTTTCACCGTTGGGTCGACTCTTCCTCTCCTATCGATTTGCCTTTCCTCCTCAGCCTTCTCCTTTCTTTTTCGCCTGTTATATATTTTCCTCTGTCGCGTTCTGACGCGACCACCGACGATCTGCGAGATTACTCTGAAATGAGCTCGAGGGAACAAAAGCTTTTTCCTTGCTTACGAGCTTAGCTTTCAGTCAATTTTTCTTGGCCGTAACACGAGGCGTTGTCCAGATCACACGGCGACATTCTTGAAAAGGTGATTTAAATTATGTGTGACGACGTAAAGTAATTGTATTAGGTTATTGAAGGTAATTTTCTGAAAAGTCGTAGGATCTAATTTGTCTTTGTTTTTTTTTACAGAAAAATCTTTATCCTGTTTTAATCACAAGAAAGTTCTTAAATAAAAGAAGACGGTGGATTTTCTTTAGAGATTGTTAAACCGTCTCGTGGTTTTTGTGTAATATTTGATAGATTGCCATGGGTGGACGAATATCGTTCATTCGATTTGTCAAAGTCCGTTATTTCTCTTGGAATAATTAAGGATGAACTTCAGTAACATTAAAAACAAGCGAAAATCTTCGAAAATTGGGGGAATGAATCTTTATGCAATAGTAAAATCTCCCGCAAAATTTTAGAAAAATTGATTCGGTGGTTTTTAAATTATTTAACTTTCAATTTAACATGTATTGTTATCGGAAAATTGTTATTGAGAAATATAACTACAAAATTAAGAGTGTAATAATAGGCCAAAGTTTTTGAAATCTTGTGTACAGAAAGACCAAACAATGATCAAAATTGTCACAAAAATTCCGGACAATTGATTCGATGGCTTTTTTTTTAAAGAAAAGAAAATGTCACGAAAATTTGGTTTCTCTTCGATTGTCGGCTGAGCGACTATGAAAGTGTGGCAACGCCGCAATCAATCATAGGTGCGGAAATATTTGAAGCACATTAGGTACTTCGTTTTGTTCAATATCCGTGGCAGTCATGTGAATATAATTTTTATATTCATCTTTTCTCAAAAAGTATCAAATTTCCTTGCAATATATGTAAACTAGGTAAAATGCCAATAGTGTATTCGTGAGAAAGATGAAGCAGTTGCATTTCAGGTACATTCCAACAAACAAGTTTTCTGATAAAAGATCAAATATTCAATAAATTGACAAAATGAAGTAAGAAGTAAGAGCGAATTCAACTGATTTTGCGATAAAAATACACCATTGCCATTTCTGACTGTTTTTCGTCGCAGGAAAAAGCCTTATCAATATTTTGGAAATTAACTTTTGACTATGATTGTCACTAAAATTCATCTATAACTAGGACTTCATATTTCGCGTTGATATCGTGCACGATAAAGCTACTAGAGAAGATTGTACCAGTTTGCATGCATTTTATTAATATCTTGACTAAAAATATCACGGCATTTTATCTTTTTATAGACACCGTATTTGCCATGGGAAGGTGTAGCGTAGTGCTTTATCAGGGAGGTATTACATTGACTACGATAACGAGTATATTATTGTTGATAACTCTGATGTTGCTACGTAAGCCTGTATTACACGCAAGCTATCAATAATGTTATTGTCCACGGTTCTTTTTAAATATTTATTCCGCGCAAAGTCACATTTAGGTTTTATCGCATACACTACATATTTCAAGCATATTTTGCATTTTGAATTGCATAGATGATACAGATTTCTAAGTCACATGTAGCGTAATAGTGTTATCATTATTGGAGTAATAAGCTGTTGTGGTACAGATATAGTAATGATATTGCATTTAACCGCTGAAATTGTCAAAAAAATAAAGTCGCACTAGGTACTTGTACAAATTACTTCGAAGCATGTATTACTGCAAAAGAGATATTTTATTACACAATGGTGGTTGAGAAACACTGAATTAAAGGCACAACGGTGCACTGCTATGGACTCTACGCGGAATGCACTGTTGAGAATGCGAAGTATTCGCTATTTTAATTCTGTTTTTTAACGAAGTACCTCCCGTGTTCCATATTTCAAAGCACCGCTGTAGCAGTAATATGTTAAATCAAATTCCTCGCTGTGAATCCTCTCGGATCTTTTCTGGCATGTTTACCATACTAATTATTTGTATACGAGAACGTCCATCATAACTCGACCTAACAAAAATTTAATAACACGATGGATATCAGTGCCTCCAATACAAATTCCAGCAAACAAATTTCACGTAACTTCAATTCTCCATAATTCAGTTAAAGCGTCTCCTGATCTAGAACATCCAAAGAAGCCACTTAAAAAATTGTTTGCTATAATACCATTAACAATAGCTCCTTCAACCTTTGCAAACTCACTCCCACACATCTCAACACATTCATGGCCTTTGCCTTGCACCTTTTGGTGCAAACCTACGCCCACTGTCGATCTTTACCTCAACTTGGTTTGTGAAACCACCAAAACAGCGAATTATAGAAAGCGTAAATAGAATAGGAATCTTTGAATGGGATAGATTCATCTGTGATAAAATTTAATGTGAATATTCATATTCATAATTTCATATTTAATATGAAATAAAGTTGAATTCTTAGGTGTGTGGAAAGTAATCGACCGAAATCGTGAAATCACGCTTAGCTGACAATTAATAACAACCATCAGAGTGTTAAGAAAGCATAATTTATTTTTCACAAAGAAACATTAATTAGTCCTCGCTACATAAATAAGTACACCTGGTGTATTTGATCCCTTCCAGTAAGTTGAATATAATTCCTTCGCCTCTGCCAAGGTGTAATTTGCATCCCAGTCGTTGTAATACGCAATCGTGTTCGATTCGCGCGGTTGCAGTCACTTGGAGGCAGATCGGACGACTGTCGTTTCGCAACTGCCACACGGGCCCCATAGCTGGCCAGGTGCATTGAACTTTGTTCCGTGTTATGCACTGGCTCTGTGGGCCACGTTGTGGGAACCATCGCCATTTTTCTCAATGGGGACACGGTCCCAAGGCGAGCCAGGGTCGTTCTCTCACGATTCACGCGTGTGCAGACACGCGTCCACCCGCCGCGAAGCAAACACTCGCGGCGCGCGTCCACTTTCACTCGCCGCGCGGACACTTGGGGCCGGTGTCGTCGCGCTTGTGGTTAACCTTTACCGTGGGCCACGTGTTTCTGGAAATTCTGCGCGATGTAGAACAGCAGGCGACGTGTAGAATGCGTTGCTGAATTAGCTGGTCAATCAGTTTGTGCCTCGCTGAGATGCAGCGCTTGTAAAAGCAATGGGGAGGGGGGGGGTGGAGTTGGCGCACCCCTGAGTGTCTTGCAGACGCGTTAAGAGTTCAGGGAGGTATTCAGGGGATTTTTTGGATGTTGGTGTTGCCAGGTGCTGAGATATGGAGGAATGTGACTATATGGGGGTAGAAGGAAATCTGGAATATTTTTTGTGGCTTGCAACAATGGGAATAGAGCTTTCAACGCTAGATTTGTGGGATTGTAGTTAGGGTTTCCTTAGTTTACTATATCTAAGCAAGACACAGTACTTTGGATTATTGTTGCATTTGGGAAGGCTAAGGGACAGGAAGATGTTTGTAATGTTTCATCGTGTTTAAGGTGAGAGGCCTACCTAGAACGGTCAAAACAGCATGCTTCTTTGGGAATTTTTTCTAGAAAAACCGATAAACTTTTATTATTAAACATTAGTCTACAGGAAAGAGAGCACACCTTACGGATATTTCAGTATTTTTTGTGGTAAACAGTATTGAAAGATTTGTGAGTTATAAGCGATACCCGAGTCGTCCTTTTTTAGGCGCTTGCGGTGACAACCATAGCTCGGTGCAGGATCACCCAAAATTAAAAATTCGATTTTTTTTATAGATAATATCTGGAACTATCTGGGCGCTATCGGGCCCGATTTTGGAAAAATTATTATGAGACAAAATGGCGGCTGTGCAAAGATGAAGCGTCGATATTTGGCAAAAAATCGCTCCTTTTCGAGAGTAAAAAAATCTAGGCCAAAAGAAACGAAAAGCTCCCGATAACGCTTAGATTTTTAACACTAAAATAAGCCTTCGAAGCCTCGAGTAAATCGGTTCATTAATTTTTGTGTTATGTCTGTCACCGACTTTGAAAAATTGATTTTGAGGAAAACACGTTTAAAGTTTTGGGTCTGAGCGCTACACCGGGGAGTACCTACCTACTTACACACGTATAACTTTGTTAATTTTGGTCGGATTAACTTGACACTTTCAGGGAATATTTTCAAGAGGTTGTACTTACAGAAAATATAAAAATCGAAATTCTAGGTAACCCTCCCCCCTTAATCTTTGGACTCCAGTTGATAAGGCGAAGAGGGTAGAGAACTGTACTTTGTGAAGTAGTTGGGGATTTGAATGTGGTCGAATTTGTATGATGCGAGAGGAATGTAACAATCCACGGTAATAAACTACGGAACTTGTATATTCTCATTAACCTGGAAAAAATACTATGACAACTGTAAGATTCGTCTACCAAGATTTTAGTATATTGATTTTCGATAACGTGGTCCAGTAATTTAAGGGGGAACACCACTGTGACGGCCGGAAAAGTAAGCCATTTTTAAGAATTTTTTTCAGGAATAATTTACAGTTTTCATAGAAAATTTTTATTACCTACCTTTAGTACGCTGTTTTAAGAGACTATACAAAAAAAAATATATATAAAAACATGCATAAATTTTAATATATTAATTAATCTTCTAGACCCCCCCCCCCCCCCCACGCGAGCTGGTCGAATTGGTAACTATGGAACAGCAGGTCCGAAATTAAATTTCATTTTTTTTTATAATCTATATGAGTGTAGTTTTCGTTGTGCGTACGGATTTTTTGATTTAAAACAAATTTTGTGAAATACGCTCGAAAAACTGTCCATCTTATTCGCGGATTTTCGAAACTTTTCTTCTAAAGCGCATCATTTTTACAAAAATAATTTGGTTAAGAAATCGGTACGCACAACACTCATATAGATTATAAAAAAAAATGAAATTTGATTTCGGACCTGCTGTTCCATAGTTACCCATTCGACCAGCTCGCGTGGGAGGGTCTAGAAGATTAATTAATATATTAAAATTTATGCATGTTTTTCTATTTATTTTTTTTATATAGTCTCTTAAGACAGCGTGCTAAAGATAGGTAATAAAAATTTTCTATGAAAACTGTAAATTATTCCTGAAAAAAAATTCTTAAAAATGGCTTACTTGTCCGGCCGTCACAGTGGTGTTCTCCCTTAAGAAATATCATGGGAAATGGGGTTGTACATCATTACTACTGCTGACGAACCAAGAACACAGAGCAGTTAGTTCACTTTGCCTTGCTGCACGCGAAATATCGTTTCCATCTTTAGTGAAATTTCAAGGAAATAATTTCCTTCGAGCTTTATATATTTCCCGAATAAAATTCCCCCATACATACCACGCACTCGATCTTGTAATACCTATAGTAGGTAGTAACTCCTTTTACAACTCCCATAAAGACTACAATATTTACCCAATATTACCTCAGAACAGGCAGCGACATACAACACACAGAAGAACATTTATTCGTCAATCAACCGCCACTGCTATCGTCGCCCATCCAATCATTCTATCGCCAATCTCCCGCTACTTGTGCAGAATTCCATTGCTTCTTTTTCCCCGCGATTCTCATTTCCTCGAATTGCCCACTGAGTCCTTTGCCTGGCGATCGCCTTCTAACTCCACGAGCCCAGGCATCGAAGAATAAATCATCGAGGGGCTAGCAAACGCGATAGAGCAAGAAACGCATTAGGCAGTAGAGGGATCTAATATTAGAACAGCAGACCGCCAGATCCTCACGGAGGGTCCCGACGTGGAACATTATCTCATCCCTTTCGTACCTTGACGCTGCCCTATTCGCAGCCCTTCGATCTTCCATCGGTCCAACAGCCTCCCGTGACCTTAACTTTCGAAACGTTGACCACAGATCCCAGGAGTGAACCCATCGGAATGAACGAATCACGTGATTTTGATGTTCTGCATACGAGAAAGAAGCACAGCCTCGTTACATTTCCGTGCTCGTCCCTCGCGAAAGGTACATGGAAATTAAATATGTATCTCCTCTGGTGCACGTGCATACGTGTAGCTACGTGGACTGTAATCGATTCTCGAGGGCCTCTTCGATGCGCTCGTGCGCTTCTGCTCTCCCCCGTGTTCTCTATTTCGAAGTCCTTCATCAACTATTGCAGTATATTTTATTTCTTTATTTCACAGGAGGGATAAGCCTCCGTGAAAAAATTTTCTGTGCAATTGTAGTTAGAGTAGAAAGATGTGAACTTGGAAACAAGCTATAGGTCCTAAGTCGATGTTTCTGGTGAAATTTGTTGGACTGAATTTGGTTAGTAAAGTGTTTGAGTATAAAAGAGATTTCATGCTGTAATTTTTTTTAGAATTTTCAATTTTCTGGTTGGTGCCATTAATTAAAAGCTTCCCCATATTGTCCATTTACAAAGTCAGGTTGGTACTCGCCTGTAAAAATTGTTTACCGTGTTTGTTTACACATTCCGTTCGCAGTGTAAACAGTAAACGAAAGGTTTCGTCGGTAGCTTTTACCCCTCGAAATTGGCGGTTCGATTTGCGTTTCAGTCACGTTTACCAAGCGGAGTGAAGCGTGAATGCATACCTATCTTTGACGCGGCTGAATCCAGTTTTTCATCTTCGTGGCGCACAGATTCGTGTGCACGAAATGCTGACCTACTTGCGGGTTTGATGGAACGAAACGCGTCACGGCGACCCAGAAAATTTTACCGTGCATCTAATTTTATCATTTGGTCTACACTCTACACAGTCTACACCCTTCGTCGCGAATTTTGTCGCTCGTAGCAATAGGCTACTCTGAATATTCAGTCGGTGGTTTGCACGTTGAACGAGCGCGAAGATGGTAATTCGAGGGCGTAATGAGACACGCGGTAATGAGATTTGCTACTGCTTTAGGATAATGCTGCCTCGCGGGGGAACAATTTTCCCCGTTTCTTTTTCACATCTTCGAATGGGAACGTCGTTGTCCACTTCGCGAAGAAACTAGGCCAAACGTGATGCGTTCAATAGAGATGCATTGCGTGTCCTGGCGTTTCACTCTTGCGTGTTCACGCTATCGAGTTAAAGAACGCTCTCGTTTTGAGGTACAAGTCGAAATTAAGCTTAGTAACGATAATATCTGTCTAATTTGAACGAATTTCATTATTTCCCTCGATACTCCTGCACTGTACACAGTGAATTTTCGAATTTCTAAACTCTCGTACGCTTTCATGAAGATTCCTCGGCTCGGTTAATATAATCAAATACTAAGAGTCGTACACATAGATCAATTTCCCTTGGCGCAAACTTCGTGCATTCGCAACTGCAGACCTCTTCCAATTGAATTCGCGAAACATCGACTGACCTAAGTAGCATTCGCGCGTTCATTCAATCTACTCACCCATCAGCAAACAAACATAATCCCCAACAAACCTCACCCAGTTTCTCCCGAACCATTCTACATCAGGGCAAGCGCCACGAGCTTCTCTCTTGATAGAATTTTCCTGCATCGAAACGCTGCGCCTTGGAGTGATCCTCCTCCCCCGGAAGAAAGACGAAGGTGGCCGATCGATGCGTCCTCCCCGTCCTCTCCAGAATCTATTCGGCCACGTAATTTGTCGATGCAGACAGGAGTCGGAGGCGAGACCGGCAACGAGCGATTCAGAGGTGCATGGGAAGCGCATACACCACAGTGGCCACCGTGCAAAGCCATAAAGCTGGTCGCCGCCCTCGTTCGGCCAGGTTTCCACCGTGCTAAGCGTATGAAACGGCTCTTTGTCGGCTGTAAATCTGTGTGCGCCTGCTCCTCTTCCCCCTCGTTGTCCCTTCCCCAGCCCCTCTTTCTCCGGCCCGCTATCTTTCTCCCTTTGACTAGGCCCACTCTTGTTAACGGAAACGCGCGTGTCGTAATTCAGAACCGCGGCCATAAATACGAATGCGCGCGGCTCGATTCGCCCCGGCCGCCCCCCCCCCGCGGATTTCCATGATCGTCTCGGCGGTGCAGCAACGCGGGTAATTCCGCCCCGGCGTTATGCATGCTCGCCCGTAAAATCGCCTTTGACGCACCGTTCGATTCGTAATCGGGGCCCTCGAAGCCGTGCTCGCCGGTCCTCGAGCACGGCCACCTGTGCGGGAACAGTCTGTGCGCGATCCTAGCGTATCCACGCGTGACTTATGCGATTCGTCGGTGAAAGGGGTGCAACTGCCAGCCCGGCGGAGAGTTCGACGCTTCGAGCGCTCTTACTGGGGGTCGTTGGTGATTGTTAATGGATACTCTGCTCTGCGTTTCGTTTTCATGGTTTCGGTATCTCGATAGGCTATTTAGGGTGTGAATTAATGGAGGGTGAGGTTTAATCTGTTATGGGTACTAGGCAGTCGTTCCTGTCTAAAACGAAGCATTTCAGTTTCAATTAATTACAAAGAAACAAATTGAAACTGACACTTGTTCTTTGGCATGAAGTTTATTAACACCATAAGCTTTAAAAAACTTGTTTGTTTTGTCAAAGATATGCATTATATATGACTCTACAGATGGATCATTAAGAGGCTTTTTAAAAAAAGTTTGTTTTGTTTTGCAGTGATAACTCAAAAACGGAAGTTCCAATCGATTCAAAACAAATTCGAGAATCTTCACAAAATGTGTAGTTTCGGACCAGACCTAAATTAAAGTTAATGAAAACTCTTATTCTTTATGAAAAGAAACTAAAAGCCCATTGAGACCCCATTGATGAGGTTTTACCATCCCCCAAGCCCCAAAAGATGAGGTCTTAGTTTCTTTTCCATCTGTAGTGTTATATGTAATGAATATTTTTTTACTAAACAAACATGTTTTTAAAGCTTATAATGTTAATAAACTTCATGCCAAAGAACAAGTCTCAATTTCAATTGGTTTCTTTGTAAGTAATTGAAACAGAAATGCTTCATTTTAGACAGGAACGACTGTCTTGTACCCTTAAGGGGGAATTCTCCTCGTCTAACAGCCCCACAAGTAACTGATATTTAAGAATTTTTTTGACAAAACTGTTGGTCATATTGGATTAAACTCTTTTGGGATATAAGGAGGCATCTTTAAACGTGCAAAAAAAATTTTTATGTCGATCCTTATTATTTATTAATTATTGTGGAAATTACAGTCATCTGATTACAAAAAAAATTGAAGTTCCTTAAAGTTAGACAGTTTACGCTGGGATTGGTCCACTTTAAAGAAGAAAAAGTGAAAAATTTAAAGAGTTATAGCGTTTGAAAGAATAAGTAAGCTTTTTCCTTAGACACATTTTTCATATTATTCTTTATATCGACGGAAAAGGTATTATAAATAAAAACTAAAATTAAAATTTTTAGGTCCAGTCCCAGCGTAAATTATTTAACTTTAAGAAAACTTTCTTCTTTTTGCAATCAGATGACTGGGACAGGTGCTACACCTGACGCCAACATCGTCGAACAGGTTAACACGATTCCAGAATAATTAATAAATAATAACAAGGATCAGCATAAAAAAATATACAAGTTTAAAGATGTCTCCTTATATCCCGAAAGAGTTTCATGCAATATTAACAATAGTTTTTTCCCCAAAAAATTATAAATTTCGGGGCTGTTTCACGAGAATCCCCCCTTAAACGGCGGCAGCGAGTTAACTCGTCGTTTGAAAATACTTATTCACTGGGCAAGACGAGTTAAATGGTCACTAATATCCAAAAAATTGCGCTCGTTGCGAAAGAATGCAAATATCATTTGTTTTCTATTATTACTACTTCATGATCTTCCTCAGCTTTTTTTTAGTTTCTTCTTTTACCGTGTTTAACATGTATAGTTAGCAAATTAAAATAAATATTAGTTAGCGTAGTTAGTTTAATTAGTTAAAGAGTTAACTCGTCTTTTGTTAGTTACTACTACTACTCATCTTCCATCGAAAAATGTGCCGTTCAACAGGTTAAAGCGTAGAGTGTATATTTTTCATTGGGGGTTGGTGGTCCTAAGTTCCTCTGAGCAATCTGATTTTAATATTTCGGAAGTGTGGGTTTCATTTGTTTCGTGAGAAATTGGGTTATCTCAAGAATGCGACGTAGTAGCTAACTAAGGGATTGAAGAAGGGACCTGAGGAACATTGATAGATGCAGCCTAATCACCAGTCACTGCGTCATCCCGAACAACCTCTGACCCCGATAGCTTATTTACAACCCTTTACAATCCCACCAGTCGAACTCTTCAAAGATTGCACCCCTAGAAAGACCTGGAAACAGTAACGAATCGGGAGGTCATCCTCCAGCGGATAGAGCAGGCAGAGTTATGGGAATGGTGCTCGTTAAGCGGATGCTGGTGAGAGAGTCGCAAGGATCGTCGGGATTAGGGCACGTAGCAACAATAGCCTAGGTCTGGGCCAAGTCTGTTGTCCTTGCACGGCAAGGATTCTCTCTCCTGACTGGCCTTTTTTCCGTCCACTCGCTCCTACTCCCTCTGCCCTCTTCGTTCCCCTGCTTGCTCCTAGGCTCTTTGTTCGCGCCTACTTTTACCGTTTTCTTCGATCTCGCGGCTCCTTTGTCGCCACGTCGCATTGTCATTCCCTGAGAGCAGCGTTCCGACATCGTTAGCAACAATAGAAGACAGAGAGACAAGAGCCCCTGGCCAATTGTTTCTCGCGAAAAATATTTCGACGACGCTGCGTAAATCGGGATTCTATGACGTTCGATGGCAGATCGAACGCCAATAAATGCGTCTTCTTGAGGAAGCACGTGGGTAGCCTGCCCAGTCGCTCCCTCGCTTCTTGGGACGCGGAGGAATGGATATCTGGTGAATGAGGGTGTGGGTGAATGGTTAGCGCGCGTCTTATTGGCACATTCGGGACGGAAATAGGACCAACTGTCCTTGTTTGGACGCCTTTATGGCGGGTGTTTGATAGCAGTCCGTGCAGTCTGTGATTGTTGGCTGGGCTTGTCTAGTTTCCTTGGGCGTGTTTGGTGCAGAATTTTGATTTCTTCAGTGATACTAAGATTTGAGAAGAAACAGTTGCATTGTACGATTTTCAGCATTTCTGCGACGAGTAATTACTGACTGGAGTAAAATTAATTAGTGGTATTGAAAATTGCAATATGAAATAACCAATAACTGTTGCAAAATAGCTTCGAAACTTACTTCGAAAACCAAAGTAAGAGCTGAAGGCAAAATTATAATCTTGCAAACACAAGAAATATCTCTTAGTTGCACAGTTTTGCCGTTTTCACGCTCGCGCAAGAGCGGTGGATAATGCGTTCAGTATCAAGAGTTTCAATAATGATTTTCCTCATTTTCTGTGCGCGGAAGTGTAATACGGAACTGTATCGCGGTAGGATAATTACCGAAGTAACGGGTCATCCATTTCCGTGGGGAAACTTGCGGGTCGCGTCGTCGAGGATTACGCGGGGGATCGTGGGGAGGCTGTTCGAACACTATCGCTGATATTACGGCAGCTTTATGGCGAAAAAGACAACAAGCGCCGTTCACAGTTTTATGGACCTGGGATCGTTGATAACGGTGAAATAAAGTTACACTCTGTTTCGTCGAGGACGCGTGGAGTGCAACGCTAGTCTATTGCGCTGGCTGCAACAGTTGCGGAACTGTTATGTTTTCCCTGCACATCTCTCAATTACCGCGTGCAACATGCAGTAGCATAAAATTTACAGGCGTGCGCTGCACCTTGAATTCACGAAAAACGTCTAAATTAACATGACTATGCAAAAAACTTTTCTTTCTGAGGCGTAGTTTATTTCAATTTTGGTGTTAGCACAGGTTATCATAATTTTTAGAGACACTGAGTATTTCAAGTAGGGGAAAGTTCCCAATATTGAACCACTTAAGAAAGTACCTCCCTAAATCGGAAACATGTTCATAGTTTTGAGCAGAAAAAATTGAGAAGTATTTCGAGATTCTATTTGATACATAAATTTAATTAAAACGGACTAAAACGCTGTGTGACTGATTACAAAAAATATTTTCAAACTACCGTCAAAGGTCCAATCTAGGAAACTGGTTTCCTAATTTTTACCACAAATGTCCTAATTTGGACCATGTCTATTTTTCACTATTTTAGGTAAGAACTTTTATTTAAAAATATACTTACGCTGTAAAAAAAATAAAAGATAGGATCCGGTCCAAGTTAGGGAACTTTCCCCTAATATTCGCTTGGTTTTAAAAAAATTGAAGATATTAAATATACTTCGACACACAAATATTAGTTGCTAGACAAAGTGTATCTCACGTGAAAGAGTCCTTACATTTAGAAAAACAGAGGTAGTAGTATCATTCGTTAACCCTGTATAATATCTAATATACAGAGTGTCCAGGACATTATGATACACCCAACTACAAGATCAACTTCCCACCCCGAAAATACGCAAACGATGCAGCATAATTTTCTCTGACTGCTCGCGCAGCATCTCCCTCGGCACAAGCATAATATTCAATTAACGCCCCATTAGCCTAACAAGTCCATTACCTTCCACAGCAACAAACGAATCTTATCACGAACTCGATAAATTCATTCAACGATTCTCAACTAAGTTCCCACAAAGGCAGGAAAACGTTGCTCGACCGCAGTGGAAAAAAGAAGTGGCGCAACGAGCCCTCGAAACACAATTAGGATTAATAATCCAGCGGAATCGGTGTACCGGAAGGCACGGTCCGTGTATTCCAGCTGGAAATTGACGTTTCTTCTTCGTCGCTGCAGCTTATCGTTCCTCCGACCGTTCCACGGTCTCACGTTTGTTGTACCACCTCGAATTGTCCTCTATACTCGTATCGTTGGCTCGCTTGTTAGTCGCGCGAGCGCGGCGAACTTTTCATTATCGTCGCGATTCCTTTTGTCCGGAAAGTTCGGCGGTAATCAGGGACACAGGGCGGGAAGCAGACTCGCGGAACTTTCGAGCGCAGCTATATCTAACGCAAAAGTGCTTTGTCCTGCAACGAAGCCGCGAATGATAAATGCGCGACGTATTGGCGCTCGAGGCCGTGTGATACATACTGCGAACTTTACACCGTTCAAGGATGGGGAATTCTAATGGAGTAGTTTAGATTTTTGGAAGTTAGCGTAGTGTAGAAATTAAGGATGTATTGGACCTACCTTCAAAATGGTACCAAGTTAATGAAAATTTGTATGATTGTTGTTTCTAATCTCCCTGATGTGCTCCAAAAATTTTAAACGAATTCACTAAACAGTTGCTGAGTTACAACGATTTTAATTTTCATAAAACAGCTGAACAAATGTTGAAGAAATGTTACGAATGTCTCCGATTTTTTATACATGTAGTATATGGGTAGATGGAAATATCTGGCGAGTTTCAATTGTTTTCACTACACCGTTTTAAAGAAATAAATTATAACTTGAGAAAATTGTGAATTTAGGGCATTTTCACTGCCAAAAGTTTAGCAAATAATGCTTGAGAAAGCATTTGCAAAGTGAAAGATACCTTCTTAGGCGTAAAAATAATACTCCAACTGTCGTTCGAGTTCCTTAGATCTAGATTTACTATGCGTAAGACGTAGATATTCAGGTATTTCAAATTTCATATACTTTTGTACGTCCGATACATCCTTAAGAATGTAGGAGAGTTTAAATGATATACAATTGTAGGGAAATTTTTTGGTGGTATTTTATTCATTGTATGAAGTTTGAAATTAAATTAATTTTTTCTTGATGGGATCTTCTAATAGATCAATTTTCATACAAAAATTCAGCGCACTCGAAATCCAATTATATAAAGAAACAAGTCGATTCAGATTTTCATTTGAAGAAGCTAAGTTCCATCATAATTTCTCATATATCCATCAACAGAAACTCCACGTCAATTCATTCCCTACAATTTTTTCTTAACTTCAGTAGAAGAACAAAATCTGCTCGAAGAGTATTCCAGACTGATATTCTCCCGTTCTTCGAGAAGCTTCTCTTTTAGCACATCAGGGAGCAAAGAATTTCTCAGATCTATGGTGGAACAGGTGGGGTGGTCGTCGATTTACCTGAAAACTGAGCATTGGCTGCAACCCTAGGAATCGTTTCTCCACCCTAGGAACCTTTCAGGTAGGGGCTGCAAACTCAGGAATTTTCCGCAGGTCTCCCCTCCAGGTGAGTTCCAGTTAAAACGACGTCGATGACGATCCACGGTCTCGTTGCCGGAGTCCGTGGAACTTTTACAGGGCACGTTTACGTAGACGCGTTTGCAAACACTTCACCTCCACGCTAGAACGTTTAAACGACTACTAACGGGGCCTCGGTAAAAACGAACACGGCTGGTCCTAGGGTCTCTTTCAGAAGTGAGGACTTTCGTGGAAGTTTCGCAAGCAGTTCGCCTAACTGAGTTTTCAGGCCACTTTCTCGAGGATTCTTGAAGGCTCTGTTTTGGGAGGTCGGTTGAAGTTTGTTGAAGAGGTAGATAGGTTGAATGATTAGGATAATAGTTTTCAAGAATATGCAGGTGAATGGTAGATGGTCGTATAATTAGGACGTGGAGGATTCTGAATGTTATGTTGGAAGGTAGGTTAAAGATTTTTCATACGAGATTTGGTTGCCGAGAAAAATCACTTCGAAGATTTCTTGATTATCATAAAAATATTTTTACTCATGCTTGTATTTGTAAATAATTGTTATTCTATAGTTTCTTCCGCATTAGCATTGCTGGTTTACTTTCATCCATGGGAATTATCTCTTTGTATTGTTCCATCGACTTGGTTATACGCAATAATGAAGAGTATTCAGACGTTTTCATAATTAATAAGTTAGAATTCTTCAGAACTGGATATCTTATCTTACTGCATTTCTTCGATTACGAATTACAAGTCAGTAAGTTGAAGAAGTACAAAGAAGATGTATCTCACATTTCACCAACATCCCAATTCCACCATCAATTACAAGACCCTCTTGCATCACCAACAATTAATTCCTCACCATTTAAAAAAATTACTTTTTTAGTGGAAAAGCATGTATATTCCATGCTGAATACTGTGGCAAACGCTGTGAGTGCTAGAATAATTTATTTCAGTTTCTAGAGGCTGTCGTAAGATAGAGCTGAAATCATAAGAATATACCAACGTCACTGTGGTTGAAAATAAAATACTGAAAATGTTCCCCTCTAGCACTTGCATCATTTAGCATTTCAACTCCTCAATAATTATAAACCTACAGCCTTTGCAACTTGCCTTTCACCTTCCACAGAGAAAGTTCCACGGGAAAAGCACTTAACCAATTAACACACACATTATCAAACACCTCCTGGACCATCAATTATCTATAAGCTCCCAAAAACCCTAGTTTCCCAGTACACGCGACAATCTCTGCATCGAACTTGGAGGTCGAGATGCTCCGCGGGGCAGTGGAGTCTCGAGTGGCTGGGGGAACATGACTGAGAAGAAGAGTAAGTCAGATGGACATTTTTATTTCATCCTCGGTCAATTTGCCCGTCGCCCGTTCGTTTTGCTCGTGCAAAGAAATCCGCCTCTTCTTTCGTACGTTTCGCCCCGCGCTGGGGACAAGAGGAAGACGAGCCGCTTCTCGAGCGCGTGCTCAAGAGGTTTTGCAAGCTCACTGAATTTCTATACACCGCTCGAGGAGGTCTACCTACTCCTACCCTTCTCCTTAAACCTATTCCTCCTCGGGGACCTCTTATGCACTTCACCGTGCGCCGTTACTAAGACATTCCCACGGTGTATCCCCCAGGTAATCTCTATGTCTTTCGGATTTCTGCCTCGGCACAGGCAAAGAAGATCCTCCAGACGCGTGCGCCAACAGTTTTGACGACGTGCTTCGTCACTTCCTCTCGCTTTCGATTTCTCCTCTCGCTGGAGGATTAATCTTTCGCGAGCCAAGCCTGGCACCTGGACACGGACGACCTAACATGTCGGATATAACACTTTATATACCGGATGGTTGGATCAAAGATGGGGTTGATGATCTTTTGCAAATTTTCTGGCTGTTCATTGATTCTCGGGAAAGTTGCGTCTTGTGAAGAGAATGGAGAGCGGAGCTGTAATTATTCGAATATTCGAATAATTTGAATAATTCGAATATTTAAATAATTAGAATAATTAGAATAATTTCGAATACAAATAATTTCTTCGAATATTCGAATACAAATAATTTCTGCGAATATTGGAATAATTTCGAATACGAATAATTTCTTCGAATATTCGAATAATAAATTTAGAGAAATAACGTTATAGTAACGGGAGAAGGAATAAAAATATTACAGTTCCTTAAAATTGTTTATGGAGTTTTAGCCTCCTACAAAAAAGTCTGCTTCTACTGTTTGTCTCCCGCTTCTGGCGAAACACAGGGTGAGTCTATTTAGAGCAGGAGGCCCTTGGCCGACTCAGTCGGGGTTGTCCACTCATTAATATTAGAATAATAATACTAATAACTGATGGTTATTTCCGTTTCAAAATGTATAGATCTACCAAAGATTAATAAAGTTCCAAATTTATCGTTTGAAAAACAAATAATCGTACAGGCTAATATTAAAAGAATTTCACGATAAAGTGTGAAAAAATATTTCATGTTCAGATTCCTATTCGGTACAATCCGAAATTCGATCACTTCGAATATTCGTTAGAGCCCTAATGGAAAGCTTTGTATGGTAGTGTCTTAGGTTCATAGAAGTCGATGCATCTAATTAGTGAATTCAAGCAGATGAGAAGAGTGGCAAGCAATGTTAAACGTTCTTGTGGTCTTTATTGAGGTTTGAAGTTAGCTGGGGATGTTACTGTGCTTGGGGATTGAAATGCTTGCTAGCACGTAGTCGAAAATGTGAGTGGAATGTGAACAGTTTTGAAGATTGGGGTGAAGAAAGGGATGTTAGTGATTTTTTTGTGATTGACTCAGATTCAACTGTTTCTGTGTATCTTTAAACAACAATTAAGGCATTGAGAGCAAAACGGACTGACCCACACTTTTCGCGAAATTGAGTTAGTAGCAATAATGTATCCCAATAGGCAAAAATGAATTCTTTTTCAATGGGGATTAGTCCGATTTTGCTCTTCAATGCCTCAATTAATTTGTTCCTTTCCTCTACCACGATTCTACTGAATCTATCGTATCACTTTTCTTCAGTCAACTTGAAATCGAACCACGAAACAGCAGTACATGATATTTTATCAACGCAAAAATAATCTCACTATACGTCTTCCAGAGTTATTTTTACGTTGTTTTACGCTCTGAAATACTTGACTGCGTCTCGGACACCGAAACAAGCCGATCCTATTCGTAACGCCGTGAGATAGATCGCCCGTGAGCGATTAAATCTCTCCTACGATGGACTCACAATCGCTCCTGACAAATTGTTTCGCGATGAAAACCTTTGAGAGTCTCGGCTTGGGTCGAACCGTGAGAGACCATCGAGAAATCGATTCCAGCAGAATCGTGAGAAGGACGGACGGGTCGTAAAAAATTTGGGGGTTCGTGGTGGTTTAGGGTTCCGAGACTCTTCTTTGGGTGGATGTTCCATTACTTCACAAAACAGTTGGCTTGTTCATGTTTCATCGAGGGTTCTCCCCGAGAATCTCCACTGATGGGTATTGAGTTTGCTATCGTGAATGCAGTACGTTCGAAAGGAATGAAACGAAGTCCTGAAGGTTTTACGAGAGCGTAGTTAACATTCTGAGCCTCGACTAACATAGCACGCTTGGAATTGTTTGGACTTTATTACGTTGGTAGGCGTGTTCTCTGCTGAATGTAATTTAGATGTAGTTCACGTGACAGGGAACCTTGTAATCAGCTAGGAAAATAATAAGCTCACAGTGGTGCTCCATGCAATTATAAGGCACATGATAATAAAGTGAATAATTATGACGCTGGGAATAAAGTGGGAAAACATTCTTCCTCCTATGAAAACATTAGGCGCGATCGAGTTGATAAATTCTTCTTGCTTTTTAAACGATTTATATTAGCTTCGATCCTCTGTATGTTTGGTGTAGGTATGTTTCAAATCTGGCAACTCAATTTTCACCTACTTCCACCAGTACAATTGTCTTGAAACTTTGTACACGTGCGTGGGTGTGATGACAATTTTTTACAAAAAAGTCAAAACTGAAAAGAAAAAGAATATAAAAAGTAAAAAATGTATAATTTCGTGCTGAACACACTGGCGCCAAAAAGAATCCGGAGGGGTTTAAAAAATTACCCAGTCATCAATAAATATAACCCATAACCATAAATGCAAACGACTTGAAATCAGCCTATAAGCAAATAAAACTTGGACACTAAAAACTAGAAAATAAAAAATATATAAAAAAAACTTTTAAGTTAAACGATTTATAAAATACACTAAAAACTAAAAAATAATTCTTTTCTTGTACTACAATTTCGATGGTGTTTTCTCACTTTAAATAAAATCATGGCGCGGGATATTTCATAACAGAATACGAATCAATTTAATACAGCACCACGATTTTATTTAAAGTGAGAAAATACCATCGAAGTTGTAGTACAAGAAAATAATTACCTTTTAGTTTTTAGTGCATTTTATAACTCGTTTAATTTAAAAAGTTTTTTTTATAATTTTTTTTATTCTTAACTACTGCCATCTATCGACGCAGCATTAAAATACTTCAACTGGTCAGGTGAAAATGACTGCCCGCGCTAAAGGTAACTGTAAATACAAGAACTGAAGTATTTTCTCCTCATTAACTATTATAATATAATAAAACCACATAATAAGTAAAAGAGTGATAACATTAAAATAATTATATAAATGAAATGGACCTCTATTTCAAAGTGACGTCGGCAGTCGAAGAAAAAAGCTGCACCCTTATTTTTAACAAACATGTAAACGACGCCACATCAACGAACCATCACTCTTATTCACAAACGACTGATATATCAATGAATTCGTAAAAAGTTCCCTTGAACGACGCCATTCCATCGTTTGCGAATTTCATATTCCATCCCCTTGGAACCATTGAAAAAGACCTGGATCACGGTCGCGGCCCGTTACCTCGTCTCGATCCCATTGTGCACGTTATCAAAGAAGCATCGAGCTGTTTATCGTCGAAGCTCTCTCACGACATCGCGAGAAGGATCAAAGGACTTATCGTCGGGCGCGATACTAGGCTTTCATCCGTGCGACACTCGACTCCTTTATGGCTGTCTCGTATTTTATCGGCCATCTTTCTACCCCCTCCCGTTGCTATCGCCGTGCAAACTGTGGAAATTGATAAGCGCACATTCCTGCAATGAGAAACGTGGCGTCTCGACGCCATCGTGACGCCGTGATTCGCCGTATTTAATAAGCGGTGCGGCTGGTCGAGCGGCGATACAGCGGAAACAGATTAGTCACGTAATAAAATCGTGTCAGCTCCGTTCGAGGGATTCGCTTTGCAAACGGTGGCGCGCACGTTTGGCTCGCCCTAGCCCGGGAACCACGCCGCGTTCGCCCACAATGACTTCCGTTACGCGCCAGGCTACACGGAAGCGGAGGCCGCTATCTGCATTTCGGTTTAATTACGATCGAGCCCAGGTGAGAATTCTCGAGCCTCTCGTAATCCTCTCGCCCGCAATGAATTACGCGCCCCGCGTGTGATAACTCGCCGGATTCTTTTATTAAAAGGGTAGACAGCAGCATTTACCCTTGGTCCCTTTGATTAAGCCTTTTCATTAAATTCCGCGCGAAATCTTAACACGTGGTGTCTATCTTCCCGAGTTTCTATTTTCCATTTTTAGTTGTTTGTACTATTACCTGCAGGATCCTTCTATTCCCCACTGAATAGGTATCAAGGAAATACGTATGTAGGTATTTCACGAGTCTTTCAAGTGTTACGAGTTTAAAAGTATGTAAGGTTTAAATTTTAAGGTACGATGGTTTTAAATATAAAGGAGCTGTGACTAGAGTAACGCAATGAAACGAACCGATTGAACTATTCATTTCGTGAGGCGAAAGTCTGGCTGGCTCAGCGAGATTCAACCCTTTACGATCCAAGAGTTACTTCCGAGGGTCTTTAAAATTGGTTAGCCTCGCGCGAAAGAGTTGCGAGCGTCAGAAAGGAACGGGAGAGAGTGCCTTCCAAGTACTGGACATACAGCCAAGCCAGGTAGTACGGTCCATCGAAAACCGATCAACGAGCGACTCGGGAAACTTGCCTTTTAACAGCGCTCGAACGCTGATCGATGAGAGAGAGAGAGAGAGAGAGAGAGAGAGAGAGAGAGAGAGAGAGAGAGAGAGAGAAGCTGGTCCACGGATTTGCCTAGGAGACAAGTTATTAACCGTGACTCGAAAATTCGAACTCGTTTCAACAGAGACCGTCCCCACTGCCGTGGCGTGCGTCGTCCGCGAGGACTCGCAGACGGGTCGGAGGAAACGCGTGACAGCCCCTAATTGAACGTACACCGAGCCGCGAAGAGGAAACGCTGCCAAGCGGGGCGGCAGGAGGGGGCAGCGTTGCAGCCGAGGAACGTCGACGACGAATGCCAAAATAAAGGGAGAAAAAACGAAGGATGGCGGCGAAGGAGGTGTGGTTCGAGTCCTGGAGGATTACCGAGGGGTGAGGCGAGGATGCACAAGCACACCAGCCAGCTACGAGGCCCCAGCGGCCCCGGAAGCGGACACCATGTCGCTAATAGAGGTCCTGTCAGACGGTGGAACAGCTTCCACGGCGGCGGGAGCGTCGGCGGAGGCGCGAGTAATTTCAACGACACCGTCGGAAATGGCAATCTGCCCTCTGGTATGATCGCCAGAGCTCCCCAGGAGCCGTTCAGGGCTATGCCCAAGGCCGTCCAGGCCCTGAGGAGCGAGTCCGTCGATAGGAGCCATCGCGCACAACCACCGCCCCCGCCTGCCTTCCCTCGAAGACGGTTCTCAGTGTGGTGAGTCTCGAAACTTCACATTATGAGATACGTTGTTTACTACTGTACAACGTGTTTTCTGTTCCCTCTTTCTTTGATGGTACATTTAGCTCTGCTATGGGGACAATCAATTTGAATTTCTGTTTCTTAAGGGTGTTATATTAAGATCTTTTCAGAGGGAGATTTTTGGTGGATTGTAATTAGTATTTTGGATGGGATTCTTGTTTAACTGTTTTAATTTACTACGTCTAGTCAACCATCTTCCGTTGCAACAGTTACAGCGTTTTTCGCATGTAGTCTGACTTTGTGCCAGCTTCAGGAGCTTGTCTCGGTGTTGCTCCTCTGCTTTATCATTTGATGGGTAAGATGAAAAACAGTGAATTTAATAAAAACAGCTTTATCGAGAGAATTAAGTTTTAATACTTTGGTCCATCAGTAAAGAAACAAGGTTCAATGAATTTAATTTTCTTATATACTTTTCTTCTTAAATAATTTCTTGTTTTATCTTGACGACAGAAGCTTGTACTTAGACAAAGAGTGGGGACATTCCGTAGTTTGTTCCAGTGCAGAGTGGACATTTCCTGTTCCTATGGACATTTACGGGGGTATTTGAACTTTATAACCCTTTGTGATTCGACAGTTCGGTAGTCCCAGTTGCCACCAACAAAATTTTAATAGGTATATAAAGCAGAAAGTGTTGTGTGTTCGTCTGTCGCCTAAAAACTTTCGAACGGTAAACTCTGGGGTCACGAAATGTGTCCCAGCTCATTATGCCTAGCTGATCCAGATGAATGTGACTATTTTCACAACAAAAAATTTTTTTTTTATGAAATCAATCTAAATTTCGGGCGAAAATAAGTAGTAAAGCTAGTATGCTATAAATCGCAAAATCTGTATTTTCCCTTTACCCTTCATTTGCCGTTCACATTATTGATCGTCCTCTTTCCCTCTCCTGTATCCGTTCACATCCGAATGAAGTACCGAAGGAAAAATCAGAAATCAAGTTCAATCGACTGGCGAAGCGAAAGGGTTAATAATGATAGAAAGAGATAGCAAGTAGATATGTGATTACATGTGTCTGAAGTACTCGTGGCGAGCTGTAGAAGTGTCTTGTGTGAAAAGAACCTTATTTCTGTCCCCCCTTGCTGCCTTTCGAGATTGAAATTATTAGCTTGCAGCGTTCGAGATTTGACTTATGGACTGTGCTGCGATTTGCACAAGCCAGGTGTTGATAATTCCTAATATGCGAAATAATTTATCTAGCGAACGGTGTTTATTAACTAATTAATGCTTAAAATCTGCTCCGAAATATCTCAAAACTATATTCCCACTAGCATTATTCTAACCTTCGGTAAATCATCAATATAATTATTAAATATTAGATTCTTCGTTTTATAAAAACTATCTACCATTATACTACATTGCTCAAATCATTTTAATATCCGAGTTACATATCTAACTCCCAGCTAGAGATGGCCAAATTTTTATTTAAATGAAATTTCGAATAGCGAATAAAAGTTAAAATATTCTTCGTCATGTGTCGAATAAAGCTAACTCGTGTTAACGAATGACGAATGTTTTTTTTAACTTTTTAATTTCTTTAAATTTAATTTAAACACAAATTTTGCCCACCTCTACTCCCAGCATACTACACTTGGAGCCAACGTTGCCCCAACATAAATCATGCACAAAACCATTGCCATGTTCCGTTATTACATTATTTTGTCTACTTAGTTCTGTGTGGCACGCAAGTCACAATATTAATACTACTAAAATTCGGGTGTGATAAACCTGAAGCTAGTGGAGGCATAAATCAATGCTTCCCCGTGTTACCTGAACTTATGCAGCTTGTGTTGTTGAAAATCGGTGCACGCTGACAACGCATCTTTTATTGATGCAGCGTCGTAACGAAAATTTATCCCACGCATAAATCACTGTAACACGTTCGCGAACGGACGTGCTTTACAATCTGAATATATTTCAATTAATCCCCATAAAAGCGGGACAGCGGCATGTGTATCTTCGCAGCATTTTCACCTCTCTCTTTCTCCCCCTCTCTGTCGCGCGTGTTTCGGCATACGTGCGACACAGTGGCACGTTAAATTACGATGTTGCTCAGCGACAGTTTGATTGAAATTCACCGATATATATCTGGCGTTTCGCCGATTGAAATCGTCGGTCCCGAAATAAGCTGACAATTTACCAAGACACGGCCGATACGCACTGGCAAATAAAAGCAAATGACACGGAAAGACGAACATGTGGGGCAGCGTTTTCGCGCGCAGGCATTCGCGGACGATAAACGAGCATACTTTTTAGATTTTTATCCGCGCCCCTCGAGCTGGATATCTGTCGATTCCCGACTGGTTACTGGACCGGCCGGCGCGCGAATGTTCCTTCGAACAAACTGTGCGTAACGAAAGTACAATTTCCTGCTTGGGGACAGAAGTGTTCTGCAATTATTGCAAGGAGATGTAGAAGCGAGAAATATTAAATTCTTGTTTTGCGTGGGCACTCCGTAATCGAAATGTTGAAAAGTACAAATGAGATTTAAAAAAAGTTGTGTTAATGAATTTGAAGGATTCGCACTTTTGAATCACAAACACGTGTTACGTGTTGTAAAAAGATTAGCTGATGACGTAAAGTAATTTTCTGCTTTATGATAAAATACAAACGACCTTATTATTCGTAATTAATTATTTATTTCTCCTGGCATACGACATAATTACAACACAAATCCTTCAAGAATACATTTCCCACTCTCTTCTAAAAGTATCTACAAGGACAATCAATAAAATTCGTCTAAAAGCATTAATAGTGTCAACACGATAAATCAATTTGAATCTCCAACTACATTAACCGAAACTGTGACCTACACAGTGCGCGACGAACGCCGTAGCTTGTCCCACGAGGTCATGGGAAGGTGCAAGCCGTTGACAGTTTCGTCGCTTTACAGCCACCGTGTCTAAGAACAGTTACAGTGCTGATAAAGGTGAAAGAATGGGAAAGGGGCTGATATTAGATAACACGACGCCGTCTGAAATATTTCATTAGGTCGAGTAGATTCGTGTCCTGCGAAATGGGGCACATTATTCCATGAAGTGGTCGAGGAAAGACGTCCTGGCATGCGAGCGGCGTCAAATGAAATGGCTTAAAGGCTCCTCCAGACGCTGATGCGTGTTGCAGTGAAACACTGATGCCTGCATCATGATGCAGGTTTCATGATGCATGTTGCTACGTCTGTAGATCGGTTTCCGTGTTTCAGCATCAGAAGCGGAACTGGCATCTTGCTCATCAGCTAGGCGCGTGAGCAAGATGCAAGGGTCATGAAACCTGCATCATGATGCTTGCATCAGTGTTTCACTGCAACATGCATCAGCGTCTGGAGGAGCCTTTAAGAGGCGCGTCTCGCGGATACAAAGCAGCCACTTCCCGAGCAAAATTACTGCAACTCATCTTTAGGAATATTTAGAGAAACGGGGATGAAAAGAGGGAGAGGGAGGGAACAAAAGTTCTCATCGATCGGTGCTCGTGCAGCCTCTGGCGATTTTTAATGGCAGTGGACAGCCAAGTGACCAACTTCGGTGATTGGCCCTGAAAGATGATTTTCAAGATTTTGATATTCCAGCCTGACTGGTGCTTGGACTGCCAAAAGATTTCGTTTGTGAACACGAAGATGCAGGATGTCTGTCATTAAATGTTGCATGAAATACTTGCTAAAAGTTATAGTAGGCAATACGAGATTTGCTGTTCACCGTTTCAGTGGATAGTAAAAGGTACAAGGGAAGTTTTCCAGTGTTATCTTCTGCGTGGGAACTGGCGACATTAAGGGATGTCCCTACCTTGACAGCCCGAAAAGAATACGATACTTGGGATTTTTTTTAAGAGGAACCCTCAAATCATATTAATTAAAAACTTTATGCCTATATTTGTACATATTCAGACAACATTTGAAAAAAAAATCAATTAAAAAAACACTACCTAAAACTTTAAACGCGGTTTTCTCAAAACGATGTTTTTCGAATTGATTAGCATGATATCCCAAAAACCAATCACCCGATTTACTTCAAACTTGGTATATATCTTCAGTAGATGTCCCATTCTCTCTGTTACTATAACTAAATCGGTTTTTGCAAAATTAGACGCTGCCATTTTTTATAAATTTTCTATTTCAGCAACTGCAACGGTTGATTTAACTATTAAATTATTAACCAATAGCGACCACTATTTTCGCATACACTTTTTTTCACATTCTCTAAAGATTGACAAATGAAGCCCACCAAGCTGGAAGTCAATATATTTAATAGTTTTGTTTTAAAAAATTCCCAAAGTTCGCATCATTTTTCGTCCGTCAAGGTAGGGAGACCCCTTAAGGATACATGTTTTCCTTTATTTTCTGTAACTTCGAAAAGCTAGTACTTAGAGAATCACGTGCCAGAGGCGAGCGGTAATTGAACGGTAAATGATATGAAATTAGGAGCAGCTGTGGTAGGTGATATTAACAGCAGTGGAATGGGACCGAGTTCAGAGTGAAATGACGGAGATCTCGAAACTGTATATCATCGTTATGGCAACCGTTGGTAAATCCCGCATTCCGCCCACATACCTCGTAATCAGGAGATTTTACAGGGTTTCATCTAACTATCGTAAAGCATCATTAAATCTACCATCTCTGTAAGATTGCAGCGATGGTGTAATCGCTCGTAAATTCTGCGTGAAAATACAGTGCCGTGTAACGTAGATTCAATTTCAGCCATTACTTGTGCTGCTGGAGATTGTCTACAGTTCTTTCGTTCCATCGAATGATCTTAGAAAATCAGACGCGAAAATGGAAAATATAAGATAAGCGACAATAAAATGGTGGGCTTTTTATATTTTTAACGTTAAAGGTGGATATGACGTTTACTGTAAAAAGTTTTATAGGGTACACTTTGCGGGAGGGAATGTAATTTTGCAGTGGTAGGGGGTGAAGTAACTTCTGACATAAATCTGTCTGAAAGGCTTGTTTTTTTACTGGAACCTAGCAGAAGTTTCTTTCGAGCTCCCTGAATTTCAAAAACAACAATACGCTGTTAATAATACACTTTAATCTAAAATCAAAAGAATAATCTGTCTTTGTAGCGATTACTTAGTTCAAAATCTTTGACTTTCAAGATTTAATCTAATTTAAGACAGGCAGTTTTCATCAATGAAATTAAAAAATACAGCCAGGGATAATTGCAACTAAAAGGTTAATCCTACAAATTTCTCAAAGCCTTCCTACGCTTTCCAGATACCACACACGAGAGTCAATCGTACAGCAATCTTAATCCTCATTAAAAACGAGGTCACTGAAACCTTCAGCGACGAATTAAAAAGGAAGGGTTGGAAATTGACAAGGGAAACCCAACGTAGCAAGGAAACCGACGGGTCGCTGTCCATAATGAAACGATTATGATCACGAGGATGGGCATCGGTGGGGGCGACATTATAGGGTTAACTGGTGCAGGGTGGTTGCAGGACGGTGAAGCCAGGGCGCGTCGTGCCGCGCGTCGAATTGAATTTTCCGCGATGCACGCGTGACGCATGAGTTACGCGTGTGTTACGCATCGCGCGGCCTCTTGTACACAAGCCGAAGGATGGATGCACCATGGGGGTCAAGAACCTTGGGCAACCTTACGGCCTTCTGCTCGGCATTTCTCAGTCAATCCTCGTTCATCGCTTGTCCACGTTCGATTCGCAGCCGTCGATATACTCCCTTCATCTGTATTACTGTTGCGCTCGACTTCTGCGCTGAGAGCAGGTATACATATTTGGATAAGCTCGAAGAAGCTTTCGCCGTCCGAAGTAGGATGTTGGATGTTGTGCATTCAGGCGGGAGTCGAGGAGTTGGCGTAAGGAGAGGTCCCCGTGCTCTTTGCACAGTATTTGGAAGTTTAATGAAAAAAGGGTACTAATGAAAAGAAAGTAACAAAAAAGGAAAAAGTGGTGTCAAAAGATTCCCTAAGCTGTTGCTTTTCTGAAATTTTTATTAATGGTTAATCGTTCATTAAGTTCTTTTATACTGACTTAGATTCTAGGAGAGATGTAAAAATAGAATCAAAGAAATAGTAGGTAGGTATAAGAAATAAAAATAGGGATTTACAGTGGGTGGCCAAATTATTATACTCAAACGAAAGGGTTTGAGATTTTGTAAGGTTAAGCGATGGAATGGCTGTATCTCTGCAAAAAGGGGTCCCAAAAAATATTTAAAAGACGCATTTTAACGCTTGAAGTTTCTAATTTTTGAATTAAGTACTCAAATTTTTTTTCCATCCATTATGATGAAAATTATGATGAAACGTAATTTCAGATATTTTTGCTTAGTTTGAACGTATGCACGGGCCACAAAAATTTTTGTCCGGTAAATCCAACGAAGAACTCTTGTAGAGCGAACATTTCTCTCTCATTTCGTTTTTTTTTTGTTTGGTTGTATGATTTTTATTGGCCAAGTTATTCTCGATCAAAGCAAAAAAGGTACTTTTCACTTTGAACACTTATAATTTGCGAACTCATAATCCTAGACAAATTTCCACGAGTGTTTTGGAAAGCTAAGAAAAATTCCTTTCAGGACCTTAATTTGCATCGTATTAAATCCATTTTAAAATAATACCAAAAATTGACGAAAATGTTTTGAGTATAATAATTTGCCCATCCTCTGTAAGAACAGAGCGATATGAATGCTACAGAGGATGAAGTTGGTAGCGCTCGTAAGTACTCTTGCAGTCAAGTCAAGGATCTAAGAATATAAGATACTTTTTTGGGATAAGCGCTTCAAGGCCTTTAGGTGTGTAGAAATATAACCTAATGTAATTAAAATATCCTCAAGAATATTTCAGCGCACACCTCCTGAGTGGGTCTCTGGTTAGTCATTATATTTCTCCACGGCACAGTACGTGTCGATACTGATTTCTTGGCAGTGCTCACGATGTTGCATTCTTTGGCACGACTCTGATTGTAGCATTCATAACTTCCTGGACGACAAAGTAATAGTATAAACACTTTGACGGGGAAGGTAGAGTGTTAAACACTTTTAATACATCGGGTAAACTGCACTAATGCTGACACTGCGCTAGTCATTGGCAGTCCTGATTAAAGAGCCAAATATTAAGATGTACAAGCTTAGAAAGTACTTTTTCAATTTCTTATTTTTCTTTCACTACAAAACTACAACTCTGTAAAGCTTAGTAGTTGAACTACACATTTTACATCTGGTAACACCACAAAGTGGGACAAAGAGCTGAGTTTTAGGCGTTTTCTTAAATGTTTGATAAGGGGTAAGTATATTTTGTCGCTTTATACCGTAGTAGCATTTATTTGCTGGGAGTTTGTTGGGCCAATGACGTGTTATCCGTTGGCCAACTGTTGAAGTGTCGCGCTATTTTTAAATGGGCCAGCGATTGTAACCAACGCAGGCCCAACTGAAGGTTTCTTTCCATAGGCCCAACTGAAGGTTTTTTTTCTATAAGCCCAACAGTTTCTTTCCAAAAGACGTCTTACAGACGTTCAGAAGGCGTCTTGAAGAACTTCAAAAGACGTCTTAAACACGTCTTTTTCAGGCCTGGTTTAGGAAAAAAAAAATTCCCCGTGAGGAGAATCGAACCCAAACTTTCCGCTTACGAAGCAACCGCTGTTAGCACTTACCCAACACATTTCCTTATAAACACTTCGAATTTCTAGGTACATAACGATTATTAATTGTTTATAAAAACTGCGCAATGAAGCGAAATATTCTATAAAATATCATCATTCGACCTTTAGACTCATTCCTTAAAATTTCACATTCGTCTCAAGTCCTCATTACGTATTTATAAATAAGAAAAGAAAAATCACAACTTGGAATATAATAACAGGTTTTTGGATGTAGCAAATTTTCTGAAGTTTGTAAGACGACATTTAATCATCGTTGTAAATTTTTTGTTAATTAACCAACCATAGTAATTGTAGGCCCAACATTGAATATTCGTAGGCAAACTGTCGTAATTTTTTGTTATATAACCAACCATAATAATTGTAGGCCCAACATTGAATATTCGTTGGCAAACTGTCGTAATTTTTTGTTATATAACCAACCAAAATAATTGTAGGCCCAACATTGAATATTCGTTGGCAAACTGTCGTAATTTTTTGTTATATAACCAACCAAAATAATTGTAGGCCCAACATTGAATATTCGTTGGCAAACTGTCGTAAGTTTTTTGCCGTAGGCCCTATGTTGGTAATTTGTAGGCAAAACGCTAACTATATCCCAACTAATTCCCAACTGTTGGCTACCGTTAGCCAACCAAAAATGCTGCTAGGGTAACTAAGTAATGGATTGAAAGACAAATTTACTAAGTGTTGTAAGTATTTAATAGTGAATGAAATAGTCTGTTTAAACATCGTTTTTAACTACATATGTTTTTCTATATAACCCCAAATTTTAGGGTGCCAATGATTTGTACTTTTATGCCTATTTTTGTTTTTCATCGAATATTTTTAAAATAAAAGACTTAATAGGTACTCAAGATGTTTTATTTTAATGACAAATCCATAATCATTGATAACAACTGAAAATTAAGACCATATAAAAACGTCACAAAAAAAAATATAGACATTCCAATTGTGATTTCCGCTTAGGATGCCAATCATTATACAGTTTACCCTACTACTTTGACACTTTTCAAACTTTAAAACACTTCCAACATTAATTCCTCGTTACTAGGAGATAATCCCTCCACATACAAAATAACGAACAAAACCCTTATGAAAGACTCAAACTTGCATTCAACTTTTCCTACAAATTTCATCCACAAATTGCTCACTTCCTCCCAGAAAACATCTCCTCAGCGATATTCCCCCAGCACAATCGACTCACCACAAAGCAGAACGAACAAGAAAAACGAAACACACTGCAACCCTTTCACTCCGTATGACCTATGCACTATTACTCAATCCCCGTTTCCAACGAGGTTAAGCTCCACGCGACAGCAGTCGTCCAGCGACGAAACGTGTCCTCTAAAAGGTGACCTTTCCCGAGGAAAACTCGTTGCGTGCCCGCCGTGCATTAATTACGTTAATTGGAGGCGTGATTCTCAGGGAGCCCGCGCGGCCTAGGAAATCATTTATTATTAACGCAAATGGATTAGCGTCTGCGGGAAAGTGCGCCGTGCCCTGGCTATCTCTCACCCCCAAACGATCCTTTCGACCCCGAAAATACTCGTCCATCGACGAGTCTGGTGCGCCATTGTTCGACCCTCTATCCTCCCCTGCGACCACAGGGTGTTGGATCGACGGGGGAAGCCGGAATACCTGGCTAATTCGCGGACGCGGCGGAACGACAGGGCGGGGGGGGGGGGGGGGGGGAAGGAACATCTGTCGATAGCTCGTTCCTCGGACGATCGTAAACATTTAAGTCCTCCAGATACCACAACAATAGGTATATTTACAGGAGCGCGCGGGGACACCCCCCAGTCTTTATACGACGCTCGAGGGTAACGGGCACGTTCCGAGTGATAAATTGTACTTCAACGATGACTTCCGTGTTGCGTATAGCGTTTCCCTTCCTCATCCTCTCGCCCACTGTCTCCCTGTTATTATTGACATGGATCATCGCTTTTAACGGTTCAACGAAGGGCGCACTTACCATTCGCCGTAAGATAGAAGTTGCTTCATTTCGTGACGCTGCGCAGTGCGCCGCTTGAATGGGGATTTGGGAAGAAAATAAAAGAATACATACACGTGTGGTAATAATTCACATTTTTATATTAATAGTTGTTCTAAGTTAACGGAGTTTTATTACATAAATATAGTAATTATAATAAAAATTATATTAAAATATTCTAATAGAATAATAAAAGGCAATATTAGTATTATCAAAACACTAAAAAACATTTGATATATATGTATAAAAATAATAATAATAAAAAAAGACATAATCTTACTGATTTTATCTTCAACTAAACCGCGATTACGAATAGATTTGCCTGACAAAAAGATTAATAACTTTCAGTGTAGCTGTTCGTAGCAGATAAAAATTATATGGGAATGTAATACAATAGGTTCTTGATACAAAACAATAAAAATTACAGGATGATTTGAACCGTTTTTATTAAACACCTATTTTTTATAATAAAAGATGATATTTTTTACTTGAAAATTATAATTATACACACTTTTTCTCAAATTATCTGTATTTAATATAACAAAAACTATGTAAAAATAAATCATAAACAAGAACGAATAATGCACGAGGATGCTAATTTTTTAGTTCTTAGAGTATTTACGGACTAATGGTTCTATACGATAACTAGATTCGAATTGAATATTGATTATTTCGATTTTTGTCCATTACGTGTCGCACTCTGCGCTGTCGCCCTTGGCTTACCGAGCGAGTGCAACTGTCATTGTGTGCTTAGGATAAGTGGATTATTGTATGGGGGTGTTAATATTGGTACGGGGTTGCCAGAAGAAGTCAGGTTTTATTGGGGATCGTAGTCGAGACTCGTCTTATTGTTAGTTTACTGATTTTGCTTCTGTCTCTAATTTTTATGGGAATCTTTGCGATAGGTTGCCTGGGGGTTGGTTTATTGTGATATTCGTGTAAATTGGGTACGTTTTTATTTCCGAGTTTTTTCAAGTTTGTGAAACTTGCGTGGCTACTGTACGGTCCATTAAACCTCATAAAAAAATAACGCGTACGTTGGATGGCGTTCGATGCGATGTATCTCGAAAACGATGATTTATGGAAAAGCGCGAGAGCAATGAAAGCCCTGGTAGATTGCCATATGTGATACTGTAATTTTTGGGTCGTCGATCATTCAAATGTGGAGTGTCTTTTCGGAAGGTTTGCAGAATATTTTGGTTACCCATTTTAATTATTTTTTCCAGGAGATATACGTAAAAAGATATGAATTTTTTAAAAGGGTTGAGTTCTTTTGTAATTTCTTCTGTTTAACTTCTTTTATCTACAACAGATTTGATCAGCTCTCTGAATTTGTAACCAAGAGAGAAAAGAAATGCCTGCATATTTTAAGCGCCTGCCTGGAAAAGGCTTCATTGTCAGTGACATCACGTCAGAACAGACTCTGAGAATTTGGTTTTGTTTTCTGTTGCAGCTTTGGGAAACGGACGGGTGGCAGTGCCAGGAGACCCAACGAATGCTTCGTTCTCGAGCCCTCCGAGATGATCGTCGTAAGTGAATTAATTAAATTAATTAAAACAGCAGCAGCATACTATTTCGCGAGGTTTCTGACATGGACTTTATGGTTGTATTGCAATTTACAACGATAAACAAATCGCACACAAACTTTCGCAGAATAGAAACTTCGTTTCTCTGTACAAGTTTCCTCTGCCTTTATTAACTTCAACCAACAATAATCGTATGTACACAACACTGAGTTAAAATATACTCACTGCATAATGTAAAAGAAGTATCACGGTCGAATACAGAAATTATTGGAAAATGGCTCACACGTCAGTGCTGTCTACACAAGAATTATAATTAAGCAGTAGGATTAGGGGAAATCCCTTATCATACGTTCTTAATTTATTCATTTCCATGGCATTTTATCCACTGCCATAATAAAATAAGGACTTTCTGATTATATCATGACAGGCATAATTTTTTATTTGGTGACGTATAAAAAGAATTATTGCTGATTGAAATCAAAAGGCTGAGTTATGTAGATACTTTCATCCCCCACAAGGGATGTTCATCTTCAGACCACCAATTTGCCTCAAATTCTACACACAGCGAATTCTACACTTTAGCATGTATAATACTATATTAAACACATAGGCTCATTGCTTAAAATTTCGCGAAAAATATTCACTCCTTTATCGCTGCTTGCAGTCCCTACGATCTTAACCCTTTGACTACTACTCTCTGTAAGCCTAAAAAATCATTTTTATTTCACATTTACCACCGACAAAACTGAGCCATTCAAAGGTTTACATCCCATTCTCGATCTACTGTTTGGATGGTTTTAAACATTCAGAGATTAGTTGGGAAATTTGAAAACGATCGACAGTGAGCGTAAGTTTGCTCCAGAAGGTCGAACCGTCAAAGCTCGCCTTTCTGTTCTTTCAATTCTCCCGGCTGATTTATTGAAAATCGAGGGAGGATTCTGTTCGTTAATAGAAAGAGCGCAATGGAAGCGAAGAATCGTCACAGACGAACAACGCATAATTTCTTTTTTTTTCTGAGTGGTTTGTCCCACATTCGCCGTGTACTTGCAAAGGCATCCCTCGTTGAAGCTCGCGTTGCTGGTACGTTCGCCAACTATTCCGGATATAGTGGTGATATCGCATAATGAAAGACAATGCTGTCCAGGCTGGAGACGTAACGCGCTAGACAGTTAATCAATAGTTCCTCTCCTGTTATGTTCGCGTCGAGTTTTCGAGTCTGCATCGCTGCGCTTCTCGATTCGCTCGCTGCTCGCCGTATCGCGATCACCGTTTGCAATTTATTCGGGCACCCAGCGATTAAAGTGAAATTGGAACCGTCAGGTTCGTGACGTGAGGCGAGGTACTAATTAATTTGATGCTGATGGAAGAGCAAATATTTCTCTGGCAATAATAATTATTTTCGCTGCGGAATATATATAATCGTTTAAACGTAGTATAGACAGGAATACACTTTGGCGATTTTACTAGTTTTTCTTCGTGCTGAGGATGGAAAAAAGTTGGTCATGTGAAAGTTGCTTGATTTCAGGGGTGTTAATATAACTTTATCTTATATCTTTTTTTCTGCTAAAGAAATCGTATACGTTTATGATGCCCGAATGTAACTTTCACTCTTCTCGTTGAATTCCTTTGAAACAAAATTTAAAAATCAATTCATATTTAAGCGTTACCTAGTCTACAACGCGAACTGTCGTTTAATTTCAATTGAGTTTTATATTTTTAACCCTTTAAAGTAAAAATCGTCTAACAAAGGAAAATCCGCAAACCGGAAATTGAAAAATTATGAAACTTTGGGGATATGTACAGGATATATAGATATGTATTACGCAATTTTTTTTGCTGCCCAAATTCACTCAAAGGGGGCGAAATTGACCCCTGAAAATCCGGCTATTTTTCGATTTTGTGTTATAACTCGTGAACAGTGAAATAAATTTTATTACCAAACGATAGTCCTAATTAGCAGAAGTAACTTTTGTCTGAAATTTTTTTCTATCTCTTAAGTACAGCTCGCGAGTTATAACACAAAATCGGAAACTAGTCGGATTTTCAGGGGTTAATTTCACGCCCTCAGAGTGAATTTGGACAGCAAAAAAAATTGCGTAATACATATCCTTAAAGTTTCATAATTTTTTGAATTTGTGAAGTAAACATTATTCTTATACAGTGTACGTTCAGAAAATTCATTTCTTAGCATTGATTTGATAAATTTGGTTCATTATCGAGACCTCCTAAGCTTTCAATGTAGAGATACCACACTCATTAGTAAACTTTCAGGATTATAATATATTAATATATTATAAACAGCGTGTTCTCGATTATTTTATCAAAGTTGTGCTAATAAGTCGCGAAGGCAAATTTATCTCTGGAATATATTTTCCCGTGATGTGTCTCGATTTAATCGAGCCCAGCGACGCTGCGAAATCGCGAAAGCTTATTCTAATTACACAGCTGCTTTGAAATTTCCTCGAACTTCCGCGAGAGCTCGAAACTGTTTCGAGGATTCACTTTCTCGTCGCTAATTATACGGGAACGAGCGCCGAACAAGACTCGCGACTGGTGCTGCCATCTGCGGCAGCATTTTCTGCTTTATCGACTATGCAAATCTTTGTGGATCTCGAGGATCTATAGATCTACTTGGATTATCTCAAAATTGCACGCCGGTTTCTTTAATTTTCTAATTTTTATACAATCTTTTTGTAAATTTTTCAAATTCTGCTGTTTCTCCGCCTGAACAAAAATAGCGGTAGATTTCGTTTTTTTTTTTAATTATTTCTAATTCCCGATTTAAAATTAAATCTTCTTGATCACGAATTATTTAAGTTATCGACGTGTTAAAATCGTTGAAGTTAGGAAACCTTTCCCTCCTGAACCCTCGAAGGGCGGAAATATTCATTCATGACCCATGATCTTTTCTTTGCACGCATTCTTAAGCAAGCTGTCATATTGTCTACTGATATTTTCAGAAAGTTTAAAGCTCCATTTCTTTCTTGCTAATGAAAGTTACTGGCGCATTTATAAAACACACAGTACAAAATGAGAAATATTACAAATCGACACTCTTGAAACTATCACTAAAATCAGAATCACCTGATTTCAGAGGAAGATTTTCAAAGATTCTCATATCATTTGCATTTCTTCGCTCTTTTTCTTCTAAAACTTTTGCCTAAACAATCTTCCTCTCATAACATAACACACTGTGTTCTATCAGTCCAACTCTGAAAAATTCCAATCTTCCTCAGACTTATAAAGTAACCGCCTGCACAGAATCGAACGTCCAATCGAGTTTCCAAAAATGTAGAAACTTGGGCTATAATTCACCACTTTGCAGTGCCAGAATCACAGAAACTCGTTATCTGCTGACGGTCCAGCAGCGATAAGACGTTCTAAAGCTACTCAATGAAACCGTGCAAGTGACTGGATTCGAATACCGATTTCTAAAAATAACAGTAAAAAAACGCGGAATATTTTTGACTGTTAAAAGGCAGAGGAACATGTCGAACCGCAGAATACACTTTGTATTACGTAATGCGCTGTCCACTGTGCCGTGCACTCGTATACAGGGTGTTTCCGAAATCGCGGTGCAACCAGAAGAAAGTAATTCTTTCAGACAGGACTATGTTTTCAAGAAAATCGATTTTGAAAACACGTCTGAAACGCGCGCACCTGTCTAAAAATCAGCAGAACTGATCAGTAAATAAGCTAAAACTGTGAAATGAATGGTCGTCTGAAAATAGTTCGAAATTATGGAATAACTTTTTCTCATCGGAACATTGCTTCCGAGAAAACCGATTTTCAAAATCCGTTAAGTGTGCTTGCACTGGATTAAGGATTGTTTCCATTTTCAAATCGATTTTCTCAAAAATTAAACCACGTTCGAAGAAAAATTATTGCTCCAAACTTACTCCTGTAGGTTATACTCTGCTCGGTTATTTATTAGCCAAGCGTATGCGCACTAACCGAGCTTCAAATTCGATTTTCCTGAAACTGGAGCCTTGCTTATATGAAAAAATTTCATTCTTTTTCTTCGCCTCATTTTTATGCGAGATCACCTCTTTTTCGATTGTACTACGATTTCGGAAACACCCTGTATAGGATAGGCTACCTTCCTGTTTTTGTCTGCTTCAATCTTTTTCTAGCTTTATCTCGGTTTCTCGGTTGACAGCGCGCCATTACGCGGCACCGTTGCGTTAATTGCTGTCGTTTGTCTGTTGTTTCATCGGGATTAATTCCGTTTAACAGGCCCGGCTGTCGCGTTGTTTTCGCATTTTTTCTTCGCGTCACACGGCCCACCGATGATAATCGGTGGATCATATTCAAGTCCACGAAACGATAAAAATAAAAAAAGAAGAGCCGCTGTGTGAATACCCGACATGCAGCAAAATTCAATATGTATAATCCACGGTCGTCGATTTAATTCGTTTTTCAACGGAGGAACGTGCTTCTTTACTCCCGTTCCAATATAAAAAATATGTAGTAACTTTCGTAGAATTCTTCGTAATTTCGGTAGGAAGCTTTTCAATATTTTGCTTGGAATTGTTTGTGACCTTCGTTTTGTGAAGATTCTTTTTTTTTTTAAATTATTATGGGAGCACGGTTTTCAAGTCACCTCTGTGTCATCGACATCTCATTAAACGACAATAAAAAAAAAAAACAGTCCAAGTGCAAAACCCTTCGTCGGACACTGATTAATTATCCACGATTCAGTAGATATATGAAGTATTTCACAATAATATATCTACTAATAAAATAAATATTAATTCACACAAAAAGTCCTTCATGGATCATGGATGACCCTCATAGTACCTTACTCAGTCTGCAATTATTATTGCAATCGAAATTGGGAATTGTATTCTACTTCTACACTTCTTTCTTCCAAAAAGAAAATTCTTCCAAGGTTTAGTCGATAATTCTTGAAATCACCATTGAACATTGTATTCGAATTATGGCACTTTCTGTCTTCCAGAGCACATTTAAAGTACCCCTCGAGTTTCCTCCACTCTACTGTGGCAAATCATGTTGAGCAGCGCATTTGCCAACTTCCTCGTGTTGGATCCTCTCCTCACAGTCAGCGTTATTAATTTCTATTTTTATGATGATACGAGTCACACCATTGTTTGACGGTTACACTCGCAATAAATCTTTATTTCGCCGACTGACACAGATCTTAAGACTCGAGAATGGAAGCACAGTTGGATAGAACGAAGAGGTATGGGGAATATTATAGTGGATTTACGGGTTTGCTCGGCGTAATTCGTCCGCTCGATATCTCTTACGATTAGATTTAGCTTCCAGTGACGGATCACGCGGAAATCCAATTCAACATTTCAGGACTGTCTGATGAACTGCGCGATCCACAATAATGATCAGCTAGCGCGAGTCATATTCATATCGGCGACAGAAAAGTGGAATCGCCCATTATAATGAATCAACAATCCCACTCTCTGATATCCTTTGATCGCTGCTACGAATTTTCATTGCATCCCGTTTATTTTATCCCCATTTAATTACAAGTATTTTCCCCTCATCCTCTGCTTTTTTACTCCATTTGATTCTTTAATGTTCGCGGGATATTATTGCCTAAAAGTGTCGAAACTATTCGTACACTTCGTGATTGATAACGGAAATATTATCGACCACTTTTTCGTATCGGAATTCTCCTCTTCTGATTGATGTTAAAGTTTACTGCTTTCATGAGCCTGCGTCAATTTTTCTTCTTTATGACACGAGTGCTATGTGATTGATGAGTATTCGAATGGTATTGTGTAGCTGGAAAGTGACAGGTAATTAGGAAAATTTAATCACGCCGCTGTGATTAAATATCCAGGGTTGCCATCTCTATTGCTGCACGATAAATGATAGAATGATGAAGCCTTATATACCCCACTGTCATCGCTATCACTAATGCGATCATTTATTTATATGGTGCCTGCTACAACAGTTCGAATAATTTCCAAATCATTTAGAAATTTGCGTAGACGCTGAAATATTTAAAATCAATCAAGAGATAATCAAATTTGCATAATAAAACTGATACATTATTGTACCCAAAGCCGTCAGCACCTATTTGAATATAAATTTTATATCAACCTAGCCATCACTTTCATTTAAATAACTTACTAATACAATTTGCATAAATCAACCTTCATTAAATCCAATATGAAAAGGCCATATCACTTACATTTTTAACCGACTTCAAAAAGGAGGAGGTTATGGATTCGACCCGTACGTATGTTTTTTTTTTATGTTTGTCCCCTCATAACTCCTCAGCATATGGACCGATTGTGATGATCTTTTTTTTATTCGAAAGAGGATGGTGTCCCGTTGGCCCCATCCTACGCGGAATCAATATTGGCCCAATATTTTACCAGTTATAGTTAATAATAATAATTTATATGTTTGTCCCCTCATAACTCCTCAGCATATGGAACAATTGTGATGATCTTTTTTTTTATTAAGAGGGCGATGCCCCGGTGGTCCCATCCTACACTGCATCAACATTGGCCCAATATTTTGCCAGTTCTGGTTAATAATATAGACTATTGTCACCTAATTATTAATACTTTATGTATGTACACGCATATCTCCTCAGCATGTTGTGCCAATATATATAAAACTAAAAAGTTAAAAATAAAACAATTTAAAAAAAAAATTAAAACCGACTTCAAAAAAATAAAATTGCACTAAAAAGTAAAAAATAATTTTTTCCCTTATTTAATCTACGACTCTCATATTTTTTAAGTCGGTGCCTCATCATTTGCACTGTGTAAATCTGGCGCCGACTTAAAAAATATGAGAGTCGTAGATTAAATAAGGGAAAAAATTATTTTTTACTTTTTAGTGCAATTTTATTTTTTTGAAGTCTGTTTTAATTCTTTTTTTAAATTGTTTTATTATTGAATTCGTCTCAATATCCCTAGCAAATTTTCAGATAGAGATCTACAATTTCCTCAATATCCCTCTTCAAAATAGCATTTCAGGGACTTGCATCGATGCAACTTATTCATGCTCGAAGACTCCAACTTGGAGCATACACAAGTTTCTTCGCGAAATCATCGCGAGTAGTTCACAGAACCGGCAGCAGCGTATTGAGCACACTGTGTACGCGCATTTAAAAAATAAATTTCTAAAAACAACCCGCACAAGCGGGTAAGGGTAGCGATCGATTCGTGACGTCAGGAACGTTTTCCCAGCTCGGCTCGCTTCAGATTTCCTCTCGTGATTCCGACGTGTTCGAAATCGCGGCATCACGGGATAGTTCAGACATCGGTAAAAGGATTTTCCTCACTGCCCCGTAGCAGGTAGAAAAACATTGGGACGACAGTAGTCGATCGCACCGCGGGCTCGTGCGCGGCTCCAGGCGTTTCTGTGACCTGTACTAACAATTGCACCTCTGACCTTTGCCCTTCCTTTCTCTCTCATCTTTCATTCTATCGTGTTTCTTGTCCTCGTCTCGTTGCCTTTCTGCCCTTCGTCTCCTGCAAACTGTTTCACGCGTGAGCATTGTGGGTGGAATAAAATATGATGCGGAGTAGTAGAGCACTTATATCGGCAAAAAATTTAGAAATGGTTTATAATAAGGGAATACAATCCCGGGATCCCGCGATCCCGGCTGTTGTTTGGGTTCCAAATATCCCGGGATTTCATATATAACTAATCCCGAGAATTACGGGATTTTTAAAAAATGTGAATTACTTTATGAACACCTGAAAAATATAGAAATAAACATAGTCATTTCATAATAATAAGGACAATAATAATAATAACAATGATTTATTTAAATAATAATATTAAGTCGCATTTAACTAACTAAACTATATTTATTTTTACAATGATATTCTCACTTTCCGCTATTTCGAAATCGCGCGAATTGCAAATCGCAACTTGTGTGAACACGTAAAGTGGAAACATTGTAGATATGTACTTTAGGTGCTTTACAAATCTTCATAATGGTTTACTGATATTATCTACTTATTGACACTTTATTATTCTTCATTGTTCTACTGCTTTTATTGTTAAAAAGGATTTTGGCTTATGTTTCAGGCTAATGATATAAAGTAAGTTTGTTTATTTTAAATAAAGATTTCGAATTTTAATACATAATAAATCATTTTAATTACTGAAATTTTCTATTACCCAATCCCGGAATTAGTCCCGGAATCCCGAGATAGACTTTAAATAGTCTCGCAATCCCGGGATAGCAAATAATGACCGGGATTGTATTTCCTATTTATCATATATTGCTAATTTATATCTGATTCAGAAATTGTGGGTGGATTGTAATGTATTACGCTGTGTCGTGGATTTTTTTTAAAGATTTCTCTGTATTTCAGCAAGAGGTAGTAAGTGTCGTCTTTAAATTATGATTCGGTTAGAAGATACACCAATTTGAATCATGACCACTACGTTTTCAAACACCTGTTCGTTTAGTAGGAATTAGTTTGTCAACTTTGTGGTTTTTGTAAGAATAATTCGTCGTGACTTCTTAATTATTCCAATCCACCGAAAATGCTTTTCAATTCTATTGTCTCTCATAAGAATCGTTAAACCACACAATTGTATTTATCATTCCATTAAAAGATACTGTGACGTTTTCTTAGAGCGTTAGACAATAATGCCCTCATTTTTCACAGAAATTCCGACTGTTTAAAAAATTGAAGTAATCACATCGTACAATAATACCCTCATACCTTCATCACTAATAATTAATCTGAGAACAAAAATTCTATAAAAATCTATGTCATTCACTTTGCACACGTTTCATTCCTCTTTCATCCACCTAGCATTAAAATTACTGCACTGAATGTACGAAATAATGTTCATACGAACATATATCATACGTTCGCGAATTATGGCGAATTAAGGGAATGGCGGTAGCAACCACGATTTCTGTTTTCCTCGCTGGCTGTACGTTATCCTAGGTTATTATGTGGAGTATCTCGCCTACTCGAGCTTCAAATGAAAACGAATCAATCCTCTGAATCCCCATCTGTGAATAATAACGACGCACGAACGCTGTTCAACGGACATTGCAATGAGCAGGAACGGAAAGCACCGAGGGCTTTCGCTAATCTTCCTACGCGATTTACATTTCGCGCTTTTCGGAACTCTGCTGGGGGAGCGTCTGTGAAAGAGCCAGCCCCGCGGTTCTTTAACATTGAATGGAACGATTTCTGTTCTCTTTCGAGTGCTTTTACCTCGTCTTGATCTGTGAATCGGCTGCGATGCACGCCGCGCGCATTTACGCTCGCGAGCTGAAAGACCAAATTGTTCTATTGTGCCAGGGACTTATTATATTATGCGGGGTACTTCGATGTACATGGCGTGAAGTGAATTTTTTTTAATTTACTTCGAAAAATACGGCGGAGTAGCAATAAATACGCGGGGAAGTTTGGTAGATAGCTTGTATAATATAATTTTCAACTTGAAGTATTTTATACTGAAAAGTAGATAATTAAAATGGAATCTGTATAAATATTCATGAGGATCACCTTCGTATCCCCATAATTAGAAGAGCAAGAAAAAAATTCTGATTACCTCTTACAAAATTATGAAAAGAAATGTATTATTCTCTTTGAGAAAAGTCAAGTGGACTTTATTTATTGAAAGAACGTCGAAGATGGTCCCGCATATACAGTAGAATACTCTGTCTACTACAATTTTCTAGGTATTAACGCGGGGAAATTACTAGATCACTTTACTTCAATTTTACTTAAAAAATATTAAAATAAGGTGCACTGTTTATATACAGTTATCGTGTATAAGGCAATAGTTTGTTCTCTAAAATTTATGTAAACATAGTATTGGAAATTTCTTAGCAACTCGAGCCTAATACCGTGTGTATTAGAATTCGAAAATCGATTGTCATCCTAGTTTCCCTCTATCCCCATTTTCCATTTTCTGGTTGTCCACGGTATTTACACACCTCTCCGTTCGTGGTCTATGTAACAAACTGGCTATTGTAAATTACCTCGCCGCGGAATTCGGTTATAGTTCCGAAACTGTCGGTCGACCGTGGAGAATTCGTGCACGAATAAATCCATGTAAATTGCTCTCCCCCTCCGCACAATGAAGATCCGCTTATAATTATTCCTCATTATTATCGTGACGTCAAAAGCACTTTGTTTCTGAAGTGTTTAGAACAGGCTGTTGATTTAATTTCGACGTCCCGCATGAAGAAGTTCCTCGGATGCAGATGAAAGGAGTTTTTATAAATCATGCACAGGTGGAGGGTATATTAGCCGTGACAATAGATTTTTAATTAATATCGGTTCCGATTGGGGATATTGTCTCTTCAAGAATGGAAGGTTTAGAAAATTCCAGATCACTCGTATTTTTGGGGGGTGGAAATTTGTTGGTTTTGTACAAGGTAAATGGCTAAAAATTGTCATCTGAATTAACATTATCTGTGTGTAATTAAAAGAGGAAACTTCTGAGGCAGCAACTTGAAGTTGTTTCAAGGATTCGTGAAATATCTACATTGTTATATTTTTTGCGGCAGGTTTCTTGAATTTTGTAAATGGCTATGCAGTTTTGTAGTAGGAACGTTCGTATTGTCACCGATGAAAGACTATATCCAATGACAGCATACAAAACTATTTGTATCGTGTTCATAGAATTACATAAAAAGTTCGAGAATACATAAAATACACAAAAAAAAAACGAAATACTTTTAACTGTAAAAATTCCTTGAACAGAGTACGTTTTATTGAACAGATTTCTAATTAGAATCATGGATCAGGAATTCAATTTCCTCGTCCTATTTATAATTTCTCATAATACGTACATCGTCGATCATTTAATTCCCTTTAGATTCATATCACGGTCTTTCAAACAACGATATCGCTTAATTAACTGTTTCGATGCAAGGTTTATCAATCTACCATGAGTCACGAGACGTCTCCCCGTATCAGAAAAAATACGAGTGACACATTTATTTGTTACGCGAACAATAACACGATATACATATTAAGTCGAGCACATCCTCTGGACACTTAATACGTTGCACCGCATCAGCAGTTGATTCATATTGAAACTGTTGCAATTTAAGTCATCCGTTCTTTGTCGACGAAACCAAACCCACTGACTCACTCAGCGCGCAATGTTATCCATCAGTCGAAGAAAACACGGGATTTTCGAGAATTCCTCGATCTGCTTATCTAGTTTCTGGCATCTGACATTGACCGACACTGTAGTAAATAAAAAGGAGTGGACCAGCTCACCAATTACGCGGAAGCGAACGGTAAACACTGCGATTAATTTGACTTGTTTATCAGCAAACTGCGGGTTAATGAAAAATTCAAAGTGGGGAATATCAAAGCGTAGCGTGGAACGATTTTTTTTTATTTAAACTACAAATTTTAATGAACTTGATTGCATAGTTTTTAGAGCATAAGAAACCATTAAATTGTCATTTTAATAATTTTTTATATCTACTACACTTTTCAAGATGTACAGAAAAATAGGAAAACGCATTAATATTTAAGGGATGTTTCTACCCAGATGAACCAAAAAGTAGCAGCAAAAAATTGTCTAATATTTTCATCGAAGTCCCCTACAAAAATGCAAAGTTTCCAAAAAATCGGAATATGTGGGTTACCAAATTTCCCTCATCAGTGTTAAAATGACGCAAACACAGTGAACTCACAAAATCCATAATATTCCAAAAGCAGAGATGGTGTGTCAGGTCAAATTAAAAATCTTGACGTATTTCGTAAACTCATTTTGCAATTCACGAAACTTGTTTTAAAAAAGGAAAGTCGTGTTCCTGATTGAGTTGCTTTTTTCCATAGTTGCTCTCGTAATGAAGTTTCTAGAATCGGACGCGAAAACTTTTTAAATTACCTGATACACGCCTCACTCGTAAATGAGTGGCTTCTCGATCATTGATCGAAACCTTGCACTCTGCTCTCGACTCTTAAGGATCTTTTCTTGGCTTTCCGTTGTCGCTGATCTCTCGATCGCCAGCGTCAGCGTGCTACGCTAATAAGGCGAGAAACCCGAGACAAATTTAAGTAGATTGTTGTGCAGGATGCGGGCGTTAATTGCGTAACGGGTGTGCTCGCTTCATCCTTCGATACGAGCCGTCCGCGACGACAGATGCATTTTTCAAGAAGCTTATCGACGCTGATGAATCGTTGTCGGGCGCCTCGCTGTAGCGTCACCGTCTGGCTCGAATCCCTTGGAATTATTCAAGTTATGCATATGTATCGTAAAACATGTTAGAAGTTTAAAGCAAGTCCTTCAGCAATTTAATCGATTCCTCTACCAAACATGATTTCGCATATTTTATACTTTCTTGTTCTGTTTTATTTATCGTCGTTAGTGTTTTCATGACTGCGTTGTGGTAGCAGGTGTTTCAAGGGAATTATTACTTTTGCCAGAAAGTGGAGGATTGTCTTCTGATATAAAAGAAGGAGAATGGTTACTCGTTATCTTGTTGGTCTCTTGTTTCTGAGTGCAGCTTTGACACATCAGTTTTACTTCCCTTGAACCAATATTCTACAGGTCTCATCAGGATAGAGTTGCATGTCCTCCTTTTTTTACTGAAATGCAGTCTCCTTCTATCACCTAAAAATGTGCTCTTTTTTGTTTTATCCACAACCCAAGCGATCCACTCGCCTCGGCTTCACCCGACAAAATTCCATCACTATTTACCAGATCCAAACATGAAAAAGAAGGTCAGTGTCTAGTCTGAAATCATATAAAAAGGAAGACATTGTAAAATAAAACCAAATTTTATATATTAACTTTTACTTTGTAAGAAAACATTAGAATAATCTTGTAGCTACTACATATTCAGGCCCTAAATATATATGGGTTAGGTATTAAATACAGACTCAATACAATTTCAAATATATGACTTGTATGGATTTTTATAATTATAAAACCTTTTTAACATTCTTAAGAAATGAAGAACTTTTGTCAAAAATAGGCAGCTCTGAAATGTATGCATACATAAGCATACTTTATATCTACTACCTATTTAGGACTGGAATATGTATAGTAGCTACAAGATTATTCTAATGTTCATAATAAAATTTGATATCTAAAATTTGGTTTTATTCTACAACGTCCTCCTGTTCAAACGATTTCAGACTAGATTGTCCTCCTTTTCCATTTATGGATCTGGTAACCCTACATAAGGATCATAAATTAGAATTGTAAAATTTCCTTCCACACTTTGCCTCCCCAAAGAAAACATCATTACTGTGATCATTAAGAAAGGAAACCCACCTTTAATAATTTCCAATTTTTCCAAAATCCACCATGTTCAACTTCGAGCAAAGTAACTTTATAATCCCCCATACACTAATCATGCCTCACCCTGCGATTCAATTATTAAGACGTACTGAAACAAAGAAATCTCCCACAAAAGGCCCAAGAAGAAGAAACTCCATTTCTCCTTTTGCCGAGAAGAAAAAACTAAATGGAGATTACTCCATTAAGAAGTCCACTTGGCCTTAATTACTAGCATATGGGGATTCGCGTTGACGAAAAACGGCACCGTTCATTCTCGAGCCGTGAATGGCGAGGTCTCGTGCTGCAGGAGGATGTTGAACGCGCGTTTACGGGACAGGCCAAGTGTGCAACGCCACATCCGTCATGCGTAAGCATTTACGAGTAAGAATTCACTACGAGGATCTTTCCCGTGGCAGGAAGCTCGTCGTACAAAATCAACTGCATGAGTCGGCCGACCGCAAGACTCGGTGAGCCTTTCCCTGGAATTCGATTTTATCTGTCGATGCGCTCGAATCCCTCGCTCTGAAATACAACTCCATTCACGGTGGCCTCGTGTCATGTAGACGGCTGCAGATCGTTTACTCACCGTGTCGATAAAGCTGGCACGTTCGCGCTGCCAAATATAAAGCCGGCTCCACATTTGTTACCGCACCGCGCTCTGTTACCGCGTTACTTTATTTAGTGGTAACGAGGTTCGGTGCAGCACCCGTTTCTGAAACTGTGTGAATCTGTTTACTGTTACCCGCACCCACTTATCTCTAGACTGTAAAAGTGGAGACATGGATTTGAGCTTTTAATTAACTTAATTGGTTATACCTAATCAGGAGGCCGAAAAGAGGCGAATGTTTGTGATTTTTTTTTTAAAAAGCGGAAGCATATATTTTTACAGAACTTTTTTGCACTTAAAATAGCAACATTTAAAGAAGATTTGGTAATTTTTTTGTAGAAAAATATTTACGTTTATAATAAAATTACCACCGACATCCAAGAAGCCTTTTTAAAAAGTTGTTTTGGGGTGAGCACTGCCATTCGGAAGCAGATTATCTAAAATCGAAAAACAAAAAAGATTTTGTTAGTATATTAATGTATCCTCTGATTTGCGGAGGGAATTTCCGAAATATGAATTCAAAACAGAATGACGGCTATTTAAAGTTGAAGTCCTGATTTTTAAATCAAATATTTTCGCGCAGAAATCAGGACTTGAACTTTAAATAGCCGCCATTTTGTTTTAAATTTAAAAATGGCGGATACGAGGATCATTTCGACCCACTATAGAATTGTCTTCTTACAATTCTCAGAATAAGCTTTTTGTAGCAGATTTGGAGCTTATTAAGCTCTGCGATGAGGGCTGCAAAAAACTATCCAATTTCTTGACATCCCGACTGATATTTAGCCATCGATTTGATAAGGTCGACATCAGATATTTTACTAAACCACCCTAGTAGCATTTATTTGCTGGGAGTTTGTTGGGCCAATGACGTGTTATCCGTTGGCCAACTGTTGAAGTGTCGCGCTATTTTTAAATGGGCCAGCGATTGTAACCAACGCAGGCCCAACTGAAGGTTTCTTTCCATAGGCCCAACTGAAGGTTTTTTTTCTATAAGCCCAACAGTTTCTTTCCAAAAGACGTCTTACAGACGTTCAGAAGGCGTCTTGAAGAACTTCAAAAGACGTCTTAAACACGTCTTTTTCAGGCCTGGTTTAGGAAAAAAAAAATTCCCCGTGAGGAGAATCGAACCCAAACTTTCCGCTTACGAAGCAACCGCTGTTAGCACTTACCCAACACATTTCCTTGTAAACACTTCTAATTTCTAGTTACATAACGAATATTAATTGTTTATAAAAACTACGCAGTGACGCGAAATATTCTACAAAATATCATCATTCGACCTTTAGACTCATTCCTTAAAATTTCACATTCGTCTCAAGTCCTCATTACGTATTTATAAATAAGAAAAGAAAAATCACAACTTGGAATATAATAACAGGTTTTTGGATGTAGCAAATTTTCTGAAGTTTGTAAGACGACATTTAATCATCGTTGTAAATTTTTTGTTAATTAACCAACCATAGTAATTGTAGGCCCAACATTGAATATTCGTAGGCAAACTGTCGTAATTTTTTGTTATATAACCAACCATAATAATTGTAGGCCCAACATTGAATATTCGTTGGCAAACTGTCGTAATTTTTTGTTATATAACCAACCAAAATAATTGTAGGCCCAACATTGAATATTCGTTGGCAAACTGTCGTAAGTTTTTTGCCGTAGGCCCTATGTTGGGAATTTGTAGGCAAAACGCTAACTATATCCCAACTAATTCCCAACTGTTGGCTACCGTTGGCCAACCAAAAATGCTACTAGGGCAGGTACCTGGAAAATTGTTAAGTGCAAACTGTACATCGAGGCATTCGAATAACAGTAACATAACAAATAAGTAGCAAATATCACATAATTTATCGATTTGGCTCCAAAAGTTCATCTTACGACACGAAAAAATTAAAACCGACTTCAAAAAAATAAAACTGCACTAAAAAGTAAAAAATAATTTTTTCCCTTATTTAATCTACGACTTTCAATTTTTTTATGTCGGCGCCTCATCAGTTGCTCTGTGTAAATCTGGCGCCGACTTAAAAAATTGAGAGTCGTAGATTAATTATGGGAAAAAATTATTTTTTACTTTTAGTGCTTTTGAAGTTGATTTTAATTTTTAAAATTCTTTTTATTCGATGGTTTTTTATATATACATATTGACACAACATGCTGAGGAGATATGCGCGTACGTACATAAAATAATAATAATTACACAATGTCTCAATAATTTGACAAAATAGTCTTTATTAACTAGAACTGGCAAAATATTCGGTTAATATTGATGCAGTTCAGGATGGGGCCACCGGGGCATTGCCCTCTTTGGAATAAAAAGAAGATCATCAAAATCGGTCCATATGCTGAGGAGTTATGCGGGGACAAACATATAAAAAGAAAAAACATTCGTGTCGAATCTATAACCTCCTCCTTTTTGAGTCGGTTAAAAATCGGAATCGCCCATTGCCCCAAGAATGACAAAGTAAAGAAGGAGACGCTCATACCAACCCGCTGCCAGTGTGTATTCTACGGTAGTCAGGAACGAAACTATTTACTTCTCGTACTCGCGTTAACGCGCACCATTTAAAAAGTGACGAACAGCATTCTTTGTCAGTGGCAGGCGAGCAAATCGTCGAAAGTAAAAGGATCGCGGAGAACACCGGATCTTTGTTCGCTGTCACGCATCGATTATGCGTGCCGCACTCGGTTGATTTAACGTGCCTCGGTTGCACAAAGGGACCTGCTCCCTCTAAACGTAAATACGGTTTATAGCTCCTTATGGTTAATGGCCTCTGCGAGAGTGACAAGACTTCTCTCAGGTTTTGCACGCGAAGACACGTGCGAGAGAGCGGCTTCTGGCGGAATGGAAAGAGGGGAAAAGAAAGTTAAAGAGTCGGTGGGCACGGTCTTAAAATAAATTCGCCGCCCAGACAAAAATGTCGTAGGTCTATACGGGTCCCACGGCGGCGGTATTCCACATATCTTTTCCACCTCTTTTTTTAAATCCCCAATACGTAACATTTCCCGCGCCGCTCGCGCACATACGTGTCCATGAATTCTGATATCGCTCCGCCTTCGGCCACTGCGATTTTCATACGCAGAATTATGAATGAAGTCGCAGCCAACGGAGAGAGAGAGAGAAGAAACAATCGCGTTTCAGAACGGAACAAACATTTTTTCCGTGTGGCGATAACATTTACACTTGTCGTGCAGATACGTGCGCGCTTCCGCGGTGCCTGTCTGTTCTCCGTTAATTACATATTCATCGAGATGTTATCGGTTCGAAGAACTAGCCATTGTCAAGTGAGGAGATAGCCAGTTGTATTTCCACAGATTTGCTAATAATGAAGGAAAAAGTTTACACAAGGTGACAGAGCGAAGTCTTATTTGATCCTCTAAAGTTAGAAATTTTTTTTTAAAAAAAAAGGTACTACCATCCTAATTATTAGAAATTGTTCTTAGACGTGCTAGCCCTTCATCCACTATTGAATTTCTCTCACTCATTCTCGAAGGAATGAACGTTGTACAAGTTGTAAGTATTCCTTATGTCATGTTCTTTGGAGTAGTTGATTACTAATCATAGACATCCTTTATATCACCGTGAAAATTCCATTGCACCTGAGCAGTACTCACTTTTTTCTTATTTTCAAACACACCAGAAACATTACACGAGTTCCATTTCCCTTACCTCACTTCTCTTTCAACTTCAAAGCGATTTCTGCTATTTAAATTGCAAAACAATTAAATTTAAATAACTCATTAATTGACAGCGTGTATTGGCAATTTTTGTCGTAACGATAGAGCTAATTATCTTTAATTATCGATTTAGATCAACGTCATCTCTGACCCGGTTTACTTCCGCTGTATCAGAGCGTTCCGAGGGTGTCCTATTTCCTCTTCTTTTTGAAGCCACGTTCCAAGACGATTAACTTCCGGTGCACGGCTAGACCATTCGGATTCAAGGCCCCGGCACGTCCCCCGCTTCCTTTCTCCATTCGTCGTGGCTGCTCGCGGGAGCACGCAGGCACGGACACCCGAGAGCAGCAGCTCTTTCGAACCGTGCCGCGACTTCGCGCCATTTATACACTCGGCGCGCTCTTTGAACTCACGTGATTCGCGGAAAGTCAGCCCGTTGTGTTTCGCTCGCTGGAATCCAATTAAAATGGCACGGGGACTGCGACGCGGACTGTTGAATAACGCGATACGATCGAGTTACGTGTACGCGCGCGTTCATTGAGACACTTTCGCGTATTTGCCGCGAGGTTCCCCCATTACGTGGCTTCTGGCGATCGCGGAACAGAGATTCAGGCTGTTCGAGTGGGAATTCTTAGTCTTGGTTGTCTCTTCTAGCTTGTCAGCATTCGCATGTCCATTTCTGCCGATACAGTTTACCCCCGAGGCTTGAGGATTGTTTCATGGGTGGATTGTTCCGAGGAACAGGTCCTCAAGACGGGAACTAGCGATCTCGGGGTACCTGAGCTAGCTTAGGCGCGCTAAGACGTGGGAGAAGGCTCGACTGGATGCGTTCTGTGAATGTGACAGACTCACTTAAACTTAATGGGGAGCGAGGGTGTCTGAAATAGGGGTTAAGGCAGGGGATTTCTCTGTCTACCTCGTAAGGGTGTGAAAGGGTTGACAAATTTTCTTCGTCTTTCAAGATAGGCCAGGTCCAGTGTAACAGAAAATGCTTATATTTTAAAAAAAAACCCTGGGGTAGGTATAGGTCTTTGAGTCTATTAAAAAATGCAGTGATAGAAGCTTGCTCTCCAGTCATCAAAACTACATTCATTCGAATGATATGCGAAATTACTTCAGTTTGGCGTCATATATCCGAAATTATTTGAAGTAAGGTAAACTTGTCTAAATCGTATCCCTTAAGAACAAATGCTTATTACATGAAAAATAACAGGGAAAATGGAACAAAATTAGTGATAATCCATTCTTTATTAATAGAATAAACAGTTTTATAAACACAAACAACAAAAAATAATCAACTTCTATTCATAAAAACGATTTATTTTTAATATGGAAAAACGTCAAAAACGTTCCTAAATCGTACCATGCTTATCCTAATTCGTACTTTCAAATTGAATTACTACAATTATCACATACATATTCAAAAGTAATTCTATCTATTCCCGCAGAAAGCTCGTGTACCCACATTTTGCACTGCGTGCATTGTATTATATTTTCCTGTCTATTTTCTCGACACAATTTACAAAACCAGCTTTCATTTTCATCATCTTTCTTCTTCTTCTTTTCTTTCTTTTGTGTATTGGTTTTACTGGTATTCTTCCTCTTACGAGTTTCCTTTGCTGTTCTGGTTTTTCTGGTTATGATTTTCTTTTTAGCCCCATTCAATTTTTTTTTACATTGCTTTTGTATGTTCGTCGTACCAGTGTGATTTAAGCTTACACACGGTGGTAAGAAATAGGCACATAGGTCAATTTCAATTCAAATCTGTGTTGCTAAAATAAAGAGCACTGTTCGTTGATGTCAAAACAATAAATAAACTTGAAAATAGACGTAGTTTCACATAGAAATTTGTTTCACTGATTCTCACAAATACTAATTGTACAAAATCCTTAAGAATCATGGCAAAATTTTAGTGAAAAGTACCCGAAAAACTTAACTGCTTTATATTTTTTTGTGGAGTGTCGGCATGGTGATTCGGCTTGTTAAATTTTAATGGCGTGTGGCTAACTGTTGTTTACACTTTCTTTCGCAAGGGACGATTTTGACTCTCTTAGGTTAAAAGAAACAGCGGGGGTACGATTTAGGCGCAGGTACGAATTATGCAAGTTTCTTTAATCTTCGAGAATGTAGAGGACATTGAATCGTTATTATTTCCACTTAGTAATTATCAAGATATCTTGGAGAATTTGACGTGGATGTTCTATAAAAATTCCACATATCAAAATTACGAAATTATCACGTTCACTTTATAAGACACATTTCTGAACTAATACTAGCTAACAATAAGTAAATACCTGAGTAAAGGAACGTTAATTTGAGTCTACAATCGGACCAGTTTCATTGTAATTTAGTAACGATATTTAGCGATTGTTGATAGAACGAAAAACGATTTCTCTGGCGTGTGTAATGCGCCTATCGATCCCAGTTTCGAAATCTGCACAAGAAAGTTCCTCCGCGAACTGGCGAAGAGGTATTCGGTTTTCTACGAACGTTATCTAAATGCTTGGAATTCCGAGAGGAATAGTTATGTCAGCGACGAAAAGATTAATTAAGGGAATGACCCAAGTTGTTAACGCGTTCAGCGCGGAACCGTACACCGCAAGATTTCCGGATATTTCTCAACTTAGCCACCGGAAGCACACCGGAACTAGCGGTTCGGAAGTCGCGTGCCTTCATACAGAGAACGATGAGTCCTGTTCTTCCTCATCAATGAGTCATACGTCATACCTCATCAAAAATGTACAATTGGCACCGTACATAATATACAAAGAAGCGACAAGAACAAAACTAAATGGTGCAAAGGACATTATTTTTCTTTGAAAAAATTAGAGTAATACAGAATAAAATTCGTCAAGAAAAATGTCAAATTGTTTACAGGCTATTTACAATAAAATTCACATTACTCCGTCTCTCCATGTGAGCGAGCACAAAATCTCAGCTGACCGTTCCTCGAGCCTTTAATTAACTCTTTTACGATCACGAGCGACAAGAAACTGCTTACGCTTCGTCGTCGTAACAAACCCTTTCACTCGCAGCAGCGTGTCGATTTAATTTTCACTTGAAACGTTCTCAAGAGGTTCGTGACATTAAAAAGGGCTTTTCACGTGAGACTTTTATAGATCATTTCCCCCATATTTTAAATCCACAGTAACCATTAACTCTTCGTTGACAATCTGGGTGTGACACCCATAAGCTGATTTGGACGCTCTGTACCTTTTGTATGCAAAATAAATATCTTTTTTCCAAAGCCAACTAACAAACTATTTTTTCTCTCAAAATATTATATCTGAACAATAACTCTGTAGACTTTTAGCTTCTAATATTTAAATTTGTAAAAGTTACAATTTTTTAAAGATTTTCTTCGTTTTTCTCGATATGTGATGATCTAGAATTTTTTTTTTACAAAAAACTGTGATAAAATTTCAATCAATAAACTATTGGAATTCATTCTACAGACCATGAAGTTGACCCATGATTTTTTTCATAACGATTGGATTCTTCAGATGAGAATGACAGTCGTTCAAAAATTGTTCTGGGTGTGAGCCACCCAGGTGTGTTAAAGTTGATCGAAAAAAGAGGTGTGTCAACGAAGGGTTAACACCACACTGGTGTCAAATAAAAATCGAACACTAACAACTCCCTGTTGCCTGTCCGTTTTTCAATTCAAATTATTGCAAATTTTTTCATAATTCCCAAAATTCCAATATTCCGATGAAAAGGCTTGGCCACTGTCAAAACCACCGTTTAACAATCCATTACAGTTTGGGGAGCCTTAAAGCGGTATATTTTCGATGTATCCTCAGCGTGAGCCCCCTCGAAATTCCAGCGAGCCCCGGGCGCAGCAAGGCGGAAACATCGGATGCAAATATCAGAGTTTCCCCAGGAAAATTAGTCGCACGGTGTCGCGGGGTCAACGATGTGACGCAGAACGCGAGGTTTCGCAACGGCGTTAACAATAAAAATGGCACGTTTAACATGCTGCCGTGGCAAGGGGAACGCCGTTGAAGCGTACGCTCTCGACCCAGATCTTTTTCCTCGGTGCACGACTCTCTCGATGCACCTGCAGCTCGCAGTCGGACAGAACCTGCCCACACTGCAGCGGCGCGTTGACGGGACGGCCAATACTATCGCAACACGCTCCACTGATTACAGGCTACGCTTTGCCTGGCGCACAATACACATTAAGGATTGCTCGTGCATTGCGTCCTATCCCGGGGCCCATCGTTCGCTGTGGAACAGAATGGCGAGCGGGTTAAGCTGTGCCCACAATCGTGGAACGACCGAGATAGGACAGTGTTTGGGAGTTGTGTGAATGATATCTTGCAGGGTATTGGAATTTCTTCAATTTGATGGGCATGCATCGATTATTATTCATGATCAATCGAGGATCGGTAATGTTGCTTAGGCCTTGAACCCTCGGTGCATCAATAGCGCATGAGGGATCTTATGGAAGGAAGTCAACGCTTGAGTGAAGCTTTCTGATTAATCAAATTTAGCTTGAAATATGGGAACTGATGAATATTATTATTATTAATATTACGTTTTTATTACTCACTAGCAAAATACCCCCGCGCTTCGCTTCGGGCTTAAGAGATTTTGAGCAATCCGTGAAAATACATTTCACTCATTTTCACCCCCTTAGGGGTTGATTAGGTAAAAACCATGAAATTGGTTTTTAGGCATTTGAGTGGGTAATCTTTGTGAGTAAGAACCAGGTTGCTATCTAATCGGGCATAAGAGATATTAGGAAGTCCGAGAAAAATACATTTTACTCCCTTTCACCACCTTGGAGCTGGAATTTCCAAAAATCCTTTCTTAGTGGGTGCCTACGTCATGCAAACAATGCACCTTCCAAATTTCACGTTTCTGGGTTAAGGGGGGAACCTGGTTTAGGACGCTGAAAACGCGATATAAATTAATGTCAATTAAGAAAAACTTCGGTTTTTTTATTTCGGGCAAAAATTGGATTCGCTAGGATGCACACAACTTACGAAGATATACCAATAAAACAATGTTAAATGAATTATTATTGAATAAAATGTAAAATTTTCTTCTTGTCCGAATATACAGTAAAACACCCTTAAAGTATTGGAAAGATTCTTTTTATATTTGTTGAGAAAATAATTCTTAAAAAATCACCGTGTTTAGCGTCCTAAATCAGGTTCCCCCCTTAAACGGTTTGAGCTGGGCGTTGATGAATCAATCAGTCAGTCAGTTAGGACTTTTTCTTTTATATATATAGCTACATTGAATGATGTAATTCATATAGAAGAATGATAGTAATAATAAATTAGAGTAAATGCAAGGCTACAGTAGATACTGGTAATAATTCTAACTCACTTAAGAATTGTTAAGTTTTACCTGTTTTTATCAAATCTTATGTAGGTAATAATCAAACTCCACGCCTGAAGAAAAGTGTTAGTAGTAGTCATCATCACAATCTACCACCTCAAATCTCCAAATAAGAGTTTTCCTTATTATTTACACACGTGCCTCGTGTATTATTCAAACAAATCTACGTCGATTCGTTCCACGTGAAAAGACCTCCTCAAAATACGTATCAGCCCCCGGGCCACTCCGCGTGGCACGATTTACCGCAAATGGAACGTCACTGTTCCGACTTTCGAATTCCCCGGAATCGAATTCGACGCCCCCACGACGAACTTTTCCCTCTTTGCTAGCCACGAAAGGGATGGTATTTTAAGTCGTTCCCGATCTCATTCCGGTTGACACTTGGCTCCGTGTGTACATACACGAGGAGACAGAAGCGTCTCCCGGCTGCTCGGTCCACGGAGGAGAGAGTGCATGGCGCACACGACACGGAAAAGAAGAGAAAAAGGAAGAAAAATTAACATCCGTGGAGAAGATAGCGGGCTTATCGTCCGTATGCCGGACGAACGGCACCAGTCGCCTTTCGTCTCTTGATCAGCTTAGACGGAATCGTGCCGGGGATCCGGTCAAGTCTCGCCGTTAATTTTCCATCGATCCGTCATTGGGAACGTGCTCGAACTTCACTCGAAACCGATCCAACGAAGCGAATTTGAAGTTTGCCCGCGAATAAGTGGACCGTGCTCTTGTCGAATGCAAACCGTTGGATAGCCTGCACCCTTGCAGCTGGATATTTTGTTGATCTTACAATTAGTACCATTGCGAGCGAGTTGGTAGTCGGAAAGAATAGAGGTAGAAAAAGAGCTCCACCAGTTCCTTGGAATTTAGAACAGGCGCTATTTTTCGAACTCTTTGGGACTTTTCGGTGGGATCACAGAATGCCCGTGCCCTGAGCCGCCTTTTATGGGGACACGTAGTTTCTGAGAATATTAAAAATGGTGGAGGAATATTCTGTGTTGAGGGAATGGGATTGGATGGCGGTGGTTTTCGACTTTTAGACACTGTAACTTCAGTCTCTGGAGATTTGAGAAACGCTCTTTTTTCTCTTTTGGTGTTCATCTCTTATCTTTGTCTGTTATCTGTTTAATCAGTTGCAGTTATCTAAGCGACAGTTTTATTGATATCTGTGACGGTCTAGGCGCGAGGACTCAGAGGAGTTGGGATCCGTAGATCGGGCACTTTTCGAGGCTCACGAATTAAAGTTTTAACACCGTCGCACTATAGCGTTTAGGTGAGGGATTATATATGCCAAACGACAACAGGTTGGAATAAATTATATTTAATGTAATGTAGAGATTCGTCGGTTGTGCCGAGGCTGCCTGAAAAATGCTGCTGACTAATTTATATACCTGTAGCTTACGGTCTAAGGTTTTAATTAAGGGTTGACGGGTTGATGAGTCAGGGACAATGGTTGAGCGATGTTTTCGAGTGAAAAATGCGCAGGTGACTAACGTAGGCGAAAGTTGTCGGAAATTTAGAAACCAGGATGACTTTGGAAGATAGGCTTCGTGTACACTTGTCCCTTGAAAGCAATTCTTTCTCGCGCATTAACTAGGAATTAGAATTCAAATACAAGTGGTCGAGATTGGTAATACAATAGATTATACTTGTTCGTTTTATAGTTACATTGCCAACTGTTTATTTTCATTTGTTGAACGTTCTTTTGAACTCGAGGTCGTTTAGATTATACTAAATACAAAAAAGAGTTCACAGTTCGTAGGTTTTACTCGAAACTAATTAGTCATGATTGTGTTGTTTTCTAATTATTCTTCAAATATACTTATGTTCTCGTGGGTGGTTAAGAACAGACCCCTATTGTTAAATCTTTAATGAAAAATCTCTGGTCTATATTGATTCCTCCAAATATTTACTGTTACAGGGTGATTCGTAATTAAATTCTTGAAGGAAGTATATTTAGAGAATAGAATAAGATTTTTTTGCATAAACACGGAATATTCAATCTGTCTTTTCTAAATTGTGGTGCGTTGAATTAGCTATTAGACATTCTATGAGCCACTGTCACAGATGACTACTATCTAAACCGACAAAATGCCGGAGTAACTGATTATGCACTTCTGTTGAAGTGGTAGATATGTACTTAATATAATATGCATCGACAATTTTCTTTGCTTTATTACAACTTGGAAAGCACAGTGTACAAAATATCCTTTCTTACTTTCTGATCCAAAAATCCCCTAACGTATCGACATAGAATGAAAAATCACGCTGAACAGTTTCCTTTTCAATTGGACAACCAAATAACTTACAACAAACTAATTCTTTCTTTAAATTAACTGTAATTAACCGTCCTAACTAAAATATCCTAATCTTCATTTTCACAATATTTTACCTCACTAAATCCTAAATCGTCATAAATGATTCGTCAAGCAAATATCGTAATTACAGGTCCCAGCAACACTAAACTTCTCCACTCAATTATTTCCATCCAACGCTAGGACTCATCAATCATTTCGAAACAAATATACAGACAATAGTACTCCGAAATTGTGAATTCCTTTCCGCAACCTAGGCAAACAAACCAAGCTTTACAATACCCAGTCGCATCCCCTAAGAATCAGGCGCCTCCACAATTTCCCTCGAGCCCAGAATTTCCAGGAGCACGTCTACTCAGTTTTCACTAGCCGTTAGTAGCCCGCAGCTTAAAAATTCTCTGCATTGTGCCTCGCAGAGACACAGTGGTGTAAGCACGGTAGGGGGCGAGGCTGGTGGCGCCCTTAAGTATCTCGTAGACAAGTCAAGGGCCCAGGGACGTATTCCGCATAGTTTTCGACATTAGTGCTTTCAGTACCGCAAGCTTCTGAAAAATGCTTCTTTAAGTAAAAATGAAATAATAGTTTCCAAAATAAACTCTAGGACTCTCGGTCAATACCGATTTCCAGAAAATATCGAGGTGAAAGCACGTCAAACCCCGGAATACAAATCCTTCGGAGAGAAAGTCTAAATATTAGTGTAAAAATTAAAAACCGGTAAAAGTTTAAAATATCCCCGAATTGTCAATTTAAGGCGAGGAATGCGAAAATACGAAAAGCGTCTCAAGAAAAGTCAACCTAACCCAGACTTAGGTCTAAGGTCCGAAGTTGAAATACTTTATAAAATATTTCGAACTTTTAGCGCCCCGTAAATTCAAAGATTCACAGGTCTTCGAACCTTTACAACAACATGAATACTTGAAACCCCCATTGTGTGTTGAAATGTGACCAAATGTAAACAGATTTCAGAGCCACATTTGATAGCTGGTGAAGCCAAGAATATCGCTTTACACTGCACTCGATCAAGTCTCAGGTTAGCCACTATATCTGCGCAAGGCTGAGTGCAGCCGCGATAGGAGCGGCCAGTGTGCCGTCTGATTTGCACTCGAGCGAAGCGAAAAGAGAACGGGGCCCCTCTTTCGCTTTCTGCCTGTGGAACGGCGTCGAGAGACGCGGAATTTCACGGGTGTTGTTTCTTGCGACGAGTTTTTCGGGGCTCGCGTGACGCCGAGCGGTTGCGCCGAGACGAGGGGTCGCAGGAAGAACCGAAAATAAAGTAGACAGGCGCCGTGAGCGCGCGTATGAATATGCGTGCTCCGCGACGCCCAGCCCTCCGCTCTGTTTGCCCGCGGAGGAGGTCCGACCGTAGGAAATTTTTAGCTCGCACATCCGTGTAGCGACTGTACAAATCCTCGTAATGCAGCCCCCGGAGACAGTTTATGCGACTGCATCCGTCACTAGATTCTTCCACTGGCTACCCTTTTCGCGCTCCTCTGCGCGCCTCTCCCTGTTATTCATCTTAATAATTCTCTGGGCGCCCGGCCACTCAAGATTGCCGTGTAAATATTTCAGGGGAATTTTTCACGAGGGCCATTCCCGGCGCTACTGGCCACTCGTAGCTTTGAAGAAATTTTTTTCTACCCCCTCACACTCGCTTTCCCTGATTTCCGAGGGGTTGGTCGCTTCTTCTGGATGGTTTCGGCTAATTACTTGTGCACGGAGTTTTGCCTCGCGAAGAAGTGTCGGTTTGTAGGAAGAATTCCAGGAGAGGTGATATAATGATTCTCTATCGGTTTTTATTGTGATAATGGGGACAGAGAAGTTTCAGAATCGTTGGGATTAAAGTTATTGTTTGTGTTAAAGTGAAACCTCTGTAACCCTTTAATAGTTTCTAATAGGAATTTTAAATCACGATTTTAATAAGCTTTGGCGGCTTAAGCGGACCTTAAATTGTAAACGTATCTCGTAACATGGGATACGGTGATTTGTTATGGATAACGAGTTAGGATTCCTTTAGAGCCGCTTAACATCGTTAGCCAACGCTAATGCATCATCGATTCATTACGCTATGGCAGGTGGAGGATTACATGCGATCTGTTCCTTAATGATTCGTGATGCATAATAATTATATTCAACGTAGGTACTATATCTCGTACGCTAGAACTCCGACAATCTACCCACAAGTTCTTCTGCGACTCTTTACAAGGAAACATTCCTCGATATCGTAGAAAGGGAAATTAAGTGAAATTACAATGGATCAAGGCGGCTTTCTTCTTTCACAACCGTGTATTATGTTCGCCATGGTTTATTCATAGCCACTCATACTGAAATTTCAAATATTACATGAATGTCACGTTTGTCCCAAATCCTTGTGTAGTCATAGAAGCTTCCTTCGCTTAAAATTTCCTCTTACGTGGTGGCTGCACTTTTGAACAAGTGTCCGCTTTTATTTCTCCCACTGATCGGTCCAGACCGTGCACAGGCCACCTGACACGGGTTTCTATAGGAATCGTCCCGAAACTCTCAAAGAGAAGTCGGGCCTTTGCAAGTGGAGCTCTTTTCGGTCCGAGGCCCCGAATTTTTCCCAGCTACCGCGACGCTAGACCCGCGTCGCTTTCTATACGACACGTGTTTGACCATGTGTTACGACTCTCGAGACTCTTGTAAAAATCACATGCAGCCTGAATTTTGTAATAACATGTTTGAGAACAGGATACACAGGTTGCGACATATTCTCTCCTTTTTCTCTCGATTTCTTTAACTCCAATGTGAATTCGTATTTGATGCTTGTACTGTGTTCGGTGCATAGATAGGTTGCGGCAGAATATTTCTTTTTAATACCGTGACCCCAATTCTGTGTCTGTGCCCTTGGTTTTCAAGAAGATTCACACGTCTCCAGAAATTCAGATTTCCGCATATAAATATAGACACACTCTGTTATTTGGGAAATGTCATTTTTCTTGGCGAATGCCGCTTACGTAAGCGAGAATAATCCGAGTTATAATATTTTACGCTTACCCTTTACACCATTCTTCGTTCTCGAAATACATGCACATTTATAAGAAAGGAAGTATGTGTATCATCAGCTCATAATTCAGGGCTTCTCTCTCCTTGATCGTTTTGCTCCTCGACCCAAAATCGTGCTATTTTTCAATTTCGATTCTGAGAATATTGTATTATTTCTAGTCCTCGATTTTGTGTAACTAAAGTTTTAACAATTACAACAGCCCATAATTCAATATTTCCACCACTAATTCTTAACCAAACCATAACACTTTTCAATTTTCAATTAGAAATTCTACAAATATCGCCACTTTATAATTAAGTATCCCTCGCACATTAAGGGGTCAGTCCACTGTGACGGTTTGAAAAATTAAGCTACTTTTAAGATTTTTTTTCCGTAGACACAACATTTAATGAAATAAATCTTTTTGGTATTTATTAAGCTACTCTTATATTATACAAAAAAAATTAAAAGAATTTTTTTAATTTGTTTTAAAACTTTAAACGCGATTATCTCAAAACAACATTTTTTCCACTGGTGCAGGTGATTGCAAAATAACTATTTGACCAATCAGTCTGAAATTTTTACACGTTATTCAGCACATCAGTGGCTATGGTCGGGACCACGGAAACCTTTTTTTATTAACCATTTCATAGTTTTTACAAGGCAAAATGATTGAAAAATTCACCGTATTTCGACACTTAAACTTCAAACCTCCGCCATTTTGTTAATTTTTTATCAGTAAAAATAATCCTGGTTTTAACGATAACCACACTCATAATGATTACAACACACTTTGAATTGTTTATTTCAAATGCGTCGTTCTCCCGGAATAACCTGCACCAGCACTACATCGCTTTCTCAAGGTGCTCACATCAGTGCGATATATACTTAAAAAAAAACTGTTAAAAATTTAAAATAATTTTTTTTATACTGTCAATAAGTGTATTAATAAGTAGACAAAACATTTATTTATGTTGGATATTCCGTTTACTAAAAAATAAATCCTAAAGAATGACAATTTTCACGACGTTCACAGTGGACTGACCCCTTAATTCTACTCATCAACTTCATTCAAACTTCCTCCTAAACCCGCGACAATTTTACATTTTGAATTTCTCGTCGCGAAACTGTCGAACATGCCCGAATAGCCCCGAAGTCGTTCCCCGAGCAGTCCCATTGGCTCGTGATAGCAGTATCGCCGGCATCTTCCATTTCCCTCCTGTCCAATGCGATCTGACGGCGAAGTATCGTGCCGCTCGCCTACGTCACTGCGTGTGTAGTCACGTGACCACCAGTCGAGTCACTCTTTGGCCCTGAAGGATCGTGGACGATTCAGTTTATCGTGACCCGCGACGTGCTCGAGACGGCGACCGCTAGATCCCCGATATACGCACAGTCTGGGCTCGCGACGACCGCGTTCCTTTCAGGGAAAGTCCAAAGATACTCTGACCTTGATACCCGACCGGTCTGTGCAAATATTTTGCCGTGGCTCCGACGTATAAACGATCGGCGACTTATCAGCGACGCCTCTCAAGTGTGCGTTTTCAAGTAGGGCAGTGTGCGTCGCCCGCAAAATTTTACTTTCTGATTCGCCTCTTTCCGGGGATCGACAGGATATTCAGATATATCCCCTTGGTGTTGACCAACACGTTCCATGCCCCTCTAGGTGGGGAACGTGAAAGCACGTGAAAGGGCGGTCTCGGTGCGATTGATAGTTCTCGGTTGATTGACGGGTGCGATCTAGGCATTAAACAGTGAAAGGGAACTGAAGAGAAACTCTATTAATTGTGGTATCTGTGCGAGTGGCTTTATTGGTGACCCGAGCTCGTGGTACAGATGTTTTGCGAGTGACGGTTGAGTTTGGGAAGAGGGCTACGATGTGAGGAGAAAGAATTAGTGTGTTTGAAAGTGCACCGTGATGGAAGTGGGAAACAGTGGGTCAACGGCGAAGGACGCGTGAAGAATTTCGATTCACGAACATGTTGAAACACATGAATCGGACCGGGCGACCTCGGGTCGTCGCGAGGAAGAGAAAAGGTCGTTCGTTGTCCAGAAGCTGGCCAGGAACACCGAGGCCCTTATCGGTCGTTTCCAGCGAGGTAAAGAGGCTTGTTTCGTAATTAGGGAAGTTATTCTATCTCCGATGACTGTGTACACTCGTATCTTAATGGCCACTCGGTGCCTCAATGGCCGCGTATCTATAGAGAAAAATAGGGACATTTCAGTGAAACTTTACCAAATAAGAGCCACGGAACTCTACATTTAAACACCTCGCCAATGTTTCCTGGAATTATTTACATACGTGAGCGCTCGTGTAGCGTCGCGACTGGCTTCGGCGAAAGTTATTCGAAATAGGAAACGAAAGATGGCACGTCGAGTAATGAAGTAGGTAGTATTTTACGTATATTTCGCCAGAGCCATAGAAATTAATTCAGGTTACCGTTTTATTTACATCGAGTGCCCTCGATGAGACGATAATTTTCAGTTTCCAAAGTGGAACACAATATCGCAGATCAGAAGTGTAAATGTTATCTGATTTATTGAAACAGTATTACAGTAATCGACACGTTAAATACCTTTTGGAACTTTTATTCGTAAATTGTGGAACTCAAACTTATTAACCTACATATTAATACCATTTAAAAATCTGAAAGATACTGATTGTCACTTAAAATACGACTGACAATAATTTCAAACTGCAGATTCTATCAAGATATCAAAGCACTTGCGCACTCTTCTTATCATTGCAAAAAAAAAAGAAGCCCTGTTACAGCAGTATGTGGACGAAAGGTACATAATTGTTATATACGTTCTCTCTAACACCCAAACGGTTATACTTGATATTGATAATTATAGTACGCTGCCGATAACCCTGTTCCTTAGTCGTTAAAGTTTATTGAAAACGAAATGGAACGGTTCGTCGTCGATGTCGCGACGGGAACGTCGTTTTATCGTGTGCGCTCGGTTGCACGCGTGTATGCGATCGCCCACGCGGAGTCAGCCACGAAGGGCCCACGCAAAGCATGAATATACATACAACGAGGACGGACGGAAGATAAAGAGGAAGGAATGCGAGAAGACACGTCGAGGTGATCGTTTATTATCGAACGATCCGTTGGCGAAATTTTCGCATGGATCTCTGCCTGCGCAAGCTATTAGGGCCTTTTCACACGAGACACTTCCGTCACTCGTGGCTGGCATTTTCGAACAATCCACGCGCTCCGTATCTTTAATTTACCTTCTTGCAAATTAGGGCTAGTTTTACCAAGCGAGTGTATTCGAGGTACCAATCGCGAGCTGTAGTAGAAGCTTCTCATATGAAAAGGGCCTTAGTTACGGCCACAGCGATTTGCAAGCGTTTAAGCCATTGATGGTGACCTGTATTCTAGATAGAACTATTTGAGTATTTGATACGAAAACGCGAGCGGAGGTATATTTGGGTCAAATGTTTAAAGAGGTCGAGGTACTTGAATAGTTTGAGTAGATCGGATTTTTAGTGAAATTGAGGTAGGTTAAACGAATTTGAGTATAGTTGCAGCGAAGTAAATGATTTGGAATGAAATTAGAGTAAATCAGAGGAGTGTGAGTGAAATGTGAGATAATCGAATGTTTTGTATGTACTTGAATGTTTCGATGAATCGAGTAGCTCTCTTGTGTGGGTGATATAGACCTCCATTTATCTACGTAGATATTTATGCATATGGACAATAATTGTTATGTTTTGGAATCCGCTATTAGCACTTATGCTGTTCAAATTGAATTGAATACATAATTCTGCTTGTGTTATTTTTCAGTCAGTTACTTTCCTATTTTAATTTCTCAATGAATGCAGGATCAGAGGTTGAACAGTTTCCTTTTCAGAATTGCATGGAGTAGCTCTCTTTACGAACCATCTACGATTCTTACTTTACTCAATTCTTTCATAATAGGTATATTTACTAACTCCGCCCACATGGCTAGGTAACTGTTTACTACCTGCATAACCAGTTCAATTAAATAACCATTAATCATGAAATAGTGATAGACACACATTGCCACCAAATCGAAGGAAAGACTAGGTATAATTCAACTTTGACCCTTCGTTGACACACCTTTTTTTTCCATCAACTTTGACATATTGGGTGCCTCACATCCAGAGCAATTTTTGAACGACTGCCATTCTCATCTAAAGAATCCAATCGTTATGGAAAAAATCATGGGTCAATTTCAAGGCACCTAGAATGTATTCCAATAGCTTTTTTATGGAAATTTTATCAGTTTTTGTAAAAAAAATTCTAGATTACCTGCCATATGTCGATAAAAAAACCAAGAAAATTTTCAAACAATTATAACATTTACAAATTTTAATATTAGAAGCTAAACTTCTACACCCCTACAGCACACTTTGTTGCAGGAACGTTGCAGAACCGTTGCGCTGCAACATTTGGAACATTGCACGGAATGTTCCTGTAACATTACAAGTAAATTGCTATGTCTGTCCTGTGCAACATTGCAGGAGATATTTCTGCAACATTGTTTCGAAATTTTACAGCAATGGTGACGCAACGTTTCGGAGATTTTATAGCAATGTTCACACAACGTTTCGGAGATTTTATAGCAATGTTCACGCAACGTTTCGGAGATTTTATAGCAATGGTTACGCAACGTTTCGGAGATTTTACAGCAATGTTCACGCAACGTTTCGGAGATTTTATAGCAATGGTTACGCAACGTTTCGGAGATTTTACAGCAATGGTCACGCAACGTTTCGGGCAGTAGGGCCAAAAATAAAAAAATATATATAAAAATAACAGTATTTTATATATATACCGGACGTGTCTGTGAGGGGACCCGACGACATGAATGTGTGCAGAATCGTAGTAGTATAACGTCCGTATGTCTTTTATAAATAGAAAATTCTTTTACCCCAGGGACATTCGAACCCGCGCGACCTGTAGCACCGTAGACGAACACACTTTACCGCTGCAGCTACAACCGTTGATTAGGAAAATTGCTTCCGTATTCGAATTTATATTTCTACCGTGCAACACTTTAAACTCAAATTATTAAAAATCGAAGATTCGTTTTGACAAACCCCATTACATCTCCCTAATCGTGGAGCCGAATATCTTACAACAAATTCATTTCGACGCTTGATGTTGTATTAAGTTGATTCATATTCTGTTATGAAATATCCTGCGTAATACAAGAAAATAACGTTTTTTTAGTTTTTAGCGCATTTTTAATACAATCGTTTAACATAAATTTTTTGTATATATATTTTTTTATTTTCTAGTTTTTAGTGTTTGCGAATTTACATTTCACAGCTCAGACTTCTTTACAAATATCTTTTATTGCTGTATACAGTTTAACAGTTTGCTTAAACCTTATAGTCCTAATTAACTATTTGTATTAATTACTTATATCACATATTGTCCGTGTTCACATAATGAGTCCACAATTTACAAATTAACAAATACTTTAATTGAAAAATGAGATTTATTCATGTAGACACGAATAAGTGGATCCATGGCAACCGTTTACAGAATATGCTCTCGCCCTGCGGCCGACTCGCACTTTGTCTTCACTTCTAGCTATCCTATCATAAAACGGTAGCGTCGTCTTCAGCCACGTATTCGGCGAGTCAAGGGTACTCGCCGAACCGACCATACGGTGACCAGGCGTAGGGAAAAACCACAGGCTCAGGAGTTAGCTTTCCAGGGCCACAGCTTACAGTTGCAAGTCCAATGTAAGACTGTATTCTGTTTGTCGACATATGTGACATAAGTAATTAATACAATTAATTAACACTATAGGGTTTAAACAAACCCTTAAACTGTATACAGAAACAAAAGATATTTGTAAAGAAGTGTTACATGTGCCAATCACTGCCAGTGTCTCTACTCTACTATTGCCATTTAATTGATTATAGCTAATAAAAACGTCGAGTGAAAATATGTAAGTCCGTATTCTGTGATCATCGTTGCAGGAACGTCGCTCATACGTTACATGAAATTTCCACGTGAGTTGTACCGCAATATATGCGCAATATTCCACGGCAATGTGTGCGCAATATTCCCGAAACATTGCACAAACGTGGCCATTGAAATATTACACGGAAATATGTGCGCAATATTCCCGAAACATTGCACAAACGTGGGCATTGCAATATTACACGGCAATGTGTGCACAATATTCCAGGAACATTGCACAAACGTGTCCATTGCAATATTCCATAATGTTGCAGTAATATTGCAATGCAACCTGCAACCAAACGGCAACATTGCAATGTACTGCAACGGTTGTGCAACGTTCCTGCAACGAAGTGTGCTGTAGGGGCAGAGTTGTTGTTCAGATATAATATTTTGACAGAAAAAAAGTTTGTAAGTTGGCTTTAGAAAAAAAGATATTTATTTTGCATATAGAATGTACAGAGCGTCAAAATCAGCTGTGCTCACACCTATAGTGTCAACGAAGGGTTAATGTATTGGACCTATCTTCAAAATGGTACCAAGTTAATGAAAATATGTGAGATGGTTCTTTCCAATTTTCCTGTTGTGCTCCAAAAATTTTAAACAAATTCAGTAACCGGTCCTGAGTTATAACGATTTTAATTTACACTGATTTTACACGTACTCTTATGGAAAGAGACGATTTTGACAGCTAAAACAGCTAAAAAACTGTTGAAGAAATGTTACGAATGTCTCCATTTTTTTTACATGTAGTATATGGGTAGATGAAAATATCTGCCGAGTTTCAGTTCTTTTCCCTACACCGTTTTAAAGAAATAAATTATAACTTGAGAAAATTGTGAATTCAGGGCATTTTCACTGCCAAAAGTTTAGCAAATAATGCTTGAGAAAGCATTTATAAAGTGAAAAACACCTTCCTAGGAGTAAAAATAAGACTCCAACTGTCGTTCGAGTTCCATACATCTAGATTTACTATACGTAAGACGTAGATATTCAAGTATTTCAAATTTCATATACTTTTGTCTAATATTGTACGTCCGATACATCCTTAAAGACTGACAGCATATCAGAAACTTGAAAAGCAAATTCAAAGAATATTCGTCGGAACGCTTCGTCTATAAATCCCATTTACAAAGTGTCGATCAACGTGATCGACCGCCGCAAGAAGCTACGCCAGAGAATATTGACCCATCATCAAAAACAATCAAAGTGTTCCACAGTGGTCATGGTCAACGATTACCAACCGATCCGGGGGATCGATGGGAGGGGGGCAAATGTCGTATACTGCTCACGTTTTATAACGAGAGAATGAAAAATACGCTGCGTTGGCGACACCACGTCACACAGTCGAAACGATTGTTTATAATTCGTTCATTACGTAACGGAGAAGCGCGCGTGCACATTTTCTGCATTGGTCGTTTACGGGTTGCGTCAGGGAGTCGCATTTCGCGACCGTTCGGCTCCCGTACTCGACCGAGCGGCTTTATAATTCGCTTCTCGATAAACAGAGCATAGCGTGTGATCCACTTTATTTCCCTTTTGCGCGGCTGTTTACGCGTTTGCGCGCCTCTCATTGAGAAATCGGATCCGCAACGCTCAGGGGGCGTGCATGAAAATGCAGATGCATCGTTCTGGAGAACTTAATTGGGGGAAAAATAACGGCATTAATAGGTCGAAGGTAATCGCGGACTGTGGTGAAAAGGTCTTCTTTCAGTCGGGAAGAAAGTAATCCTTTTGAAAGGAAGTGTCGAAATATGGTCACTCTGGAGTTTGGAGGCATACTGTGCAGGCTTGAATGATGGAATATAGTCACAAAAGTATTGCTTTATATCCCAGTAAGACAAATTGAAATAATAATAATTGTGGGATATCGTGGAAATCCTTGCAGAAAAAATCAGGAAAATGACAGTTATAGGTTCGCGATAATTGCAGTAGACGGTGAAACTCCTGGTACAGTTAGGAATATAGTGTCTTTTTTAGTAAGAGAAGTTGAAACGCTGGTAGGATTGATAGGTCGATGATAATTATAGATTGCAATGAAAATCTCAGTGCGGTGAGGAACGAGGTGACTTTTCAAATTAATTGCGGAAATGCCAGCAGTGATAGGTTGATGATCATAGCAGGATATGGTGAAAACCCTGGTACAATTAGGAACACACCGATTAGTCTAAACAGACGAGTCGAAACTGCAACGGAATTACCTTCTCTTTTCTTTGCAATCAGAAGCTGAAATAATCTCTGCAGTATACTTTCACCAGCACTGCCTTTGGTACGATTCTATTTCACAGTCGTTGCTTATAATTCCACATCACTATCGAGATGTACGACCACAGAAATACCTCCATTCTCTACAAACGTGCAAGCTATTTTTAAATCTCACTTTATAGCGATGCCAATATCCAGTAATCTTTTAAAGCCTCGCATCTAATTAGTCTTAAGTAGTTACACATCTTGTCACGACACTTTTCCACGATTTGCCTCGTGAAATATATTTCTCCGCCATGGAGCAACGCTGCATCAGCTTTCAGGAATCGATTGTTGCTAATTAAAGAAGAGAAAACTCGCTTCAATTATCCCAATGCCGTGATGTTACGCGAGCAGGGACAGGGATAGCATAACACGGGTTTCGCGATGCCCTCCTGTGCGAAAGTTGTTTCGTTAATTTCCGGAACGTCGAGCACCGGTTTTTCTCCGGACGACGCGTCTCGCATCAGCGGATCAACGATATACACATTCTGTTCCGAATCGAATCACCGTGTCGTCGGCCACTGGAAATTTCAACTTTCATCCCGAAATTGGCTAAATACTCTGCCGCGCTAACAATCGAGTCGCGAGGGAGCGGTTCTGTGAATGGGTAGCATAACTGGCGTATCTACCGGAAGTCCGGCCTACGGGTTCCGGCCCGCCGAGGCACGCTCATCTCGTTGTCTCCTGTGTGCCGTTTTTCCCCTCTCTTTCCTTTTATTTTTGTCCGTTTTACATGCACATTGTTCAACGGCGAGCGTGTACGGTCGCCTGTTGACCGAAAGGAAAAGGCACGGGCTCTGTGTAATGGAGACGAGAAGTTGACGCAGCTGCTGGAGTCGAGCGCATCCGCAGGTGTAACAGGATTAGATTATCAACACGGTGTCGTTTGTTGGCCACGACACGGTGTTGTAGCTCGTTGCAGGGGACGTGTTCGTTGCCCGAGATATTCCTGATACATGGTCGTCCTTGGGGACGGTTCTTTTTTGTACGGTAGTTAATTCCCTGGAATTTTAGTCAACAGGTTTTTCGAGGAATGGAATGATCTTTTATTAAATGGTGATTGTGTGTATGTTAACTGGCTCAGTGGCGCACCCAGAATTTAATCTTGGTGCAGAGGCGGATTCAGGAGCTTTTCCTGGAGGGGGTGAAATATGTAAAAGTAGGTACATAAGTACATTTCTGAACCTTCCTTTACAAGATTTAAAATTTGCTGGTAATTTATATTTTAATATCTCTACCTGATACTATATCCTAAATAATTAAATTCACATTAATTATTTATACAGAATAATTCACAATGTCATAATATGTTTCTATTTTATTACTCTTGGGGGAGGGGACGATCGCCCCCCTCTGGATCCGCCCCTGTCTTGGGGGGAGCCGAGTTGAAAGGATACAAATATTTTTAATGGAAATTCAATGAAATTCATTAGGTGATTATAAAAATTTATTTAATGAATAAAATCAAGTTTTTTATTTTTACAAAGCTCTTGAATTACTTCAATCGTGATTACATTAATCTCCTTTTTCTTCGGGGGGGTGCCAGGACCCCTTGGCCTCCCTCTGGGTGCGCCATTGAACTCACTTGATGTTGAAGTTGATTTTAGTGAATATGTTATGACTTTTCTTCATTTCTTCTGGGGTTCGGTATTGAGTAACGCCGAGGTTAGACTGTTACTGTTATTTCGTTTTCTCTGTAGGGAAATTAGGGGGACATTTATGGGACATTGATGGAAGGTGGCTTGTGAAGGAGTTATTAGGATTTGTAGGTCATGATGCGGTTGCCTACGTTGCTTAGAAAAGTGATAAGAAAATGTTTGAATCTTTTTAGAATGGAAGGTTTATACACGTAACAATTTTACAAAGTAGCTTGTGGAAATTGCATCGTGAATATTTGAACACAGCCAGGATATAAAGCCTTATTAAACTATACCCATATAAAAACTTTGATCCAAAAATGAATAACGAAGCTGAGACTGTATTTAAAATTTTAATTGTATCATTATGAATGAAAGCATATGATAGAAAGTCATTAAAAAACATTGTAAAGTACATTATAAATGTAACTCATAATGCTTGTTCAAGCTATTAGTATGGTAATCACGCCGCTAGCTTCCCAATACTCTACAAAGCTTTTCAAAAAACTGTTACACAAGTACAATTTTATCAAGAAATCTCGCCGAAAAACTAGAATGGCAAAATATTCATAGCAATCGATAAACCAATTTAGGAATATTCTACAACTTTGCACATGCCCTTAAATTTTTTGAAAATATCTCGCGTCTACGTTAATTAACAATTGAGAAACTTATCTAGGTCAGCAAGTTACTCGGGCGAGCGTTTCTGCTACCGGTTCGAAATAACCTAATTAAACAACAAATGGCGCTCGATCGCCACGGAAACGAGCGCTTCAGTATTTCTTCCGGCCACGAGGGAAAGTTTTCTGAATAAATTCGAAACTTGAGCCAAGCGTCTGGGCTAAGCCTTCCGCGCCTCTAAGCGTTCCTGCACTTTTAAGCTTGAAACGGGGGGTCGACTGCAGTGCTCCGTGTATCGTTAAAGGTGAAAGGTTGCCGTGAACCAGAAAATGCGGGCACAGGGTAGGGATTATCGATAAAACGCGATTTGCACGCTGCGTGCCTAGGTGCCGTCCTGAGTAAACGTGACATTCCAGTTGTCATAACCGCCCCTTTTCCTTTTGCTTTGCAGATCGACTACCCGGAAGTTCACGGAGGAAGGATGCATCGACCACCGCACCCTCATCCCATAACCGACCATCGACAGGTCAACCTGGTCTTCGATGACACGGTAAACATCTGTTTTTCAAACATTTCTCTCTGCAGGTAGAAACCACCGTACTTTCAATACTGTCGGGCGCATTTTCCTGACGCTCCTTTTTCGACGTAAATTCTAACGCTCCAACGACGTGGTCATAAATATACTTGTTTCTAAGTTTATTAAAGCGTGTTGGTCATGCCAGTGGAGAGCTAAGCCTTGGAAATTATTTTATTTATTCTGAAATAGAAAGGTTCCAGTAATTTTCCATATTTTCGAACGTATGTAAATGCATTAGAAAGATTTGAAAGTATTCAACATGGTGTTCTAAAATTCGAAGAAGATAAATTCTGCATATTTGCAAAATTAAAATCTGTGTCAATATCTGACCAATTCACAATTTCAAACTGACCAAAATCAGAATTTTTTATGTTGCAAATTATACATATAAAAATTCTTTTCTATTCAGGACTGTCTTCAATCGGGAAAATAGATAAGCATGCACTTTGTTTCGGTCCATCGCGATCGAGAACGAAGTGCATTCATATCACATGCAACACGACAGAGATGCATTTCTATTATCCGTCGTTAGGTCAGAGCGTGCAGTTTTGCTGATCAATTATCGTACGTCACCGGGGCACGACGTTAGGAAAAAGAAAGTTTAATGCCGTCGATCCGTGACGTATATGCGGGGCACCCACGCGTTTTTCGCCAATCAGACGGGGCGAGAGCGCGAGAGAAGAAAAATGAGGATACCGCGAATGCAGACGAGTTACAAAAGTTTTCGAGCAGCCTTTTCCCTGGTCGCACTTTCTCATGCATTTCAAATGCACGCCGCCCCCTTTCCTCCACCGTCGAAGGGAAGTTTTATCAGCCCGTGAATTTTCTTATTTGCGTCGCCACGAATATACGGAAAATTTCTTGAGAGGAGAGTAAATAGCGATCGTCGTAAAGTTGAGAAAGGCTCTCTCTCCTTCGCTTGGAAAGTGGAACGTAACGCAGATCGCGATTTATGCGCGTGTACAGTCGGAGAAAATTGCTTCTTTCCCCCCGCGCGAGACGGACGCTCGTTTAGTTTTTCTTGGGTTCGTTAACATTTATGTATTTCGCAGTGACATTTGACTTCTTAGAATGCCCGTTAATCACTCTCCCTCTGTGGTGTTTTCTAGTACCTATTAGAAGAGTGGGAGCTCATTTATCTGGAGTGCATTGCGTTTGCAAAACGTAGGTTTTTCCAAACTCCTTTTGAGGAGCTTAGAGATAAGAAAATCCTGGAGATAAGATAAAGAATACACATCTTTGCATTATGTACAATTCTGTTTTTCTAACATACGATGTTTCCCTAGTCAGTAAATTTGAAACGCAGCTTTAGAAAAAAACGTCTCCAACATTTAAATTGAAATCTCAAACGATATTCCACCTAAATTGTTACTACCAATAAAGTACGGTGAGAACTTCTAAAACTGGATTTTTGGACGCTGTTCCCTACCGAGGGACGCTGTTCGATACCGATCGATACTTCTTAAGTTGCAGTAAGACGATCTACATTAGCGTCCGCCCTAAAGAGTGTCTGGAATGCACATTGGTCGCATGCACTGGTATGTTCGCTGTCTCTCGATCGGAGTAGGAAGAAACTGAATGGGAGAAGCAATTTGGAAAGTCTGTGGAGCAGGGCAAAAGGAAAAGTGAGACATGGGCACGACATAACGGGTCGTATAAATCATCCGTCGGGTCGGCCAGTGGCCTTTGAGCAGTTACTATCCGCTGTGTTGGATGCTTTGAGCAGACCGGTACTCCTCTTCTCCGTGCATCCTCCTTCTCCCTCAATCCCTTACCGACTGACGATTGACCGACCGTCGACTCCTTAAGCTCGATTCACACGATCGAACTTCGGCTTGACGCGCTGTCGGCGAAGCATGGACTCGCTGCGCGAGATCGTACGATCCGGTGCGACTACAGACATTTAACATAATCGCAAGGCGTTGCAATCGTAGCTGATGAATTACCGATCGATGCAACGGTCGACTGATCGTCCTTGATTCACGTCTATCTAGGTACTTCGCGTTAAAGAAATTTAAAAGTTACCGCGGATAGTATTTCCTATTGTGATGAATTAGATCCCAATGGCGTGTGAGAGAGAATTTTCTAACACGTTACCATCGTTCGAAAGGTAGAATACATAATACGACGACGTAGGGAATCAGTATGTGGCCAATAATTGACTATTAACGAGGCATGAACGGCTGGGAGGGGGGCGAAAAAATTTCGACAAACGTTCCCGTGCATTGTCAAGAGAGAGGTAGAAGTTTTTTGTTAGTGGCACCGGTCAGAAGCTACAGGTGGGCCCCCCAACGCGTGCCCCCCTGTTGAGACGGACCTGAAGCTTGCCGCTCGGTCGGGTCACGTGACCCTACGCTTTCGAAGGGAATGCCTGGCAGGAGGAAGGGTGGGGGAGGGACAAGAGGCAGTCCCATGTCCGCTACTCCGCTAAGCTGACGGCCCACGACACACGGGGCACGCCAGACGTGCCACGAGCTTCGTAAACGCACACAAAGAAGGTCACGTCGCGCTGCGTGTGTACGTACGCGGACCGCCGCATATGCGCTCGCGGATGGGAAGGTGCGACCTGCCCGAGTCCAGCCGAATCCTGGTGAAATAGCCGTGCGGGAATGTGGCCGGGCGATGTTTGTCTTTTACGTCTGTTCGCGGTGATCTAACACGGAAGAGAAGAGGATCGGAGCGAGTGCCATTAGCGAGGATAGGAGGATGGACGCCTGCGGCATGTACCAAGTGAGTCTGGGGCGAGCGACGATCTCCCGCGGTCTCAAAATGGCCTTGATTTAATCGGGATGATTTCCTCGCGCCCGCAATTTCCCGCGCACCTCTCGTCGCCGTGGACGATCCTTGGCGATCCGCCGCTGGATGATTACCGTGGGATGACAGATGTCACGATGTTTTTGTTTAGATATACGTGCCACTGTTGCCGTCTCTGTCCCTCCGTGCGTGTTCGTGTGGTCGCTCGATGCTGCGTGCGTGATGTCATGTCTGACAACCTAACCTAACTTACGAACGGAGCCTGTCCCCCATCACGCCCATTCCTGGTACTATTCCGTAAACGAGCACCGCTCGTGGAAACCGTGTTTTTGTCCTACATGTCTCTCGATCCCGTTCTTTTGCAGCGTCCTCCTAGGCGATTGACAGATCGATGTCGATCTATGACTGATAGATCGTTAGACGTTACCCTCGTAGGTCTTTCTTTTTTCGTAAAGGGGACTCTCCGATTAAAACGGTGCATTGATATATTCTCTTCGATAGCACCGTGCCCCGTGCCCCATTGTTTACAATTATGATTACGTCGATATATTAAGGCGAGGAACGCCGTCGGTTTATATTAAGATCGCCTGGCACGAATGTTAATGTAAACATTCTTAGTTAGCATATTTAAAACGCGGGAGAAATAGAAAATGTTATTAGCAGGCAAATACTGCAAACCTTTTATCCGAGAAGGTTTAACGATATTCAAAAGCGAGCAGAATTAAGTAATTTGCGCGTCAGCTAACTGGAGACTTATTTTTTTGTGCCACAGTTTTCTCAAGGCCTGACTGGCAGGCCAGAGCTGTACCAAAAATCCAATAGAAGCAGCCATTCTAGTGACACGAGTTCGGCGTACAGCGGCTCGGACACAATGACGTCTGTACAAAGCTCGTTGGACGCAGATGCTGACGAGGTTGATCTTTCGGGGCTCGTTGAATCCATAGTGGATAGCGATGAGGAGGAAGATCTTGCGGAAAGCATGGATGTAAGGGTATACCCTAATTTTTGGAATATTCAAACAAAGTTAATTAAACCAGATGAAATTTACAATCTATCGTTATTGTCTTTTCAGAGCTTGACTGTCCGTGATCCAGTCAGAGAATGTTTAGAGAAAGACCCTATGGAAAGAACAGAAGATGACATAGAAACACTCTTAGAATTTACGCAGCAGTTAAAGGCCTTCACAAACATGACTCTGGCAGTAAGAAGAGCGCTGTGCGCTGTGATGGTGTTCGCCGTGGTTGAGCGCGCTGGTATGATAGTTTTAAATGACGGCGAGGAACTGGACAGTTGGAGTGTGCTTATTAACGGTGCTGTGGAAATCGAGCATAGCAACGGAGAGATTGAACAGCTGCACCTCGGAGACAGTTTTGGAATCCTGCCCACTATGGAAAGACTTTTGCATAGAGGTGTTATGAGGACAAAGTGAGTATTACATTGCCATTGTACTGAATGGGGCTCCCAGTCGCAGGCAAGCGCGTCAATGGCGCCGCAAGAGGCGATATTTTGAGTATAAAGGATACTTTTCGCTAAGCAAATATATTGTTCTTTCAGATGCGATGACTGCCAATTTGTGTGTGTCACGCAAGCAGATTACTTTAGAATTCAACATCAAGGCGAAGAAAATACTAGGAGGCACGAAGAAAATGGCAGAGTGATTCTAGTAACAGAACTGAGGGGTGCTTTGGACGGAGGGGCACGCAGGGGTCATGTGGTTATTCGCGGTACTCCCGAGCGTTTAATGTTACAACTCATAGAAGAAAACAGTATTACCGATCCCACTTATATAGAAGATTTCTTATTAACGCATCGAACGTTCATCAATAGTCCTTTATTAGTTGCGAATCAATTGTTAGAGTGGTTCGATCAAGCGCAAGTCAGAGACAGAGTTGCTCGTGTAGTGCTTCTTTGGGTGAATAATCATTTTACGGACTTCGAAACTGATCCAGCTATGATGGAATTTTTAGAAGCATTCGAAGCTGTGTTGGAGAGGGAGAAAATGCAGGGACAGCAAAGGTACACATCAACTGAACTGTCTGATTTAGACGTTACAATCATCAAACCGTCATTATCACGTAAAATTGTTTTATTAAATTTTCAGATTACTGAATATTGCGTGCGCGGCGAAAGCGAGAACGCGAAACGTAACGTTAGCGCGACCGAGTAGGGACGAGGTTCTGCATTTCAGTATTTTAGGCGGTTACGAAAGAGGTTTCGGCATTTTCATCTCCAAGGTTGATAAAAAGTCGAAGGCCGAAGATGTTGGTTTGAAACGGGGCGATCAGATTTTAGAAGTGAATGGACAAAGTTTCGAGCACGTTAGTCACGCGAGAGCTCTGGAAATTTTACGAGGATCCACGCATCTCAGTATAACGGTCAAATCTAATTTACTTGGTATGTGGTATCCCTTAGAAACAACAATTGTACGTTATATCTCTTTTATACGAGCAATAAATTACTGTTGTAGCGTTTAAAGAAATGCTTCAGATGCCAGACGATTCGCCGAGGCCGCGGGGAAGAGCGAACAAACCCGAAATTTCGAGACTCCAAACGGATCCACGTGCAAGGTTGTCCACGCATGTGGACCCGATAACCCCCGTAAACCCATTGAACCCACTAGTGGGCGGTGTCCCATTATTAATTCCTGATTCTAACGTCTCTCCGTGTAAAGATGCGAAAAAGGAACACAAGGGATTCATGACACTCGGTCCTAAAAGGAGATTACAGAAAGCTCTCATGAAGATGAATATACTGCCAAAGAATACTATTAAGTAAGTTCAAGAAAATGTACAGATATTCTCGAGTTCGATGTTGAACAAATATTTTAATAAACGTATTTCTGTTTACAGTGACGGTGTACACGTAGACGATCCCCTCGCACCTCCTCACACACCACCAGGGACAGGACTTTCACAGACCACCACTAACCTTTATCACTCCAAAAGCAACCCTGACCTTACGTCGCTGTATTGTTACGACGACTTAAGGGCGCCTGACTATCCCGAGCACGTTTTGAAAGTTTACAAAGCTGATCAAACTTGTAAATATCTTCTTATTCATAAAGAAACAACGGCGCACGAGGTAAGTACATATAATCCTAGGAAACAACGTTTATCGGCGATGACTGCTATTTATATGCTAATGCATCCTTTCAGGTGGTAATGCTTGCTCTCCAGGAGTTCGGTATAACCGAGAGCAGCTCGAACTTCTCTTTAGCCGAAGTTAGCGTTGGGGAAGGGGGCATGATTAAACAACGTAGGTTACCCGACCAGTTGCAAAATCTCGCGGAAAGGATCGGCTTGAGTTCTCGATATTATTTAAAAACTAACGGTATATCGGAGACGCTCGTTGCAGACGAGCAAGCACCCGAGCTGATTCGTGAGTCTCAGGTTCACTTCCTACAATTAAACGCGGTTGAAGTTGCCATTCAGCTGACTTTGCAAGATTTCAGTATATTCAGGTAAACTGGAAACGTCTGAAGTTTTTAGTTTGTCGTTAAACTAAGAAACGAGATGTGAATTCATTTGAATATTATTATCAGGCAAATTGAATCTACGGAGTACGTGGATGATTTATTCGAGCTGAAGAGTAGATACGGCGTGCCTATGCTCAGGCAGTTTGCAGAACTAGTCAACAGAGAAATGTTTTGGGTTGTGACAGAAGTTTGTTCCGAGCACAACATCGTTCGACGTAGTAAAATAATAAAGCAATTCATAAAAATAGCTCGTGAGTGTCTCGCTCGTTGGTCATTCGAGAATGGCTCGTTTCGCACGAGTATTCTAATGCTTCTCTTTGAAAACAGGCCAGTGCAAGGAATGCAAAAATTTCAATTCTATGTTCGCTATTGTGTCTGGTTTGGGTCACGGAGCTGTGTCGCGACTACGCGCTTCTTGGGAGAAACTGCCAAGCAAATATCAGAGGCTATTCAGCGATTTGCAGGAATTAATGGATCCAAGTCGCAACATGAGCAAGTACAGACAATTGGTCGCATCCGAGCAAACACAGCCTCCTATAGTGAGTTAACCCTTTACTTTCATTTCAACGTCTGAGTTTTGTTTTACAACAATGTATCTCCGTATTAAACGCTCCGTTTCTTCCTTTCCCAGATCCCCTTTTATCCCGTAGTGAAGAAAGACTTGACGTTCATTCATCTCGGTAACGACTCGCGGGTGGAAAGCTTGGTAAACTTCGAGAAACTGAGAATGATCGCGAAAGAAGTGAGAACATTAACGAACATGTGTTCTTCGCCGTACGACTTGTCGATAATGTTGGAAAGGGGTGGTCAGCCACCCAGTTCGGCCATGGTTGCGTTGAACCAAATGACCACCGGCAATCAAGGTAAAGTACTCTAAAGTTCGCGAGAAATAAGATCAAACATATCATTGTTTATTATTTCTACTAACAGTATTGCGTTGTCCAGGAGGGCAAACTGCAACCGTGAAACGGCGGAAGAAGTCTACCGCGGCGCCGAACCCGAAGAAGATGTTCGAGGAGGCGCAGATGGTCAGAAGAGTGAAAGCGTACCTGGCGAACATGAAAGTAATAACGGACGAGGAGCGATTGCACGCTCTTTCCGTAGAGTGCGAGCCTCATGCAGGAGCCGTTGCAGTGGCTACGGCTGTTCCCCTTAGCGCAAGCAGAGGAAGAAGGCATCCTTCTCCTACGCTGTCGACCACGAGCAGTGCCAGCAGCACCAGTGAAGGTAGAAAGAGTATACAAGGTAAGATCCCCACATACGAAATATTCGGCTTAAGAGTATTTAAATTGCGCGCAAATGCCTGCAAGTAATAACATCACAAAAATTTCAAGTCCAATGTTGCATCTACCCTTTCAAGTCGAATAACTTTTGTTTTATACTCGCCTCACTTCGAGATTTACTACGTAAATTTAAATAATCTATTTTCTATAAACCTTGCGTGAGCTGCATGTCAAATGAAGCTCCGATTATTGAATATTTTCAGGTACAAAGTTCGGAGCAGCGTCGCCGCAAGCGGTGCGAAAAATGTTGGCGCTCTCCGATCCCCACAAAACTCGCCCGTATCAACCTAAACACTGTCCACCACCGCTTCCAGTGCCAGGATTAGCGTTGCATTCCAGCGGCTTGGAGCCTAGTCCTGGTGCACCTAGGAGAGTAGGATCTGGTAGCCGAGTTCCTATGCATGAGAGATCCCATAGCGATACTCCTTCCAGTTTACCGCCACCTGTCGATCTCAGCGCTGAAAGTAGTAGCGTGACCAGCCTGAGCAATCTTCAGCCGTTAAGAAAAACGTTGACCAGCGGTAAGTTGATCGAAATCGATGCGTAAAAATGGTCCGAAACAAGATGCTGTCGACTCAGCTCGGCGCAGACATTACACACACGCACGTGTTTTACACACGTAAACAGTCTTTACGATATTATCGAATACTCTGTGTTCCTATTATACATTCTGCTAGCTTTAGACGACGATACACAGACATGGTGCTTCTTTCGTTTTATTTTGAATTGTCGTTATCTTGCTACACGACTATAGCAGACACATCTCGTGAAAGTACCATCGTGTGCACCTTCATTGCTCGTGATATACACACACACCATTGGTCAGGTCTCGCAATACAGATACTTATCATTTTATGCACGCTGCACAGCCGTTTACGCAATTCATAAATGTTCCATGTTATATTTAGCTTAATCCATTTACACGCATCTTGTACGCCGATTACCGTAGCTCGCGCTTCTTTTCTCCGATCAATATTATCGTCCCGAGTATATCACACGGTTCTGATCCCAGGGCGAAGCACGCCTGGCTTCAATTTTTAGATCACTCTCCATGGGACATACGGCCGCGTGAACGGCAATCCTCTACGATTCCACGTTACAAGAAGTTCTTACTTTTCAACCACTTTTGAACGACTTGAATAGATAGTGCTGTCAAATTTCATGAATTATTTACTCTAAGCTTGAGCGAAACAGTGATCAATTGTAGGCTAAATCGCTCTTGGGAATCTCATTTCAGCAATGTTCACTTTCCAGGAAGCGATACTTAATAATTCGGTTTCGTAATAAGTTCGTTTGGATTTTGAAGACGTAGATTGTAGATGCTTCTAAGCGCGTCATCTCGAAAACAATTACAGATAATTCGAGAAGTGGCAGTGAGTTTTGATTTCCGTACAGAATTAAATAAAAAACACATTCACGTAATAATATACTGTTAGATTTGCAATTTTCTCGTGCATTAATTTTAATGCTGTAAGTATTTACTTACAGTAGCACTCGACTCTTTGGAGTACAGCATCAAAAATTATAATAGTCCAAAAAGTTATTCAATTCGAAGCAGAAGGTCTCCCAGCACCACACATAAGTAGAGCTTCTACTAAAACAGAATCGAAACGAACGCATTATGAGACCTACCGATGCAAGTGATATTACTCCACTGCCAACGGTGCTCGGTGCTCTACGGTGCTCAGTTTACGTCTTCTTCTCTAGACATAGGTAGTAATATCGCCTACAGAAGGATTCGATTTGCGTGCATCGTAATGCGAACGCTGTGCAAGCGCTACCTGATCGCGACGAAGTTGAAAGCGTAGACGGGTGTCTGTTTGGTTGCCCCGATTTTTTTTTAGACAGACAGCTACTGTGTGGTCACGATGTCCTTACGACGAACTCCACTAATCTGATTAGATTATTAGCAGTTAGCGGGAGAGAGCAGCAGGGCGAAACTGGGCTAGAATATGTGTAGTGATAGAAATGTCTTTGGGGACGTGTGCGTAGGTTCGGTGACGAGCAGTGACAGTGGTCACAGTACACAGCTGGACAGCCACAGCGGAAGCAGTGTAGAAGCTGGTGGCAGTCCACCGCCACCGCAAAGACGGCACTCCGCTATGCAAGGTACGTAACCACCTTAGAGAGAACACCAACAACATCCACAAGCTCGTGCTCATATACCTATTCTTCCCATTTGCCCGCTCCGTAGACCGTAGACTAGAAGGTAGAGAAAAGAAAGAATCTGGAGTGGTCCAACGATGAATAGCCCGACGTTCGGGCGTAGAGACTAATTCTAACCAGTTACCATTTCTGAGACAACGACGTGTACACCTTATGAATGCCCTGATTGAACAATAAAAGCCGTGGTACCGTTTCGTTGAACAGTTGGGCGTTAACTTAAAGTCTCTGCTTGTAATCGCGTGATCGTATAAGCTGTTGATATCTCAAAGGATTTATTCAGTAGTGCGTGATATATTTTCCATTGGTAGCTCGATAAATGAGAATGATTCATTGGAAAAGTGTGATATCTGTTGTACGTCTCTTGAACACTATGCGAGTTCCCTTGGAAGGACTGTTACGTTTGTGTGTCTCTCTCTCTCAGTTTCTTCATTTTTTCCCCCCCTCCCTCTTCTATTTCCGTTTTATTACAATCGTGGCCCGTTTCCCCTGAATCATTCGTTTCACACGCGGGCTGTTAATCAGATTCGACGGGTCGGAAATATACGTATGTCCCATGGTCACTCATCTTCATTCTCTCGTCTATGGTAGTTGAAACGCTCCGCGGAGCTTAAGCTGCGGGCACGCTCTTTATCCGTCCCCGGTACTTTATATTTATTATCGTTCAGTCGAGCGTTGCAACGATAACGTAGGTAAACGTGCTTATAGCCGCTTTTATCTCGAAGTTCCAGTTGCTTCACTACATACATTTACCGCTTAAAGCTTCTTTACAGAGACTCGCTTCTTTACGCAGGGGCACCTCATGCATATGCATACGCATATACAGAGTGTAAAATTAAGAGCATCATAGGCGGGTATCTTTAAAACCGAGGGGGACACGGAATTGTTTTATGAGGCTGTTCTGATCTCGAGGAATTTTCGCTTTCCCTTCAAAAGGAGAATTATTTTCTAGATGAAATTGTATATAGCTAACTGATTGTATCAAGATCATTTTCTGTTTTTAATGATCATTATATTTTTAAAACTGTGAATATGTATAATGATCATGCATGGTGGATGACGTATCAAAATTATAACAAAGAAATAGTGAACAAAAAGTGAGAAAAAGATATTTTTTAAGTGTTTCTTCAAATGAAACTGTTAACTTTAATAAATACAAGTCATTTAGCGAACTGTTAACACTTTAATCATTTCTTTTCTATTTTAAGTTAACTTTCTACATTAACACTTTAACTCTGTTGTAAGAGTTCAGTTGTAACAGTTATTTTATATACCTATATTACTTTTGAACAGATATTTAAGAGTAAAATATAAAAGTTAGGAATATTTTTTTAATTAGTATCATTTAAGGAACTGAAAGCACCGAACGGTTCAATTGGTTTCAATTTCAAACCCATCTACCCCACAACATTTTCAGGACATCTGCTTGTCACATCTTTAACTTTTTCAGAGCAGAACAAACGTTCCTGTTTAACTAGATCTTTTTCTGCTTTCAAGAAAATAAAAATTTCTTATTTACACAACAATGTATGGAATAAAAGTTTCACTTAATACGCTGCGTTTTATAACAGTTTTCTCAGAACAGAAAAGATAATTAGTCATGAAATTACATTTATTTCATAATTAATTGAAAATTTTAACATAGTTTCATTCGACCAAGGTGTTTCTTTCCTTCCAAGTAGAGAGCTTCGTATTTAGTCAGACACGATCCAGTAGTTCAGCTCGTGGTTACTTCTATTACCACACGTCGAATTGGGTTGGAAATATGTCACGAGTAAATACACCACTTTTATATTGAATATTTTGTTAGAAATGTATATTATAATATTAATAATTAACATAGCATATTCTGAAAATTCACTGTTTCGCTTTCGCAAAAAGGATCGAAGAATTTCCTAAGAATGGCCCAAGTTTCTACATAGGAATTTAAAAGCATACATTATTACTTGTAAAAATGGAGATAATCTTGATACAACCTACATATTTCCACTTAGGAGAAAAATAACTTGATAGCAAGATGGCCCTTCTCGAGATCAAACAAATTCTCAGAACAAATACTTCACATCTCCCTTAGTTGTAGAAGCATTAGCCTACAACACTCGCAATTTTACATCCTGTGTATCAATATTTCGATCAAATTTTCGCGATTTTTGCACTCGCGGTACTCGCTCGAGGAATCTTCCTTCTCGTCGAGGAACTCGAGCTTAATTTCCGGCAGCGAAATGTCTTCTGTAAACTCCATCGTTTCGTTCGCCCAAGAAAAAAAAATACCGCCGACGTTACACAGCGTAACATTGTACATTTTGTAAAGAAACATTTCGTATGTGGCCTGTGTGTGGTGCAGGGTCTGTTTTGAGAGGTGGCGCACCTCCGTTTCCTCACGCGGTAGCAGTGTTACCTCCGCTTCCTGCCAACCACAACCAGAATCACAACCACAATCATCATCATCACCACCACCACCACCACCAACATTATTATCACCATCACCAACCCCAAAATCCTCAAGGTGAGTCCGCGACTGTCTTGCCCGTCTTTTGATTTCTCTCCTGCAACTGGGCTGCTGGTCTGTTTTGGTAGAATTAGAACGTTGCTTCCGGGAATCACTTAGAACATTGGCATGGCGTAGAGTTTCGTGCGGTGATGGATTAGTCCAAGCATCCAGTGGCGTATGAGAGTTCTACTAATTTCGAATGTCACGTAGGATGGTCACACTAACCGAGGGTATTATACACTAGAAGTCTGCGCCGGAAGCAACGTGGTTGAGCTTGAGTCATCCTTTGACACGTATGGCGATGCATAAGCTTAATCTGTACATTATAATCGTCTGCTCGAAGAGAGTTGCCGCGTGCACGCTAACAATCACGTGAGTATCGTTGCTTGCCTACCTGTGTGCCCTGTGTGTGCGCAATAAAACTGTGTGTGTTGCATCGATCGTGTGCCGTTCGCGGTGTCGCGCCTCCTCAGGATTAACGGAGAGCCGAGGCTTCTTTCCAGGGTATATTAACTGGTTTCCTGTGCTTTTCCTTTTCTTGGGCAGATCTAGCGGTGAATAACGAGTTTTGCACAGTTTCCTCTTAAACACTCTTCGTCTCTCGCAAGCCGGGGTTCCGAACGAGTACGATCGGCCCCCTTGCAGCTTCTTTCGTCGAGAAAGTCGATGGCGATGAAAGAAAATCGTAAACCAATAAAAGGACAAACTTTTAAGTGAAAAGTTCTTTACCAATCGATGGGTTCTGCGCTCGCTGCACTTTCCTTTGCGACTCTGCAACTTGTTCCCTATGATTTTACCATTTTTTCCCTACAACTTTCGGAGTCCACGACTTTCCCTTTACAACCCCGTGACTTTTTCCTCGCGACTTTTCCTCTACAATTCCGCGACCTTTTCGCTAAAACGCCGCAACTGTTTCTCTACGACTCCAAGGCTTCCTCTCCACAACTGCACGTTAAATTGGTTCGGTGCTCGACCAGATCGTACTCGTTCAGAATCGCCAGCGGCGGTGAGCTACTTGGCGGAGGATAAATGGGGAGGCAAGTGTTGAGGAGCAGAAGGCCGGTGGTGTGAGAGACCGAGAGAAAGAGAGTCGAGGGTTTTCAGGTCTCGGAGTAGCGGCGGGACTTCCTCCCCCAGGGGCAAGCACGACGATGACGACCATGACTACCATGACGTCGATGACGACCATGCGTCCAGGGGTCGGTAGTACTCAGTGCCGTCAACCGCCTGCATACAAAGTCGCAGCACAGATGGCAAGGTTGCACAGGCTTGGCCGTGCTCACAGCCACGAGGGTGTTACCTACAGGACCGACCATGAAGATGGTACAAAGCAATCGCTACGTACATACATACAATCTCTCCTACTTCACGTTTATATATATATATTATTATTACATATATCTTTCTCGAGTTTATGGTTCTCCGAGGCTTGCGCTCCCTGCCACTATCGATAGCGATGGGAGTGATATTGAATCGTTAGTACTTCGCGTCAATCGCGTCATTCGCGAGTTATTCCTAATACGATCTTTTATTTAAATCGAAGTCATACCGATCGACTATTGTTTTCACTGGTGTGTATTTGTCGCAAGTGAAATGAGTATAGTATCGAGGCTGTTAAAACAGTGTGTAGTCATATGTATAGTTTTATTGATGAGGGGAGATAAGTATGGTTTGCAAGTGGAATTAATTTTGAGTTATTGAATAATTTGTAGGTAATATGTTTGCTTAGATCATATTGGAGATATGATGAAGTTGTTTTATTTGATACAAGGAACGTGAAAGTGGGATTTCTATGATAGTTCTCGACAAATGGAATAAAAAGGACAGACTAATTATACTATATTCGTAAGATACTGGGTACCCTCCGGTCTAAACGCTTGAAAAGTACTTGATTTTCATGAATTGAAAAAAAAAGAAACTGAACAACATACAGTAAAAAAGGTTTTTGGACATTATCACTACATATTTGAAGAACAAACAAAAAAATTATTGTTTGAATTTTATCAACTTTTGCATTACGTATACAGCATTCGTTGTACCACTGCAGAAAATAGAGCTCTTGACGGGCGCCATCAAAACTCGGTACAGGATCGTCTGAAATAAAAAAAAACTAAAAATATTCTTAAACTATATGTAAATGGTTATCGCCTTATCCGTCTTCATTGTAGACAAACGATCCGGCGATTTTTAGCACATGTTTAAACGCAATGTTGCAAAAAGCAGTTTTCTACTCATAAATCTGTCCGTAAAAAAAATTGAGTGATCCAAAATTACTCTCTGTGAATAAGGCGATAGCGAGTCTAATTATGAACAGAATGCCGTAAGAGTTTTTGTAATCGGTGTATAATTAAGCCTTTTACAATGGCGCCCGTCAAGAGCTCTAATTTTCACAGTGCTACCATAAATGCTGTATATCTAAGGCAAAAATTGATAAAATTCAAAAATAATTTTTTTGTTTATTCTTTAAATACGTAGTAATAAAGTCCAAAAAGTTTTTTTTACTACATGTTCAGTTTCTTTTCTTTTAATTCATGAAAATCGCGTATTTTTCAAGCGTTTTGACCGAAGGATACCCTTAAAGACTTCACCATATTGTTAGTAGCGTAGATGTTTTTACTGCGGTAATTGCATTACTTCCAATTATGTGATTTTCAAACTGTTAGCCAGTTTTTAGGCCGCTGCTGTACCATTTTCGATACTATACTTTCGATGTCATGTAATTATTTTAGACCCAAACAAGTGAATTGAATTAATTACACCCTCGTCGAGAAAAATACTGTATCAATCTCATCACTAACTATCGATAATGCACGGAGAAAAATGTTAATTTTTATCAGCATATGGCTTCTTTGCGCGCGTGACGTTGATGGATATTTTTGGTGTATTTTCGCTTTTTACCTTTTCAGACATGCGCATAATGCTCCGCGTTACTATTAGAAACTTTATACAAATTTTTTAACCACTCCGTTAAATCAAACTCGGGCTTATTATTAAATTTACTTTATTACTAAACATCAATCAAATTCCTATACTCATCAATTACCATTAAAATCATTAGACTTAATAAAAATAATAAGTTTTATTTCCTTATACGCACCTTTTAGAATGCTATGTAGATTTTAATGTACTTCAGTTTCTTTAATTACCAATTCGTATCATTCAGGATAAATGCCACCTCGAAAAGCAAATTTTATCGTAGAAAATTTTAATCCTGAAATTGCGTTATGTCTGAAACGGTTGGATGCACCTGAACTGAATTTTTCTTTCGTTTCGATCGCAGTTTCTCGCGAGCAATCTTATCCCCGGTTAACCGTAACATTTTTCACCGTGACGATTGATGATACCGTCGTCGCAGCCTACTCGATTCTCTCCTCCATTCGAATCACTCGTGTCGCGGCACGGAGTACCTAGCTCTTAACAAACTACCGCGAAACGCCCCCAACTACACCGTGGAATCTTCTATCCCACGATAGATGGACCGATGCAACGATTACACACACTGATCTCTAGCTACTTTTAAGAGAGCTCCCCGCGTGTATCGATTAAGAATTACGATGTATGTATGGACAGTCCGCAAAAGGACCATCGTTGCTGTCTGTTACTCGATGTACATGTTGATTAACAGCGAATTGTAAATAACGACGCACACGTTACACACACACACACATTTCCACGCGCATTTCCACTTTGTACATTCCGCAAAATGCCTGCGTAACACACGTGTTGCAAGCATAACCCGTGCTCCTATGTTTTTATCCGTGTGAGCATCGTGTTCAGCACACTCATTCGCCACGCATCGATAATACGCATCCTATCACAGCGAGCAAAAATTATTGTTTCTGCGCAGGAATTACACGTGATACGATGCCGGTGTTCGTGCACTCGCTAGAGGCTTGCCGCAAACTATCGTGCGATCCTTCAACAGATTGCAATGCAGTTATTGTCCCTTTTTTTTTGCCTTCACATCACTTTGTTCGTCATTCGAGCGCATGTATCGAGCTTGCTTGTGTCCATTTTGCACGTCACGCTCCCACGATCTTCCCCCAGCCACCTCATTTTTTTTTTCGTTGCTGTTTGGACCCGTTTGATGTCTCCATAGAACACGTTACTTTTTACAGCAAGTTTTCTAGGGAATTTTCTAGGAAAATTGGATAAACGTGCCCCCCCTTTTGTGATCGAAAGACTCGGGTCTACTTTGGAGGATTTGCTTTGTTTTATTTGTGAGCGTTTATTGACTCGTTCAGCTTTCATTGTATCGCGCTAGTTTTCACTGAAACAATCGTAATATTATATTACTGCAAAGGGAAGTTAGGCAACCCGGAAATTCAGAAAATTATGCGACTTTGTGTGCAAGTGGAGTAGTTTATGCGTGACACACCTCTATTTTTTGTTGGTGCCACAATGCGATTTCGGGGGGGATCACCTCTTGAAAATATGCAAAATCTTCTTTTTCGAGGAGAATATCTCGAAAACGGTAAGAGATATCGAAAAGAAGTATAAACAAAAGTTGCATTATTTTTTTACATCTACAAAACTACCCAAAAATAATTATCGAAAAATCCATACTTTTCAAGTTACCCCCACCACCAATCCTTAATTCAAGAATTACTTTGATGCAGTTTTGTGGATATAAAAAGAAGACGCAACTTTTGTTTATACTTCTTTTCGATATCTCTCACCGTTCTCGAGATATTCCACGAAAAAGAAAATTCTGTATTTTTTTCAAGGGGTGATTTCACCCCCGAAAACCGCACTATGACACCAATAAAAATAGGTTTGTCTTACCCATGAATTATTACTTTACTTACATACAAAGTTGCATAATTTTCTGAATATCCGGGTTGCCGAACTTCCTTTGTGAATTATAAACTATAATTTGAAAAATAGAAATTACAGTTTCAGAGTGAACACGCAATAGAAACAGATAAATAGAAAAATAATCTCGACGATTCTATACATATTTTCTCTGCATCACAATTGCATTCACTAAACTCTGAATACAAGAATGTTCCAAGCAACCACGAACTTGTTTTTCAATTTCTTAAAGATCAGAAATACTCAAGAATCTGTGCGAATGCGTTAAGATCCAGTCAAGGTAGACACCAGTCGGCAGAACACTTCCACCACTATAGGCAGCCACGATCCACCATAACTGAAGTGAACGTTACAATTTTCCAGACGACGAGGACGCCCAGGTGTCAGCGGTTTAGGTGGTCCATGGCACGTAAGGAGTTCACCCGGCGATCCTTACATCATCCCGCCAGCCTGTCGTTTCGTTAAAAGGAAGGAAGACGCCTTGGTTGCCACGTGGCCACGTCGAACGATTCCCTCTGAGGATGGTATCGCAACGAATCGCAAAGCTCGATACTCTTCCCGGTGTCTCAATAAACGCTGGCGATAGAAGCTGGTCAATTTTGAGAAGGGTACAAAATAGGGGCAGAGAGGCAAACGATTAACACGCACAGTGCTTTCGACGCCACCTTCCGCGTCGAAAGGTCGGATGGCAACCGGTTCGAGAAACCCTAAGTAGCTGTTTGGAAAGCGAACGAGAAGCGCGCTCGTCTTCTACAATGAAAACCAAACGAAGCGAAGTAGAGGGACACTGAGAGTCTCGAAAGGTGTGCCCTTTAGGATACGAGGGTGCGAAGGAGCCCGTGGAGAGGAGGAGGTATGGAGAGATGGAGAGAAGGAGAGGGAAAGTGGAAAAGACAAGCGACTTTTCTATCAGACTGAAAAACAGGGGAACCTCTCGAGCAGAGGTGCCGCGAGAGTTTCGTTGCGGGACTGGGGCGCAAGAACGTTCGTAAGATTATAATATTCTATATAAATGTGTAATAAATCGAGTCCAAAGATGTTATATATACCGCGTATCGTCGCAGGGAGTACGAATGACGGCGTTTCCTGTATCATATACTTTCTAGGCTAATCCCAAAACGCCCCGTAGCTTAAGTTGGTGTACATAGCGTAGCGTTAATAATGTAGTCTTTAAATGGCGAGGAAGAATGACGCGAGAAAGAGAGATTCAGTGCAAAGCGAAACGGACACACGCTGTTGAGAGGACTTTCTATCGCGACACGATCGCGCAGGCTTCGCGTCGATCGTTTTTCTACACTCCCCCTGCCCCTTCCCCGAATTTTCAATTTCTTTTAATTGGCACGCGGCGTCCGTCGGTGCCAGGATATCCAACGATTTCTACCAATCATGTTTCAAACTCTTTTTTTCTTTTAGAGAAAGCAATTAGTCTCGTACGTAATCCCAGTTGTATCAGAGTTTAGGATACTTTTTCTCTCCGCTTGTTAACTCTATGATTCTCGTAGTAGAATTTTTTACGGCTTCGATGTGTGTTGAATTTTACCGTTGACGCGATCAAGTACAAAGTAGTTTTCAAAGACTAACCAGAGAGCGGCGCTGTAGAAACGGGGTACGATCGAAAGTACTGTTCCTGGGCTTTTGAAAATTTTCGTTTTTAGGCGGTGTGCACGAGCTGATGTGCACGCCGCTCGTAGTTGGCTGTTGCTTGGGGGTGTCTAGATTGTGTATGCAAGCGACTGTTGGAATAGAAACGAGGAATACGAAGGAAATGGTGATCGGTGAGACAAATTGCTAGGCGTACCGTATGTGGTGAGTCTGAGAGTTATAGAGAAGAGAGAGAGAGAGAGAAAAGCGAACACAACAAGGTATTAACGTTTCAGGATGAAATGATAAGGTAATCTTTATGCATCGCGTATGCTCAACTTATTTTTACTGAACGTATACATATACATATATATATATATATACACACGCATTACGGGAACGAATTTTAGATCTGGTGTAACTTATATTCTCGACTTTCGCTCTATCGTATCGAAGATAGGAAAAGAAGAAGAAGCTCTGTGAACGATTCGTCGAACTCTCATATTTTCCGAAATTTTATCAGTATCACGGTACTTTTAGTTTTATATAAAGTATATATAAATATATAAATATAAATATATCTATATGTATATCCGCGCCCGTGCGATAGTGGGGCACGAGAAAGCCAGTATTCGCCTCTGTACGAGAGAAAGAGCAAGAAGCGAATAGAAAGGAAGGGTAATACAGTAGGGCGGAGCGAAACTATATAGGCGAAAATTTAAATTTGAAAATAACATTGTGAATCTTATTTTTTACATTTTTAAGAGAAAAAGGAACCTGCAGACATGAATATTTTTCCAAAATTTTTGTACAGTTGTGTTTGGTTAATCAAAAGACAACTATTCCGCACCCAGGCCAGCTGAAAATTCAAATTTAAATTTTCGCCTATATAGTTTCGTTCCGCCCTAGTATACAGGCCTCCCCGAAAGGCGAGGTGATCCGCGAGCGTAAGTAGTCGCGTCGGCTGGTTTCATTATATCGATACCGAACGATAGGTTTTCTCGCCCGTTTGAACGACTCGTAACACGCCCAGCAATCTTGTAACGTTCGTATGTACTCTCGTCCGATCGCGTGCACGAGCCTCCCGAGCCCTTTTATCGGCGAAGTATTATTGTAGAGGGAACCGCGATCTCGCGTGCGAGGAGGATGCGCGAGGGAGACGCGATGAGCGGAGAGGGCCTAATTATCGAAGGCATCTCCACTCGCAGAGATGAGCGAGATTCTGCCAAACGCGCGCGCGGAGAGCGAGCCGGTGTCTCGAGGATCGGCACGGTGCTCTTCCTCAGCTCGAACGCTCGTGGGGGAGGGTGGAGGTTGGCAAGACGTTCCCGAGCGTTCGCAGGCGTGTGTTTGCTGTCGACATTCCACTGTGTCTTGCCGTGAATCGTGGCCAACCATGCTTCCCTCGCACGACACCCAGTTCGTGCGACAGACTGCTCTCAGATATATCTATTAAATAACCGCGTACCTTCTATCGAAAGGCGTTAGATGTCCGCGAGCACCGTGTCCGATCCTCGCCACGTCCGATCCACAGCCGAGGGATCGAGTTGGAACGAAGGGAAGAGGAGTCGCTCGAGCTCGAGCCCTCGGCGATCTGGATCCACCCAACATTTACTGCATATTCATATTAATATCTCTTTGTACATATCCTAATGACTTTTAAATATTATTAATCCAAAACGTTCTCGAAGAAACTCTTAAAACCCATTGTGTCCAGCATCCGTTCAAGATCTAGGCTCCTCGCGACTCGAGCGTAGAAGGGGAACGAAACGAGCACACCGATAAACGACTTCTTTTACGGTTCTTCTTTTCCTTCTTTTTCTGTTATCATTTTACCCCCTCTGTTTTTTTTTTTTTTTTTTGGATGTAAGACACGAGCAGCAACCCTTCCTTTTTGCGTTTCGTTCGAACGGCCCTCCGTGCTCTTCCTTTTCGTACCTTTGGCGGTTCAAGAGCGCACGATCCATTCCAGGGAGCATTTACGCCATCGCGGATCAACGCGACCGCGTGCCCGTTCCCCTTGAGTGTTCGTGGATGTAGCAAGATTATCAGAGGCTGTTATTTCTCAGTCAAGTCGCACCAGTAGCCTCCGTAGCGATCCTTGCCAGCTCGAACGTGGTGTATTCGAAAGCAGCGAGTCGTTTATCTAAACGGATGACGGCAGTGCTTTGCTAGTCGCGTTTCCTTCATCAAACAACGTTCTTATGTGTTCGATGGGAGAGGAAAACAATGAAGCCTCGAGGAGGAACGGAAGCGCTGGCGCGCGGTCGAAATAGAGCGGGAAATTTAGTTTAATCCTTGAATTGCTGAAGCTCGAGACCCCACTTTCTTCCCTTAATTTTACGGAACGATCCACCTTGTAGAGTGCGTATAACGATGCGAGCGTGCGAGAATGTTTATCGAGGAAAGAGTGAGTGTGCGAGAGACAGACGGAAAGAAAGAAAGACGTGGACAAGCCTTGAAACCTTTCTTCTTCCACAAGACTTCCCCTAACTTCTTTTATTTTTTATTTATGCCCCACACAGCCCACACCCCTGCCCTGCCCTGCCCTGCCCCCCTGTTGTTTTAATTATTTATAACTTCGAGATGGAGCGACTGCGAATCGCGGTCCAGCGAGCAACAAGAAACAGGAAACATTTTGTATTTAATTTGTTTAATAAAACTTGGATCATAGTACAACATTCCGACTGGTTGCTTTGGTTTTCGTGAAACACTCGCGTTCCAACGGAGGACACGGCTCTCTTCGTTGTTCTTAGTCGTGGGGGTGCAGCAACGCTTACTGCCCCCTCCTGTTCACATTTCTTTCGAAGTGAAACGAAAATGAGGCGAAACAGTACAAAACGAGGAATGAATATTAGTGATGGGGAAATGAAGGAAATGAAACGCGAGCGAGGTTCTGCGCAGACACGTTTGTTGTATCCAGCCCTCACCTTTGTTTTGTACATAAACGCGCGTAAAATGCCCAACGCCCATCCACTTGTTTTTTTCTTTCGACAGATCTCTTCGTACGGTATACGTTGTTGACCAAGTAACATCGATCTTTTTGTACGATAAGTCTACATTCTCCTTAGGAATAGATTGAACATTAATAGAGCCACAAATGAAGTAGAAACACGAGCAACGATGACCACTGTAATTGTTTCGACCGTTTTGATCCGATAAGAAAGTATTTTAACCATTTACTTGGCTACTGATACGAAAACCGAGCTGCTGGAATATTTTACCGAAACGGTCCTCTCACGTGTTAAGCAATTTCAGTTAATTAAAAAAGAATCAGTATTTCACTTTCAGTAGCTGTACCTAGTTTCTTTAACGCTTCAACTTTTAGGCAAAATGTAGCCAAAGGGAGGAAATTGTCGATTGGTTTGGAATTCTTTTTATACTAAAGAATTTAAATATTTTCTTAACTTCTGAGATACCATTAATAGGTAGTACAATATTTCATCTTTAAATCAGGTGTAGTCCTGTAGTGTGTAGAAAGTTCTGCGAAAATGTATTAAAATTTCGTCCCTAAAGATCAGTTTAGCGTTTAGTTTTCATACGAATGTTACAGAATTCATGAGGGAAGGTACATATGACTACATATTCAGTAAGACTGCTAATTAACAGCTTAAAAGTATTTTGCTTTTGGCAATAAAGTGTGTTAACGTTGCAACAATTTCTATTGTACGTAATATTTTATTTGCATGCCACGTGGGCATCGGGAAGAGATACTTTTAATTGAAGGAATAATGTAGAACCTGGCGAGCAAAATGGACATGGCCAAGTGAAGGGTTAAAAGATTGTGCTTTTGTGAGATTCGTTATGAGAATGAGTTTGAAATTTTGAAGGTCAATAGGAAGTACCGTACATAAGAGAGTAACCCGTGGGAACGAAATTGGTGGTGATAGTATTGCTACTATTTTGTACGATACAATGTTTTTGTATATCTGTCTACCGTATGTATAGGAAGAAGAAGTCTACCGATTATGATAGATGGTTAAAATTGTATCGAACACGTATTTAAACAATTTGTAGCGCGACGGACACGAAATCCGGCTGTATTTATCAAGAGTCACACATAGATGTTGTTCCCATTAATGTACACCTGTAAAATCCCTATCGAACAATATACGAGCTACTAAAGGATTGGTAAAGAGTTCTTTGTACTGTATTCGTAAACCATTTTTTCACTGTGCTCGATAGTAGTCGCTAGTGATCGTTATCAGTTCCCTGCAGGTTTCATACCGCGCAATTAGAGTGTTGGAATCTGTTCTCTTTAATGAAACTTGAAGGATTTATTTTGTGTTCCACTATTATTTCTACAACTTATTTTTCATTCGAAATTGAATTGCTGAGAGACTATTGTTATTCATTAATTACTTAGGGTAACTATACTCGTAGTTGACAGTGTACCAATAGTTGACACTTTTATTTTCAATCACGAATAATAAGCTTTCTATTAAAAAAATGTTTTTGACTAATACGCTGTTTGAAAAAGTATTAGTCAGAAACAGTTTTTTAATAGAAAGCTTATTATTCGTGACTGACAATAAAATTGTCAACTATTGGTACACTGTCAACTACGAGTACAGTTACCCTAAGCCTATTCTGGAATAATTTGGACAAAACAAATGACTACGTGAGCGATTTCCTTCCTAGCGATTAGGGTTTTCTTAATTAGTTGGTCATCTTATCGCAATTCTAATAAAACAATTCAGTGTATTAATTGCGACGAATCTGCACATTTAGGTATAAAAAAAGAATGCTTTGTGTTCGGTAGAATTTCAAAGGTGTAGCGTAGTTTGAGCTGGTTCCAAATGCACGTGCTTATTCTGTTCTGATCAGTTAAATGTACGTGAGTTTTCAGCACGAGAGCATTGAACAGCACACCGCAGTTCGAACGTGTAAGAAGGTCAATTGAAGATGCTTCATCCTCAGCTACAACTAGTCCAGACCTTGCTTCGCCTGACGATCACCTTTTTTGAGGAACGGTCCTATTTTTGGAAAGTGTGGCGATTCAATAATGATGACGATATGATTGATTCTGAAACCGTTTCGGAACCGATATAGAACCGAAAAAATAACGGATACGAAACCGATATAAGGAGGGAAACAGGAACCGTAACCGAAACAGATAATAGTTGGAAATTTCGGTCTTACATTACAGTTATTTGTAATAAAGGTTCTCCATAACCGTTTTAGTCAGAACCTTTATATAACAGTTTTAAACAGTTATTCTCGGAACCGTTTCAAGCCCTGGTGAAAAGTGTGAAATATGTTACTTTGTTTAATTCCCGCTGCCATCTGCATGCTTGTAATTAAAAGATTGCTTTATCTCATGAATGTAATCGCTAATGGCGGAGCTAGGCATATAAAGGGAAGATTAAGGGATATTAAGAAAAATGGAAGATTAAGAGGTATTAAAAAAAAAAGACGATTAAGAACCAATACTGGAGACTAAAACGAAAACACGTATTTAGTGATGAATTCGAGATACCTACCTACCTATATGTTCTTTTAATTCCAGGCTGATATTCGCCCATATCCAGAGAATTGTTCCAAATTCCTAAATTGCGACAATTATAAATGCTGGATTCTGGATTGCCCCGCAGGAACAGAATTTTTTCCAGCCGAGAACACTTGTGACTACCCTGTGGACCCTCACCCTTGGTGCACACGTATTTAATAACACGGAGGACAGAGTCTTGGGAACTTTTATCCAACGACTTGACGTTAAATCAGCAACAGTAGAGATAGATATGTACCAGACAGGAAGTGAAAGCGAATCGAGCCTTTGTTTATTTTGCAATCATTGGAAATGAAATGGAATAATTAAATAAAACTTATATTAAAAGTATACAATTGGTGTTCCATCCATATCCCTAATTGTTAGATAACTTTAGAGATCCAGAGATATGAACTTTTCTCCATTAAATTTCGTACGTTTGAACATTAGGCACCTACATCTAAAATCCTGTGTAATAAGATTATCCAGAATACTAATTTCAAGAGACATGCAGCTTAAGTGTCCACTCACTGGACACCCTAGTTCCATTTTGCATAATTGACTATTCAATTGACTATTCAGGCATTAGTGATCCTATGCTTTTATTGAACATCTGATTGCTTATGACGACCTTTGCTTGCGTTTCAAGTATAGATAACAGGTAGTATATTGAAATAGTATATTGATGACAAGGGAGAGAAGTAAGCGATTTCGATGAGCGTGAAGTTTGCTGTCCGAGCGCAGCTAGCGCAGCATTTCACGCGAGGCAAAATCGCGTCTCTCCCTTGTCACGCACAATACTTTTTTCAATACCTGCATGAAAGGCGTGTTTTTGAAAGCCTGCTGAGCGATTCGCAAAAATATATGCATGAACACACATGATCGATAACGATTAGTCGAACAATTGCATCTTTATACCACAGGGTAACGCCAAACTCCAGTTTCCTTGGGAGAAAAGTAAAAAATTGCGAATACGCATGCGCGTAAAATCTTTTTCCCTTTTGGGAGAAAATTAGAAAACGCGAACACGTCTGAAATTGGTCATTTTGCTCCTGCTCAACAGGCGTAAAAAAACACCCATTTTCATGTAGGTGTTGAAAAAAAATATAAATACGATTTATTCGGTGAAGACAATTCAGTTCGAAATATGAATTTGCAAGTGAACCAGCAGCTAACATGAAGTTCACCACGATCTTGCTGCGGGCAGTCTTTTGCTTCGTCGCCCTCTTCGTAGGGTCTGCACGGGTAAATTGCTTTTTGTAAACGTTTACGGTTATCCGAACGCAGTCGAGTTGCTTGTAGTTTTTAACTGACTTCAAAAAGGAGGTGGTTATAGATTCGACCCGTTTGTATTTTTTGTTATGTTTGTCCCCGCATAACTCCTCAGCATATTGACCAATTTCGATGATCTTTTTTTTATTCGAAACAGGGCGATGCTCCGGTGGTCCCATCCTAAACTGCATCAATATTGACCCAATATTTTGCCAGTTCTGGTTAATAAGAAAGACCATTGTCACCTAATTATTATTATTTTATGTACGTACGCGCATATGTCCTCAGCATATTGTGTCAATATATATAAAAATAAAAAAATCTTAAAAAAATTAAAACCGACTTCATAATAATAAAAATGCACTATAAAGTAAAAAATAATTTTTTCCCTTATTTATTCTGCGCCTCCCATATTTTTTAAGTCGGCGCCTTTACAAAGTGTCATCATTTGCACTGTGTAAATTTGGCGTCGACTTAAAAAATATGAAAGTCGCAGATTAAATAATGGAAAAAATTATTTTTTACTTTTTAGTACATTTTTATTATTTTGAAGTTGGTTTCAATTTTTTTAAAAATTTTTATATGGTACAATAATTTTACAATAATCTTGTGTTATAAAATTCATCGTATTCGTAATACGAACTGTTTTATTCGAAATATAAAAGCATGATCGTTTGTAACCTTGGAAAAATCAAATATAGTACGATTAAAAATTAATTTAGGTGTGAAAACTGTGAAATATGTTATTTTGTTTAATTCCCCTGCCAGCTGCTTGTAATTAAAAGATTGATTTATCTCATGGGTGTAATCGCTAATGGTGGATCTAAGTAGGTATATAAAGGTTTAAAGATTAAGGGATATTTAAAAAATGGAAGATTAAAAGGTATTAAAAAAAGGAAGATTAAGAACCAACATTGCAGACTAAAACGAAAACACGTATTTAGTGATGAATTCGAGATACCTATCTATATGTTCTATTAATTCCAGGCTGATATTCGCCCATATCCACCGGATTGTTCCAAATCCATGGTTTACGACAATACTACATGCAGTATTCTAAATTGCCCTCGAGGACTAGAATTTTATCCAGTCGTGGGAGCTTGTACCTACCCTGTGGACCCTCACCCTTGGTGCACACGTATTTAGTAACACGGAGTCTTGGGAACTTTTATCCAACGGCTTGACGTTAAGGATGTATTGGACCTATTTTCAAAATGGTACCAAGTTGATGAAAATCTGTGAGATCGTTCTTTCTAATCTTTCTGATATGCTCCAAAATTTTAAACGAATTCACTAAACGGTTGTTGAGTTATAACATTTTAATTTTCACGGATTTTACATGTCCTCTTATGGAAAGAGACGATCTTGACAGATAAAGCAGCTGAAAAAATGTTGAAGAAATGGTACCAATTTTTTCAATTTCATTTTACATGTAGTATATGGGTAGATGAAAATATTTGCTGCGTTTCAATGGTTTTCACTACACGGTTTTAAGGATATAAATTATAACTTGAGAAAATTGCGAATTCTGGGCATTTTCACTGCCAAAAGTTTACCAAATAATGCTTGAGAAAGCATTTGCAAAGTGGAAGATACCTTCTTAGGAGTAAAAATAAGACTCCAACTGTCGTTCGAGTTCCTTACATCTAGATTTACTATGCGTAAGACGTAGGTATTCAAGTATTTCAAATTTCATATACTTTTATCTAATATTGTACGTTCGATACATCCTTAAATCAGCAACACTAGAGAAAGATATGTACCAGCCAGTAAGTGAAAGTGAATCGAGCCTTTGTTTCTTTTACAATGAAATGGATTAATAAAATTAAACTTATTGTTAAAAGTACATAATCGATGTATTGTATTATTACACCCGCAAATCTTCAAATCGGAATTGCGCGTGCAATGTTTCCTGTTACTATCCCTGATTCTTATCTCAAAAGGTATGTATCTACTTTTCTTTATTCGATCTCGTACAATTTGAAGATTACCTCCCAACTTCCGCAAATAATTCCTACATGCCTATATCCCACCATTATTGGAGCATTGCTAGCCTATTCCAACACTATTTTTACGTAACTCCTGCACCTTTTACACCACTCGAATTGAACTAAGTGGTATAGGCATCGTGTACCAGAGTTGGGCAAAAAGTTTACCGAAATAAAAATTTCAAATAACGAATAAAGGTAAAGTATCTTTTATTCGACTCGTTATTTAAATAATTTTCTATCTAGATACTACCCAACTCTGTCGTATACATACATTGTAAAGAATGTACGTGGCTTTTATAATCCAAATAACGTATATGATGTAAATATTTTGATAAGTTCAAGTTTTATAAGCTTCCAGGATTCACTCACCCAGCATATTTGGCTTTTCGTTTCCAACAAAATAATCATTCTAACTACAAGAACCTGACCCCACCAAATTCAATGCTTTTTCCTTTTTCACCTTTCTGTTAAAGTAATATAATTTAAATTTCTGTTAAAGTGTTGTGTAAGGAGGAAGTTTAAGGGGCAGCATACACCTAGGAGGCGAAAAAGTAGGGTGGATTTGAAGATTTTTTTTCGGTGAGGAAATGTTTTTATCAAAGAAACAGTATATACATTAGAAAGGTAATACTTTTGTCTATAAAATGTGAAATTTTCATTAAAAAATTTGGAGAAGTAGCTGCGTGGTAGCTGTTTCCATACAACGGATTTTCTCAGTAAACGCATCTGCCGTAACCATCATATCCTTGCTGTTTCTCATCAGAAACAAAAAAGCAAAAATTATTCTTAAAGTAGACCAAAAATACTAGTACCTGTGGCAGCCGATTTTGGTTTTTTTTTTCAATTTTCCGCAGTAGGCCTGGCATTTGAACATAGAAGTCGACTTTATGACTTTTCACATTTTCATTTTCAAAGTAGAATCATGTGTATCGATGTAACGCGACTATGTCGATTCTTCGGACACCACCTTCTCGATTTTACCTAGCTCACCCGGGGGATACGATTTCTTCGAGAAAAATGGAGCTCACCCACGTACCTACTACATCCGAATGAATCATTTCGGACGACCACATACACCCCGCTAGGAGGTGCCCCTTCGTAGACGTCTTCTAACCAGAGAGAAAGTGCAGAGAGAGCAAAAAAGGTGTCCATCATATGTAACATGTGGTTGGATGGCGCCTAGGAAGGCCACCTTCTTTACCTGCTGTACGTGGTCATCCAAGACGATTCATCGAGCCACTGTATACAGTGACTGAGCTTTACTGACTTTATCGAGTTCGGTGATCGAGTTGAATATAGTATTTAGAGTAAACGATCTCTAATGTAGTGTGCGAAGCAAAATCATTGATTTTTCACGAAGTCTATATTTAGTCGTATTTCAGTTCTTGTGACACGAACTCCCATAAAATCCTGCCTTTTATCCTATATTTATCCATTACTTGGGAGTTATTCGTTAAAAGCTCGCAGTTCGGGACTGGCAGGGAGCTCATAGTGTAGAGAAGATGTTTCTTCTGAACGCTGGTTTTTTGCTTCTGCCTGCCGAAGAGAAATGCGAGAGGAAATAGGAGCAGTGTGTACCAAAATTTCGAAGTCAGATATAAAATTAGGATGAAAGTTGAAGAGTCCTTGTAGAAAATACTGAAAGTACCAACATAAAAAAAAAGAATTTATCGGAAAATGTTTTACGTGTCAATGGTAATACTATAGTATAGAATTTTAATGCAATTTCCCTTTGTAAATAAGTTACCAATAATGCTAAAAGATGGTACCGCTTGTACGTCCAACGCCACTTCTGTAGAAAACAATGTAAGAGTCAATTAAGCGATAGGTAGACAAGATTGGCACTTATAATGCTTGAGAATTTAAAAGAATGGCACATTCAGTTTTCTCTAAAACTAAGAGGTGGCACGTACAGGGTTTTCTACAAATATAATTCTTTTCTTCATAAATTTGAACTATATTAATGCAAAAAATAGAAAATTTTGTGATGCATTTGGGTTATCGTATACTTAAGCATATTTAGCAATGAAAACAAATCAAATTTCGCAAATAATTTAAAATCAGGGAAGTTTCTACTCCCTTCTGAAAAATTTGATTTTTGGCACTTACAGTGTTTTCTACAGGGACTCTTCAGTTATGCCCATCTATAGCTTCGATATAATTAATTCCGTTTCCCAAGTCAATTATTTCTCTGATCAGCCATATGGTAGATTTTTCTCTCAAAGTCAAAATTTAAACTTAATTGTCCTACGAAATTGCTCCCTATGAGTTTAATACACTATTACCATGCAGTGTGCACTAATTGTATGTAGAATTTGAGCGAAATGAGTATACAATCTAAATCTCGCGTATTTCCTTTACCAGTCAAGGTCTTACTTCGTAATCATCCAACTACGTAAAGGTAATTAATGCTCATCTTCAGCTTGTATCGGGCGCGCAATTCCGAGGCAACAGCTCACGGAAACAGAGCATATCTTCAGACGCGATGTTTCAGAATTATTACAACTTTGTTCGTTTTCCCAGTGAGTAATGGGACGCTATTGTAAAGTTAAATTACCACCGCGATCGCGCCGCGTAATTAAATTTATTCAGAGGTTTTCTTGTTTGCATAACAGCAGGCGCTACGCGGCTAGCGCGATAGCAAGCGCGTAACTGTTGACGAGCATTGAAGAATCTGTTTAAAATGCGAGGAGCACTGTTGAAATTATGTATTTTCTCTTTTCACTCTAGTTACTCATCGCGTTAACAGGACTTATCCTGCTACACTACGCGAATGGAATGTTCCAAACGAGTATCAAAGAGAAAAAGAAACGAAGCGATGATTATCGCCGTCGTCTTAAGTAGTACCCCCACCCACATTTCATAAACAACTTTACTGAATCTTCAAACGCAAATCAAGAAGAATTTTTAACGATATCTATATTACAAAATTTCCAAAATCAATAGGTTCCAAGTTTCAAAATTGTTCACTTCACAAAGGAAGAGTAGTGGCTGATCTAATTTTCCTTTTCGAATTTTTAAACGGCCATATCTGTTGCCCTGCTATCCTCAGCAAAATTTGCCTAAATGCGCCAGAACGAATAATAAGATCATTTCCTTTATTCAAATTCACGCTCTTAATACTAAAGGTAGCACATGCTGATCCAATAAACAGGATATCCAATCTGGCGAACAAATATAGTTCTGAATTAGGTTTCTTTAATAAGTCACTAACGTGCTTTCAAACTGCGGTGCATAAAATTGCCGTCACTGATTAAGGGGTACTTGCGGGTTCGACGCTTAAAAATGATACAATTTGTAGGATTTTTTTTTGAAATAATTATACAAGATATTTGGATGAAAATTGTTACATTTTATTGATCTATGTTTGCACTAAAGTTTCCCATTTTTATATTGTCACAGAAAAAATTCTGTTGTTTTTATAGAGGGCGGAGTAGTAGCCTCTTTAACCGTTTCGTTACGGCGTACATTTCCGCGAAAGTGCATTTTTCTAAATTTTTTTTTAAACTACCGGAGATGCTGACTAAAGTCGACGCTAGGATTCGGCAACTCGTTCCGCGACGCCGACTAAAGTTGGCGCTCGTACACATAGGTCGGTCGCGTGGGTGCCGATTATAGTCGGCGCTCGTAACGAAAGGGTTAAGGGGAGAATCCTATTTTATGGGCTAAAAACATAGCAAAATTTAGGATTTTTGTTTTAAGAAACTAGCATTTCGATTCATCTGAAATTTGGACCATGTTTTTATGCATCCTTGAAGAAGTTGCAGATTTTTTTATATTCATTTTTAATAATAAATATAGGAGTTATGCATCACGCCGGGCGAAACTCGTCGGCCGTTGGTGTGCGTGATATTTATCTATCAGATAATCCAAAACAGAAAAATGAAACGGCGTTTTATTTTATACATATGTAGCTTGACATTGATGAATCAGCAAAAAACAAAAAATTTATTCAGCAGAGTGGAGAATTTTCAAACTGAAAGATCTGAACCTTTAATTTTTGCAATTCAATTTTGCGTCAATTTTCTAATGTAACAAAAGAAGTATAGACCTTAGCGGTATTCTGGTTCATGAAATTGAAGCTACATATGTACAAAGTAAAACGCCGTTTCATTTTTCTGTTTCAGATTACCTGGAAGGTAAATATCATGCACAACAACGACCGACGTATTTTGCCCGGCGTGATGCATAACTCCTATATTAATTATTATTAATGAATAAAACACAAACTGCAACTTCTTCAAGGACGCATAAAAACATGGTCCAAATTTCAGATGAATCGAATCGCTGGTTTCTTAAAAAAAATCCCAAATTTTGCTACGTTCTTAGACCAAAGAATAGGATTCCCCCCTTAAAAGGTAGGTGTTTGCGGCGTGCAATGTAGCACCTCGTTCAATCATCGGAAATCGAGTAATTAAATATTTTTTTTAAAGTTTAAGTCTAAAATTAGGAGACCCAGCTAAAAACATTAAACAAAAAATGAAAAAAACCCTAACTGGCGTGTGTTTGAATAAAAAGTTACGATTTTCGCGTATTCGTAACACCTATTTTCTTCAATCAAAAACAAAAAGATTGGTAAGTTTTAAATATTTGTGGGAGGTCCACTAGATTAAAGTCGTAGAAAGAAACCGTAAAAAATTTTTTTAGACAAAATGACGTCTAATCTTCTTTTAATCGTGCACGCAGTTTGAGAAACAGTGTTTCGAGAAAACCGCTTACCAATCCCCTTCAGTACCAAGCGTAGATCGCATGACTTGCTTTGCTTCGCAACGACATAACTTCAAAAATATTTGGAGTTTCTTTAAGAAATTTTAACTGAACATAAGAACTTAAGATGTTATACTGTCGATTTATATATAAAAAAGGTTTTTTGAATCCTCAAACTCGCAAACACCTCTTAAGGGGAGGTTCTGGTCTAAATGTCGATTTTTTTTTTATTTCGTTTTTCGAATGTTCAATCTTTTAGGAATACGTGTTTAAAAGAATTTGTTGAAATTCGTAAAATTCCCGAAGTTATAGGCATTTGAGTAGCGGCAAATGCATGGGCAACAACCGGCCACTCGGCGCCCACGTAAGTGTTCTCAAAACGGTGGGACCTGTATCTCCAGAAGTTATTATCCGATTTGACTGAAACTTTTTTTATTATGAAGAATATACTTCTGGCTAGGGGGGGGTAGCAGAAAAAATTACAAAAAATTGAAAATTTATAATTTTCAAAGGCGTTGAAAGGGCGAGAAATATAGGGAAAAAGTGATTTCAAACTTTAAGTGTCGTTATTTTCTAAAAAAAATGTCATATTTGTAACTGTTTCTGGTTTCCCGCCTAGCCAGAAGTATATTGTTCAAAATAAAAAAAATTTCAGTCGAATCGGATAATAACTTTTGAAGATACAGGTCCCACCGATTTGGATCAATTTTTTGACGCCTTGACTTTAACGACTCCCCAGGGCTGTCTGCAATGATTAATTATAAAACAAAAAATATATTTCTATAAATTAAGACATCCTTAATACAATGCAAAAAGTCCCATTAAATTATATATAGTAGTTTTCCTTTAATTAATTCCTTGGGGGCTCTAGACCAGAACCTCCCCTTAAGGTGTTAGATCACTTTGGAGGCCCGAAAATCATATGTAAGTTTCTTAAGGGTAAGTTTCTACATGCCTTATGGTATATAAAAAAATTTAGTTATTTTTTTAAGCAAAATGGCGTTGCTGGTGCTCTTGCATTCTTGCAGTTTTTGGAAAGACACTCTCCACGGCTAGCAGCAGAAATCCCGTATACTTTTACGTAGTATAAAAACCTTTTACTATTCTAAGGGCTAGTCCCCTTTAAATAAATAATAATAATAATAACACCGATTGTAATTACAATCTGTATACCCATAAGAATGTATCTCTCAGTAAAGAATACCTACTGTCCAAACACACCTTCGTTCAATTTATTATTAACTAACTTTACTACTCGGCATCTCCCGAAATTTAGATTCTGATTCTATAATTTTTTTTTTTAGTTTTTTGTGAAAATGGTCAGAATTATTTGGATTAGTCAGGCATAATGATCTGAGGCACATTTCGTGATGCCAGAGTTTATCGTTCGAAAGTTTTTAGGCGACAGACAAACACACTAACATATAGAAGCTTTCTGCTTTATGTATTAAGATTTCCAAGCTTTACTTTACCGTAGGAGCTTCCTATCCTATACGATCCTTAACTTACTCACACAAGTAACCCAACTTGCCCCCCACAATTATTCGAAGACTCTCTCCTCCAACTCGAACTCCCTCGATGTCCTTAAAAGCAGGTTGAAAATGGTAAGCACGTTCATCGATCGGCAAGCTTTCGATCGCCAGGGTCCCGATGATCCCGATTCCAGAGGACCTCGAATCTATCACATTCACCAACGTCCCCCTTCTTCCGCTGGCTTTTTACGCTACACTCCACCTCCTCCCATCGTTTCGCCATTTCCCTCTCTCCGCGAGCTGATGCACGATGCAGGGGAGAAAGACACGCCGCCTTCTGACCGGCTCGTAGTTGCTCGAAAACCTCTCTTACCTGCGCTCTGCGCTCGGTTCATCCTTCGGCAAGCTTCCGATCGGCTCGCGATCGCCACTTCAACGGGTACCAAACCGCGCTTCCGCCATTTTGGTAGCGGTCACATTCGGTTGCCCGCGCCGGGGGCCAACGTACACGCGCGTCGCGTATCGATCGACTAGTTTCCACGAGCGTACCTTCCAAAGGCTTAGAAGCAGGCTCGAAAACGCGCGGTCCCGCGCGCAGATTCGACCGAGGATCTAGAATACCTAGATCGCGGAGGGAAGATGCTCTGATGGGAGCCCTCGGAAGATCCAGCGTGGATCCTCGTCGCTGGTGGCGGAAACGAGACTGACTTTAAGGGACCAGTGAGGGTTCTAACTGTGGGGAAGTTTGCCACTGTGGATCTCAATGTTGGGAACGGGGAATTGAAGGCGGAGGCTTGAAGAACTAATAGCGCTCTATCTGATAAATAAACCAAGTCTCTGAGAAGCTTCGTCGTCAGTCTGACTACCTGAAACTGAAAATAGGAGGATTGACTGTGTTGCACAGATTAAGGATGTTCCGTTGATTCCTCAGAAGATTCTCTGAAAGTGTCACTGAGAGAAGTTTGGAATAGGGAAGTGGGTGTGAGGAACGGCTTGGACGATAACTGGTCTCGTGTCAAACGGTTAATCAACTAATGAGGTTAAAGGTAAAAGGTCGGCAGCAGTCGATCTCAGTGTCGAGTGCAATTTGACTTGCATCGCGGTTCACCGAGCGTTCTGGGAGGGCCTTTGAGGCGCGTTCCGCGGGACGAATTCCAAGTTGGAAATCGAGAAGCTGGATGACCAAGTTTGGCCGTCACAACGAATCCGTTTCTAGACGAGCGGGCTGGAAAGTGTAATTCAAACTGCTATTGACTAATCCCGTTCCGCGGCGGGAACGTCACCGCAGATCTTATCGCGGCAGTTCCGCGGAGCCTTCCTCTAGGCCGCAAATAAATTACCGTGGGGGCAGGTTAGGGGGAATACGTAATATCGTTTGATGAAATCTGGTCGGCGCTCTTCGACAAATTACTGGCCTTTCGATGGCAATTCACCGTCCTCGAGGGCTCGCCGATTGAGAGTCGTCGAAAGGATCAACAGGTTCCCCGTCCTCGATAGGACGCTGCTAGTTTCTCTGTGGAGTCGATTATCTTGACAGCAAGTGTCCAGGAACATGAACCGATGATCTTAGACGGGGGATTCTATCGACACTTCTAGCACGAGTGCCTGATATTGATCCGTCAATCCTGAGGAGGACGAGCCTACTGGGGAAGGGTCCTGAATAGTGGTGGATGCTAATGGAAATGTCGATGCACTGATAACGTATGTACGTGGGACTTAAAGTTCTGTGAACTAGGAAATCTCGAGAAGAGTAAGTGTGGTGAACGGTTGGGTGTACTGTCGCGTTCGTGAATCGATTGTGGGGTAGCTAAAAGTGTAAGTAGTCTGCGCCAGGTAGAGGTAGCTTAACAATTTCATAATATTTTTATGGATTCTGAGAACAGCAGTCCTTTAATTTTATCATTTCTAATAAATTGCATGCTCTCTCTTAAAAGATTAACTCAAGTACTACCTAAGTTTCCATAAAACTCAAATTTACAAATATAACTTCTTGAATCCAATGATCATAAAAAATAAACTATCACAATCCCCTCAACATAGAACGTAACACACAAACTTAAAAATCAACTCACCCTGCAATCATTCGAAATCACCCTGTAATATTAAACGTCTAATAGCATAATTCCAAATAAATCTCCACTCTCTCCTCTCTTCCACTTCAAGAAATCAAACTTCAATCACTGAACTTCTAATTTAATCAATATCCCCAGCAAGCTTGAACATATTCTTTTGAAAGGGATCTGCCGAAAGTTTGGAATCAAGGGTAAAGGGGCCAAAGCAGTTTCTTCGAGGCTGTCCAGCCCTCTGAGAACTTCGGTCGATTGTCTTCCTGAAGATCTCGCCGGTCGCGTGATTCATCGAGGCCGCCGGTTGAGCAGGTCAGGGACGCGGGTTCTGTGGCTTCGGGTCGGTGCACGTACAACCTGGATTTCTGCACGATTTAACGCGCCGGGGCTTCGGGGACGAGCTGGCGAGCAGACGGCCGTCATTATCTGCGCAACGTGACGATAACGTCCCAACGCTGGGGACGATAACAGACTGCCACTGCCCGAGTAATCGCGCGCGTTTATCCAACGATCCCGAGCTCGTTAGGACGATCGGTATGAACCCAGTGGCGCGTTTGGTTCATTCGCGGAGTTCGTAGTCTCGAAAAGTGTGACTAAAAAGTGTCTAAAAGTGGACCTTCCAGTGGAGTGACGAAAGGATAGAAACGATAGAGGGAGTAGAAGTGAGTGGATCGAGGCAGCGGGGGACAACAGTGGTGGTGAGTACTTGCAAGATTTTTTGAAGATTGCCGACACGATTTTAATCTGTTGAAGGATGAAAGTGTTGGATAGTTGATTGGAGTTGGAGAGGACAATTGGGTTTTTCAGTTTGGATAATTTTGAAGTTGTGTAGTGTTGATTATTCAATTTTCAGTCAAGTAGATTCATTAAGAAAAGGTAATAAGATATTATAATTAATTGGGGACTAGGTAGAGGAGACCGGGGCTAGTTGATACAGAAGAATTATTTCGGCACTGTATGTATGTAGCTCCATTTGAACGAGATATGTGAAGATTGTTGTTCAATTCTTTAATATGATCCAGCGTACGTCTGTGTACCTCGACGTTAAAAATCGCTTTTTTAACTGTTTTCGTTTATATAGAGAAAAAGTAAATAGATTTGATACATCCAAATAACATTTTTTCATTCATTTTGTTTGTATTTTCTCAAGTTTTCGCTTACTATATATTAAAGAGGAAGGATCAATGTATATTTTGGCATATTTGTTATTAAGTAATTAATTCAAATAAAAAATGAAAAAAATTGAAAACAGAATAACGTATCAACTAGCCCCGCAGCGGGATAAATTGATACATTTCGCCTTCGTCCAAATAACATTTTTTCATTCATTTTGTATGTATTTTCTCAAGTTTTTGCGTACTATATATTAAAGAGGAAGGATCAAAGTGTATTCTGGCATATTTGTTATTAAGTAATTAATTCAAATAAAAATGAAAAAAATTGAAGACAGAATAACGTATCAACTAGCCCCGGTCTCCCCTAAATGTATCGTAACAGGTTTTATATATTCTTCCTGGGGCACGAAGGATTTTAAGAAAGAACAGCTTCGAGAAGGGACTTATTAAGACGAATTACTCCTCCCTTCTTTCCTCGGTGCTTCTTTAATGAATGATCGACGATTAAAGGAGGTCAAACAAGCGCGCTCTGGTTGATCGAGATATAATTCAAGGATCGAGAGGATCACCGTAGTCGATGGAAGGTTGGGACTCTTAAAAGGTACACCGAGGAAACGAACAAAAAGGAGGAAAACAACTTACCACCGCGGTAGAAAGTAGCGATGGCGTTCAATACTCATGCAAGATCTCAAACAATTCAATCAGTTTCGTATTTTGAAACACCTGGAATATTATTCGAATCTAGATCATTTTAGGAGGCTTAGTGGGTCTCGAAAGTTTTGACGACCATTTCGTTTTTCATTCAGTGTATAAAAAGTTGTTAATAGAAAATTGACAAATTTTAACGCTACGTAGTACCTACATGCTGTTAACTTTTGACAGAATTTTGAGTTTGAAAAAACTCATAATAAAGCTTTTCAAATTTCATTGAAACTTTCACGACCCGATAAGAAATACCAAAATTCTCGAGATTTGAATGAAATTCGAAACGATGCAAATTTTTTGACACACATCCAAAGTGACTGAATAATACCCATTGCTACTATTTCCACTTGCGAGAGAAGAAGTTCGAAAAATTTTTGAGTTTTGAATGAAATTACGAATAAAATTCGAAGCGATTTGGACTTCCTCCCACAGACTTGAAGTAACTCGGGGCTCCTCGATGCCCATCGCTAGTGAAAAGCCTAACGTTATCTGCCCCCGTGAAAATAAGAAACGGGTTGTCGTTGATGGACTGCGCGAACGTGCGGAGCCGCTTCGTTAGAAGATTAACACGGCAATTAAGCGAGTGGAAGAGCAGCGCGATGCGCCCTTCTACTCTTCTATTTTCGAGATTCGATCGCGTTTCGATTAACAGACCCGGGAGTGGCGCGAATCAGTCGTTTTTGTCTAGGAAAGCAGCCCTGATTGCTAGGATCGTTATCCAGATCGTTCTGAGGTTGGAAGAGCACGACGAATAGGGAGGCGCTCGATGTTAATCGATGTACTTCGAAGCAACTCGACAATAGTGATTTGAAACTCTTCGAAGCAGGTGTACCACGTAGTGATGGATTTGAGTGTATCGCAAGTAGCGGTGCACTCTGACAGTAAACCTTTGAAAAGCGAAAGCTGTAAGATCCTTTTCACTAAAAAGAATATTCCCAAATAACTAACGAATCAAGCCCCACTCTCTGCAATTTTCAAAAATCCTACTGACAAGCAACTCTCAAACCCTAATTCCCAAAAGTTCCACTCACAATAAAAAATTGTTTTACAAAGAAAAATCTCGATACCACTTCCTTAAGGGGGGATCCTAGTTTAGGACGCTGAAAACACGGTGATTTTTTAAGAATTATTTTCTCAACAAATATAAATAGAATCTTTCCAAAACTTTAAGGTTGTTTTACTGTATATTCAGACAATAAGAAAACTTTTTTTTATTCAATAATATTTCATTTAATATTGCTTTATTTGTATATACTCGTAGCGCCACGCCGCCGGAGTGTCAAATAATTGTGTACATCCTAGCGGATTCAATTTTTGCCTAAAATAAAAAAAACTGAAGTTTTTGTTAATTGACGTGAATTTATATCGTCGATAAATTAAAAAAATACGAAAAAAGTCTAAAATTGACAAAGTTATGGGACTTTAAAGAAAAAGTTACGATTTTTACGCAAAAATTTCGATTTTTTTATGAAAAAAAAATGGTTAAATTTAATTGCTGCATAAATGTTTTTCATTCGTCGACGATATAAATTCATGTCAATTAAAAAAACTTCGGTTTTTTTTATTTTAGGCAAAAATTGGAATACTAAATGAAATATTATTAAATAAAAAAAAGTTTTCTTGTTGTCTGAATATACAGTAAAACACCCTTAAAAGTTTTGGAAAGATTATATTTATATTTGTTGAGAAAATAATTCTTAAAGAATCAGCGTGTTTTCAGCGTCCTAAATCAGGTTCCCCCTTAATTCTATCAAAGCTCAGCTACCCCTGTCCACAAACCTAAAACAAAATCGACACAAAATTCTCCACCCCCTCCTCAGAACCACGCTTTAATTTACACCCACAAAGACGAACCTAAGGAACTATAAAAACTTCCATCAAACAAAACCAGATCCACTACCCAAGAACAAGTCAAAGACACTCGTCAGGAGCAATTTGCAGACCTCCATTATGAGCAAGAGTAGAGTAACTAAGTAATCACATCTCTCAGCTCGCATGGAAGCCGCGAAAGCGCGGAAATCAGCGAGTCAGATCGTTTCGCCTATTCTCCGCGATCGATCGTTCGATCACCGTTGCCTGGGCTCACGTCGATCAAAGGCTACCCGTGAGATTTCGCGATCTCCCGGACTGGATCGACGAGATCCGGCGATAGCGACAGGTGACGGAGCCCCGTCGCTGAAGGGACACAGCGATCAGCGATCGAAAGGCGAGCGAGATCAAGATTTCTCGACGGTTCCACGTTCGTTCCTCTTCGAGCAACGCTTCTGCGCAGCGGAGGGTAACTGATGGATCGGCGTTGATTGCTCGACTGGGGTTTATTAACTTCTTCCCGCAACTTCGTTAGAACGGTATCCGCGCAATTAAGCCTCAGCTTCGAGCGAGAAAATATTTCAGCGTTTTCCATGTGAAGCTTTTCCTCGCTTTTTCTTCCGCTTTTCTTCTTGCCGTGGTCGAAGAACGTAGGGGACAGCTTCCAGATGAATAGGTCCACTGGGATTTTGATCTCGTTCGCGCTGTGATCCAGGTGATCTATGGACTTGGGTGTTGTTATTGGAGGAGTCTTTAGCTTGTTAATAGCGATGAAAGAAGAATTAAATTAATGATTACACGCTTTCAGTTCTTGGTTGTTTATGGGAATGAATAGGACAGTGGCATTTGGAGATTTTCCTGCTGGAAAGTTTGAGATTGAGTTGTTGGAGCTTCGTGATACTTATAATGCTAAACGAAATGTGGATGCTGGTAGAGTCATCAGTTCGATGTGTGTGTTGGGATATTTATAACCCATATTAAAAAAAAATTCTTTTTCCTATTTTATATGATTAATAGAGATTATTGGAATACGCTACTACTACTAACTTAATTTCGAAAAAAATGTGGGTTAGTCCGTTGTTGCTCTCATTGCCTCATTTCGACGAGTATATCAGTGGTCTTGATAATTCTGGAACAAACAATGAAATTTTGTGAATATGTGGGGAATTTCTTCCTGATTACAACGCAATTTTTGTTTGCTGCCCAAATTCACTCTATAGGGGGTGTAATTGAGCCCCGAAAATTCGGTTATTTTCCGATTTTGTGTTATAACTCGTGAACTGTAAAACAATTATTTTATCAAATGATAGATCCAATTAAAAGAAGTAACTTTTGCCTTGAAACATTTCGCGAGTTATAACAGAAAATCGGAAAATAGCCAAATTTTTCGGGGGTTAATTTCACCCGCTTCGAGTGAATTTGGGCAGCAAATAAAAATTGCGTCGTAATCAGGAGGAAATCCCCGGCATATTCACAAAGTTTCAGATATTTTGAATTTTCGGGTTCGGGATCTTCCCGTGTTAGTCACTAATTCTTTTTTTTATTTCATTTAATTATACAGAAGGCTAATTTTGCAGACGTCTAAAAATCATTTCCTAAAATTGGAACACCCGACAAATATGAATCCATAGATTTACACTTACGAAAATATATTAGAGACTGAGAAATACTGAGAAACTTCCAAGATTCTACCCCTTTCTCTATGTGTAAAGCATACCTAATGTTTGACTTGAGAAAACGCGATGGAAATGAATGAAAGTGACGGAACCTTAGGCTTTCCAGGACTTTCATCGAAGATCAGCTGGAGGCGCGCGAAGGAAAGTTCGAAATCATTATGTTTCACCCGGGGATTACGGAACTCGTCTAATCATCGTCCTTTAGACAGGAAAACGTTTCGATCGTTAGCGTTTCAGTCGACGTAATGCCACGGTCATAAAACGCGAACTTTCGCATCCAGTTGTTCCTTTCGTACGCATCTGCCCGTAGCGATGTTAAAGTGGAAACGTTTTGCTCTCTCTGTGGAAGAGTTTTGCACCATGTTAGGGAAGACGACAGGAGAAATTACTATCTCCTGCACGACGAGGGCTATTTGTCAACTGATTGGTTCCACTTTTGCACCCTCTTTCTCGTTGTATATAAATGATTCTATGCAGGAGGTTCCTCTCAAATATACAGGGCGTCCCAGAATAAGTGGGGAATATTTTAGGGGTGACTAAAGCACATTTAAATAATAAAAATGTTCATATAAACGTGTGTCCTAATTGGCTTTGCTTTCGAGTTTTAGCGAATTTTATATCGTCTATTGACAGTATTGAAACTCTTCAGATGCGAGGAGGTCATTTCGAATATATCTTATGAATGTAAGCAGATATCATTTATTGAAAATCAAATTTCCTTTTTTTATTATTTCAATGGGTTGAAGTCACCCCTAAAATATTTCCCACTTATTCTGGGACTCCCTGTATATCGACTAGAAGAATTATATTTCACATTGTGGGATATTTTAGTTACATCATTGCAGAGATATAATTTTTTAGTTTAGTTTTAATACTAATATGAAAAAGAAAAATTGGAATTTGTCTGTACAGAAGTTTGACAAGGCTGTAGTACCTATTAAAAGTTTGAAGTGCATTCTTAGGTAAGTTGAAAGTTTAATTTTTTGAAGTGCAATGTTTAGTTAAAGTATACAGTGTGGTATATTTATGTGTGAATGACGAGATTATAGCTTTGAAGAATACACTGTTGAAAATAATTATGTTATTACATTTTTAAATGATTGTGGAGAATAAATAATTGTGCAGGGTTGGAAGAAATTTCATATGTGCAGTGCAATATTATGTTCACTGAACGTCTACTTTAGTTTCGTAAGTCGACGAACTGTGCAGAATATGTATATGTATTTAGGACACTTAATGTTACTTGTTGCTTGATCGGTTATCACTTTCTCTTTCGATTGCCATTAATGATTGCGTTACGTGCACTTCTATTTGACGACTCAATGATATAAAATTTCCCCTGCTTCGAGGTACTTTGAAATCCACTTACAGCAAAGTCAAACTCAAATCGTAAAGAATTAGGTACACGTTATTATTTATTTTCGCTTCCGTTTCAATTCAACCGCAATAATGCATAAAATTACACATAAATAGCATACAACTTTAATAGGATTCTAAGTTATAAGAGATAAAGAGTTTAGAAAAATTATTAATCGTACCTATACCAATCAACTTTTTTAAATTTTCAAAGCAATTGAAATTCCATTAGAACCACACTGAATCCATTCTGTACTCTACGAAATGGTGCTAGAAGATTACAATAAAGATTAGAAAGATTTCGCTAACGCATTTTGCAATAATACTATCACAAGATTACCACGCAACAATTTCACAAACATCTTATTAAGCCTACCGTTTCTTGAAGCAACTCGAAGTAGAACATCTCAATATATGAATACCTGACCCAATCAGCTTGAGTGTAGCGCAATGCCAACGTTATCTTCGTATTAGGCAGACATCAATATGATATAAATAATCCATTCAACCACATTTCCCTGTAGCCTCTGCTTCGCTTTTCTCCCCTTTTACGTACCCACCATCAGAAAGCGTCTGATCACTGAATATTCAACGACCTCGTCACATATCAGCGCGAATCCTCCGCAAAAATGGTCGAAAGTCAAATAAAATCACATACTCGTTTTCGTTCCGTCTCGACGTCGCGACACCTTCCCTTGTGAATAGATCGATTTATCGGCGGCTCGTTATGCAAATCGAGCTCTCTTTCACTCTGCTCCATGTTTCTCCGCTTCGCGAGCAGTGCACGCGTAGATTTCTGCAGTTCCACCTGCAGTTGTTTCGCAAGGGAAAGAGCAAATCACTCTTTCACGAACGATAATTCATTTCTCTTTGATTCCAAACGAAAATAAATATTAACCATTTGTATCACGTTCTTTCTTGGGTGCCCAGAAAACAACCACGTAATATTAGAGGGGTCTGTAAAATTTTGTATTCTTATTGGTCACAGACGGAATATTACGTGTTTGGTATCACTACACTTATCTTCCCTTTATATCTCCATAAACAATAAATTCAATTTCCTGAGATCTTGTACCGAGCTACTTAAATAGTTGAATGAAACTTGGAATACTTTTATCCATATTGTTTAACTTAATTGGGTCGTTCAGGGGCTGATGATTAATTTTGGTCAAGGGATGATGTTGATTTATTTTGACAATGCATTGCTGCAGAATTTTTCAAAACACTTAGTATAATTCAATGGTGGGTTATTCCTAACGAAAGAGTGAGTAGAAATAAGATGGATTGGAATAAGGTTTTTTTGAGTAAAGAGTAAGGGATTAGAGTGGAGTGTTTACAGAAGTTAAGTGGTGGCGTTTCGTTACTATCTATTAAGTCTTATATGTGTAGAAATTTCAAGTGCGCCACTTGGACGTTGCGATTCCGTGTAAAGCGTTTCGCAAGATCCTTGCGCCCGTTCCGATATGGGACACGATTGATCAATATCGACGTCTGCGAGCACAGAAATAGAGAATCGACGATGGTCCACGCGTTCCTTTTCCTTTCGAAACGGTTTTCTTCGGAAAGCTGGCCAACCTCTTTGTCGAACAGGTTCGCAAAGACTCTTTGACTCGAGGGATCTTTAATTACGGGTGTTGCATGCTTCAGCTTTGTACACATAGCAAAGTGCATTCTGGGTTTAGTGATTTCTAAATGTAAAAAGGATCGTGATTATTTGATATATATATTACAGTGTAGTCATATTAAAAAGAAGGCTCTAATGCAAAATGGGAGAAGATTCTACTACAATATTCATCTGCATACTTTAATCAATTTGAATACATTTTCCTACAGGGTGATTACAAGCGTGAACAATATGCAATTATACATTTATTATAATCTGAAATGCTGGCCCATATCAATTATGGTGAATCAAAAGTGTACAAAGAAAGTTTCTTATTGACGTATTTTCATAACAGCAACTTCAATACATAGTGTTCCTAATGACAATGTTGGTTCAAGTGGTAAGTATGACACAGTGGTATATAATTAGTGGTATGTGTAAACATAATTGAGTAGTTGAAATGGTAAGTGATGTAAGTGCCAGAAGCGAAAATTCTCAGCATTTTCTTTTCATTTCAGCTCTATTTGCACCAGCCCCAGAAACTAAAATAAATTATTTTAACACTTACAGCGTTCACCACCGTATTCAGCACGAAATTTAATTTTTCACTAAAAAATTAATTTTCGATTTGTTTGGCACTTACATCGTTTACCTCTTCAACTCCTCAATTGTTGAATTCACTCCGACAGGCTGTTGCAAATGGAACTAGACACACCACGAACTCTGCGTACACACGGTGAACAGGGACGAAGAAACCGGAAGTGTCGTCGAATTCCGGGGGCAAGTCCACAGAATTTGCATCCCACACGAGGTACACGCAGATCGCCGTTTAACACGAGCGATCCCTGGAGAATTCAACACCGTTAGAGACCGTGCGAACCACCGATAAAGATAAAGGCCTTCTTGCCTCCAAGAGAACCGCCTGACGCAAGTAAACGAAATCCGCCATTACTCTTGGATCTTCCTTCCTTCTGGGGTCCGATGGGAAAGATGCATTTTTGTCTACTTTGTATAAAATGTAGCATTTGGTTAATCGTTTGATTCTCATAATGGAAACTGATGGATCGAAGGAAATGAAAAATGAGTCTCCATGTTGAAGAATGTTTTTAGAAAAAATTCACAACTGGTAAATGTAATTAATGTTTGATTAAATATTCCTAATGTGTAGAGTATAATTCTGGAGAATTCAATGAATTTGTATTAAATGTAAATGAAACGTGTTATTCTTTGTTAACCTTGTTAGTAGGTTTTTCAGTACTAGTGAGAAAGGAAATGGAAAAAATTGGGAAAGTAAGCATGTATAGGGAAAATAGAGGGATTTTATGTAAGTAATTCGTGAGCGCGTGGAACGTGGTATAATCTGTAATGAATTTCGAAATAGGAATAGCTGTCTTGGATTAGTATTTTAGCAAAGATAGAGATTTTGGAATAGGAGAACATGATAGTAAGAGGAGGCAAATGATTTCACGGTTCTCATGAATTTCTGCGATTGTAACGTGATTTTCAGGAAATTACACATACTAATTTCCACCATTTTAGTGTTTTCGCATTTGCATCGAATTCTAAGTCATTTGTGGGAATTCAATTGTACAATAATGTAATTTTGAGTATCTAGAGAAATTTTTGAAATTCCTTGAATTTTCTTCGAGGGAAATGTTGCAATTTTGACTATTTTATCAGTACAGTTTACTTCGCTTTTTCGTGTTTTTGTGGGAATGCCTGATATTTATGGAACCCAGGATTATTAATTTACCTGTAGTCGGTAAAGCTTCATTGTTATCGTCTGTCGATTGTTACTTCAGAGCTTAACTTTTATAATTCTAACCACTTTGAGTTACCTTTATGCTCCATTTATAAATGCACGGTGTGTGTTTCTATAAATTGTTATGCCCTAATAACATTTTTTATCGCAATTAAAATCATTGATTGCATTTAAATCAATTCAACGGGAATGCAATCGCAGTTAATTTATTGATATCATTACACGAGTCCGTTGTAACTGTATCTATATAAAAGAGAATGCACAAGTATCTTAAATATTTAATTAAAGATCCACCGTAATTGAGTTTAATATCTGTTACTTCTCAAATTATACAGACTGCACGATATATTCAACGAATATAGTTTATTTCAGTTCTTGCTGAATCTTTCTTTCACATAATAAAGTATGTAATTCATTATTTAAAACATAGTTAAGATTTAACTCGGTTAACTACATAAAATTCCAATTTATCTTTCCATTACTCAATTCGAAATTGAAGGTTTTATATTAAAATTCTGCTTATTCAGGTTTTATTTCATTCGTGAATTCGAGAAGTTACAACATTAAATTTCATTTCACTGCGATTTTCTTATTATTCAGAGGGAAATATTCTGCAATCTTGCTCTTGGGTATCGTACAGAAGATTTCGCAGGGATTTTCTAGACACACGAGACCACTCGTATATATTAAATAAGATTTTCCCATTGGATCTTCCTGCAGAGCACGCGAAGTTTTCGTATAACGGGCGGTTAAGGGGTAACATCGAACTAACAACAAGACAAGAATTGTGTAGCGTTCTTTCTGATAAACATCTTGCTTATGGCCAGTGGAGCATTTGTGAACCTGTTCACAGCGTAATAAATTTCTTGAAGAACGTAATATTTTTTATATTTATACGTTGCATTCACAGAGAAATAAAAGCGAAGCAGGAGAACTGCAATATTAAGGGCATCCGCCGGTCAAAAAATCGAAACAAATTTGTTTGCATATTTTCATTCAACAACATCTCAAAAATAACGGTACAGATTTTATAGGCAGTTCAGGTGGATCACCAGCGTGACGGCCTTTAAATAGGTGTTTTTTGAAGATGAATTGTGATGCAGGTATAATAGACAGCAATGTGATTTTTCTTTCAATGAATACATTTATTGGTCTAAAAAAGAATAAATTTTTTTTTAATACAATAAACGCATGGAAAATAGGGCGCTCACGGATAAGTCCCCGTCACTACAGACGAACGCGCTTGGCGTCAAACTTTAAGTACGTTTTTTCAAAACAATTTTGCACGCACTTTCGCCACAATAAAAAATGCAATTCTTGCCCGAATCTAAAAATTCAAACGGCATTCTACTCGTAATTATACTGGCTTCTGCGCTACCCTCTATTGCGAATTTTCAGACACTCAATTTCTTTTTACGAAACATTTTTGTGCGAAAAAACCCATGTTTCGGGGACCCTATCGTTTAAACATTTGGCAATCATCGCCCAGTTGTTTCTTAACACTGCCTGGCGGTAGCGCGATAATGACACATGTGTAATTAAGGAATATCTTCGGTTCTTTGATTTTGGATAATCCTGTCTACAGTTATCGTGGCGCCAGTGCAGGCCAGTTTTTTTTACAACGATGCAGCACGCAATGCATATCAGAGGCAGGGGTGGGCAAAAATGAAATAAAAAAATTGTTTTATACTCTACATTTGTAGCAGAATAAAGTGCAAAAAGTTTTAGACCCATACATTGTATACTTTTTTCTAGAAAAAATCATAAATGTCACCTATGTTTTCGCGCGATTTGACCGGCGGATGCCCTTAAGTCAGCTTTGTGTCCTTTTGATTGTAATAAGGGGGATGAAAATATTCAGTATCTTCTCAATTCTTGAAGTTTTCCAATTTGAAATTTTCCTTATACAGGATCTTTCTAATTTAAAATATAGAACAGAACATTTAACATCAGGACACTGTAAATTAATTTCATGAGCTGTTATTTAAAACCCTTATCATCAATTTCAATAATTTCTTACATATTTATTTATAGGGTTGCTAAAATTGCCCAGCACTCACTTGGAGGATTAGCAAAAATAAGTAAAAAAAATTCCAAGAAAACACAAATTATTTTATTTAACAATATAAAATAACAGAAATAAATGAAGTACTCTCATAACTTCTTAAGTTTATAATTAGAATTATCTATATAAAAAAGTATGTACATATACTATTTATTATACATACTATATTTATCACAAAATAAATAATTTAATCCATTCAGTAATGTACGGTGCGTTCGAAAAATGAAAGCTTTATTATACCTACGTAATTTCATGCTGCAGAATAATTAACTGCTTTTTAAGGTTAAAGGGTAATATTGATAAATAATATAATAAATATATTATGTGATAAAATTCCTGGAGAAATTACCAGCAAAACTGTAAACTGGAAACATGTCAGCGAACCTGAAGTCTCAAGGCGAAAATGGCATTGTTGACCACTCTATTCATCTACCTCATTTACCATCGACGAACACTAACAACAACAATACCCAAAAATCCAAGCACCACATATATGTACTCCCATATTTATGACACACATGTTCCTCGATTTTCCCAACTCTTCCACCCGAAAGCATTTTCATTTTCCCCTCCACTGTTTTACACACCAACGATATCCACAGGAAAAATGAGCGTGTCAATTCCCTGGCTCCTTAAAGTGACGGGAACTCTCAGGCATCTATGTGGAACTGGCCAGCGACTCGCGGCAGCACGTGCTCGATTTCCCGCGCGCGCCACCAGGGGAAAACGATTAGGTTTCCTCGGGGAAGAGAAACGTTTCACGACAAGCTGTATATCGTGCTCGTCCGTCAGCGATCTATCATCGGTATTCTTCCTACTTCTACCGTCTCCTGGCTGTCGGTCTCTTCGCTCCTATTACAGATGCACATATCGCCTCGTATTGATTATGCGAGCGGTGTAGTCCGAGCGACGTGTCACTATCGATCGGCGATAAAGGTGTGGGTGGAACGTGGACGTTCCAGTTTTCTCGACCTGCTATTGCCTGTTTCTTTTCTTCCTGCTCGTTTGCATTTGTCGCGAATTCTGCCGTCGTGACACCATCGTTCAGAGTCGCTCGAAAACGCGGCATCGTACTCCACTCGGTGGGAACATTTGAATCGTGAGGATTGTTAGAATATTCCGTGTCGCTGGAGGACAGGCGACCGATTCGAAGTGTTTTGAAATAGGTGTTGATTCCGTCAAACGTTTCACTGAATGTGGTAGTGGGGTAAAGTTATACCTTACTAAACATCGCAGTTTTCAGCTTAAGGACACTCTCCCATCAAAGCACTCCAACAATAGGTCATTTTTAGGATTTTATTTAACCCTTCGTGGTCACACGGGGTGTATCGCACTCCGGGACATGTATTTGTCAATATTTCTATAAATTTACTTTAATAAGATTTTAATACAAAATTGAAAAATTTGGTGAATTTAAACAAAAAAATCGCTTTTATCCAGAACTATCTTTTTAAATACACATTTCAACATATCAAAATTTACATTTCTAGGAAAAGGCTATTAGAGCATGATTGTATAAGTATTACGAGTGTACTATTATCACCCAAAAGTTAAAAGATGAACAAATTCGAAAATAGTAACCTAAAAATGACGCTGGGGTGCAGTGAACCCTGTGTGACCAATTTGTGATTGTAAGAAGGTGTGACCACGGAGGGTTAAAGAAAAGTAAACGTCGTCATAGTGTTCAAAAACTTTTTAGGCTGTATTTGTACATCATTGAAGATAATATTTTTGAATACAGTTTAAAATGTGTAAACGGTTACTTTTTTTTTTAAATAAAATCCTAAAAATTACTTATTTTTTGAGTGATTTCATGAGAGGGTACCCTTAACCCCAAACCTCGAAACTAAGAAATTTTATCAATGAAACATGTTAGAATGTACCATTACAATTTGAAGTTAGTTTGCTCGTTAGATTCAGATAAATCTTGACCAACCACAAAATAACTTTTTATCCTACGCATCGATTTCGATGGCATGTAACTTTTCTTACGACTAATATTTCGCAATGACTTCGGTTCCCTTTTACCCACCAAAGAACGTCACTTTAATGCATTAATAAGATCCAATAAAAAGAAACACTACAAAACTTAAATAATAAATTTCAAAGTTAATCTGAATTTTCCAGCCAGCACATTGATCTTCCCCCTTAACCCTAGAATACCCTGTACATAATATTTACGTGCATGTCTAACACTTCCAAGAATTACTGCTCTGCCAGTACTTCCACTCTTTTGTCCTACCAGCAGTGCCACTACGGGTGTTTTATTTTCATTTTCTTATCTGTCTCTTACTTCAATTTTATGCAGTTGAATTGTAGGGTAGACCGGGGGCGATAGTAACAGGAGGACGATTGTAACACGTTAAATATCTCAGAACATATGATAGATATTAACACAAATTTTGGATATATGATGAAGAATGACATTTGGAATACACACATCCATGTCCTAGCAGTATAGATACACAATAGACATGTATAGTGAAGAAAATAACTTTTCGATACCCTAAAGTAACTTTTTCTTACTGATTTAAAATTGTAATATAAATACTTCCTTAACAAGTACGTGTTTTTTTATTTTTTTAAATATTTAATCTGGCCATTTTTAAAGTAATACTGATCGTTAGTTATCACTTTTAAGCGTCTCGTTAATCAAAATTTATAATTTATGTTCAAAAGCCTGGCTGTGGTCGATTGTAACATCGGCAGTCGGGGTCGGTTGTACCGCGACAGAACCGAATAGTGACAAAGAAGATGAATAATATTGTCTTGTTTGCATGGAATAATATAGCACAGCACAAGCAAACAAATGAAAAATGGATGCAATGTACTGAATGTAAGGATTGATCACGTGAAGAATGTACCAGCCAAAACGTTTTCTATTTCTGCCACAATTGCGATACCGCATAATTGGTTATAAATTTTACTTTTTTTCATTTACTATTATAATTAAAATTAATAAATATTTTAATTTTGTAAAGTTAAATTTGTGCTACTATCGATTCCATGCAGTGTTACAACCGACCCAGGGTCAGGGACGGTTGTAACACTTTGTCCGCTTCTCATTTTTTATTAATAACATGGATATTACTTGGCAAACAGCGAAGCTGTTGTGGCTCAATAAGTGTCGATAAGTAAGTAACATTTTCGTATAAAAACTTTTGTTGTAACTTTAATAGTTTTTGCATAATCGTATTCCAAAGTCAAAGTGATACTACCGCCCCCGGTCTACCCTACACTAAAAATAAAACAATTGTGGCAAAAATAAATTTTTAAATACCGATAAAGACTAAAATAAATATTCAATAGAATTCTCTAAATAACGCGTTAAAGGCTATACGTAAATTTCATTCTAAAATTCTAGGGTTAATGCTCCATTGAAAACCCGACACTTCACACTGCCTTCCATCCCCAATCAAGATACCAATTTCATGGATACCGTCGGTGCAATAAACAGGGGGGACCCCTTTCACAGATTTCACCCCCGGTAAAGAGCGTTGAATTAACATATCATTCGAGTGCGCTCACATACCGCAAGCCGCCTGTACTTTCGTTCCCCTAGCTTCGTTCCCCACCACTCAAGTATGAACCCCTTCGAGGGAGCTTCGAGTGACATCCTTAATGGGTAGGGAGGGGGTGGGCGATTGCAAATAATTTCGCAACATCGACGCGCGCGACAAATTACCGCGGGCGTCGGGCCGCGGTAGGGAAAGGGAAAGGGACGAGGGAGAGTCAGTCCCGTCGGTGGAGGCGCGCGTAGAGGGTTCGCGGGTGGCCGTGGGGGGGCTGGCTGGAGGGGGATGGTCGCGAGGAAAAAAGGGGCGCAGCCGCGGCGCGCGGCCACCCCCGCGGGGTTGCACGTTTGCTCGCGCGCCGCCTCGTCAGTCTCGGTCAGTCGTCTGCGGCCGAAAGTCGCGTGCAGCAGGGAGGCGAGGGAGGAAAGGAGGAAAAAAAATCGAGTGAGACACGGGTGGCGAGGGAACGGAGGATGGCGGGAGCGTGGAAGAGGAATGTCTGGGGTAAGAAGCCGAGGGAAGAAGCGGTGAGATCGTGTAGGGTAGGTGTTAGGTGGCTCAAGAGAACGTGGAGAATTGCTGGGTGGGAAAGTAGGCGTGCAGATGGGGTTAGATTTTTGGAAGATAAAGATTTATGGGGCGGTTGAATTTGGTGTAGAATCGATGGACGAATGATGTAGAAATGGGAAAACAGATAGGGTACGCGTGAGGGATGTGGTGAAAGGGTGGCGAGTTGACATAGAGGGACGCAGGAAATTGTGGGGCAAGGTATCAGAAGGCATTAGGTCGATTATTTATGATAGATAAAGGAAGGGCGCTAAAGGGGAGCAAAGATAGGTACTGCGTTACTGTAAAAAAGGTCAAATGTAAGGAGAGGCTGCAAAACTAGTAAAGGGTAAGACGTAAGTGTGGGTTACGCGGGAAAGAAAGAACACAGAAAGTGGTAAGTTCAATTATGAAAAGGTAAAAGTAGATTTGAGTATGCGAAGGAAAAGCATAACGGTAAAGGAAAGAAGGGTGGAAAAAGAGGCCACAGCGGAGAAACAAGCACATGCTCACCTTTTGCTGACGATCGGCTACACATTAATTCCAATATTTTTTAACTAATGATGGATCGTAAAATGAGCCGAAATCAGCTTCCGAGCAAATTCTTCAACAGTGACAAATTCATTCTTACTTAATTCGGTTTCGCAGATTTCTCAGCAAAAGACTTAACTTTCAAACGGCAATTTCACAGTCGAAATATTGTAAATTATCTTTGGACTCACGTTAATGGTATTTTTTCTGCAAACGATTGTCATTGTTCATTTAAATCTCCGCAGCACGATATACCCATCACATTGACTTGAAACTCAAGGTGAAACTGAAAAAAGGAACAAAGTATTCTAGTTGAAATTATTAAACTCTGGCACGACGTCGAAGAAACTGTCTATTTACGTCAAATGGGTATTTATTAATAATGGATATTGCTCTTCATGTCAAATGGATGAGAGTACATATTGGCAAAATTTCATTGCTTCATTGCACGCTGATTGAAAGAAACCTATTACTTATTGAACGACCGAATGCAGTAGAAGCTCCATTATCTAAACCATTGGGGGGACGCAACTCCAATTCATTTTTCTCAATCACCCGACCTCACTCCCTCGATATTCCACCATACACTTTGCCTATTATCAGACCTCCGCACTAAAACTACAAACAGACAACGACGCTTTTTTTCCCACAAGGCAATTTTATGGGTCGCGACCGATATTCCATACTCACGCACTTCCTACCTTTCCCAATCATTCTAATCTCCCACCGTCTCTGAGAAGTGGTAACATAATACAAAAATACCCCAACACAGCTCACATCTTCCGCCTTCCCAAACGTCCAACGAAAACTCTACCCAGCACAAAAGTCGTTTACAGCTGAAAAAAGAAAGCGTTTCTGCTCGCGTGTCCGCATAATCATTCTTCGCCCACAAGACCAGCATAATGGGCTGCCGAAGTTCGCCGAATCATTTCTGGACCACTCCACGTGACCACACGCACCATTTGGTAAATAGGCCACTCGAATAACAGAGCGCTCGGGTAACGGAGGTTGCGCGCCGCGCAGGAAGGACCTTCGCCTTGAAAACGAATTAAAGGTAGGGACCGGGTGGCGACCAAGGAAAAGGTGGTTGAATAAAGGGGAGGAACGAGTGGCACGAGAGAGGCGTGCAAAACGACGGCAGGAAAGAGGGACCCCGCGCGCAGGAGTGACTCGAGGCCCATCAGTATCGTGGTTTCCGTGGAACTGGACGGAACCGAGCGGAACCGAATGGAACGCCGCACACGGTGGAACGCGGCAAGGTTCCGCGATGGGCTCTGGTCGGTTTTTCGTGTTCAGTTCGTGTGTCGAGCTCGGCCCGTGCACCGTTCCTCGTCTCGTCACGTTTCGTTTCGTCGCCGTTGCTCCCTTTGAAACAGTATCGCGATCGACGGTGCGTTTCCCCTCGGCTACTCGTTGAATCGCGATCGCCACGAACCGGAAGCACCTCGAACACGCGACGATCGAAGGACGATAATCATCGATCGAGTTTCGCCTGTGAGCCTCGAGTCTCTTCTTGTACATTGGATTCAGTCGTCGTTTTTTTTTTTCTCCTTTCGAAACGGTGTGGTCGAAGAGAGTTGATTATTTTTCGGAGAAGTTGACGCTGGCTTTGGCAGGTGGATTTGTTCATGCTGAAGCAGCGTGTTTGAGGGGAGAAAAGGATGGAAGGAGTGGACAGAGATGTTGAGTTGAACGGCTCTTCTTTTGGAGGAAGCTTCTTTTATGATATCTGTAGGGGTGTAAAGTTGAAAGTGTCACTGGCTGAAGGCTGTAGAACTGAAAGGGCCTTTGCAAATGATGTCAATAGAATTTTTGAATTACAAATATTTGCAAGTAAAATCGCGTAGTGTTTATTAAAAAACATAGTCGAAGAGCATACGATTCTGTTATCAGATATAGCTAAATTATTTGAACTGTTCGATATACACTGATAGTGGCTGATATGATATAAGTGAGATATCAAATTATGTAACACTTGCGTGTTACATAATGATTCGCGTTATTCCTTGAACACAGTGAAATTTCACTGGAATTCTAAACTTCATAAAAACTTCACTCCGATTCTGTTTTTAATTAACAAATTGCATACCATCGATACAGAACATTGTTCAACAATGTCCAAAGCTTTGGAGTCCTCAATTTAAAAAGAAAAAATTTTGCTAACTAAAATGGATGATCGTTCGGTGCAACGAAGAGAACTGACCGTGACCGCGTGGAATGCAGACACGTGGTAGAAAAGACGTTCAGAGTCATTCATTTCACTGTTACAGAACGTCTGCCATATGGCTGATTTCTTTTAATAACACCGACAGGTCCTAAGAAATGGAATTTCCTTTAAATAGATTTTTCCAACGCTGACTTGAGGTTCACAGATAAGTGCCAATCGAAGGCTGAATCGATTCTAAGTAATAAATTGCTCGCATCAGGCTGCCAGCGCCGGGAAATGCATTCAACGAGCTAAACAAATTGTTGCAAAACGTCATTGCAACGGTGCACGAAAGCGAATGGCCTCGTCTTACTCGTCTCATCTGCTGACACTATAAATTCCCCTTCTGCCGCACCATCGATTTTTTTCAACGTCAGCCAGAAACAATCCGTTTTCTCTGCTTCTCCTCGTTCATTGTATTTTCGTCGATCCTCGCCGATAATTCCAACGAATCGCTTCGTTTTACCGTGGAATCGAAGCGAAATTTCACGGACAAGTCAACGAGAACTAATCTCAATTGAGAAGGTAAAATGAACGCCAAGATAGTTTGATTCGACGTTGCTAGAAATGTAGAGTTTATAGATCCAGAGAAACATTCATATAAATGAGAGGAGCTCTCAAAGTTTCAGTCGCCAATTTGGTTCAAACTTTGCATATTACATATAATTATTTATTAAACGCGTGGGACGTACTAGTGAATATTTCGTGAAAAAATCGAATTCGAAACTTTGTTTTCTGAAATAAAAACATTATGCAACTAATTATGAAAATAATTAAAAATTGCAGAAAGTGTATATATGATTAGAGAAGAGAAATGGCTATCAGCTGGCTCGAGTTTGGGTCATTTAATTTATTTGTATAGGTATATGTGTAGCTAGGCACTGGAAGAAACAGAACTCAGATATCTCGTCTAATATTTTATTACATGTTTTATACTAATTGCAAAGTTTCAAAAATTTCGAAGTCGTTACATTCTACGAGCAGCCTTCAACAGCCACTTTTGTGCGAGCGTGACAATTCCATAAATGATTGATTCGATTTCGATACACTTCACAATTGAATCGCCACACTCGCGATTCTCGTTTAATGAGAAGAAACAATTAGCTTCGTCGTAATTTCGCGTGATTTTGAAGCCGTAACTTTGATTTTATAGGTGGGAATAATTTACTTCGGCATTTCTGATTGGATCATAACACGTCTTAGGATTAAATACTTATTCGACACTTTCGATACTTTTTTATAGGTTCAATTGCGCTTGTGTGATTCGTAATTGATTCATGGAAATTTTCTTCCAATTTTACAAAGTAGAGTAGGTGAAATATTGTTTAGGATTTTAGTAAATTAAGCTTTACAAATTTTAATTATTGCCAAGGAGTTATTCCTTCACAAAACAAAATTACGTAAATCCTCTGTTACAGAAATTGTCAAAAAATTCAGTGAAAAAGAAAATGTGTACAAGAATCATGATTATTCCTGGTTCGATAAAATTACTGTCGATTCTCAAACGTGTTACAGATGAAACAGTACTAGAAATGTCAGAGGCAGGTCGTCGTTTCATTGCTTGAGGTACTATTTAAAGCTAGCATTAAAACCGATTCGATAACGATCGAGTCTGCGAAATCGCAACGTAGTCGATCCATTGACTTTCAATTTCAGATCTATTCTGTTCTCGTGACTAAATCATTCGCCAACGCGGTTCGGGTCAACACGTTTTACAAATCACTTGTGAAATCTCGTGGCCCACACAGAAAGTGGCCAACCAAAAGCCCACCTCTCTCCGTTCTTTTGTCTCCTCTGAATTCGTTTCGCAAATCTCGATAAGGTTTGGTTGCTGCCAAGGGATGTAAATTCCTGTATCATACGATCGAATTGACATGGAAAAATTTGGAATACACTTATTTCTCTGTGATAGAAGCTATTGTGATAAAAATAGAAAACAAATGAGAAGATTTTACACTGAATCTATTAATTAAAATACAAAAGGAAATGGGGATTTACTTAAAATAGGAAATACTTTATATATGTTTTAATTACACTTGATTACCAATGTCAAATCAAAACTTCATTAGAATTTTCTTCTGCTATTCCATTTTAATTACCATTAAAAGATATTGGCCTTTGCATTAACGTTTGTAGCAACTATGCAGAAGAAATTTCTGTTTGGCAGAATTGCTGAACATCGTACGACAAAGAATTTGTGGAGCAGCGAGTCACGTGCATCGTGTAAAATGTAAGACAAAAGGAAAGAGAAAGGGAAATACGTATTGTGCAAGTATTGACGTCTGAACGAGGGAAAAGTGGTGGAAGTGAAGATCAAGGACACCAGGAAGGTTCTGGCGAGTCTTGGCACTGGAAGAATTCACAGATGTGCAGTGTATAATCGTGGATCTTGCAATGCCATCACTTGCTGGATACCGATTCAACGTGAGCATCGAAAGAAGGGGTTAATTGTGCTAGAGTTACTGAACCTTTCGAAATTATGGACTCAGCCATTATTTAACGTGCCCTAAAGGAACGAAATATTTCGTCTGAGTCGATGATTACTTATAGCACACAGAAAAGATAGGAGTTATTCACGTATTAGGTGGGACGAGATTTAATTACTTGATCACATTATTCCTAAATTTGCGTGACATGGCAATAGATTGCACTGGTACACTACTGAATTTTATAGACCTTGTTACTTCAAATTTGAAACCTTTTCGAATCTGTTCGAGTTGAATATCGGACCGTGTATTACATTATACTAGGTCCTTGGTAATTTTGCCAATTATAGCAAAAAGTGATACATTGTTATAGAGCCTTTTTCTAAAATTTTTGTAATTTTGGCATTACTAGGAGGAAGATATTACTCTAGGAAAAATGCAATCTTCTCCTCTAGCCCACAAATAATGAATTTTATGCCACTAAGAATACGGAATACCGAGTGATTTTTCTGTAATCCATAGGGAGTGGTACGAATTTCGACTTGGCGTTCGATGGTCCCCATAACTGTGTCAATTGCGAGAGCAATAATCCCATGACACCAGACTACTGGTAGCTAAAGACTTCTCTAACTGACTATCGGAGCAAATCATTGGTTAGAGATTCGCTCGAGCGCGCTGTTCACTTTAATCGGTGAAAGTAGATGCACCGGAGAAGAGTCACTCCTCTGGTGCATCCACTTGCATCGTGGAGCGTGTTGTTCCTGTTGTCGATGGAAGATTAGCTCCTTCTGCTGGTACAAATGAATCTTTTCCAACGATCGATTCGAACCTTGTATTTTCGAGGAAAAGAGCGTTTTGTATTTCCGCCAGCTGAAAGGATAAATTTCTTTTTGCAGTTAACGAGCCGCATAGTAACACGAGGGAAAAGGCATTCATCTTGTAAGATGCCTCTTTTTCTGTTTCAATGGAAAGTAGAAATGAGTTATGTGACTCAAAATAGGGACATCTAATGGTATGCAATTTTTAACGGTGGGAGGATGTTAATTTAATGATTGGTTGTCAATTAGTGATCCATATGCTTCTCTGAGTGCAGTTTTCGAGTTCCTTAGCGACCACTTTAAATTTATATAGTATTTGCAAATTGCATTGTGTGATAAACTCTTTTTGGGGAAGACCATCTATATTTCCACACTGTATTCAGTTGTGAATTGAATTTTGAAAATGGAAAAATTTATAGGGATCCTCTGTGAAAATTAATATGATTGAAGATATTTCGATTGTGAAAACTGAAGTTAATTAATTTACGTAAATGTTATTAAATGGTGAGTAAACTGAAACATCCTGAGTCGATTTAATCGCGGAGACCTAGATAGTGGTTGTTACAGTTAAGCAAGCAAAAAATTATGTAGAGCAGCGTTAAGGAGAGAAAAAGGTTTACGATCCTTTCACAGCGTCAATGATTAACAAATTTCTTGGCAATCACTGCCTGCTTTCTCGATCCTGAAGATTATTCACGATCTGGATCAATTTGCTTCGATGTATCGAATCGATTACTGCCGTCGTAAATGATGTTAATTGCGATCTCACGGTTGAGCGTATTTTGATAAGGAAATGGGAAGAGATCGGGTGAAAAATTTCTGCTCGCATACTCTGAAATTGTTTCTTTTTTTCCCTTCCTGTGAGATGCAGCTTCTCTTCTTTATTCCAGAAATTGAACCTATACAATTTTTTAATATGAATTAGATTTTAATTCCTCATGTCAGTTCTTCTTTCTGTTTTTGTATTCGTTTACCTTTCCCATAGGTAAGGTTTACGTAAAATATAATTATTAAGGACTGGCGGACTTGCCTAAAAATTATTCTATGGTGTGCTTTAATTCGTCGTGGATCAGAATTTTTTCTGGTTCGCCGCATCTGTAACCAAAAAAGATTAGTCTGTTAAACAGATTTTTAATTTGCAACGTGTATTGTAATAAATGTGAATACACTAGGGCACATTTTATTATATAATTACAGGTAATCATAATTTGCAGAGGCTGACTAAGTGTGACATAATATGTATATATTATATAATAAATATTTTTGAAATGTGTGAAGCATGTAACAAATCGAATGAATAAAGGAATAAAAATATGTTTGATTTAAATCTTGTTACATTCATTTTTCCTCGTCCAGTTCCCTACGAATTCGTAGAGAAATAGTAGTATCTGATAAGAGACAAAATAGAACGACAATACTCTTCGTTTGTTTATTTAAAAAATGTAATATGCTGCTAGAAGAGATTTGTACGATTGACACTCGAAAAAATTGCAACTTCCTTGACCCTTTTGCTTAAAGAATATATTTCTTCAACTGATTGCTTCAACTAACATTACAAGCAAGAGCAACTGCCTCAATTTCAATCATTACAAAATACTCTCCTCAGAAACTCGTTCCATTAAGGGCAATTTTCATAAATTTTACTTCACTTGTTCCCTTTATCCAAGTAATATTTCACATTTGGCTCACTCATTTAAAGTTTAAAGAAGATCCACGCTTTGCAAATGGCTCCCTTACCTAATACCTGGAGGAAGAATAAATGTCTTGAATTCTACATTCAAAGAATTTACGGTTACGAGAAAAGAAGGGCAATATCTTCAAAGTTTAGCTGCAGAAAATGCAGTTCATCGTGGTTCCCGCAATTGATATGAAAGGGAAGTGAACTTTTTCTTACTTCTACGCTCGAAGAATACATTTCTAAAAGTGGTTCTTTCAACTGCCGTTGAAAGGAAGAAACGGCTGGCACCTTGGAACGTGCTAGGAGGAGTTTCATTATGCACAGGCGGCCACGTTTCCTCAGAGACGCGCACCTGCCGCAGATAAGGAGCCCCTATCGCGACAGGTTGCAAATGCGGGGGCCGCCTGTTTCTTTTTTTGTCCCCCCAGCTTTGGTACTTTGGATTATACGTCACGCGACTCCTTGAGAAGTCCTGAGAGGATAAGGGAGCGACAACTGCGAGCGCATCGAGTTCTTGATCTGGTCTTACGGAACACTTGTTCCTCCATGTTTCAACATAGAGGAAAGGATTAATATTTCCATGCTGCATAGATTTCTGGAATTATGCGTTCAAATGTTCTACAAAATACAACAAAAAAAAAACGGGGAACGATATTCTATTGATGAATGTAAATTCGGTGAAAATAAAGGAGAGATTGGTTATTTTATTTGAATTTTGAATGTTACTCGCAGTGTTCAAGATTGAAACTAATGGCCTGAGAAAACAAGAAGTTGCTAAGTGTAACAAATTGTGTAGGGGATTGTAAAATATTGCTCACTTAATATTGCGTTAATTATTGAGCACAGAAGGGAAGGAAATTGCGTCGTAAAAGTCTGTGCTTAATTTAGGGTTGTATAATTCATGCAGTTTCGTTGTATAATCTATAATTACACGTTACATAAATTTTTATTCTGAGATTGAAAGTTTCAACCAGATATCTACAATACTTTCTACTCGATTGCATTATGTGAAAGAATTATTTGGTGTACATTTCGAAAGTGATTCGGTCGTGGATGAAAAGAGAGGATTCAATGCGGAAAATTGTATGTAATGTAAATTGTACAAAGAATGTCGAAATATAGATCATTGTGTAATGATATTTTACAATTCCCTGGATACTTAACTTTTTCAACCGCTGCTAATTTCTTTATTCGCTCTAAACACGCGTCTAAACACTCTAAATTTTACGCTCCAGATAGTGTACTCTTTATTTTATGAAATTAATTGCTCAAGCTGTACTCTTATTTATTAAATTTAATTGCTCAATTCTGCCGAAATACTTATGCAGGATTTCACTTGAATTTACGATGCAACGAAAGTTTCAATCAAAAGAAGACTACGAATTATTTTCACTTCCTTTAGACTATGATTTGATTCGTAAAGCTGTACTCGTCAATATTCTGCTACCGAAATAAATTGATAATTCTCATTATAAAGAAGGAGGATTTCTTCCAAAGTGGCAATAAAGGTGCTACTAAACAAATAATCCCAAATAGAAATTAAAATAAAAGAACGCTGAATAAAAGAAGAAGCCAGCATGTTAACGAATGCATAGACTGAAGTAACAAAAAGAAAAAGGTACAGGGATCATAAGAAAGGGTATACCGAAGACACATATAATAGGAAATGCTGAAAAGTCGAATGGGTGCAGGCAATACTGTTTGAAATGTTACACCAGGTATGTATTTAGTTTTGCCAACAGTACGGTTGACAACCAGACTTGCTTCTTGTTTTCTTCCCAGCGTGAGTTTCTTCTTCTTGAAGGGTTTACACAATTATTTTTCATTGTTACTCCTATTATCCAAGTTTCATTCATTTAATATAAGAACCATTCTATCTATAAAAATAGTGCGTGGCGGTTTTCTTTTTTTTTTAATATCCCAGCAAATACAAAAGACCACGAGCATTTAGCAAGTACTTTACCCGAAGAAAAGCAAAAGAACTAAAGAAACAAGATGTTGTGGTTTTCTACTACAGAACTATCTCATCTTTTATCCTCTTAATACACCCCCATCTTTCTTGCTCCCTAGACCTTCAATTTATGAATTTATGAAGATCCGCAGAGAAATACCGAGACTCAGGTTTATCCAGACAAATTCCACAGCAGGAAGCTCACGCCCCGCATAAATCCCATAAAACAGCCATAACAAAACATGCATAGGATTCATACGAAGATAATATTCGCACGGTATAAATCAGCGTAGAAATCAAACTAGCCAATGCATCTATCGCACGAGGAGTTTTATGGGATATTACAGCGATTTCGAAGCGAAGAGCCATCGTACGCGAATTGTCGGACTGCTGGAGGCTCCGGCGCGGTTCCTTCGTCGCCCAGCACGGCTACGTAACGCCGTCCGGGCCGAATTACAGGGATCGCTGGGAATGCCAGCGCAGGGCCGCGATACCGACGTGGCACGGCATCGTCCACGATGAAATCGGAAGTCGGTGCCGTGCCGGGCTATTTATCGACCCCGTTGCCATGCCAGCCCCTCGTGTACACAAGACCACCACCCGCCACCATTATGGATCACGCTGCCCGTCCAGGCCGTGCACCTATCGCCTCTGCACGCCACCACCTGCGTCCTCTGTGCGTCGCCTGGGCCGCATGCATCCACGAAATTACGCGGCTACCCTATGCACGCCCGTGATCTAACGATCGATCCTAGAAGGAACATGGTCCTCAGTGATGCGTCACCCTGACCAGTCACGCCACCCCCTCTTGCCCTCGCGGAGATGCCGTTTTTCTTTGCTTCATCTTCGGTAGATCCGTGAATTGGATTGCTGCTGGCCAGTCTAACTCCTGGGTGATTCTCAATTTGACAGGATTCAGGTTGAATTTAGGAACACTTGAAGGGGATTGGTCTCCGGTAAATGGCACGTTTAGGCATTCTGTGGCTGTGTAGTTATTAATTAGTAACTTCTGAGACGAGCTGACTGGTTTTGCCTATTTTCCTTTAATTAACTCGGCTTCTATGGTTAATAGGTTCTTGTATTACGGAGGATGGGACGTAAGACTACGTTTGCTAAGGTGGATTGCTTTTAGGAATATAATGTCGATTAATTCTGGGATTATTGAAATCATTTTGAAGGTTGTAGAGTTACTTAGAGAAAGATATTTAGCGCGAGTGAGGTTGTTCCGTGTATTGTCCTCGTCTATCATTTCCCATGGACGCTGATACGAATCTATTCTGTAGAGAGGGGCAAATTAAGATTGAATTGAAGCGCTCGCGCGCGCCCTTTATCTAGTATCTTAAAGAATTGGTATTCAAAACCGTTAATTATTCGAGACCGCCACTTAATGCAATCTAAATAATTTTCGCAATCTAAAATTTAATCAACACACCTTTGTGCCACGCTTCGATATGAAGTTGTAACCGTATTATTCCCGGCGATGTGTTCGCGCGATAGAAAGGGCGAAAAGTTTAACCGAATCGACGGGAACGGTGGCCCCCGAGCTCTTTCGCGGTTCGACCATTTCGTCTACCGTAATTTCGCGTAATACGATCGCACGTAATACGCAAATTTACGACCCCCGTATCGTAATGGCTCACGAACGTCACGCAATGGACGATTGTTTTTATTGTCGATGGACTTGTTTCGTTGATCCTACGATTACGTTTTCGTGAAGAGGAAAGGAGGGAAGGATGTCTTATGTTTTATACACATGCAAACATAAACGAAGAAGGATGGTATTAAGCAAATGACACGAGAAATTAAAGAACGTATTGGAGGGAGGCAGAGTTCTTTTCTTCTTCGGAGAAATGCTGAAGGGCTGCGTCGCAATTGTAATGGTATATTATTATCAATGATCATGGTTCAACCCTTTAGCTACTAAGTAACAGCCTATTCTGCTTCGACTCCTTTGCATATGGAATAATGAAACGCTCGAGGTGCTGTCTATGACGTTCTTCAAATACTTTGCATTGCTATGAATGGAAGCGACTGCATATTTTACCAATCTAAGATTTTGACAATGATAAACTCGAAAATTATATAATATCTAAGTATATCAATTTCATCAGTGTCAAACATGATTATATACATTTTAGTAAACAGATAATTCTTACATTCCTGTCCTGAAATAATTCGTTACTCAATTTTATTATTTTATTTAGGTTACATAGAAGCTTAAATCAGGTGTACACGAGTCTGATGTATCTTCCGACCTGGAACCTGGAATTGATATTGAAAGTTTTTAGCAATAAAGTCTCCCATAAAATAATTTTGTTCACCAATTCTCTCTACCACTTTTCCTTATTTCTGACCAATCGCCTTTTTGCCAAGTACAGAGTGATCCACGTGACAAGCAATAGCATCCCAAGTTGGGATTCCCAACTCACAGAAACGGCAACGGCATGCAATATCCATGGCAGCGCAGGGTCACCATGAAAGAATGAAGACGAACGAGAATTCGGAATGACCCGCATTGCCGTATCGGTATTACGTGTATTCGCTTCGGTACTCGAAAATACGATGTGTCGTGTGACTTCTGCTCTCTATCAGTCGACCTTTACTTCAATCCGAAGTCATACTCGTCAGCAGGTGAACGCGACACGAGGTGCAAACGGTCAGGGAGGAGCTGTTTTATTCAGACATCCAACCGGATTGTGGGTCGCCATTGTGGAATTCTCTTTCGTGCGGTTTCGTTGCGTAGAGTGAATGAAGGACCCGTATGAATTCGTTCGAGAAATGAAAAAGACTCGAAGGAAACGAGGAGGAACACCAGGTGGTTCCTGCGAGACAGCGATCTGACTGTTCTTTGGCGTTCTGTCTAGAGTATACGTATTTAGGATTTTGTGTGGTGAAGGCTTCACTGTGTAAACATTATTCCATTGAAAAGTAATAATCACGGTGTAATTTTCTGAATATCGCAACGTTTCATCCACTGTATCCTGCAGTAGGACTTAGAGCGTTCAACTTCGAAATGATAGAGGAGTCAAGGTGATTTAAGAAACCTGATTTCTAAGATCAGATAATTGTAGACTGTCGAAGAAGAAGATATGGGAAATGAATGCTTCAGATCTAGAAGCTCTGAAATAGGGTTGTAACGAATACGCGACTAATCTCAGTATTCGAATATCCGAATATTCGAATACTAGAGAATTCGAATATCCGAATATCCGTATATTCGAATACTAGAGAATTCGAATATCTGAATGAATATTCATTCGAATATTCGATTGAATACCAGAGAATTCGAATATCCGAATATTCGAATGAATACTAAAGAATTCGAATATCCGAATATTCGAATGAATACCAGAGAATTCGAATATCCGAATATTCGAATGAATACCAGAGAATTCGAATATTCGAAGAATTTATTCGAAATTTTTCGAATTATTCGAATTATTCGAGTATTTGAATAATTACAGCTCTACCCTGGAATCGTGCAAAAGTAGGCCAATGACTGACACGTCAAGGAAAATAAGAAGTAATTACAGAAAATATCGATTACGTACTTTTGATAATTCCATCTTCACTTTTTTCTTCTGAGACTTCAATATCCAACCCACCACTAGCCTCGCCCTTCATGAAATTCCAGCTTCCGCATATAGTACACCACCTTTCCCCTAATGTCACGAGCCTACGACGCCGTGGCATTCGACGCCGTGATCGCGAAAGAGTAGCAAAAATCCAAAGGTACGCCAAGCCAACAATATTCCAAGTCCCAGCGTGTTCCTCGTCCTCGGATCGATCGTCTGCCTCGTCCAGCGATATTTTTAACTGTTCCGTGTCCCGCGTGACTGTCCTTAACCTCCTCCCACGTGCAGAGACACGCGACGAGGCTGCTCTATCTGTTGGTTCGCGCGACTTTTTGATAACCGCGACACGGCCGCGGCTGAATTATGATTATTCCCTCTGCTCCCCCGCCCCCTCTCGCCTAGCAATTTATCACGTTTCGTTCAGGATCTGATAGCGACTGGTGGAAAGGGTTCCGGGAACGTTTATCTGGTGCACGGGTTGGGAGATCAATCAAGGGAAAACGGCGCTGGAGGGTCTCTGCAACGCGTGCTGCGCGAAGGAAAATATGGTTTTCTGTTTTTTTTCCTGTGACTTTTTTAGGAGATCGTGAGGGACTTTTATGGGCGACTCAAGCTGGTAGTGCTGGGCGCCAGTTTCGAATTGTAAAAATCTTTCTCCGTTCAAGGGGCTGAAAGTTACTCGAGACGTGGGATTTTCAGCGTAAAGTTTGCTAGCTTACGCTGTTAATGGCACACGTCATATTATGTGAACGGTATAATCCTGGAAATAAACACGCGACGCACGAACGCGATTTCCTACGTACACCGTTTCGTGCCCAGATAAAGCCAGAGATAGAGATACGCTGTAGCTTGTGTGGACGAGTTTCGACCCACCTTTTTGCAGTTGTGTTTTTTTTTTAGATCGATTGATTGGCAGCTAATGTGTTTTGCCTTGGGCTATATTGTTATTGGAAAAGTGCCTGTTTGTTGCTGAAGAAGCTTATTTTTTTATTCTCCGATGAAGTGATAATTTTCCTTGAGAAATGAAATTCAGAATTTAGTCTGAATTGAAAATGAATCTTATTATGTTAATATTGCCATGTCCCGCGTTGAGGATTTAAGGGAGAAGTGCAATTAATAAGGTTACGAATTTGTGTCACTTTGTTGATAGGAAAATATGTAGAAAAGATGAATGAAACAGGAGCAATTCTTTTTTATTTTTTAAACAAATTTAACAAGGTGGAAATTATACACTTGAAGTGATTCAACGATGCAACCTTGCGTAAAAATCAGGCAACGATAAAACGCTCGCAAGACGAATTAAATTTCCTTTATTAACTGCTGCACAGTCTCTGTAATAAAAAATATTTCTTTAATCGTGTATCTGTGGAATAATATTTCCACGACGGAAACACATTTAGTATTCGTTATTTGCTTGATGTGTAGCGAGATTCGAGGTACGTATTCGACAAGAGAAAGATATTTCTCACGCAATATCTGAGATTTATGGAATAGGTTAGAAGTATCCTGTATATCCACAAGAAATATTCTGCAAATATTTTATTTATAGTTAGAGTTCTCAGAAACGTTTCATAATGTAGAATTAAAAGAAGTGGCCCAAGCTCACATCATAATTACTGTGCATTGTAAAAGGGGCATTAAAGTATTGGTTAATTAATGGTCAAGAAGGTCAATAATAACTATTTTACTCAGAAAGAAGACAGTAATGAATATAAAGCATTAAATCTCAAATATTTTTTGCTGCTTATCTATACATTTCCAGTGTCTTCTTTAATGTTTCTTTTGCGTAGCCTCGATCCAAGTGCTAATCACTGTTTAAAACCGATTTCATGAAAGTTTTCCAATAATACTTCTGTCAGTCACTCTACAATTTTTATCTTTTGTGTCACTTGTTTATACTCTATTTTATTTTACCTTCCTCCGTATAACGATACCATGTTCAGAATATTTCACTAGGCAGCAACGTGTAAACTTTCGAGAACGTCTACGGGCAGGTACGAAACTAGGATCGGAATAGAAATAACACAGGGGACCGAGCGTACAAAGGCAGGTGGGTCCATAATTCCGCTTGCACCTGATGCTCCCCTGCTTCCGTCTCGTGGCACACCAACCGTAAATTTACGATTCTGTCTGCCTGTCCGAGGCGTGACCGACTGCTCGAAATGTCCATTCGTGAAACGTATTCCGCCGCAGCCTCGTGCAATTAAAAATAATTGTCGTTGTTATTGTTTACTCTTGACCCTGGCCCTACTGGTTTAAAAGGTACAAGACGCCTAGAAGCTTGGCAAACTGACACCCTTTGAGACAAAGAATTTCAATTGAGCTAAGTTATGCAGAAGCTAAACAACCCTCACATTGACAAACAATTAGTTAAATACAGTACGGAGCCCATAATTTTGTGATCTATATTTAGAAAAAATGACCAACCCATAGAACAACTTTTCCATTATACAATTATTAAAATTACCGAGCCATAGTTCTATTTTAGGCTTAAAAAACAAAAGCCACAGTAAATTTAGAATAATATTAACCACACTACTTACTATTAAATAACCCATTAAAACGCATTGCAAACCAACAACAAGAAATAAAATATACCCAACAGAGTTAAAGCTACTTTTCTTTACCAATTAAAATCTTCATACTCAAACTCAAGTTCAGATCATTGAGGGTTGGTAGCTTTCTGCATAAATTGGCCCAATTGTTCCACATTTTTCCACAATCCTCCAGTAACGCTAACGCTTCTGCAACTGAATGTACATTTCTGCATAAAATTATTATAGACTACAACTTTTTTGTACACGGATGTCGATGATGATAATCAAAACCTAAACTAATTATTATATCGTGGAAAATTAACGTCACCAAACGCCTCAGTGTTTAAGTTGGAAACCCCCCGTTTGTTCCGGAGATCGATCTGTGATCTTGAAGGAGCCTTGATCGATCGATGCGCGAAATAACGTAACGCAGCGGGTAATTATTTAATTGCAACGTCGTCAAGTACACGCAAGAGGAGTTCTTCGGAGGGGCACGCGTTTCGTGTAATCGCGATCGCGATCGCTGGAAATGTTTCGGATTTCGTGCCTCAGCTTGCTCCTGGAATTATTAATCACCCTCTGGCGTGTATTACGGCATCGTGGCTCTATTGTTCGAGCGACGGAACACCGGGGAAAAAGAAAACGAGAGAAGGACAACACAAGCTGGAACCTGGAAGCGGAGTCTGAATGAACTGCGCGACCACGCGGCCGTACTTCCGGTTTATTCGCCCCTGTCCTCTCTTTTTCATCCGCGTACTCGCGCCTGCTTTCGTTGCAGTCGCTTCTACCGCCTGCGCTCGCCAACCGAACAGGCGGGATTTAATTTGGATAACAAATGATAGACGAGCATGGGGAACCAACTATTATTCGTCGATTTATGTTTTTCAACGAGTGAACGTGTACAGTTGGGTAGAAAAGTCTACGCACAGCTGTCCTAATTAAGGTACACCTCTCAGAATCCACAAAACTACCGTATCTTATAATATTTCAAATTTATGAAGTGGTACGTAACACAGATCTATGTTTTGTTTCATTATTCCCATATTCTTGACAATATTTAATTATGACTTTTTTGTTGTTTTAGAGTAGGGGAGACCGGGGCAAAATCGGGACGTTAAGGATAAAATCTCATAACTTTGACATTATTAATGTATAAAAGAAATTGCAATTAGGATTCATTAGAATAAACTCTTTATTAAACAATAGTATATATACATTTTTTTTTAATAGACGAACAAATACAGAAAAATAACGATATAAAATATGATCCGTTTCCATGGGTAAAACTGGGTACCGTACCACAAACTGGCCCTAGCACCTATGACAACGAAACTCATCCAATTCTTCAGTCCCCCAACCAGTTAGAAGAAGCTGTAAACAGCATCCATAAATCACCTTTTTCATCACCACTGTCATTGTGGTGATGATTATCCTTCGATGATGGTTATCATTATCCTTCGGTATTTTGTTTAATTTTGTGGTTTTCTTTCTCTTCAGTTGTCCAGCTTCTTACACTGGTAATTATTAAAATTTAGTTTTAATTTTGATAACTTCCTCTTTTTCGTTTCTTTGTTATACACATTTTGTCCAAAACCGGGTACCCGGTTTTACCCGAGCATAGAATTTTGTAAATATTACGAATTATCAACAATACCATGGCGAAGTAAACACAAACCTTTTAATTATTTACACTTTAATATGTAATAATTAACATACTTCACACCAAAAAGTATCTACCTCAACACTGTCAAAAGTGTTCGAAGTTTTTTAATGATCAAAAATTAGATCAGAGCCTTCAAAAATAAAAAAGGCGATATAACCTTAGTAAGCATGTTTGTAACACGATCATCTTTTGTTGATGAAATAATGCACATCGCGACAATATGTCGCTGTAACGACACGGGAAAACTTAAATTTTAAAAAATAATAGCACGTCCCGGTTTTACCCAGGTACCTGGTTTTGCCCGAGTTTCTCCTATCTTGTATCCGCTTGAGAAATCAATTCTAGTAATATGGTATTCGTCTATCGGTGACCCATTCTTCTATGTGTGCTTGTATACCGTCAAAGGAAGCACTTGAAGCAGCCACGTAGATCATTTTCCAGGTAAAACACTAAAAGCAAAGTAAATCGTTGTTCGAGTTAACTTATTTTCCCCCGCACATTCGCCAAAGAGGCGTTTCAAGTATCCCCTGTTCCATATTGCACACGTGGGAACGTGGCTTAATATCACAACTGCAGAGCTGTGCTTCCTTTCTGTGGAAACCTCTGAAGCTCGACGCGTAGCCCGGTACGAAAGAAAAATTTCACGAGTTCCGTGACCGCGGCGAAACGAGCTTCAGCGACCGGATTTTACGAAACGAGTTGAAGAGCCCACGTGGCAGGGATAATCCTGAGTTTTCAGATTTCCGTGGGTACAGCGTAATCCGGAGTAGAAGAGCACAGGTCTCCGGGACGCGTCTGATCAAACCGGATCGACCTGCGGGTCAGAACCTCGGTCACAAAAGCATCCGGCGAACAAGGACTTTCCTCTGTTCCACCATTTATCTTCTTCTCTAATCGCCCGTCAGGATCTAGCCAGATCTGGTAAATGACACCTGGAGACCTCTCGAGACGCAAGGAGATCCATATTAGGAAGCAAGGTCGGACGGAATTTATTAATGCGTTCGTTCCAGTTCCCAGCGTAAGACAGCTTGCTTTATTCTTCTTTCCATAATGGTGTAATTGTCGAGATTTATTTGGAAGAGCAAACTGCTTTGTGCCGTGTGCGTTGCATCGGCGTTTAAATGGTTCCACTGGGACAAGGTTTCCGAGATGAGATGAAGAGATTCTGGGATGTAAAGTTAAATTGATCCTGTCGAACTCTTCGGCGAGTCGTGGTCGTCACTCGACACGTTGGCATGGGAGTTTTTTTTAGATGTGAAAAAAATTGATTTGGGAGATGACACCAGGGTGGCGAGAAGAGTGTTGACATGCGGGCAGATGATGATTGAAATGTCACACTTCTTAAATGACTGAATATTGAGGAAGGTAAAGGGGATTTAGATGACAAATGTTTCCATTAGCAATTGCGTTCCTCCTGCTTTTATTTTTCCATTAAGAATGGATAGCTGACGGTTGTTGAAATTCAATTTCGACATATTTTGCTTGTGAATCTATCAAGATCCCACCAACCATGTAACACAAAATGTATTCAAACAAAATCTGCACTCGATAGAACCTTTTAACGTTCCATCAGCTGCGCGTTTTCGAGCAAACTCACCCACCATCGATCACTTTTAAACTTTCTAAATTTTAAAAACTAAGTAGTCATTGATTCTAAAAGATATTTAGAAACAGCCTCTTATAAATACGATCCAAATCATCGAAATACATATTCAAACCGATAGGAAATACGAAGTGGCATTGAATGCTTACATATAAACGCGATAAGAGGTCACAATTACAAGCTTGCGTGTACGCAAAGGCGATCGGTGAAGTATTAAGCAAAAATAGACCTTATAATTCAATTTTTAGTTCTCAAACGCAAGGGACTCACATCGAAATAGTTGCATTTCAACTCGCGGCCACTAGCTTAATTGTACAAACATTTTTTTTAACGCCATTGCGCAAAGTACACGCAGCCAGAGAGGCACGCGTATGTAAATACATGCTCTTTGCATACGCGAACACACAGGCGAATAAATACATAAGGATGAGTGGCGAATCGATACGCCTTTACCGAGGAAACGCCGACGAAAAAGTCCATCAATCATTTTGTACGTACCACGGCGTACAGCAGCGTCTCGTGTATACGCGAGCAGGCCAAAGCGACAGAAAGAAGGGAAGGGAAAAGGAGAGACTTCGGGGCAATTTATTTATGCATTACGACAGGAATCGACTGGCTTCGCTACGATGTATGACGATGCGAATAAAGGAAACGCGAAATCTTCCCGCTTCATGTGGGCGAGTTGAAGGGATAATGAATAGCTCGAAATCGATGCACGAGCTTCGCAAAGCAGTGATTTGGAACGAGTATTACAGCCAATGTATGTAATACTTGGTTTCGTAACATGCACTTTCAATATCCCCCGAATAGGACAACTTAATCTTACTCTAGTGTAGTTAAGTTTTGCTTTGTTTGTGTTTAAGAGCATACTCCTTGGAGAATCTTTCTGTTACAATATGTGTATAACTCAGATCTCAAGGAAGATCGGCAAGAAAAAAGTTAAAGGATATTAAAAGGAACATTCACTCCCCAGAAAATTTCCAAACGTCGAGGGATCTTCATCGACGAAAGTTCAGTGCACTTCGACGAAGCAGATTCTAAGCTCGCCAACTTCCGCCGGTGTGTAATAAAATTCGCGAGGAAGAGCAAAAGAAAGGGTGAAGGGGGCCTCGTGCGGAGGACAAGTTTAGTGAGGCGGGGTGCTCTCAAGCTCGTAAGCCCGTACGCACGCCACGCTGCCGATAAATGGACGAGGCAAAAGCAGCCCGAAGCTCGTCACGTTTCCAGGAACATTTCGTTACGATCGATACTACCTGCCATTACTGCTGGTGGATAGGCTCTACTACCGCGTTCTTCCGTCTCCCTTCCAGCCGCGGTTCTTCCGCTCGAGCCTCCCTCTCGCACGACACGTGGTAATAAGGGTTGTTCCGCGGTGTAACGCGCGGCAGACGTTGAAATCACAAGGAGAATGATTTTCGCCCTCGTTTCCTGCTCGCCGGTCTTTGAATCGCGCTGCAAATGGCCCCCTTCGAGTTTACAGTTTATGATTTCGCCATTTTTACACCGTCCCTCGAGCCACAGACTCGCGGGCGCGGGAATGGTACCCTTCTGGTTCATAATAAAACCGTATTACTGGTATTAAATGCTCGACGGATTTCTCCAGTCAATCTATCCGTATCTTAATCTCCAGAGAAGTGGGCAAAAATATAACGATGCTTGAAGTGGCATCATGTGAGCGAATAAATTCTAGGGAAAGCTAAAGTAACTAGAAACCTGATGAAAAATTCTACGAGATTTCGTGGATATTGTAGAGTATTGGATGTAGATAACTGATCATAAGAATCGTCAAATACGAAACAATAATTGTCAGTCCTCTTATACAAACCGGGAATCGATAGACTGAGCGTGTGCAACAACTCAGTGTTTTCACGAATGTGGTTTAAACCCCCGATGTGAGGCTTGATCGTTGTGCGCGATGTAGTTTTTTTTTGTGACACTTGGGGGCGGCTGAATAATACAAATGGCCGTACACTTCTTCCGATGGTCCGCGGAAGCGGTTGAACAGTAAGCACCGATTTTCGTTATTCGCAACCCCCGCCGGCACAAACGCCGCCGCCTAAACGAAGTCTCGTGCGAGCCGACTCTTGTGCACACGTATAGGAGCAAACTATTGATCCGTGAGTAGTCACGCGATTCCCTCGTACAAACGCTACTCAAGCCTTTCTTCTGCCTTTTTCCTACCACCCCCGCGGTCGCGCCACCCTCGGCGTGCCACGGCTGGGAACCTTCTCGTTTTGTGCAGCTCGTGCAACTTGCCTTTCTTGCCAGTTAAGCTCGCCCCTGTGCCCTTCAGCGGACTTGGAGAAACCGTTTGATCGACGGAGGCTCCACGAAGGTCGCTTTGGAGGTGGTTCATTATGTATGGGGCTCTGTAGTTAGCGAGGTATCGATGGCAAGTTGTGTCGATAAATAAGATTGACGGAGGGGCTCGCGGTTGAATGTTTTGTGGGAGCTGGGTCGTTGCCTATGGCGTCGGGTTCCAGCAGACAATGGTGAATGGATTATCGTCAAAATGATCAATAATGATGAGAATTTGTTGACTTCAGAGCTGATGTAATTTCCTTGTTCCCTTAGCTTTAGCTAGAAGCAGAGTGGTCAATGCCTTTGGATCTTCCTGAGAACAAACTTCACCTCTTCCTACAAGGATTACCTCTTCTTCAGATCAGTGTCGCAATTGAGATTCTCAAAAGTCGAGGAAAGGCACACCTATAAAAAACTTCAAAAAAGTAAAAAAATTACGCCAAGTACATGAAAAAGTCCATGAAAAGATAATAATAATTAGAATATAAAAAAAGATGTGAAATTTAAATAAGCTGCAAGTATATAAAGGTGTTTTCCAGCAGCGTGCAAAGGCGACACTGTGTAACATAATGGAAGATTCGGTCAAATACTTGGTGTGGCCAGGCAAGGCATTCTCAGATCATCAATACCCATACATACCTTCTCACTCGGAGCCTTTCAGATAATTTGCCAATTTAAAGCTCTGACAATATGAGTACATTTTAATTATATTGCGTTTTAAAATAATTCCAAGATCCTTCATCGACACCGATACATTTCCTCTCAGAAGCTTTCAGATAATTTGTCAATTTAAAACTCTGACAAATATGAGTACACTTTCATTATTTTGCGTTTTTAAATAATTCTTATTCATCGACACCTTGACCTTGCCTGGCCACTCCAAGTATTTGACCGAATCTTACATTGTGTTACACAGTGTCGCCTTTGCACGCTACTGGAAAGCACTTTTATGTACTTGCAGCTTATTTTGATTTCACATCTTTTTTTATATTGTAATTATTATTATCTTCTTTTTTTTTGTGATTTATTTGATAATACTCTTTTCCGTCCTCGACTTTTTCATGTACTTGGTGTAATATTTTTACTTTCTTGAAGTTTTTTATGGGGATCTCACTTCTTTTTACAAAGATAATTTACATAGGGAATGACTTCAGATAATTTTTAATATTATAAATTACAAAGGTTCATCATCAACAACAATAAACAGTCTTATCACGGGGCAGAATTAAGGATAAATTCTACGCAAGTTTAACAACTACGAAAACAAACCATGTGCACCGCATTGCCGATCAATATGTATTATATGTATAGTACTTTGTGTATAGTACAAGAAACACAGATTAAATTCATGCATTATAGAAGGTGTCCATGTATCAAAATAACTGAATAAGTATGTATACGAAATCCTTCCTGCAAAATTATGCGTACATACATAGCCTGGCGTAGGCCACAGCATTATTTTACACTTCGATTATCTACATATACATAAATCCTCAGTTTAGTTACAAATACAAAACAGTTTGATGATATACAAACATGTCGCAATTCAAATTTCGGCAACTTACCTTGTGTTTGAGATTGCATTTTGGTTGCAATTCAATGGTACAACGATACATATTTGTAAAAACACGTTTATAACTTGGTTATAACTTGACGGTAAGCTGTCAAAATTTGGAGTGGATTGCATAGTGAAAATAGCGATTGACGAACAAAACATGTGTTAGTTTCTGTTGGCCGAAGGTGTGCGTGTAACGCGTATACGTATTATGTCGACGAAAATTTTGACTGGAGAATCTCACAAGAACAAGAAGAAGAAGAAGAAGAAGAAAATCTTACCATTTTCGTATGATACATGAAAACATATTACGATATCTCTGTCAAACGTGAACCAATTTGATTGAATTTGGTCTTATTCGAAAGCTTACATGCGGTTTACATAAGAAAAATGCCTTCAAATTTAGGAAATATTGCAAGCGTGATGAGATATTAATGAAATAAGTTTCAGGTAAGGTTGTATTAGCCGGATTACGAGTCAAAGATACGCGGCAGCGACAGTAAACATATACAGGGTGTCGAAACATGTCAGTAATTCCTCGTAATAAACCCGACGAACGGGGCTGGCGGCGGGCGTACGACGTGATGCGTACACTATTCGGGCGAGCGAGAGGGAACGAAACAGTTGACACGAAGTTGCCGTCGACTCTTTCGTTCTCTCACTCTCGACCGAAGGATTCCAAGAAATAGTGGGGATAATCACCGGGCGTACTACGCACGGTAAAAGCGGGACTATAACGAGGATTTACTGTACTTGGCGTTGAGACGCTGCCGCGTCTCTAGATATAAGTTTTTTTAAGGGGTTATACCTAGTCAGGCGGCCGAAAAGAGGCGAATGTTTGTGAATTTTTTGAAAAAGCGGAAGCATATATTTTTACAGAAATTTTTGCACTTAAAAGAGCAACATTTAAAGAATATTTGGTAATTTTTTCGTAGAAAAATATTTATGTTTATAATCAAGTAACAACCGACATCCAATAACCACTTTTTAAAAAGTTGTTTTGGGGTGAGCACTGCCATTTGGAACCGGATTATCTAAAATCAATCAACAAAAAGATTTCGTTAGTATATTAATGTATCCTCTGATTAACGGAGGGAATCTCCGAAATATTAATTTAAAACAAAATGGTGGCTATTTAAAGTTGAAGTGCTGATTTTTTCGTGTGATTTTTGCACGAAAAAATTGATTTTAGACAATCTGGTTCCGAATGGCAGTGCCCACCGCAAAACTAGATTTTTAAAAAGGCTTCTTGGATGTCGGTTGTTACTTTATTATAAACGTAAATATTTTTCTACGAAAAAATTACCAAATGTTCTTTAAATGTTGTTCTTTTATATGCAAAAAGTACTGTCAAAATATATGCTTCCTCTTTTTCAAAAAAAATTCACAAACATTCGCCTCTTTTCAGCCGTCTGCCTAGGTATAATCCCTTAAGCTAACATCCTTCTGTATAAAATTCAAATAAACTGCATCTGCGAGTACCACAGCCACTAAATTCTTCCCTCCCCTTCATCCCACCACCTTGCATTGCACCCTCCACATAAAATAATTTTCACAACACCACAACCTTCCTACATGTCCAACACTTTCAGACTCAATTACATATCCACATATCTAAGCCAACCATACTATGTATCTAAACTTAAAAACCACCCTCTATTGTTTCTCAATCGTCATTTCCCTTCAATTCTGACCTCAAATCACGCGTAGAGCTAGCATCCCAAAGACGATCAAAGAACGCTTCGGATGGCCAGCAGCCCCCGAGCCGTCCTATCCAATTAAGCTTCTCAAACAGGAAGCACGGCTAGGTGTGGACAGAACGCAATATCGGGCTAGGAATATAACCTCACCCTTTTATTTCATTCCGCTCGACAGCGTCATCGGCGCGGCTAGGCCTCGCCTGTTTCGCCACGAGCGTCGTAGGGGGGGGGGGGGGGGGTGGAAGCAGGAAAAAGCGGCACTGTCGGTTTCACCGATTTGCCCACCGCCATCATCACCTACCAGCTCTCCCTTAACTCACCCTATTTCCCCCCGCTTTATCACCTGCCATCGGCTACCTCAAGCTCTATACCCACCTACGGGAGCGCCTCCGTTAGGTCTTATCGGTAATGGTCCTATTTTTGGAATCTCCGCCCATTCTTCGCGTGACCTACCTCTTCAACCCTCCGCCACCCCCGTCCCCAGGTCTAAAGTCGGTAGCGACTACGCCGTGGTCATCGCGAGGGAGACTTCGAAACCTACCTTTTTCTTTTTTTTTTGGCACTCTAGACTGGAGGCTCGATAAACTTCCGAACTGGAATCTTCCACAGCCTTTTTATTTCTTGTTCCTCGGGTATTGCGCGCGAGAATCGGGAACTATGCACTAGGACGAAGCAGAAGAAACTTTCCTGGTAGAGGCCTATAGAGGCTCTTTGTATTTAGACTTAGTACATGCTTAATAACTTCACTTCAAGCGTCACTTAAAACAGAAGTAGGTAACGGTGTAAGGAAATTTACTGCAACTTTCTGTTTACCCCCTGAAATCAACCATCTTTCAGTAACATCGATGCAACGGAAGACAACGTACTCTACCTTCTTATTACTCCCTGCTTCAATACCCCGCGTGATTTCAACTCAACAATCGAAACGCTGCAATCTGCACTCTCTAAACTGCTTCCCCTAAATACATCCCCGAATTACAAGTCACTTGCAATGCATCGGTACGCGAATACACCACGTTTCAGGCGGGCGAATTAGTTTATCAAAGGCGAAAGTTCCAAAACTATCCATGTCAAACAAACATAGTTGGGCAGGATTTTTTAGTTTTCGTTGGCGTGTACATAGCCGTGGCTGGGGTCCTCTTCGTCGCGGGGGTGCACGAGTTAGCGAGAGGGAAAGAAGTTCGAGTTAGTGTTGCCTCGAAGGAGTCTTCGGGGCGGTTTGTCGGTTGGCGTGACTCGGTTCACGGATCGATAAGCAACCGGAGGGCTCCCCGCTAACCAGCCTCGGGTCACGAGAATATCATTAAGCATACCAGTGCTTTTCCGACCGAGAAAACGGATCCGGGCTGCTCGACTTTTATCGTCGACTCTGCCCCCACCCCCCACGATGACAACAAAAAATGAGGGAACGCGGGCTTGCGGCTTTTTAGACGCGTGTCGCGTGACCTATGTGCTTCCTTGCCCCCTGGGCTCTCTGTACGATCGTCAGAGTTTAAAGTCTCGGGGGAGACTTAGAACCACGGATGCCTCCTTAACACCTTTGCGCAACGGGGTATTCTTAGCGAATTCTAAAAAGATTTGCTACCTGCTATGATTCTAGTTGGCAGCTTTTTCTATATAAATTAGGAAAATAAGAGATATTGAAACTGTCGTGATCACGGAAGGCATAAGATTGAATTATGTACTGAACTATGAATTTTCTAAGTCACGCGGTACCAGTTAGCCATAATTCTTAGGTTGCAATCATAAATATTTAATTTTAAACGCAATTACTTCATTTCTTCCGGAACGTAGGCGTAGCTTTTATAGTATCTAAAGTATTAGCAAAATTTGTACAAATTGGTTAAATAAATTCTTGTTACAACTGTTACACCCGGTGCATTTATTCGGTCTTGCTACGGTATAGTCCGCAACGAACTATCGTAACTATGCTTTTCTTTTGTTTTTGCCGAGGCGTCGTTATCGAGTTTTGTTTTTGTAACAGTCCCTGGTACGAGTCGCGTGGCTTATGGCGTCACGGCGAGCCAAGAGTGAATCTTGCATAGTTTCCGTTTATTACCTTTTAATATACTTTTAGATTCTCGACTGCAAAAGTAGTGGGTGGCAAGGTGTTTTATTTGATAATCCATCTCAGTTCTGTTGAAATCTAAATTACGTTGAAAATTAGTTGTTTCACCGCGACCTTAACGCGTTACAAGCGCTCTGGCACGAACGTGTAACTCGTTAAAATTATTCTTATAACGTCGCTTTACGATTTTACCCCGCATAATTCCAAGTTGCATGTCCACGAAGAAACGGTTTACTGCGGGCAGAGGGTAATTGACGAGTGGAAATATACGAAATGTGTCGACGGAATATATTACGAGTATTGCTGCTTCGACGGGGGCCGTCATTAGCTCTGCCTCTATAACATTGTCTCTTTTCTCTATCGACACTTTCCTCAGCGCCACGCGATCATTCGCGTGCACCAGCGCGCCGATGATGACGGTCATTTCTAGATGATCGAAATGACTTACTTGCCATAGGAAGAAACAAGAACTCAGGCTGTTGACAAAAACGAAGGTGTAGGTCTGTCAGCGCAGCTGTCAAGTAGGTTCGTGCAAATTCGCCCTCACGAATGCTTATTATTTTGATTACATAGATTCTAGTTTTGGTTGTTAAGATGCTTCCAAAGACACACCAACAGCCTAAAACGCGTCATGTGTCAGAAGATTGGGCCTATTGCAATGGAACTTGACGTGTGTTGGAATTTCTTTACCTACGTAGAAATTACAGAAAATAATGTTCACCTGCTGCTTTGCTCTAGCAGCATAAGGGAATATTTCTCATCTATTTCTCAAGAATTAGAAAATGCAAAGTCCCAAAGTAAAGCCTTCCTCAAACTACTTTCCATCGAGGGTTATAAAAATTGCTCTAAAAAACTGCCCTCTATAATAATCACAGAAACAAATTCATCGTCAGCTCCATCATCGCCAGACGATCTACCCCAAAGCCCTAAAAATTCCCCAGGGATATTTAAAATCCTGCCAGAAATTCTCCATCGTGCCAGAGCACCCAAGGGTGGCGAGGGTTCGACGAAACACAGGCGAAAGCCGCTTTAATGTGACTCATTATTTAACCACAATACATATCGCGTGCCTTGCGAAAAGGCAACGACGAGCCTAGTCCGACAGAAGCGGCAAAGATAGCGGCCAGGAGGAATGAAATGATGGAACACTCGCCGTATGGGATGCCCGTGGACGCCATATGCCGTGCGGTCATTCATGTCTACGTATGCTCCACGTAGCCTCTCTGACGTATATACTCGGTGAGACACGTAAACGCGCCCCGTGTCCGCACGTGTGCGCGAGCTTCACGGATAGATACGTGGTGGCTCGTCTACGCGCCCACCAATCACTGCTCGGATATAAGCCGCGGCTCGTGCTTTACACGCGGTTAAATGTTAAGAAGCAGCTCTAGAAAGCTCGTCGATGGTATAGCTTGCGCTGGATCGCTGAGAAAATTTACAGACACTGTGCCACAAACTGTTCTATTTTTTCATCCGTTCGATTCATGGTATGGTTCGTTATTCGAAGCTCATACGGCGGCGCTTGTAAAACGAGGTTGATGGAACTAGGAAGTTGTAACGTCTGAGATTATAATTTTATAGCTACCTATTTGGACGGTGGAGTGTTTTGTTCGGCGATCGGTGGACTTTGATCGAGGGAGAAACTGCTGAAGGTTTATTACTATTGGAAAGCGAAAAGACGTCGTTTTAGATTCGAAATATCTTTCTTGTTACCCTTAGAACTTTAGAGTTTTGTTCATTTGTGCAGAAGCACGCAAGCGCGCTGTATATGAAGGGTAAAGGGGAAAAAGGGAATGTCCATTTTTAGTGATTAAATGTATAACGTACTTTTTTGGTAGCAACTGGAGCCATAAAACTGTTGAATCACGAAGGGTTATAAAGTAGAAATGGCATTGTAAAGGTGAAATCAGACGGCGCGTGGCTCGGCGAACTTTGCTCGTGAATCGCCGCGCAAAGAATCCACGCGTCGCCTGATCGGTCATGGCTCGCCAAGCCACACGCAGTCTGATTCCACCTTAAAACAACGTTAAAAACAGGAAATGTCCACCCTTCACTGGCACAAAACAAGGAACGTCCTTCCAGTCTTTCCACTTGCACTATGTATGTATTTCTGATTAGTGTAAGCTTGCACTGCGTCAGGAACCCTCGGACGTCACTGTGTCCACATCCTTGTTTTGATAATAATAGAAGTGGACATTTATTTTGTTACAGTATTCTGCAGTGTTCCACTTGAAACATATCAAAACAATGAAAAACAATTATTTTTTTGCTTAGTTCTTTTCTGATGCCTAATTAGAGGATCAAGTGTTCATGTTATAAACAATACAGTTAAGTTGATTAAGGGCTCTCCCTACTTTGACGGCCTGAAAAGGAGCGCGATATTTGGGATTTTTTTTAACAGAAACCTTCAAATTATATTAATTAAAAACTTTATGCCTGTATTTGTACATATTTAAGGAAGATTTAAAAAAAATGTAATTAAAAAAAAGGGTACCTAAAACTTTAAACGCGTTTTTCTCCAAACTATGTTTTTCGAATTGGTTAGCATGGTATCTCAAATGCCAATCACCTGATTTACTTCAAACTTGGCATATATCTTCAGTAGATGCCCGATTCTTGTCGATACTAAAACTAATCGGTTTTTGCAAAATTAGACTATTTTTTTTTAATTTTTAGTATTTCTCATTTAATCTAGTTCAGGCGATAGCCACACTCATACAGAATACACAAATTTTTAAATTTTCTATTTCAGACAACGGCTGATTTTATGCTAACAATGCGCATATGTTATTTGTAAGCGCTCTATTTGAAGCACTATAACTCCGGATATAAGCACTATTTTCGCATACAATTTTTTTTCCATATTCTCTAAAGATTGACAAATGAAGCCACAAAGCTGGAAGTAAATATATTTAATAGTTCTGTTTTAAAAAATAAACCCCTTAAATCTTGTTTCCGTACTGATGGACTAAAGTATTAAAACTTGATTTTCTCAATAAGGCTGTTTTGTGACATTCCTTACCTTTCATATGAGGTATTCTAGAGTTGCTGTAGTAAACTTTCAGGATAATTTTTGTATCTTCTCCGTTATCATACGATCAGTTCCCCTTGCCGAATACTAGAATTAATCCTTTCGAGTAACATCTCCCTAATATTCTGTTAAAATCGCTCATACTTGCTCGCCCTTCTAACGTCCAGAACCGCCCTTTTACACACTCAATGCCAATGCGTAATTACATACTCCACATCGCTGAAACTCATTCATACGTCCCTCCCTCATAACCCTATCACCAGAAGGAACCCAGCACTAATCAAACAACCCAAAGCCAACAAATCGTTAAATTTCTTAATCTCACTCCAGCCGAGCCAACGCAATACTCTCAAACGAGCCAGCCAACCAGCCGCTTCTCCCATCGAACCACCCGTCAATCGAATCACCACCGCGCAACGTACGAGCGCTCGAAACGCCGGAACACCGAGTCATGCGATTTAATGCACAAACCTTCGAACTCGGCCAACGTGCCCCGCTGGGGTGATAAAAGGTGAAACGGAGAGGAAAGACGGGAAATTAGAAGACACGGGGCGGAAAGTCTAATCGCCGCACACCCGCCTCAACCCTCGCCCGTGGAAAAGACAGACGCGCAGGGGGGGAAGAAAACAGCTGCCACATAATGGCCATTTCGCTCCACGACGGTGCCTTGCAGTTTCCGCCGCGTCGTTATGAGCGGCATTAAGAACGTCTGCGGCTCGGATAATTTCGTTGCGGTCCCGCGTAATTCTCCGTGGCTTCTCTACGCGGCTTCTTTATCTTCGTCGGTTTTCGCGATAGCGACGAGAGTACGTTAAAGGCCAGGGATTTTATGGTGCGCGACGCCCACCTGCCGCCGTCGACCTCGTTCGAGGGACAGCTGATAGCGATGGACACCGGAAACCGTTTCTTTCCTTTCGATTCCTTGTCGGACGGCTCATCTCCTCTATCGAGCTTCCGTGAAATATCGAGAGCCTCGACAGAGATAGCTTGCTGGCATTTCGCTACGTTTTCTGAGGGAATTGGGAAGCTTTGTGGCAGCCACTCCTGTGCCTCCTGATTGGTATTTCAGATGTAGTCACTTTTCAGAGACAGTGCTGGTTGGAGTGAGGTAGAAGGTGGAAGATGCATGAATAGATATGTGTATTCGAAGTTGTAGATAGGGGCCACTGAACATCTTTGCCGGTAGGCCGTTGCCTTAAAGTTACGTGGATTTAATGGAGATGAGGTTAATTGTAAGTGTATGGTGCAGTGTCTTTTTGTACTATTTTCTGTGAATTAGGAAATATTCATTTACTTTCGCTGATCTCTTTTTCTACTTGATTCCTGTAATGTTATGATCAATTTTTATTATTTTTGTGTCCCTAATTTTATGTGAAATTTCTGAAGGGATATCGAGAATGAGGTATCGATAAGTGGATAGTTCTAAACATATAATTTCCTTTAACAATATGGAGAATCAAAATTAAAACTAAACTTGCCACACTATACCTAATTTTAAACCACCGCCACCTTATCTATTACAAATGTTTAACTCATAAGGAATTTACGCATGCCCAAAATTAGCTGTAATGAGTCCTACCACCGACCCCACGGCACAATAATACAATCCGCGTTTCATCGGCCTACATCGAAATTACAGCGATTTCTTCGCAAGAGCCGCAATGGAAGCACCGACTCATCTCGCAACAGTGTCTGTCCGCATTGCGGTCCCTGGAAAAGGACTAACAAAAGGGGGGAAAAATGGGGGGGATCACAGCGGAGTTAATCGACGAACATCCAACGAAGAACTGTCCCCCGTTCGTCGACAGTCACGAGATGGATCATCGCCGAGATCATCGTTAGGGCTTCCGTGCCGCTGGTGACGAACTTCGGTGTAGGTATCGCGGTGCCCCGTCGCCGCAGTGCTGGCGCAGCGCCCTGACCTCAAAACATCCTCACGGATCGATAGAAAACTTCCTTCCTACCCCTTTCTGGTGCGTTCGCCACTCGGACTTCGCGGTAGGCCGAGAAATCGCCGCGCAAGAAGATGAATATTCCACTAAGGACCTTTTCATGCGGGACACTTTTGTGGCACACGGCTGGTGTTTCAGATACAGATGTTCATTTGGTAAAAGTGCTCCATGTTCCACAGAGATAAAAAGGGATAAGAAATATGTGAGTATTCTGAAATGCCTGTCGTGAGACACTGAAGTGGGTCGTGCGAGAGGGTCCTAATTTGTAAAAAATTAGATCTCGTCTGCTGCTGGACGCTCTTCAAGTATTTTATATTTTCAGGTTCTGAGCAGTTCCTTATTTTTTTTCTTCGTTCTTCAGTGGAGAAAGGGGAGATACATGTGAAAGTGTAATATTTTGTTATTTGAGATTATATGTGTGATACTTCCTATTTTCAATTTTACTTTATGGGGAAATGTTCTCTCTCCACCTATGATATTGTCTATATTATTATTATGGCTTTTATGTAATCTAAAGTACTACAAGTAAATTTTATTATACCATGAAACAAATCAATATTGTCAGAGTTCGCATTTGGGGACTGTATTTGCAAACATTTTGTGTTAAGCGTGTGCTTGAATGAGAATTAAACTGAAAATAGTGGAATTAAATTATGTATTTCTATTAAATATGCAGCATGGCATGCGAGTTATAGTTTCAATAAAAATACTGCCCTAATAACTAACACACTTTCCTTTCGTCCTCATTACATAGGGGAAGGTGGGTCAAGACGGGGGGGGGGGGGGGCGCGAGCAAGACGAGGTACTCCCCGTATCTCGTGATACAAACGCAGTAATCAAAATTGAGCATACGCGTTAGACGCGTCGCTGTCGGTGCCGTCAGTGAGCAGCGAATCAGTGAAACATGTGGACGCGTGGCAAAGTTAGATCAGAATTTATAATTTATTGGAACTTCCTTACTTTTTCCTTATTTTTAGCACCCGTGACAATGATATAATAATATAGAAGATCTCCGGTACATGTATGTGTTTCTGAGGCAGAATTTAGCTGGCTATAAGGTACGTATGTTATTTTATACTCTTGTAAATAACGTTTCAGCCAGTGTCCATATGATTGTAGTGAGACGAGAAGGGGCATGATGGGCTAAGGAAAATGAGAGTAACCCGTCATGCTCCTCACAAACCTAGAAATAAAAATCAAAGTTTCTCATTGTTGCAGGATGGTTAGAAACTACAGACGGAAGACGGACCGAGGAAAATGATACTTCTATTATTTAGTCCAAAAGAACTGATTCCCTTGTGGAAAGGTGGATAAGCTGCCAAATATGTGGCAAATGGGCTCATTTCTCCTGTGTTGGTGTAGGAGATGAGGTCGACGAAGCCATACATGTGTGCCTCCTCTGTCAACCCAATAAATAATTATTTTATATATATATACTTTATTTATATTGTTTTTTAATTTTACCCCACCTGTGGGGCAAGATGGGGAGAAACGACTTTTTCTGAATTTTTCTATTTATTCTATTGAAACCTGTAAAACTTAAGTTGATTCACAGTTAAACTGAAAGACTTATTACCAATGAATGGTTCAGACATAAAATTGATTAGTTGATTATGAAAATCTGTGTTTTATTCATCATCAAACCTTAACTACCCCGTCTTGCCCCACCTTCCCCTGTCTAACTTCACTTACATTTCTAAAACCCCCAACGCTTCGATTATTTCATTTTCCTCAAACCTGCATTAAAAACAGTTATCCCCAGTCAGACAGAATTGTTTCTTCGAAATACAAAATTACCACAAAAATAGCCGCGATCAGAAATTGCTCTTGAAAGAAACGTCAAGCAGAAGGACGAAAGAAAGGTAGCCAGCCATCCAAGGAAACGCGGCAAAAACTTCCATTTGCGGTAATCGTTGCTCCTTTCTCTTCGAAAAACCTGTCATAAGCAGAACTTCCGGTAGCGAGTGGCAGAGCACCGTCCACGCGAGCAGACATTTCCGATTCAAGGTCGTCGAGGACTTCCTCGAGGATCATCGACCTGGCTCTCCACTCGAATTTCTCACGCTCTCCGCGTCGAGAGGATCTCTTGAAAACGCAAACCACCGCCGCTACGAGCACACCACGTCTTCCTAAACGAACCGTGATTTTATTTCCCCTTCCCCGCCTTCCAGACCGAGCAAGGACCGCTATCTGAACACAGCCTCCGCGTTTTTCGAAGCAAGGTGTTCACGTGGGTCACGGTGTCCTGTCAGGGTACACGGGCCGAAGAAGAGGAGCCGAGTTTATTGCGACCACAACTTCCTGCTGCTTTACGATCTGTCTATGCGATGGTTCGTTAGGGTAAGAGAGGTGGATGAATTTTTGTTTCGTGATTTAAGTGCGTTTTGTTGAGTCACTCTCTTGATCTTGGGCAGAAAGAAATTGGGATTTGAGAACTGGTACATGCTCCAGGCCCATTTCGATACTTTTTATAGATTTGGTTGGTGTAGGGTTCGTGGATTTGATTCATATTCGTATGATTGGAGATTACATTAATCACTTCTTTGTAGCATCGTTAGATTGTGGTATGAATCAGAAGTGAGACGAAAAGGTGTGTAATTCGAAATGAGCAAATTGGGGATCGAATGTTGAATTGGCTATAATTTTGACACCAGGCGTAGGGTAGGGTGGGGCTAAAAGTCCGGCGGGTAAAAAGTCCCGAATTCAAAATGTCTATTCTTAAACAATCTATTGAGTTTCACAGTATACTATGTAAAAGGCGAGAAGAAACGGCGGTGACCACAGAGTCGCCAGTCGCTCCTGGACGTTCGTGCGAATTACACGACGCCTTCGTTATTTTATGTATCGAAAACTAAAAGGAATACGTCGTCTTTATTGTTTTATACAAAATAAACCACAGTTTAAAAGCGTATCAGCCAAGTACGTTAAGATTGTATGTTCCTTTAGTAATGTGTGCATGGTATTGTTTATTGCTGAATGATAATTTTTTCTAACGTATGTATCGTAGAAACTATAGAGGTACCATTGGGGCAAAAAGTCTCTCAGACTGAAAATATATATTTTATTATTTGTTTTCATAATAAGATCGCCAAAGTATAAAGAAATGATACCAAAGTCTTTAAATAGTGTTTTTGTTTTAGTTGAGCGATTTGTTTTAGTTTTTAGTTCAAAGTGAGCCTCTGACTTAAATTTTTATTTTTTGTTAAAGAAGTCATGCTTTCCTTTCAATATTTTATACCAAAAAGAATTGGTTTAATAAATATTTGTTGATTTGAAAAGAGTTTTTTACTTATTTAGTTTAATATTACACGAAAAGACATTAGGGACTTTCAACCCTATGCAAAGGACTTTTTGCCCCGTGCGTGGGACAAGAAGTAAATTTTGCATTGACAAACATTTTGTGGTATAACTAAACAGAAAATAACAGTATCAACAAATGAACTTCGTGAACGTCAAGCATAATAGTTATAGTTTATACAAAATAACACCAGATATCTTTAGATTGTTAGTACTAAATTTTACATAGATTTATACGAAAAACGGAACTTTTAGTCCCACCCTACCCTACACTATGTGAAAATTTATAGTTGTGAGGGTTGTAACTATTTATGAATCTTATTCGAATTGAAAATTAAGTTTATCGCGAAACACTTTCCCTTGCTCTACGTATATCGCCCTATTAAGGGTAATCGATCCACTACCACTGGAATTATTTTACTAATTCAACGCTGGCGAGGTTCGCCAGGTAAATTAAGGAGACCATCTGGTCAAAACGCTCGAAGATTAGGTGATTTTTATGAATTTTGCACAGGAAGAAGTTATAATATATCCTAAAATACGTTTTTGGCTTTTATTAATACACTCGTTAAGGTTAAAATTTTTTTGTTTCATGTTTTCGGTTTTGATGCATTTTCTAGGTGGCGCTTACAATTAGTGCAGCGCTGTGAAAAGTGATGTCTAAACGGTAACGACGATTTCAGAAGATCTAATGAACCGATTAAAAAATACCTGAGACATTTGATTCACGGCTTTTTTTATCTGCACATTTATGCGTCAAATTACCCGTTTTTGCACTATTTCGTTCAAGTGTGCACCAACCGTCGTAGTTTTTGTGTTTTGTCGCCACAGAGGATAATGCGATAGCCATTGATATAAATTTTAAGAAATCTTTTCGATTTTTCACTTCAGACGATCCTGTGAGTATATTTCATGTTTACCGATTAGGCATCTTTTTGGCAGCGTTGCACTAAACGCCATCTAGAAAATGTATGAAGAGCGAAAACATGAAACAAAATTTTTTTGTACCCTAACGAGTGTACTAATAAAAGCCAAAAACATTTTTTAAGATATATCATAACCTCTTCTTACAACAAATTCATAAAAATCAACTATTTTTCGAGCGTTTTGACCGGAGGGCCCCCTAACGTTACTTTACCTGTGCGCGCGAAACGAACGTCAGCGATCCACGCTCGTTTATTGCGACCCGACGGAACAGAAACGACTTCCTTCTATTTTACGAGGTGCCAATATACATAGTGCATCGATAAATCCATACGAACGACGTTTCTCTTGTAAGCATTACGCGATGGCCCTTTCTCTATGGACCCAAACACTTCAATTACTTCCCATAATGATTTCCAGCCCATTAACTTTTCTTAACTCATACCCTTTAAAACATAAACACAGTAAACATAGTTATCAAAATTTTATAGTAGAACCCTCAAGTCCCATACAACACGGCAGTTCCAATTACCAATAATCCCTCCAACATCCTGGCTACTTTAAACTGGCTGAGATTCATCTGCCATTGATAAACCCAAGACTGCAATGAAAATAGTAGTAAGGGGTCGTCCTTAAATTACGTAAGGCCTTTTTTTTGGGGGGGGGGGGCGAATTTCTTACGTTTTCTTACAAGGGAGGAGTCAGGTAGCGTCTTACGTAATATTTTTTAACCTAATTTTCAATAAATACAAATTCTATCATTAATGTCCCAGAAAAGTAGTTTTAGTTTAAATTTTCCGAAATCGATTTAAATGAATTACATAAACCTTTAAAAGAATTTTAATAACTGAAGAAATTAAATATAAAATATATTACATAAGGAGGGGGTTGGAATAACAAATCTTACGAATTCTTATACTGGGGGTTGGAGGGGGTAAGAATTCGCTAAAATTACCCTTACGTAATTTAAAGACGGCCCCTAATACGAATCAATATAGCACACTGCTAGGAATATTTATTGCGCGATTGTTGGCTAGGCATACAGTGCCTGATATCTTTGTCAAAATAAGTTGTATACCAACCACCTTATCAATCATGTACTTATGGAGATTGTTTAGTAGGCCGTGGATTTGGGGCTGCTGCTATAAATATTTCCAGTAGGTACTGTAGATCTACTTAACAGTCGCACAGAGATTCATGGAAAAGACATGCTACACCGACGTCGACTATGCACAAAACCAATGCAGGTCGATGCAATGCACCGACCTCGTGCCGCAGAGGTTAAAAAGTCTCCCCCTTTCGATAGGTTGGCGACGATCGTTCTCGAGAAAACAGGCTTAAACAAAATATTATCGTAAGTATGCAGGACGGCACGCTCGTGCCCTGTCCGTCTCGCCGCCTCGAATTTCCTAACGAAGAAAAGTCCATCTAGAAAGTACGACGGATCAATATTGCTTTATGACTCGTGTACGGCGACACTGGCGCGTGTATGCTCGTTTTATTACGGCGTGTACACACGAGAAAGGTACGACTTCCTCTTGGTTTACGAGGTGTCGATACCGCCGTCCCGTGTAAACGTATATAAAGCGAGTTTGCTCAGGGTCTGGCGCGGCTTGTACTTGGCCCGTAGCATGTACGGGATCCTGCCCACGATCGAATGTCCTGTCGAACTGCAGGAAGGAAAGTGAAAAGAAGGGACACTTATCACTCGTTTGGCGAGAGACCTTTCGCGGGGCTCGTAACCTTTCGAGATTCTGCGCTCAAGCGAACTTGACGTGCTTTACGCAGTCGCTTGTCGCTGGGGGGTTGATGAAGCTTTCGATGGATCGTAAGGGCCTCTTCGTAAGGATCACTTCTATGGCTCGTGACGTGTGTGTTGGATCTATTCATTCACTTTCTACCTGCTTTATTATTTTTTAAGCAAAGCTGTTTCTGTCGAGTGAATTTACTTGGCATATTAATTAGTGGCGATGAAAGTTAGAGGAGAGTGGCTAATGCCTATTTAGGGGGTGGAAAATAAGGGGTAGGTGACTGTACACTGTACAGTTTAGTATATATGTATAAACGAATATTAATTAATTGAGTATTCATATTAAGCAATATTCATGAAAGCGAATGTATTATTTTGCGGAGTTCATTTTTTGTATGCTAGTTCTAGGGTTGCCAATCGTTCTATAATATATAGTATTGTACTATATTTTTGTCTAGTGTACTATATACTATCAGAAAAAGATATAGTACGTAAAAATACTATATTTCGGATACATCGATAAAATTCTACAATTTTCACTTATTTTTTTATTCGATGGCAACATCAAAACTTCAATTTGCGAAATTAAACTTTAAACTTTTGAACTTGAATTAAAAAAAGTGTTGTCTAAGTGTTTGCCAAAATTTATATAAAATAATTTCGTGCTTTCTCTCTATTCCCACCACTTCAGCTTTTACAGAGAGGATTTTTTCTATATTGAACATGAAAAATGAGCTCTTCATATATGTTACTTTGGAGTTTCAGTGCAATCAAATTTTTTACATATTTGTTAAAGACAGTGAATCGCAAATTGACAAAAAGATATGCCTTTAAAAAATAAGATGTCGTTATTTTAATGTAATTCTATTTTGTATAACTGTCCTTTAAAAAGTACTGTGTATATTTTTTCACAAGGTACTATATTTTTTATCACACTCGGCCGTAAAGTACTATATTTTTCGAAAAAAAAGTTGGCAACCCTAGCTAAGTAGTTCTGCTTTAAAATATTGTGGCACAAAGTACATACTGGGAAATTTGAGGATAATTTGCATATAAATGATGATATAGAAAGAAATTATTTCAAGGAGAGGCAGTTGCATAATAAACAAAATTTCACATAATTTCATAAGGTTCACATACATTTAAAGTAAAAGATTTCAGTCTTTTTTACTCTTAATAATCAACATTTTTCCTTTATATTCGGTTTTTCAGTCCGCCCCAGTGAAATTATAATTTTCGAAAAGTATCTGTGGCTCCCAAGCCTCCTCGAACTCATTCTCCGTTTTCCATCATCCCCTCGCCCGCATTATTAACCGAGGGTGATTCACTGAAGATTTAAAAGTTTGGCTCGCTGCCCCGCCAAGATAAGTTGTGTATCCAGTGAAAATCCAAACAGGTATTCGCGCTATACTTTTTAACCAACAGGCGCAATACAGCGGAATAAAATCAGAGGAGTTTACTGCGAACTTTTAGCAAGATTTATGCCATGAAAATTGGCAACGAGTCACCTCCAGGAAGTTGCAGGCCGCTCGGTCTCAGAGTGACTGATAGTTGGTTCACGTAAAATACTGTGAATGCTTGAGGTAGCATTCGCAACTTCTGGAAGACACACTTGTGTCGTTGCGAAAGAAAATTCATTGTACTTCAAATTGTTTCCACAACAATGCTTTCAAATTATACAAGGTGCAAACTCAACTGGCTGGTATAACTCGTGAGAAGGAAACAAGAAATCTTAATAAATGTGCAAATTTTAACTACTCTGATACTCTGTATGTAATGTAGTAATATAACAAGTGGCGCAAAAGTCATCATCCGATGTTAATAGCTCCAAATTTTTTTAATTTCAGGTATATGTCAGTAACTTTTTGACATTTCAATAGAAGAGACTCACGAAATTTATTGTCCACAAAGATGAATAAGTATACCCTTTAAGAAGGCGGAAAAATTGTGCCGATGTTTTTATCTCTCGTTTTGGTGATTTGTTATCCAACCAGATCCCCCAACTTAACCACCCCAGATTTATTTCTTTGGAGCTATTTGAAGGCATTGGCTTACGCGAATAACCCATAGCGTTTACAACAATTGAAGGACAATATTCCACACGAAATCGAAAATCTAACCCCACAAATTCTTCACAACACCCTGGAAAATACACTAAAAAAAGCCCAAATTGTGATCATTAGTTGTGTATTATCTTTGGAACTTGATGTCATAAAATTTATGAGGCCCAATAAATTGTACCACAAAAAAAACGCCACGTTGGTTCATTTAAAACCAAAATTACAGATTAAGAAAATCGGATGATGACATTTGTGCTACCTGTTATTTATCATATTTGGATCTGATTCGCGCAGGACGTAAAGTTTTTAAAGCGTTAGATACTTGGCTGAGGGATGAAGTGAATCTAGTAGGTGGACCTCGAAGTCTTATTAGCAGTGTCAATAAAAAATCTCAAGGTAGCATTCACTTTCTAAAGAAGGGGGAGTGATTTGTAACTCTTTTGTATCTGAATGTCTACGGATATGGAACAATGGTGATGACACGAGATACTGACATTTCCACGAATTGTTAGCAGCTACCCTTTCTAGGGATTCTTCCTTGTGTTGGCGAATGGGGCTGTTTTCCGGGGTGCTGGTGGCAGTCTTGAGGGTTCGTTGGCATTTAAATGACGGGCCAATCCGCGTCCCGTACCAAATTAACGAATCGAAACTGTGGAGGAACAAAGGTTGTTCACTATGTAACCGCCATTACGGAGAACTAGAAACATGATGTAACATTTAAACTTCATTAGACTTCCTTTCATTTCATTACCAGTTCTTTTTAAGGAGATTTTACTTCCGTTATGGATTTAGCTCCTTTTTAGAATCAAAGTTTATCGATGTTCAAGGAAAGCTGCTCTAAAGAATGTTGTTAGGTTCATAGATATATTGAGAGGTTTTTAATATGTCTCGATTACGTATCGCCATTGCGGTATTTGAAAATAATAAAAATATGAAATGAATTCGGTCGTGTTTGTGGGTTACTAAAAATCCGCGACTTTTTAATTTTTTTTTATGATTATCTCGAATTTTTACGGACCATATAATCGGTTGCGCGGGAAATGGCACATGTTTTATAAATCCTGCAATATTTTCAAGTCAATCTGAACCTTCGTTCATTCGCAAATATGGCAAAACCAAGAGAAAAAAAGATTCGAGAAAAACGTGTTTAAAGTTTCCGGGGAAGGGCGACGATATAAGTTACCGCTTGATCTTTTTAGCTGCCAAATCAACAATTTTGCGAATTTTAATACAAACCAAAAATCGATTTTTCGACTGCCTAGTCCCCTTAAAGAAGAATAAGTAAATCTATAGAAAACTGCTTTGACAATGTATATCAACAATAACACATTCTTTTACAAAAAGGAGCCAATTATTCATTTGACAAATAATTCTGCAACCCTTAATGCAGAGATGGGCAAAATTTTTATTTAAATAAAATTTCGAATAACGAATAAAAGTTAAAAAAATTAGTCGTCATTCGTTCGTTAACCCGAGTTCACTTTATTCGACACGTGACGAATAATTTTTTAAACTTTTATTCAATGTAGCAAAAATTGCTCCCTCAAAAACAAGTCAATTTTTAAAAATTTGCAATACCTGTAATAATCATAAGTGTAGAACTATTTAAACAAGTAATCATTTATGGACTACTGTTGAATCAGAAGTCGTAAAATATATGGTTTCATTGTAAAGGATATACATTGTCATTGAGTTCGACGATGCGTCAGATATTTTCTTTTTATTGACTGTCGTCGCGACGCCGTGATCTTACGCAATACATAGATCGACAGCCGAGCCCCTGTAGGTGTAAACGAACTATAAACCTCCGCGAAAATACAACGGGGTGGCTATAAATAATATCTCCAACGGAAAGGGTGAGTGATTTATGATCGATCGTGCGTGCTCGGATTATGCAAGCGTTACGAATGTTACGTCGTAACGTCTGCGCAAGGATTAATCCCTGGAAATGTGCATACAGGCTGAATTTGTAACGTTTTCTTTGTAAATTCTGACACGACGTATTTATCCATGCACACCGTGCTTTGGATAAATTACTTTATGGAGATTCTGCATTGTTTTGAAACTAAATTAAGTTTCAATGACTGAATTGCTTTATTCGTGGCACGTATCCTCACGAACGATTTGCATGAGACTGGTATCACATGGAGATTTAAGAAGTTAGGGTCAAATATAGGGCATTGAGAACCAAAATGGACTAACCCACATTGAAAAAAATGAATCTATCCTATTTTATATGATTGGTACAGCCTATTGAAATTACTGTTACTAATTCAATTTTGCAAAAATGTGGGTTAGTCCGTTTCTGTTCTCAATGCCTCGTATAGAACTTATAATAATGGAGGGAAAGTATAGAGGGGTGTTACAATTATTACCTATGTGAATCAATTTTGGAAGAAATTACAACTAATTCAAAAATATTTTTCATCTTTTATAATTTAACTTCAAACCGAGGTGTTCTTTCTATAGCTATCTCGGTACTTACTTCCTCCCTCACACTTCCCAAAAATATGATCTGCCAATTATCTCAAAGATTGTATGCAACATAAATCCGTGATAAAATTTGTCCTAGCAAATTAATTTCAAATATCGAAATACTGCAAACGAAAATACCTCAGAATGAATATTTTTAACAATATACATCTTTCCGTCAACCTTTATTTAAGAACATACGTCAATTGGACTTTCGCCTGTTACCATTATCAGACCTATGATTCCTCATCAACTTGAACTCTTCGAAATGGCCAAAGATTGTTAAAAATTGGTTTCAAGAACATAGCTGCGTTGAAAAATGTTGTCTGCACGAACTCTCGGTGTCAACGACGAACGACTCTGACTTTGGAGCGAGCCGCGTGGCAAACAAAAAGTGCATAACTGTGCAGTGCACGTGCCGGTTGGCGATTAACATTACCGGTAACAGCAAGTGGGTCACGACTACACTCAGATAAAAGTGACCGATCAAGAACACCGACCGATCCATGACCTAGACGGCTCGACATTAACCCGACTCGACCCTATTCTTCTGTTCGTCCTTTCGTGGCCGTGATAACTGGAGGCGATCAATGAGCGACCAAGGACAGTAGCAGCTTCTTGATTTGAATCGCGCAATATTTATGTCATCATTAGAGTCTATTAACACGGCCACGACTGTATCTTCGTGTAAAAAGTAGGACCTCGAAAAGGCAAGAAGTAGGTGTAGCTTGCACAGTGGGGAGATTTTTGTGTTTTTCATTATTTAGGGTAGGGACATTAATAACTTGCAAAGGGAAATTAAAAATTTAAAAAATTTAGCTGTAGTTTCGAATGGGCTCAGTGGCCGATCCACACGCGGTTTGAGAGGAGGGGGTGTGGACCCTGAATCTAAAATTGGAGCTTCGAGGATTTATTAGTTTCCGAAATATTAATAAAAAATTATTGTTAATTGTAATATTAATAAAAATTATTGTTAATTTCAATATTAATAAAAAAATATTGTTACTTTCAATATTAATAACAAATTATCGTTAATTTTAATATTAATAACAAATTTTTTGGTATTTTCTTATTACTATTATTGTTAATTTTTTATTACTATTTTGGAAACTAATAAATACCTGAAGCTACAATTTTAGATTTAGGATCCACACCTCCTCCCCGCCCCCGCCACAAATCTCGTGTCGATTGGCCACTGGGGCCATTCGGAACAATATCTGAAAATATACTTAATTGAAGAACGGTGATCAACTGTGGCGAATATTTTTCCTTTGCACCTGAAGATTATTTATCAGTAATATGTAATATCGACTTGGCTTAGGAAATGGAAGGAGATTGACTCAAATAATGCCCAATTCTGTTCTCGAGAAGCTTGACATTAATTCTTTCGTTCATCAGGAATTTTTAATTACTTACGCGAAGAATGTAGCAAAGAGGTCAAGCTGGTATTTTGCGACTCCCTAGACCAGCGTTTCCCAACTGATACCTACCTATTCTACGGAACCCTGGGGTTCCGTAATACGAACTTTAGGGTTCCGCGAAAAGTTATCTTCTAATAAAATTCCTAATTTGGTTGTGTTATTAATAAACGATTTTTTTCGATGTTACAACCCTTCGTATACAAAGAAAACCTGTTGAGGTTGGAGGTTCCGCCAGAGTTTAGTGAGTTTGGAAGGGTTCGGTGGCAAAATTTAATTGGGAAAAGCTGGCCCAGACTATCTGATTCTAATATTAAAAAAAAAACTGATTTCTTTTATCGACGTAGGGTGCCAAATATTGGCGTCCCAAGCATGTGATAACTAAAGTGTTAATTAGAGCGATTTTTAAGAAATTATACTCCTAATCAACAGAGAATTCAACCACAAAGCTGGCTTCATAAAGTGTCTTCTAACGAACCTAAGTAGTAAAACCACCAAGACTTCTTGTCACGAATTCATCGTGCTCCAGGACGATCGATAGGTCTTTTCCATCTATCGTTCTTCCGCTCCAAAACGGGGGTTGTTAATGTCAGAGCCGGACCTAACGATCCCTCTAACACGAAAGGAGGAAAAGGGGGGTGACTGTTAGGGCGTCTTAAGTCTCGCACGGCCGTCCCTGGCGGAAATAAAAGAGCGCACGCGAGAGAAGGAAAGGTGCAGAGAGGAACGAAAGAGAAGGATAAGGAGATGCTTTATTAAGCTCCGGCATTCCAGGTGCCGTTTTGCAGGTAATTATACGCTCGCGTCTACCGAGTTACACCGGTGCCACGTCGTCTAATTACTCTTAATTACGGACAAAAGCACCACCATCAGACACCGGGATGCCGAGTATGACAAAGGAGACCGAGTTTACGATGGACATCGTTGTACTTTCAATGTTTATCTGTCAACGTAATAGCTCATTCCGTTGCATACTCGTCGAGGAAGCTATTTGTAAAAAGATTGTTGAAAATGGGGGGCACACTCTTATGGAATCACGTTAGAATTGAGTGTAGGTTTGTTTTAGAGACTAGAATGGTTTTAATTTTGTGGAATGTTGTCTGTAAAATCTGCTTAAAAGAATGGATCTCTGAGGGAGTTGTAAGAATGAGTTCCCTAGTTTAATCTCGTGAACGATTGTCCTGGATTCCTCTGACTTTCACAAGGGCCTCGTCCGAGGAGCTGATTAAATGGACAAATGGAGCAATTGAAGTTGACTCGAGTATATTTGCAAAAATGAACAGGTATCTTTTCAACAAGGCTGAATCAGGTCGCAGATGTTTAGAACTATAGAACTCTGATCATAATTCGACGCAGTCGAATTCATGTGAATGTGATGAGGAAACAGGAGGTCCAGCTTCTCGTATACATTATCTGCGTATTAAGTTATGAAAATAGAAGCACACGTGGTAAGTGTTAGCCTGGGAGTTCGACTCTGCTGAAATATAAAATAAAGGGGGCGTAAAAGTGATACGTCGAGGCAAAGACGGAACTGGGAATCATGCAAATGCTGCTCGATGAAACTTGACCTGCCGAATAGAGACTACTTGGAGAGAGGATTTGGTATCTAGTACAGCGGAATCGAGACCAATGACATAGAAACTGACTGGATTCGAGAAGTCGGACGATTCCCTGTCGTTTCCCTCTTATTTCGCACTCGTCGTGCATCGTTCGTTCATCGACCGTCACCGTCCAGCGGAACGATCTTCCGTTTTCACTCGCAGAGAAACGCGTTTACCGAAATATATGTCAGGGCTGTCTATACGTGAATGATCGATATTTCAATGGCTTTCAAACACGCACCATTCTAGTTAGCGTAAAAGAAAACAGTTAATTGCGAATAATGAACCGCGGTCTACAGACTGCAGACTCGTGCAGCATATTTTGCACGCGTGCAGTGCTCATCAGAGCAAGCAGAAATTTAACCATTGTTTCTGATCGTTGTTTGACTATTGCCGAGGCGTAGAGGAATAACTTTGTAGCTTTGACTTTATAGGATCCTAAAAGAAGAAGTGTGCCAAATTATGCACTCTGATGGATTCATTTTGCAATTAGGGAACTGGAGTTTTGTAACTATGTTCATTAATATTAGCCTGGTGATTTTGATAAGTCCTACACGTGTGCAAACTTTATACATCTATAGATAGTGTGATGTACCACGTATTTTATATTTGGTTTACAATCCTGTATGTTTAAATTATTCTTACGTCGTCCATTCGCCTCGATTTCTCTTGCAATTCTGCATCCCGCGAGAATTACAGCGTTTAATGATGCAGCCTCTTAATTACCGGTATTCGAGGAGATCTTCTGTCCATTAAGTCCCGATAAGGGGCACACGATTTCCAGAGGAGCACGATTCCAGTTGATCCTTGGTAGACCTGCAACAAAACCAACTATTGCGTTAATCTCTATTCTAATTCAAGCGATTGAAACAGTTGTGATTTTGAATTTATGCGAGCGACCTTTCGCAATCACGGAGAGGATCGGTTCGTTGATCGAAACTCGAGCAACTCGATCCTCCCGCGGAGAAACATGGATGGTGCGCGTTGCAAGCAACGGGAGGAAGTCATTTCACACGATTTCAGATAGATGACTCATCCTCCAGCACTAGCGAATTCTCGCGCAAGTGAGGATTAATCAAACCTGGTCATCGATCATACTTCTCATTAATTTATCAACGTACCAAAAAGTACGCCCAGTATCTGCAGATACATGTGGATATCTAGTCACGATACTGAATTCTGAATTTGATGGATTTGACAGAACTTCCGACAGAACGTTTTCTATACTTTTCCATAATACTTTTGGGAATGGTGAAAATTGATTTGTAACTGTAATAAAACGAAAACAACTCACACTGTATAACAAAATTTACTACAAACAGTCCGTGCTTTCCATTTTATTTTTCTTCCCAATAAATTTTAAATGCGAGGAATAATTCACCATAGGTACGCATTTCAGTTTCTATTTTCCATTGGCTTTAGTATCCCAAGAAGAAAGAAACGAGCATGCATAGACTCATTTACATGCTCTGCTTTAACGTAACGAACTGCATCGCGTGCACCCAGGCAGCCTATGCACCTTCTTGGAACTTGCCTGGACGAGTGCACGCTAATACGGCTCTCGTAATTCCTGGTATAAATATTCCTTGCTGTTACTACTAACCTTCCTACATTTTCCAAGAAGTTCTACGCTGACAGGGGATCGCGATAACCAGGCCTCGTGTGGTTTGTAAATTCGGTATTTTAGAGGCCGATACGCGATCTGAAGCCAGCTTTACTAATTTCCATCGATTTCCTACAACACGTGCCACCTCCCACAAGCTGGGGAACTCGAAAATTAGAAAATCCTCAAAGCACCGGGACCGTATCAAGATATCCACAGTGAAGTCATTCATTTTAAATGCTAAACCTCGTTCTTTGAATTCGGTACATACAACTTAAGAAGGTCATGCTCAGTCAGGAGGCCGAAAAAGGGTGGTCTTTGGAAATTTTTTACTCAAAAGCTATAACACATTTCTCAAAAAAAAATTTTTTCCTTTTAAGGATTGCATCTAGTACCGTGCATCGTAACTTTTTTTATTTAAAAATATTTATCAATAACTAAGTTATTGTCCATCACACGAAGGTTCTCTAAAAAAAAAGGCTTCTGCGGTGACCATTGCTGCTCGAAACTCGATTATCTAAAATAAAAAATTCAAAAGAATTTACTTATTATATTATATTATCTAGTAATTGAACGAAGGATTTTTTTATCCGATGTTTAGTTTTCTTTTAATTGACGAAAATCAGGTACGATTTATGATAAAAATTGAAACTTTTACTTAAAACATCAGCCATTTTTTCCCAAATCAATATTTCGAAAAATCCTTCGTTCAAATACTAGATAATATAATATACTAAGTAAATTCTTTTGAATTTTTTATTTTAGATGATCGACTTTCGAGCAGCAGTGGTCACCGCAGAAGCCTTTTTTGAGAGAATCTTCGAGTGATGGACAATAACTTAGTTATTGATAAATATTTTTAAATAAAAAAGTTATGATGCACGGTACTAGATGCAATCCTTAAAAGGAAAAAAGATTTTTTGAGAAATGTGTTATAGCTTTTGAATAAAAAAATTTTCAAAGACCACCCTTTTTCGGCCTCCTGACTGAGCATGATCCCTTAAGGGGGTAGGCCACCCTCGATAGCCCTAAAACAGGCCTTTTTTCAAACGCAAATTATAAAGTGATAAATAACAGTAGCGACAAGGTTTTTTCCTTGTTTTAATCGCTATTCTATGAGCTTTAACACAAAATAAGAAAAGTCTAAATATCTCTATGTACAAAACAGTTGGGAGTAAAAACATAAAGGCGTGTACACGGTGCACCGTTTGATGGTGTACATCAAATCTCGAAAACCGCTGCAATGATTTGGATGAAAATTTAATGAGACATGCAGAAAACCATTCCCTAAGATGTGTCGGAAGCAGAATTTCGAGATGAATTCTTAAAAAAAAAGATAAAAAATATTTTTCATACAAGAAATCGATAAAATCGTATTTTTCAACATAAACATTGTATTATTTTTTTTTTCGAAACTCTGCTCCCGACACATCTTAGGGAATGGTTTTCTGCATGTCTCATTAAATTTTCATCCAAATCATTGGAGCTGTTTTCGAGATTTTATGTACACCATCAAACGGTGCACCGCGCACACGCCTTTACGTTTTTACTCACAACTTTTATGTACATAGAGATATTTTAGACTTTTCTTTTTTTTTTGTGTTAAAGCTCATAGAATGACGATTAAAACTAGGGGAAAACCTTGTTTCTACTATTATTTATCACTTTACAATTTGCGTCTGAAAAAAGGCCTGTTTTAGGGCTATCGAGGGTGACCTACCCCCTTAAGGGGATACTTTAGTGTAACTGCCCGTTTTTCAACGCCATCTTCGAGAATTTATTTAACAAAAACTATAAGTTTATACTGTCTGCCGTTTTGCTTGCATATTAAGGTATGTTTCAAGTAATACACAGAATTTTTTTGAGCTTTTTAATCGCATACAGTGGCGTACAAAAGTATTCGGCCACCCTTTAAAACAGAATAACTAGTTTAAAATTAGTCCAAATGACTTGAGTTTTTTTGAGAAGCTAGAAGGATTAGCTTACTAAGTGACGTGATTCGTCGTTTTGAAAAAAATTGCAATTGGTTGGAATAGCTAAAAAAGATAGTAAATGTCGTGTTTTTCAATTTTTTGTCTGTGCTCGTAATGAAAATTTAAAAAATGCCTTTTGTACATTTAAGTAAGTTGTATCACAGTTTTCGGCCGAAAACTGCCGAAATGTGTGATTTTCACCAACTTTAACTGTTTTTAGCTCATAGTTGCGTTAACCGATTTTGATGAAATTTTCAGCATGTATACAACTTACTGTATTATTTTTATCTATATGTGTGATAAAAACGCTCAAAGAAATTCTGAGTATTACTTCAAGCACACCTTGATATTCAGTCAAAACGCCAGACAGTATAAACGTACAATTTTTATTAACTAAATTTCGAAAGTTTACGTTGGAAAACGGGCAGTCACACTAAAGTACCCCCTTAAAGATCACAAGCAACGAATTCATTTCTACTCCATCAGTACCAACCCTTCCCAGACATAACTTTATACTCCTGACACGTGAAACCTCGATCAGTCTTTCGAGCGCCCTCGTCCTCAAGTTTTTTGGCAAAGATCCCTAGCCCATGGAGCGCAGTTGCGCGACACCGTTGCGTCCGTTGGAATTGCGAAACTTAAACCCTCGAGAGTCCCTCGGAAAATTGGATCCATCGCCCGTTTCCCACTGCCAACGAACAATTGCCCAGTTCCGTTAAAAAGTACCCCACAAGCGTTCGCTCGAATCTCGGCCGTAAAACAAACAGCCCCGCGGGCGTGTTAATTCGTTTCACTCGTGGCAAAACTTGATAAGTAAGCGAAACAAAAAGAGGGGTCGCGCGATACAGCTCGTCGAGATCCTCCTGACAGATAGAGCCGCTCGTAATAACGCACAAGCCGCGCTCTACCTTGGCAGGTTGTTATTGCTGCTTATTATTTATCCATCGCGGGGGCGGCTCGAAACGAGCGCCTCGTTCGCGGCCTGTTTACACGAGGGAAACACGCTCAACGCCATTGACGCCCCTGGAACGTTAATTATTATTCTTGGCGGGTAGACTGGCCTCCCCCGATCGATGCTCGGCCAACGTCGAGACATCGTCCGGTTCAGCCTACACGTTTCGTTGACACGTGCCCGTGATAAGAGGAGAGACAGGGACAGGTACGCGGCGTCCTGATATCGGACACCGTCCACAAAGAATTTTTCCTGTAATCGATAACGAGGCTCTGTGTCGCTTCCGGAGCGTCGTGGCAACGCGTGTTTTGAGCTCACGCTTCAACCTCCAACCCCCATCGCGCCTCGCCGAGGCTAGCTGCTTCGCGCCAGATCGCGCGTTAATCTCGCGTGCTTTTCATCGTATTTCTCCTTAAGTGGATATACGAATTTATGGAAAATTATAGAGGGCGATTTTAAGAATAGTTATGGTTGCATTTATTTTTCTGGAGAATTCTTTTCTTGTTCTATGTCGTGGTATTCTGAGGAGCTTTCTGGTGTGCTGGGTGCTCTCTGATTCAGAATAGGAATTTAATGAAAGATTGGTAAAGAAGTTTTGGTGTGTCTAAGGGAGGAGATGAAAGTGACGAAGAGGGAGGACATGTTCCAATACAGTGATGATGAAATAGGTTGAATTAGCGATTGAAGATGATGACTTGGAGAAGGGAAATTTCTAATACTTCTTTAGAAGAAAGGGAAACCACGGGTAAGGGGTTATTCTAATTTGATCGGCCGAAAAATTGGCAATCTTTTTGGAATTTATTAAGCTACTCTTATATTACACAAAACAAAATTAAAAAGATTTTGTTAATTTGTTTCAGAATGATTTTTACAGCGTCGATGTGGCACCTAAAAAAAAGATGTATGTTCGTGGCGCAGGTGATTTCCCGGCTCAGGCTTATCTGAAACAAAAAATTTGCAATGGTTCTTACTTAATCTGTATTAGTGTCGCTATCGCCCGTACCTAAATGAACAATTTTTGTCGAAAAATAACCGAGATTTTTCTTGGGGAATATCTGAGAAAACACCCCTTTGTGTGTTTTGTCAAACTTTTTTCAAACCGGCGCCATTTATTTATTTTTCGACAAAATGTTTTAATTTAGCTATGGGCGTTAGTGGCACTCATACAGATTAAGAATCTTTTCGAATTTTCTGTTTCAGATAAGCCTAAGTGGAGAGATCACCTGCGCCACGGACATACCTCTTTTTTTAGGTGCCATATTGACGCTATAAAGAAACACTTCAAACAAATTAAAATAATTCTTTTTAAATTTTGTTTGTGCAATGTAAGAGTATCTTAATAAATACCAAAAAGATTTATTTCATTATATGTTGTATTTACTGAGGAAAAATCTTTAAAAGTAGCTCAATTTTTCGGCCGATCAAAGTACACGTGCACGTAGAAATGTAACTAAATATTAGGTAGGTATTGTGAATTTTAAGTAAATTATTGTTCATTTCTTTGCAAATTTATATGGTCGAATACTTTTCTCCAGAGTTTCCGTCGGCCAAATACTTTTTTCCAAACAACATTTTGTTTGTTCATTGTTTTTTAGTAGATAATAAACGAATGTCTTAATTATTTTTTATGTATTTACTTCATATTAGACCAATTTAACCCGAGTTTTAAATTTATACCGCATTGTTTTACGTACAAAAATTGTGGTATTTCTCGTTGACTTCGTATCACTGCGTTTGGTCGAAAACTTATTGCCAGGGGTTGTAGAATGACTCCTTAAGGAGTTAGGCCACCTTGGGTGGAGCAAAATTGCAGTCATTTTTGGCATTTTTTGGAGGGAAGATAATGAAATAAACAGAAAATTCAATATGAAGCCTGTTATTGTACAACTCTCGCCTGCAAATATAGTATTTTTTTCCTACAAATTGGTGGCGGTAGAGCCGTGATACACAAGATCTTAAGGAGCGACGTTTTCCACGGTGTCCAATCTCACGGCTATACCGTTTAACTTAAAACAAAAAACCAAAAAGCTTTATTTTTTACATGCCTAAAACTAGAGAAGTACGTATGGAAATCCATAAACATTCATTTGCCTCGAAATTGTGAACATGCGTAGAAAAGCTGCATTTTTTTATTTATAAAAGTGTCAATTGCAAAGAATATGCTGAAGATATCGCAAAACCCATATGTACTTCTCTAGTTTTAGGCATGTAGAAAATAAAATTGTATGGTTTCATGTTCTAAGTCAAACGGTATAGTCGTAAGATTGGACACCGTAGAAAACGTCGCTCCTCAAGATCTTGCGTATCACGACTCTACTGAAACCATTTTGTAGGAAAAAAATACGATTTTTTCCGGCGAGAGTTGCACAATAACAGGCTTCATATTGAATTGTCTGTTTATTTCATTATTTCCCTAATAAAAAATGCCGTAAATGACTGCAATTTTGCTCCGTCCAAGGTGGCCTAACCCCTTAAACTTGAGACCCATTTTTCAGTATAACACAAATACAATACGTTCGATACGCCTTAAACCACACAATTCCAATGGCGACCACACCTGCGAACCACCGAAAGAGTAGCACGAAAACAGACTTTTTAGACACGTATATAGAGAGATTTACACGTGACTGAATTTTTTGCGGCAGTATTCTCATATCAAACTACCGCAAAAAATTGCAACACGTGTGAATCTCTCTCTATACATATATGTACTGGTGCGAGATCACAACGACGCCGCATTGCTCGTCTGAATTGACCCTAAATGTGAAACATTTGCCACGAACTCGATCAGATGGATGACCTGTTTGAAGGGAGTCGCCAAATTACCGTGAAATTCAGTCAGTGCACTCGAAAGGGGAGGCTCCTGAACAAAAGCCCGTACTCGCTGATTATCTCGGCCAACTTGCCATTTACATAACCCTCAGCTGGGCGAGAGGGGGCAGAATGGGAGAAGCCTGCGGGAATTTCGCTAAAATCGCTTTAATGCGCACGGTCGTGATTTTGCTGCAATTGCGGGCGTCGATCTCGCAACTGGTCGCAGCGTGACTCACCGCGCCGCGGCGTGGAAAACGAAACCAAGGAAATTCCCTCTCGGTGATGCGGCGCTCGATTTTCAGATTATCCCCGACCTGGACGATTTCGTGGCCGTGTTCCAACGATCGCTGCAGCATCGAGGAACGCTAATGATCTGTAACGGTGATCCCGTTAGCGTTGCCACCTTCGCTTCCGCCTCGAACCCACGTCCTTTCCACCGACGCACCTAGAGCCTTCTTCAACCTTCCCTGGACTCGCGGTTCAGTGCCATCTAAAGATAGTCTATTATTAAATAGAAAAATGTTTCGTCTGCGCGTAAATCATCGTGCAGGTCGAATGAGAAAGAGAGGATGACAGCAAGAAATGGCAAGGGATTTATTTTAGGACGATTGGGTTCTGATGGTGTTGGAGGTGAGAGATGGTAATGTAGGTGAATGTAAATTGGAAATGAAATCAAGAGGATTAGTGGTAAAGGGTGATTGTTAATAAGTTCGAGATTCTTTGTACTGCGCTTTGGGTGGGAGGTTTATTTTGCGCTAGGGTTTGTAATAGGAATTATTGAGTAGATGAGTGGGTAGATACTTATGACTTATGGAGCAGGTAGGAAAGATGTTGTTCTGCAATGCAGTGAATCGTAGTATTTAACAGCTGGTTGTGAAGTAATTTGTAAGTGACCATGCTAAGCAAAGTCTCGTTTGTAGAGAATGTTTTAAAAAATGCCTTTATAGATATTGGAAAAACACGATTTTTCGACAAAATGCAAGTTCGCACAGAAAAGCCTCGAGATTAAATTAAAAGAAAGAGGAAATTTGTACGATAGATAGTTATGAAGACAAAAATTCAGTTGTCGCGATAATGTACAAAAATTGTAAACTGTTAACGGTTTGTATTTTTTGGACAAAGCCAGAAAAATGATGACTTAAATTCGTCACAATTTTACGCGGACTACATCATATTTCAATTTCATCAAAATCCTCGAAGTGGAGTGCACTCAGTGATCGATTCGACGTGGCAGGCTCCAACTGGGCTTTTCGTCACTCGACTCTATTTTCCTCTGGTGCTTGGAGTTAAAAATAAAGCAGTGGGCAATAAAATTGTCGTATAACCAACAGTAGAATGAAATTATTCAGGAATTTCTACGGGGCCTTGCTGTGATATTTCAAAGTGTTTGACTTTTGCTCCAAAATAAGAAATGAAAGAAACAATTTTCCTCGAAGAAGCGTCGTTTATTCCTGGCAATTAATTCGGATTTATGTTCGCTTTCTTCAAAGACGACTCTATTCGTGTGATTAAAATCAAAGGAAAGTGTTCTGAAATCGAGTGCAACATACATCAACATTGCTGCGTTTCCTTTGCGCCGGGAAGTAATTTTTTGTGTTTCTGACGTTTTTAAATTCCATATTAAAATTTCACGATATCGCCACATTCCGTTTGACTTTCAAATATTTGAGTTTGACAAGCGAACAAGCTCTTTCATTTCCTTGTACCCTCCCCTGTGAGAGGGAACTTTCTTTTCCTTATGTTGTATGCAAAATATTACCTGGTAAAAAGCTGTTCCTCGATAAAAGTGGGCAAGTGGAAGAGAGAGGGCTTCATTTCAATATAATAAGCATCGTGTGTCTGATAAAACGCTATGCTTAAGATAGTCGATGGTTTTCTAGCGATTAAGTAAAAAGCGGGTCCTATAATGGTATGCAACTCCATCACAAAAAGTGTCCAACGTAAAATGATAAATAATAAACACACGCATGTTCGCGTGAAAAAAGGTAATTGCTGATGTGTATCGTTTGTAAAAGCAATCGATGACGTAGTAACGCGGTGAAGGTTTCTCAACGGCAGCAACAACTTGTCATTTTAGAATTCAATACATATTTCTTTACTTGTCTCGGAAAAATTGTCTTTAAATAATTAACGTTTCTAATGGTAAAGTGATGTTGCTAGAAAAACTAAAATGCGAAAGTAGAATACGAAGAGCAACGAAATTGCAATGACGTTGGTAATTTAGTAATTAAGTATTTTGCTCACTTTTTTTATCAATTTTAATCTTTTTAATAATTTGAACTTTTAAGTACTAATTTTGTAACACTTCACGTTTCTTTTTAAATTGCACAATTTTCACACAATTCATTTCTTTCGATATGTTTGTTAATTTAAGAGATTTAAATTTATTGGACCTTTAGAAAGTACAAAATTAATATCACTCCCAAGAATGGAGTAATGCAATGTTCCCCTAAAACTCGTTTCTAAAAGGATAGGAAGTCAAAAATAATATCAGAAGAGGAGTAACAATCATAGGTGATTGACTCCGAATAACAGATCACCTACTAGAAAATGAAGAAACTACTTCCAACCAAGAAAATAATTACATTCATCATACTTGAAAAATTCAGAGGAAATAATAAAACCAATCAGAAACATTTACTACCTACTACTTTTTATTACAACTTTTACCATTCCTTTTCAATACATCCTGTATACAATCATCCAAAACTGTAGAATCATTCTATAAATGGAACATCCAAAAAGGAACTTATTCCCCCGATGAAACGTCAAAATCTGTTGAAACAAAAAACACTGTAATCGTCATTAAAAGATTTAACTCCGTACCAAAAGAAAATCTATCAAAAATACGATTCTACTAAAACTCTTCATACGATTCCATCCTTTCTACCCAAAGTCTACAAACTGTACATAAAAAAATATTAAAATCAAGGCCACTAAATTAACTTTTCCGAAAAATCAGAAGAATCATCATTCTACCCATACTTTTTCCACAATTCCACCCTGAAAATGATTTCATCAGGGTGATACCAAAATGGTTCACCAGCAACCACCGACAGGGTCGAAGCATCGAGTGTCGACTCGATGATTAATCGGGAATAATTATCGAATAATATCTCTGTCGGCGGAATCGTTAAGGTCGTTGCGCGTACGAGGATCTCCAAGTGCGTCCATTGTTTCAACGGGAGGCATTGTTGCGCGTTTTCGCGTGGGTTTCGCGGCAATCTCCTTCTAATTGCATTAACCGCGGTCTTCTAATGAAAGGAGAGAAAAAAAACGAGGAAGAAGAAGAAGCTTGATTTGTTGCCACGCTTGGCGCGCAACGTTTAGAGACGTTTAATTGCACCTGGAAACGTCTGGAATTGTTCTCCTGGCTTCGTATGATTCACGGCCATCCGCGGCAACACAATGTCTACAAACCTCCGGCGCTGTACACTTTAACCCGCTAACCTTTTGCTCCTCAATCTGGACCCGTTACGCGCTTTTTATTCGCTCCTGTGTTCTATATTTCCACGTGGGTGAGAGGGACAATGATTTGGGCTCGTTTCCGCTAATGATCACGACTGGGCACGGTATTAGCGGGACGTAGGTAAAGGTTTCTTATGTGTACTTTCTCTTTTTAACGATAATTTTGTGTGCGTGCAAATAATCGTAGATTTGATATATAAGTTATGTCTGCAGTGATTTATGAATTTGTTTGCACTATGTGGAGGAGTAACTATGTATGTAATTATGAGCTGTTGTGCTATCTTGATTTACTTGGAAGGTGTCTTGAATTTACTACGTTGTGGTTGTTAGGTAACGGTGTTTGAAATATTTATGCGTACGCTGTGATCAGTGGATTTGAACTTAATAGCATAATTCTTGGGATTCATTGAAACGGGATTTTTGGCTTCATAGGGGATGCAAAATGCTTTTTAAAGTGAAAGCGTGATTGCATTTTTTATTTTAGTGTTTAATTGTTAAGCAAGTTTATTAATTTTAATGCGGTAGATGGGAGTATGTAATCTGGATGAGTGAATTCTTTAGTTTTGCTACACAGCGAGAAATATTACTGTACTGCTAATTAGTAGTCCGTGTAATTTTGTTAGAATTAAATTACAGTTCCACAATAGAGACGAGAAATAATGATTACTGATTTTATCGTTTCAGATATTTAAAAGAAATGGGACTAGCCGAAAGAGAAGCCGAAATGCAGGAGTTAGAAACACCGAGACCTGAAAGGTCGCGAGATCTCTTTGGTGTGCAACTGGAGGTAATACATATAACCATATTTCTATATAAATATTATTTTACATTAATAATTTTGGTAAACAAAGTCAATCTTATTGTCACAATTGAATATTTTCTTAAAGCAAAAAACTTCATTCAGGCACAATACAATCTCCACTAATTACTATCTGATTTCTGAACTCAAGTATTTCATTGCATATTGCAAATAACGCGCTATCCACAATTCACATCCAGCTCGTGATATCGAAATCAAAATTAGGCGTTTCATGAAATAACGAAGAGCACCACACAGATACCTTTTCCTCTCTGAAACATTTAAATCTAACTAAAACCTACCAAAGGCGCACTATCAAAGCGTAATGTGTTAACAGAGTTCAGACCTCGATCGTGGACACGGTAATCGTTTCACGAAGGGCGTAGAACTCGAACCGATTCCCCCTATCCCTCTCGAGGTCAGAAACAAATTCGATATGGAATCGATAGCCCATTCACCGGACAAGGTGCTGGTTGCAAATTCAATAGCCACTTTTGCCAGTAGCACGAGTGTAGAGCAGTGAGAGGTGCGACCCAGAAAACCGGTGTCGGTTCTGCTAGAACAAACGGCTACCTGACACCAAAACGACCAAGGAAAGTCTGTCCATTGCACTCTCTTCCTTCTTCGACCGATCGATTCACCAGCCATACCTCGCTTCTCTATCGGCACAAGCGAGGTATAGAATGGATCTTACGTCCTATATAGATTTCTGTCACACAGATCGGTGGCTCTAGAGCCTCTTTAGCACTTTCGTGCCGTATGCAACGTTATCGATTCAAAGTGCAATTCTATCGCAATCCTATTAGCGTTTACGATTGAAACTAAATATGGTGACAATTGCTAGGAAACAAAGCAAATGTGAGTTCATCTGAATCCACTTAAGCCCGGCATTTTTAACTTCTTAAGGTAGGACCCAATGTTGCGAATTAATTTTTGCAAACGGGTTTTGGTATCCCTTGCAATTGGGCCGAGTTATGCAGAAAGCTACCAACCTTCAACGATCTGAAATTGAGTAAATTTAGTTTGAAGATTTTAATTGTTAAAGGAAAGTGGATTTATTTCTGTTCGGTATATTTTATTTCGTGTTACTGTTTTACAATGTTTTTGATCGGGTTATTTAATAGTGAGTAGTGAGTTTTAAATTTTGTGTAGTTTTTGTTTTTAAGCCTAAAATGGATACAATTTTAATAATTGTATAATGTAAGAGTTGTTCTATGGGTTGGTAATCTTTTGCAAAATAAAAATTATGGGGTTCGTACTGTGTTTAACTAATTTTTAGTCATTTTGAGGATTGGTAGATTTCTGCATAACTTGGCCCAATTGTACCAAAGTTGTGGACCGATTTATAACATCCCTTACTGGTGGAACAAAGATGCAAATGGACTTCTGTTGCAGGTGCATAGAAGTGGGAAGCGTTTTGAAATGATATGGAAATGGTATACCTATGTAATGTATACGTAAGTGGTGCAGAAACGATAAAATAATTACTGATTTTTCACGAAGTTGGTATTTCAGTTCGTGTGACACGAACTCATAAAATGTGAAGTCTATCCTATACCCCGTCTGTGCTATCGGCGATCCTTCGAGGGATCTAGACTCTAGACTCTAGATTACGATTGGATTTGGGATCTTATATCTCAATCGTGAAACTGATCACATTTTCCCTGGAGAAATATGTTGCTTTCCAACAAGCTGATAGTAAGGGAGAGTAGGGTAATTGCGAACACCTACGCAAACAAGCAAACAAAACGAAAACTATATGAGAAATGAATTTGTTTATTATTTACAAACATACTTAAACTATTCATCTATAAAGTACTGTGACGAATTCTTGAAAAATTATAATAAAAATCAACTTTATAGTGAAAAAGCAAAACCCTTGGTGTTCGTGATTATTCGACTGCCGTGAGGTAATCACGAACACAGTGCTAAATATCGCAGAAGTCGCACAGAAAGCGCGACTTCCATGGTCAACCCATAAAAAATGTTGCTATAACCTATACCTACGGTATTTTCCAAATTCATCTTCTTGTGCGTTAGAAAAAAATTGCAATTGGTCGGAATATCGAAAAAAAAATAGTAAAGGTCGTTTTTTAAACCTTTTTTTCTGAGACTGTAATGAAAATTCAAAAATCCCCTTTGTAGATTTAAGTAAGTTTTATACATGCTGAAAATTTCATCAAAATCGGTTAACGTTGCTAATTTAGAAGGTTCGAGATTACCCCATCCGATTTGTTCGTCAATACTCCACGACATCAAAAAATAAAAAATAATTTATTTCAGAGGTTAGAATCATGGTTCAAGCAACGCCTTGGTCACAAAATGTTGGTAAAAAAGTGCTTTATTTCAACTTAAAAAGAAACAATTGTATCATGAATTCTACAGGAATTACATGCAATTGAAAATGGACAAAATATTACTTGAAGCATGATGAAAATAATAAATTGTGTTTATCTTGAATAGCACGAGCGTTCTGTATTTATTACTTTCTGCCCGGCGTTGGATACGACCTAAACTATTAGCTAATGGAGAGGGAACATCGTTTTTATTTATTAAAACGCCGTAACATCGTATTCGCGATTACCCCGCGTTCGTGTTTACCCTACTCTCCCTTAATCATTAATTCATCGGTGTCGATTATTTTATTCAGCATCGTTCTAAATTAATTTTCTGATCGCATCATGAAAAGCTTGTTTGTGGAGAAACAATATATACAACGAATATTTTGTTTGTAAGTTAAGTTAAGAACTAAAGAAAACATTTTTATTCTTCAAAATTTGAAAGTTTAAATGCTTCTCGAACACTTTTTATTTATGAAGGCGAAGAAAAAAATTGTAATTTAATTTTCAGATATGTCAAAAAGATAAAATTTTTTTCTCCATATTTTCAGTGTTTGATATGTCATGAATGTTTCCTGAAAATTAGGGAACGAAATTCGCAAATATATCGAAGATATAGACGTCAGAAGTGAGGAATTGAAATGCATCTTTCTCGAAATCATAATTTTAAAACATCTTACCCACAATTGGATAGACTGAGAAATACGCAAAATAATAATATACACGTTATTTTTATGAAGTTCCTTTATTCCTTTGCCTTTCCATTTTAATAACCAATTAAAAACTGATTTCCTATGGTTTTAATTAATATCACTGTTCTTGCATTTAATAGGGGAAAAACGGAGAAGTAATTTATTCTGACAACGCGATTGTTCGCACAGAAAGTGGTCCGTGTTTTTTTAAATGCAATAAAGAAGTTTTCCTATGCAAAGTGCAAGTGTAGTTCGAAAATATCGAGGTCAATTTTGCACACTACCATTGTGGTAACTCGATTCAAATTTCCAGTTCCGCATTCTTTGTATCAGTTTTCATGGAAAGGCACCGTCGATCGCATTAGAAAGATCTCGCCTTTCGCTGCACCTATCGATCGACAAAAACGATACCCAGATTGGAAAGCTTTACAGTCACGCATTATCAGTCGAACACGATTTTCCGTTTCCGCGCCGCTCCGAACACCTGCTGATCGATTTTTATCTAGTCCCATTTCCAATCCTTCCGCCAAGGCTTTATTTTCGTCATTGCACGCTCGATCGAACATAAAAATTCGTTCACAGTGTTTCACCTTTCTCGCGATTGCGCAACAGGCATAGATCGGTAGTAGTTGGCGAAACTGGTTACAACTATAAAAAATTATAGCTTCCTCGCGAAGAATAGGAAACAATTTTATCCGTTTCTTTTTAATCGACTCGTTTTCTCACTGGGTAATTATCCCCGGGAAAAATCGAGATGTATTCTTACGAAATGTGTAATGATTACAAGGTCGTTAATCTCCAAGAGTGTAATTAAACGGTAAAAGGGGATAAGGATATTCTTTTCCCTATATCTGCGGCCACTTTTTACTTTTAAAGCGTCGTCTTTTGTGATCTGTTTTTGCTACCGATGATAAATCCTCGTAAAACCAGCACCGTTGCTCCGTGCGTGTAATATAATCATGACTAAACGCGCCGAGGCAGATAATTTTGTCATAATTTCGCCTTTCTCCAAGGATTTCTTAATAATCCGCTATCAGGGAACATAACGATCAACCATCTCGCGTATATTAAGATTCCAGGATTAGAACCCCGACGTTTACCATTTCGTTTATGATCAACATGGCGCTTTTAATTATTTTAAAACAGATCGCTTTTAGCTGACTACAGATCGCGCGATTGTTATCCATTTCGTTGCAAGAATTTCTCATTAGGCGCTTAAACGCGTCGAACAATAATCCAACACGGCTAGGAATTCCCAAGTGTGCATCCTTCGGAAGGTAATAAGTATCGGAAAATTCTTTGTCAACACGCGAGATAAAGCAGCGGAGAATATGTCGAAATTTATACGCGGTGAGGCATCTAAAGTTGGAAGGTAAAATATCTCCGTTTCTTGATGATACGAGAAAATTTCTGTGGAAAGGAATCTTTGTTTCGAGGAGTTATGACGAAATTTTTCTGATGGTCACATGTTTCAGGAATTAATTATTTTTTAGAGTACCTACACAACTGAAAAATTAAGGATGAGGGTGTCTAAGTAATATAATATAGATTGTCGTGAAAGCTGAGAGTAGTTAATTCATTAAGAATAAGACGAAGGCTTCCTACAACAAACTAACAAGGGAAGATCCCCAAGCCGGAAATTCAAAAAATTACGAAACTTTGGTGATATGTATTACGCATTTTTTCTGCTGCTCAAATTTACTCCTGAAACTCCAGCTATTTTCCGATTTTCTGTTATAATTCACGAACTGAATTTGGGTAGCAAAAAAATCTATCCTCTACATATCCCAAAAGTTTCATAATTTTTTGAATTTTCGGCACGGAAATCTTCCCTTGTAAGTGGCACATTATAAATTGCGCAAATAAAACTACTATTGCGACCATCCGGTTCTTCTCGCCCCAATTGTATTTTCATTACTTTAAAAACTTTAAGGTAGACATCGGGCACTTACTGACACGTGTGTCTTCATTCCTTCACGTTATGTTAAATGTATACTTGAACCGAAGGCCGTGGCAAAATTACGAAATTCACTCTTAAATCAAGGATATGCCTTCTGAGCATTACAAGGTGCAATTAAACAGCACAAATTTCTAGTGGCAACGTGCCGAGGACCCAGAACATCATGAGCCTTCGATTATGAATACAAATAAAGATAGCAGAGAGAAGAGCGTTACTCAGCCAGCGTTCATGAATTATCGAGCAAACAGATGTTATTATGGCAGCGCTGCTGCTGTTTCTAATGTAAAATGATCGCACGAGGAGATACGACTAGCACGAAACCGTTCCCACCGCTTCCATCGTAATTACCGATGAGGGTTTATTAATTGCACGGCAATATGGCGCGAGGCTAATTAATCGGCCCGCGGCTCATTATAAATGACACAGCTTAATGTCCAGAGGACGAGCAGCATCGTGTTGCGTCCGATCCCCTGAACTTGGTCGTTTTAATCGCGTCAATGTAAACGTGCCGTGATACCGAGTCACAAGTTCATTAAATCGGCCCCCGCTCGGTATACGGATCGTCTCGATTCGTTTGCTCTGTTTGCACTGAATGAGGATCATTCTGAAATTACTCATTTAAAGAGAGACGCGATGATCATGCGAGGTGCCTCTTTCGTTATGTTCTAATGCAAGAGATCGATAGAAATATTAACCTTTAATCCTTTGCGCTCCCAAGTCATTTGAGCGTCGATGCTCCACTTTTGCTCAATGCTGTGTTTATTAACACGCGGCGAATAATTTATTTAATGCTACGAATCACGAATTCCTTCATTCTTGCAAGGTTTAATTAGCGTGTAATGTTAATTTAAACTTGGGTGACCAAGTCAGAACGAACAGAAAAGATTCTAGTGCAATTGAAAGTTTGTATTTATTAATGATTCATAGTGAAAGAACCTGTTTTTTGTATTGCAAAGATTGCACGTTGCCTGATACAACATTTTCACCATTAGTTTTCAAGTATAACTTAACACTTCCCGCGTCACGTGTGTTTTAATTCCAAGTTAAAATCGAAGTAGAAGAAAAAGAAGCTGAAATTACGAAGAGTGTAACTCAACTGCTACCTGTCTATAATTAAATATTGCAATTTAACTGTCTCATAAAATCTTCTAATGGAACAAATTAAACTTCCTCCTTTTTTTGTCGCATTAATGCGGATCTCGCGATTTCGCAACGTCCTCCGTGTCGCGAGGCAGACAAAGAGGAAAAGAAACGCTTCAGGGACACAGAAACCACACAATGGTAGTAGAAAAACTTGAAATCGAGCTTGACGTTGATTTCCTGGCCGGCGAGTAATAATTTTAATAGGAGGCGTTTACGATAATGCAACGCGTTTAGCGTAAAAGTGAAAACGGTCCCGGAACCATGGAAGCATAACCAGATAATGCGCGCAACCGATACGCGCGCGCACCGACGAAAGAAATTACGAAATCCGGCTGGCACTTCTTTTTCCGTCGCTGGCTCTAATTCCGTTTTCCTTTCCGTCGGCGAGAACGAGATTCGATTAAATGTCGTTTCGCAAAAGACTGAAACAGGCCTGTACTCGTCGGACGACTATCGATTAATCGCATCTACAGAACGTTTCCACTGAAGTCTGCTTGGAAATTTTCATTTAGAAGCCTTCAACGACACGTTTCGCGGCTACATCTCATTAACGAGGTCTATTTTCTGCAATTAATTAGATAGAGGGACGATGGTGTTGCAAGGTGAATGTTACCGTTACCCACAATGTCCTTTCCATCGACTAATTATTTTTAGTTTACCGTTGAAAGTGATTGATTAATGAATTGCCTGAGCAAAGCTGGAGGTTTTTATTTGTGATTTGATGTGGTGTGGATTTTAATTAACAGTTTCAGTAAATGTAGAATTATGAAGCTACTTGGTCATAGCAGAATATTGTACAAAGTGCTATGAGAAGAAATGAATATTCTATTTAAAATAGTTAATTATAATGTTATTATACGAAGTAATATATGTAGTGTAATAATTCCGAAATAAAAAGAGTTACTCATCATTTAGTTTTTAGAATTCTAATTCGTGAAGTTTCATGTATGGTGGAACACATTGAAGGTTGAAATTACAACGTTAAAAAACAACGAAAAATCTACTATTTTTCTGTTTAAGAGGGGATTCTCGTGTATCGGCCCCCGAAATTTGGATTGTTAAAAAAAAAAAACTGTCGTTAATATTGCATTAAACTCTTTTGGGATATAAGGAGACATCTTTAAACTTGCAGAAATTATTTTTCTTATGTCGATCCTTCTTATTATTTATTAATTATTGTGGAATCTCTTCGACGATGTTGGCGTCAGGTGTAACACCTGTCACAGCCATCTGATTGCAAAAAGAAGATACTTTTATTAAAGTAAAATAATTTACGCTGGACTTGGACCTAAAATTTTAATTTTAGTTTTTATTTATAATACTTTCTTCGTCGATATAAAGAATAATATGAAAAATTTGTCTAAGGAAATAACTTACTTTGTCCTTCAAACGCTATAACTCTTTCAATTTTTCATTTCTTTTCTTTAAAGAGGACCACTCTCAGCGTAAACTATCTAATTTTAAGAAACCTCTATTATTTTTGTAATCAGATGACTGTGATAGGTGCTACACATCCCGCCAACAGGAGTTACATCGTGGAAGAGGTGGACAAGATTCCAGAATAATTAATAAATAATAAGAAGAATCGACATAAAAAAATATTTTCTGCAAGTTTAAAGATGTCTCTTTATATCCCAAAAGAGTTTAATCCAATATGACCAACAGTTTTTTCCAAAAAAAATCTTAAATACTAGTTACTTTTGGGGCTGTTAGACGAGAATCCCCCTTAAGCAATCCTCAATAAGACGTATCAAATTATGCAATCATTTAGCCTACACATATATTGACCACTGCCAGTAATGAATATAAAAGCAAGTTTATTTCATAACCAGCCAACTGATTCCCAAGCCCCTGTTTACTAACACTATTCCATTAATCTTGAAATCGATACTAAACCCATTCAAAGTGCACACCACGAATTCATAGAAACTAAATTTTCTTTACCCCCAAAATTTAATTAATTCCCAATTTAATCCCTTCGTCATTTTTTCCCCACAGGAATGCAATTGTTTCACATGTTGTTACGTGTTGGAAAAAGTGGTGTGATATCCATCCGATGTCCAATTAGATTAGCCACTGTGGATGCACGTCTCCATTACACTGTGCATCCGTTATTTGCAACATATGCAGTACACAGTGCAAAAAGGAATGGATCAGCGGATCCACGTGCAAACGATCGTCTAACCGTTGAGGAAATTTTTTACCGCCTTGCCCGTATCGACCGCCTTTTTGCCCATTCGCGGGTTCTGGTGTTAGCGTTTCACGGGTTCATTCCTTTCGTCGCGAATAATTTCATTCGTCTCACTCGTACCCTATATCGTCGTGACCGCATCGATGATAGAGATTCCGCCGTTGGCTCCAACGAAATGAAACCGTTCAGGGAAGCATGGTACACCTTAATCGAGGGTAATCACGGAGTGATTTCTCTTATAGCACTTTTTCTGCGAGTGGAATCGAAACTTACAGTCGATCGGATAGTAAAAGGAAACGATTCGACTTTGATGAAAAATGAAGTGAAATTCACGTTTACTGATGCACTTATTTTGAAGTCTTTGGACCCAATACCAAGACGTGATGAGGCTAAAATTAATTTTCCTGTGGCCTAAGAAATTCTAAAATTCTACAAATTTGCAAAAAATATCTGTACCTATATTTTTTTCTAAAATTAAGTGCAGTGAATGAAATTCAACGTTATAATAATCTAATACTAGAAGAGATAAGTATTATTCATATGTACCTACTCCAAGTTCCACTTGCACAATAAGCACTTTCAGAGCCCTGCCTTTAAAAATCTAATGCTCTCACTGATTATGATTATATGAAAATTTAAATAACTATGTATTTAGAGTGATTCAAAAGCTTAACTCAGTCTTCTGCGTCACAATTTCCTTCCTTTTGTCAGCAAGTTTCTGGTACATACTTGAGTGTCCATCGTTGCAATGATGAAGACAAAATAGCATGTAAACGACTCCGAACCGAAAGGTGGATGCATGGATATTTAAAATATTCGCGCTTTGATCGATCCGACTTATCCATCACAGCGAAGGCGAACGCGGAACCGCGACTCGATTCGACAGGATGTCTGTCGAAAGGTGAGTTTGTGTAATACCAAGCTGACCGTGCTTATTAAAGATCCGCCCGCGATACAGAGCTGATTATGAAGCGTTGAGTTATTATCCTGTCTGTCGTAATCGGACATCCTCGTTAGTCCGGGGAGAAGAAGCTGTTACGCTCAACATCACTCGCGGCGAATTATAATCTTTAATAAAGCATATACCTGCGTAACGTCAGTCAACTGTCAGGTAATCGTAACAACAGCCCCAGCAAGAAATGTCTTCCCAGTGGAGGATTTCGTTCATGTATTAGTGAGATGTGCAGCACGAAACTTGAAAGTCAATTTGAAAATTAGAAAATTTATTTTCTCCTTTGTCAAATATAATGGACATGAAATTTAACTTGTGGAAAATTGGTTTAGATCCTTAAATCCTATTCTTAAGAGAAAAGGGAGAATATGCGAAATATTCTTTTAAAATATCGACAGTATTTTAACGGCTACGAAGTATTGCCTATTTTAATTAAGAAACTATTGATTGTTAAATGTATATTGATTGTAATTTCCATGGTACTATTATCCACAAACATGGTTGCACTTTGCCAAGAATAAATCATCAAAACGTAGACGTAGCCACATAAATTACGACAGACTATAATCAACGAAGATTCGTAGAAGTAGAATAACCACGTTGTGGCACAACGTTCTACGACACGACGTTATTATCCCAGTCGAAAGGGAAACCACGGGGAGGCCTTGCAAAAAGAAAAAATAGGAACAGAGGGTCTGCGTGAAATTTCAGCAATCGGGAAAAGGAAGCGATGGATGGTCGGTAGTTTCGAACTGGCAAGCAACTCCGATATCGTATCATTTCCTACGGTTAGCTAACACTTGCTTTACCCGATAATCTGCGTAACTTTACTGTGACATCAAATTTTCACGTCGAGTGGATCGACGAGCCGTTATCAGTTGCACCACCGGTTCGATAGCCTGGCCACTATCGATATCTTTCCACGCAGAACGATGCTTGTCTTTCATACAGTGCGGAACGTCAATGGACATCCACGACGATTGGAGTTCTATTACATATTTAAAATATAAGTGGCGTGCATGGAGCACGGAAAGGGAAACTATGAATTATAAAATTATCGATGCCTTGGATCATCTTGGCTATCTATTGCATATCGAGCACGCTTTACTTCCATTTGTAAACCAGAAGTGCTCAGTTGCTTGATTCTGGTAATATTAGGATTACATACTCTGCCTTCCTTTTTCAAGAAGCCACGAAATTAACTTTTGGGATTCATTAGGCAGATTATACCTAATGCATGCTCGAGATGAGCGTGTTCTAAGATATCTAAAGGTGCGACTCCACGATGAGATTTTACATGATACTTTTCTACTATGAGACAAAAATCTCAGCAACAACTGAATAATGGAAATAGTCGCGAGAGATAAGATTTTTGAAAATATATCATGAAACTTGTCTCATGAGAGTCTAGTTTCACGAAACTAATGACAAAATAATTTTAAAAATAATAAAATAATTGTCTCATGAGATTACAGTCTCATGTGTGACTTTGTAATTTTCTGAATTAACGATTCTTGAATGAAATTTTATTTAACTTCCCCTGCATTTCAAGTTCTCTTCACAAATAAAAATTTTCAAGTTCTGTTAAGTGTCTTAAAAGATAGTGATGACACCCTTGCACTGATTGCAGTATCAAAAAGCTGGTTTCATCAATTTTCTCCGGCCCTTTCAAATTTTCTTCATTTTCCCAAAATAGAATTCCATGCTCCTGAATCAGTGCCATAAAAATATGAAGAAATAATCAAATGCAACAACTCTCGTGCATATATTTTCTTATCTATTGGTAAAAGACTGTCAGCAAACGTTTCCCAAGAATCATCGCGAATTCGTAGAGGAGACGCGCACTCGATCTCGATCCATCTCCGATCTGCATAATCCCGGAATAATAACTCATTTAATCGTAGGAAGTTCAGCGCTTTCAGCCAATTACGGAGCGCATTCGCATGCAGGCTCGCTCGCGTCTTGCGGCCCCCGTTCCCCTATCTCTGGAAATATATCTATGCAGGTTCGCCGTGCTCCACGTACGAAGCTCGCACGCACACGTGCACGTGGATGCACCTACGCCTGGTGCATTACCGTGCGCGTTGCATGTGCCTCGGGAAAAGCGACAGAAGGAGAGAGGAAGAGAGAAAAAGAGGAGATTGTTATCGCGTTAAGCAGCAAAGTAAATTTTTCAACGGCCACGCTGGGTGATCCCCGTTTCGTGCTCGATATGGCGCCTCATGGATGAGCCTCCATCTTTCTTTCTTTCACTCTCAACAGAATAAGTAAATTGTATGATTGATTCGCAGAATATGTGAATAGGTATGTAAATTTAGTGGAGAATCATTCCTCGACGCGCTACTGTTTATACGCGGTTTTTTAAGGGACCAGAAAATATCTCTTTATTATATGAAACTGAAGTAAAAGTGCCAAATATTTCCAGTGACGAGGATGGTACCTTCGAAGCAATTAAAAAGAAATGCTTGACTGCTGTGGAGTTCAGTACTAACGAATAAAATTAAAAGATGTTTTTCTGAACTTTCATCATAATTGTTTTTGTGCAAATATGTGAAATAAATATTTATACGACATACACGGGCCTTCCTCTTACGCATTTTCTTTTTGTACTGGCAGACTTTGTTTATGCGATTCTCGACCGCAAAAAAAACCGTGGCACGAATACTCCGCGTAAATTAAGGGCCTACTTAAGAAGGGGTTATGTCTACCTGTGAGGTCTGAAAAAACATGTATATTCGGGAATTTTGTGGGGAAAAACTTGAAGGCTTTTTTAATTAAACCTTTACGTATTCGAAAGTATCCATGTTAAGCTACTTGTAGCAATTTTTGCGATGGAAAATATAAATAAATAAAAGAAATATCAGCGATCTCCCTGCAGCGATTTTTTTTTCAGTAGTTTGCGGTGAACACTCTAATTTTGACCTGGTCCATCAGAAATAAAAAATCGCGTGAATTTAGTTAGTATATTAGATTACCTACTTAGTCCTTAATCGTTCATTATCTCGCAAAATTAATTTGCTACAAAATAGCAGCTTCTCAACTCAAAAATATCGATTTTTACCACAGAAACGCTTCATCTGTAAAAAAAAAACTGCGCAACGGAAATGAAAAAGCTACGATTAAGGACTAGATAATCTAATGTACTAACTAAATTAGGTCGAATTTTTTATTTCTGATGAACCAGGCCAAAGCTACAATGGTCACTATAAAGTGCTTAAATAAAAAAACGCTGTCAAGAGATCGCCTATAATTTCATTATTTATTTAGATATCGCATTGGAAAAAAACTACAAGAACTTTCAAATATATACTTTCGAGTATACAACCGTTTATTTAAAAAAATCCAGAAAATCTTTGTGCTTTCATACCTTACAGGTAGGCATAACCCCTTAAGGGGACCTTCTGGTCTAGAGCTCCAAAAAATAGGTGATATTTAGGAATTAATTAAAGGAAAACTACTATGTATAATTTAATGGGACTTTTTGCATTGTATTAAGGATGTGTTAAGTTATAGAAATATATTTTTTGTTTTATAATTAATCATTGCAGACGGCACTGGGGAGTCGTTAAAGTCAAAGCGTCAAAAAATTGATCCAAATCGGTGGGAACTGTATCTTCAAAAGTTATTATCCGATTCGACTGAAATTTTTTTTATTTTGAACAATATACTTCTGGCTAGGCGGGAAACCAGAAACAGTTACAAAAATGACATTCTTTTAGAAAATAACGACACTTAAAGTTTGAAATCACTTTTTCCCTATATTTTTCATCCTTTCAACGCCTTTGAAAATTATAAATTTTCAATTTTTTGTAATTTTTTCTGCTACCCCCCTAGCCAGAAGTATATTCTTCATAATAAAAAAAGTTTCAGTCAAATCGGATAATAACTTCTGGAGATACAGGTCCCACCGTTTTGAGAACACTAGTTCGAGAAAACCGCGTTGAAAGTTTTACGTGAGCGCCGAGTGGCCGGTTGTTGCCCATGCATTTGCCGCTACTCAAACGCCTATAACTTCGGGAATTTTACGAATTTCAACAAATCCTTTTAAACACGTATTCCTAAAAGGTTGAACATTCGAAAAATTGAATAAAAAAAAATGGCTTTTAGACCGGAAGGTCCCCTTAAGTAGTGTATGTCGCAGCATACACGAAGCAAATGATAGATCCAACGTCTAATTCAGATTTTATTCACACGGCTAGGGAGTTCTTTTGTAGCTTTTTTCTTGTATATGCTTGCTCGCGAAGAGCATCGTTAATTGCATGGTGATCGAAGTGGGACAAAATAACATACTTATTCTGCCTCGCACTATCTTTCGTCCACTTATAGTCTCTCTGACTTGCCCTGATTTATAGCGAGCTTATAGCGAGGGAAAAGTGTACAATGCGGGAAAATAGTACTGTACTATCTGTATCGACTTCAACGATGGAGTTTTATATAGTTCCCAGAGTCACCGTTCTTAAACATAGAGAGTACATTAAAACCATTGATTTTTCACGACGTGGTTAGTTCAGTTCGCGTGACACAACTCCCATTAGATGTTAGGGCTAGCCTGTATCTCGCCTGTGGTTACAACGAGTCTTCTATCGGCTGTTGGTGAACGATCGATCGAGTTCCAAGACTGGTTACCGGTAAAAGGGGGAGCTGCGTTTCGTTGGACTTTTAGGTTGCTGATTCACAGACATCGTCTGTGGGTATGTCGTGAATAATTGGGAATGGAATGGAGATGTTGTATCGTGTGTGGGATATGCTGCTTGCTCGGTTAGGCAAAGTGGATCGGTGGAGTAATGTATTTAGTCGAATTGAGAATTTTAAACGGTTAGCAAATGTTCAGGAATTGATTTTTAATAAAAATTCAGGTTTCGATCACGTTATGTGCAGTGGTTTTGCGTAACTTTTTTTTAACTATCTATGGATCTAGTTTGAAGTTTCATTTTTTAATTTTACGTTTTAAAATTCTTTGTTGCAGGTTACTTCCCTGCTTTTGGAGGGTGAACGTCGGAAGCTCGCAGTTCTGCAAAGAGAATTGCAAGTGGCACTTGCAGAGGGGGGAAGTGTGAAAGTTAAAGAAAAACAGAGACAGGAGCTGCTGCACGCGATATCGTAAGTAGAAACCTCATCGATATATTCTTCACTATTCATTGCACAATACTATCTTTTTGTGTAACTCCTATATTTCCTCCTAAAAACGTGAAATTCTATTTAAATTTCTATAAAACGCGACAGACAATCCATTCAAGCCTTCAAAAATGCCCCACACTAACACAAAACGTCTCTTAAAATTTTCAACCCCAGAAAAGAAATTCAATTTTCTAATATTTTGCTCCCAATCAAATTATTCGGCTTACAAAACTCGGAATAGAACACAATATAAAACGCTTCACCTCCACTCAGCGCGCGGAATACGTTCGGTCAACACAGAAAGGAAAAACGAAACAGAACACAATAGAAAACAAAAATACCGAACGTTTCACTTCCACTCAGAGCACGAAGTACGTTCTATCAACGCGAGAAGCACACTCTGAAACGAGACAGACATATTCTAATAACTGCATTCGCCCAGTATCGCGTGCGTCACCAAAGAAATAATTCTATTGGAAGCTGTGCACGGTTGCATGCGCTCGAACATCGAAACTCCCCATGAAACAATCGAAACGTGCGGTCGAAAAAAGTCCGCCAAGGAAACATCGATTTTCCCTGGATGTCGGTGACTTTCGAATAATATATTTTGCAAGTTGGCACTGGACCCTCGTAGCTCTGCTCCCGAGTTTCCGTTCCCACCATCCAAAAGGGAGGGACAGGGGGCGGGAGGATTAACTCGTTCAAGATTTATTAGCGCCTGTCCTCCGGCGAACTAACAATTTGATCAAACTACCGTGGAATTATGCAGCTTCGTGTAGCTTCCGGCGCGAGTTGTCCGAGCTAAAACAGCGAACTTCTATCGTTTTCCCTCGCGTTAGGCACGCCACGATTAATTATTTTCATTCCACGGTCACACTCAACGAATTAGCGGATATAATATCCACTCGCAATTCCCCTTTACGTGGTTTCAACAAGTTTAGAGTATCGACTGTGCGCACAACTTTTGCTCGGAAGCATGAATACCTTTGTTATCGAGGGAATAGGAAATTTTGGGTAATGTTTAATATGTATGTGGATGCGGAGTAAATTGAAGAGATAAATTATTTGTCAACAGTTTGCTGTGTAAATCAGGAGCGTTTGAGTAAGGGGCGATTGGGTAGTGGATATATGTAGTATAGGTAATTTCAGAATTTATATGTTTGGTATGATTGACTATTTGTGCGATTAAATTATACTTCAGGTGATTCTTGCTTTCATTTATAAATGGAAAACAGATAGAGGAAGTATAACTATTGAATTCGCTGTATCCTTCATTTCGTCTATAATTAATTATGGATGTTACAATTGGGAACAGTGTTAGAAACCATAGCTGAAACGTAAAGAGATATTTCATGAATATTATCAGATAATTATTTGGAATGTATAATACAGTACGTAGAATAGTGACCATATTAATTTGCCAATGATGTATAATATACAAGCTTTCAAACCCATGTTATGTTTTGAATAATGTCTAAATTTAAAAAGGTCGACAATAAACAAGAAAATTTGCATAACGCAATTTGCATATAACATAAATAAATCACTACTTCTGAAGTAAGTTTCAGTGGAATACTTCTTGTATTTCAATATTGAAATATTAATAAAATGCTGCAGACATTTACCCTGTTTTCAGAGAGACAAAGGAGAGTGCTTCTCCTTTGACAGATGACCATCAGGTATTTGTTTAATAAAATGTTTATACCATGTGCAAGCCTTTGTTACGTGAGAGACGAGAGAGTTTCAAAGTAGACGAAATTATTACACTAATTTAGCAATAACAGTAAAGAGGTATGTTGGTTTCAGTGGACAAATATAAATAATTGCATCAGATTTGAATACCTAACAATTTGAATCAGTATTATTGCAAACATTCACTATAAATGCAGAGTGTTTCACTACGTTATACAGAATTTTAATTATAAAAAGGTCTTCCAAATTACATGCAGAAGAAAACAGAAAAGTAATTTTAAGTGAAACAAACAAGAATGAAAATGAAGAATTTTAAATAAAGTTTGTACAAGGTTCTAAAGTCCTTATTAGTTTGGATAAATTTTGTTCGAAACAATTTCCAAAATACTGCACGTATGAAAAGTTACGGAGAAATATATGTATTTCCATTCATATTAGCTGCAGAGAACTGTGTCTGACCACATACCGTCTTGTTTCCCTTGCTGTGTTATATTTCACTTGTGCATCGCGCTGCAGTTACAAGGATTAATAATAAAATTACATATCTCCCATATCCTACTGTATCCTTCGAAACGTGTATAATTTTGAAAACTGTCATTATTTAAATTCTCAAAAACCTCGTAGACATATGTACATTCATAGAGAATTCTACTTGAGACTCTCAACTTACACCAACGTTACGTCTGTCTGCTCTTTTCGATACGAAGTGAGAGTTCTCCATTTAATTATTCGACATTGCACAAAAGGTATCCTAACGTTAAGAATACATCTCTACTTACAACACACTTAGTGAAACACTAGTCTGTCCCCCCTAAAGATCATTCCCAAAAACCCAATTTCCGTTCCCTACTAATAACTCGACCTTGCCAAGGTTAACCCAACCACCCGAGACTCCCCAGCGTTGAATTCGAATGGCCAAAAATTTTAATCAATCCCTCATAACAAATACCTACTCCAAGCACAGTCGAACCCATGAACTTCTACCTTGTGTCCCATAACGCCACCATCCTCTCGTAATGAGTATTACCGGCGAGCACCCAATTTCCTTTCCCCCTCAGCCATAAATCCGGCGTGCCAGGATCCAGCTAACAGGTGCCCGCGGATTTCCTGAATCCCGAAAATTAGGAACGCCGTCGGCGTTCCCGAGGCGTCTCGAGGAACTTGGGAGTGTCTCCTCCGACGCCTCGCTAGAAAAAGCTTCAAGTCAGCGATATGTAAAGCCCGGCAATCTTTTTTTCTAGCCTCTTTTTTTCCGCTCCCCCTTCCCCGCCCCGCCCCACGTTCGCGCTTCAGCGCTGTTTGCGTAACTCCTTGCCGTGGCTCGCGGCGTTTCGGCCATGTTTGCAGATGGCGGCAGTGCCTCGTTGATTATACGGCAATGATAAATTTATGAGATCCCAGGCGCCGCGGAATTTCTTCGTTTCTCCGTGCGCGATACATAAACCAGCCGTCTCTGGCTGTTCGCGGCTGTCGAATTATTTATTCGGGGGCACCACGCTCTTTCCTTGGACTCTCGACCTCTTTTCCCTACCCCCGGCGAAGGCGGGATATCGCGTCACGTTTTCGGGGAACACGTGCGAGGAACAATGGAATAATTGACGATCCTCGGGCCCGAACGGGAACCGAGGAATTGAATCTGGGAACGAGACAGACAGGGAAGGAATTATTCACGGAATATGAACGCCTAGCGCTCGTTCCCTGCGATTTCCTTTCCTTGCCTTGGAAAATAAAGACGCGGCGTCAAGTAACAACGAAGCTTTGCTTGGTGAGGTGGACGGCAGAGCTTTTTGAGCGAGTGTGACGGAATTGTTTGGAAAGGTTTGCAGTCGTGTCTAGGTGTCGTGCAATGGTCGAGGGGAGCTGGTGGGTGTGTGTTTGTACGGGGGTGGATTTTTGGGTGTTTATTTCGGACAGTATAAGGAGTTTTTAGGAGCATGCGTACCTACGGAGAATTTTATTGTTAGAGAATTTAGCCAGTTTTAGAGAGTACTCGGACTCGCGGGTATGTTCAGTGAGTTTGGAATGAGTCATTGGGGTTATAGAGAGTTTAGAGCATAGGATTTAGGTTTAATATACATTCTACGTTAAATGTGCCTTGCTGTTCTAGTATTCAAACTTAAGGGATCAATGTTTGCGAGTGCTTCAGGGATAAATTATTAATCCGATTGGTTTAATTCCTTTTCTGTTTTATAGATATATGTTTATATACCAATGGTTATATACCTCAAGTATGAGAATTGGAAAATTTTTAAGAATATGAGTTTTTCTCGAAACATCATTTTCCAACACGGTTCCAATCCGATTAACATCATTATTTACACACATATTCTACATAAGATTCGTTATCCGGTGACTGTGAACTTTTTCAATTAAATTTAACCATTTCTTAATAACAAGCAAAAACATACGACTTTTATAGCGAAAATCACGACCTTTTCTTCAAAGTGTTACCATTGCCGCAACTTTTTTTTTCGAAAAAAAAAAATGGCGACGTCATCGGATAACTACGATTCCAAAGATTGTAAAAAAGTCAGAGATTTTTTATTCAGACCGCTCGTACGAGCTGAATCGAGCACACCGTTTGGCGCGGCGCCAGAAAACGTGTTCTACGCCACTGCACGTAGACGCCACATTTTTAAACATTTTCCTGTTCTCAGACCTGTTTTATAATCTATTAACATGTACCTGTACAACACAAAAACAATTAAACCAATCCGACTAATAGTTTATCCCTGAATCACTCCCAAACGTTGACCACGTTTTAGTGCCGTGATCGTATATGACCCCTTAAGACATTCTGTGAAGAGGATTTTCTTGTTGGAGACGTTCTGTATGGAATAGGAGAATGTGGCTATTTTTTAAAAATGATGTCACTTTGGAAAAAGGGAACTATTGGTTTTCTTTTATTGTTACGTCTAGTTGGGAATAGAGATTTAATGTACTATGCAAAACTGCTAATGAGGAATGTTAAACAGAATGGAAGGAAGGATGTAGGGATGCTTAACTTCTAAACATTTTTACGCAACAGACGATTTTTTTTTAAATGAAAAAAAGTTTGTCCAACTTCATGTGTCTGAACTTTTCTGCATATTAATTAGTACCATCGCTTTTGCTTGCAATGCTTTAACAACGTCACTGCCTGAATTTCTTCGGTATTATGGAAGTAGAAATTTAATTTGTAATTTGTAGTATGTGTCTTATTAATCCTAATGTTTCCGAAAAAAAGATTCCTTTTCTTATTCAACATTCCTTTAAACTTCTCGTTTATTAATTGTGATTGGTGTTTCTTTGGAAATACTGAAAAATTATAACCATACCCGACTGAACATTTTTATATTTATTAATTCTATAAACCATAGATATTAACGCGAAGCATTTAGAAACTATTGCAACAAATTAAATCGACAAAATGAAATCGCAAGTTTCAGCGATAAAAGTGTTTTCGTCGCCTATGCGTGCACTCGTGGAATTTAGTTTAATTACGAAAATTTTGGTCTTTAATGTTCCCTAGAATTTCATTTAGAATTTATGTTGCCTAATTCAGAAACCACTGTTCCACGTTGACCGGGCCGTTTCGCTGATGGGCACTAAATTGCGCGAAATTCACACGCTTAATTTCGCGAAGAAATTCAAAATTACAGTCACGGATGAAATTCAAATCCGAACCGAATATGTAACTCCTTGCGGTTCGCCAGTTTTATAGAATAGAAAATTCTTTTTGAATAATTGCGAATTCTATTAACCTGCAAGCACTTGCTTTTCCCGAATCAAAAATTACTGAAAAATTTACTCTTCATTCTGCAAATACAGCCTGATATTAAAAGTAGGTATTTGTATTTTTATTTTTACACAAACAGAGTATTACACATTTCATGTTCTATTATCTACTATCAATATTCAAATTCACAGGAGTTGTAATAAACATTTAATGAAGCTTCTGATGTCATTTAAGTATTTTGAGATACCTACATGACCATGAAAATTATTCTATTTCGAATTGTCCCTGCACTTCGATTCTTTTTGCAAAGGCCGATGTTGTCGAAGAAAGTATTTCTGACGTGAAAGAAAGAAATAAGAATAACAGTCTATGAAAGACATTAAGAGAAGAATCGAACGCTGTTGGGATATTTAATTTCGATAGCTTCCTTCCGGATTTGAGGCTCGAATGGTGTCGACGCGGAGGAAAGAACGGTAAACGTGGTAGGTTCGTGCCATGAATTTGTAAGATTGTTTGCTTTCACGTAATTGCCCAAGTTTTCGCGGAGACGTTCGTCCATCCGTGGAACTTTTTCGATTCCTAAATCACTGGATGGAAACTGCTTGGAAGAATTCACTGGCGCGGCCACCGTCGCCTTCCACTCGTTACTCGCTTTGGCGCTTAATTTTTTATCCCCAGAAAACGAACGAAACCGAATGCAACGCTAAGAAATCAATGCTGACCTCTTTAAATATTTAGCGAGTATCCACAGGGGCTGATTAACTAAACTCTTGTGACCTAACGAGCTGAATGAAATCCGCTTGCGTTTGTTCCATCTTTGAAGTGAATTCGCGATGGTGACTTTTTACTAATTGTACGTGTACCCTTGCATTTGTATTTAACTTGGTACATGAATATTCAATATGATATATAACGCAATGGATCACTTTCAGTGTACAAGACGTTAGGGAGGTATTGTACAGTAGAACATTGATTATGTGAAATAACTGAATGCTTAGTAATCATTTAATTGAAGATTGGGTTATTCTAATAGTGTTATCAATTGAAGGAAGTACTTTGGCAATTTACTTGAAACGTTGTGTCTTGGTAGAAGAGACAGGAAGTTAAATGTGAACTTCATTGGGAGATTGTGAAGGAAATAATGATCGAAAACGTAATAGAACGAAGGAAATTGCTACCCTTTTCACGTAGTTTCTGATTTATCTACACAATATTCCGCAACAAATATTTCCAATTCTTCGCGTAACCTTTCGTTTATTTGAGAAAAATCGATTGCGCAAACACCCGGTCCACCAATTAGTTAAAATAATGAATGTGCTACTGTGCTAACCGAAACGATCTATCTTTTTCACCACAAAATTGAACCACCCTCGCCTTTACATTTTCGGCAGCAAATAAACAGGTAAAATTGGTGTTTACCTGTCTCGACCAATTACCATTGCAGTTCACCTGCATACACATGGATTCAATAATCATTCAGCAAATGTTTCATAGCCTCACGATTAAATAACCCCTAATTGTGCCATTCATTTAGGTTGAAAATAAAAGAAGAAATAATTCAATATTATTCACAATTGCTAGATCTGTATTCCTATTTTTCATCTTCCCTCAGTTACGAACTTCAAATCTCTTCGAGTCTCTCAGTTTCCTCTACAAGATGAAAACTGTTTCTCTTGCGCATTAATAAAGGAACAACATTGACCGAGGTGTCGTTTTCTGTTCATCCTACAGGAAAATTCAAGGACAACATGAGCAACTCGACAAGGAGTACAGAATCCACGCTGCTGGCGTTCTCCTATGCAACTCAAGGGTCTCTGGCAAGGTAAGCGTTTTGTCATTATTCTTTCCTCTCCTTTCGTGAATCAAGGAAGATAAATGGTCCTCTCGATCATCACGACGCGATCTATTATTTGCTGGCTGAGAAACCCCAGAGCGTCCTCCGCTATTTTCCACATGACTCGGCTGTTCGTTAAATAAATTCAATCGATCGACCGTCTCTAGAGGCAACAATAGAAAGGCCCTTTTTCCTCCACTGTCTCGCGGAATTCTATGATTTTCCTCGTTCAAAGCAACTGCACGTGCCATTTCATATTTACTGTACAATTGTGTGCTGGTTAATTAAATGTCTATTGGGTAAACTCTAGGTGTCGACTTCTGGTTGTTCATAAATTATGTAATCATTTTTAAAGGAATACTGGTATTTCTAATATATTTACAGATTTTCCATTTTTTTCTCTATTCACTGCAGTCCGTACTGGCAAGGTATGCCCACCGATCTTGACACGTGGGTTGCTTATTAAAAAATATTCGACACACATAAAGTATGAAGATTAGCTAAAGCTAACTTTCATTTCAAATTTGCGGCATTCCGCAATCCCCAAAGGTAATTCGTAATTATATTAAATATATTTAATATTAATTGAATTTTGTAAATTTGAAGGCTGTTTAAGTTCATTTGATATTTAATTTTATTAAAAATATTTAAATTAATTTGATTATTGGGGGATAATTGAATTTTATGAAAATGTATTCAATATTAATTGAATTTTGTAAACTTTAAGATTGTGTACCTATGTAAAACTATCAAAGTAGTTACTACAGTACCTATACCGTTAAAAAATAATAAAAAAAGCAACAACGAAGATAACGCTGCGTTCATTTAATGCAGGCTTTTACAGCATCGAAGATTTTTACACCACTCGATACTCCAGCATACAATAAAGATCACTCTGCTAATTACTCAAGTCACTTCGCCGAACAAACTTAGTTTGCATCCCCCTTGTCGAGCAATCTGTCCCCCGCGCACGAAACAACTAAGCTACGCTCTGAAAACGTTCGTAGCATCAATCTGCAAGACCTACAGAGAGCTCTACGACGTCCATGAAACCCATCGAACGGTCGCCCGACAATGGAAACTCTATCTCGTTTCACCAGGGAAATAATGTAACGACGCAATCCAAAAGAATGAGGCGAACTTTCGACGAGAACGCCGAGAAGCTACGCGATCGTCCCCTTCGCCGCTCCGTCGTCGAGCCTTCGGAATAATAGATTCAATTCATGCCCGCCCCCTCGCCCGAAAGCCGTGACCCACCCTCTCCGCCATTCCCGTGCCCTCTTTGCTCGTTCGGCGGCAGCGTGTCTTGGACAAATGAAAGTTTGGCCGGATTATCGCGCTTTGCCGAGGACGGAGAAGGAGCAAGCTCGAGCAGCTCGCAGAGAGCCAGGTATCTCGAGCACTCCGAGCAATCGAGAATCGGCGACTCTATCTCGAGGTTCGACGTCTTCGCCGGCGCGAGAAACTAAAGTTGTCGGGGGTTTGACCCGGACCGTGACGAGTAACCGGCAGCTGGAACGAGGGAAGAACGAGCCATCCAGCGATAAGGCCAAGCTCTGGCTCCAGATACTGCAACTTCGGTCTGAGTTCCTGCCACTTCAAATTGCGTACTGAGGAGCCGCAGGATTTTTCACTTTTCCATGGCTTCCTCGGGATTCAACGAAATAATTAGTCATTACTGTAATCTCCTTCAGGAGAAATCCTTCTGGTTGTGCTTCAAAGAAATTTGAGGGAAAGGGTGTGTCTTTGTAGCGGGTCAAATGGATCTTGGCGTACAAACTTGACGTCACAGATTTTGATGGAACTGGAGTATGACGCAGTGCACGCGAAATCAGGGCGAGTTTAAGAGGTCTCTCTACCTTGACGGACGAAAATTTTTTTTAAAACAAAACCATTAAATGTATCGACTTTCAGCTTTGTGGCTTCATTTGTCAATCTTTAGAGAATACGAAAAAAGGACTATATGCAAAAATAGTGGTTATATCCGGTGTCATAGTGCTTCAAATAGAACGCCTTGCAAAAATCATATGCGCATTGTAGGCATAAAATCAGCCGCTGTAGTTGTCTGAAATAGAAAACTTTAAATTTTGTGTAATCTGTATGAGTGTGCTTATCGCCTGAACTAGATTAAATGAGAAATATTGAAAATTAAAAAATAAATTACAGCGTCTAAAACAGACATCAATTTCTGCAAAAAATTGGCTGGTTTTTTAAGTCGCAAAAGTCTAATTTTGCAAAAACCGACTTAGTTTTAGTACTGGCGAGAATGGGACATTTACTGAAGATATATGCCAAGTTTGAAGTAAATCGGGTGATTGGTTTCTGAGATATCATGCTAACCAATTCGAAAAACATCGTTTTGAGGAAAACGCGTTTAAAGTTTCAGGTACCGTTTTTTTTAAATTAATTTTTTTTAAATGTTGCCTAAATATGTACAAATATAGGCATAAAGTTTTCAATTAATATAATTTGAGGGTTTCTCTTAAAAAAAATCCCAAATATCGCGTTCCTTTTCAGGCCGTCAAAGTAGGGAAACCCCTTACATCATCATTTTGCTGCTTTTGAATTGGTAGTATGAAAGTTATGCAAGTTTCTGTGGCGGCTCAGGTGGACTGAGATTTGACGGGTTATATCACTTTTGAGATGAAGTTTGAAGAAAATTCTACGTCAAATTGGTGGCGAATATAAATAAATTCTTCCATTTCATTTTACTACGTTTTCCTATTTCATTCTGTTCCCTGTTTGAGCAAATTTTAATAAAAGTACCTACGCTGTTTATTAAAAGTAATCTTAATAAAGGCACAAAAGTTAAATATGAATGATTTATGTCTCTTAAACATACTCCTGCCCTGATGTTAATAAATGCACAAAAAGACCAGCAGCATTATAAGATAACTCGAATCCATAGATATTCACTAAATTCGCGTGTTGCTAATGTTCAGTAACAATTTCGACACAATGACCTCTTCTATTAAAGATAACTAATTTTAAACAAATTTTTACGTTCATTACCAGTGAACTAATAAAGTACTACTATTAAATAGACAGAAGATTAGAGACAGTATAGCCATTTCAGAAGAAATCGTATTATCAATCCGGGCGTGTGTAACAAAGTGGCTCAAGATGTTACGCAGATATTGAAATCTCACGAAGTTGAACTAAAATTTCCTATTGAACCGTCTGATAAATATCTCCATCGCGCTGGAAGCTCGAATTTAAGCGAGAGGGCTCGATACGAAAACGCGGAAAATGAGAAAGCGAAACATTGGGGGACCGTCGAAACAACGGTGTACCGAGAACGCGTATTGAAGCTGGAGGAAACGACCAGGAAAGGGATAATGGGGCACAGGGGACAGATAGGAACGGGAAACGCACTATGGAGGACATAATATGAAATCCAGGCTGGATGAGAGAAATAAGAACGTCGAAGTGGTGGTAGAATATATATAATACTTACCTATGTAAATACTATACGTATACCGTCGCCAGATGACGAAGCGCAAAAACGGAGAAGGAAATTGCAGAAACGAAGAAGCGGATCGCGAGGCGGATAATAAAGGAACCCAAAGAAGTCAGTGTGTGCCAGCGAAGAATGAGAATTATGGACTGGGAAATGGCGAAACGGATGACAAAGCTGGAAGAAGAGCCGCGAATGCCAGGAGGAATGAAATATTAAAGACAGTGGCGAAGAGTATTGACACGAACGAAAAAGCGTAGCCGTGTCGTTAGGGACGGTGAAACGGATAGGGTTGGGCAAGAGGTGTACGAAGGTGCACGGTGTCAAGAGGAATATGAAACGGAAGAAAAGAAGCGGACGGCGACGTGATCGAAAAACAAAACAGTTGGGCCGAGGAATTAAAAAGAAACGACACGGGATATGCTCGAGGTGGAGGATGTTTTGATAACAGGGGTGCAATAGAATGAATCTGTACGTGTTTAGGAATGCTGCCAAGTCAATGAACACAATGGATACTTTGATGTTGATAGACTAGTGCTTCGCCTTTATTCCTAATTTTAGTTTGTTACTGCAGGTGCATGTCTCTTAATTTTTTGGTTTCAAGTTTGAGATCAGCACGAGAACTTTGTCTTCATCAGGTTACAGATTTATAAATCCTATCTCTTCTCCTACTTGATTAGCTACGTGAATCTTCTCCTAAATCTACTATTGTTTGTATTAAGACTAAAGCACTCGGGAAGAGTGGAACTAAAAATATCACGCACATAAATGAGATTTTGATTTAATATTACGTTTTTTTATATTTGGCGAAAGCCGTGAAAACTTGCAACCTCGCAATCGTCAAGAGAAACACGAAGGTAAGAGTAACTAACGACAAAGCATGAGGTAAGTGACGAAACTAGAGATACAGATAATACACAAGACTGTTGGGAGGAAGACAGTAAGGGGGAAATAGTGAGCCAAAGGGGAAACAGATCGGATGAACGAATAAACCAAATAACGACGCCTTCCGTATCGACTTAACACTTTTCCCTTTTGGTTCCTTTATTCCTTCCCAGCTACCCCGTCTTATTTTCTCGGCGGTTTCCTGTCTTCTTTCGTTACCCGCCGCATCTCGCTCCTCCCCACCCTACCCGTCTTTCTTTCCCTGTTCATACCCTTCACGTTCGACAAACGAGGTTGGGGTGCATTAGTGGTGTCCAATTACGGAACCGCAATGCACCCTGGCCCAGACACATTACTTCGACGGAGACACGAAGATACTTTTACTATTAGAAAAATGTGAACACTGGAGAAGCGTGGACAGTTTCGTAATGACGTTCGTAGTTGCAATTTCGATTTAGTTGCACTAAATCAATGCTCTCTAAACATCCACATTGCGACCTTTTCTAATTTACCACGCTACAGTTAAATTTCAATTTGAGAATCTTTCAGATCTGTTTGCTGAATATGGAACATTGTTTTCTGAGAGGACTTGAGGAATAGCGAAGATATATACAGTGAGTAAATTAATTTTTAAAATTAATCCAACAGACTTGAGTTTTTTTGAGAAGCTAGAAGGATTAGTTTGCTAATTGTAAGTGACGTGTTTCGTCGTTTTCAAAATAATGCACTTGGTCGGAATAGTCAAAAAAGTAGTAAAGGTCGTTTTTTAAACTTTTTTATGAGCCTGTAATGAAAATTTAAAAATCCCGTTTGTAGATTTAACTAAGTTGTATACATGCCTAAAATGTCATCAAAATCGGTTAACGTTGCTCTGAGCTATAAACGCTTAAAGATCGCAGAATAAGGTTGAAAATCGCTGATTTCGGGAATTTCGCGATTTTTCATAAAAAAAAAGTTTAAAAAAACGACCTTTTCTATTCTTTTTTGCTATTCCAAGTACATTTTTTTTCAAAACGACGAAACACGTCACTTAGCAAACTAATCCTTCTACCTGCTCAAAACTCAAAAGCTCAAGTCTTTTGGATTAAATTTATAAAAGTTATGCTATTTTAAAAAGTGTCCGAATATTTTCGTTACTCACTGTATGTACTTGAAGGCTTCTTAGGTCGACTATGTATTTTATAATATTTTAAATGGAACCTTCGTGTATTCCAACAATGAAACAGTTTATTTGGAATTTTCAGTATGTTCATAAATCGACTATTCAAACATGAGAAATCTATAAGCTCTCATCTGCATTCAGAGTTCGTACATCATACACAAGTACGACTTCGAAGTCTGATGCAGTGGGAACTACCACGTTTCATAGTGAGAATACATGCGCTTTACTTGATCTGCCTTTTGCATTTGAATTTCGTGGAAGGGATTGAAGTTTTCCTACGTAATGCAACGATATATTTCCTCTTGTAAGGATTGTGCTTACACAGGGAAAAGTAATAACTGGAGAGCAGAGTGTTTCGAGTGTTCTTTCGAGTTACAGTATCGCTGTAATTTATTCTAGGGACCGTGGGAGTCCCATAAACAACTAAAAAGGTAGACATGCAAGAAGTACAGAAACTGAGGAATGATTTATGCGCACCGCTATCGTTCGCGATTCTTTGCTTTATCATGACCATTCATCGTTCTAATTGAGCTGACGAAGAGTTTAAGGAACGTTCGAATTTCTAATTGCGCATCAATTATTAATTGTTACTAGATTCAACAACTAAAGCAACACCTAAGGTATTCTTGCAATATAAACTTTTCTGTCAATGTCAGTATGAGTGAACATCTTCAAAATACCTATTGTGAGACACAGAAGTGTCTAGTGTGAAAATGCAGCTGTATTTATCTCCACTAAAATCTGTTGCTTTTTAAAGGAAATTTCTTCTGGTAGAGGAGTAGTTTTTAGGAGGGAATTTGAAGAAAAGTTTAGTAATTCAATTATTCGAGAATCTACTACCTAACTGTACCCCTCTTTGCAAATAAAAGCACAACGGGCTTCCATTTGAAAAATAAATTTGAAATTTAATTTTAAACTACCTATTACACTATAATCTAAGCTCCAGCGTGTTAATGTGAAAACCAATTCTGTCATAAAAGAGTAATCTTTCAAATTGTACACAACCACAGCCTTTTTCCAATCTTTTTAGAGGTGCTCTTAAAAAATGTTGTGCTCCATTTCATTTTCCACCAACTAACAGCTGAATTAAACAATATCATTGTTCTATGTTCACCCAACAGAATGCGAACGGAAATTCAAGTCGCCCGCAATTCGTTCCACAAGTCTCGACAAATTTCTACAAATATATAAACCAAATAACTTTATTTCATGCACACGCGCAATTTTTCCATGTTAAACAAATTGCCGCGAGGATAATCGAATCAAGCTGCGAACGATTACCGCGTACTTCATTAAAAAAAATTAATCGAATTCACGGCAATATTGGTAAATTATTATTCCGCGAGTGAACGCGACGAGCTCGCGCTCAGATCAATTAAACGTACAGGAGTGGCCAGTGTTCGCGTGGTGAAACGTAAAACGGTTTTCGTCGGCGACCCCGGTTTCGAGTATTTTATTCGAACGTGTCGCGAATCGAACGTGTATGACGGAAAATTGATTTTTCGAGTGTGATTTGTCAAAGCCTCGCGAGGTCCGTATTGGAAAGAGTTAATGAGCAATCGATGTATGAGCTGACCTAGTTTCCAGACACCGCAACAGCCAGTTTTGTAATCAACACTCGAGTCACTCGACGAAAAAATGTTTCCATCTCTCTGAGGAGATGCAACTATAGCACGTTTCGAAATTCATTTACACATTCACGACTGTTTCATTCAGGAGCTTCCATCCCGTTCGATTTCGGTAGTTATACGAGCTGTCACGGGACTGTGTATAGTTTTAACTGCTCTGTAGAAATTATGGGAAGAAATAGAGCATAATGAACATAGGCTTATGGATTAATTGGTTTTGAGATGTTCATTATGTATATTCGAGTAGAAATATGATGAATTTCTTTTGTTTATGTATAAAAAATAATCGTTAGTTCCTATGTTTATTATAACTTTCTAATTTTTCTTATGAGGCAGTTAAGTTTGTGCTAACAGTTTGCAAATATTCTGTGTTTGAAAACTCTCGAGAAAAGTCTACTTTTTCTCCATTACTGAATCTCAGAATTTATACACCACTTGAACGATAACATAAATTGCATACCAAGTAGGTTATTTACATCTCAAATTTTCTTTCATATTTGCAATAAATTTGAAAATATGAAGAAAGTTCGATCTATACTTTCAATCCTTATCTACAGCCTATTCATATAAACATATTTAAATTACACGAACTGCTTTGGAAAGTACAAGTAGCAGTAATTGATACTAATAATAATATTAATGAACATGAGCAACAGCAGTTTGATGTTACGAACTTAAGCTAAATTAATAATAAATTTCGAAAAATAATTCTGGAAAAAGTGGTCCCTGTGTACAGCTCTAAGTTGTGTTAAGGTAAGGAGTGTATGTGCACTAACCTATCAGTAAACGTGGTCCAAGCAGGACACTGCAACCATGAATGCAGACTTCCATCGCTTGCGTCAAATCCGGCATTGCTCTTCACGCCACAAATAACACTTACTTCACGTAGAACACTTTGGACATGTTTCTCGCTCACCGTCCGTTGAATAACTAAATACTCCTTGGCGCGGTCGAATTTGCGAGCCGGCTGTGCCCTCTCTACAACGAAGCAAAATTCCAAGAAATCGGGCTCGCTCGGCCCAACCAAAAGTAATGTAGTGTGCACGTAAACACCGTGACGTCTATGTATCATCAGTTTGTTTATGTTCCTGTTCTTAAAGTGGACGATACGGGACTGAATACTGAAATAAAAATATAGGCTATGTATTTCGAATCGTAGCGGTTCATAGAAAATTCATGAGAATGTTTTAACGCTTTATTGATTAGAGGCGCTAATTGGCCTGCTGAGTAATATAATACTTATTTATTAGAGACGTTACTTGGCATTCTAAATTTTAAAAATCTCGTGGTACCGAGTCAGTGCTTTTAGGAAGAGTGTCTGGTCAGTAAAGGGTTAAATTATAAATCAAAATAAGATATGATGTTCGTTCAAATCACTGTGTCTAATTGGTTATAGCAGTTGGATATATGAATTATGGGTCGATGATTGATTTTACACTTTGGGATGTAGTAATGAGTTAATATGAAAAATTGACTGCCAGTTAAAAAGAACTAGGGGTGACTAAAATTTTCAGTAGGACAAGAGACAAAGTTCAATTTGTACATTACACAATTATCTGCTTGTAAACTTTAATAGGTACAACGAATTCTTATTAAAATCAATATTTATTACTTTCCTACAAACGAACTAATAAAGTACCTACCTACAACTTTCAACACACCGAAAAAGAAAATACATAATTACATAACATATTAACTGAAGGATACACTCTCCAATGTCATATGTTTCAGCACTTTCGAGATAAATTCATAAAAAAAAAGATAAAAAATATTTTTCATACAAGAAAACGATAAAATCGTATTTTTCAACATAAAAATTGTATTACAGGACACACTCGTATTAAACCCGACGAACGGGGCTGGCGGCGGGCGTACGAAGCGTTGCAGACACTATTCCGTGCGGCCGATGCCGCGTATGAGAAAACCGAAGAGTGAGCGAGAGGGAACGAAACAGTTGACACGAAGTTGCCGTCGACTCTTTCGTTCTCTCACTCTCGACCGAAGGATTCCAAGAAATATGCTTTAAGGGCGTAGTACGCATGGTAAAAACGGGGCTATAACGAGGATTTACTGTATTTTTTTTCCAAAATCTGCTCCCGACACATCGTAGGGAATGGTTTTCTGCATCTCTCATTAAATTTTCATCCAATTTTCGAGATTTTATGTTCACCACCAAAAGGCGTGCACCACGTACACGCCTTTACATTTTTACTTACAACTTTTTTGTACATAGAGATAATTAGACATTTCTTTTTTTTTTGTGTTAAAGCTCATAGAATAACGATTAAAACTAAAAAAAAAACGATCTCTCTACTGTTATTTATCACTTTACAATTTGCGTTTGACAAAAGGCCTGTTTTAGGGCTATCGAGGGTAACCTACCCCCTTAATGAAAGGGAATGAAATATAACCAAATCGGTCCGTGGAATACTTTCCTCGAAGCAAAATGGCGCGAAGAAAATCTGTTTCCCCGTATCATGCGTTGCATTTCAAATTATGGGGCCATTGAAGTGTTTTCTAGAAGCGTCATTCAAAGAGACAGCGTATCCGCGATTCACCCCCGTTGCGCGTGGGAGGGCTACGTTACACGAGCGTATCAGACAGCGAATATCCATAACAGAAAACTTTTCTGTCATTTGGGACAAAGAGCGCAGACAGAACAAAAGAGGAAACGAAGAAGAACTGGAAGGTAAGACGAGAATATATCTATCGACGCGTCCCGAGTGAATGCCCGTACAGCGAATAACAACGCTTTTAAGGCGGATACCACGGTATTCGAGACGCCGCGCAAAGGGGAGAAATATTTGGGGCAGGAGAAATGAAATATTGAAGAACGCGACTCGTGGAACACTGGACCCCGCAATGCAAGTATTAACGAATTTCCTGTGTTCACAGAGTTACGAAATCTGTGTAAATCACGAGCTTCGGAAATGAAACTACGATGGGAATTAAATGCGCGATGTGAAGTAGATAAATAGCGAATAAGAACGAATACAGGCGAACTCGATTAAGGGATCTTCCTAGCGCGACGGCTGAAAAAGAAACTTAATTTTTCGGGAATTAAAAAAGGAAACAAATATTGCACGTTTTTACTTTTATTCTATCACCTTTTCAGACTATAAAAAAAAATTGCGAGTAAGAATATCCATTTATAGCGGAATAAGAGCATCGTGAAGAGAACAATGTTCTTCCGGATGCCAGACACGATATCAGCAATTGTAGTTATCCCAAGCACAAAATTCAAAAAAGATTAGTAATCTCTGGATGTGTGGCTATCGTCTGAACTAGCATAATGAAAAAATATTGAGAAACAAAGAAATGGCAACGTCTTAAAAAATTGTATCAATTTTAGCAAATGGTTTTGTTTACCGCAGTATTTCAATTTTGCAAATACTTGCAAAATTCTAATTCGAACGATAAAATAACGTCTACTGAGTATGCCTGATATATCTTAAGTGGATCGGACTTTTAGTTTTTTGGAAATCATGTCTAGCATGCGAAAGGATATTGTTCTCTTCACGATGATCCTATTCCGCTATAAATGGATACTTTTAGTTGCAAATTTTGTTATACTCTCAAAAGCTGATAGAATAAAGGTACAAACGTGCAATACTTGTTTCTTTTTTTACTTCCCGAAAAATTAAGTTTCTTTTTCAGCTGACAAACTAGGAAGACCCCCTAAATCAATCTGAAATAAGTAACTCTCTCCTGCTCTTCCCTTGCATAGAATTACTACCCTTACGTTTCTCACAGAATGAATTCATGAGATCTTTCGTTGCATCCATGAACATTAAGTAGTGTAATCCAACTACCAATTGCAGCCCACATTGGGCACCTAGAATGAACATATTTCGATCGTACCACTAGCAAGGTGCGTTCATTGAAATCATGCGCCCTTCGTAGGAATCGTCTGCTTTTTATAAATCTAGTATCAGAGAGTCTTTAATGTAATGACCCTTATATCGAGAAAAAACGATGCTCTATTCTAGTGAATATATTATATAGCATTTAGTAATGCTAGGTGTAAGAGAATTGCCACAGAAATGATATAAAAATCCTTCTACACCAGATTTTTCTGTCATTCTCCTATCGTATGCGCTACCTACCAGCAGAATTCCTGCTGTCTCGCGTCCTGGCAAACATATTCCCTGCAGTTTTACGCGAATAAAATGGCTGATCAGTCCTTGTTTGGTCAAGGAGCGGGGGTAAGGGGGAGACCACTACGGCATAGAACGAACAAACGAAAAATGCTATACGTTCTGGCAGGCATTTCGCGCAGCCAAATTGGCGAAGAAAGACTGTCGTCGCGAGGAGGATAATTATCGTTATCGTTGGTGTGTCTCGTACCCTTCACACCCCTTTTATCGCGCCACGTTCAAGCTGGTGGCCGCCTTTTAAACGCTGCCAGGGAACACGGCCGTTCCTCGAGACAATGCCAGCGACCTACAGAATTCAAATTACCGTCCAGGAGCATCTAGAATTTTTAATTAAAAAGCAACGCTACGGGCCGGCCAGTGGCCGATGGCCTAGGTTAACGAGCGTGAAATAAAGGAGCGACGTCGCGCGAGAAACGAAGACGCCACCCTTTGAACCTCGTCTTCATCTTATGGTTCTTTGTCTCTTCCAGTTCCTTGTTAGGTGAATTTTGTTCTTGGCTGTGATATTTTTCTGCGTGGAGGGTGTGTTGTGTGGGGGAGGTAGTGATCAGGTACGGTCTTTGATTTCACTGAAGATATTTCGTAACCTCGCGGTACAAATTTCTAGTAATGGATTTTGAATTTTTTTGTAATTTTATTAGTTTCGTAGAAGATTGTGTGGAATGTGATGTGGCGGAGAATTGAATAGCTCCACGTTTTCTGTTACCCATTCAGCACAGGAAATGATTCTGTATCCAAAAAAAAAAAATAGTATTCAACAAACTTCCAATTCCATAGGTACCGTAAACTGGGGGAACATTGGCAGCACGGGGTAACATTGGCATACACCGGGGTTACATTGGCAGCTACACGCATGAACATATAAATTCGTATTCGAGATCGAGATTTTATTATAGGTAAAAGGTTTATTGTAGCTATTTATATAATGTGTCAATGTTAGAATTAGATTTTAGTTAAGATGTAAAAAATAAAATAAAATAAACAAATTTAAGTGTCGATGTATCATACTGACTTCAGATTAGTAAAACTTCACCTGTTAATGCTATTTATATGTGACAATGTTACCCCGTACCGGGTAGGTTTTTAACATGTATTAAAGAAGGAAAAGGACAAAAATTTTATGCATTCTGACACTTGTAGTACAATCACAAAAGATGCAATGTTATGATAGGATACTTAAAGCAAATGTAAACATGTTAATTTTTACATTATATAACAAAATGTTTCAAAAACCTGCCAATGTTATAACACATAACACAAATTTTAAAAGTTACGGTATAAGAGTTAATATCTTTAGTTAAATGATGTTAGTTACGAATAATCATTATAAATGACCAGATCTTTTTCGTTATCAGTAACCATTATTTATGGATGATCCGAATTTTATTTTGGTTACCGCTAACTAATATCGACGACAAAAGTTTTTTCTTGGTTACATTTGATCATTGTCAATTACTGTTATTAACATTACTGCTAATAAGTATTCACTGACAACATGAAAAAAATAATTATAAAACTTATATATTTTATTAAATAAAAAGCGGTATAAAAATATATGGACCAAAGAATAAGATAAAAGATATTGTAATACAATTTATCGTTTTTTGCTTAATAAAATATATAAGTTTTATAATTAATTTTTCTTCATGTTGTCACTGAATACTAATTATTATCAGTAATGTTAATAACAATTGACAATGATGGAATGTAACCAGAATTTTTTCCATTGATATCGGTTAGCAGTAGGCAAAATAACATTCGGGTCAGCAATAATGGTTATTGGTAGCCAAAAAGAATTTTAATCATTCATAATGATTAGTTGTAATCAGGCAAATTAAAAGTTAATATATTTTAATCCTTTCATTTTTTTTGAGTAATTTCTTTGAGATTTAATGATATCTGGCTTCCATTTAAATAAAAATAAATTTTTACTTAATGACTTCTTTCCAAAAAATGTTTCAAATAACTGTTATATGTTTTGGATCTCTAACTAAAACACTTCTGACAATTCTAAGTCCCAAAATAGGCACGTAAAATCGTTTCCTACGATACAAAATTACCATTACCATGTTGTCCTAAAATTAAGCCCGAAACCAGCTATTATATCATACAAAACTCAAAGCTATAATCATACATAAATGCTTAATCTTCCCTCACATCATAATTTCACGAACAAAGATCGTCCAAATACAATTGGAATTCGCCTGGGCGCAATCAGAAAAACTTCACGCTCTAAACCGTTTCAGACTACTTGGCTTCGCTAAAGTTCCACCGTTTTCAGCTAATGCGCAGAGTTCAAGCGCGAGCCTGTATCTCTGGGAATTTCTTTCCGCGCAAATAAATCATCGAGGATGTTGGAGCATTCTTCTCCTTCAGCTCCAACCAGCACGAAAGTAACTTCGCCCTGTCGGCCAAGTTCCCCGCTGGATTTCAGAATACTGCATTCGTCTTTACCGCCTCTTTCCATCCACATGTTCAGCCTCTCCGCCGGAAATTAGATTACATTTCCCGTTCCATTAGGCGTCGCTGTAATACAGGAAACATCGGCACGTTTGTATGATAATAACGCCAGCAGGAAACACGCCCTCCCTTGGCGCCGTTGTATTTTTCCTACTCTCCCTTCTCCAGCTACGTTCCAGCGATTCCTCTCTCCCTGTTCATTTTTCCGCGGGAAATTTGCCTTCCAGGCAACGAGATCATTCCAGGAACGCACGCTTCATCGTATGATGAAGGGACTCAAAACAGTTGTTCGAAAGTTTCGATGAATCGCTGGAAGTTAAAGGGACGTCCCATTAATTCGTGGAGTTTTCATCAGTCGTAAGGAAGGTTTGTATATAAGTATATTGGAAAATATTACGATCAATTTTGGGGGAAATTTCAGAAGTTGTTTCCATCTTTGTTTCACCAGAACATCATTGGCGTTGCCCCATGAAATAATGGTCCCTCAAGTCTCAACGGAGACAATAATAAACGAATCTAGAACCCTTCGTGTTTTCGATTTTATACACCTTCTCACTACATTTCGATTTCACAACGAAAATAACAATCTGTCGCGAACATAATAGCAGTTTCTCATTAAAAGTCGAGAAATAATCAAACGATACTTAAAAGAGCCACTGTACTACTTTTCAATTACCGTGCAACAAACTTTCACGAGGAGACGTCTTCGTCCAGTGCTGTCCATCGTCTTCGGGGCGTGCGTCAAGTCTTTACAAAGCTCGCAAGACTTTTCTGGCGGAATCAGTCGAGGCCAGAACAGTTACAATTCACTGTAAATAGGGCGGCTCTTTATTAAGAACTCGAACTCAAGAAAGCAGGTAGCCACAGAAACGCGAACGCCAAACTGAATCGCCGCTGGTCGCGCGATTTTCGTTCTCCCACGCTCTAAGTACACGGGTCACCGTACAATAGCATTAAAATATACAAAAGCGGAAACTTCTGAACGGAGCCTCGCGAGGCAGCTTTCTATTTAATTTCGCCCCGCGTCGCAGCGACAGAATTGAAAAAGTTGCCTAATGGACGTGGCGCGGTCGGTCCGGTGATTCATTAAACTATAATTATAAACCAGTCGCGTAAAACGCGATGCTGAAATCGCCCGGGCGAATGAACGACGATCAAAGGAGCGAGCCCCGTGGGACGCGGTCGCTCGCATTTCGCGCAATTTACGATTAGACCGAGCCCGAAATTACCTGGATCTGCGATTGAAAGCGTGGCAACGTTTTCGAGTTATTGGAATCGTGAAAATCGCGCCAGGAATGAAACGATTGCAGAAAGCTCTCGGGAAGGATACTACTTACGGATGAATTCAAACGATAATTTATCATTTCCATGGGCTGCCCGGGACTTCGGAGTGTGAGTCGTGTAGTTCTGGAAGAGTGTCGCGACGTTTCGCCAGCATTGCAGCTGGAACTGATCTATAGGATGTCTGGAGATTTCTGCTGAAGCTGCAATGCTGAAGAAACGTTGGAATGATCTTGCAGAAAGACGTGGGTTAATAAATTATCTGAATAGAATACTGCGTTTCGTTGCTGTTAATGCGTTTGAGTTTGTGGTCGTTTAAATCGATGAAGATTAGAATGTTGATTTGTGGTTGGAATTATATAAATTGGTATAGTTTCAATCTGTATATGTAATTCATCTGTTTCGGGGTATTTGTTGTGCTTTAATTGAGAAATTTATGTATGCAAATATTGAAGAGTTTAAAATATTCAGAAGCATCGATTTAATTAAAAAGAAATTTCTATTTTTATTTGAGTAGAAAAGTGCCATAGTACTTTGTAGTTACATCATTGTATTTGAAAAAAGGTCGAGTGATGGGAAGGTAAATGATCGTTTAACAATCTTTGAATTATCGCAAGGAAATACGAACAAAGACGTATTCTGAATGGGTTAATCCTTCCTTCCTCGCTTTTACTCTGTTTAGAGGTTTATAATACCTTTTTATCGTCCCCAGACTCCTTTAATAGACCGTCTAACAGGCTTCGCTGCGGATTTCAATTTAATTAAAACACGGACGCTTAAGCCGCGTTCACATCGTGTATATTATTAATCTCCCGGACGAAGTGGGGCAACTCGATGGAAAAGTTTTATCGCCGTAGTCCTCTACCAGTTTCGCAGACTCGCGCTGATTTATGTCGCGGAAGGTTCAGTCTTGAAGGAAAAATTTATTTCAACGCTAGGCTCCCATTTGTCCGATGTTTATTATAATAATTCTTGTCGCTGTGAATCGTAAGTCTTCTCCACACTTAACGTTGTCGTCTCGAGGGGTTGTAAATCAGTGCCCCTCGTTAACCACCGGATAATTTCTCAGAGGAAAGGTTCATTGCTTAATTTGACAACAGAGGCTCGTAATTTTAATAGCATTATTGAACAATTCGGAAATTATTAACGAATTTCATCTTCTTTCATTTCCAACGTTTCTTCCTCGGTTACACAGTTTACTTTATTCGTACACTTCAATTTTCTTGTTAAATATACGTTCTACGAAATTATATGAATCATTGTACAAGTTAGAATATATCATATTAACATGTACTACAATGTTTTGATTGTTGCGTGAGATCTTCCTGAGTAATGGTACTTTATCTTCGAAGCACAAGATCAGTATGCAACCCTGAGCTATCCCATACAATTCTAAGAAACCTTATGCAATTCCCACCAATCCTATGCAACTCGAAGCATTCTCAAGCTTCTCTATGTAACTGTAAGTAATTTTGTGTAACTTCAATCAATCCTATGCAGCTCCAAACATTCCCCTGTAACCCCAAGCAATGCCGACTCCCGCATCCCCCTAAAAAACGAAAAAATAATAACATCCAACGAAAATTTAAAATTCCCACGATCCCATTCCATGGTGCTTCCGTTGTATCAAAGAGAAGGTATACTAAGAGGCGACACTCCGAGCGGTATCTTTGAAGTTCTTCGTTGGCTTGTCCCTTTAAATTGGTTGTACAGGCAGCTGTATATCTTCGTCTTACTATCGCCACTTGTTAATCCCTTCTCTTTCCGACTACCGAATGGACATTTAAATCGGTTGTGTCATTTCGTCTCTATCTAAAACTGGTTTCTTCGTCAGAGTGTCGCCTCTTAGTATACCTTCTCTTTGGTTGTATCTTCTCCAAGCGCAGCGGTCTTCATCACAGTCGGACCGCGTCGCGATACAATTGGCCCACGGAGCCAGCGTTAGCGTTTACAGACGAGCGTGTCTGCTTATCGGTCTGATGATTCATTGCGGTTATCTCGGCGTGCAGCAGTTTACACCCCCGGCGATGGAAGGAAAGCTGGGCCACGGGTTCGCGAAGTAGGGCGGAGAAGGTTGCCAGGGTGTCAGAGTCGGGTTAACCGAATTCAAAATTATTACCGTCCCGCCTTAACTCTTGTGCAACCGCCTCCCCTGCTCCAGGATCCATATAGATCGCTGCGCTAAAACGACAGAGACACGGTAGGTGGGCAACAAAGAGCAGCGCAACGGGGACACCATGAAGCTGACAGAGACATAGCAAGTCAAATAGCTAAATGGAAGCAGCGACGGAGTAAGAGGTACGGGGAGACATATGTGCAAAGTTTGTTATGACCTAGGAGCGTGTTTCGCGGTGCCAATTACAACTGAATGCTTCACAGAGAATTGTAAAAGCGGCACGGGGGGTATGGAACGCAAGATCAGACTCGGGTTGGGCGAAGAAACGTTTTGGAACGTGCAGATGACGAATGGAATCAGTGAAGATGTGTGCTTTGGTTTCTAACGTGGCTGGTTGTTGACATTTGCTGAAAGATTTTGCGTGGAGATGGAAGATTCTTGCAGGTTTGTGAACGTGCTGATTTATTCATACCTTGGTACCTTACAAGTATTAATGATTTTAATGCTGACTGTATTCTACGAAGCAAACTACTGTGGTGTTATTATTCCTTAGTAACTCCGAAATATTGTCGAGTCTTAATGGTTCCTTAGAGAATCCATGCTTGTCCCTTTTGTACCTTCCAGTGCTCACTGTTACTGATTTATGAAGAGTGTATCGGTTACTTGTTTTGAACAAATTCTTCCCGAATTGTCACCTAACTCCACTTTACATTTCTTCTCGGCTATTAAGCCTGGAAAAGAGCATGGAGCCGTATTTCTGCATTTCTCGATAATAAAGTCGCGGCGATTCATCGCAACAATGGCCGCGATTTAAACAAAACGTTAAACGGGAATAAAAAGCCAGGGACCAGGGGGAAGAAAGAAGCGGTAAACCATTTGTGTTCCTTCTGGTCTCTTTTCCCTCCTGGGAAATTCAATAGGAATAATCCTGTAATTGCCTGGTCTGGAGCTGCCTTCGAACCGTGCTCACGGATCGGAATATCGCGTACTGGATTTAAAGTACCTCCGCGGCCCGACGTGCAGGTCCACAGGATATTCCTGGCGCTGATTAAACTTGTTCGTTATTGTTATACCTATCGTCTGTGGGCAAACTAGGGGCTGTCGAGACCGGAATCGTCGAATAATTTCTCGAAGCAAAGCGATCGATGACGGAGCATCCTCGGCGACCAATGAATGCTCGTTAATAACTTTGCTCACTCTGCCCGTCTGATCTGACACAACCACCGCCGAAGACTGCAATGGGAGCAACAAGCAAAGCAAATGAAACGGCCGAGGTGGTTCGGTTATCTACGTCCAGCTCGGATTGTTTTTCCATAACTTATTCCATTCGTTTTAATATCACTAGTGAGTGGAATAAACGTTAACGACATGAATTTTTATTTGTAAGTGAAACCTATGAAAGTGGCACGGATTTGGGAAAATCTGGGGGGGGGGGGGGGCAGCTACATGGCCAAATATGCGAACAAAATTTGAACAAAATTTTGAATACGCGAATATCCCGTTTCGGGGGACTGAGATTAACATTGGGAGAGCGCGCTTTGGGAATGTTTTTCACTGAAAATGTCGAAGTAGATCGAGTAGTGAATAAGTGTGGCTAATATTTGGATTGAGTGCAGTGGAGAAAAGGGAGAGTTTCTTGAGTTTAGAGAATTTTTAGTTCGTACAAGGTTAATAATGCGAAGGAGTTGTAACTAATAAAGTCACGAATAGTAAATGAAGACCTGTTCGTTTTAAAAACTCGATTCCTACAATTTTAGAGTGGAGGTAGCAAAGTTGCTAAAGGCTAGATACTAGTTTCTTAATTATGAAAAGGGTATATTTCATTTAAGTTATTATTACAAAAGGAATAAAAAATATAGGCACACTTTTGAATCGCTAGTGAATTATTGGCACATTGCCCTTTTGTAGGGTTATTGATAATTCCACGTAGTAGATAATTAAGGAAAATTCCCAACCTACTTAATTTTGGCACTTGGCCCCTCTGGTACCTCACTTCTAGAATTATATTACCAAAGTCTTTGTTAAAAGCAGAAATATATTACCAATTTTTTTAATCAGAGTATTTTCCTCGGATAGCTATAAGCTTTTGCAATTTTTCTGGCAAAACTACAAGTAGGTGTAGTAAAAGCATACATTTCCGAATACTTAACATCACCTGACAGTGAGTGAACGAACTTTCCCACTAACCTAATTGCATTTGGTATTCCTATGGTTCTAAATCCAAATGGCATACTATAATTTCTCAGAGATTTCTACTTTAACTACGAAAAAGTACCCGCAAGAAATGGCCTCCTAGGAAGTGCTGGCTGTGGCTCGAAAAAATGTTCGTGATCCTTTGCGAGACAAGTTTTAATGCCGCCTGGAACGATAAAAGTTAACGCCATATTTTACCCGCTGCTGCTAACGACTTGGAGTTGCACGTTTCCCGTTGTTAATCAACGCTGTTTGCCGCATTGCTTCTGCGTATTTCAAGCTGCAATCTTCCCCTAGCAGTCTGCTTCCGATATTATAAACAAGAGATCTTGTTCGCAGCGTGCGAAACGGTATTGTTATCACGGCCCCGAGATCACGATGGTATACTAGCGATGAAATGCTGCGTCGACCACAATGAGCCGGGATAATTACGATGGAAATTAATGTTACGCCCCGAAACACCGTCGACCCGCTTGTAATCTCCGTGTCAGAAAAATTGTTGCACGCCCGGCGCAATAATGTATGAGGTGTCTGCGGGAGGAATGAAGATGGATCTGTGATTTCGTCCGAAGCCGCGCCCATTAATTTTCCTCCTTGCCACGGCTCTTGCGAATACTTCCTACCAACCGGCAATTTCACCTCAGTATCGCGGCAAAGGAAAACGATACGCGCCCCGAAGAGGTTGTTGAATTTTCTTCGCGTAGAATTAAGTGTATCACTTTGGTGGACAGCAGGTGGCAGAGATTGGAAGACGGGATTTGGGCGGCTCATCTGCCGGATGAAAGGGTCACGATCTTTAATTTTGATTTCGGGGTGACAGGGGTTCGGTGTATCAGATAGGATAACAATGCTGCTGATATTTCGATGATAACGAAGTAATTGCAGATTGGAGATTGTAATTTGGTGTGCTTGAAATGTACATATTAAGGAATTAGCGGAATCATTCGTTCATTCGTTGCTAGCAGTTTTCTATTACAATTGCAGCATTCTGGAGGTATGAAATAATTTCGTATTACTGCTAGTATTGTTATTTTGCGGGAAAGGAATGAACGAGGAGGATTAGTAATGAGGGTATTTTTTGTAATAGGTGTACCGGCAGATAATGTATTAGGCATTAACGTAGCAATTAATTCAATTTTGCAACTGTGATATTTTAACAATCTGAAAAGCAGTTAGGGTAAATAAATTAGACTGTTCCTAGATCTCTACGACACACGTAGGGTTTTCTAATTTTACTTAAGGCCCCATTCTACTTTGCCGGTCGAACAAGAGGCCTATTTTCATGATTTTTTTTTCAGGAACTATTGTATGGATTTTAATGTTTTTTTTTTGTTAAATATTTATTATTCCTTGCTGTATAGAACTGTATTTTTCATATTTCCAAAACAGAATTACAAATGTGTGGATTTAAGTCGCAATGTTTGTGCCTCAGTGAGAACACTCCGGAAGCCCTCCTTGGCGTCAAAGTGGTTCTAAAATGATAAAAATAAAATGATTGTGTCCTGTAGGGGTTTACGCGTAAAGTCGACTAGAATTATTGATTTATCAATAGTAGTTACAAAATAGTGGCCTTGTAAATAAAAGTTCGGGATTTTCTGCCTATTTTTCAATGTTTTTTGTGGATGGAATAAAAACTATTTTTGATACCTGGATGATTTTAGTCCACTTTATGCGTACACCCCTATAGGACATAATCATTCTATTTTTATCAATTTAGGACCACTTTAATGTCGAGGAGGACTTCCGCAGAGGGCCTGTGTTCGCATTGAGGCACAAACATTGCGATTTAAATCCACACATTCGTAATTATATTTTGAAAACATGGAAAATACGATTCTATACAGCAAGGAATAATAACATTAGTTCTTGAAAACGAAATTCATGAAAATAGGCCTCTTTTTCGACCGACAAAGTAGAATGGCCCCTTAAAAGGTAAAAGACGTGTAGGATTACAAATATTTAAATCTAGGTATCTTGAAAAATGAAAAAATGCTAGGTAGGACGTTTTAACTACAGAGGGCAGAATAGAGTCATATACCTATAATCGGTCATAACTTAATTACTGTTACAACGCCTGTGCCAATTAATTGGCTAAGCATCGCGCTATACACGGATAATTAACAAATCGCTTATTGAATGGACGGATTATTCTTCATTAACCTGTGTCAATTTAAGCTCATTATTTCTGTCTCATTTATAAATAACACGGCCACGCATGAATCTCGTGTACCAATTTAAATTCCTGGATTATATTAAATCGCTCTGACGTTGTGTCATCGACGGAGCATCGATGCATACGCTTAATTGACATGCAAATTAATGTCAGATTCGTGCCAATGTACATTGTGTACTTTCCTCGAGGCACGAGCGATGTAATTTCGATTAACTTCCGAAATATTAACTTGTGCTATGATTACAGTTGCCATTTATTATTTATGCGCTGCGATTATCATGCACGGATTACTTGCTCGCGTTTAAAGCTGCGGCCATCATTGACACGCTTACCACCTCGAAGTGCGATTCGTCGAGGGTCTGCTTCAGCCAATCAAAATTACATACCTTCCTAATCTACTTACCAATCTGTTCTATACAAGATCTGGCTGATTTTCGAGAAATTAGGGAAGGGAAGATTACAATTAAAGTAAAATACGAGTTCGCCTTATACTTCAATTTCTGTGAGGATCTTTTGTATGTTCTATAGGCAATGTGTTCAGAATATTACTGAAGGGAGAATATAGTTCAAATCGCGGAATGATGTGGTTTGGTGTACTTAATTAGGGCGGGGATTATAAAATAATATATAAAACGAAATTCAAGAAATTTATGGCTCTGAGTCGTCGCACCATTTAGTTATGAGTTTTGGGGCCCCAGATATACTCACTACACAAACTGCAAGACAGCATAACTCCAGATAGTAGGTATATCTTCTGAAAAATTCAAGCGGCAGCTGTCAAAACTCGGTCTATAATCTGCTCACATTTTCTCCACTATCTATGTTTCCAAAGCCTTTCAATTCTCTCCAAAACTTTTAATAAATCAGATCCTCTCAGAAACATTGTCTAAATGTCCATACCTCGAGAGATTGCCTACGGACATTTTGAAGTCCAATTCACACTCCCTTTAGCAATCACTACCCCACTACTTCCAACCGAAATAAATATCACAGAAAGTAGAAAATATAAATGTAAAATGCCAGGGTACGGAATATTCTTCGACAAGAGGTTAATGAGCTGTTTGTTAAGTCCAGAAAAGGTGCATTAACATTCAACAAAGGTAGCCACGATGGACAGTAAAGTTCGCTCGGAATGGCCGTGTTTCTCTTAGGGGGATGGCAGAAAACTTTCGTGCAAGTTTTCTCGAGCTTCCTAAGCGCGAGCAATACGGGCTCGGGTAACAATGCTGATGTCATAACCGAAACTTCCTGCCCACCATGATGGACGGAGAACTCCTTAAAGTTGATGCTTACAATCCCGCAGATGTTTTAAAGACAGCCTCGTCGCGACACCGACGTCGTAGAAGTGTTAAGTGGAATTAGGAAACCTTGGCGAGGCTTTACGGCTACTTTTATGGGGAAATCGTCATTCTGCGGTATCATCTTCGAGCACTTCTCCGTATCCAGTACCTTGTTCATCGAGGTTACTGTCTTTCATAATGACAGTTGAGGAGAGGACGAATTAGATGAAGCTTCATCGATTCGAGACGCATTTCTCCAGTGACCGAGTTTCGATTACGAATTAGGTTCGACGCGTCGTTTACTTTCGTTTAGGTTTTTCATTGCTGAGATATTCAAGTGGAATTGAAGACCATCTTTGTCACCTTTACTAACTCCGAGTAAATTAGAAAACACCGTCTATAAAATTATTGCTTTGACTTAACATTAAAATGAGGACACTAATTAAAAAGTATATGTTTTCACACAATAAATAGTAGTTATTGAGTTGCTAAGTTTTTCTTTCTATTTTTGGCAAAAAATATTCTATAATAAAAATATTAGTAATATTAGTAATATTAGTAATATTATTTATTTGCAATAAACCACTCATTTGTTATCGGGTTTGCATCAAACGTACACCAAACAATGTAGAATTTTCTTTTTATTGTATATTACACATCATAACTCAAAAACTGTAAAAAATGGAGTGTTGAAAGATGTGTCAATGGTGTGTTGAAAGATGAAACAAGGGTATTTGATATTTTTGGTTGAAATTATTCTAATGAATTAATAATACATTGCTGTGGTTTCATGGAAATGATTTTCTATTGCAATTTTTGGAAATCTCATTGTGCCAAGGAAGTTCTTTAATACGTTCATATCGATATCTTTTCCACAGTTTTAATAAGAAATATTGTGAATAGGAAAATGAATAAATTAGGCCTCAGGATCAGTATTCGACTTATTAGCAGCTCAGCATGTCGTTAATACTGCTCTCAATCGAATATTTCCTACAATTTTGTGTAAAATGCACTTTCTCTGTAAATACTGCTTTTACGTCAAAGGCTACATATTTTTGAACATATTCTTTAAAATGCAGAATTCTAGACTACATTGCAATGTAGATAGATAGGTACATCTTTGTCACGAAAGATTCAGAGCTACTTAAAACTGCTTCCTGTAGAAGCTAAGAATATCATAATTATTACATGCAAAAGAGCTTATTCATTTCCTGTAGAATGAATAAGCTTTTGTGAAATTTTCTTGAATGAACTTTCCCGCTAATGTAATGTTGTTAATGCACGTGCGGAAATGAGAGTTTTCGTAATACCAAAATTTATTTCATGAGAAAGGTGAAACGCAAACATGGGGATAGAAAAGAGGCTTGTCGGAATTAATGTCAGTATTGCAGTACATACTTTTCTTTCTCATTTCAATTAGCAGTAGACGGAGATGATTTTTAATGTCTGAGAAAAATGGGGATAAAAATTGGGCTCGATGCTAGGAACGATAAATACGACGACAGATTTAACATTAGTCCGCTGCGGAGTGTTAAATAACGCTCAGGAAGTAGTAATCTTTTAATAAACTTGAAAAGTAATCTCTTAAGCAGTTCGAGGCAGTTTTAATTCAGGTCGAATCCTACAGGTCCACGGCTTATTACGAGGCTATTTGAACCTTTAAACATCGTTTAATGTAAAATAATATTAAGATCGATAACCTGTCTACGCCGACGCTGTGGTGCGAGATTCCCTTCAGACGTGAAATTAAATACTCGAGGAAGTTGGTGAGTACAAAATGAATGATCGACTATGATGTGGGTTGATTGTCTCCCCATAAATGAATTTCTATTAGCCAAGTGTTAATATAATCGCGAGAATCATTTGCTGCATTCAGTTTGAAAAATAGTGGAGTTGATATTTTTGCAATATGTTGTTTTCATTGTGCTGCATAGACAATTGTTGAAATTTTGTACTTGAAACTGATAGAACGAACTGAACAAGTGGAATGTATTACATACGAGTACAACGAGTTAACAAACAGATACTTCTTCTTTTTGAATGCAGATTTTTGTTAAATGTATTGGATGTTGAGCTAATTTGTTTCCTTGTAGCGACAATTTTAGCATTTTCAAGAAAATTTAGAAATCAGAAAGATCTTATTATTTATATTAACAAAGACGTTATTACAAACTCGGGAAAGCAACTGAATATACTTGGAAATCGAATATCCCAGGATCATCATTTTCAAAATTAATTTTACGACGTTACTGTAATATTAATGTAAAAAGAATGCACGAAACCTTTTCTTTAAGGGATCAGACCACCTTGACCATGTCAAGAAATATCGCATCTTTGGAATTGTACATATTTTTAAGTGAGAAAAACACTTTTATCGATAAAATTTTTTCAATGAAGATGGCGACATCTTTGAATAATATATACAATTTTTTTTAAATATCAAAGCATTTCGGAAACTTTAAATGCGTTTTTCTCGAAACCACGTCTTCCGAAACGGTGTACGCTGTAATTTCAGTAAAAATCTATGGATTTTATACAATTTCGCACAGATGTTCTTAAATGTATTTTCTATCGTCCGAACGTTTTTTTCTCGATATTTTCATTTTTACCTGAGCTATACGTAAATAAAATCTATTTTCTTACACACGAAAATGAGCTTTTTGCTTCAAAGTGTAGCTATTTTGTTACTTTCCAACCAATCGAAAAAATTGACGGTCGGACGATAGAGAATAAACTTAAGAACATCTGTGCAAAATTGTATAAAAATCCATAGAGTTTTACTGAAATTATAGCGTACACCGTTTCGGAAAACGTGGATTCGAGAAAAACGCATTCAAAGTTTTCGGAATGTTTTGATATTTAAAAAAAAATTGTATATATTATTCAAAGATGTCTCCATCTTCACTGACAAATTTTTATCGATAAAAGTGTTTTTGTCTCGTAGAAATAAATACCCAAAGATGCGATATTTCTTGACCCGGCCAAGATGGTCTAACCCCTTAAGGAGTACACGTAAGTATGTCATCGTGCGAGTCTGTGGCTGTGTGAAAATTTGTAATTTGTAAAAGAGAAGGTAATAAAAAGTTAGTGAAAGAAACGCCACCTTCTCCAGAAGCACACAGTTCCTCGTTAATTACTATTTTCACGGCACGCTCGAAAAGAAGACGATTACTTGCAGAAAAATAAGTCTAGATATTACAAACATAGTTCATTTACGAGATGAAAAATTCTAGAAATGAAAACTTGAAGATTATCAGGAAAAACGTCTACATACAACGTAGGGGAACACGGGGCATGACGGTGTAGCGAGGTAAGATGGGGTATCGTAAAAAATCCATAATCGAAAAATGCTAGACATTTGATGAAAGTATCAAAAGGAAGCCATTGTATTGTAACAGTTAAGTCCTTGATAAAAATGAGTGGGGGAGCACGCGTCTTTGGTTAGAGCTGTGAAATCGTCCACATGCTGCGTGGATCTTATTTTCTGTACTGAAAAGACTTATAATAAATATATATTTAAAAACGATAAGTCAATTATTTTTGTTACATTATAAGCTCCATTCTATTTACTTTAATGTACAATATTAAAAATTTCAATATTTTTTATTTGTTGTACAAGTAACATCAGTCTCTGGAAAACGATGGTTTGAGGCAAGATGGGGTCCTTGATACGGGGAATGATGGGGTATCCCATCATACCCCGGATTATGGTTGTTCATGTGAGGTGGAACAACGCCATCGTTCTCTTATTATAATTTAAGTCGAATTTTTGTTACTTTTAATTCGGATTTGAAAATGGTAAGAAAATATAAGAAGAAACTAAACGAGGAAAATAGTCAAAAGAAGTTATGAAGAAATCTGTAGATGAAGTTTTAAGCAACAAAATGGGGTACAAGAAAGCTGCTCGAGAATATTGCCTTCCACAAACAACGTTGGAACGTTATGTCCAAAAATTGAAACAGGGAAATGAAGGGATCATGGGTTTACCATTAGGTCCAATTAAGAGATATGGATAAGAGAATATTTAAAAGATATGGTCCCACATCTCGTGTACGAGGGTAGGAAGAAAATAATTTAGAAGAAATTCATATTTACATCGATTGTCGAAATATTTAGAGGAACCGTGTTGCCCCATTTTCGGTACCCCGTCATACCCCGTGGCAGGGGCAAGACGGTTTTTCATTACTTCTTTTTAAAAGTTTAATAACTTCAAATTTTTATTTAAATGTTGCTCAAACTATGTACCAAAGGTTAAAGTATTAACTTATAATTATATATTGATTCATAAAAACTTAAATAAAAGGTATAATTATCCATTTCTTTGCCTGTTTGCTTACCTTCCCCATCATGCCCCGTGTTCCCCTACACCATCTTGCTTGTACGCCAAATTACCTCCCCCTTCCCATATATATTTGCTCATACTCACAATTTTATCCATTTCCCATCAATATCGAAAAGCTGCTCCGCAGACAACCTGGAACCGGCACTTTCCGTCCAGAGGACTCCCAAAACCAGCGACGTATCAATCTCCCTTTCACTCCGAATTCAATAAACAAACGCTTCATCAGACTACCCCAATCCTATAGATCAGGCGCCCACCACCCACCTTGTCCAATTAAATTTTAATTACACTCTCCGACGAAAGAACTATATCAATAAGATCGCGCAGAGGTCCCCCGTCGTTCGCTGTCCCAGTTACAGCCCCCCCCTCCCCGCCCCAAGTAATTACCCCCGCGAAACTTGGCAGAATTGGCCACTTTAGCCGTTAGACGACTGCCGATCGAAGGGTGGATGAAAAGTCGTTCAGAAGGTCCTACGGACCAAGAACTGTTCGAAGTTTTCAGCTAGGGGGAGGCTTTCCTCGCGCGGAGTGCCCTCGCCCTGTTTGAAAGTCGTCAACGTTTAAAACCAGAACACTCTGGCGTTGCCTATCCTTCCTTGACCAACGTTCTCAATCGGCATTTTCTCCTTTTACAGTCGCACCTACGTTCGACGATCCCCAACCCTCTTATCCTGTGACATGGCGATAGGAAGTCTTTCTTGTGTCTTGCTCTTGTTATCCCCCGAGTCGTTGCATCACCCCTCGCTCTTTCTCTCTTTCTCTTTTTCTCTCTTTCTCCTGTACAACGCGCGCTCCCCCCCCCCCCCCCTCCAACCTCTTCTTCCCTCGGTCGAATTACGCGTGAGGGGATGCTAGTCCAAGCACCCTGGTCCGTGTATAGCAGGCTGTAAATAATAAAAAATGAACCACTTCCGAAAATGAGTCGTGCGCAACCCCAGCCGGTGGGCCTTTGTCGCACGACACTTGTCTCCTCGTTTGAATCCTTTGCCATTATGCGTCTCCCCCGTTCCTGCTACTCTTTTTCTGCAACCCTTTTTTCTTTGTTTTCCTTCTCTTTCGCCGCTTTTTTTCGCGCACCGAGTATCGCTGCTTCTGGATTTTCGATCCGATTCTGCGCTGGTCTCTGGTGCCTGACACGGCGCAACGTTTTTCAGGCTGGACCAGCTGGGATTTTTTACTGACGCATATGCAGTCTTCGATTTGAGGATTGTACGGAGTAAACATTGAAATATAGTTTTCTTGGACGAGGATGAAGTTAGGAATTATTGTGAATTTAAATTATTTGATATAATGTTTGGAGTAGATTTGTGGGAATATTAAAGAAATTAGGTTTTGAGACAGATGTAATAAGTGAATCGAATGTAGAGGGCGATAGAGATACATGCTGTGTATTTGAGTAATCTTTTTTCTACATTGAAATCTCGTTTCATAGTAGGATTACAGTTTTAAAATTGTTAAGAATTTTTTAAATAGGTTGCTCGAACTATACAGTCCATTGAATGAAGCGTCCTCTGATTATTTCTCATACCTTTATCTTGTGAAAAGTACTTGACATTTCTTCCGCGTCGTCCCTTTCCAATTCTTTCTTCATTTATCTCAGAAAGTAAGGGTATACAGGGGGTCGTGTTACTACGTTTGTTAAGAGTTTTTGCGTCCAACGTTTCAACGGGGAATAAATGTCAAGGGATGTTTTATGTTGAAGGGAAACGAGTTTCCATACCTCCACTCACAATGTTGTAAATTATGTTTTTCCTCTGTATCGATAAACTTTCTTTGCGTTCTAAATTATACAAATGCATTTTAAATTGCAACGTAGCACTTTCGAAAATGAGTTGCGCTCATTCTTTGTTAGCCATTTCTTCGATGTTTGTCCCTTGGTTGTAATTCTTCAGTATCTGTTGCCTTCGGTGATTTTGTCTTTAATGGTATCAGACATATTAAATTAGTTTCCAATTTAATTAGGAAATTAGTTTCCCCATTCCTTGTACCTTTCCTAAGATATCAATATCTTGACATGTTTCACGGTTTCTAATTGCTCATTATAAGTTTTAGATTCTAAAGCATGTTCTGGGTAGAAATTTTTGTAAATATACTGTAACTGATTTAGACACGAAAAGAAGACACATTATTCCCCTCAAATATGATACAAATCCATCCATGCAGTAACAAGTGAACAGCAATAAATACTGCTTTCTTTACCAGCCACTGAGTATTATTTTCATTCCATAATTTCACAATCCCGTCAGCCTTTTACCACAACAGAGTAAACGTCAACAACCAGCAAATCTCATTCATTTATTCCATACCTAGAAGGGAAAACGTATATAGAGGCAATAAGGGCGCCTTTCCACGTTCCATTTTCTTCGAATCTCTCCTCTGCTTACACGTATTAACTTCGACCGTTTATTTTCCACATTACAATGCTTCCCCTTGACACTCTTTGCTGCATACTCCTATTTCCTTCGCGTTCAGTAATCCCTTTCTCCCACTGTATCGTTTCAACGGAACTATTTCGATGCGCACGTTAGAAGTTTCGAAGAACGTCTCCCTGCGTGCAGCCTCGACATCCCACGGCGAGGGCGTGCGGTTCCCGAGGAGAGGGATACGGCCCTGAACGACATTTCACGAGTCACAGGGAAACGGGAATAATAAAAAATGAACCACTTCCGAAAATGAGACCCGCGCTTCTGCAGTCGACGAGTTGCTTTGCGGCGCGATACTTGTTTCGTCGTTTGAATCCTCGAGCCACGTCCCTACGCTCTCCTCCACTTTCCTTTTGCCTCTCGCCACGGAAACCCCGACGAATGGGAAACGAAATTCGGCGATGCGTCCCTTGTGTTTTGTGCGCGCACATCGATACGCGCCGAATTTTATTTTCACCGTTTCTTGTAAGAGGGAAAGCGTTGCAGTTAAAGTGTGGGTTAAGCTTGGAGCTTTTTTGTTACAAATATTAATTAATAAGAAAGTGGTACGATGCAATGAAAATAATTCTGAGCATAGCTTGATCTGCGTAAGTAACGAAACGAATTAGAATACGGAGGATATGGATACGCTTTCATTTATTAAAAAATGAACGTGAACTTCAATTTGAAAAACGGTATTTTCTTTTTTGCAATATAGCAGGGATTATTAAGATGAATTTAACTACCAAAACTTGTTTGGTACAAAAGTAACACTTTTATTCGCATGCACTATGAAATAGTAAGGAAATAAGGAGTTCTGTGCTCTTTCAATGAACAGAAGAGGGAAACGAATTATGAGACAGTCTTGAGGACCCGAAAATCATACGTAAGTTTCAGAATTTTTTCGGGCGAAATTAGAAAAGAAATGAAAAAACTTTTTTAATAGTATATAAAAAAAATTGTAATTATTTTCTTTAAACCAATTGACGTTGATGGTGCTCTTCCATTCTTGCAGGTTTTGAAAAGACACTCCTCACGGCTAGCAGTAGAGGCCCCGTATACTTTGACGTAGGATAAAAAACCGAAAATTTTCATTTACATGACATGTACTACAGAAGTACATAGAGATTTGTCAAAATATTGATTTTTGTGAAAATGGGGGACATACCTAACAGTTTTAGCGGCAAAAATTTGCCTAAAATTTTAAGTCTAAATTGTGTGTAAAATGGCCTGTAGTAAAAAAGGTCTTTAATGAATCGTAAAATAAGTATAGTATGTACTTCTGTAGATAATCTATTATAGGAGGTACTATCACAATTTTAAGTGAATCGAATAGAAATTTTTCAAGTTATGCTGCTAGCTAATTTGAAAAAAAAAATATTTCTGTACAATATTTATATTCCCTAATACATGCCCTTAACATAAGAAGTATAGACATAATTCCCAACCTCATAGTATCATAAAAAAATCCTCTAATTTGGTGCTGATTTGCGCGTCTCAGGGTGGCGTAATCCCTTAAAACAAACCAAGGCTAATTGTAAGAGCATTTTAAGAGACTACTGCACACCACTTAAAATTCCCTTTCCTCCCCACACCTTAATCCACCTAAAAATGTATGACTGAACCATGCACTGGCGTATTTACACTAGCCAGTATTTATTCCATTTAATTTCGTGCGCCAAGAAAACTCGATGGAAACGGTATTCGGATATAGCGAGAGAAACGAAGGCTTCAGCAGAATTTAAGAGAGTGCTGGCTAAGAAACGGCGGCAGCTAAGCTAGAAAAACGGATGTTTCAGGTGGGAACGTATAAAGACGATGTTCATGGAGCAAAGCACGAGCAATCTGTTCAGTGAGCTTAAGCCGCTTGTGTCTATTTGCCCGACGACGGGATTCGTTTGCGAAGAAGTCTTACAATTTCGTTTCGAGTGCTGAACTATCAACTTGTTTGAGCGAAACGATTTGACTCAAGGGTGACAGGGGGTATCCACGCGTCGCGCCCCCAGGAGCGTCCCTGACAGCGTGTAATCGGTGACTACAGTAGCCGAATGCAATGCTAATTGACGCAAGCCAAATCGATGGGCACTTGTTTCCTCTCTTTGTGCGAAAGACAGGAGAATTCGGTGAACATTGCTGTCGTTCATTCACCAAATAGCTAAATTGAGTTTATTTTTAAGTATAGATTCCTTTATGGAAAAGTTGATACGAAGGAGTTGAATTTTATTGACAGTGTTGATGATTGCAGATTATAACTTTGGTAAGGGAAAGCTGTCTAAAACGATTCCTCAGGGTAAAATGATTCCTGGCTGTTCTGTGGCTATTAGTGCTGCTATTTCTTCATATCGATGTACAAAAGTTTAGCCTGTATGCCGTCAAGTGTCGCATGAAGTGCCAATATCAGGGTTGTGAATGTTATAAACAAGAAAAAATCAAAATTACTGCCTTTTATCTAAGGTAATACACATAGGTGTACAAAATGATCCTTTAGTATGGCTTCACAAAAATGTGAATAAAAAATATAATTGATCAGTTAGCTAAATTTGACCTAAGCCAATGGTAGATAAACTAACTCACAAAAACTACTTTACTTTTATTTAAATAATGTGCATTTGTATCTTTTTATATGAATTACGCCTTAAGAGGATCGTTTTAGACACATTTCCCCTATCCTTAGTTTTCGAATAAAACTGACAATTAATTCGAATTGTCACATAATGTTGCACGTCAAAATTATATTGAATTCATTAACTGCTTCTTACTTATCAATCTCAATAAGTTCATTTTCAATTTAATGAACTTCCAACATTAACTACAGTGGTTAAATAATACGTGCTCATATATTATTACAACCCATTTACAGCATTTCATATAAATACTAATTCCAACCAAATTTGCCCACAAACCAATCTCTAAATAATATAACAAATAGAATAATTTCAAACCTGCAGTCCCAACCAATGCACTTGTGAATTTCTTAACGTGGGACTCCACTGAGGCAACTTTTTGGCAGCCGGCAACATCGTCGCATCTTTTTATCGCATGCAACACATGCAATTACTATCGCACTCATCGCATGCGACACATTGCCTTGCGTCGCCTCAGTGCCTACATAACGAAAAAACAAGCAACCGATAAAAGGGACGTTACTAATCCGTTACGACTCACACGTCCCTTCTAAAGCGCCGCAATATTCATCACGAAGAACGTGCGAACTTGAGCAAACTCCCAGGACCGGTAGCGCGGTAGCAACCCTCTCTAAAGAGATTTCCCCGTAAGATGGCGGAAATACCGTTGTTCACAAACGGTTGCGAGACGCGACTCTACGGGAATAATTATTATCTCGAAAGTGTCCGTGGTCGTGGCACGACACCGTATTTCACCAGGGATACAGTCCATCGGGGAGCCAGTAAAGGAAGAAGCACGGGCGTATCCACTCGCGTATCATCCCCCGCTTTTTTTTTCGTCAACTTCATCGTCCCCGGTATTTCCACTATTTCCTTTCATCCCGCGCAGTCGTTCCTTCGCCCCGTACCCCTCGACGAACGAGACACGCGTGTCTGCTCCTCCCTCGACCATTCGTGCCCCTGGGCTTCCTCGAGGTTGGGGTGCTACCGGGTGATTTGTACCCGTGTAAGGGAGCTGACCGTGACAGAGGGCGGGTAAAAGTTTGCGATCCCTGTAGACGGGTGCATATTTACTGAGACTCGGCATCCCCAGGGACAAGCAGACACAGATGCACCGTGCAACAGTGGGATCGAGATCTGGTGACACGGGCTGGGTGGTGACGTTGGCGCGTGTGTGCGTGCGCGTAAGTCGAATCGACGTGTCGACAGCTCGACGCATCGCAGGTGCTCACCACGGTTAGCGTGCACGTCGGTGTGAATGGATAAAGGATATATTTGACGTGAGACGACGCGCCTAAAGCCGCGCTCGTATTTGAAGATGGATGCAATTTCTCCGCGGGCACGATGATTATTCGGTAATTAAGCTATTAATTGAGATGTGGGGCGAGGGGGCGGGGGTGGGATTCCGCGTTGCGACGCGCGGCTCGTGTCGAAGCGTAGGGAGCGCAATTGGATTGATGTTCGAAACGCTTGCCCGTGTAGAACTTCTGTTATGGTTTCATGGCAGTGGGAAACAGAACTTGTTGGTCACGTTGACGTTTCGTGGAATCGCGGTTTATGGGTGATGACTTCGTTGCTAGGCGTGACAGTTATGTTTTGCTGCGTGGCACGTGTGATGATTGCAATCCTGGCGAAGGAAATAATGCTGCTTGGGTTGTGATTCTTTAAGAATGTGGGAATATATCATTCGATACTATATATCTTGTCAAACTGAACGTGGAAGATGTGAATATATATTGTCAATGGTAATAATACAAGATAGCCTCGCAAGTTTAGTTTCGTTAAAAATTGACGTTGAGATTCTGTAAACATCTGAACGATCTCCACTATATGACTTCTCTCTTATTTCCCTATAAAAATATTTTTCATAGACACAGATACGTAGTTTCTTTGACGAGCACCACGTTAACCCAATATGCCAGTAGTCAATATGTTGAGGGCTGATTCAGACACGTCCAGTAATTTAGTCGAGTAGCAAGTAATTTAATAATTTACCGTGTGTGGACACCAAAATTTCGTCGAGTAGTTTAGTAAAACAATGGTAAATTACTAAATTACTTGTTCTCCACCACTATGTAGTATCATTCATTTATATAAGCTACTAGAAAGACAAGTCAATTCTTTCAAATGAATATTAAGGGGCTACTGTAGCGTAACTGCCCGTTTTTTAACGCCATATTCGGGAATTTATTTAACAAAAATTATAAGTTTATACTATCTGGCGTTTTGCCTGCATATTAAGGTATGTTTGAAGTAATACTCAGAATTTTTTTGAACTTTTTTATCGCACATATACTAGTCGGTGGCGCAAGGTCTTTAAAAAAAATCTTTTCCAACGAGCGTTGCTGTGGGAACTGTTCTAGTTATCCAAAATGGAAAAACTAAGGTTTATTTTCTTTATTATGTTTATCGTTATGGATGGAACCACAGAGGCCACCTAACAATAAAAATTTGCAGAATGATAGCATTTTGAAAAAAATGTTCGATTTTTGCTGATAAATTTAGCTGTTTTCGTTTTATAGAATTAATTTTATACAAGATAGAAACTCGTCCGAGGTTCCAACCATTGCGACAAACATAATAAAGAAAATGAACCATAGTTTTTCCATTTTGGATGACTAGAAGAGTTCCCACACCACCGCCCGTCGGAAAAGAATTTTTTTCAAGAAGCTTGCGCCAACAACTATATCTGTGTATATGTGCGATAAAAAAGTTCAAAAAAATTCTGAGTATTACTTCAAACATACTTTAATGTGTAGGCAAAACGCCAGATAGTATAAACTTATAGTTTTTGTTAAATAAATTCTCGAAGATGGCGTTGAAAAATGGGCAGTTACACTAGAGTAGGGTAAAGTCGCCAAATATGACGACCTCTTCTAATATGAGACCCCAGCTTATCTCCGCTACAGAACTCTTGAATGTCGCAGCGACGCTGTTTTGTTTCGTAACTAAGCGTGTATTTGCTGTTTTGACCGCATAGTGGCGTTTGGAATCCATTAAGCGTCTCAAGCAATCACATTTATGAAATACGTTGCAGAATGTTTTTGGAGTCGTCCAATTAAATAACAAATACCTCCAAAATGGTAAGTGTATAATCATTTTCATAAATACTGTTGTATAGTGCATGCAATGCAGTTTAAGGTTTACTAGTTGTATATCATTAAATAATGAAGACTTAACCGTTAAGCTTCTTAATAGTTATCATGTTATTGTTTCCGAATATGGGACCCTTGAAAGTTCCTATTATGAGATCCGTCTCATATTAAGTACCCAATTTTGGCGAAAACAGTGGGACAAAGATCAAATGGTATCGGCGCTTAAAGCGGTAGACAACATACTATGGGCTATAAAACGGCGGCAAAACATTTTGATGTCCCTAAAAAGAACACTCGAACGTTATGTAAAAAATATCGACCGAACGGGATTATTCAAACGCTTCGACTAAAATCATAAGCCCATCACAAATAAAACCACTGCCAAAAATATCTATTAAAACTCGTAGGAAGCGTGCTGGAGGTTCCGGTGTGATCACCACATCACCCTACAAAAAGAAGCTAGAAGAAAGCTTAGTCAAAGAAAAGTAAAAGCAAGTTAGTGAAAGACAAGAAAATAGCAACAGTTACCAAGAAGTTGAAAGGCAAATAAAAAAAAATCCACTAAAAGCAAACCCGTAGACAGTGACAGTTCAACTGATGAGAGTGAAGAAGAAATTATTTTGGATGATGGAAGCGATGATGAAGAAACTTATAATGCAGAATGCTTGTTTTCACAGGCCTCTACTCTTCAGATGTACATGGTGAACAATGGGTTAAGTGTATGAAATGTTATCGGTGGGCCCACGAAGACTGCTGTGGTAAAGAAACAGATTTCACATGTCCAACTTGTAAAAAAAGAAAGAGAAATGAGTTTCACCAAAAAAACTAACTGGGTCTCATATTAGGAACCGATTTTTATAACCGGCGTATTTGCAGGACTTTCGCTTTTATTTCATTCCGAAGAAACCGAATTTTTGTTATCGTTCTTCCCAACGGGTTCCTAAAGAGTACATATCCTACTTTTAAACCGTGTATTAAATTTTAATAAAAGTGTTCTTAGTCATGAGTTATGTTTTTAAGAAATGGGTCTTATACTCGGTTACTTTACCCTAGCTCCTCGATAGAACGCTCAACACTCCGTTCAAGAATTTTATTTTCCACACTATTATAACACACAGAGCACGAAATTACGGCGAACGAAGAAACTCCATTGCCCTGTACGGTGAACATTTGCATCGTAAAAAGAGCCGTGGGTCAACGTGCAATTACTCGTCAATCGCGCTTCGAGCGCAGAAAAACCTATACCTACATTCCGCGGCCGTTTCGCCCTTATCGAGTGCAGTAAAGCGCGGCGAGCAAAACAACAGCCCTAATTGAATCGTTATTCAAGGAGGCGGATGCATATTCACGCAGCAGTATCAACACCCTCGCTGGGAGAAAGTTCCATCGAGATGTGGAGTGGAGGAAAAACAGAGAAAGTGAACGCACACAGATGCACGGATGCGCCCAGCGCGCACACCGAGGAAACCGCCCGTACAATGTCGAACGTTGTGGGGGTGGTGGAGGTGTACATGTGCACGCGCGCGAGGGAGAAAGTGCAGTGGCGTAAGATTGGTATAAGCGAAATGGAGGTGGAAGATACGGGCATTCTTGGCGTGCTCGCTATTTCCAAGACAGGTGGAATTTATTAAACGCTGCCCTCGTACATCTTGCACACGTTTATGTCACACTCCACGGGAATTAGAATCTCGTGATAACGGCGATGCAATTTAAATCGTGGGAAACGAAGTGGGCGGTTTCACGATCGATTCATTACAGTAATCGATAGTTCAAGATTGACTGATTCGTTTGACTGGGGCGAAGATCGATTGGTTGGATTTGATTGATTGAAGATTCATCGATTTGGTTGAATGATTGGGGATGATCAATAAAATTGATTGATGGAAAGTGACTGATAGTGGATGTATAAGTGTTTTTACAGTACGAGATATATGAACTGTTGTTTTGTTTATGTTGTTGTTCAATGTATTAATTTAACCACTATTAGATGGACTGAATTTTTATTGTACAGTATGGAAAAAGACATGATAAGTGAGAGAAGTTATGAGACTGATGAAATAAAGCGATGAAATAAATGTTGAATACATGATTTTATATCGTGTAAATGTTTAAATATTTTCTTATCTTCGTTATTATTTTCGACGATGTAATAACGTGTTATGTAAAATTCTGACAATTTAGTCAACGGTGGCATAGTAAGAAATTAATGAAGCCCGCTTATGTGAAATTCATGGGGAGGTAAATGCTTAGGGGGATGCAAAATTCATGCGAATTAAACGCGGTAGTATTCTGCATTAGGAATAGATGTTATGATAGTAATTGTGCAATGAAAGTAAATGCCGTACGCTAATTGCAGGCAAAGCTGCCTCTCGTAGTTTTTATCTAATATACGTGTGTATCTACTTGTTTTACACCTCTAAATGAAAATTTCCTTCTTCGTGAAATAGAAAAACCCTATCTAAATTCTGTTTTGTGAAAAACGTAGATATAAAATTAAATTTAAATATAGGTAACTTTTAATCGAATCTTTTATAAGAAATACACTACTGTACGTCACAATTGATACATTTAGTCCCATAAAGAATTTAATATAAATCCTTTTTAAACATAGACTCAATAACATAAATTTAATTGCATTCATTGCACCTGTCTATAAATTTCAAACATCCACCAAACTATCAAACTGTTACACAGTAGAATCCAATACCAAAGGAGCAACCAAACTCGATCACAACTCCACATTCATTACAAACGATTCCTTAGCTTTGCAGACTACTCATCGCCAATTATTTACCACTTCAGCAATCATCACTCCATTAAACAAGAAAACTATACGCAAAAGAGCACCAAAAATATTTCCTCCCACCTTAACCATAACTTTAACCCTTAACTTCCCCGCAACTAGGCCCCCATCGACGCTCCATATCTCTCCTCATTCAACGTCCTTTCTTCCACCACCATTATCAGCATTATCGCGCAACCTCAAGTCGCTCTTAATTCCGAACTTCTCACGGGGGGCGGTCAGGAAGCCGATCTCCCGACGACTTCATTTTCCTAGCCGCCTTTTGTCCAGAAAATTTCCCGATTTCCGCGCCGATGTTCGGAGCACTTTCGCCCCTGTGTTGGTGGTCGCGGAAAGAATGTGGGTGGCTCGCGCGAACAGCCACCCCCACCCGCGAATCGGTGTAACGTAAGCAGAAGGAAGACGGCGCGGCCGAATCCCAGTTCTGCGTTGGTCTCGTCGTTTTGCCAGGAAGTTTATTAGAAGATGGGTTTTCACCGAGTCGTATCGCTTAGTCTCCGCAATGCAGGGAGAACTTTAACGCGTAGGGCTGTTCGGGAGGGCTTCCTCCGCGAGCTTCCCCCTTTCTAGAAGCCTGCTTTTTCCACGGCCACGAGGGCTGCCCATCCTGGCGGGTTCGCGCCCGAAACACGGGCTCCCACGTCTCCGCTAATCCCCCTCGCGAATATTTTTTCGACTTGGTTAACGAGCTCCCATCCGGAAAATCCACTTCCTGTAGCCGTGGCGGACGAGAAGCCTTTTCTTCGCCGGCGGGAAACCTTGCACCGTCGAGACTGGCGTTTTCGTTTGTTACTCGAGCTTCATTAGCTGCCCTTCATTGGGAGTCATCGATTCATTTTTCGTTCTTGTTGGGTAATTTCGGAAAGTGAAAGGGGTGGATGGTTGCCTCGTTTTGAAGGGGTTAGCGAATGCTGGACATGAATGTTGGAATTTTCGATATTCTCGAGCTTTTAAGGTAGAAAAGGGAAGATAAAGCTTTTAGTCTGTAGTTAATAGCCATTATCAGCAGGTGATGCAATATTTAGCCCTTAACGCTCAATTTACTGACATGCACCACTGGAATGCAATAAGTCAAAGTTTCAGACACCCTCAATGAAATATGTCAAATTACTGGCTGCGAAGTTTGAGGAAGTTCGCGAAACGGGAAGCCGCTTCTGTAACCAGACCTGCACCATCGAAAGGTGGTTTCTGTAAGGACGAAAACCAGGTCGATCTCCCTTTCTGGATAAGGATTTCGGGAGTGTTAATATCGTCACTCGGTTTAACACTCCAAGACACTTTCCAGCGAGCGCCCGTCACGGACGCTGGATTTGTGGAAATCCTCCTTTCATTCGAAATCCACAGTATCCAGGATTCCTATTACGACTACTCGATAGCCTATTCTGTTCAATTCGGGGGACAATTGTTAGCAATTAATTTCAGCAAATTTACGCTTTCTACAGAATTGATCGTATAGGTACTAATTCAGGAGATAGCTAAGAATAGATTTCTTGATTTTTGGTCCTTTATATCAGGTACTTTCAGTGCTGAGTTTAGCTTTCCTTCTGTGACCATGAAGAATAACAGAAGAATTCCTCAGTAAAGTAATTTTTTAGAGATAAAGGAGAAAAGAGGTTACTTATAAAATATTACTGAATGTAAGTCACCCTTTCTACCGAAGTAACTCTTTTCGATGTGTTTGAGTTATATGAGAAATTCAAAAGAATCTAAAAGAAATTGCTCTTCAGAGTTTGATACAACGTTTACCAGAATTGAAACAATACTTTAAACCACCGAATCATCTACTTTAAATCGAGCAAGAAATGTCTCTGTTGTCCTGTACAACATAAGAGTGCAAACTGCAGTACAAGGAAATGCAATAAGCGGGCGCAGCAAGCCAGACGGTCTAGAAAAGAAGGAAAAATAATGGAAAGGGGTTCTTGAACATACTGGAAGAATTCAGTGTTCAACTGGCTAGAAAACTTTATGGCTGATTCATGATATGATGGCTATTTAAACTCCTCATTCTCGAGGAAAATCCCAAAAACATTCACGGAACTCATTCTAATGTCGTCATTTCACTACTGCCAATTTTTCTAAATTATCCTTTTGAAAGTAGGAAAGCTGCTTCTTCAAAAATCAGTATAGTGTCAAGAAAAAGAGATTTACAATTCTAATTTGCCTTCATTACAGTGATTACAACGATTACCATACATAGAATAGATTTCATGAACCTTAACTTCACGAAATGAATCGTCGAGAATACCCACGAAGATACTTAAAAAGAACTGCTGCAAGTAAAACTTATGCGAGACTAAGTAGAATTAAAAGTCTACGTACTACTCTGTATCTCGCTGTGTCTACATTCATACTGTAGACCAACTCTATGCTGTACAAACGTAGAAACAGTCAATTCATAATCCACGCAGGTCGAAACGGAAGAAAATTAATACGAATTTTGCTCGCGACGTTAGACACCAATGTACAGTGGTTCTAAATTGCTAAAAAGTGGCAAAACGTACTTTAATTAAGTCAGAAATTGGTGCTCAACGATTTTTGGGGTCGCTGATTACAAATCTGAAGTCAAATGGCAAAAAACCAAATGGCGGATCTAATATCACTGATACAAACGTTTTTTTCTCAAGTTAATTTTTGTGAAAATTGATTATTTTCCGATTTTTTACTAAAACGGTATAATTAGAATGCCGAATTTAATATGACGACGTTAATTTCAAAACATTTTAAAAATTAATTTGAAAATTTTATTTTTTCCGATTCTAATGAAAAAACTGAACATTTCTGCGTTTAGTAGGTCACATAGTTCAAGTATAGGGGAAGGTGGGGCAATACGGGGTAATTAAGGTTTGATGATGAATAAAACACAGATTTTCATAATCAACTAATCAATTTTATGTCTGAACCATTCTTTGGTAATAAGTCTTTCAGTTTAACTATGAATCAACCTAAGTTTTACAGATTTCAATAAAATAAATAAAAAAAATTCAGAAAAAGTCGTTTCTCTCCATCTTACCCCACGGGTGGGATAAGATGGGGCACCATTTAAAATACAATGTATATAAAGTAATTATTTATTGGGTTGACAGAGGAGGCACACATGTATGGCTTCGTCGTCCTCATATCCTACATCAACACAGGAGAAATTAGCCCATTTGCCACATATTTGGCAGCTTATCCACATTTCCACAGATTCCAAACGAGTCCATTGCAATACAAACATGGAGTGTTTTCGTTTTCCTTTGTGTTTTCTTATGATTCTGATGAAGAGTTTCTCATTTGTTTTTTTTTTTGTTTCTTTCCTTTTCGTTTTCCTTTTCCTGTTCCTTTTCCCTTTCCTTTTAGTTTCATGTTTGATACTTATTTTAATTTCATTTTCTCTTCTTTTTCTTTTTCTGCCTTGTTTTTCTTTACGATGACGTTTTCTAGTTCATTTTTATACGCCGAGGATGTTATAATCGCGGTGTTTCCACGTTTTCTCGACACACGAGTCTTTTGCTTTGTGATTGGCAAGGGAATCAGTTCTTTTGGACTAATTAATAGAAAAGAAGTATCATTTTCCTCGTTCCGTCTTCCGTCTGTAGTTTCTAACCATCCTGGAACAATGGGATCCAAAAGTTCTTCGATTGTCGAGGAGCACAGTTCCGCAATACAACAAAAGTTGAAATTGTATGGGAAAAATATGGATTATGCTGTTTCATAATTATTTAAACATCCAGTTTAGATTTCATGTGAAAAAAACCTATTTTAGAAAACATTATTAATATTTTTGTTTATAACTTCTTTCTAATTGTTTAAACAATTGATAAACTTATCCGATTTGATAGATCTAATTAAAAGAAGTAACTTTTGTCTTGAAACTTTTTTCTATCTCTTACAGATTGCGTGTTACAAAATGAAATTGAAAAATAGCCGAATCTTCAGGGGTTAATTTCACCCCCTTAGAGTGAATTTGGGCAGCAAAAAAAATTGTGTTGTAATTAGGGGGAAATCTCCCACATATTCACAATGTTTCAAAATGTTTTTAATTTTCGGGTTCGGGATCTTCCCTTGTGAGAAGGGAATTACAAGGGTAAATTCAAAAATATTTTACTTCATTTCTGTTTATAACACCTACTTTAATGATAAACTGTTTCACATATGGATCTTTTCAGATAAACTTTCTCTGACACATTAAACATGCCCCCATTTTCAAGACATTAAGGAGCATGAAATTTCGTCAACTTTGACGGCCTATATGTCAATAACCAATCAATATATTTAAGAGATTCAAGCGGCATTTGATGCACTGATATATATATATATATATATATATATATATATATATAAATACACAACAAACCTGCTATAATAGCAAAAAGCTGCTATATACTTCGCAAATTGAATTTTGGCCAGCTTTTGGTGATTTCGGACCATTGTGCGACGTGGCATCAAAGCAGTCCACGTAAGACGGCCACCGAGGAGGAATAAAATAATCGAAAGAACGGCGTTTGCGTTAAGCGCGTCAGATCCAAATAGTTGACGCGCATCGCGCGCTCCGATCGTACGTTCCCTCTGTAATAACCCACATTGTTCCAACCCTTATCGCGCGCGGCTGTTACAGAGGGTTGGAGGTAAGGGAGTGACGTACGAGAGCGCGCGAGGGAGGAATCGTGGATTCGAGAGGAAAGAACTGAGGAGAGGAGAGACACTCGAAGCGATGGAAAAGGGTGGGTCACTGGTGCTCAACTAGCCGGAGGGCTAGGTGATCCGAGGTCCCGTAATGGGGGCGCGGAACTGCAAGCTCAGGCTAAGTAAAGCGTCGGGGACGAAGGTCTAGGGCAAGTCGATATATATCCCCCTTCTTTTCGTGCCCGTGCTCAAAGATTCCTGGCCCTTTTACCTCTGAGGTAAGAGCTGCACTCGAGTGCGACGCAGCAGCGTGGAAGCTGGCAATTCAGAATCGCCACCCCTCTGCGCTCGCTATCTCGCTAGGGTTGGTAAATCGAGGAGCAATAACTGCTCCGTATTCTCTGTTATCCGTTACCGAACAGTTCAGCCTGGCCTGCTCTGTCTCTGATGAATTCCTTTTTCTTAATCGGCGGAACAGCGTTGGACAATGTAAGAGGAGCTGATGTCGAGAAGAAGAAGCTCGCTCCAGGAAGAAGTTAGTTGGAGAATTTATAATTTGAAGAAGTATTATATAATTCTCTGTTGAGGATGAAATGATTGTTCATTAGGGTAGGTTTACTTAGAATCTGGGTATACACCTTTGTGAATGTATATTTATCTATTTTTAATGATGAATCTAGATAAAATCAACTTCTACTGCAGCAATTAACTTTAATTTAGTTAATTTAATTTTCAAACGTTCATATCGCGAAACATAAAACTCGAAGTTTATTGGCACGGGAGCTTGATAGATACCTTCAAGTTGAGTACTTTCAAGGCCTCCACCACTGACCACCTCGGCCAATCTTATCCCCTAAAAATATGTTAGGAACTCGATCATAGCGGGATAATGGGGTTCGTGGAAAGATAAACCAGACCGTGGAAGATGATGGATCGCGCCCGTAGTTGAGCTAACCACACGAAACTTGGCATGCAGGTCACACGTTGGAAATGAAATCTTTTCCTCATCGTATCAGCTGCCAAGCAAACGGAAGCTCTCTCTATTTTTTTTTGTTATTGCTACGGAACTATGGATTCAATTCAGAGCCGTCGGACTGAACATCGACCTGTTCTACTGACACACTCTCAACCGCTCCTCTATTAGCAGGAGAACCTGAAAAGAGCGACTGAATGAATAAACAAAGAGCAAATAAACAAAGAGGAATGCGATACCAGAGCTTGATTCACTCAGCCACGAGTCTGGGGCGTTGCTTTTTTTTGTTAATTCATCAATCCACCGAAGTTCTCCATTTTTTTTTTGGTTCCACGTCATGCTTGGTTATTCGTTAGCCTTTGTTTTCACCGGGATTTTGGGCTCGATTGTCAGTCTGTTCAGTTGCACATTCACAAATACAGTACCTACTGGGTTAGGAAATAGATATTTCCAGTACCTACTGTATATTAATTGGTCACGCCACTCCGAACGTATTTTCAGAACGGTCCAATGTGATTTTTAGTAATTATTTCGCCATGTCCTACTTCATTTCCCAGGCATAAGTGCATTCGTAAACCTTTATTGCCTTTAGAAAGTGTTCTTTGTATAATCTCCTGACGAATATCTTTCTTCAGCTTATAAACTAACGGAATATATTTGCTGAACCATTTATGTAAAAGAGCCACGAAACTGTTTTCCGTCAAAGAAATCGTTACCACGATCTAGTTGGGAGGCGTAATGGGTTTTTTATTTTTACATGCATTATACAGGAGCTCAACTAGCTCTGCTGTATACTTTATCCTTGTAGCCCGTGCAGCGTTTATATATCCTACTTGAAATTTCTATTAGAGGAGCTACGATCTGACAACATGTAAATGAACAAAGAAGCTTAACTATAAAAGCCATCGTTTTGATACACATGAAAATGTCACGAAAGTGTCTTCTAAGTTGCAGTATATCCAAAAAGACAGCAAGAACGCCTCTTTAATATATTATCACATCTTTTGGAATGAGAGAAGTATTCCTCCGTTCAATCTACTTTACTTGCAGCTGTATGCAGCTGAGCGCTTCTTTTGTTAGTAAAGATAGTCTACGTGTTCCCTACTGGGCTTGTGGGCTGCCCAGCACGCTCTGCGTTAGACACAAGGTCATTCAATGTAACGATGAAGGATTTATACACTAAATCGATGGCCAGGCGAGAACTAGTGGAGACCAGAAATTGCTGGGACACCTGCTGGCGAACGTTGACGGTTCAACCGCTAGATGAAGTCAATCAAGCAAAATTGAGAAGAAATTGCGCACGAAGTGGAGTGTGAATGGAAAATTAGCTAGTAATATTTCCATTTAAACGAAGGGTCGATTGCTCTCTAGCCTCTGAGGCCTCCTTACTATCCGTTTACCGACACTCGACAACAGAACGATATTAACAAACCAACCGACGAACTCCACCACCCATTAACATCCACTTAATCGGGCCGAGGCGAACGGAACTAGCAAATTAGGTCATCGCGATGGCCAAGTGGCCATTAAACCCCGGCTCCGTTTGAAATCCCACGGAAGATGTCGACCTTCCCTCGCGACGGATCGCCTCGGCTTTGTCTCCATTCACAAAGACGCACGTAGCCGCGGCAACGCTGTTATCGGAGCACCGTAGAGGGTGGTCTGCTAGTATGGGGGTTCAGCGTTTTCCCCTAACCCCGAGACGAGCCGCCCGCGCCCCAACTACCCCCAGGTGCCCACATCTCCCACCCAATTGGGGATTCGATCGACGTTGGAACTTCCAACCGTGACCACCCAACCCCGTGGTGGCGCCTGCGTCGAGACGCCCCGTAAACACACCAAGAGAACCTCCAAGGGAGCGAGCAGGACGCCCCGTTCAACCTCTACACACCCCCTCCCCCCGACCCCCGATTCTTGTCAACCGTCACGGAGATTCAGACCTGCGCGAGGAGAACCACTGCTTCAGAATCGTGTGGCACAGGATCTGCGTGTACCCACCAGGGAGTTTCCTCTGTGTTCGTTGGATCCGCGGCGTTGTAGGTGTCCGTGTCCGCGGAGGGGCGTATAGAAACGCGAGCGCAAGTGTGCGCGTTGACCATGTTTAAACGGTGGGTGGTCTTGGTGGAGGCATTGGTGATAACGCGACATCGTGCAAGTGGCGATGCCGTTAGTGTTTGTAGCGTATCTTCGTAACGAATTCAGAATAGCCTCTGTACAGACTCAATGGTAATTAATTAAAGACTACAGAACTAGTTCCATCGTTGGCATCCGCGATTCTGGTTTAAGCGGACACCTCCGCTAGAACAGCTACAACATCCCCACTTTCCACGCGACAGAGCTGCCAAGCAGAGAAAAGCATTCCCCGGTTATTACTCATGCAACGTGTGAAGGGTAACGCCAACTACCAGGGGAGTGACGAATGTGTTGCATGCGAAATTTAAACAACGTCGTTTACAGCATTGTAGCAGCGTTTTGCTACAGGGTACTACAATCCTGTCCCTTAACAAGCCGTGCATGTAGCCAACGTTACTGTTAATATGATTGTTGATTGTCCAACTGGAGGCCAGCCAGTGGCAGTGGTAGTACGGCAGGATTTCCCAACCGGGGGCCGCGGGTATTACTAATATTCGCAACACAGAGGCGGTACTGGTGGTGGTATGGCTGGCTGGTGTTGGTGGAGAAAGTAGAGGTGGTTGTGAAAGCGGTGGAGGTGGGTGACGCCGGCGGTGGTGGTGGTGGCAGCGGCGGCGGCGGCGGCAGCGGCGGAAGGTAGTTTCTGGGTGGTGGAGGGCGCGGATCGTCATCCGCAAAGTCGTGCGTTCACCCCGTGCCGCGACGACAACAGGGCGTCGTTCGTTCCGGAGCGAGCGACGCTGCGTCGAGTTCGCTGGGGGTCCCGTCGCGAACTTTTCACTGTCCTCGTCCATTGTGCCCAGATTTTTCGCCAGCGCCAGTGCTGTACCGTTGAACTGTGCGCGCGAGAAAGCTCGGTGTCTGCCGCCCGTTCCAGCACCACGAGCAGTGCTGCACCGCGTCCACTGGCCGTCAATGCGTGACAGGTGCACGCGAGCGGACCACCCCCGCGAAACAGAAGCAACCGCCAGGAGACGTGTGTCCTTTGGAACACGTGGTCGTCGAGCGCGGCGAGCATCAACGTAACACGAGGCAGCGCTACGTTGCCATCGAAATTCGAGGTTAGGTCCACGCGGGGGTTGATCGACGGCCCTGCGAGACAGTCGTTGCGAGGACGGTGGCTGGTAACGTTGCAGGGGTTGCTACGCGCGCGGATCCACCGAGGGAGGTGTCCGCCAAACGAGAGTCGTGACCCAAAAGTGAATAAAGTGAATTCCAGCTTGACGGTGGAAAGCTGGTGTTCCGGGGGTTCTAAATACACCAGGAGTTCCAACACAGAACGAAGGGCACACTGTCACGTGGTAACCCCCAGGGGAGGAAGGTTCCTCTGTGTGGATAGTCGGTGATCGTCGAAGGAACCACGGTTCCGTAAAGTTGGTGCGTCGCGGGCAGGGATGAATTAAGAGGAAACGAGTGGCTAGCTCAGACAAATAGAGGAATAATTAAGCGGTAGTTTAACCGGTGCGTGTTTAATTGACGAGCTCGCTGAATAGGCTGATCGTGGATTTGGTGAATAGCTGCAGCTCGTCGCGGAAACGAAACCCAGGGTGTCGTCGCGCTGCGTGCGGATGGGATCGTATGCCAGAGTAAATCTTGTGTTACAGTGGTATAAGCGACAGTTTCAATTTCAGTGAAGTGTGGCGCGATAAGAGCGCAGTGTCAGTGAAACGTTCTGTCAGGTGTAAATCCAACAGGTTCTGGAACGAGCCGGTTCGAGATGCGCCCAAGAAGAGCGCAGCCCCTGTGATTCTACGCGTCGGGCGTTTTGGATTACACTGTGTCGGCTTTAAACGACGCGGATTCCCGCCCTACGTCGCTAGGGCGAGCACGTGAATCAACCCTCATAACGAAAATCGATCGGCTCGCTAGCGTACGAAACGTGGCCTGGTAAGTTCCCCGAGTGGCTCTTCTAGCATAGCGATATTCCTCGTAATATTCTTGGCGCAGAGTCCCGCGGCCGTTTAATGAACGGCCTAAGAAACAGCCACATAAAGGGAGAGTAATCTTGAGAGAGTTCGATGGTAAAAGCTCGAAGAATAGGCCGGGCTCATCTGAACGAGGCATGAAAATTTATAGGAGTTCGCTCAAGTTTCACAGCTTCGAATGGAAGCCGGGTATTCGGAGTGCGTCGGATCGGGCTAGCTTTCTCCGGCATCTTGTTCCGTAAAACAAGCGCCCTCGTTTTTGTCGATATGCAGAACGAGACTTATTCGCCCTTGGATCATGCCCGTTTCCGTTGGTAACGCTTTAAAGTGCCTGAAGTTGGTCGCTAATTAATTGGCTTGCCCTTTGATTTTCCTAAGATCTCGTCGCTCATTAACTCCGCCAGTGTATCGAGCCCTCAGCATCATCAATTTCTAAAAGATCTTTGATCCTGCGCACCTTAAAGCATGTTATGTAACGGTTGTAGCGTGGCGCGGAATTGAAAGACCTTCATTTACAAATTAATCGACCAGGTTAAACGTCCCAGAAGCCAAATGTGCTTTCTCCAGAGTAATTTCATTGACGTACTAACTGGTGCAAAAACACGACTCATCTTTCTGCGCCGCAGAGTGGCTGAGAATTCCTTTCGAGCTGCGCTTCGTTAGTGAATTCCATACGCAACGGAGAGGATTATATGTCATTGAGGACATCTGGGCTGCGGTATTAAGCAGAGGGGTCTTCCCATTTTAATATTTATGAAAGCTGCGTCCCCATCGCTCAAAGGATCGACTGAAAAAAAACGTAAATTGAATTCACTCCGAAGCAACGACAGGGCTGGGAATCTCGCGGCGAGATCGGGGCTCGGCGAGAACGTAATTGCTGATTTAATATCGGGACAGGCCGGGAAAGTTCCAGATGAATGGGAACATGATAGTGATTTTAACCCTAACAATGTTTCCGCGACTGCCACTCCAGTCTGGCTTTCGTTGCCGTGCTCGCGTGTGCCCCAGCGAGGGTGAGGAAGCTCTTGTTTACGCGGCCACGAAATCACCCCTTACAAGCATTCACGCGTTCGATTAAACACCCCGAGGTTTAGTAGCGCCGACTTACCAAACACTTTTCTCAGCTCTGTTTGATGAGTTGTTCCTCCGGTTATAACAATCTCACGCGTCAATGAATCGCATCGACGTTGATTAATAGGGAGTTGTACGAAGACATATTCAGTTTCCATTAAGTTCAACGAGTTTCACGAGTGAGATTTTTAATAGCCTTCCAACTCCACAGAAATTAAGATTATACTAAACCCAGAAGACACTTAAGGAGCCTTACTCCCCAGTGGTGCAAGTTCCTGCTGAAGTTTAGAGATTTATGCTGTCACAAGCCTCTTCTAAACTCCGCCAAACTCAGGGTATCAAATTTCCATTTACTCAGCTCACCATAGGTACACACTATTTTCTAAACATTAACACACATCCCCTCAATAGTCATCGGATGGACGTTCAATATCAAGTGGAACTTGTATGACCGCTCAACAAGAATCTCAATGCGAGCTCCTCGAAATAGAGGTGAATTGCGTAACTCCACCTCATAGCAACGAGTGCCAAAATCCTATCAGACCCTCGACGCATAATACACCAGGTTCATAACAAACTCGTAAAGCCGCGTATCGCGGGATTAGAGGATCCACGGTTACGCCGGAATGGCCCTCAGAATGTTAATGCAAAATGGCTCGTTTTCATGGGGGATCTATTCAGCACTTGGAACGATACACGCGTGCTTCCGTTTCGAAGGGCTTGCCTTTCGATGGACAGAAACTTCGCCCGGATTTTCGGTTAGGTGAGGTCACAAGGTCGACTCTACCGTCGACGCTGATAATCGCGATCGAAAAGCGACATCCGCGTTTCTAATTAAACCCGTGCACGGTCAAAGATGTCATCGGGGAAACTGATTACACGTAATTGGACCCCGACGATGCCCCAAGGCACGGGGGCTGTTTTGACAGTCCGTATCGGAAGTCGACATCGGATGATCTGCTGCAGCACTATGCACAGGTGGTCGTCGGATTACCGTGCACGGTACGCGAAGCGACGCCTACAAAATTGGAAGATTGAAATTCAACGGGTCGATCGGTCAGATTATACTGGTCAGCGAATTTTAAACCATTTTCTTTCCCATTTCTGTTTGCAATGGGCAAGGAGATGAGATATGAAGATAGCTGATTGTGGAGTGACGTGAAGGGAGGCGAAAGATTTCAAATTTTTAATCGGGATAGAATTGAAAATACACGAAGGAGTGTTAGGGTTCATTACTAGAATTTTAGATGCGTTTACGTAGCAGAGGTTCGTAGTACGTGTTAGAGTAGGTAATAAATGCTTAGGTATTGTAGCAACTTTCTGTTCCATTAAGGGGACTAGGCAGTCGTTTTCCGCAAAAGAAACACTTTTTTTTATTGTATTTGTAAAAAAATGAAAGCAAATCCAGATGTATCCTTTTACCCAATGTTAATTATTATCATAGAGATTGAAAAAAATGACGGTGCTGACTGGTAAACATTTTGACGTTCTTCTGTGGTTTTGCTGTAATATTGGTGTTAAAAAGTGACGTAATCCAATTTCAAGGTGTGATTCTTGTTTGTTACATCCGTAGTTTCCCGCGCAATCAATAATAACTAAAATTAAAACAGAATTATTAAAGTGGTGGCCGAAAATTGGCGATTATTTCAAGAAAAATTCGGTTGTGTTTGTGGGTTACTAAAAATCCGCGACTTTTTTTTATGAAAATCTCGAATTTTTACTGACTATATCATAGGTTGCGCGGGAAATGGCACATGTTTTATATATCCTGTAATTTTTTTCAAGTCGATCTGAACCACCGTTCATTTGCAACTAGGGGAAAACCAAGAGAGAAAAAGCTTCGAGAAAAACGCGTTAAATTTTCTGGGCAAAGGCGACGCTTTAAGTTATCGCTTGACCTTTTTAGCTGCCAAATCTACAATTTTCCGAATTTTCATATAAACCCAGCGGCATTTTATTCAGAAAAGATAGCGCTTTCGAAAAATGCAATAAAAAATCAATTTTTCGACTGCCTAGTCCCCTTTACGCCAGTGACAGGTTTGTAAAAATTTTATTCCTCTCTCATATCTTGTCAGTTTTTATCAGCGTTATACGCTTCTAAATTCTGTGATTTCTTTTTAAGATCCTTGTGTAGACTTCGAAGCACTGATTGGGGATCTATGAGGTGTGTAATTTACAGAATACTAGCACAAGAGATAATTTCTATGATCGCTTTCTATTTTAGAGAAATTTGTGAAGAATTTCTGAAGTGTTTTTCCCGTTTCGTTGCATATCTAGTATTTTCGAGCTAATTAAATTCTGCGAGTGTAGCAGTAGTGCCTCGGGATCGTGATGTTATTGAATCACAGAAGACGCATCTCTAATTAATGTCGAGAAGTGTGTGCTGCCACTAGCGAGCTGTATCGCATGGAATGAGCTACACATTTGAAAAAAAGAACACATGCAGAAACGCGGAACAGAGCGTATCCACGGGAAAACAAAATCCTTCTGCATTGACATGGCTGGTAAACACGGTGGATCAGTGGTGGATCAGAGTGGAAAAAAAAACACGGGAAGATTAATGGAGAGCTTAAAGGTGAAGAAACTGAGTCAAGTTCGGCTCGACGAGAATGCACGAATTAATTAAAAACGTGGCTGGAAAGTGTGCCGAATGACAGTGACGAGGACTCGATTTACCCACTTTAAAAAATTTAAGCGACTAGAGGCATTCGGATATGTCAATTCAGCGTCCCTGTTCAACATTATCGACGTCATTCATCATGGCCTGTAATTACACGATTTCCATCGAAATGGAAATCACCACCGACTTTAATGGGGCATTAAGAGCGATAGATCGAAGTGTTCGACAGATTCTTTTTAAATTCTCCATTTGTACCGACAGTGTATTTGTCGGGACTGAAAAACTGCTGGCTGTGATAGATTTAAAGAGAGGGAAACTAATTGGAAATGTAACTTTCAAAATGATAGAAGAAGGCATCGCTACAAATTAAACAATGGAAGGGCAGAAATAATAAATATGCAGAATGTAACAAATGAGTGTATTATTAGAGGAGAGTTTATTTAACGTTACCAAAGCTAAACATGTAGATTGTTAATTACCGTTGCTAAATTACAGTGTTCGTTACTGTTGAAAGGCGAGAATGGAAGAGAAAACAGGAGAATACGTACCCAACTGACTAATTGATATTAATTTATATAATAATCAATTTATACAAACAAAGGGATGAATATAATTCGATGTTTAATTGCTACCAGACGCATGCTTTTTAATTATTTGGCGGAACGTTGCATAGAATTGTCAGAAAGCTATTGATAAATAAATAATAGTGACCTGTAGTGAAATACATGGTGGGAACTACGAAATCGAAGTACGAGGGGTAGAGATGACGAGGAAACGTGTCGACCCCCTTCACCCTGATTAATCGTCGATTCTAATGCCCCAATTTATGTCGCAATCAAGGTAATTTGACGTTTAATCAAAGCAGTTGTGTCGCGCGACTTCGACGTGAAATACAGCGGATTAAATAATGAATTTCGCGTGCGCAATTGCATTCGGCGAATTACAAATTCGTATTAAACGGAAGATGCATATCAATGTACGATTAATTTCGTGGAGCAATTGATACCTGATAATTTCGAGGGATCTTCTATTTCAAGCGAATAGAAGAGTGTATATTAATATTTAAAGTGAATGCTCGTTTGAACGCGTTTTCATTTTTAGTGTAACAAGAGAATTCAAAGATTGTGCCATGTGTGCCAGAATTAACTGCTTATGACTGATTTTATATTCTGTGGAATTAGTCAGACCTCGATGGAAGTGATTATAAAAATGACGAGGAAGTTAATAAGTTTACTCGCCCTGTTTGAGGAGCACAGTGGCGTTTCCGAATTGACATGGAAACTGGACAATTGTGCGGTACATGATTTCCCCCTGAAATATAACAAATTAGTTAGTGGAAGAATTGTGGCAGAATTTTTATTGCGAATAAATCTGAATGAAATGCGTGGAAGGATTCTCATTAATGAAGAATATATTGAAAAGTACCAGTATCACGATAACTACAGAATTATCCTTTACATATTAAAAGTTCTGAATTAACAAAGAATTGTATGATAGCTGTAATTATATAAAATAAAGTGGTAGTAGTAGTTACTTTCATTGTAGATTTTACTATACTTTTACTACGGTAAAAGTGATTATGGTGGCCTTGTACTTTTTGCTATTGGTGTGCGTTACATAAGAAGTAACAAGCATTTGTATCGTCATAAAACTAATGTAAAAGAAGTATGTTCTTAAGAAGCTCCATTAGACACTGGAATTTGTATGAAAATGTAAAGTGACCCACTTAAAGAGAGTAATCTCCATATCTTTCGAATGAGAGGAGAAAGAAAGTTCTCGTACATATCTTATGAACCTTTTAGTGGCGCATAAAGCTCACATAAAACATTACTATCTAGAAGTATGAACACGGAAACGGTTTATTGCGATGCTTTTAACGGGAGTCCCGCATAAAAAATAAAATGAAAATTATTTGTACCTGGATATCTATCCAAAGATACTTGAAGAAACTAATAGAAGACAAATCGAGCAATAAAGACAACAGCTAAAAAAACACCACAGCATGCAATGCACATATGTATTAAACGCCTCAATTCTTTCTTACGTTCCCCTCTGAAAAGATAAACAAACCGCGCAATAAACCTCGACCACGGAATTTCAAACTGCCTTGGGAAAAAATATCTTAAATCATAAAACTCGAAGTACCAGCGGGTGCAACATTAAAGTTTTAAAGCACGGCCTATAATAAATGGCTCGCGTGCTCGTGGCAAGAGAGCAAGCAGCCACTACTTTTATTCAACTGCAGTTCTAATAATCCCCTAAGCTAGAACCACCTCAACGAAATTTCCAAATCGGGGCACGCTGATAAAATGCGGCCCTATTCATTCAGCAATATTCATTAAATTTTATTTACGACAATAAGAAGAAACTGGTGGAGAGCGAAAATATCGTCAGAAGCGGAATTAAACGTCCATCAGGCACGTCTGCGGAGAAGCAGGGAAAAAAGAGATCCTTTAATAACGCAACATTCGATTCCGTGACACGTGAAAGCGGAACGTTGTCAAACGGTGGTACTATGCTTGTCTGCCTGCGCGGTGGTTCTAACTGTCTTATTCAAGCACGAGGCGACATGGACCAATAAATGAAAGCTGTTTGCACGTCGGCTGAAATAACAAGCGGCCGTGTTTCGTACTACGCGCGAGAAAAAAAACATTATTTGTCGGGCTGAGCCGAAACGAGCGACGCGACGTTGCGGCATTAAATGTGGGGAAAAATTGCACGCCGAGGCGGCCAACTGGATCTGCCCGTGTGCACGGTATAATTAAGATGCACCGGTTAATTCGGACAGGAGCAGGCCCTCGGTCGAAAGAATCGCTGGCACGTCGCGGTGACGAACGTTCTCGCGATTAGTTTGACCGGTTTGACGGCTCCTATTGGGAAGCTGCGCGATGTATCGTCGCGCGACGAAAGGGGTGGCGTTACTACGATGTTTACACGGGGCATGTATGGCGAGTCAGCTGTTGGACGTTTACAGAGGACGTAAGAACCAACACGTGTTTGTCGAGACGAACGGATCGCTGCTTTAAGAACACCCCCACATTGGGGTGAGTATCTCTGAGCAGTGAGGGTCTTTTCACGGCAGACACTTTTGTGGCTAGTGAATGGTATTTGGAATATGTTCACGGCATATCTATCGTCTTCTGTATTTTTTGTCAGTGCTGGCTCGGTCAAGTGAATATATCCGACGTAGTAATCGTGAGGGACTGAAGTGACTTGTGTGAAAAGAATAGGGTGACCTGTCCAGTGAGTGAACACTTAAGCTGCATGTCTCTTAAAATTAGTATACAAAAGTCGTTATTTAATTCCCTGAATGTTATTTCTGTAAGCGAGCTGCTTTATTACTAAAGTCAGACATCCCGGAACACAATTCTAGCAATGTTTCATAGTTATAACTTTCACTAAAAGTCTGGCAGAGGATTAAATAAAAAATGGGCCAATGACCAGTGAGTGAACATAAATTTCTCATGAATGAACCCCAGTGAGTGAACGGGATAATAACAGTTGTTAGGTTTCCAATGTATTTAGACGACTTTTTGTGTAAATAATTTTTCATTCTCCAATTGCAATAATATTATTGATTTGATACTTTACTAGTCTTATAAGATCGTAATTATGCATAGTTGAAATTTGATTTCTGGGATGGGTTAATCTAACCTCCACATTGACGGCGAAAGTGTCAAGAGAAAAAAAGACCGGGTAACCTATTCATTCGTTGGTACAGTTAGAAATGTCACCTAACAAACTCGACAAATTCTTAGAAATCCATTATTTCATACAATATTTTTCGTTAAAGGAACATCTAAACTATGTAATTATAACAACAAATTTATCATAGGACCATTAAATGCACCTCAAAATACAATTTGTGGATATCACGTAACAAGACTTGTCTTGAACTTGTTGGACGCCATGAGGACAACTGTTAAACAAACGGAATTAATACCATATCGGTGATAATTAAACAGAAAAACGTTTTTGCGAGATATCTGTAGGTCTCCAGTCTAAATGTCAGTGTCAGTTTCAACCTGAAGTGAACGCGATAGGCGTTAATTTTTCGTATTATATCAGCAACGTTCACTCACTGGGGGGGGGGGGGTTCATTCACTGGACAGGCCACCCTATACAGAATAAGAAGGAACAGCGTAACGACATATATTATGTAACGACACCAAATGAGTAATACCTACTTTGTTTAAAGCTGGAGAAGTTATAATAAATGTTTTCTGCCATTGATGTTTATGTCCTCTAAAATGTGTGCCACATATCTCTTAAGTCGGGAATCCGCCTAGAAGCTAAGCTATGCTATGCCATGCTACGTTTTAAAAATTTAACTTCAATACATTCTTATAGAACCGTTTCCACCAAAAGCTAAACTAAAACATAGCATAGCATAGCTTAGTTTAGCTTCCAGGTGGATTCCCGGCTTTATTATTGCTTTGAGTAAAATAATTCTTTAGCGATTTGCTATTCTGATTGTGAGGTTTTAAGGTCCCAATGAAAGTCCATGACTTAATTACTTGCAACTGTAGGTATAATTTAATTGACGAAATTTGGAGATCCTGTTTAATTCTGACTATTAACTGGATGCATTGCTACCTTAATAGTGAGGGAAACACTATTTGTATTAGGTTATAGTACGTTTCATTGAAAGTACTGTTAGTGAAATCTGCATTAAATTTACTCCGTCCGCAATTTCATGCAAAATGGAATTATCTGGTTCCTCTTGTACATTATTTGCGAAGTTATTTCGTGTGTGTTAATGGTATGTTCTATGATATTAAAACAATACAATAATATTTTACCACGTTAGAATAAATTTTCAATTATACCATGAGAGGAATACATGACAAATGTATAAATGTATAAATGTGTGATAAAGGTTCCGTTAATTAATTCACGGACAAGGCTTCATCCATTTAGTTCCCAAGTAAAGTTTAATGAACTTGGGGTTTCACCTTACTTTGAATATTTCAATATGGAATTCCTGTTGCAAAATTAATTCCAATAAATAGACTGTATCACTTGGGCATAAAAAATTCTATTTCATTCTTGTGTGCGAGCAACAGATAATTCCACTCATGAAAGATTGCTTTGCTCACTTTTCTGTAATCAGTAATAGCGAGGGAGAAGCTTTAGTAACTGCTTTCCAGTTGTTAGTCATATAAAAGTAAAGTGATACACCAGTTTATAATGCAAGATATCATATCGTTCTATAAACAACATGTATACTGTGAAAAGGTGGAATGAATTCACAAAGGTACGCTGTACTTTATGAAGTGTCGTGTGTGATTTCATTTCGGATTTAATTTCTTAAATATTATTAACAACGTGATGCCAATTTAAAATATTTTCTACATATTGCGTCAAACTTCCGCCACAATATTTATTGACGTTGGTAATATCAAAACTCAAATAAATAAAATTGCAGGCTACATTTACAAACTACTGTGTAAATGCAAAATACTTGGATAAATGTTTGAGTGCGTGGAATTTATAGTTCCTCTGACCCTGGGAATCGTGAAAAGGTGCCAAAGCAATTTGGTTGAAAGCAACAGCTTAACAAACAAAGGAATAAAGCTGACATAGTAAGCAATTAAACCATGGATTGGACTATTTGTTCGATAGAATCTGGTCGGGATTTCATGAGAGGTTGTCATGTGCAGACGACCGTTGGATTACAATGTCGAACATGCGATATGTAACAGAGAAAGTGGGAAATCGAAATTTACGATGTTGCGCCGTTGGATGAGAGAATCGATCCTTTTATAGAGACTGTGTCCATTAATGGCTTTCAATTGCAACAATTCAAAGCGACTTAACGCGACTGCACAAAAGAATTAGAAAAAGTGAAAAAGTATCTTTAAAAAATGGCCATGATTCTCAATCGTAACGGAACCAGAACTACTGTGTCGCGATCAGGAGTTGACAGATGAAAACACAATATTCATTCCGCGTGTGTACAGAGAAATAAATTCTATAGTACAGATTCACTGAACAATAAATAAATTTTCAATATGTTTCAGTTCTTGCGAAAATATTGTTTCACTGTTGTGTGGTTTCCAATAATCGACAGGATTAATGACTGAAAATTATTCATGCGATTAATTGGTGCCTAACAACACTATGCTGTTCAATAATGCAATTCCTATATGGGTTACAGTATCTCTGACACAATGAAATTTACGCATATATTCATGACAGTGTGATGTCTGTTAAAGTTCATTATATCAAGAGTATTTTCAGTTAAAATTTTTTTTTTATTAACTTAGTGATATGACTTGAGGATTTTTAATAGAATTTTTTTAAAACGTCTACATTTTCAGAAAGTTCCTACGAACCCGAGAAACTTTTACTTGAAACATTTTTCGAAATAAAGCACGTCTGAAAAGATACAGTGAAAAAGGTAGGCGAGCAAGGGAAAGAGGTCAACGAATGGTCAGCCGCCCGTTGCAACCAATGCAGCAAGAACTTTATTTTATCACTCTGTAATTTTTCATACCTTCCTTATTTCAAAAATTGCTTTCAACAAGAATGCTTCAGAAGAATGCAACAGATCTTTAAAACTGTGCACGAATTTAGTAACAGTACTCTAAATTCTACTACTGAATGTACTTTTCAATTCTCACAAAAGTCGTAGCAGCGTTAATATTCATACAATTCCAGCATTTAGACACGGAAATACATTCCACTGGCAATGCACCGTGTGCAATAGGAGCAACGGTGGTTGGCCGAAAATTCTGCTAACAGACAATGGTATTTGAGGAAACGCGTGTAACGTGTGTGATCACTGACTGTTCGTGCAGACGAAGATTAACGATCGGTAAAAAGGGAAGACGGCTGGGTGATAATCGATGATGCTTAATTGGTTTTGGCGTGTTGTAGCCGTCGAGAATGAACATTGTAATTGCAGATGTCTGCGGTTCTTACGGTTTACCACCATTACAGGTGGTCGAATTTTGGGGTGCATGTAACGACGGGATCAAGACCGTATCCTCCCTTTGCAGGCCGCCATTTGCAGCAAGAAGGGTTGCTTTGCGCTTACATTTACTTGAGTCGCTAGAAATTCCAGGTCACGCGTGTGCGATGCAGCAGCTTTGACTGGCGAATCGTAAGCAAATAATCTGCTGCTCTGAAATCCAGCAAGTCCAAACGACTATGTTGACGGTTAATGAAAATAAATTTCTGACGACTACGGGTTATAATCTCAAAGGCAACAGATGCCAGGGACTCATGTTGCCTGGATTAGCACGACGTGTGCAACAGAGGCACGGTAGATTTCCATATTTTTGTAACATGTATATTCTAGGGAGATAGTGTGTAAGTGTACTTCACTCATTATCTTGAATGATAGACACAGAATCAAACTTGTGTTTCTTATAGATAAAAGGTAATGTTTAGAAGGATGAACTGTTGGAGTTTGTAGACGGAAATGGACGTTAAGCATTCCAAGATGCAATTTAGTAGATGAATGTAAGAATTTAGGTAATTACCTGATGGATTTAAAAAATTTCATTTGGAGCATGAAACTTTGAACATTTTCAATTTGAAGCTTCACAAACCATAGATCCCACTACCATCTCTTTGTCTTGTAACCATTCTTCTAACTAAACTTTCACTTTAATCCAACCCAACAGTATTTCACAATTTAATGTCCACAAGAGATGCTCGAATCTTAGTATCGTGATCACTTCACGAAGCAACTCCACCTTCATTATTAAATTATAAAGTTTACCCAGCGCAGAATTCGGAAAATTTAAAGCTACCAGTGTTTAAAGTAAGTAGGTACCTACTGCGAAACGTCCCACTAGATTTAAAAGTTATTTGAACATTGCTACGTTCACAATCACTTGACAGTTACTTTAATGCCGGTCCTAAAATATCCAAATAAATAGTTCTTCGAGTTCAGGTTTTAATATGCGACACTTAGCCTACCCTTGTGCATACACCAGCAGGAACTTTGATTCATCGCGACGAACAGAGACGATTGCTCATTAACGTTCCCATCTTTTGGCAGGTACGCGATAAAGCGCGCCACGGTTCCCGCAGATTTGCTTTCGAGATTATATAGACGGAGCTTCGAATTTTCCACAAGAATTCACCTCATAGGTTAGAAAGGATCGTCCCGGGAATTAGCTGCGAGCGTATATCTCCCTAAAAGCTCTCCAACGCCGTAGGACAGCATTGTCGAGCAGCTACAAGGAGAAAATGCATTTCTCCATTCCCTCGCGCTATTGTATTTTCCTTTTGCATTGTTCCGTGTCGTGCTCCACCTCTACTCTTCTTCTATCTGCCTCTCGCTAGCAACGGCATAAGTAATGATCAGTATTCGTCCTTCGCTTTATTTTAAGACGCGTCGATCACAAGCTCTGCTGTAATTTCATTCTATCCGCTGAATGGGGTGGATTCTTGAGTAATGAATATGTAAGATATGAATACTTACATTTCTTTCGACGATGTAATACGAGGAGGAAGAAATTTCCAAGGATACAAGGCTCGCCGTTGGCAGAGGCTGTAGTGTAATTATAATTCTGATACTTTATCGGATACACATACCCGTGAAGCTTGATCCTTGTTAGAGCTTTTATTAGGAATGCACTGGCTTTATTATTCCAGAAGGTTCTAGAAATTTCAAACCCCCTCCAATGTTATTTTTGCAAGTACATATTCCATTTCAACATTGTTTTTTTGGTAGAGTGATAAAGGATCGAGGATAATATTTTATGTTCGTGTTTAATAAGATACATAAATAGGAACCACATAGAAATTTGAAATACAAAGTGTGCAGCATATGTACAGTAATAAATCCCCTGTACTATAGCATAAAGAAAGCGTTGAAAAGTATACGTTTCACACCTAACAATCCAACGCATTTATTTTTCTAAGGCAATATACAGAGTGTCAATGGCACCAAGAAAGAAATTCAAACTTTCAGGTCCTCTAAGTTATCTATTATTCTCGAGGTGGGTGCTTGATAAATTTTTCTGCATCGCTTTGGTAATGGACAACAGGTTTGCCAGGTATAAAGGCGCGAGGCACTTCCTAACTCTAACGGACAGAGTATTCTCAAAGTGATCTCCTGGATCAATTTGTTCCATACAGTTACGTCGGTATTTCTCGCCAGGAAATTCAATCTGTTTCCACCCGCTCCATAATTCCACAATTTCTGAAACATCCCTTGGATCTCGTAGGCACTATGTACACGATCAGTGCGTCGCGTCCTGGAAAATTACCAAGACAAATGGTTGCAGGGAATTGCGTTTTTCAGCGAAAGCTTTCAGACGCGCTTCCTGGACATGCACTTAGACGTGTCAGAGGAATACGAGTTCCCTTTTGCACCCCTGTACGTTCAGTTCTCGTCGTGCATCTATGCACGATAGAGAAGGAGTTGGTATCCATCAGGCAACCAACTTTTGAACGTCTTCAAATAGCGATTCATCTTGTTATCACGACATATTCTTCTTACTTAAACGAATACATGTCTCGGGGTAGATAATAGCACTTGAGCACTTGTAGTACAGTTGCGACTCCGATGCTTTGGGAATCAATGTGGATGCTCTTTAACAAAATAAAAATCTGTGTCGAAGAACGACTAAAATTCTAGGTACGTAAAGGAATTAATTTGTCACTGCAATGTGATAATAATACGATGTGTTATTTTTCTCAATGATTTTACGATACATTTCCTTTCCTTTCCGTTGTTCGGCCGAGATTAAGGAAATACCTTCAAAATCTTTCATAAAAAATTTTGAACTGTTTTGTAGCTTCTAGTATTGCAGCTATGTATTAACCACGTGGACATTTTACGTTAGATAAACGGAACAGGAGAAAAATAGAATATTATAATTAAAATATTAGATACTGTAAAATATTATAATTAAATTTTAACTCACTAAACACTGTAGCAATAAAGAAACATTTATAAGTATTTCACATTGAAAGGTGAAACATGAAGGGAATTTTAAAAATATTCCCAATCAATTACTTAAGACAGCACAATTTATTCAAATTTATCTGCACCTTTAATCGCCACCGACAGAATACAAATTTCCATTCTGTCGCTGTGGGAATCGTGCCTAGTGGAAAATGGAGAAATTCTTACGTAACTTTAACGACACAACCATAGACCTGTATTCAGTATTCAATGCTCGTAAACAATAAGGTCCGTAGAATATTCATGAACCAGTAAGCACAGGATAAAACGACTCGTCTACGTGCCCAAGGAAATTTTACGTAATTTTCTTCGCTGATACTATAACGCAACCTTTGCTCTAAATGTAATTGCGACTGTGAAACGTGACGCATACAAAGGGATAGGGATTGTAAAGGATTAAACGGAGCGTGATAAAGGACTTACAATTATTTAAACGCGAAACGGAACAGTTTGGTCGAATACCTTCTGCCTGAAAAAGTTAATTGCTGTTTACGATCGTTGCACGTTATTATATCATGGCAGCGGAACCAGCGTTCGTTTAAATTTCGTAGAGTTGCGAGCAAAAAGTCATTGCAATCCGCTGTTTGCGAAAAAAGTCGAGTTTCCTTGCATTTACGGAACTGGCTGTATATGAATTAACATTCTCGTTTATGATCGATGGTAACGCGAACATTTCCATACTAACAGGGCAAAATAGATGTGGTAATTTCCAAAATTCAAATTTTCTGTTGCTTTTATTATTTTATGATATTATTATTATTTTCTTCTATTTTTTTGTGATTTATTTGATAATACTCTTTTTTGTCCTCGACTTTTTCATGTACTCTGGCGTAATTTTTTTACTTGTTTGAAGGTTTTTTATGGGGATTCAAATTTTCTGTTGCTTTTATTATTTTATGATATACATTAACTCAGCAAATAGCAAGAAAAAATCAATTTTAGGCTTGTGGTTTCCGATATGATAATAATTCATCGTCATAAGACTTCAAAAAGCTCCTGATTACTTCTCTCTATTGATCAAGCACAATATTGACGCACACATTAAATGTTATATCAATAACCAACTCTAAATGACGCAAGTATCGTTATACATAACAATAAATTATCAGGAATTAATTACAAACACAGTCTGTAGTAGATTTGAATTCACTTTCACCCTAATTTACATTTAACTGCGGATAATCTTTAATATAATAATTTAAGGGCAGTAATCTGTTTGCAAGGAAACATCATTAATATTTCATGTACCTACGTGCACAGAGTTTCAATCGTCTCTTTTTTTCGAACCAGCCCCATAGGTGTCACGTGAATATATCTAAAATACCAGTCGTGAAACGCAGAATTGCCTCGTGTGAAAGGGGCTTAACGCTTTTTCACGTCCTTCCAATTCCGTCCAGATGTTGTCACTTTGAACTGTTCGTTTCCTCTCCGTTCAACATGGCCATTTAGCACAGCGCCGCGCGTTACTTGGAGGATACGCTCCCCTTGAAATATTTTCAAGGCAAGGTCCGCATTATTTTCGCGATAAATTGGCCCTGCTAGGGTCGACTATAATCATACATTTCGCCCGAGACTCTCAGGTGCGAGAGGCGCGAGCTTATCGCATCCGAGGATCTTGAAGGAGGAAATGCGACTCTCTCCATTTACCCTCCGCTCCCCACCGCCCCCCCCCTGCAGCCCGCGCTCGTTCTTCCTGCCCCTTCAAAGAGGGTGACGTGGCCTCAAAAGGCTCCCACCGTATACTTAAACTGGGATCCAATTAGAGGAGATACGGAGTTTGGCGTGTTGTGTCACGAAACACTGTGTTCTAGCTCCTTTTCGAAGGAAACCAATTAATTCGACATCTATGTCGTACGCAGACTTTCATGTGCCAGCGACCACAAGTGAAGAAGACTTCGACAGGGATGGGGTGAACGGAAGCAGTCTTGTGAGAAATCGTCCTTTATGGCATTCTGGTCTCTTGAAATATGGTATTTGGATTCTTAGTGTCGAAATAGGGTTGTAATTCAGGGAGATTCAGCGCGCTGTGCTTTGTTATTCATGTAGCAACTACATTGGTAGATATTTGTGTTCGAAATATTTTGTCCAATCAATCACTGTCTTGATCTTTTTTCAATGAATAACACTCTTCTAGTCTATTAACTTGTATTTAGTATAATAATATAAAGGAACGGTTAGAGATTTCAATAACAAGGTGCTCTTAATAACAAAAAATTCCAGCTGCGCAGTGGACTGTGTATCGAGCCACATGTGACTCCCTAGAGGAAAGGAATATTCAAACTATAATTAGCCTAAATATATTTTTCCAATAAATTGTTATATAGATACGGGTTGTTTTATAAGAATCAAATTTCTGCTCTGAGTTTGAATGTAAGAGTTCCTTGAAGTTTATTATCTACATTCTTGATGTACACTTATATCATAATCCAATTAAAATAGACAATAATTTGAGCTACGTAGAGTGATGCTTACTTATAGAAGCGAACCGAAGAAGGTGACTTTTCACGAATATTGAAAATAGTTTCAAGTCGAAAGTTTCTTGAATGATGCAGAACGGGCTTTCATAAAGTATCCATCTCTGTGAAATGAACTTCTTTAAAATTTATTATCCGGATGTTTGTAATTTATCCCCGACTGGAGAAAGTCTGAATAAAAAGAACGCGAGCAGTCTTATGAGTTTCAGTAATTCAGGATGAAAGAAGATCTAGCTGGGATTATAATATTCCTTTTGAGTTCCTGATGTACCTACATCAACATTTTAAGGCCTCCTGATTATAGAAGAGGGTTTCACAGTTTCTAATATTCCCTGAATCATTGAAATCGATACTATCTTGACAACATTAATTTTATCATACACTGTAAAGGATATAAAATTGAAAAGCAGGTGGCACAAATTACTTCGAACTACTATTAAACTCAATTGTTAAATCCCTTTCAATACGTCAATCGAGTCCCCTCCAAATCGATCATTTTTTATATAGGGGAGAGGTGCTATAAAAGGGACACTTTTGTTTAGCGTCCATTTCTGACAATGTCATTATAGGTATTTAAAAAACAAGTACACCAATGGAAAGCGTATTTAATTCCCTTCAATAAAAGTATATTACAAACTCATAAATTATAAAAGGAAATAACAAAATCTTCGATTTTCAAATAAGTGGGAAATGTCCCTTTTACGACTAGGTGGTTTTAAATGGGACATTATAAGTCATGAAAGGGACACATTAATAAAAATAAACTTATTAAGTATTGCAATTATAATTGTAAATCGTAATGATTCAAAACAATGGAATCTATGAAAAAATTAACTCTGTACTATAAATCATCAATATTTTTGACTATCTTCATAGAGTGTGACTTATCGTTAATGTTTTAACAGCTTTTTTTTTATTTATAAAGTAATATTTTTTATAAAATTGATGTCTTGCAAACTAAGTTCAACATAGTAATACCCACGAGTGATAAATATAAGTACGTATATAAAAAACCTATAAATCACTTAAATAATAAAATAGTTTAGAATTAAATTCTACTTGAACACAAATGAGATCAATTGTACTAAAATAGGCAGGTACGTTTTCATATTGCAGATTAAAGATTTTATTATTAATTTTTGACGATAAAGTTTGTCGCTTTGAATAGTCACTTTGTTAATTCTTAAATTTGAAACAATACGCCATCAACTAATAATTGATCATTTAAAACAATGTCATCTATGTATCAGATGATACACTAATAATTTTACAGGAAAGTAAAATACATATAGTGTCCAGCAGTTCATGTATATGAGAGGGACAGCCATGAAACGGTCGTCCCATTTAAGACTTGTTATGCTGTCCCATTTAAGACTATAAGTGAGTTTAATATAAAATAACCTCAAAACAAAGAAAATAATCAATTAAGCTTCCCTGTTAAGTATTTTCGTTTCATTTTAATACAGGCTATTTTAATGATATAACACTTTAACACTTTGTATGTATCTTAATCTCAAAAAACGACACAGAAAACCAACGAAATTTTTTCTTTTACTGCCGATAAACATCAACCGCGAATTACTACTGTGGTGCAAGTGATACCGCAGTGAATTTTACGTCAAATGACTGGGCACTAGTGTTGACATAAACAGGAAAATAACTTGAATGTGCAATGGGTTTAAAATTTTGGCAATTCGATTTATCCCCTTTAAAACCTGTCCCTTTTATAGCACCTCTCCCCTATCACTGAAGTGTAGACAAACTACACACATGCTTACTTCTTCAAGCACACAATGGACTAACTAAACAGCCAGACATCTCCCGTTTCAACTTCCCACCATTACTGCTTCAGCTCGAAGAGCCTGAAGAGAAGGTACCCCTAATAAGCGTGGATCATGTGAGAGATCGACGCGATAAATTCTATAAGCTTGCGTTTGCATTAACGAAGCCTCCACGTGGATGCAAGCTCCGCCCCCCCCCCCCCCTCCAACTGTTACCGAAACAAAGTAAACTCGTGTCTTTCAGGCACGTATTTCAGTTTAGAGGTCAATAACGTGATGCACTCGATACACACCGATCGTTAAGCGCATCTGCTCCGTGCCTGTAATGACACCATTCCACGTCAGGCACGTATGTACGTATCTATTCTGTTTAAATGATCGACGCGAGCTGCCCTATCACTTTGATCACTTATCTACACTCGCGTGCCTGTCCCATTGATTAGGTTCTTGTGAGCCCTCATACACCGATCCCTTGCGCGTGCTCCTCGAACAAAGTGTACCGTGAGTCTCGCTTCCTAAACACGTTTGCCACCATTCGCTTTTCCTTTTTTTATTTGAAAAACCACTCGGAAGGGACGCGTGTGCTCTTGAATGAATGTAAATTACTATCTGCAAGTACTATTTTACGTGTGAAGTTACTTGTTCGAATCGAATCGTGTTTGACACGTGGAAACAAGTGGATTGAGGATATGATAATAGGAGGGAGTTAGTTTGAAGAATTTACGCGCATTTACAATGAGGCTTGCGTTTTTGCGATTTGATTTTTAATAATGTTTGAACTTGGAAATATAGGAGTATACTTGGAGAATATACTTGGAGTCTTATTTGGTTTGTTATTTCAGAAGCTAATAAGTAGTACAAGGGGTAATATATCATGTGATAATTAAAGCTCCGTTAATAATTTCTGACGCTTCAAGGTAATTATGATAAATTAACACCCATATCTTTTTACTTTAAACTTTCTTGGCTTGGAGAAAGTACGCTACTTGCATTTGAAGAGAGAGGGCTATGTTGATAATGAAAAGTATACAGTAACTTATAATGCAAGGTAATGATATTCATAATTTTATCCTACAGTGAATTCTTTTAATTAAAAATGTGAAGAGAACGTATTTATGAAATTATCAAAGAAATTATTCTCTTTATTTCATTTTGAATATTTATTAAATCAAATTATAGAGAACCGCCCCTCTGTGTTAATAATTTTATAAATGATGCAGCAAACATAAAATTATCGATAACCAGGAAAAAAGGAATCTTAACCGTTTACATGGCATAAAACCACTCATCCCAATAACATTCGATATTTTAACTGCTTTGTTATAGGTCAACATTTATTTTCATTTCTTTTTTCGAGAAAATAATCAAAGTGGACGCTGAAATATGCGGTGCATATTTGAAATAAACAAATATGTATACATGCAGGGGAGATCGGGACAGATTGTAACAAAAAAAGTTTTCATAATTTTTTCTCAAAAGTGTTTTCCTCAATCAGGAAATAATTTGCGTGACTTACTACTTACATATGTGGTGAACTCACTGAATGTAAGTACGTGGCAAAACCTTGGACACTTAGACATATAGCTTCATTTTAACACATTGTTGTCGAGACACGTAAAAATGCGTTTTTCGCAAACTGTGAGTAGAGCGCGGGTTACGTAGTTATACGTTTTTTATAGATGGGAGGTAGAATGAGGGAAATAAAGCTATACTAATGTTTGTTGTTGCCCTTTCTCATACATACCCGCTCCAGCCATAATGCAGCGGCACAAAACGCCCGACCCCAATGTGTTAAACAAATCTGAACCTTTGTTACAATGTGCCCCAGTTCGGGGTAAAAAGTAACACCATGTGGGGTAAATTGTAACATATCTATTTTTCTTATTTAAATACAAATATGAACACAAATCAAAATTTCTAAAAAGTATAAATGGAAACACAGATCATTATTAAACATTTGATATACATGAGTTAAACAGTCATTGCTTATTCACCTGATTCTATCAAAATCTTCTTCTTCGCTATCTTTACTTTTGCCTACATACTTTTTTTCTACTTTGTGGATTCTCGATTGTTCTGTTGTTCGACTAGAGCGTCTTTTTCCGGTGTGTCAGCAAATAGCATGTTTGCTTCGTCACCATTTAGAGCGGAGTAAGTAGTAACATGTTACGATTTACCCCGAGCTTGAATTTTTGCGTCTTACCTCAGCAAACGAGAAATTAAACATCAAATTACTAAAATGCGTATACATTATAATAAACCTATGTGTACTGATTCGTTTGCGACAAAGGAGCAAAAATTCAAACGATTTCTAATGACGGTTAATTGAAATAAAAGTGCTAAGACAAAATTTACTTACGTGCTCTACATACTAAAATTCTGGGCTATAACCGCAAAATGAATACATAACGCTCGTTTGTCACTAAAACCGACGGTGCTAATATCGTCAAGCAGCTCTCGCATGCTGTGGGTTACCAGATTTGTCGTTCAAAAGATTTTACTTATGTTACAATTTACCCCGTCTTACAACCTACCCCGGTCTCCCCTAATATATAACGAGCCTCTAAATAAATTAGTTTCAATTAATCTTATGAATAATAAAATAATATTGACTAACCCGTTCAAAATTATTATTACTCAATTTCTACCGTTTCCAAACAATCTTTACGAAGTGGAAGAAACCAAAATTGAAATATTTTATAATTTAATATCAGATTTTATGTGTCGATGTAGAAATTCGTGGTTACACATGTTTGTACAACATAACATGTTTTCAAGCTTCCTACTGAACCAGTAATTCAATATTTTGGCTGACAGAGTTACGACCAAATTAAATACGCGCGTTAAATTTACAAATACAAACCGGCCAGTTTCCATTGCATTAACGTTGCGCCGTAATATCAGTGATGTAACTCCACTGACAGTAAATTAACAGAAGTCTAGTTATTATCCGACTTTATGCATGAACAATGACAATTTAGTTTTGCGAGCCTTTTTACGTGAAAACTTTCTCACGTTGCTCGAAAAATCCGCTTCGAAATGTTAACTACGAGGCTTAATTAATAAATACAAACACGGAAATTTTTTTTGGTACGCGTGGAATATTCTGGTATGTACTAATGCGAGCCCAATTTAAAAAAGTTATATTTCTATTGTTAGACTGAATGGTTCCTGTATTCTCTCTACTTCTCGTTAATGCAACAGCATCAGCTCGTTCGTGTACTGTGAAATATGTTGAAAGTATGTCGTTGAAACAGTAAATTGCGTTAACTTGTACCATATTTCAAATATAATTACTGGATGAATTTAAATTACGACTGAACTTATATAACTTGCAACTCTGCATAACTTCAATGGAAACTGGCTCCAGTGGTTACTTGTATTAACGAAAAGCAAAATAAAGCATACATACCTATATTCTAAACCATGTGTCACATTATATCCAAGTTACCCTCATATTTCTTGCAAAGTCTGTCAAAAGTGTTGGACCATTGTAAATTAACTACTACTTACTTCATCATTCGATACGAAATTTAATTTCCAATTAAGGGGACCCTCCGGTTAATTTTTATTCAAAAAATGGATTTGTTTATTATACATTTTCGTAGTATAACAAGCCAGGAGTGATCTGGTGAATGTTTCGCAACAAAATTCGTAACGGTATAGATTCCATAGTTACATAACTATTTCAAACTCCGAACGCAGGTATGAGCCGAGAACACGATATTTCAAAACGGTAACCCCGATTTCAGAAGACCTAATGAACTGATTAAAAAAACCTTGAAGCATTTGATTCGTAATTGGACTCGCTATCGCAGCACCCTATTACATAATTTTTTAAACACAGGTTTTTTATCTGCACATTTATCCGTAAAATGTATAGTCTTTTAAACACCAAATCTTTACGCATAAATTTTACGGATGAATGTACAAATAAAAAAAAACATGAAATCATGGTTACCGTTTAGGCATCTCTTTTTGGCAGCGCTGCACTAAGCGCCAACTAAAAAATGCATCAAGACCGAAAACATAAAACGAAATTTTTTTTGTACCCTAACGAGTGTATTAATAAATGCTAAAAACATTTTTTAGGATATATTATAACCTCTTCTTACAAAAAAATTATAAATCACCTATTTTTCGAGCGTTTTGACCAGAGGGTGCCCTTCAGTCCAGCTTCGAGCACGCGTAATGAAATACATATTTACATATATCATTCTCAGATATGATTTGATACATATTCTTCCCAGTAAAAGCATTCAATACGAACACTCGAAGTTTACTAACATGCAGTAGCATGCAGGATAACTTCAAAAATATGAGCCGCTTTACGACTTTCCGTTTCGGTTGCATCGATCGTGATGCATGGATCCAGCTATAACGGGGAACACAGCCATCGATCATGCCTGACACTGAAATCCCTTTAAGATATACATTGGTGCTTTACATATTCCTTCGCCGTGTTTCGCTGAACTCGTTGCAATGCTCCGTTGATATATTGGCGCTTTTCAACGTTATTTGAGATTTGCATAGCAGAAACGTTACCAGAGCAGGAATGTCCATTCCTTCAAACATAAAGGCCACAGGTAAAAAACTATCGCAGCGGGTTCCGATGGCACTCAAAAGAATCGGCAGATTCTCCGCTTTAAAATGAGCTTAAGACATTGATGTTCCGATCATCCCTCGCGAAGATACAGCTAGTTGAAGAGAAAATGGAATTTGTGCAATTTTTAAGCATATTTTGGAAAGGACATCAGAGACCGAAATTTTAACCGAATCGAAAAAGTCGAAGATGCGTCTTAAAGAGGAAAGTCTGATCTTTCTATTGGTTTTTACAGGAACGTTCTACGATGATTGCATCACTTGCTAGAAGCAACTAAAAAAAAAACGATTTTTGCTCCAAAGTTAAATAATTCGGCCAAAAAAATTATACAAAAAATCAATTACCCTCTTATCACACAGGAAAGTGGTCGCTTTCGAGTGGTGTAAATGGAATGTGTGTAAAAAATTTCATGTACGCCGTGGAACATCGCAAAGTTGAAGAAAAATTTAAAAAATTGACCAAGTGCTCTTTATATTGTTATAACTTTGCCGAAAAGCAATGCATCTAAAATTTGAAAAAGAGCAGCTGAACGTAGAGATTCCACGCTTTCAAATTATGTTTTCAAAATACCGATACGACTATTTTTACCGGAGTTATGACCATGTGAACTTGCCCCTATTTTTTTGGCTCCTAGAGGTGATCCTTTAATTAATGTGAGGAGTGTATATACTGCTCGACACAATTTTTTGCCGAATACATTATTATGTATATACATAAATTGGAAAATAAATGCCCAAGAAAAGGCATACACGATCTTCTTAAAAATCATGTAAGAATTGAGAAAACAATTTGAATACACGAAATTTACATACAACTTTAGAAAATTTATAACAAGGGCTAATTTAGTGCGACACTTTTATTGACAATAAACTTTGTCGCTTTGAATAGTCACTTGTTTACTAATTCTTAAATTACAAACAATACGCCATTTTCTTCTAACTAATAATTGATAATTTAAAACAATGCCATGTGTGTATCAGGTGATACACTATTTAATTTACATGAATTTCGTTTAACTTTTCGCGTGACCGATTGGTAAAAAATAAGGTCCAACAGTATATGCAAATTATAAATTCCTTTCCGCAACGAGGCAAACATTGAAGCTAATTTATGCGTGTATATGATGCCAGCAGAAAAATAGTGTGATATGAATATGAGTTTAAAGAACCTGATGAAGTTATGAGAAATAATAGGTGGATGAATAGATGAAACGAATTGGGAACTTGTAGATAAAATATACGAAAATACTTCTGTTCGTAGATAAAGAGTATCTCCAGAGTAACGGATTCTGTAATTCTTAACCTTTCGTGGTCACACGGGGTGTATCGCACTCGAGGATATGTCTTTGCGAATATTTCTGCAAATTTTTAGACCGTAAGAATAAAATTTGGTGAATTTGAACAAATAAAGATAGCTTTCATTCACAACTATTTTTTCAAATTCAAATTTTAACATATCAAAATTTACATGTCTGGAAAAAGACTATTAGAGTATGATTGTATGAGTATTACTAATGTACAATTATCAGTCAAAGGTTAAAAGATTAAAAAATTCGAAAACGGAAACTTAAAAATGACGCTGCGGTGTAGTGAACCCCATGTGACTAATTTGTGATTATAAGGTGTGCCCACGGAGGGTTAACTACGAGGATGTTTTATTAAATATCGAATTATTAAAGGAATGTTCATCCCATTATTTAAAACTTCACGAGTTTAGATAAGAGTTCCATAAGCGTTGGAGCTCGCAAAAAGGTTGTCACGAAATTGAAGACAATAGACAGAATTGAGGATGCTTTAAAAGTTCGTCGTGTCCCACAGATTCGTGCATCGCGCCAAAAAAAAAATTGTTACACAGTTATGTGAACTTGTTTGAAGAAAAAAGAATAGCCTAGCTCGAACAGAAACTATTCGTATACCCATGTTACATCTGTGGTTGGGAGTACAAGTTTATAAAAGTAAATTACTTTATTTTTAAGGAACTCATATTGGGGTAAATCGTTCTAAAACACTATTTGTTATACAAAGTTATTGAATTTCTATAATTTTATGATGTTCATTTTGTATTTTTCTTAGCGCGTATTAGTATGTGATACTTTATAATTTCTGAATATGAATCAATTTATGCCTCAACTTCCATAAATCTGTAAGGCGTACGTAAATCTCCCATCAGAACTCTGTTCACTGTGATTATCTTCAGCTTACGCTGTTACGTGAACTTTTCTAACGCGTTTTATGCTCCGAGTTTTACGAAGTTTGAGAACTAATAATGCTGTTACGAAGATTATATTCGACTGCCCTGCCATACGCTGTTGGAAAATTTATGATTGGCGTAAATACAAAATTGATTAGAAAGTCCATGTAGCTCTGTAGATTAGAAACCACGATTACTTACTTTACTTATATCCATAAAATATCAACACACTATATAAATATGTTGTGTAAATTTTGATGTTGTGAAAAATAAGTTGTACTTTGCACAAAACTTCAATTAAAATTTAGGTTTCCTAGAAATGATGTAGTTGAAGAATTTAAGTTATAACAAACATCATAAGCATTTGAATATGACGAATAGGTATGTCAGATATATAAATATTTGAATATAATATTCGAATACTAAAAGATTTTAATTTTAGTCGATATTCGAATATTCAAATAAATTGTTATACAAGCATTGTAAAAATCGCCCCAGTCCTACTGCAAGATCAATAATACTTTCACATATCAACGTCACTCATAGAAATTATACATGCACATTATTTACCACATTTTACTCAATGTTGTTATACAAAGCCAAGCAACGTGGCAAGATGTATGAAATGCAAAGAGACTGAATTTAAATTCAGTGGAAAATCCTGCCAGTTCATTAAAAAATATCATTACTTCACTTTACTACGAAGTCCGCAGGAAACACGTATCAGGTTTGAGGAAGAATGTAAGAAGAATGAAAAACTGATTCCTAAAGTGCTGATAATAATTGCTCACAAGTATTCCAATAAATCCTACATATCTTTTTGACGATACAATAATTTTCCTAATCTCAATACGAGAAATGAGAGTATACTATAACTACTGTACAATATCATTAGCAACAGAATTGAATATTTCTAGCAAAGATCTAATTACACTTAAACCGATCTTTCTATTCCAACTCAGTAGACCCTCATACACACTAGGGTGGTGCTTATATGTATGGTAAAAAATCCAAGTTTTTAAAATTTTTCTTCTGACCCTCTTAGAAGCTTCCAAATAGTTTAAAAGAATTTCGTCTAAAATTTTGTTAAAATATATTAAGGATTAAAGGTCGCTCAATCCCATTGAAATATGACTATTTTGGTATAAATTGATAGACATTTTTGCAATAAGGACAAAATAATTTTATTAATTTTTAAGTGAGAGTATAACATTAAAATTTGGGCACACATTGCATAGACGAAACGGGTTTATAACGAGTATGCACTGTATTGTGTTGTGGCATAAGGCTTTATATGCACATTTAAATTTCTCTCATCAGCAGCTCTCGAATCAGATGCAGACGCAAACTTTGACGTACATTCTATTCAGGTTCTGATATATAAATATGGGCTCCGTTTCATTAAAATTGACAAGTGATAATTATGGAAAGTCGCAGTTGCCAAACTTGTGGTACATGCGAAATATAAAGTCCTTGAGCGACCTTTATACATATATCAAAATATACAAATAAAATATACGAAAATATTTTTTTGTCGAATAGAAGATTTTAAGATGGTCAAACAATACAAATTTTAAAGTAGAAAAATAAGGACCACCCTAATACACACGAGCCCTCACGGCAACGAAAGAATTCCTGGACCACCAACTTGCCCCATTAATTAATGTAAATCCCTTCATTAATTCCCGAGAAAACTGTCGTCGAACGTAACAGAGGAAACCGCCTAATAGCCACGAAAACACACTAGCGCCACGCAATCACGAATGAGAAAGAGTCCACGTAACTTGCGTTTGCATTTTTACGAGCTCTATCTAATCGAGCCACCGTAAACAAATAGCCAGTTCCAACCTGATGCAATTACCAGCGGTGGAGGAACGGGGGGAGGAAAATTCATTAGCAATGATTTTCTTGCAGCGGACGTACCACGTTTTTCGAACGGAATCCCACCCCCTCGCCGCCACGGAGCGTTTCCCCCCGGCGGGTAAATCGCGCGACATGGCTCCGGGCTCGGCTGAATTCGCCATTATCGTAGATATCGCTTAACCAACGTTTCCCCGACGGCGAGGAAAAACAGGGCCAGCGAGGGCGAAGACTCGAGGAAAAAAGGACTTCGCCATGACACCGATATTCGTTGCACGCCCACGCACGCCGCCGCCGCGGACACGCAATTCCGCGTAGATCGTTTTATCGATGAGTGGAAGAGGAGCTGCTGGCAAATTAGCGTAGCTGGCTCAATTTGTCGGGAGCCACTTTAACGTCGTCATACTTTATTCACATGTTGTCCGAGGTAAAAGGTTAATAAGAACGTTATCACCGATGCATGGACTTCGATGTCGTATCAGCATAATGGATAGTGGCTGAGATCGTTCGACGATAGCATGACGAACTCGCGCGGGAAAGCTTTCGCGAATTCTGCTTAATGTTTCATTCCATTCCCCGCGCTGATGTACTGTGGTGCAGGGTGTGTTGTGTGTGTGTGTGTGGTGAAAATGGAACGTTGGACATGTACATTCATCACTGTTTGTTGTTGGGGAATTTAGTTTAATTTGGAAGTCGATGCTTCTATTGTAGATGTGAAAATTCTTTGGATAATTTTGGTGTGAGTTTAAAATGTGTGTTTTGAAAGTAAATTTGGAAGAAAGGAGTGAATATTTAAAGGTATTGTATGGTGATTGCAATGTCAAGTTTAAGATGGGTTAGTTGAAAATTGGAAGTACTCACTCGGCAACTGGAAGCAATAAGTAGTAGAGGATTGTGTGTTCGTACAAGGCACGCTCTCCACCAGCAATAGGATAGAACATTTAGTGGAAATCAATTTCTTTAATACAAACGATGCAAGTTATTCATAAATTGTTATCAGAAAGATACGCTATGAAACATTTTTCTGCAAGCTTCTAGTCAGAAAATATTCTCTGGTCGTTTGAAATTCGATATTAAGTTATGTCACTTCTATTTATAAAATTATACATAAATTGAAGTAATAGGGAATTTACGAATATAAACCACGAAGTGACAATGCTAATTAAAATATCCATATATTGCGATACTAAAAGAAAATGCAACAAAGTTATTCGAAAGTCTCAATGCTAACAGAATTAACCACAGCGAAGCAGTAAATACAGTTGAATATTTTAATTGCCTCAAAAAAGGCTTTTCCACCGTCCTACTTTTAGGATTGATAAAACCTTCATGAAAGAAATTTCCCAGAAAATTGCAAAATTTTCGTCCTGGGAACGCCTCCACGTTAAGGATTAGCGTCCCATCGGAGCGTGCTCGAACGTCGCGATACTTTAGCCCTCCGATACTCGAAATCCCTATGTCGTCAAACCATCCTATACGGACGTTATCATTGATGTACGAACGTCGAGACTGCGCTATGATCATGAATATATCGAGAAATGAGCCCTAGGTATTTTATTCGTGGTTCTACATCCACGCTAGTGCAGCTCAACGGTCGCGAAAAAAGTTGGGAGATCGATACTTTAATATGTAACTGTGCAGCTCCACCTACATCGTTAATCCTTGCTTTTCAGAAACTACGTGAGTTGATACTATAATTCACTTAATCTGCATCCATTCTATAAATTTTTAGGGAAACTTTAGAAATGTTTTTCGTTATTTTGTGTTGTTAAGATCGAAGTGTATTGATAAAGTTTGGATCAATGGATTTTAGTAATATTAGTTCACGTCACAGATAGTAGATAAAATTAAATATTCAAAATATTACTACATAATTAAAAGGAACACTTACAATTCTCATTAAAACAAATTTCCACTAACAAGTATACACCCAGAATTTAAGTGAAGTAATTCCAAGTTTTAATTAAAACTGTGAATAACAGTCCAAAACAACAAGTTATTATTGTTAAAGGTATAAAATAAAATTTACCAGAAACCTTATATTTCGAACAATAAGCACCATAGTCATTAAATATTCATTTATAATTATATTCTAAATACTACTACCAATTGTTGCAATATTCATCAGATCCTCATCTTCTCTGAGTCAGCAATACGTCCTTAATAAGTCAGAAAATAATTCTTATGCCTGCTGAATCTATCAGTTTCATTCATCATAATTTCAACGAAATTCAGATGTTAAGTCACCATTAACAGCATTCCGTGGCAAGGGGAAAGGACGCCAAGGGGTGGTGATTATTTTAATGCGTGGTTCACCGTGGCAGAAAAATACTTCATTTTCAGCTGGCAGACGGTCGACGCGCAAATATTGGCACGGCAGAGAGTCTTATCGAGACACAAATAGTGCCCAACAAACCTTCCCCCTTTAATTATCGAAGCCCTATTAATTAACGGTAAGCGAATATTGCCGCGCGACTGAAACGAGAACTGCTCCGTGATATTAATGATTCTTAGCCCATCGCGTTTCCATATTTATGAACATTATTACTATCGATTTCTCATGAATCAGCCGGCCACGTCTCTAGATAACCCACACCCACGCGATAATTTTTATGGACTTGAGGTGGCAGTAAATTCGGTTGGGTGATATTAATTTTAATGGGGAAATACGGTGTGCAAAATGCTCCGCTAAAAGGTACGGATGTTTATGGTTGGCTGGTCGACCCTGGACTCGTGCACGCCCCTGATACATTTTTTAACAATTTCATTTTTCCAACATTCCGTTGGAATTTAGCTACCCATTCTACTTTTTTTACGCTGATACCGAGACTTTTTGGTTTAAGTTAATGCATTTGGGCAATTGATAGAATTTTCCGAACTGGAATTTGGATTTCAATTTTTGCTGCATGCTTTTCATATATTTTTATGGTGGATTAAAATTGAAACCATACGGAATAAAACATCGACAATTAATTTATTGAACCTTACTTTGTGCCCATGATAATATTATTAAATCACGCAGGTCAGAATTGTCAAACGAATAACGTATGGGAATAGCTGTACATATAGAATACAACGCGTTTTCTGCTATCAGTATGTTCATATACATATGCCACGTTATTAGGTAATTGCATATCCAATTCCGTATTAGAGTATTGTTAGCGGTCTCGCATTTTCAATAGGATGTGCGAAATATTCGATGAAAAGGTCAATCTCACGATTCCATTACCAAAATCTATTTTATTTAAAATGAGTAAATTTATTATAATTGCTATATAATGGACTATGATAAAGTTATTTGAATAAATTCAACTTTAAGAATTTACCTCGTACCCACAAATTTGGTATCTGTCTAAACATCACTTATGAGAGGTCCTGTAATAGTACATGCAATACAACTTGTGGTTAATTACACCCTGCTACTGTAATCTAATCAAAGCATTAGCTCGATATTGACCAAAATGTATCGGCTTCATCAGATTGCGATAGGTAACACGGGAATTTAGCAAATTCGCCACATGTGTCATATTTTGTAACCTCGCGTCCATTATAAACAGGCGTAGATACAGAGTGCATTTTTTTCTGAGGATCAATTGATGATTTCTATATCAATTTATTGAAATTTTTAATTTTCTTAACCCTTCACAGGTCTATATCTCCAAATCTGGAAATGCATAGATATTTCAGAAAAAAAATTTACACTGCATGTAATCTATTGCACTCAATATTTATGAACAAAAATATTTAATAACAAAATGAAATACTGAACAAATATCTCTTTAACACTAGATACGAGTCATCGTCATCTGAATCTTTTTCAATATCATGAGAACTGTTCATTTGGGCCTGTTAGGCCCCACGTGTGCACGGTAGGGTTAAAATTGTCACCATTTAAAATTTTTCTGCTCCTTCCCATTGAAAATCCCTTATACCAATTAAAATTTTATTTCTCAGAAGATCTCGGTCTGACAATGTTTAGAAGGACCATAACAATTTCCACAGATGCATTGGAAACGCCGCTTTTCTTTCAATCTGCGTTTGACGTTAATCACACATCGTAATTGAATTATCGTACATCCAATATCCGGATATACTTTGCATAAATTCGAATCGATTCGATCGAGCGTATCGCACGTTTTGGTGAATTTACGCGAGACAACGCACGACCAATAATATTTCACCGGCATGTTTCATCTTAACGTATTTTCTACTTTATCTGTCGCAATATCTGCTTATAAATAGCTATAAGGCGACATGAAATATCTTGCGTATGCGTTCCGCTTGAACGTAACTCGCCTGCATCCTGATTAAGCGAATTTATAGGATTATCAATAGCCTCATTACAATATTCCGATATCACGATTTCAACGGGGCACAGTTTCATAGTTTCGTGCCTTCGTTTCTCATTGATCCTCGCGGTATTCGAATTTTTCGTAACTTTTCAGCCGCGATTCGATAATTTTATAATGAACGTATGTTTCGCATTTCAGGTATCATGTTCCAATCCAACGAAGCAGCGCAATGAATTCCATTAATTAGTTTTCATTTAATCGCTTCGTATTTTACCATTTTCGTAGAACGCAGCTGCATCAGAGTATTTATTGTTCGTTAATGACTGTTTCTGGCTACTTTAATGCGTACTCATGGCGTATAACCCTTTCAATTGTTGGCAGACGGTACAGAAAGCATCTGTCGATGCGAGTGCTTTGTATTCTGTACTCCCTTCAGGCATATATTATTTATAATTCTAGAATTCTGTTTTATTCAGAAAGAAGTTATGCAAGAACGACGTAACTACCACGTAGGTACAATACAATATATAGAAGGCTATTCTGTTACTATTCATGATTGCTGGAGATGATTCTAGCTTTGATATACAGTGATGCGCCGACTATGTATTCGATAAAGGACCACCCTTTGCCAAAGGAAATTGAATCGACGTTCACGTGTCTATATGTTTACTGAAACCTCGAATCTCTGACTAATCTGTACAAACACTCTGCCAAAATTCACTTAGAATTAATGCTGACAAATGACCACAAACGGTTACCAATGTACCTAGCAAGTATCACGATATGTTGAATATGAATGCCAGTTTATACCAGTTTACTAAATAAAACAAACTATATTTCTCGATCGCCAGAAAGCATTCAATCCCTCCTTAAGAGAGGACGTACACCCAGAGAGGCCTAAAAATTGACGTTCTCTTAGAATTTTTTTTAAGAAAGCATTAACGTTATTAGTTTCGTAATTTTTTTATTAATTATGTCGCATCTTTGGCTGTAATACTTCATTTTTGTATGTACAAATATTAACTGTAGTTAAGTAAAAAGCAAATTAGTTTCCTGAAATATATTCACAAATGCTGTTTTAGACAAGGTAGATTTCAAAAAAGTTAATTTGTAAAGAAATGGCAGTATTCTAAATGAAACGCTCAAGTTTCGAACATGAATTCTTGCCTTTTTATGCAATAAAAAAGAAACTATGAATCAAATAAAAAATCCGCCCTGTCAAAAACAACATTTGTTAATATATTTTAAAAAACTAATTTGCTTTGTGCTTTTAGGTAAAATCTGTTTAATTGAGAGTGAGTATCGCAAATCACTGCTGCAATGATACATTTGGAGCTAGCTCCTATAACTGTATTACACGACTAATATTTTTGCATACAAAAACGAAGTATCTATTATAGACAAAGATGTGACATAATTAATAAAAAAAATTACGGGTGCAATAATGTTAATATCTTCTTAAAAAAATTTAAAAGAACATCAGTTTTTAGGCCTCTCTAGGTGTACATCCGCCCTTAAGCCCTTGTCCCAACTCCAACGTAATAATTTTTCAAGTTACCCGACACGATCGCTCCTCTTAAGAAGAAAACGGTGACCAACAGAGCAGTGTATTATTCGAGATAAGAATATCATGCGGGCCTCCGCGAGCATATTTCGCGTTTAGCGTGGTCCCAGCAGAAAAGCGCATGCATCACGATTAAGTCAATGGCTGGCGACATCAATACCCTTCGCCACAATATTTCAATGGGACGGTTCGAACAGCCGACATCCCTCACGTCCCTACGCCACTATGGGGCGCGTAATACGCCTTGTCGCGGCAACTTCCCCCGTTGAACACCGCGGCCAGATTAGAATATTATCGCCATAACGCCGTGTACAATAGTGAATCACGCGACGCGCAACGGGCAACGCAATCTATGGGTTTCGCAGTGTCACACACGCTATAAATTAACGCCATGCGCCGCACCGGCCACGACGAGCTCCGCCACGCGATACTTTGCCATGGAATTTCTGTATTTCGCGTTCGCCATCGCGGCGTACGACAGCCGACGATTACTGTTGCTAATTTGCTGTGTACCGCCCATTATTGCTAATTCGCTGTACACTCATTCCGCTTATTTGCATAATCAGTGCCGCGCGACTGCGCGCGCTGGTATTGGAAATTTTCAATTTCCTTCGACAACGGTAATCACATTGAAATTCATGGGAAACAGTGAATTTCATTGAACTCGGACAGCTATTTCTTTATGAGTCTGTAAATATCGGATTTTTTCAAGGAATATGTTTCTTGGAGGGGAAGCTTCAATTCTTTACAATTGCGATGTGTGTTTTAGCTAAATCGAAGTTTAATTATTATACTTCTTTTTGACACAGGGGAATTGAGGAAAAGTAACGGAACTGCTGGTTATATTATGCAATTTCTACTAAATTGAGTGTAGTTACGATTACTTATATCAAAGCTAGAATGATTTAAAGTCCCTTCACTGGATATTCACTACACCCGCCAAGGGAAGTCGAATTCAGAAAGTAATGTATGCTGAATCCATAATATCAGGACACATTTCAGTGGAACTTTGATTTGCAAACTTTATGCTCGCGATAAATGTGACGAATTCGCCTGGCACGACGAAAAAGGATTGGTAGAGGTAAGTAGTTGCGCTGCGTCGGACACTATATCGACTCTACTACTTGGAAGGCTGCGTCGACTGAGTCGCGCTCCGCGTAGGTCGCAGCCAGCAATGAAAGAAGCAAGTTTTCAGGGAAACTTCGTGTTCCTGTAAATATTGATCGGCGGAATTAAGTTTTCGGCTCATAAAGTAGTACAGCAAGGTTTGTCCCATTTGAATTTCCTGCCAATGAATATCCAAGTATTTCACCGAGCCGGAATTAAGGGTATAAAACTCGCGGCTCCAACTTGTTTATCCAAGTTGAAGGGGAATAATTCGTGATTGTGTTTCCGTGGAGTCGCTCACTCCGCCTGAGCTTTGAGCGCTCGTAAAAGCAATGGAGGTCGTTGCGTCTGTCGATACGCCAGGTACTACTACTACGTGAAACGACTTTAAATATTGTTTTAAAAAGTAGCGAAGAGTTTTATTATTCCGAGAGCAAGCAGCGCCGCCAGTGGGGCAGACGTGTATGTGTAGTTTAAAGCTTAAACTACGAAAACTTCTCAGAGTTTGTAAGTTTGAGATTTGAGGGGTAGCTTACGAGTAGTGTATGTTTATAATATCTTGCGTACTAAAAGTCTCGACATTTTCATTTAAAAAATTTCTTAGGAGGTTTTGAGGTTCATTTTTTAAATAAAGACTAACATCTTTTTTCAGATCTTTTTATTAAGGAATTTTGGAGGAAAGATTTCGATCTATTGGAATTGTTGGAAACGTCGTGGAATTAGATGTAACCTGAAAATCTGTGATGGTTCCTAAAACATTCAGCATTCATCAATTTTTCATTCTACTTGTACATTTCGTGTATTAAATTGTTTGATATCACACTTAAGAGGATATTCGCCTTTTTATTAGGGAAGTATAATGGCCAACGCAGAGTTTAGTAAAAGCAATCATTCAGAAGTGCATTGAAACAATGTGACATTAAATACCATGGAAACTCTGCCTCCTCCTCTTTTTTATTTAAAACTACGCTTCACCATCTGTAATATTAATCCATCCACGTGAAAGCGTATTTCTCGAGTCGGCGAGAAACACAATTCTCGTGAAAGCTTCCACCTAACCCACGTCTAATTCAGGTGTAAGCCAGATCTGCATCGGATCTTCGGCTGTGGAAAGCTTGACGTAAATAACGCTGTAAAATTGAGAGCCCTGCAAGTTTACAATTCGAGCAGGTTGAACCGCAATCTCCTCTTCCAATGATCGATTTCTATCTTTGCCACTCGCTAATACACTCTACTACTTTACCCAAGTACTGTGGATAAAAGACCTGCAAAGTTTGTAGCAAGTAATGCACTAGATCTAACACATAAGCCTACAGAAATGGAAGAACCAATTGCCCTAATAACAATGCATAAAGAACCTAAGAAGCTTTGCTTTATCCTGCAAACAGTAATACAGAACTACTTGGGCATTGCCTCCATAACCAAATTTGTGTATCACAGACACAGAGAGATTCCAAAACAGCTGTACTTATCTCATAACAGTATAAGAAGTGGTCGAACCACTGGAATTATTTGACCTCAGGTTAAACAGTATAATTAACCAAACAAATCTATATAAACGCTTACAATTTATTTGAAGTGTCCACCTTCAACAATCCCTTCGGTCGGTTATTATTAAAGTAACAGAATGCAGAGCACCAGTGGCGCGCTCGAGATTTAATCTTAGTGGGAGCCGAGTTGACCGGAGAAAAATATTTCTAATGCACATACAATAAACTTCATTGGGCGATTTAAAAATTTATTTAAAGAATAAAATCCAGTTTTCTTTTTTTTTTAGAAAGCTCTTGAATTACTTCAGTCATTAGCCTCCTCCTTTTTGCTGCAGAGCACTGATTCCTTTTATTGACTCCGCAGAAATTTAGTGCGCTCTTCTCAATCCTGTCGCCTTACACGGAAGCACGGGGAAGTGAAAGAACAACAGGAAATCGCGCGACAGACAGGAACGGAGAAAAAACGCCGCCCGTGCGAGCCAAACTAATAAAAAGAATACGAGAGCAGAATTGTCACTACTGCCAATAATTTTAACATGTTCTTTAAAATTTGCCTGATGTCTGCAGGCGCTGCATATCGCCTCGCGTGCCCATTCAAACAGATTTACATCCAATTTCTAGCTCCAGTAGGTTAGACCGATACTGTACCTCGAGATTCCCTGTGACATCTTACGCAGGGACGATTGTATCGCGGCCTGTCAGTTCGATAAATTTCACGCTGGTACGGGAACGATATCGGTGGATTTTGCGCTTCGTTTGGCCTGATAAGCGGCCGCGATTAGACGACTGCGGCGCATGCGGATTCTCCGACATTTCCGATCTGACCCGTTTCAATTTGCTCGACAATCTACACGGGAGCACTGTCCCATCTAGGACGAATGTTCCGCGGATCAGATGCCGAGAGCCGCTGTTCTCGTGTCCATTAATAAATTAGGCGTGGCGTCGTTGTCCCTGTTAAGATCAGGTTTGATCGGGAACCTCCTCATTAGTCAATCGAGATAGTATAAGACATAAGTAAACCGGATTTGTTTGAAATATGATTTGATTTTTTTGAGATACGATAAAGAAAAATTTAATCTCAGCAGGTGAAGTGCTTCTGGCACATGTTCCATGATTTTAAAATGTGTGAAGTATAATACTTTTTACTTGTGCGTTTGAGGTACTTTAAAGCGTAGTGGAAGTTTGCTGTTGGCTTGTGTAAATAGCAAGAAATCTTAGCGAAAGAGTATTATTGAATTAGTGCCTTCTCAATGTAAAGTATTCGATTCTTGTGCGTAGGGATAAGAAGGGAACTGTAGCAGTTTCATTTAAACACCGTTTTACGAATTATTCATTAATCGTTCAACATTTAACAGAGTATACACATGCACGTTTGTCAGGTACGTCGATATGATATCGCTTAGTTCAGTCATGACAGCGTTCTGAATATCAACACTGATTAAATTTCGATCACGAACCAACAGCCACGAGTTATCCGTCCACCGAATATCATCAATTATTCGTGCGTATTTCCTATCTTGATGTATATTTTATGAAATAAAAATGATGGTGCTTTCTTTTGTATTCAAATAAATTCTTTGCAACTTCGTTTTCAAAATTGAGGTCCCTGTAATTTGTACGACATCCATGGAATCGTTATTTTGCAAAGATACCATCTAAGTCGATATGATTGCTGTGTGCGTTTTCACAGTGAAGCAAAAATATCAGCCACGATCGCGGTATTTGTACGTATCAACGCTCGCGATCAGCGATCGTTGCAAATTACAGAGGCTGGTTAATCAATTATTCAATGAGCATAAAATGCGGTTACAAGGTTAACTGCTCCTTCTCACGTTAGATATCATCCATTACTAACTCGACGCGTTGATTTTTAATGTATTTGCTCGCCAGTGAAATTCACGCAGTTCGATAAATAAATGATAACTAATATTGCTATGATATTTTCAGTTATCGAAACATGTCTAAAATCATAATTACCTCTAAGATATTATCGGCTACTTTACATAAAAAATGTGTTGTAACCAAAAATTTACTGCTCACAATACAGATCGAAGCTTTGCACGTAAACAGATAAATAACTGTATAAATTGTCAGAATATTATAATAAGTGTAAATAACTAACCTATCAAACGACTGATCTCTAGAATGCATAACAAGCCGAAAAAATGAAACTGAATCATTCACACTAACAGTACAACAGAGCTGTAAGGTTTTCGCAAGTAGTATAAACCAGCAATAGTCAGCCACGCAGCCGTCATTTAAGGGGACCTTCCGATCTAAAAACCGATTTTTTTTATTTCATTTTTTGAATGTTTAATCTTTTAGTAATATGTGTTTAAAAGGATTTGTTGAAATTCGTAAAGTTCCCGAAGTTATAGGCATTTAAGTAGCGGCAAATGCATGGGCAACAACTGGCCACTCGGCGCCCACGTAAAACTGTCAACGCGGTTTTCTCAAAACGGCGGGACCTGTATCTCCAAAAGTTATGATCCGATTCGACTGAAACTTTCTTTATTGTGAAGAATATACTTCTGGCTAGGGGGGGTAGCAGAAAAAATTACAAAAAATTGAAAATTTATCATTTTCAAAGGCGTTAAAAGGATGAAAAATATAGGGAAAAAGTGATTTCAAACTTTAAGTGTCGTTATTTTCTAAAAAATGTAATTTTTGTAATTTTTCTGCCCCCCCCCCTAGCCAAAAGTATATTCTTCAAAATAAAAAAAGTCTCAGTCGAATCAGATAATAACTTTTGGAGATACAGTTCCCATCGATTTGGATCAATTTTTTGACGCCTTGACTTTAACGACTCCTCAGTGCCGTCTGCAATGATTAATTATAAAATAAAAAATGTATTTCTATAATTTAAGACATCCTTAATACAATGCGAAAAGTCCCATTAAATTATATGTAGTAGTTTTCCTTTAATTAATTACTAAAAATCATCTATTTTTTTAGGCTCTAGACCGGAAGGTCCCCTTAACGTGGCAAGAGGCTCTATCCGCGATCATACCCGTTAAATAGAAATTAAACGTGCACGACACTCTTGTATATGTACTTGCTGCTAAGTAGAATGCTCAGCCATGGAAAAGGGTGGTGGCCGAGGGAAAGGGGTGATGGAGAACACGCGTTGTCGGTTTCGCTAAACGGTGGTCGAGATTTGCGCGCAGCTGGCGCAACTTCGATCGGAAAATATTTGTTTTGCCGAGCCGTCGGATGAAGAGCTCGATCGGATGAACGACGTGTAACGGCGGATGAATTCGGGTGACGGTGGAAACGATGAAACGACGTTCGACGTCGACGCGGCTCGTTTTCGGGTCAACCCGTCCACGACTCCTCCTTTTTACGTAACACACCAGCGTTTTGTCGACTGGAATGTTCTCAACACCGTGTTTCGCGATCTCGATACTGGATGACTGCGGATAAAAACTGTATAGAGGTCAGACGTGGTCAATGGAACAAGTAGAAGAGGGAAGAAGTGTATCGACTGAGGAGTTTCTCGGAATTTGGTGATAGTTAATTAGAATTTTCTTCATTAAAGGGTTGAGTTTCAATTCTGGGGTTGTTTTGTCTGTTACTATTGAAGGGCCAGTGAAGGAGGTTCGATTGAAAACATGCAATCGAACATTTGCAAGCTTCGTACTCCGTGTAATTAGGTTTTTGCGCGTGGCAGAGGGGGAAACAACTTCTATGGCCCCAGGAAGCAAACTCTGAGAAAGAGTTTCTTTTTGGAAATTGAGAGCAGTTGCAGGAAAGCTGCACTAGTGTATATTACGGCTTTGTATTGAATTAATGACGCAGAAAATAAATGTAGGTTTTTTATAGAAATTTAACTTGTTCATAAAAATATTATAAAGAAGAGATATATAAAAAATGAACTTGCAAAATTAATAGATTGCAAAGATATTCATACGGAACGATTATTCTATAATAAGTATTCTATGATTGTTCTATAATAATTGTTCTCCAATTCAAATACAAGGAAATTTAATATTTTACGAGGAGGAACCTCCGACGCATTTCGATTAAATAATTAAATAGAATTCTCTTGATCCTAAGTGAAATTCAAAATTACGATGCTTGACTATTTTAAGGGTATTCGTAACCGAAACTTAAGAAGTCGAAACTACGTGGAAACTAGGAACCATAATGTTATTTTATGCATGCAGTGATGAGAATGGAAGAGTGACGGTCGATTTTTTCAGAATGCACGTCTTTCCACTACGCTGTTCTTGAAAAGGGCAGCATTCTTGACTGCCTCAGGTGGATGAAAAGCCCACGCATTGTTGTGGAATCTCGCATTACACTTCGTTGCACTTCCTTTGCCCCCAGCTCATGCTCCTTATATGTGCATGCACTTTTATAAGGAATCACGAACGAGAAACATCACAATATTCCGCGGGGTGACCGATGCATCTAACCTTTCCCAAGTTTTGGAAAATGCTGTTGGAAACTTCGCGGGACATTGATGAATATTAATCCCAAGTTCCGCAGCGGGGAACGAAGTTTCGTTCGAGTTTTCAGTATCGGTGGTATCGATCTTTGCAAACTCGCATTTTTGAACACAAATGGGACGAAGTTGTCAATAACTCGCTAACGTAGCGAACATTGTTGCGAAAACGGTGTAGAACTGTTGCTGAGTATATTTAAGAACCCTGCTAAACTTCTGGGCACTTCAAATTCGTGTTTAACTTTGTACCTCGAGCAAGCTTCAGAAACACATTCAACTAACAAACTATTTCTAGAATGTTCGGTCAAATGGAAGTTTAAAATTATTCAACCCCTCTCCCCAATTCCATACTCATCGTCACTTAAAACTGATACATTTTTATTGAAATTTCCAGTATGAGATTTCAACCAACAGATCTCACCCTTCAATACTCAATACTTCTACCCACGGCGATGTCTCGCGAGGAGCACTTGAGAAAATATCTTTCTGTATGGCGGTACATCTACCTCGTTTTTCATCTTATTCCCCAGCTGCTTTCCTCCACGAGACGTTCGATCGCGTTCGAATGGCTCGTACAAATTGGTCACTCGCGTAATTTTTCATGCCGACGGGCCCCGCTCGTTCGAGATGCATTCGCGAGTCTTCCAGCTGGCCGGCGTGCAGAATCCAAGCGTCGCGACGGCGGAGACTCGTTCGAAGTCGGCATTAAGTTGTCCATGCGTCAAATTCTGTCTGCAGGGTCGAGCAAACTCGGCATGAATACCAAATAGTCTCAGAGGCTGGCTGCGAAACGTCCGAAGACGGATGTCCGCGTGCATTCGTCGTGAATTCCACGACTCTCGCCGCTTCCATCCTCGTGAATTCCCTGAGAATTCCTTGCCAGTCATCGCGCATCGACCCAACACATTGTCCTGCGCCCACGATTTCCCGCGAGTCGACAAATTGAGCGACTTGGTTGCATTATCTTTTTGATCGACGAGCCACGTCCCCTCCATTAACGTGTTCGCCAATTCGTCCGCGGAGCACCCGCTTCTCCGCTCCATTTCTCTCGTCATTTCCCGTGGCATTTGAATTCTCGAGTTACGCTGCATTGGTCAACTGTGCCTCGGTTCTACTTCCATTTCGCTTTTCCAGCTTTTCCAAGCGAATCCTTGTCCTTCTTGCACGTGCCAGTAGCGTTTGGATCACTTCATTCTGCCGCTGTTTATTAGATGCTTTATGCTCGAAGCGAGGTTACCTCGGCTATCTTTCGTGACAGAAGAGAATTTGTGTTTCTTTCCTAGGATGCATTTGAAGTGAGAATCGAAAATAAAAATTTCTTTTAGGTATTTTTCGCTTTCAAGGGGAACATCACGTGCTGAAGTTAATGAATAATTTTTTAAATGGCAACAAATATGTGTTTCTAAATACCTATTTCTACAGTCTGTTTTATAATGAGTGACATGGCAATAGACAGTGAACGTGATACCGTAAAGGATTAAAACTGCTCTACTCGTACTGTTTAAAAGAAACAACGAATTTGAACACTATAATAATGAATTTCAATATTAAAATAATCTATTTACTGTTGGTACATTTGCAATGTAATTCGAAGTATTAGGTGCAGTCTCGGGCGAACCAATGATCTATGTCTGACTGCATACCGAACATTTCTACTTACTGGCCGTACCCAGACAGGATCCCTTCCCACCTTTCTATGTACCTACCTTCCCATTCCTTTCTACCAACCATTCTTCCGTTACAATCTGGTTGTTCACTGTATATACTCGTTCCACTTGCCAAGAAATTTGACAGCAGACCCTTCAACCCCTCTTCGTTCCCCATAAGAACTGAGACACGAATGTCTCTCGTACAGGGAACAATTATTCCTTTCCATAAATTGTAAGCCGGCGATAATTGCAACGGGGCAAGAGAAATGACGGCGTGACAAGGAAAAACTCCGCCTCGTCAAGCATTTCCGATCCGTGGCACCCTCGTTACCCGTATTTTTCCGAGAATCCTGGCGAGAGGTCGTCTCGCAGCGGCGTTTCGCGTTCTTCCCCGGACAAAAATCGTACAGTGTAAATAGCGAGCGCGCATCGAGAAGAGCCCCGGGAAGGAGGTGATAAAGGGTGGCTGAGCGTTTCTTTCCTCCTTCGACCTCGAGGCTAGAGCGATTCGCGCGCTTCTGGAGCCACGCTGGCGTTCGATTTTGCAACGTCTGGCTCGTCAATAACGTATTTACTCGCTGGGATTCAGAGGAGGGAGGGGAAAAGGCAGAAACAACAGGCGAGAGGCAGAGAGACGAGCACTCGAGAGTTTAGTTTCCTTCGCTCTTTTCCATCGCTTCGGTATCCTTTCCAACCACCTTTCCCTCCCCCGCGCCGTCGATCGGGCGTGGTCCGCACTCCATTTCATGGACACATTTACACGTACGCTGATCGTGCGTCGTTCACCGTGTAGGTATCAAAGCGCGATGCACTTTTCGTGTTGCGTCTCTTCCCTTCATCTTTCCGTTTCTTCTCGCCGATCCACCCTCGCGCTCGCCGCGAATCAGAGGCGCCGTTTTTAGCGACACCAGACTGACGGCGACGTCCATTTTACGTAGACCGAACATCAACGGATGTCGCCGGTTAACCCCTCAAAGCGAGAATTAATCTCGGGCAAGAAATTAAGCCCGCGATCGATACTGCTGGCCAAACATTATCGCAATTATTAAAGCTTTTTGGGAGATACATTATATTACGCGGCGGATATTGGGTATCGATTTTGAACATCGGGATTTTGGGGAATTCTTGGTGGACTTCGGAGTTGAAACCGAACAGTCAGGGAATCGATCCAGTAATCTCTGAGATATTTTTGGTACCGCATATGCTGTAACTATGAAGGGGCTGCTATGGCATCGTTTCTTAATATATCAAATTTCTTTTTGAAGAGAATACAGCTTAACTTATATACAAATAGATGTATATCTTGATTTTTAAATTTAACGTTCCTTTACACTAAAAAAAAATTCATAAAAATAACCCTATTTTCTGACCTATCAAAGGTATGTAACCCTTTATGTGGAACTGAGTTAGGGGTTGCTTTAGAATACAGTAGTTAGACGAGCAAAGTAAACTGGAGCCCACTTATAGTGAAGCATTTTACACAACTGATTTCAGAACCTTCGAATTTTCGAATTTCTTTCATGTATTTTCATTACCATTTTATTAAATTTGAGATTCGTTAGGCGAAGATATTATGAGCCACAGTTTAAAGTCCCAGTGCAGAGGTATGTATAAATAATTGCGCCATATTTGTACGACTGTGTTGGTATAATGTGGTAGTGCGGGATAACGACTAGATAAATCCGCATTAAGGGGTCATGCCTAGTTGGCAGGTGAAAAGAAACGTGATTTTCGGGAATTTTTTCTGGAAAATCTAATGTATATTTTTTACAACTATTCGATTATTTTAAAAGTACATGTATTTAGCAACTTTCAGTAATTTTTTTATAGGAAAATATTAAAAAATGAACGAATAACAGCCACTGTCCCGGAAGCTATTTTTTTAGCGGTGAGCACGATTTCTCCGGGCCGAATCATCCGAAATCGAAAAGTGAAGAAGATTCTGTTAGTACATGAATTTATCTAGTTCGTGAACGAAGGATTTTTCAATTAAATGATTTCAGACAAAATGGCGGCCGTTTTACGCAAAATCATGATTTTTCGATGTCTCAATTGTTCGTTTTTCGTGAATTAAAAATAGAGTTTTCATCGAAAACAAAAATCCTTCGTTCACGAACTAGATAAACTCATATACTAATAGAATCTTCTTCACTTCTCGATTTCAGATGATCCGGCTTTGAGAAATCGTGCTCACCGCTAAAAAAAATAGCTTCCGGGAGAGTGGCTGTTATTCGTTCATTTTTTAATATTTTTCTATAACAAAATTACTGAGAGTTGCTGAATATATGTACTTTTAAACTAAGCAAATAGTTGTAAAATATATACATTAGATTTTTCACAAAAAATTCCCGAAAATCACGTTTTTTTTTCGCTTGCCAACTAGGCATGACCCCTTAACTGCTGTAAAACATTTATCTACAAAAATTGCTTGTAATTATCTTTTTCCCCCCTAACAGAAAGTTTGTTCCGCGAGCCAGTTTCTGTGGATTAGTTTCGAACTGCACGTTTCGCCTGCGCTATTTTTATTTTTGCCCGTGCGATCGTCGCGGTGCGATACGTTTTTGCGGCCGGTGAAAAAACGTGCACGCGAAGCCAGCATTAAAATTTACGTAGATCTTCCACCATCGTGTGTCACATGCGTTACAGCCTCGCTGGAGAGCTCTTAAACGCGCGCGCAAAGTACGCGATAAATCGATAACCGTCAACGGCTGCCAGTTTTCGTGAACGATGCGACCAATAACACAGCGAAAAAGAGACGGCACGGAGGTACGATAGTGAACTTAACCTAGCCATAAAGTATTCTGAGCAATTTCGTTCTACTTTATATCGATACACTTATCAGGGTTCTTCTTGCACTAAATGAGTCGCACAATTCAAGGAACTGGACATAATAGGGTGCGTCAGAAGTTCTTGTTCAGTTTATACACGTTTGTCTAATTTATTTATTCTATACAAAATCACACAATGAATTGTAGCTTTCAAAGTCATTCCTCGATTCATCATCGGGCTCTGAAGTTAAAAAAGAAAGCAGAAGACCGTAAACTGAGCAAGAGATAACAACTCACTCTAGTTAAATCATTGGTAAACTGTTGGTTCTATGCAAAACTATCGTCAACAAAAATTGCTTGATATCGGGGGAATTTGGAATACAATAATTACTTCGCTGCTATTTTACTTTCAAATCCTGATATGGAAAACTGCCTGCATTTTTAGATGGAATATCCAACGTTTCGTATTAAAATTCAGAAGAATATCGATTACTGAGTGAAACAGTATCGAGATACAGGAACGAAAAACCACTAGTTACGCCCATATTTTCTGTGGCAACGAATAAAAGATCAACGCTCCGCATTCAAATAATCGATTGATGATACCTCCAGGGGTACGATTGATTGAATCATCATTGGAGACTAAATTGAAGCTGTCTTGTATTTCATCGTGTATCGATGTATTCAGGACTGCTGCGAGCGAATAGCAGCGCGAAATAATTTCGAATGGGAGCATTGTCTAATTGGTCGCGTGCAATTAATTATCAGAAGGGATAACGCAAATAATTTTCGAGGCCCCTCGGCCTTTCGTTTTAGCTGATTATTATCGCGACCGGCCGTGATAAATACAGGGTGACGCAGGATGCGACAGCGATGTCATGCAGTTACAGCTTTCGCGATTAACGATCGGCTGTGTATTGTGTCGCACAAATATCGCATCTATCGTGCCTGCTGGGCGGAGATTCTATTATATTAGCGCCGCCAGAGTTCGTAGTTGGGAGCATCGGCTTATATACGTTTACGCAATGCCGTAACACGCTTCGAAAACTTCCAAGCTTCGGAACTTATTGACACGTTCGTGATCGAATTAGCTTATCCGATCACGCATGTGTCTCGCTTAGTGAAATTCAGTCGGAGCGCGCGATTAAAGAGTTGCATTGTAAACGGTTTACATGGAGGGGAGTGTTGCAACATTCGACATGCATTATTGAACGTGTACGTTGGAGTGAACGTGTGCGCTACGTGAATTGTTTAATAAATAAGGGGTGATATTTTAGAAAATATTTACAATAAGGGGTTGTAATTTAAGTTACATAGTCTGTCTGTAGAGGAAGATACTTGTATTGTTGTCTCCCCAAGACAACGAGTTTGTGTTAATTTTACTACGTAACAAACATTAACATCGGCTTCGCTTTCATTAAATACATTAAATTATTCTGATACAAATATATGTAATATCGAATTCTTCCTGTAATATTGAACTTAGTCTTCTGCATGTTTTTGCATCGTTAACGATTCTGGCAGATGGAAATTGAATGACAGCTTGCCTCCTTTCTGGTATGCATTTTTTAGTGCAATTGATATCTTGGCAACTAGGCATAATGAAATACAGGCCGAACTCTTCTATCTGGAGCTACGCAATCTTGGTGCCAAGTATCCAAAGTAAAATTCACTGAATTGCGATTTTGCTGAATCCACGTAGAAAGGTGTGTTTTACGCTTGTGTCCTAGTTTATCGAATGACCCTCGTATTTTTATCGATCTCTAGTAAATAGAAATGTTTGACAGGAGTTATTAAAGATGATATCTCTTTTTCAAGAACAGGAAATCAAAATACTGACGTATCTTTCTACCGGTGTGCGCAAACAACGTTATTAATTGGAAGGTTTTTCTATGTTTGTCGATCTTTTCCCCCGTTTCACGTTTGCAGTATATTATTTCTACATCCGTTGCGAGGTGGAACGTATCCAAACGCGCACAGCTTCGTAATTTGTGCATCGAACTTCGGGCAAATTTCCGTAGCTCCCGCGCTGTTACGTTAAACAGTAACAACTGCTGGGTTGTACTTCGTGTTCGTACCTAGTACTCGTAATTATCTGAGTCAGTTAAACGTAGTCACTTCGGTTCGACTGAACTCGAACAGTGTATCCTGAAATCTTGATGAAGCAATCGAGGCACAGAAGGTTACTGCATTTAACGTAAATCGACTCGAATGGACGTAAAAATTGGAGGCTCAAATCATTAGAAGTTTGTGAAACTAAATAGGAACACCTTCATTAAATGAATCTCAATTAAGTTTTAACGTTAATCGGATATCTGAATGGAAGACTTCTTGACGAAACGTTGCAGAAGCAATAAATTCGTTAACGATATCAGCCAGCATTTCATCATTATGGCCGCATCATTGGAACAATAACTCGAGATCCAAGTTGGCGAGATCGCTGAACCATTCGAAGCCCTTAGAACGAGAGAGTTCACGGCGGGAGAGGAGAAGCAATTATTACATCCGAACGCGATTTCAAAGGAGTCGAGAGGATCGAACAGTTTTATCTAAATCCACTTTGCGCAAGAAATCGAGAGACTGTTTGAGAAAGTGAAGCCGCTTAATCGGGGAAACGAAAGAAGGAGCAGTTTCACGCGAGCAATTACAAACAAACGGAGGGCAATCGTTTCGAACAATCAAGAGAGGAGTAGAAATGCAATTACCAAGATTTCTCTCGATTCAGAAAAAAGGGGAGTTGGAATTTTTTTTATCTAAATCTATTAATCTTCTACGGAAAAGACGACCCTTAAACTTTCAAGCAGATTTCATCTAAATACTCGAAGGGGCATAGGAAAATTAAAAACCTAAATTAGGTTTTTAACTCAATTTTGGGGTAAATTGAATTCTTTATTCAATTGCCTATTTAAATTGTGGCGCTGCCTTTCCATATGCACCACGAAATATGGTAACAGAGGTATCAGGATTATATTCTTTGAATGAATAGTTGGGGGTCGACCAGCAGAAATCAGTGAGTTTTTGGTAAACCGAAGAGGGTTAAAGTCGAAGCGTTTACCATAGAGACGTCACTGCTCGGTATACGGCACCGTCGAGGATTAAACTCCGTTCACAGTCCCGCACTGCTAACCCTTTCGAATTTGCATGAAATTAACGAGAAGTTTACCGACCCACCTCCATCCCGCTTGCAGAGAAAGTTACCCAGGAGCTTACAGCAATGCAGGAGGAAATAAGCGCACACGTGCATCACGCCTAGGCACGAGTTTTTCGATAAAATGCATCAACAGTCGCTCGCGTTTTTCGTTGTCTCGGTAAGCTGCTTACGCGACAATATACGTACATTTCTAGAGGAGAATTTATTTAAACGAATGCATGATATGTCTCGTCGTTGAATAAAATAGTCTGGATAAGTAACAAATAATTGGCAGAAAGGGAAATATAAATTCAGGAACGAACATTTTTCCGCTAGATGAAAAAAAGCTGTAGGTGATTTTTCATCCCTTAAAGTTCTGAGCCAGGTCATAAATCTGCGCAGGCTCCTTCAAATTATACTGAGGTGATTATATTTGGTCAGTTAATTGAAGTGGAATGGGTGTTAGTAAATTTAGTTCCAAATTTTATAGAATTCAGATGTAAAATGTAAATTGCAGTAAAGATCAGTAATGACAAAGGCAAAACTAGACTGAAGATGTGCACGAACATATGGGCTGATATTTTAATATCACAATGGACTTTTGATATTAAATCAGAACATGTAATCGGTAAATATTAATAGTTAATATACGTTGCAGGGTACTTTTCATACATTAAATTAAACTTTGGTATCAGATTAACAACAGAAAATGATAGCTCGTCAACTTTCTCGTGTCAAACGGCCTGAAGAATAAAAGGATTCAGTGAATCACTCACCATTGATAGTAGACGTGAAGAAACTTTTCTCTCGATACTCAGTTCCATCATACAGTGCTTTCAAAATCCACCATTGCTGTTCCACCGCACGCAACCTGAAATTCAGATGAAAGTATGTTAGATCTTTTATATACAGTTTCGCAAAGATAGATACGGTATCTGTAGTCACGTTTTATAAACACGCGAAGGATATCCTTTTTAATAAATTTCATAAGAACTGAAGGGATACAAAAGATGCGTATGAAAAGCAGCATAATGTAACCACACGTTTGCACTTTAGAAGATTTAAAAGCATCGTGTACCGTTTTTTACAACATAAACCATCATTTCGAGCACGTAATTTAAAAAAATGGTGACCTGTATTTGCCGCAAGCACCGCGTAGGAACGTTTCCGTGGTTCTTTATTTCCACGATTTCGCGAGGCAGGCAATTTTGTGCGGGGCAAATTTTCACGACGCAATAATTCCGATGGAACGTACACTTAAAAAAGCACAGAGAGAGAGAGAGAGAGAGAGAGAGAGAGAGCCGGTTGCAAGCCATTAGCAATTAAACTAATTAAAGGGAGTGTATTTTAAAAAAGTTTCACCGCGCATGGAAACCACTGGGACATTCAAAATATGCCACGAAAGTGGTTCAACGCTGCAATATAATTTATTTAATACCTGCTATTGTACACTACTTCTCGTATCTTTAATTCATCGAGCAATAAATGTAAAGTAAAATATTACGACAAAAGGAAATTGTCTGGACAAAATTTTCGTGCAACCCCAATTGCCATACGAAACGATCAAGGCTCCACGATATGGAACAGTACGATTGAAGATGAGGAAGAAAAGCAGCGATACGCGAGAGGAAGCCCAGGAACTTGAAGCAACTTTAAAACGAACCTCTTCCGTGAATACTTCACCAAGTGAGCTTTTCAAGAGCCTCAGCCCCCCTCCCTTCTTGCACTTGATTAACGCGAGATTTGATGGAGGATGACAAATTTCTCATGGGGCCGTCATGCGCGACATTACGCCCTCCTTGACCCGGTATCTAGGCTGCGTCCTGCAGGGCACTCTGCCAGCAAATTTCAGGCTGGGGGATTTTCCAAGGAAATTATAATGCAGTTAGGAGGACGTGACATCGGACCAGGGCGCCTCACCTTTCAAGAAGTAGTCGAGAGACGCCTCCGCCGGGGTTCACGGCAAAAAGAGGAAGCTCCTCTATTTTCGAAGTGGCGAGAAAAGAACGATGGAGGGTGGGGAAGAGGAGAACTAAGACTGAGGAGCTTACGTTTCGGCAACTTCCGGGGTTGTGAGCGTGCCGAGTACGAGGAACAGTCCCTTTCGTATTTGGAACTGCGAGAAAGCTTTGCAACCAAGCCCCCTCTCTTCATGTTCTCTCCTGAATATTAACCGTTGCTGCAAGTTTCGCGCGTATAATGGGGCGCCCGAGCTGATAAATATTTCCTTTTACGAATTTCCATCTTCTGGGAAAAGCTCGATACATTTCGTGTCGTTCTCACATGTGGAAATAGGTGTGGGCCAGGAGTGACTAGTAGGTTCATTAAATTAACAGAGTGTAGTTGACATTTTCTTGGTTACTATTTGTTGACTACTTATCTTATTATATGGTGTATAATATCTACATGCGTTTGAATGAAATGAATCGATTCTTTCTTTATTTCCATTATTCCACCGTACATCGTGGTTTGTTAAATTATTATTTTTTAAATATTTTGGCAGAATTTTCGTGGAAATTCGAGGAATAAATAGATATTTCAGTAACAATGTTTCATTTTTTAAGGATGCTTTAATTCGTTATCCGACATTGCATATAGAATTTTCTAAAAACAGTAAATGAATTTATTAAAAAAAAATGTAAATTAATAAAGACACAAAGGATACAGTTGTTTAACTTATTCCGAACGCACAAAGAGGTAATATTAATTGGGTTTATATGAACCACGTGCTTCGTAAAATAAATTTAATTTTTATATATGCAAGTATTCTGCACACGACAATAAAAATATACTGCTGCGAATGGATTTCGAGCAAAATACAATGTATGTTCGATTTGAGGCACAAACGCAGTACAGGGTGTATATTTATTCCAGCAGACACAATTGCACGAGAAAATAAAAATGTAATTTCTGCATAATTCATCAATCGATAGATTACACGACCTCGATTTTACTGAAGGTAGCGATTAGAAGCAGATTTATAACTCTCTTCCTGTTTAAAAAATGTCTGACGTATTCGATCGATGTACGTGATGAAAGCCTTCATTTTAGAATGAAATTCGAGATAGATTAATTATCGGTTAATACGTATCAATTTGCCGGATTTTCACTAAGCATTCGCTGTTTTTAGCAAGCTCATAATTTAATTAACGAGAAATTCGTGACCAAAGCCGCTGCGAATTAAACGACGCAGAACATTTCTGAAATATATTGGCAAAACACCAAAACTTCATGCAGTAGCGAAACAAGTAAAATTGCAGGAATTTCACGTCCTCACACATCGAAATATTCATGAACTATAATAATTCGTTAATTTATCTGTTATAAATTCGTCCAATTAACTACCTAGCATTCATTCAATTTCTTTTTAAAAATATAAATATTATAGTTCTATTGACACTTGCAATTCTCACAAAGAATATAATCTCGATAAGAGAATAAATTCGATGTAACTCACGTTTTCTCATTTAAATCCAATATTCGAGGAAGAAATGTAAAACCATTACCATATAACTGTTCCGCGCGTGCAGTTGAAACGTTTATTAAAAAATATGTGGCCGCATATCTCTGGCTTTACGGTGATAACGGCGAACAATTACAAACTTGAGGTTCGCAACGTTTCTCTCTTGAGCAACTGAAAACCACAATTTACTCGTGAGCGTCATAGTCTGACTACAAGGATCTGCTTCTACTGTTACGATTCACATACACGTTACACATAAACTATCCAGGATGTTTGCCCGCTGCCTTCCTCCCTTTCGCGACCACACGCCAACCGCGTGTTGCTTTCAGAGACTCTGATAGCGCAAAGATTTAAAGACAGTTCCTGTTATTGCGGTATCGAGATTCCTTCATGAAGTCGTACATTTCCAGGAAAAATAACTCCCCGCGGAGGGCTGTTATGTGTTACAGCTTGCTCGTATCATTGTTTACCAGAACAATCTGCGTAATTACGCTCCGGCATGTTTTCACAGGATATTGTGCAAGAAATGCTCCGCGGAAATGAAAACGTGATACTCATTTGAATCGTCGGAAGTATTTTTCAAAGCGTGCACGACGTTCGTTTGTTTTTCTACGTGTTTGTTATAGTAGAAACGTAAACATTTTTGCATGAAAGTTTCACGGACAGATGACAGTTTGACAATCTGATTGGACGCTTGGCAATGTGATGCATCGTGGCATTTGATAAAGTGATAAATTTGTGGTATTGATTTGGCGCTGCGTCAAGTTCCATGTATGTTTCCGATGGGAATAAAATCTCTCGCGGTGAAAATGCATGTAACTTTTGTAAAATTGATAAACTCTTATGACATGCATTAGTAAGGTTTTGGTGAAGTGTTATTTCCTGTATATATCGTGACGCTGTTACTGTAACATACACTACCGGCCAGAAGTATGAGACCACCTCGATTCTTATTACTTTTTATACTGCTAACCAGTGTGGACAAACACTTTAGTCTTCACCTGCATATGGCGTGATTATTTATGTTATAAAACAGTGAATAATACAGTATTTCTTTATTAGGGTAAATTCGGGAGACGCGGTCGGGCCAGAGAGTTGGTCGAGTCGCTATATTTCAGACTCTATACGTAAAAATGCGTTAAAGTGCAGACCAATTACTTCTCTGAAAGCAAAACAGTTGAATGAATAGCGTCATTTCGCTTCCTTCTATGTTTTTCTGGATTTATAGGCTATAAAGGGTAAATTGCGGTTACATTTAAACTCTTTTGTCAACCAGCGGTGTACAGAATCGTATTTAACATATACTTCTAAGTTTATTTTCGTTTAATGTTTGGGATAATAAGATAGTAGAGATCTTGAGGGACAATGCAGCCAAAGTATTTGGCCATATTAAATCTTCTCCTCAAAGTTAACGAGAAGACCATCTTCCGCTGCAGAAAGGTGAGATGGTCGGGTTATGATTTTTTTATTATTTTTGTTTATTTTTTTATTTCTTATTATTATTTTATTATTATTTTTGTTTATTTAGTTTATTTATTCACTTTTGTATTCATTTGCCTTGCTAATCGCCAGTAGGTAGTTCACTTTTTTTATGTGTTCTTTACTTGTTTAGCGTAAACAAATTAAATATCAGTGAATCTATAGTTGTATTCACTCATAAATAATTTTACTTTATCCTTTGTTAATTTTCCATGTGAGTGGTCTCTGCTAACGACGAAAACCATTTCTCCCGGCACCTCGGGAGAGGTGGTCAGATCTCATGACGTCAGTTTTCAACCCGATTTACAGTAAATATTGTCTTAAAGCAATTATCGACCAGTTTTTCTGAATCAGCATAAAATTCTGAACATATAGGTTTGTTCTAATAAAATAAGTAATATCTATATTAGTTTTAATAGCCATTTTAATTAGGTCGCCACCGCGTCTCCCGGATTTACCCTACACGTATTGGTTTATTAGAAAATAATGTTTTACACTTTTACTAAGGGGTGGTCTCATAATTTTGGCCAGTAGTGTCTGTTTCCTACGCTGTCTGACCATACCCGCTTTGCACTACTTACGCAGTAGTACAGTGCCATTGTTTCGGTTACCTATTGCATATTTACAATATTGCTCAAGATATTTAGTTGAATTTTCTAATACACAGTATTATCCCTCAATACTCTTCATTAACAATATGACAAACATCAATAATTTTATCACATTATCCGTGAATTATAATATTCAATAATTCTATCACGGATTTCTTTCAAAAACATATGTAAAATGTTACGAAAAAGATTTATTTTCAAGTTTCTCCAACTTTTTTCACCTTCGCAGAACCACCACAAGAACAAACGACAGTTGAGATATCATAAATGCTGCAAAATTAGTTTCGAACAATTTCTCTACACACTAAACCTTAAGAAAATAGAAGCTAAGTTGCGCCGCCATTTCAGACGTTCCTTCATTAGTTGTTTCCTTTACACCTGCTAACCGTATGACAAATTTCCAGCCTACGGGCACTGGCTGCTCCGCCATGAACGTCTGATTTCTCTTGATTTACCTGCCCCTTGCCCCGTGAAAGGCAACAGCAGCACGCCAACATGTTTACGCTTCGCCTTCGCCCTACGTCACGAACGCTGCAAAAGCTTTCGAAGCTCGCTTGGTGGCGATACACGCGTCCTGAATAAATTTATCGCGTCACTGTGCACCTTTGACAAAAACGTTTCCACGGGAACTTCCGTTTCCCAACTGAATACGATTTTTGGCCGCGTCAATCGCATAATTACTTGCGAAGAATTTCATTTCCATGGCCACAGACAGAAACACGTTTCATATTTCAAGCGTGATTCGTCGATTCTTCTGTTATATTGAAATAATATTTCAGGCGTAGCGTCGTGCTTTATCGATATAACAACATAGAGTATTAAATTTCTGAATATTACTATCCACCTTAATATGCTGCCCTGTATAATAATTTCAGCGGAAGCAGCCTCTATGGTTTCGTTTCCTTCGTGTAGTAATTAAGAAAATAAATTGTTTCAGTAATTAGTATTATGCACCCTTTTGTCGAGACCCTTCAAAGCAATTTGAAATTTACATCGTTGCAATTTATATATGAATACATCATATTTATATCTCAACAAAGTCTCTGTTAATGTAATTTATCATCTTTGAAGTTGTGTCATATATTGTATACATTTTAAAAAGGTGTATAGTTTGTTTCGAAAATTGTGACACAAATCATATCTCTATTTTAGGAATGCACTCGAATTCGTATTATAAATCATCTGGGCAATTGGTGAGAATTTGAAAACCCTCGTTAAAAGTTTTCCACGTCATAAAAAGCAGTACGCTTTCACAGCAGTGCCCTCTTCCTACTTTAGAAAACTTCTCCTTAAACGTTGTTTAACGATTCTTGTCTCCGGAAACGCAGCAAGCTCAATCCACGTTTCCTTGCTCGATCAATGTGCTCGTTTCGGTTAAAATGTCTTCTTTTGAACGTAGAGTAAGAAACGCTATTCAAGGAAGTCGTACACCGACACGTTCCCAAGTTTCATCCTCTTTAGCTCATGATTACGCGGAGTAAAAGTTTTACACGCGGCTCTCGGAAGCTCTAATACTTCCATGGTAACCAATTTGTTTTAGTACTCTCCAAGATACTGTTCTTACGCGCCGAGAAACCTTGCTAATAAAATGAAGAAGGGTGTTATTGATAAATGCACAATTTTCCATCAATAGAGAGGGAAACACAATAGACATTTCTCCATCAAAATTACCTACATTGAGCCAGTTACAAATTTCCCGAAAAAATGTTATTGCCACCATCGCTGGTCTCCATCGTTCACCTCGTCGATTTGTTCCGTAACGAAATTAGTAACCAACCGTTTACATCCACTTTCACCAGCGACAGAACCTCGTTCAGCCACAAATCGGAGAACATCGAAACGCGATCGAAGATCGTGCTCGACGGAAGCAAATGTAACCCCGGAGAAGACAGAACTCCAGCAGCTCGAGTATCCAATTCTAAGACGACGCAACCGTTTCATCCAGCGATTGGTCGAATCTTTCCCGTGCCATTGCGTTCTATCCAGAGTACAATAGCTAAGAAGCACTCGATACCGGGGCACGATATTCAAAGGGATCGCCTTTCGCCGACGGTTCCGCGTTTTTCACGCGGAAATGGGTTTCGTATTTTTCTATCGAAATCACTGGGGTAGGTCGAGCCCTTTAGGGGCTCACCCTCTGAAATGCCGTTTCCTAAGCCCTTCCCATCGCCTCGGCACACACTCCTTTCCTTTCCCAGCCGCCCTTCCCCCGCGACTGGCGAAACCGTGCTGAAGGATGAAAGTCGCCCAGAGCCATTTGCTCGCGCGCTTTGGCAAATTGTACGTTGTACCTGGAGGTCTGTCGCCAGGCCGTGTGTACAAAGTACAATTTCTAGCCGTCACGTACGCCACGCATACGCGCGGAAAATTATTCTCGGCGCGGGGAATATACGTGGCCGGGCGTTTGTTAGCCGTGCCTCGCGTTGGCACACGTGGCGACACGACTAATGATCCTTTCACCCCCTTGGAAAATTACTGTTCCGACGCGACCGCGCCTCACCCGCCGTCTGGGGGCGATGGAGATCGCTTTTCTATTACGATCACGGCCAGTGGGGCTTCCCTCGATAATCGCGATTACGAAATCGCGCCGAGGCGCTTCGAATCGTTGCGTGGAAAAAATTAACTTCTGAAGCTCACCTCGACGTTATAACCAGGTGTTAAAATACGTTTAACGCTGGTGGGTGATATTGAACACTTTGGAAATGGAGTGTGCTGCTTGGAAAATGGAGAGAGAATAGAGTGAAGGAGATTTGCATGCTTCAGATGCGAATGTTTAGGGAGAGATATTGAGTGGTGGTTTACGTTAAGTCTCTTACACTAGCTCGCGAATCTGTGACTGTTAGTGAGTCTAACTTATTACTGAAACTCGACGTCATTTGTTTACGATTTCTTGAACGCTTCGCGCCCGAGCGTTCCCTTCGTCCCTGCAGCTGACATTTCACGTTTCATTACCTCCTGACTTCCAGAGTACGTTATAATTTCAAGAAAGTGCAATGCGTTCGAGTAATATAGCAGAAGTCTTGGTTTCTAGAGTGTTTCGTTTAAGAATATGATTAAATTTCACCGAGTATTATTAACAATCTTTGTAAAAGTACTTAGTAAATTTTTCTTTATTCAAGACCCTCGACAAATTTGTGTACTCATGCCTCTTGAATCCTTTCTAAAATAAGTAGAACGTTTTACATGGTAATGAAAATGTATATTGAACCATAAACATTAGTGTAGATGTACTTATTCTTTGCTTCGTTCCATGCATGCTAACCCTTAACAGCTATACTGTTTTCTTTTTCAAACGTAACTGGTATACTGGGGTCGTGGTAGACTCCAAATAAAAAAGGACACAGAAATTTATACAGTCGACACTACATCAATCTCTATTAATATTTTGTTCTTAGGTAATGTATAAAATAATAGAAACGTAGAAAGTTAAACTATTATTATAAAATTAGACAACCAAAAATTTTGCAGCGAACTTTGCTTGCTTGGGGTCATGACCAACCCCAGGATACCAGTTAAGGGTTAAGGGAATCACCCTTACCTCTCCCTACCCTGACGGACGAAAAATGATGCGAACTTTGGGAATTTTTTTAAAACAAAACGATTAAATATATTTACTTCCAGGTTTGTGGCTTTATTTGTAGCTCTTTCGAGAATATGAAGAAAAAATTGTATGCAAAAATAGTGGTTATATCCGGAGTTATAGTGCTTCAAATAGAGCGCCATGCAAAAATCATATGCACACGGTTAGCATAAAATCAGCCGTTGTGGTTGTCTGAAATAGAAAATTTAAAAATTTGTGTAATCTGTATGAGTGTGGCTATCGTCTGCACTAGATTAAATGAGAAATACTGAAAAGTAAAAAAAAAATGGCAGCGTCTAAAGCAAACATCGATTTCTGAAAAAAATTCGCTTGTTTTTTAGGTCGCAAAAGTCTAATTTTGCAAAAACCAACTTAGTTTTAGTAACAACGAGAATGGGACATCTACTGAAGATATATACCAAGTTTGAAATAAATCGGGTGATTGGTTTTTGAGATATCATGCTGACCACTTCGAAAAACATCGTTTTTAGAAAAACGCGTTTAAAGTTTTAGGTACCTATTTTTAAATAATTTTTTTTTTAATTTTGCCTAAATATGTACAAATATAGGCATAAAGTTTTCAATTACTATAATTTGAGCGATTCTCTTAGAAAATATCCCAAATATCGCGCTCTTTATCAGGTCGTCAAAGTAGGGAGACCCCTTAATGCTACTAGTTAAATGAATATTCACCCCCTGCAATCTTCGAAACATTTGCTGATTCACATTCGAATAATATTCGCCACAGGAAGCCGTCTTCCTCATTTTTATTCCAAAGGAGCGCACATTACTCGACGCAAAATTACGTATGACAATTTACGAGCATGCAATCATGATTCACGAGAGAAACGAGTGCTTTTCAATGTTGAATAATCCCTGCCCCTCAAAATGCCCATTCGAGCAAATGTCCATTACCGTTCCACTGTCCTCGTGGAAACGTTCATAATTTCTGACAAGAAGCATTGATCACACCCATTCAATCTATTTGAGGTCGCAGTTGCGCATGAATAGGATCCCATGTTGTTATTTTTCCCCCGAATCTGAGAAATAATGCTTTCATTTAATCCGGTGGAAAATCCTTTCATCGGCCACCAACCGCTTCCCCCGTTTCATTACTCGATTATGATGCACGTCACGGAGTACTTTAATGGCACTGTTAACCGTGTATTTGCACGCGCACACGTGTGTCCGTGGACATATATGTTAAATGCAGGGCTAGGGGCGTGTAACAGTTTTCAATGGAAAGCTCAGATCGATACCACCCAGCGGAAATAAGTTACTGTGACACATCCGCGGAAGCGCTGTTAATGTCGTGGGTTAAACTGAATGCAGGCGATCTCAACGCGTAACATTGCCGCAGGTGTACATTAAAATCCACGAGTTTCCAGAGAGATTCATCAAATGTCGCGACCCGACAAACGACTACAATATGCGTCGCGCAGAATCGATTGCCACCGTTTCGCATCGAACATCAGAATAATCAAACTCCTCGTGGGACGATAACGAAAAAAAAAAAAACGAGGACAGATTTGCAGGCAGTGTCGTGGGCCAGGAAGGAAGGCTCGCGTAAATTTCAAACCATTTGTGGTATTGCTGCAGCAATCCTCGTAATACATCATTTATAAAAAGGAGGTACGCAGTGCGGGGCATTCCGCAGCGTCGCTGAATGTGTGCCTCTGTTTTTCAAATTACAAGTGCTTCGTGTGAAAGAAATATGCCATTGCTGCAGGCATGTGATTGCTTTTCATGGGTCTCAAATTTGGAAGAACTTTGGTTTCATCATTTGATCGATCAGTGTCACGAATGAATATACAAGAAGTAAAAAATAAATATTTTGAGGTTTCTGTCTTGTTTTTTTTTTCACTGTTGGCTTCATTAAGTTATTTTATTATAGAGATCGAATTACATCAAGTTTTAGACTAACTCGGCTACTTTTTATCATTTCAAGTAAAAAAATCTCCAGCATTATAGGCCACCTCATTTAGCAAATTCGAAACGAAAATACGAAGAGTAGCATTACCATCAAAGGCGAGTCTTCTGCATTAATTTAAAAAATACGTCTGCGAATCTGCATATTCAAATACGAGATTCAACGAAATGGGGGAAGAGGGGGGTGTTCTCAAATTATTTGAACGAAGCGAGTATAAACCGTTAGATTGCGAAGCAACAAGCACGGGAATGAGGGTCGTCTGTTTGCCGATTCGTTTCAGTTAATTTGCCGCCACTTTATTCAGGCTCAAGGGAAACACGAAGGAGAAACAGTGGACGGTGGCGAGTCATTAAAAGGAAAAAACCACGGTTGAGCCAGCGTCGACATCCGACATGATGCAAAATAAATAAAAAGAAAAACACGCGACAAAAAGTTTACTCGTACTGGCAGTAATGCAAGTAGCACTTTGCAAAATTAATTCCAACGAATACTTGTGCACGCACGGGCTTCCATCGACGATTTCGCCGGAAATTTTAAGCGCATCTCGCGCGGAAATTTTCAGGCGAAACAGGCAGCAAACCCGACGTTTTTCATGCTGTACAGGCCGCGTGAAACGCGTGCAAGACCAGCAAAGATCCGTCCTCGTCCCTGTGCATTTTCATTTTATCCACCCCTACGCTCCCTCCTTTTCTCCTTTCTACCCTTTCATTTCACTTTCTTTGTGCTATCTTCGCGTTCCCACCCCTTCGCTTCCTTCCCACCTTCGCTATCTTCCTCGTCATTTATCATGCCCCGCATGCCTTGATGTTCCGTTCTGTTCCCTATGATTCTTCTTGCCAGAGTTGGTACACGTCGCGATAAAATGTTGATCTGTCTGTGAATTTTTTGTCGACTTGTACGGTGAATTGCGAAATTATTGGCGACGATTTGTTCGATTCATCTGTTTCGTTTGGTATTGTGTTTTTATGTAATCAACTGATTTAAGAATGTGGAATTTAGTTTCGACCTTCTGATCTATCGAGATAGCCATCATACTCGTGCAGTGTGGGGAAATTTTGGAGAAAGAGTTTGGAGAATAGAGGTTTTACAGTTTGAAATGTTAAAAACACCCTAAGAGTTAGAGAGCTTGAAACATTTTTATTTACATTTAATACGGAATACTTAGAACGATGTGTATCTACGAGGCAATTGCATGTGAACAAGCAATAAAGTTACTTTGTATATCAAGCGATCTATGCCTGATATCTCATCATGTATGTGCAGAAATAGCACGACAATACATGTTGTTAAATTTCTCTTGGACTTCCTTTTAATTGGAGCGTTAGAAAATATATGACACAATTTAAAGGAATATCGATTACTTTGAATAATTTTATTAAAAAGGACGTCCTGGTAGAAAATACAAACTCTTCTATCATCTCCCTCTCTTTTGAACTCAATAACGTATTTCTCATTGCTCTCTCATGAGTTCAGATCGTAAATAAATAGATTCATATTTGCACCTTCAAGCTTACCACCCCATCAATCTAATATAATCCATTATCAGCTGAAAGAAATCTTCAAGTAGGATGGAATATATTTCGATCATCAATCTTTCGAAACAGTATTTCCTGTCTGTTCCTGTAACTCTCGCAGTTTCGAAGCTAGGAGAAATAAGAAGCACGAGGAAAAGAGGAACGTTTCATTTGTTCGTCACTTGTTACGATTTTGAAGCCAGTTCACGTAACTTTGTAGCCGTTCAATGAACGTAAGCTGATGTCAAGACGTTCAAGAATCCAGCTCTACTTCAGGCGAGCCGCAATTATATGTATTCCGAAGGGATTTCCGATGAACAGGCATTCGGCATCCGCGCTGCGAACGGCAAGGGAAAAGAACGAAGGAAAGCAAAGGAAATTCCAACGTGTTCTTGGCACACCAGCGAGGGCGAAGTAGTTTGGAATTTTTGCTGTTCCAGCCAACGAGCGAAACATAGAGGAGACGAGAGAAATTGAGACGAAGATAACCGACGTATGAGATCCTTACATTTTTTAATTTAAATTCTTCAAATGTATAACCGTCTGCAGAATCTAACAACGAGTTTCCCCTCAGAATTCCAAGCAAAATACCGAGAAATGTAATCAGACTTGGGAGGACCCCCTGTCTTCTGTCATTATGATTTATATTAAAAATGATGACTGCAACGTTTTGTTAAAAGTGGATGATATCTGTAATTAATACCTATGAAGAAATAATAGAAGAGACACCATTACTTCTGAAGGAATTTGTAGGAATATGACTGTGGGTAGTCATTCTTTGAATTTCTTTGCGTTACCTCAGTTTGACGAGAGGTAAATGGAAATCATAAAAAACTTCACAAAAGAAAAAAATTACGCCAAGTACATGAAAAAGTCGAGGACAAAAAAGAGTATTATCAAATAAATCACAAAAAAAAAATAGAAGAAAATAATATAAATATAAGAAAAGATTATGAATCATAAAAAATTTGAAGTAATATAAATCACAAAAAATTATCTCAGTTTGACGAGAGGTAAATGGAAATTGTTAACTTGTAAATATTTTATTGTTCACGCGTTTGAAAGTTCTTTCAACTGTTATGGTACCTATTCATATGAATCACTTTAGTCCTAGTCTTCTCTAAGGTGTCTTAAGGTTACAGGTTTACTTCCTTCATACAGTGAGTGTAGAAACTACTCATACAGCGACTAATTTTAAATAAAACATTATACATATATTCATTTCAGAGGTAAATTTTAACGGAAAGAGATGATTAATAAATATTCTTAGATGTTTTTAGAATAGATTTTGTATAAACAAAATTTCATTCCCTTTAACATTTAAAAAAATATTAACAAACACAGAGAAACGTGCACAAATAGATGAGCAGAAAGTATTCATACAGTTAAATAAGGAATTACTAAACTATGGAAATAAACTAAATATTTAATGTTCTAATAATTTTTGGGTTTGCTTTTCGATTTAATAATAGTAACTTTGAAGGTTCTCTTTAAGCATCACTATACACGTTAATCGTAAATCAGTTCGATCCACCATCAGGTTCCTCAAACAAATCGACAGCCCTGGTCTGCACACGTCACGTTGATACTACTGATCAATTTCAAAGTGTTGCTCTATCTTGTGTGATGCAAACGACAGAACATAATCCCTACTTGCTCACTGTAGTATTTCTATCGACACCCACCCCTTAAATCAACACCATCTCACCCCTCCAACCATAACCACACATCCCAAAGGCGCATCACCTCACCCTTGAATCACCACTAAATTGCACCCAGAAAAAGGATCCCCAAACAACCTCACCGACGCGACCAAGACGCATTCCGAGGTTTTTAATATCCCTGTCAAGCCTTGCGCACGACATTAATCGACGCTTAATAGAAATTTCGAAGAGCGATCGGTAACGAGCGTCGATTGGCCGCGCGGCGTTCAGCCAGATGCAGCCTCTAATATCGATTCCTCTTTTGTATTAAAAGCGAGGATGGGCGGCAGCGTTCATCGCCGAGATGAGGGCTAAACTTTGCCAGGGCGAAAAAACGTGCCCGGCCGATTTTTCATCGACGCGGTATCGATGCGACGAAGCAGTTTGCCTCGTTACACGCCCGTCAGCCGATGCCCGCCAGAGATTAAAATCCCGGGAAATTGTTAAATCACGAGCCCCTTTGACAGCGTCCTCCACTTGTAGGATAATAAAAGCCACGGCGGCGCTTTTAAAGGATGGAATTCTCTGGCGGCTGCCACAAGGGGGGCCGCCAGTCGTTGAATTATGCGAGAATCCGATTCCAGCTTCTCCTCTGGCAGGAGGGGATAGGATAAGCACAAAGAAGAATGTACAGGTACACGCGCAGAGAAATATAGGGAGGGTTGGGAGGGCGGAGAGGGAGAGAGGACCTTGTTCTACTCGTTTAGTTGGCACAACCGAATCAGCTTAGGCAAACGTTTGTGCTCGTTCCACAGACATCTCTGTCCCTTTCGTTAACACGCTGACCCCCTTTCACCTGGATAGGACCGCCGTTTGAAGTCCTACAATTTTAATCTCCAGTTTTCCGGGTTTCTTCGTTGCTGGCCGAGTGAATTGTTGCATCGCCACAACGGGGTCAAGTGCCGTCAGCGAGCCCCTCCAATGATCGCGGATAGGGAAGCGAGTGGCTAGTAACGAATGCCATGGTTAATAGCGATAAAAAACTAACGTATGAATTGTGCGACCCCCCATTGTGTATCGTTCCAATTTTCCCGTTTTGACATTCCCAGCCACTTTTTTATTCGTTCGCTGAAATTGTGCTTTTTCTCCCCTCCCCCTGACTCCAACAGCAAACCCACCTTCAACGCGGTCGAGATGAAATGCTGGAATTATGAAAGCCTTTGAGCTGTGCGTCGTAATTAAAATAATCCATTATTAATATTTATTAAACGAGAAACAACATGACAAGTGGGATTTTATAGGAATTTTTGTTTGAATGTTGACGAACATGTGTCAATTGTACATTGGATACCTTTTGATAAACGTGGTAATGGTAAAGCTTTCGATTTGTTGCATTCAGTGTGTGTCTGTGGAATATTTTATGCAAATGCAGCTTATTTTTGTCGATGCTTTTCGTTGTGATATAATGTTGGCAATCAATTTACCATTTTTCTGGTTCTTTTGGCCAGCTCTTGCTAAGGAAACTATTTTTCAACGGTCCTGAAGATTTTAGAGTCTCCAAGCGCTCGCTTCATTTATTACGCTCCTCGGAGGGTCCTTAGCGTCATGATGGTGATTCTTTCAAGTTTCTCGGTGATCTTATTTTGTCACATTTCTTCGCGCAGTTTCTTCCACGGTCGCGTTGAAAGAACACACCCTTGTAATATTAGAAAGAAATATTTCCCCGCTAACTATCCCAAAAAATGTAAATAGTTTATTGCAGAATACTGAATTTCATTTGAAAATGCAAATAAAACGATGGCAGTTAAAATGGATACTTTTCGATAATACAGAAGCACGGGTAATTAAATTCAATATCTCAGATTATCACATGACCACGTCAAACAAACTTTTCCTCAAACTTTCCATAACAAGATTATACTGACACAAACTTTTGTAGAGTTGATTTAAAATCATTTCAGCTGTACAAAGTTTTTTTAATTATATTGGAAATTTCTCTCGAAATTAACTGGTCATCACTTTAACTTCAAGACCACGCGATCGTAGAATAAGATTCGCGCAGAAGTGTAACATATTCCATTAGAGAGTTTTGCGCATTTTGAGAGAAACATACAAAGGAAAATAATCGAACACAAACGCAGTGTTTAGAATTTATTTCTCCAGCTCACTTCATCGCGCTTCATGCCGAAGAAAATGAAACATACGATACGGTCGAGTTTAATTTTCTCAAACGAAATAGAATGGAGTTTCTACTTCAATGCCTCCTACCGTCCAGAGGGAACAAGTTTCCAAGCCTGGAACGAAGTTAACGGAGGAAACTTCCTGGTAGTATGATAAATATGGAAATCAGGCGACCCTGACGTAGATTTGGATGCTACGAAACCGAAGAAAAATGTGATCCTTCGAGAAAAGAACGATGAATTTGGAAACAGCATATACATTGCCCAAACCATTACGCACGATTGATGTAATAAATAATGAAAACTTTTTTATTCATAATAGTGTAACTCTTGGAATAAGCACTGTTGCTAAAATTATCATGCATTCTGTGCATCCACGGAACTGCAGCAATAAACGTATCTATATCAGAATGGCTATAGGTTGTTTGAAAATTTTTACTCCACACCACGAAGCAGCCTTCTCTCCTACAGAGTATTCTCAAATTCTCAAATAATAGCATAACTATAGTATCCATGACGATCTTGCAACAATTACCTACCAATTATCTGAAAATCTGCGAAGAAACCCCACAGGCTAAAGCGATCTAAACATCTACCCTCCAAATTCACAGAAATGAGTCGACAAAGTCTGTTACATAAGCAAAATAGCTACAATTTCCCTAATTTTAATGGCAGCCATGATTCCATGGAACGACCCTCTAATGCGCCCGTATTACATTATACTCGTACAAACGGGCCACAAATTAACAGGGATGGAATCGAAGGAATTCCTTGCTCTGAGGCAACATCGACATCATTATCATCCACATCCACCTCTATAAAGGTAGTCTCCAGGAAGCTTGGAATTTTCATTCCACCGTAGATTGCACGCTCAACCGACCTCATGCACCCGCCTACGTATCAGGCTTGCAGACGTTCGCGCGAGATGATACACAGATATTACCTATCCACCCCCATCCTGGAGGCCTGCGCTGCGGTCTGCAGAAGAGAGGCTCCAGAAACGAGGAACCGTTCGTTCTGGCTCGCAGGTAGATTTTAAATCAGCGCAACCGGGGCTTCCTCCTCTCGTTTTTCTCCCTCTGTTTTTTTTTGCGGCTCATTCTTGCGGGCCAGCTTGCCAATTAAGTCTGACGTATTGAATTTGCGTACGAAACCCGTCGGCCCGTAAGCAATTTTAATCGATTCGAATTGGCCGCTAAATTCGACCCGATAATTGGCAAAATTTGGTCACTCGCCAATTGGGGAGGTGGTGCAGCTCTATTTGGCTCAACGAAACGAACCTTCAGTTTTATGGTATCAGCGAATCTGTGTGTTTGCGCAGCTGTGTATGTGGGTTAATTAGAGGACGTGTTATTTGAGCGGATAGGATTGGTAGGGAAAGAGTGATGTACGTAATTTTCATGGTGTTGGTTATATGGGCAAATTTTTTATACGACTACTTTTTGATACGACTTCAGGTTGTAGAGATATTAAACGCAGAAGACGGGATGAAACTGTCTGAACTGATGAACAGCCAAATGTGTCTGGAAACTGTCCAGAGGAAGCAACTTATTCAGGCAGATGTGGGAGACTCTTTTGAAGGATATATTAGGAACCTACGTGAACGAGCAAGAGACATTTTGAGAAGAAAATAGAGCGCTGAACGCACGGAAGAGGAAGAGCTGTCTTAATAGCGAGAAGGTGAACTAGCAACGACTGAGACGAAGAGCAAATGTTCTTGTTCTATTCATAACTTTTTACTTTGAATCATTAGCACAACACAGTCCACAACTTTCGAATATACTCTATAGTCTAATAATTTCCTTAACATCTCACTGGCTACTGAAATTTCATTAACTGCGTCTCAAAGTTTTACAAAATACCTTCTCTTGAATATCATCGATACTCCAATCGCTTATGTGCACATTCCGGAGATTAGAAAAGTAGTATCTTGTTGACAAGGCTGAGAAGAAATTGGAAGCTCGTCGAAATAAATGCCGCGGTGACCTGATCACCCTGTTTTGTACCATTTCCCAGTAATAGGATTTCAAGCCGATTTCAATTGATCCCGACGCATCGCGACAGTCGATCGCACTCCCGATAGTCAGACGGCTGCACTGAGCACGAGGAAATTGGTGTAATTCGGTCGCGGTCCGTTCCACGATCTCGCGTTATCGTCAGTTTCCGCTGAGCTCCCTCCAGAAATGGCAACTCGATAATTCCACATGGATTTCTTCGTGCATGCCACAAAAAGTTCCGTCTGCATAAAGAACGCCAGACCCCTTTGTTTCGTTTGACTGCCTGAGATACGTCTAGCTTATCAGACTTTCGCTGTTTATCCATAAGAGTTTATTCTGTATCGAGGACTGGGTTGACTTTAATCAAAATTTATGAACGTTTCGATCAATTAATACTACTATGATTGACTATTATAAAAAATAAATTTGAGAGGTATTTTCGTGTGTACATTGTATTGTTATAGTGTGAATACACTGGAAGCTAAGAAGTAAACTATCCAAAAAGAATAAACTTTTGAGAGTCAACTGTTTTTTATCGCTAATGATGAAATTTTTTTGATGCAACCACAATTCATGCGGTGGTACCTTCATTCGGGTATTATTTGCACTGAACCGATTGACTATTTTGTGAGCATCGTAATAAATGCATACGGTTGAAAGTACGGTTGAAACAAAGGAAAGTCTTCTAATGCTTTGTTAAACTTGTATGTGTACGAAAAGTACAATCACGATGTTTATTAATGCTGACTTAATAGCACTTTCTACTCCATTTGTTACTATTCAAACCGTTCATAATTATTAATATTTTTATAAATCAATATTTCAAATATTACATTTGTTTCGTTTTATTGAAATGAATTTTTTAGGGAATATTTAATAGTGTTAAAGCCAAAGAGAATTTTATGGGTCACGTTGTATTCAAATTTGTCAGTGCTTCATGCAACTGTCCAGATAATTTCGTAATCCTGAGCATTGATTGCATTTTAATCCAGTCTCAAGAGAAAGTTGAACAATGCACAGTGACAAAATTCCTGTAAATGTAGAAAACATTTCATCGTGTAACTGAACTGTAAGGAAAGCTTGTGGTTATAGAGTAACCACTGCAAGCATGAGTAATAATCTAGTGAACGCAATTAATGATCATCTCGTTACTCAAGTTTTATCATCGTTCCACCTGAAGTGGTAATGTCTACTGTCGGAAAATATAAGTAATGACCTCCCCATGCTTCTATTAAACAAATATGCCTAAAAGTAAGAAAGCACTTCGCTTCATGCACGAATCTGAATGTGGAAATTTTAACACGAAGTTTCATAATGAATGCATATCGATAAAGTATTTACACCGCGAAATCACATTTTTATGTAAATCATATTTTGAGTTTTCTCGTTAAATATTCACGAATGTTTACAAAAATATGTGACATTAATTAGATAAACTTTAAATTTGCAAATGCAAATAAAATTCTCGTCGCGCCTATATTGATAGAAAAATTCGAAACAGTAATTTTCAAAACATATGCATATGGAATATTCCTTTGCAGTATTAATTTACCACACCACATTAAGGAAAACTGATAAGCCGAAATAGTTTTTTCGAGACTAGCCAACACCGGCGAGAAATTTAATATCAACTTTCAGAGGAGAGATAATTTGAAGAGAAATGGTTAACTTTGCTTGGAATTCCGAACCTGGACTTGAAATTTCAGTTCAGTGTCAAGTTCGTTTCAGTATTAACCCATTTATTTTTTACTGATAACGCTAATTTGTCGGACGTCATACATATATTCTCACAAGCGAATCCCATAAAATAGAGGACCCTTCTGTTATTAAATTGGCATAACCTATGAAAGTAGGTTATCCCTTTGAGAATCGAGTAGCATGAAATGTGAAACCTATGTTTCAGATACTGAACGCGAACCCTTATTTACTGGAAGGTTTTCCTTGTCCCTTATTCGTTCTGGCTAATTATGTACGCCCTTATTCACAGCAAAATTCTTTTACGCACTTCGTTACATTTCTTCCACAAAGTGTGCTATTCATATTGGAGATACTGCTCTTTGAAACAAACATCTTTTGAATTAATGCAAATTCTTTAGAAATCCCAGTATCAAAAGCATTCTAATAAATTTGCAACATTTCCATATCTCAAAATAGCCAACATTATACTCAGAATTATTTGCGATAATTATGATGGAACTAATTCCTCTCGAACAGCTGCAACATAATATTATCCAGAGATAAGACCTTCACGAAATTCATTATCAAGGCCCTTTCTCTAATCTTCGACTGCTGATAAATATTTTTCATTAGTGAATTTTCACTCCATTTCCTAAGAAAAGTGTCACAAATTTACTGAGACACAGTTTCTGGTATAATTTATGTCGCCATAGAATATATTCTAGAACGCTATGAAGTGCCACAAATTTACTATCACAAAACAATAGAGCGAATCAAATCCCATTAGACGAAATTTCATATTTATCAGAAATCAGGGCTGACTACGATCTCTCTAACGCCAGGCGAATCTCTCTTGCCTGAAGGGCTGTCTAGCGTGGATAATCTCTGTTAGAAGGGCCGAAATCCATCATGGAAACGAACATGCAGCGTTACAGGCAGAAAGCTTAATTGGTCCCAAGCTGTTGACTCTGCAGGAACATTATGCTGGATACCCTATTAACGACTACTGATCGCCTCTCTTCCAACGACTTTCGAAACGCCATCGTTAGTGGAACCTTCTAACAGAATAACAAGCTAATATTCTACCATCCAGCGAGATTGGGTCGGTTCGTCTTTCAGTTTGCGAGGGATTGTTCTCGTTGACGCTGAAAATCCCTCGCGGATACGTTCGCGTCAACTCCAAAGGAGATAGATCGCCGATGGCTGACGAATCACTCTCCAGGAAGATGACGAAGATAAAGCTCTCCCTATAATCCAACGTTTTCGACCACGTACATTCTCTAAAATTCTTCTCCAGCCTGTTTACTCCTTGATATATGACATATATTTACATTACCATATATTTGCTATCAAAACATACTCTTCTATATCCAACAAGAATAAGCTCGAAAAATCCGCAAGTTCCTTATAGAATTATCGAGACGAAAATTATTCCACGAGTGGCGACAGAGTTCCAGCTAACGACGACAATGAAGAGCAGACACATCCCCAAGTACAGTTCCCTAAATTTCAGTTTCAACAGTCACACCTTTCGAGTTGAGTTTAGTCGATTTTCTACGATTATACTCGAGCTCTGTTCATTGTGCACGAAACTTGGCTGAAAAACAGTTGTGCAAGGCATTAACTATTAGTTTCCACGTGGAATGGGCTGGGGAACTTTGGGTGATGATTTGGGATTTCTTGCTCGTGAAACGAGGTGGTCCCTTTGTGTGCACAAATCGAGCGCGCATCCCAGGGTTTGGGTCAAAGCTCAGTCTGTTGGTTCTGTACGATCCTTGGTTAGACCAGAAGATGGTGTCTGTACTCAAAGGGGTGCTATGTATGTTTTGGGGGTACTGGAGGAGTAAATAATCGTCTGATGTGCGGGTGCGAATATCAAGGCTAAGGTATACAACCTTGTGCTTGGGCGTAGTAGTACGAATCTACGATAAGTCAGGCGCCCTGGAATGTTGAATATAACGACGTTGTATTCGTGGGTACGAAGGCGTGCAAAATATTTTGTAGTTGGGGGTATGTGGTATACGAAAAAATAAACCAAAAGCCTTAATAAATGTAGATCCAAAGATCATTTCTTTCTGAATTATAAAACATAGATACATACGTTTGGAATAATGTTTTCGCTATCACTTATTAAACTTTAAAATACTAAGGATAATAATGAAAATATACAACTTGAGGTCTAGCACAAAATCTGAGATAATCTTTTCTACTAAAGATTGAATTTCATTTAGCATCTGTTGTTCGATCCTTCACACCGCAAGCGTGCTTCTTACCACCACTAATTCTTCCAATATAATCTTCAGCTAACTTTTGATTTGATAAATTTAGCAATCACCGCTAATGATTAAAGCACTCAACCCTCCATTAGTCTAAATTGTGTGCTCATCGTTCCAAGATTATATCACATAATTTACCTTACAGCCACCACATATTACAGACAAATATGTAACAATTCATCACCCCCTCCATTAAATTTGCCACTAATATTTCCCGGAGGGAACTCCAGAGAACCAATCATTCTCGAACAGATATATCGAAGTGATAGTCACGAACGATCCCATAAAAATCGTGCAAGTTTCGAACAGCGCCATAGCCGAGGCTACTCTGCTTGAAACGGCGCGAAGCTCCGAGCGTCTTCCGCTTTCATTCGGGGTCTGGCTTCCACGGAGGAATTAGAAAAGTAAACGGGGAAACGGATGCTGATGATTTATGGTCCGCCGCGAGACAGTGAGAAATTTTCAGCGTTTCTGTTTTCCACGGAGTTACTTGCCCGCAATGAAAGATGGCCCGGCGCCCAGAAACTGAAGTGATCACGAGGCGCTTGGGAAATCACGAAAACAATTCGCACTCCAGAGAGTAAAATAGATCGCCTCTAAACCAACCAGCGTTTTGTTCCGTCCTGTCATTCCACGATAAGTTGAGACGCGGATTGTCAGCGTTTCCGAAAGCGCCCGTTGAAGACGGGGCTTTTGTCGCTCGTGAATAAGTGCCTTCGACGAGCCGCTCGTATCCAGAAATTACCCCTTGAAATTTTCGAATTCACGCGCACCGCGTTTCTCTTCGACGTTTCCCACTTGGACGAAACATTCCTGCTATTAATCACGCTCGATACGGGCTTGGTGTGTCGACATAAAAATTCCATGAATTTGTAAGTTGAGTCTTGTATGTATATTCGATGAGAGAAGGTGAAGTTCGGCGTGCTATTATCTACCCGCCTGTGGCTTGCGTGTGGAATTTTCCACTCGCCGATATTGATGGGCAAGGTTACTCTCCCAATGTGAGCTTTAATGGGACAAGTAAATTCGTTGCTTCAAACTGCGCCGAATATTATTAGGGAAAGTTTGATATAAGTGTATGAAAATTAGGATGCATTCCGTGCCCTTATTTTACAGATCGATCTTGCCGAGTGTCCACGAGATACTACTACGCCAAGACCACCGTGAAATATAATAGAAAATTATATACTCGAACACTGTTGTTAAATATAAATGAAGACCTAAGCGACGTTCAAAAGAGAATCAAATGCTGTCTTTCGGCGTGCACCAGTCCATCGCGAAACCACTGTCAGAATCAATGAAAAGCTGAACTGGAAGCTGCCCACCGTAATCAAAACTGCTCAATACCTGAACCTAGAGAATCAAAGACGAATCGACGAATTTTTCTAACGTTTCGAAGTGTTTACACCAGTTAACCGTGTTGTCTGTTGCCGATATTCGAATCCATCGAGAACGTTTCCATCCTAACGCGTCTTGCAATCAGTACGTTGGATTCTACCAAAGAGATTAAATATGTTTAAGTAGGAGTCGGGGAGAACGCACCTGACGACGTCGGACGAGCTTTTTAGATTGAGTTCTTTGAAGCGACTTGCCTAGACGAGCAAAACGAGTGCCAGAAATACAGGCGAATTCTTGCGTGTAGACGTGACGTTCCAGCGCGACGAGTATTTACGAACGGCGTGGCAAAAGGAAGGAAACGGGCAAAGCTGTTTTCCGCAGTAATCCTGTTTCGTTGTCTCATGGCGAGCAAACCGTGAAGTAAAAACGGTATCGCCGGACGAGTCAAGTCTAGAGGGCTACTGGCGTCCCGATGTAGATTTATAAAAAAAAAGCAGCAACAGAAACGAGGATCGCGTTGAAGGGACGCAATACAAGAGAGATTACATTTGTAATCGCGCATTCTCTTTTACGCATGGGGAAAGGAGAAATGCGAGACCCTCGCTCGAAGCCCCACTCCACCCTGGGACGTTTAAAAATTTCACATCAAACTACTCGACGAGTCTGCTATTTAATAACGCAGATTAACGTGCAGCGCGGGGAATTCTAGAAAAAACATGTGAAGATATGTCATATGAAAAATTACTCACTGATCTCCGGGCTATTGAAACGGGCTGAAAAATTCGTTACAAAATCGCTGTAAATGTTCAAAATTTCGAGTCAGGGACTGATTAATCGAATATCGTTGATGCCTGACGAGGAGATTAATGTAAAGTGAAGTAGTCCATAGCTCGTCTCCCTTGCGATTTTACGTCCGCGCGGAGGGGTACAGTGAAAAAGGAGGTCGACAAGGATTACAGGACAGCCATCGACGAGTGGGCAAGCGACATCACAGCGACGTTTACATGCCTCGAGTCGACCCAGCGGAATCTACGAGGCGTAAAAACGCGATCCAGGGTGATTGCGTCCGAGCGAGGATCTAGATTTCCAACAGAGAGTCGCTCGGTAAGTCGTCACGGTGTGCGGATTGGGGCGAATTCTCGGCTACATCGGCGGACGACCGTCGGTGGGAGCCGCCAGCATGTCGCAGTCCGGGTCTGGAGGTGTGAACGATAGCCAGGAGCAGAATCAGGCTGGACAAACAACGGAGAGTCAGCAGACGACGTGTCACAACGGCCGCGCCGAGCCGCCTGCTGTGAAGGCGAAGCAGGATCTGTCGAACGGCTTCGAGAATCGAACTATGGAGTACGACAGGTTCTCCCAGGACAAGGCTCAACAGAATCAGGCGGTTGGGCAAAGTCTGGAGCAACAGCAGCAGGCCCAGCAGACGGGTCAGTATGCAGCTGGGAGGAGGCAATCCATGGTGGGTGTCCCTGAAGACAGGCACCCGCCGACTGGCCAGCTTCCTCCGCATCAATACGCTCAAGAAAAATCTGGGGTCGAGAGGACACAGCACGTGTCCCAAACCAGCACTCAAACTTTGCCAGTCCAAGCTCAGCCTCAGTTCATGCCGGACTACGACCAAACTCAGTACACTCAGATACGAAGCCAGTTCGAAGTCAGACCTCAACTGTACCCTCAGCAGGCGCAGTTCGCTGAGAGGGCTGGCTACGTGACCAGAGACGTCACTTTCAGAGACCCTACCTTGTACCAAGGTGGCACGACGAACCCAGTGTTCACTGGGCAAGGTCAGTACGTAACTGTGCAGCACGGATCGCAGATACAGTCTCAGTCAGCGAGTCCCCAGCCACCATACTTCTCGGGTGTGGTCGTGCCGCAGCCACCTGGCTACGCTCAGTTCGGCACACAGCCTCAGTACCCCTACAGTCAGTACCCTCAGACGGTGATAAATGCAGTCCCATATAACCCTCACGCAGGAATCTATCCGAGTCAGCAGTTTGGCCAGCAATCGCCGAATACGCAGAGATTCTCCCAGGAATTGGGACAGTACCAGGCGCAGCCGATCATCCAACCTATCGCGCAGAACGTGGCTCACGGGATTCCAATGTCGACGACCGAGCGGCCGAGCCGTGGGCCGAAACCCATGGTCCCACCGCGGGGTAACTCGAAGATCACGCACGACAGTGGCCACAGGAAATCCGCGAGCGTTGATGTCGCGGGGATGCAGAAGCCAAAGTACGATCCCAATCAGAATCCTCCGCAGGAGCAGATGCATCGTAGCGACGGGGCCATCATCGTGCAGGGCACACAGATAATCACGGACGGTCAGGACAGACGATACCTGTCCGCCATCAATCAAACGCCGAGGACGCGACAGGATGGGCTGTACGTTGATACGAACGGAGATCCGCCCGGGCGAGAAAAATTGTGCGACGCCGTGGCGGCGGACTGTGGCCTGTACGTGGCCAGGCCCGAGCACAGAAAATCTATTTCCGTGGACGTCACGTCTGTGTTCCCACGTCGGGGCGACACGATCACTTGCGCGTTTCCTGGCGACGGGAACCAGGAAATATTGATAGCGGGAAGAAAGGCCGGGAATATGGTCGATCCGAAGCGAGTGGAAGCCAATCAAGTGTATCCGCCTGATCAAAGGCGGCTGGATACGAGCTTAAGAGTATCGCCGATGGCTTTTGATACGAGACAAGAAAATAGGAAGAGCATAGGGGCTGACAGAAAGCCCGAATGGGGTAACGTGAGCCCTAATCAAAGAGTAGCGATGCCGCAAGAAAACAGGCGATCCGATTACTTCGACGAGCATAGGAGATCGCCTATGACCATAGAGGGGAAGAGAATGGAAGATGTCCGAAGATCACCGATGCCATTCGTGCCGATCCGAGAACCGTCCGCGGATCGGGGTGGACAAAAGAGTCCGTCGTTCGTGAATCAAAATTTCGAGAAGACCAGGCAGGAGCTGGCTATATGGGCCGAGCAGAGGCAACGGCAGGAGCACGAGAAGAACATGATGCAGAATCAGATACTGTCTACTAGTCCGCGGTCACGGAATCAGTCTGAAGAGAGGAGGGACTGCAGACCCCTGCATCAGGCAGAGGATCGTAAAGACACGAGGATGACGCAGTCAGCTTTCCAGCCGCTGCCCAACATTAGTCAGAGCACGATAATGGAGCAGCGGCGTCATTTGCGGCACGTGAGCGCTGACTTAACGAAACACATGGAACTGTCGAGGAAGGAGTTCGACGATCAGCCCATCAGTGGCTCGGTGGCGAACCTTGGGCCAGCTGTTAGCACGGTTACCTCTCAGAGAGCCAGCCCAAGTATCTGCCACCAATATCCAGCCCTTAGCGAAGCGAAATTAGACACCAAGACGGTGTTGACAGTGGTGACTGATTTCGGCGACGCGAATTTAAACAAACCGATCGATCAAGTAGATCACATAATCCATAGCCATCGTAAGAGTTACGCCTCCAACAATTTATTGACTCATAGTAAAAGTCAAACGGAGAATCTTCAATGCCAGTTGGATACTCAGACCGAGAAGGCAGACACTGCCCAGGCGCAGCAGCAACAGATGCAGAATCAACGAAGCCTCGATTTAATTTCGGAGAAGCTCAGCCAGTTCGAACGCCAGCAGAGCGATCTCCAAGCGAAGATACAGTGTCTACAGAACCAAAATCAAATTCTAGACAAAGTAGCGCAGTTCCAACATCAACAGAGCGACTTGCAGGCACGCCTTCAGAGTTTGCAGGCACAGAATCTGTTAAGTGATAAGTTGCAAAGATCCACGGATTTCCAGCAGCATCCAATGGGGAGCGAGATACATCAGATCCAATCGAACTCTCTCTCTAACCACCAGGAACAGGCAGATAAGACTTGCCCGTCGCAGAGCCAGTATCCGTCGCACAGTCATCATCAAACGTTATTGACCGCTTCCTATTCACAGAACTCTAATCATCAATCCTGCCAATCATCTGTCTGCGAGAAGCTATCGCCCAGGCTTCAACACGACACCAACGACTCGAATTCTATTCAGATACCGAACATGTCACAGATGCCGCTGCCGTGTCTCTCACAATTCGAGCGCGCTGACGCGTCACGTACTTCGTTCTCGCAGTTCCATCGACTTCAATGCCAGATCGACGGCCACGAGGGTGCTTCGGCGTCGCCAAGTGGCGTTTCTGCGGTTTCATTCACCGGTACCTTGAAGAAAGTACCACCAGAGAAGCCACCGAGAACCTCTCTAATCGTTCAATCGCCGGAATCAGAGGTAAGAAAACCAGAGACAATCGTAGATTGCATGGACCTCTGTTTTGCACGACGTAGCGGTATGAATATTAGTAACGTTACGATTTATGTACAGTGGCGTGCAAAAGTATTCGGATACTGTTTAAAATCGCATAACTTTTTTAGAATTGGTCCAAACGACTTGAGTTTTTTTGAGAAGCTAGAAGGATTAGTTTGCTAAGGAACGTGATTCGTCGTTTTGAAAAAATGCACTTGGTCGGAATAGCAAAAAAATAGTAAAAGTCGTTTTTTAAACATTTTTGTGAGCCTGTAATGAAAATTCGAAAAACCCGTTTGTAGATTTAAGTAAGTTATATACGTGCCTAAAATTTCATCAAAATCGGTTAACATTGCTCTGAGCTATAAACGCTTAAAGATCGCAGAATAAGGTCGAAAATCGCTGATTTCGGGAATTTCACGATTTTCGACCTTATTCTGCGATCTTTAAGCGTTTATAGCTCAGAGCAATGTTAACCGATTTTGATAAAATTTTAGGCACGCATATAACTTACTTAAATCTACAAATCGGTTTTTTGAATTTTCATTACAGGCTCACAAAAAAAAGTGCATTTTTCAAAACAATGAATCACACCCCTTAGCAAAACTAATTATTCTAGCTTTTCAAAAAAACTCAAGTCGTTTGGATTAATTTTAAAAAAGTTATGCGATTTTAAAAGGTGGCTGAATACTTTTGCACGCCACTGTATGTACTGGCTGATGTATCCGCCCTCGCGCGGGCAATTTTATATTGTGAATCAAATTTTAGTTCCTACATGAAGATAGGTTATAATATATTGTGAATAAATCAGCAGCGTAGGGTTTTGGATTGGTAAAACAGTTGGCAACTGCGGACAGATAAAGCTACAACACATCTACAGCCATCATTGTACAAGTAAAATTATTAACAGCTATACACACTTGTATTTGGCTCTAGTAGCACCTCTGCTGGTAAATCGAGAAAGTTATATAATCTAGAACTTTCCCTGAGAATTGAATCGAAATTGATCTATTAGTTCCTAAGTTATAAAGTAACAACAGACAGGGGTGCACTATTTTATATATGTAGAGCAGAGAGGAGGAGAAGATAATGTTTCCAGCAAAGTTTATGTGTATATTCTATATCTACTTGAGAGAGTGAAACTGAAAATATAGGTTTATAGACGCTTCTTTTCTATTTTGTTGTTATTCTTTACTTTTGACAGATGAAGTGAGTGGCAATTTTTATAAATCTTCTATATGTCTAACCAGAGTATAATAGTTTTCTGTATTTACGTCCATGATTAAGGGCTTCTAAATTTTGATGATACGTTCATTGCGAAGTTCAGAGCAGTAGACTGAAGATTGCAACTTCGAAAGATAGAGAAATAATGTTCACGGTTGGAAAAGCAAGCTTCTCGTTTCACAGATCCCACGAAGCTTTTATTATCCCTAGGTACGTGCTCAATGTAGAAAAAGCAAGCGATCCGACTGCAGCGCGGAATACAGGATCCGTGATGAGAGGCACTCGAACAGTCAAAGTACACTACCCGTTTCCCAATAATTCTTTATAAAATTAAAATCCAGCGGGCTTGGCCGAGTAACGCACGAGAGGGTTCTTTCACGTTTTACAGACTAGTTGCCAATGCTTGGAGAGGGCACGAGACGAAGATAGAGGGCTGGATCGGGGAGATAGGGTAGTGGATAGAGATCTCCACTTGCAGTTTTTGCCGCCGCATCGAAGTGGAATGAACTCGTTAGATATCAGACCCGATGTTGTCTTTGAAAACTTCGTTATGAGGCCTGTGTACCATTCGCCCTACTTCCACGCTTCGTCCTTTCGTCTAGACAACTTTGTTCCAGCTATAAAACTGGATGCCACGCCGTTCTCTGACGACGTCGTCGCTGCGCCGAAGCGTGCACGTGTTTCGAATAGCGAATCCCAGATTTCGCGACTACACAATAGCTCCACCTTGCCGCAATATCGTATTGCTGAGGCGTTCTTCGTACCTCGTTTAAGAATATATTCGTTTTGTACCTTCTATATGACTCTCGGAATATAAGCTACGCTCTTTGCAAAAACAATGCGGGGAACGTAGCATTCCGCCAGTTACACTGCTTGGTCTGTGTTGATATAAATTCAGAAGGTTCTAACAGATTAATTTCGTGAATGAATAATTACTCTCAGTGTTTACCTCAGAATAGAGGAATTACTGTAAACTGAGTGACCACTTTTTGGCAGAAATTCTTTGGCGAGTGATGATTTCACTTTCAAGCACACATTCATCATAAATTTTATCTTCTTTTTCTCCAGAAACATAAGTTTTCTATAGATACTTCTCCAAACAACAGAACCAACAGAAAACATTCTCAAGCACCATGATCGGTTCTCCACCTGAGCGACATTATTTCAACCATCGCTCCATTTCAAGACAAACATTTCCAATCTTGGCCAATATTTTACATAACAGACACAGCGGCGCGGAGGCGTGCAGCAAAGCAAACAACCGTCCCTCTGCGAATACGTGGCCGCCGAACCTCCGTTGGCGACGTCCCGCGAAAATTGGGTTAGCGCTGCGAGTCGCGCGCGTATGAAAAGCTCCGGCGTTTACTTTCTCAGGACAGCAAATATACCCCCATTGCAACACGGCGGACAATGGAGGAGTAAAGAGAATTCGTATTTCCGACCAGGGTGCGTCACCTAACCTGCCTAACGGAGGATCCCGCCCCCTCCGTGTCTATAGGAACAGGCTTCATCCCCGTCGTTTGATACAATTCGGTAATGTCCGTTCTTCCTTTCCTCCGTCACGGTAACGAGAATGTGCTCAAAGTAGAAAGCTAAGTGAAACGTATAAAGGATTAAATGGCACGAAATGGAATATTTTATTTGGCCACGTCGAAAGGACAAAGGGACGGTGAAAGGGTTTCGTATTTCGGGCGGTGTCGCGATCCTTTAGCCCGCAGAAGTGAGTCACCGTGACGGAAAGTGCATCGCTTCCTCGTCTTCTCGTAATTAACCTGGCCCTCTCCAGACATTCGCGCGGGAATGTTTACCAGTACCTGAAGCGTAGCGTTTAAAGCGCAAAGCGTGTTCAGGCCGGCCGAGAGGGAAGATTTTCTTTTTCCAGGAGATTTTACCGCGTCCGTTTATAACGGCGCCGACAATGCGCGGGGTTAAGAGAATTCGCGTTCCTGGCTTTGCTGCGTTGGCTCGTTTACTCGCTAGAGGATTCTTGCTGGGCCAAGTGTCCGGGCGAGCAAGCGCGTTTCATTCTAATGTAATTAATGTCTCGTTCTTTCAGCACTCCTGGCCGTGCTTAGCAGTGTAATAGGGCAAAGTGAGTAAGAAGGGCGAAACGAGTAGCTCTGCTGACACAATTTCGCGATATTAAATGGATACACGGTCGTGTCTGCCGTGGGGAGAGTTGGGTTTACTGGGATCAGTTGTTTGATTCGTCCTGGTTGCTGTTATTCGATATTTCTGAAGTATACGGAGATGGGGGTGGTTATGGGGTGGAAAATGAAATAATGAAGTACGTATTAGTTTCTTGATGGATGAATAAGAAAATTGCAAAATGAGATAGGCGTTACTGTATTTATTGCTATCGCTAAGAAATTTTGAATTCACGACTAGTTTGTGTTTTTATTTAACTACACTCGAAAGGAGGAATGTTATTTAATTTATCTTCAGCGAGTTGCACTGCCCCTCGAGCAAGAGAAGTTAGAAAACTGCAACGATTGGCTTCCCTCAAAATTATTACTTCTCCTACCGTAAATATAATTTTAAATGACAAAATCCTCCAAGGGAGCCACGGATTTTTTCTCAAATTGTAAAGATTAATCTAGAAGCTTCAGAATTAATATACTTGAAGCAGTAGTGGAAGGAAAATCCATTCAACTACCAAACAGCCGCGGGAAATCCTTCAAGCGATTCTTCCAAGCTAAGCAAACACTTGCACAGGGGATGGTCGTTTTTTAAAAGATTTATCGCGGCAGGGGACAATTTCATGGACATTCTGCCCCGAGTGAGTACCTCTTAAAGACACTTTTGACCCCGCTTATGTATTTTCATTCGTGCAGTACGGTGCAGATCGGAACGGACTCCGAAAGCCACTGGAACGTTTCGCGTTATTGACTTATTTCACTAGTGTGTCGCTTCTGTCCACCCATCCCCCGTGCCCCGTGCCCCCGCGTATTCCCGGATTTTCGTGAACGAAAACGAAGAAAACAGCCAGCCATTGGCGTGAATACGTCCATCTCTCGATCGTATCTGTGCCCAGGTCGATACTCTGAAAGCGGTAACAGATAGAGGACGAGACGGTGCAGCGTGCTTTTCAAAACTCGTTTCCTCCATTTATACGGATTCGTTTTAATCATTGGGGGAGATATCTGTTCCTCGTGCTGGAGACACTACGATTCATTAGGAAGTCGATACGCACGGATGACGGACGCCCTGGACATTGATAACATCCTTGACGCGGGTAAGATAGTGCGTTGGACGAGTAATAAATGAAAGAAGACTGGCGGAGTGGTTATTTCTGAAGGAAATTTTGAAAATATAACAATATTATGATAAAAATAATTAGCAACCGGCATTAATGTTATAGTTTAATGAATGAACAAAATTTAATTTTGTGACAGATGACGATATTTGCATTTGTTTTCGACGGAACCTTGAAGCAGAGGTTTGTTTAGAAATATGTTCGAACGTTTCACGAGCACTTTCGTTCAGAATAATTATAGCAAATTAGTTTAACCGCAGGCCAAATAAGCGGTTCGCCCCGTTAAATCAGTCACTCTGGCTGCATTAATCGCGCAAATGTTATACCACCAAAGATTTTGGGAAAGTTCGTAGCTTGCGGTCTCGAAAGCCCAGCTCGCAACACGCCATGCCATCCGAGACACGCCATATGCAGTAACGTAAATTTAGAAAGGAACGTAATTCGACGAACGGGAACTTCCGGCACGTATCGCGATACGGTTTCACGCAAAGTGCAGTCACGGTACACCGAACGTGGGATGAAATTCGGCCGCGATTCAGTCATTTTGTATAAATGTAGAACAAAGTGGGAGAGTTAAATAAGGCAGGAGCGCAGAATACCCGATAGGTACACTCAGAAATTGTTTCAGGAAAATGGAAAATCGACTTGATCCTATTATACGAATCGTGGTAGGTTATCAATGTATATTGCAGAGCACGTAGCTTAACTAATTGGAAATCACTATTAGTAAATGTGAATGCAGACAAAATCGAACTCTTTTTGTACAGGACAGGATATTAAAATGTCAAAACTAAAGAATTATGATTAAAGTTTTATTACTACTAGTAATATTATTAGTGACTGATTAATTGATCTACTTCATTTGTTATTCTCCTTTTATTCTCCTCATTATACAAAATTTCTAATTCCCACTATTCGTAAAGCAATATTGCATCTACCAGTGGCGTACATTTGTTTGTTAATTAATGAACATGGAGGCAATGCATTTAAGTTTGGACGTATCTCTCGCAATTGACAGCCTCATTCAGCAGTTATGAATGATTACTAATCGATCAGTCGCAGATGTTGCGAAACTGTCGAATCTATGAGGCGCAAATGTATATTAATGCAGGCACATGGTACATATTAGCAATATCAATACTAATAGTAATTATTAACTGTGCAGAACTATTCCACCCAGAATTTGAAATACTCTACAACTGAAAATCATATATATATTTAATTTGTAATTTATTTCTCGCGATTTTTATACCAAAACCTTCACGAAGACAGGAAAAGATGTCCCCCCTGTAATTGGGTAATTATAATTCCCGCTCTTTGTTTCACAGAACCATGTTTCCTCTTACATTTTATAAATTCGCCGTATCTTGCTACATTCGTGAAAATCGAGAATAACTTCCGCATATCTCACAGAATTATGCTTGTAAATTAAAAATAATGGCCCTGTACCAAATTCTCTATCGTGCCTACCTCTACCAATAACACAATCACAACAACGCATGCAAATATTGATCTTGTTAAATTGCAGTGTCTTGAATAAAATTCCACATTATATCGAGTATTCCAAAAAATAATTTCATACAGTATTTCATTTCAATTCTCGTTTTACCAATTCCTTTCACTGAAAATCATATTCACTCCCCACAGAATATATAAAAAAAGGTAAGAAACCGACTTCAAAGGTGCGCTAAAAAGAATAAAATAATTTTTTTTCTAAGTCGGTGCTCAAATAGAAACAAAAATAAATCGGCTGGACGCGTGACGTCCCATTAAATTTTTGCGCGCTCTAATTCCCGGGCGTTAATTTGCTAATGGACTATAATTGATAAAGGTTGAGAAATTGATTTAATTTTGTTTCTTTAGCACCGACTTAAAAAAATATTTTATTCTTCTTACAACTTTGAAGTCGGTTTTTTACTTTTTTTAATTTTTAGTTACGTTCGTTTGAAGTCAATTAAATGACATTTATTATGGTGTCAGTTGGGGAACATACTCCATATAACAACGAATGAATCATGCAAATCGGTCGACGCGTTACAAAGTTATGCGCGAACATACATTAACACTGGAATTCTAGAGTAGCTAGATAATAATAAAAAAATTAACATATTACCACCGGCCCTTCATACGCTTTCAAATAAAAAAAGAATTATCGAAATCGGTGCACCTATGTGGAAGTTATGCTTAAACATACATACGTAATGAAATATATGTGACGAATTGAGTAACCTCCTTCTTTTGAAGTCGGTTAAAAACAACCCATATCATTCAATTCAACCCTTAAATCCTTCAACTCCACCCATCAACAATCTCCCACCAAATCCACTATAGAAAAACTAATCCCTATAAAAAAAACTTCAAAAAGGTAAAAAAATTACGCCAAGTACATGAAAAAGTCGAGGATGGAAAAGAGTATTATCAAAAAATCATTTTCGTATGATACATGACAACATACTACGATATCTCTATCATACGTGGACCAATTTTATTGAATTTGGTCTTATCCGAAAGCTTACATGCAGTTTACATAAGAAAAATGTCTTTAAATTTAAAAAATATTGCAGGCGTGATGAGATATTAATGAAATAAGTTTCAGGTAAGGTTCGATTAGCCAGATTACGAGTAAAAGATACGCGGCCGCGACAGTCGACATATACAGGGTGTAGAAACATGTACTTGGCGTCGAGACGCTACCACGTCTCTAGATTTACAAAAATATTTAAATACACCAGAACGCAATTAAAAATCCCTCAAGATTCCGATAAACTCTGCAACCTATCCGCAATTATTGGTCATTGATTACCATTCCAAAGCCATCGTCGAGAACGCCCCTCGTGTCTGGCTGAAAGTTGCATCCGATTCGCGGACGAAACACATACTTTGGGCCGACACAGAGGTGGTAGGAAAAAAAATTCAGCATTTTTCTGAATGGCAAAATGAAAACTGTCGCCGGCGAGCTCGAAGACAATCCGTTCTCCGGTCCACAAAAGTCCGAGGTAACAATGGACCGGAGCCCCTAGCTAGGTCTGGATGTCTTTGAACGCGGGTGGACCGTGTGTTTGCACGTCCCACTAAAAATCGTGCTGCAGGAAACGACAAGCAACGACGAGTTAATCAGATTTGGCACGGTCTAATGGCTTCTATAACTGCAGATGAAACAGTCGCTCGACTTTGCGCCCGTTTCACGGTGGGAACCAGAATAATCACTGAACGGAAAGGCATGGCATGATTTTAAAACGCGAATCCGCGATCACGCGGCCGGAAATCTTTCCTGATCCTCTTCAAATATGTGTCGCGGAATTATGTCAACAACCACGCAATTCAATGTATTCCGTTCCATTTCCTATACCGCAGATTCCTCGCGTTCCTGCGAGCCCACTTTAATCGCGTTTCATTAAATTGCGCTCGAAATTTCACCGTTAGTTGCAGTGAAATGCAAATGACGTGCCGGGAGAAGTATTAGAGCCACGTGTGCTTCTTTAAACCTCTGCGTGTAGGCTGATGCGAAATTCATGGCAGAACTGGGAAGGAAGTGATTCCTCATATTGAGAGAAATGGAAGAGGAATTTCTTCGTACGGGGGATTGTTTTGAAAAAGCTGTGTTTTGAAATGCATTGGATACGCGTGGAGCTATATTTCGAGATCTCCCTGGGTAGATATTACTACAATTTTGTGTTATGATTGAAACGAAACTATCCTGGATATTTTCTTTTGTTCCTAATAAACCTAATCTTTTTATTTCTGCTTAGAAATTAATACTTCTATACGAGGAGTGATATTTCAAAAAGGCATATTTCCCTAAGGTTTAATTCCTTTTTGAAAAATTGAAGTGAAAATGCATGTTTCATCCAAAGGGCTTATTTCCAAGTTTGTCTGATGACATAGTGAAATAATTTTTTAGTCTGAAACAAAAGGGACATATTTTATTTACTCATCTTGGGAATTGTAATGAATTCGAAACAAAAGGAACTTAATTCCACAGAGTTATTCAAACATATACTAGATTAGTTTAAAATTGTACCCACTGTCATTTTCCCTTAACAATTCCGAAGGTTTTTTTAATCCTAGTTCTACTCCACCCAAAAGCCTTTGAAGCTGCTTACAGGACTAAGAATGTCTAAATGAATCTGGTAAAATCTTTGATTGGGTACAACAATTCCCTGTGGACTACAAAGACCATTTAAATATCTTTTGCGAAATTTCTAATCTTTCTGTTCACTCCACTTATCAAGCGTTTGAAACCTTACAACTTTACTTGTTTCCCCTTTTTTACAAAGTCATGCAAAGTAATGTGTACATTACAAAAGGACTTATTTCCAAATGTGTTTACAACAAAAGAGCTTATTTCCAAATGGTTTCATACAAAAGGACTTATTTTTATAGTTTCCATCAAAAGGGCTTATTTCCAAACATTCTTTTTAAATAACTATTAAAACGATGGAAAAATACAATTTAAGTGTACTAATAAAAAAAAATTATTTTTTTAATAAACAGGTTTTTGAGGTTATTGATAATTTTTTCAATGTGGAAATGTGCCCTTTTGAAAAATCACTCCTAATCGCGATGCAGTATCTGATACCTACTGAATTTTAATGAAATGCCTCTGTGGTCTATATACTTCTAAATTCAACTGTCAATTCCCCTAGCCCCTTATAAATCTGTATCACGATACATGGCGTGCCCTATGTAATAATCGTTCTCTGTAAACAGTGCGAACTTTAATAATACTAGATAATTGCTGGATCGTAGTGAAGGATTCCGTCGAAACCAACCTCACTTAATCGACATCCCCTCTTCTGACAAAATTCTCTGCTGAACGAAAGCATCCAAGATCGATCCCTCATAGCGAGGCGCAATCACGTGAATCAACATTTAATTTGAACTACACTGGGTATCTATATCAACGAACGTCGATCCTGCACCGCCAGTGTCTTTTACCCTTTCGAAGACACCGTAATCATTCAATTAATCTGGAATACGGTTATTTCCATTCAGAACACGTCGCGAAGAATAAGATAGCTATTCCAGCGGGCGAGTGGCACTGCCGACGAGCGGATTATGAAATTAAACGGCGCGGGATTGATCGCGGGGCGAGAAGAAATTACCAGGCACAATGTTGTCGGAGGATGAAAGCGAAATACCTCGAGAGTATTTCCTGAGATGGCCGAGACCGGGGACAGAAGTGACGAGGAATATTAAATAACGCGACGAACCGAACGGAATCACGCCAATTCCGGTTATGCCTCCGCATTTCTGCGAGCGAGGGAAAATGCTCCTCCCGGCGGATTTATAACAAAACGTTTCACTTAAGAAACGAGATACCTTGCGATAAAAATCGAGGCACGTACCTTCGAGGATGGGTAATCGATAAACTGCATGATACGATTCGGGTCTGAGGTACAGTTTCACAATGTTTCCAGGGTCTGGGAAATATATATAATTCGTGTGATGTTGGATAAACGTATGTAATATGGAACACCTAATATCAAAAGCTTGCTAAAAGTAGGAGTTGTTTTTTTAATAAAACTGACATGTGGGACGTAGGAACTAATGCATAATCATATATACCTATATAACCAAATATAAAAAAATTGAAACGTTTGGAAATTATACTAAAAAAACTAAAAAGAGTGAAAATCTGCAGTTCGAAAATGTGGTATCTAATATGGAACACCTAGGAAAGAAAACTGAAAAAACATTACTTTTGATACTAAAAAGGCAGATTTATTAAGTAGAAAATATAAATAAGCAAATATATATAATTTTCGAGAATTTATTGTTGCTTTCTACGTCTCCTACACATTGGACACGCGAATATAACGTGTGAAGCCCCACATTCTTCGTGTACCCACTGAAAGCGGATGACACATTGGGTGCACTTAAAAAAAAAATTAAATAATAATAAGACTAAATAAAAACTAAAATTTAAAAAAGTAATAAAAAATAAAAGATAATAATGTGTTTGTAATATAATATTATAAAATATAACATAATATAATATAATCGTAGTATGGAACACTCACGCCTTCCGATATCATCCGATTTGTTCCATATCACCTACACACATGTTCCAATAAGAAATTACGAATTATACTAAGAAGAAAATAACTTTACTGGTAAACAATTTTTGGATACTCAAGAACAACATATCTAATGATAAATCATACAAAGATAATACTTTATAACTTACCTTCACTACAATGTTTAACTGTTTGATTCATTTTTTACAAACTTTTGCACACCACGAAAAATAAAAACGCGTCTCTTCTAATAATGGATAGCCGACTGATGCTCAATTATCAGTATGATCGTCTATTGTTTCTAGGGAATTAATATACATGACTGTCTGTAGAGTTCGTAATTTCTTTATCGAAATTTTACGCTGTTCCATATTACCTACCTTTACCCTGCATACAGATGGTACAGAAGGATCGTTTCCACTAGTCCCTAATAACGACGTCTTCGTTATACCTCTCACGTACTATGTATTATGCAATACCTAAGTCATAGTCTGGAGGAATATTGCTAGTACGGGGTTAGGTCTGGGTTAGGTAACATTGGCAGTTAATTAACATGTATTAAAGAACGAAAAGGACAAACGTTTTATGCACTTTCACACCTGTGAAATTAATAAGATACTTAAAGCAAATCTAAAAATGTTAATTTTTAAATTATATAACAAAATGTCACAAAAGCCTGCCGATGTTCCCCCAGTTTACGGTACAAGGCTTTGAATGAAATTTTTAAAGTAACAAGTAATGATTCTTAAATATAGGAGATATTCGTTGATCAACCTAGTTGACAGCAGAGTTGAGCAAAATGTAATTTAATTACAAATTACAAATTACGTTTAAAATGTAATTGTGTAATTGATTGCACATTATTTTCTGTACCACAGAATCTTGGCCACAATTTTGTCAACTACCTAAATTAACGATTACAGAAAATAATGTGTAATCAAGTATACAATTACATTTTAATCGTAATTTGTAATTAGATTACATTTTGCCCAACTCTGCATGCCAGTTATTTGCAGTCCCAGCTGCCTAAGAAGTAGCATATTTATCCTCATTCACTGGTACAAATAATCAGAAACAGACTTAACAGTAGCCTCCCTAACAAAGCAGATTAAAAAGAGCCTTTTTCCTTAACGAAAGAAACAAGTATCTTTTCTCCACATCTCATTTTCTCTAACGTTACACAATTTCTAGCTTATTGAAACAATTTAAACGTCTGGAGCATTTGAGATCTTATTTGAATCGAAGCTCGAGGATCGAGAGTCGAGCAGGACCCAATAACCATCGAGATGGAATTTCTCGAGGAACGTAGAAAATCTCATTTTCCTCGCGGCTGATACAATTATCCTCGATACACCAGCCAAGGGAAGGGGAGGAGGCGGCTAAAAAATTTACGAGGAGCAAAAGGTAGCGGGCGATTGCGGAAGCGGATATCGTAAAAAAAGCAAGAGAGAGGAGATTCGAAAGTTCAGGTGGAAGCAGGGAACAGAGGAAACGTTTCCCATGGGATTCGAGCCATTCCTTCTTTGGGACGAGCCTGCATTTTGACGCGTATTCGATCGAACGAGCGAAACGGAAAAACGTCAAATCGGTGGCCCGTTTCCATTGATTCTTCTTGACCAAACGACATTTTGATCGGCCCGAAGATATTAATCGGGTTTTCATTATCGACCCACCGAGCGTAAATATCGCCCAGCTGCGTTTTACGCGAATGTCAATACATGTTTTTCGTTTTCGAATGTCACACCATTTCGAACACAGTGTTTCTCATTGGATAATGTATTTCCAACTTAGTGATACGATATTAGGGTGGACATAGTGTGGCCAAGTTAAACAGCAAGGTGTTAGTTGATGTGGGTTAAAGAACTAACCGTTTTTGAGTTGATAAGTCTGTTATGATTTTTCTATCAATAACGTAATAACGATTGGTTTTCTGATTTCAGTCATGACTGACGTTGTATTATTTTACCTAGGCTCTCCAATTTCTCAATTTGTAATGGCTGTGAGACTGTGTTTGATAATTGTACGATTTCAATAAACAAAGTATTGAACCTCTTGCACCGCTATTTTGTGTGCAAAAAAATTGGAAAATATGAAAATACCAGTCATGAACCAAGAAAGTGCCTTGTTTGAATAAGTCCCTATAGTCCTATGCCATGTTTAATCATTTTTACAAACTTTTATTTAGCTTCACTTGTGAGTTTGTTCGTTAGTTTGTGAGGATGAAATCTTGTAAGCTAATTTTGACCCACTTCCACATGTCCGATCGACTTGAAGTTTTGCACACATGCGTAGTTTCGATGACAATACAATATTTTCATGACTCCAACCTGATTATGGAATCAGGAAAGCAGGTAACGGGTTATCCTGTCGCTAGAGGTATTGTTCGGGATTCCATATCACCGCACGCCAATCTAATCAATATGTGAAAAACTAAAAAGCATAAAATAAATTTAAATAAAAAACAAATTTTAAAAACAAGCTTTTATTTAAATTTATTCCATTACAGAGGGAAAATAATAACTTTTGAAGTTTGATTAAAAGTAGAGAATTCTGAAGTGATTCGTACAAGTATCAACTACGTAATTAACTAAGTTAAACGCACACAGTTGTATTGGCTCTGTGCGATGAGTAGAGACTGATACATCGTGAAACTTTTATAACTGTGCTGCGGAAAAATTGTTACGCGTAAGCTATAGGTACCGAATGGAAAACATTGGATAAAACCGCCAGTGTTGTTTTTTATCCTTTATCTTTTCCAATATTCCATTTTTGATTTCATCAGATACGTGCATGTATGTCAATAAATGCACAGCGTTGACGGCAACTCGGTACAGTTTTTTATATCTGTTGAAAATTGATAAAATTCAAGTAATACATAAGTACCATAGACGACGTATTTTAATTCTTTAAATTTCTCTGTTTGTAATGTGGAAAACATTTTTCTAACATTCATGACGAGTCTTCGTCAATATCATAAATAGGATCTGCGCTTACTTTCAGAAATCAGAAATATTGGCATGAAACTGGATGCACTGCTATTACGGAACGATAAATAAATAAAAGAATGAAACAGCACGAATTTATTAAACCGAATGCAAACGTTGCCATGTTATTTCGCATAATTATTTCGTTACGAGTTACGTTCCTCGTGCCTTTATAATTATCAAGAATTAAGAAACCAATAAAATTTTTAAAACTAAAAAGTATTCCCTTTCACAAAGTTTTACAGTCATTTCTGCTAAATTAACGAACATCTGCAGAAAGTTTCGAACCGCAAACTTAATTTCAACGATAAAATAACGCGCAACTACCACGGTTGAACAAATAGTAATTTTTTCTAGATCAGAAATGTACAGAGAGGAATCAAACCCATCTCCAGTTCCAAACTATTCCAATAACGTAGCATTCATGGCTGAAGAAGTGGCTTTCAGTGGCCAGTGAATTTTATTTCAACTTTTAGCGATCATTCAGGGAGCAGAGAAGAAAATTTTACTTTATTTCTAAGGAAACCACTTTCTCTCAATAATGCTAACAAAAGTATAAACGCAAAAATTTCAGCAGAAAATCTGTATTTCAACCTTTTGGAATCTCCATTAACTTTTATCACAGTTGGTTACAATTTTCTATTGCCATTGAAGTCGAAATGTACGAAATCTCCAACGATTAATTACTAAATGAAATAATAATTAATCTATTTTGAAGCCAACGAATGCTTCAACGCTACGTAAATACTTCTCGTACCCCGATTTCCAAAGCAACAGCTTCTGAATGCATTCAATTAAGCAGATCGGAGAGCGCGAAAATTGAAATGGGGTAAAAACGTTCGCGCCAATAATGAGATCCAGAAAACCTCGAGCGTGGTCGCGACTTTCCACAATTGTTGAAATGAGGGTAACATTCGAGTCGAACGCGCGCAACTACCTGTAGCCAGAGTTAAATATCACTCTCATTCACGTCTCTCGATTGCACAAAGCGCCGGGGGTGACTGTATAATTATTCGAACGGCCCGCTGTGCAAGGTAGCTTGGGGCCTCCTCAGCAAAGTGGAATTCTCATTTCCTTTGTACGTGACTCGCCAATGGATTTTTCACGTCTTTCTGATACCGTATACGCTCGTGCCACGGCTTATTCCAGTAAATTGATTTGTCTCACTCCCCACCTACTCGCGTTAAACTCGAATCAGCGTTGTCAATCCTGCTTATACAAGGTGTTGTAAACGCATAGACAGGGACACGATTGTTAGCAGCACACGTGAAAGTAAACAAAGAAGCCGTGAGAAATGCAGCACGGTGAAAACTAACTTTTGCCACAATTCAGTTCCTTAAGTGGAAATCAATAGTTTTCTGTACTATCCATGTAAAATGAATGATGTGTGGAAAGTTTAATGGGTCAACGACATGAATAACTTCAGATTGAGTGTAATGAAGAGTAGATCTTGTTACAGATGAGTTTTGTTTAGAATGGCAGTAACGTAGAGTTTCGCTTTGAGTAGTTTGAGAAGATGAGAGGTTTTTTCCCTTTTTCTTAGTATCTGTATTAATTTACGACAACTGGATCTACGCTCATTAAAACATCATTGAAGTATCACGAAGCTGTAAAAATTGCAATTAACAGCTGAGTTGCTGAGGAACAAGTAGTTTGCTGATTTACATTTATGAAGACATTTTTGTTCCCTTTATGAGTTATATCCCTATATTTGTGTCCGCATTTGTGACACACTCTGTACAACCAGTGATCGTTAGCCAACATAAAATTTCTCATAATTAACAAAGCACAAGAGAATTGTAATGTGCCGAGCAAAATTTGGTCCTTCGATAAAATATGATAGAAAGTGAATTTGTTGTAAATTTCAAATTATGAACTACGAAGGTAAAAATATATTTCTCGTTACACTGGCTCAAGCTACACCCCAGTTCATTGCTTCTCGAGTGGGTCTCAACAGTCCGTGATAAAGTGTAAAGTAAAATCGTGAGTCCATCTACAGCCACTGTAATGAACCCGCGGCTGTAACGAACTCTACACCTCTGACTTCAACCCGATACTTTCTTTTAACATTCACGAACTTCTGTGATAAGAAAATGTAACGACCACACGCCTCCGATTCGTTGGCTCCAAGTGTTTTGCGCTTTTAGCGTTGCACAATCTTCGAGAGCTCCCTTTGAAACTTTATAAAACTCTTTTAAATTCGTTTGGGGTAATAAATCATGCTGCCCCGCAGTTTTAAACACCTCCTCGCTTACGTAATGCTTCATCTCAAGAGCATGTAAGGGAAGTTTATCTAAAGGTGCAGAGTAAAGAAGCTTCTGCGAGCTGTGCAACTTTTTAAATCCTTGATGAATTTGGCGTTAAAACAGCGATACTCCCTCAGTTTTTTATTTGCGTAACTTTGGAATTATCCTTTAAACTCGTTAACGTTAACTTCTCTTGATTAATGGTACGAAATACTGAATAAACATCTCCATATTTTTATTTGAAGAACGAGAAAGTCTGCAACGTACACTTCATCCCTCGTGACAGATGAAATATCTGAGGATTTCATAATTTCAAATGAAATTTGGCGGGAGGATTGGAATTTAAAAGAAATACGACTACCCGCACAGCACCATAACGTTGCAGAGACATTGCAGGTTCAGTCCTATGTCCGCCCTGGGCAATCTTGCAGGAGTGTATTCACGCAACGTTTCAGAGATTTTACAGCAATAGTCCCGCCGCAACGTTTCGGGCAGTGAGGGACGCGACGACATGAATGTGTATAGGCAGAATCGTAGTAGTATAACGCCCGTGTGTCTTTTTCTCATAGAAATTTTTTTTCCCCAGGGAGATTCGAACCGAGGGGACCTGTAACACCGTAGACGAACACTTTACCGCCGCAGCTACAACCGCTGATTGATAAGATTGCTTACGTATTCGAATTTATATTCCTATCGAGCAAAACTTTAAACTCAAATTATTCAAAACCGAAGGCTCATTTGACAAACCCCATTAGGGATTTGTAACACTATAGGTGCGGATTACAACTTGCACCCGGTGTCATTTTAGGTTAAGTTAGAAAACAGTCATTAGACTGAACCTTTGCATTTGTCTTTTCTTCCTTCTTTTCTCTTGCTTGATTGTATATACTACGTGTTTCTGCAATAAAAACGTTTAATAATAATAATAATTTCACACGTTAAAATATATAGTACCTGCTCTATCTATAAAAATTAAATTGATCTTCAAATCTCTTCTATAATTTCATGTACAAGCAAGTCTCACGATAACATTTTTTTTTTATATCCTCAACGGCCAACGAGAAATTCTAGCGTATCCAGTTAAATGAAACATGCTGTAGAATCCACTCTACGTCATGTACATATTTCGACAAATTTTTCAAAGTCATAATTACTTCAGAATATTGCTGTAATATTTCTGCAATATTTTCACTACAGTATTGCACGGCAGTATGTGCGTAATTTTGTTTGGGCGTTGCCACTGGAACATTGCACGTCGATGTGCACGCAATATTGCAGGAATATTGTAGGATCGTTGCCACTGGAACATTGTACGTCGATACGCGCGCTACATCGCAGAAGCGTTGCCACTGCAATATTACAGAAATATTGCACGGCAATGTGGGTGCAATTTTACTGGGGCGTTGCCACAGGAACATTGCACGTTGATGTGCGCGCAATATTGCAGAAATATTGTAGGATCGTTGCCACTGGAAAATTGCACGTCGATGTGCGCGCAATATTACAGAATAGTTTAGAATCGTTGCCACTGGAACAATGTCGTGGCAACGCGTGCGCAATATTTATGCAATATTTCAAGAACGTTGCCACTACAATATTGCACGGCAATATTGCAGCATCGTTCCTGCAATATTGCAGTCTAACCTGTAACAACGAAATATTGCAGGAACGTTCCTGCAATACTGCTGCAACGAAGTGTGCAGTGTGGGTATAGGAAAAAATTCTCCAGAATTCATACCTCTGGAAGCCAAAGCTATCCAACATACCACCACTCTTCAAACTAAACACCCACAAATAAACATTCAACAAACTAAATTCTGCAAACAAAGGAGCATCACCACCGTGCTCTTATGCCCCCATTAACCACCTCAGAACTGATCGCAACCGTGCATCAATAACTGACCCAACTCGCCCGCACACAAGCGTGAAAGCCCACTCGAAACAAGGCGCCCAAGCAAATTTTCCCCCACGCTTCTGGGGGAAGCGTTTCCCCCAGACGACATTGGCCCATGGGGAAGCTATAGAATTTCCACAGTGGCCACGATCCTTCCTTCCACTCTAAGTAGTTCCTCCTTTAATTGTTTGCCGTTGCCCCGACGGTCCAAGCTTTTGAATGCGATCGGGATCGCGACGATTAAACGGCCGATAAAAAAAGGGTCGAATGAGCCGTGAGAAAAATGGCAACGGAGATCGGAGGGGGGTGGGCAAAACAGAAGAAGAATCGAGCGACTTAAAGGAAACGGAGCGGCGCGCGATTATTGAAACTGGGTCGACCCACTCTCGAATATTACCGTTCGCCCCGGCACCGAGACAACTCGATAGAAAACTCCCGGCGATTACGAATACAGCGACAACGAGCAGCATCGTTGCCAAATTCGTGGGAGTGTCGGGGGGTCGCGAAGGGAGGGTGGGGGTGGCAAGAAACGACGAAGTTTGATTAAACTTCCTGGCCGGTTATATCTCGCGCGTCGACGACGGAAAATTACGCGTTTTGTTTTTGCGCGAAACTTTTCTCCCCCCGTTTCCAGCTATAGCCGAGCGAATCTTCGCTAGATTATTTGCAAACGAGTTTCCAACGGCCGAAACGAACCGATCGCCGCGCTATTCCACGAGAGTCCGGACGATGGATTGATGTATATTCAAGAAGGGACCGGTTCGATCGGTCAGATTCACTTGGAATTGATTACTGGTGGAAGGTAAGGGTGGATTCGGCTATTCCAATTTGCGGAGCTATCGTGGCTACGTGCTAATGCCCGTTGTTCAATTATTAATGAGCGATTTAACCCTGCTGGACTGTGGTTATTTGTTGTGGCTTCAAGAAGCGGGCTAGGGTGTGAAAGTACTGTATTAGGTAGACGATGAAATGAAGGGAGTTTGAATTTGTAGGATTACTAATTTTCGGGAATTGCATTGAAGCCTTGATGTGCAGGATACTTGATAGGTACGCACAATTTCGATTTACAGAGGTACGATTTCAGTTTAACGCGAGTGAAATCCAAAATAATTTAATAGTTCAATAGTTGAGATAGTGAAGAACTTATAGAGTGAATGGTTAATTTAGATTTTGCAAGTTAGAAACTCATAACGGAGACACGTATTAACGCTTTGTGAAAACTTAATAATTATGCTCCTGTAGGAGGAGGAAATATAGTATTATATCGTGCGTGATGTTTTCATCACTCTTTTCCTGAACGAGTAAAGACGTGGAATTTGTTAGTAATGATAACTATTAGGAATCCATATTCTTTTATTTTATGTTACCACTGTATGATGTTATTATAAAAGACAGACTGCATGCAAATGTAGTGTCACTTATGAAAAAAAGTTTTGCTTTCTGTTCTAGTTCATTATATACATTAATCTGTTGCTAATTATGAATTATTTTTCATGTAAATGCACAGTGACTTTTCCTTCGTATTTTATGAATATTAAATAACGAGTTCAACACTTGCAACATTTATTTCATAAAATTAGGCGTTAGGGTATAACTGAGGAATCGAACATATTTTAAAATTAATAGCTTCTAGTGCGGACGAAATTGTTTACATTTACTCAGTTATCAATTCATTTGACACATGTCCAATATATTTCTAAACCACTTCATCAGAAAATTGCTACAATCAGTTTTATACTCGATTTAACAATTAAAAAACAAAATTCTTCCAGAATACAGAAAAAATCATTTTACTAATACAAATTCATCTGCAGAGTTGGGCAAAATCGATTACAAATACAGAATAAAGAGAAACGAGCATAATTCAAAGGTTTATTTGTAGGGAACGAATAAATTTTTACGTGAAACGCCATTTATTTAATCGTATCGAATATATGCTTATTTTCATTTGTATCCTTATTTATGAAAAGTACCTACAGCCAACAAATACGCAATAACATATATAAATCGACAATTATTCTGTTCGTTTTCAAGCAGAAATTATTTGTAATTAATGAATAACACTGGATTAAAAGCATTCATATAAATTTTCCTTTCAGTAAAATATTATCTATTATTTATGAATAATTACCATTTTCTATATAAACTTGAAGAAAATGTGTTCATACAAGTTTTATTTATTTTAATACACATTTATCCAAACACTTCCCAACTATTTAATAAATTAACCAAATATGCCTTACAAGGAAATTAAATTTCTTACCTTATTATTGAATTACACGAAATCAACAATTCCATCGAGAAATGTTTGTGGAATCCAGAGAACAGCAATAAATAATCAATGGGGAATACAGAGGAATTTAACATTCATCTCGAAATAAATGCAACGCAATATTGCGGTACAAAACATTGACATGACCTTTGACGTCTACTTTTTCATGTAATACTACAATACATATTCCTCTCTTTATCGAAAGAAGAGCATCGCAATTTCTATAAAAAGTTATTCAAAGGATATATTACATGACAAAGAGAAACGTACAATGATCCTATACAAATGGACCGTGAAAGGATTTAAGCCGGATTTTAAGCTCGGGGATTTTATCGGTGGGCCAATGAAATCGAAATTCGATTTTACACAGCCATCTACTAACAATTCTTTACCACACGTACCAGATACATATATCGTATCGAATTGTGTAGTAAAAGAAGTCTCAAATCACAGTTCGTCACCAGGAAATTGGGAACGCTTACCATCAAAACAGTTTCGTACACGACTGATCTGGTTAGGTGCGGAGCACCAAAAACAATATCGTACAATACAAACACTTACGTGTTAATTGAAGGTTAACCGTTTGCCCAAACGTTGAAGCGAGGATTCTAGCGTTGATTTGTGGACATTCTGGGATCACCAGGCCTATAGAATCACGTAAATACACAAAAATTATACCCACTAACTGGAATTACCGACTGACACACGTGGACACACGGTCCGCGTCGTACACGCGACTGAGAGCGAGTGAAAGGCCTGACCAATCAGCTTGCAGCATCGTTTGGTAGGAATAATAGCTGGGCGCGCAATTTTAAAATGCGTTAAGTAACGTGCTAGGGAGAACTGCATTATATGATATTTATTTCGAACGCGTAATAGTTAAATAATTCATATAAATGTTAGTTTGACGTGTACGTATTACAGAAAGGTAATAGTTACATAATGAAGTTAGAGTTTCGACCGTAAAATTTTTTTAAAATTTTAAACCTTATGATTTCGGCGCACAGTTTCGATCAATTAAAAGAATAAAAGCTAATTTGCAAATATAAGAAGTAATTTTGTTACATTGGCAGTGGTGTTGTGAGGTTTCGGATTTCTGCGCGTTTGTTTTACTTCATAATTTTTAACGGTTCCAACCAGGACATGGTTCGACCACGCGATTGGCTTTGCCCTCTGAACGTTCTTGTCTTCTGTGTACTGTTTGCTTCAATCACCGTCCAACCGACTCGCAGTTCGCACGCTTTTATTATGCGTGTTACATAAAAGCATATGCAGTATCTGGTTATTCAAACTTTCCTTGATAAAGGTCTAAACATTGACCGAAACGTCGGAAGATGATACTTCTTATATTTGCAAATTAGCTTTTATTCTTTTAATTGACCGAAACTGTGCGCCGAAATCATAAGGTTTAAAAAAGGTAATAGTTACAGCCTATAATAGGTTTATATGATACTAGCAAATTACCTCCGCGCTTCGCTTCGGGTCTAAGAGATATTAAGGACTCCATTTCACTTCTTCTCACCACCCCCTACCCTATTAGCATTTTTGGTTAACGGTAGCCAACAGTTGGGAATTAGTTGGGATATAGTTAGCGTTTTGCCTACAAATTCCCAACATAGGGCCTACGGCAAAAAACTTACGACAGTTTGCCAACGTATATTCAATGTTGGGCCTAAAATTATTTTGGTTGGTTATATAACAAAAAATTACGACAGTTTGTCAACGAATATTCAATGTTGGGCCTACAATTATTATGGTTGGTTAATTAACAAAACGTTACGACAGTTAGCCTATGAATATACAATGTTGGGCCTACAATTACTATGGTTGGTTAATTAACAAAAAATTTACAGCGATGATTAAATGTCGTCTTACAAACATCAGAAAATTTGCTACATCCAAAAACCTGTTATTATATTCCAAGTTGTGATTTTTCTTTTTTTATTTATAAATACGTAATGAGGACGTCTGTCTTGAGACGAATGTGAAATTTTAAGGAATGAGTCTAAAGGTCGAATGATGATATTTTGTAGAATATTTCGCGTCACTGCGCAGTTTTTATAAACAATTAATACTCGGTATGCAACTAGAAATTAGAAGTGTTTGCAAGGAAATGTGTTGGGTAAGTGCGAACAGCGGTTGCTTCGTAAGCGAAAAGTTTGGATTCGATTCTCATCACTGGGAATTTTTTTTTCCTAAACCAAGCCTGAAAAAGACGTGTTTAAGACGTCTTTTGAAGTTCTTCAAGACAACTTCTGGACGTCTGTAAGACGTCTTTTGGAAAGAAACTGTTGGGCTTATAGAAAAAAAACTTCAGTTCGGCCTATGGAAAGAAACCTTCAGTTGGGCCTGCGTTGGTTACAATCGCTGGCCCATTTAAAAATAACGGATAACACGTCATTGGCCCAACAAACTTCCAGCAAATAAATGCTACTAGGGTAGGGGTTGATTAGGGCAAAATCCTGAAACTGGTTTTTAGGCATTTATGTGGGTAACATTTGGAAGTAAAAACCAAGTTGATATCTAATCGGGCCGAAGAGATTTTGAGAAATCCGTGGAAACACATTTTACCCCTTTTCACTCCCTTGTGGACTGATTAGGGCAAAATGCTGAATCTGGTTTTTAGGCATTTGTGTGGGTAACCTTTGTAAGTAAAAACCAAGTTGATATCTATTCCGGTCTAAGAAATAATAAGGAGTCCGAGAATACATATTTCACCCCTTTTCATCCCCTACGGGTTGGAATTTCAAAAAATCCCTTCTTATCGAACACCTACGTCGCAAAAGGAATATATCCTCCGAATTTCATATTTCTAGGGTCAGCGGTTTCAGCTGGACGGTGATGAATCAGTGGCACAACGATATAGATATATAAATCTTTTTTGCTCATATAAATGAGCAACTGAAAATGTTAATATAAAGCAAATTACTTCATTAACACACCAATGTTTTAATTTTATTTCTAGAAACAGGGAATAAGTAAATGTGATAAACAAAATTAAGAATTACAATTGAGATTACATCTGTTATATAATTCATTTATGATTATACTAATTACATTTGAAAGCTTTAACCAATGCAGAATTATTAAATTATTCATTAATATTACAGAAGGAAATTTGAATAGAGTTTAATGTACATTGTGTATGTCGTAATTAATACAGAATATATTACATAAAGAAACAACTTATTATAATTACATGGAATAATGGTATTATGAAGTTAATGACGTGAATATAATTCTGTTGTGGAAACGCGTGCAAAAAGGTACTTTTTTCAAACAATTATATTCTTAAATAATTAATAAATAACAAATGCAAAGAGTGTTGCAAATATGAACAAATTTATTCAACCAAATTTGTCACGCAAACGTGCTGTAATATTATGAAGTAATAGTTCCATAGAGTACGTGGAATATGTTTGCAGGGATTTTAGCACGTTCGTGTAATAGCGGTAACTTCTCATAAAATCAGCCTGTAATTTTCTGGATGAAAGCCGGAAACACAGTAGGTACTGAGCTTTGAAGATAGCAACTGTTACAGTCGAGTTTGCGACAATTCGGCCAATGGGGACGTGTCGGGAAGGACTAGTGTTACTCGCGCAATGTTGGACAATCGGAGTAATTGGTCTAATTACCAGATGCAATTATCCGGAATTAATCGAGATAAGCCGTTTAATTATCACCGCCGCACTATGTTCGTTGTTTCTCTACCTCTTACACGTTGTTGATTTGCAACTATTCCGAAATATACTATCCTCGCTGTCCGTCTTCATAAAGAGACTATTATCTAATAGTCTCAAATTAATATACATTAGGGGAATGATACATGAAGCAATTGAAATTCAAATTTTATACCGAAACCCTATCTTTCATCTTCCAATGTTTACAGAGATTTTGATCCATTGATCTAGATATAAAAACAATCTTGTACATTGTAACTGTATACAATCTTCTGTGGTTTACCTGTCCCACCACAGTTCCTTCTTTCACATCTAATTTTTATACACTAATGTATTATAAATTTGCAATATTAAACGTACAAATTTCTCCCACAGCTATTCTTAACACTTCTATTTTAATTAGAAGTCCAAACTAGCGCTAAGCGACACTTATAACACGCGCCGAGTGAGTAATCAATTCCAGCATTAATTAAAATCGTCGCCGAGTTCGTTCAAGATATTTAAAGTAAGGGCGAACGTGTCCGAGACGCGGCACAGTCACGCCTTAATTAACATCACATGCAGACGATGATTAAATTAGATTGTCACTCGATTCCCGACTGCACTAGCGTCGCCTCGTCATCGAACAGAAACAAGTTGGCGGATTGAGTTTTCCGTAGTTGTTGGTTAACGCCGTTGCTTCCACTCCGTTACGAATGGCCAATTAAGATTTACGTGTTTCCAGCAATGACGGTTCGACGCGACGATACTGTACGGTTCGACAGTTCCCCTGGATTTATCGTTTTATCGTTTGTTCCTACGGCCGGCGATACCGCGCGGAACGACGCGCTGCCTTTCTCCAGCGGATTTATTCCCCGCCCGGAAACAGCATTCTGAACGTCATAAAAGGCTACGATAACAATGCACTTCTGAAGGGACACATGCCGCAAATGTTATACTCCAAACCATTTTCACCCTCAACATTTTGTGTAACCTTCAATTGGTGTACCGAGATCGCTGAGCATTTAATGGATGTATGAATAACTAGGTAAAAGGAACACGTGGGAGTGTGAAATCTGGCATGCAAAAGATACTGCGCGAAATAAACGTTTTAACAATGTTTCCATGAAGAATTCGGAAAACACTCACGTGGGATATTTACAAACGGAACTTACGCTCCGAAAGCTTTTAAATAATCTGATTTCCAGTCACTTTCAATCTGATAGAAAATGCTCAGTTTGTAATTCCCCTCAATGGAAGGGAGAAAAATTTGTGGAAAATTTTGGGAGAAAAAGTTGTTTTAAATATAATGCATGCTATCTAGATTATTGATTGCTGATTGGATCTTAATTCCAACACCGTTTTATCTAACTTCCATGGATAACGTCGATTTACCAACTTGAACGTTAGAATTAAGGGCAAAAAGTAGAAAATCTTTTTTGCATATTTTCATCCCACAACATTTCAATAAAGACTTGGTAACATTTTAGAACGAAATTCCTAACGGTACAGAGTTTATAGGCAGTTCAGGGGGATCAACAGTGTGACGGCCTTAAAAATAGGTGTTTTTTGAAGATGGATTGTGACGCAGGTATAATAGATAGAAATGTGATTTTTCATTTAATTAATAATACATTTATTGGTCTAAAAAAATACGTTTTTCTCGCAACAATTTTTCACCCACTATCGCCACGATAAAAAATGCAATTCTTGACCGAATCTAAAAATTCAAACGTGTTTCGGGGGCCCTATCGTTTAAACATTTCGCAATCATCGCCCAATTATTTGCACACTGCCTGAAGGTAGCGCGACAACCACACATGTGCAATTAAGGAATATCTTTGGTTTTTTGATTTTGAATGAGCCTGTCTGAAGTTATCGTGGCGATAGTGCAGCCAGTTTTTTTTTACAATGATCCAGCACGCAATGCATATCAGAGGCAAGGGTGGGCATAAATGAAATATAAAAATTATTTTATACTCTACATTTGTAGCAGAATAAAGTGCAAAAAGTTTTAGACTCATACATTGTATACTTTTTTCTAGAAAAAATCATAAACATCACGTATGTACTCGTGCGATTTGACCAGCGAGTGCCCTTAAGTAATTTTTATTGCACACATTTACTGCATTGCACGCCCTTATTATAAGAATAACATAACTAAGAACTTAACGCTTTAGAAGTCGAACGAAAGTGATCCAGACAAGCTACCAATTGCACATTTTCAGATTGTCTCCTAATACTTTTCCATCCAAGCGCAAAATCTTTGAATTTACATTTACATTTCTTTATTGAGAGGCATACTACTCGTTCTTAGCACGCGTGGAAATATTTTTCGAAATGATGTATGCATTGGTAACTATTTTCTGTGTCAAGAATAACACATTATGTTCCTTTCGTAAGGCTTGTAGGTATTTTAGTAGGAACGATTGAAGCTTATCAGTTGGTCTACATAAGGAACTTTAGTAGTAAAGTTCAAGACGTAACAAATATGACATAACGATATCATTATTAGATACGTATATCCCACGAGTGTATCGTGGAAAGCATAAGTTACAGTTCAAGTGAATTAGCAATCACTGTATCTACATGAAATGAGAAAAGATCGATGTACTTTCTGATTCTCCATTGAAACGTCCAATTCGTTAAAACACAGCTTACCCGCCAGAAAATGGTTGCCTCTCCATATAAATTCCATTGTCACAGGACTCCATTGATTGAATCAAATGTCCTGATTAAGCACTCGAAATAATACTGCCCGAAATTAATTACCGTTACACGAGTGATCGAAAGAAAAGTGGAAACGAGATGTATCAGCTTTCCAGACCGCTTCCATTAACGTGGAATTTTAAGACGCGTCTTCTTCAGTAGGTAAATTATAATCCCCCGAACCACTCGGCGCGCTCGAATAATTAAAGTTCCGCCGTAGCCGCGTTGAATATTAATAGAATCCGCAGAACAGCCCGCCCTAATTAATGTCGCAAAACGTGTTATAATTAATTTCGCTGACCATGGCCGTTCTCAATTATTGTTACAGAGCAACAGGAGCCAGCCAGCTATCGGACTGAAGCAGACGCCGAAGGCGCGGGTAAGTCTTTCCATAAGTGTTGCAACAGAACGCCACCTACGCCCGCCCCTGCCGTTTAGTTTTTGCGGCGCACAAAACCAAATTCAAATAGGGTGTCCGTAGCAACGATCTCCCTCGAAACTAGTTAGCAAGAGCTCGTTAGGTGGGCCCCGATCGATGCCCACGACCGAGTTTCCCGTACTTTCGGCCAAACAACTTTTCCACCCCCCTCCGGCCTGCTTCTGCTTCTGCTTCTTCGGCCTCCTCGAGGGAAGTTGATATAGGTGAACGCACCCCTTTCTCCCTTATTCGATGTATACGTATATACGTGTGTATATATATATGTCCTCGGCGAGCAGCGAACCGCGAAATCGCCCGCAGGGGGGGGGGGGCGGGGGAGCACGTATAATTTTACGACTTTAGTTTTCACGAGAGCCGAATCCCCGTGTTTGCCCGCTTATGTTTGTCCACGAAAGTATGGGGAAAACGACGGCATCGCGGAGATCCTCGTTTGTAATTTACGACCGTGGAATAGTGTGCCGTGGATTGCCATTGATAAGAGGAATGGATATTACACCCCCGTTTATACATATTTCCATCTGGGTTGCTGAGTATCCTTCCTTCGGCGTCGTATTTATAATACACTTGTTCGGCGCGTAGTGCTCGCCCGAGTAGTTATTCACATTTGTTACAATTTGGAAATAATAATTGACAAACGAATTTTATGCCTATTAATTTACCTTAATAGTGTTCAGCTATTGATTGCTGTTAATTAGCATCGTTTGTGAACGCACAAGTCTGTGCTGCATACTGCAAAGGCGAATATATAATATGGAATTGTAACCGGTTGATAATTAGGGGCTAACTGGGGTTGTTTGCTTTCTTAGACGTCGAAGTTTGTGAGAAACAATGTGAGGGGTAACTGGGGAAGGGGTCGAAGGAATTTCGAGCACGTAATGCTTGTAAGAGTGGGCGAAAAATAGTTATAGCAGCTGAAAATCAATTGTGGCTGACCAATGGCAGACTATTCCACTAACGCAACTGGTACATCTCCTTTATTTGTCTGTTCCTATTTATCCCGTCTATTTGTGGATGTTTGGCAAGATAGTAAACTGTTTAATCTCCCTTCCATTCAAATCACCTCCCGTATACAATTACTGTTTCAATTTACACACGAGAAATTCTTTGATTAAAAGTAGGGTGAAGTTCGGTAATCAGTTTTACCTTCTACGCTCACATTTCCGCAGCATTTAAATCGCCAATTACTACCTCACCCCAAAGATATCTCCGTGACGCGCACACAACGCCGCCAACATCAACCAACCACGTTCCACTGAATTAAACAAAACAAATCTTCACCAATTATCCTGAGCAACAAAGAGATCGACATCGACTCCATCGAAATGAACGAATTCGTTCTCGCAAACGCAGTGATGATAATTTCACTCGCGTTTCAAATTAAAATATAATTCACGCTCGCGTCGAGCACGACTCACTGCCAATCGTTTACAAAAGGCTGCTATCGGCAGGCCGACCGAGCGTCGCGAGCGACACCGTAAACATTAACAATGTAAAAATTCGATATGTTCCACCGAACCGGTAATAATATTTATTACGTTCGATAAAATGGCTAACAAAAACGCGCGGATGATTTCGTTTCGCATTTAAATCAGCGTTGCGTTCACTCACATCGCGAGCCACAGCAGACACGCATACATGTGCCTGCACGTCATCCTTCGTACACGTAACATTATGGAGAATTCTGTTTGTGTGAGTGACTGCTGGCAAGTGTGCGCCCAGGATGCATACGGCCGAACAAAGCCACTAAATGACATACTCGCCCCGCGATCTAACCCGCTGCACGTAACGCGAATGCTTGGTTTTAATCCCCACTGGGCCTACTTTTTTCACGAGACAGACGGGAACGGAGAGAACAAAGGGCTGCAGCCGGGATCTCCTTCTCTCTCTTTCGCCCTGTCATTGGAAAAAATTGCCGCGAAAACAAGCGTATCCCGGATGCGCTGGTGATACCACCGATAGGCTATTTGTTGCAGCCTCGCCGTGTACGCGCGAGACACCAATATCCGAGATAAGTTATTAATTTTATGCCTGATCAGAGCTCCAAGTCGTCTTCGACGATGAGAAGGGGTAGAAACTGTCGAAAGAGTTTTATGGAGAATTGGTTTGCTAGAGGGGAATGTTTCTTTAAAATCGGAAATTTATACGAGCTAATATTATTCTGCAATATTTACTTATTTTTGTGGTTTTGAATAGATTTTGGCTCAATTTTCAGGTGTGTATGAGAAAAGATTTTTAGTACCTCTGTGTGTACGTATTTTTTTAATTTCTTACCCTCCGTGAGTAAGTGATTAGTAACATTTCAATGAAAATTTTGAGACACTAAGATATACGTTCTTATTTAAGAAATATTATTCTTAAAGTAGACAAAAAACTAGTCGTTCTCGTAGCCGATTTTTTTTCAATTTGTCGCAAAGATTTAAGATTTAAGATGTTGATTTATAAAGGAACGTTAAACTTTTTTTACGGTTGAAATATACTTAAAAACCTCAATTCACTATGAAAATCAGGAATATGTGATGGTTTAAGACTGCGGCCAAGAAGTAAAAATTCTACTTAAATAGTAAATTGCTTGGATGCAGCGTAAATTTTGTGTACCAGGAAAAATATGTCTTCTGAAAGTAATAGACTCCATTTCTCTACCGTTCCCTACTATGAATTATTCCCTTACATTTGAAATGGGAATCTAATTATTATTCGATTTCATTCACCCAGCATATTCCTGTAAATGCACGTTTGAATTCAAAGGCTCAGACAAACATAGAAAAACAGTTTTCATCCTAAACCTCTTACAAACTTCATTGCATTCCTAATTAACAAGAAAACAGAAAGAAAAGTATATTAAATCCAGGGTTATTCACATTACATACATCAGTACTGGAAGTAGACAAATAGAAGTAGTATCCAATATTTTTGCCCCTAATAAATAGAATCAGAATCTTTATTGTATCAATTCTATTTAGAATAATGTTTCTGTCTCCATCCACGAGACGAAAAAGTAGGACAGATTTGAAGAATTTTTTACAGTGGAGAAATCTTTTTATCAAAGAAACATTATATAGTAATATACATTAGAAAAGTCATACATTTGTCTATAGAATGTGAAATTTTAATTAAAAAATTCGGAGAAGAAGTTGCGTGGTAAATGTTTCCATACAACATTTTTTTCAGAAAAGGCGTGCGGTAACCATTATATCTTCGTTGTATTTCATCTGTATCAAAAAGGGAAATATTATTCTTAAAGTAGACAAAAAAATAGTCCTTCTCATAGCCGATTTTTTTCAATTTATCGCAAAAGGGCGGGCATTTGAGCATAGAAATTGACTTTATGACTGAATACATATGACCATCCTTTTGCGACAAATTGAAAAAAAATCGGCTACGAGAAGGACTAGTTTTTTTGTCTACTTTAAGAATAATATTTCTATTTTTCATTCAGTTGAAAAACAACGAAGTTATAATGGTTACCGCAGACGCCTTTTCTGAAATAATCGTTGTATGAAAACAGCTACCACGCAGCTTCTTCTCCGAATTTTTTAATAAAAATTTCACATTTTATAGACAAAAGTACGACCTTTCTAACGTATCTAATGTTTCTTTGATAAAAACATTTCTGCACCGAAAGAAATTCTTGAAACCCGTCCTACTTTTTCGCCTCCTAGCTGTACGTAGCCCCTTAACCAATCCATCATTGCTCAATTATGCCAGTGATTGATATTATCCTGATTTCGCCTGTCCATGGTAAAAATCAATCTTCAATCCGGGATTATCCTCTTTTTAATGCATGGAAATCAGCAGGGCAGCTCTGCGCTGGGATTAACCCGAATCGCTTTTCTTCGTTCGCTCGTTAAGCTTTCTTCGAGTCTGTATCATGTTTCGATTGTTATTTTGTTGCGCCCCCCCCCCCCTCACCCCCGTCACGTTTCCCGGCCTCCGTGCAAATGAAACTCGAAGGATCCGAAAAAGGGAACGACGGGAGCGCGAATAGTAACGTCTGCGAAACGACGTGAAATCGCGCGGCGCAATTTCGCGAGATTGCTTGCCGAGGCGACTCGTCGGGAGGACCCATCCTCGTGGAAAAGAGCTTCTTGGAGGCACGAGGGTGCTCGTATTTTCTCCTGCTTCCCCCTCTCTTTCGCGAAAAGGAAATGCGACCTTCCTTTCGGGAAGGAAATGCGCAGTGAGTTCTATGATAGTCTGTCAGATGCAATCTGGACCGTGGGCTGACGTCCCAGTGTGCATTACTTTTAAATATTCCATTCTCTCAAATCAGGGCGCCCCTTTCCGTCGAGGGTCCGAATTTAATCTCTGTCGAAAGGATACACGGAGCACAAAAATATGCTTTACGATGGAACGATACTGAAGAGAATTCTGCAACGCTTGTGAAAGGATTCAGGTTCCTATTTTTGTTACGTAGTGAAGTATTAGGTAGACACGATGGTCATACTTAGGAGAACACAGAATTATTCGATTCACACAGGACAGAAAGGAAGATCTTTTATGCTCTTCCTAAAGATGTAAACGGAAGTGTAACTTAAGGGGGTCTTCTACCGTGACATGCCATTTTTCAACTTTTTTCAGGATTTTTTTTATGGACCTAGTGAAAGTTTTTTATGCTGAACTTTTTACTGTTTATTTATTATATATTAAGCTATGAATAAATATTTTTTTGGTTGAAAATATGAATTATTTCATGGCGCCACAGCCCATGAAAGCCGACCACCGAAAGAAATTGATTGATTGGTTGCCACGATTCCGATCGTTCTGTTCATCCAAAATAAAATAATCATAAAGATTCTTAAATTATTCGGGCATGACTATCGTTGGTAGCAGATTTGGATTGAAATTTCAAAAATTCCTAACATAGCTTCAATTTGAATATTAAGTGTCGAATTTCACGATGTTTCGTCATCTTTTCCGGGTTATTAAATTAAAAAAAAATAGAAAAGAAAAATATTTTGGCCCCATTCTGCTAGGGAAGATAGCGACAAATCTGCTGAAGATGTGTACATACGATGAGCCCAATCGGTCCATTAGAATTTGAGATATCGTGGCAACCATTTTCTAAAGCACCGTTTTGCAAAAAAAAATTTTTAAAGCTTTACAAACAGATCTAGTGAAGAAAATTCTACTTACACCTTATCTGCCACGCCTGGTTCGTAATAAAAATCTTTCATTAAATCTATAAAAAAAATTACTGAAAAAAGTTAAAAAAATCGTATGTCACGGTAGAATACCCCCTTAATGCTAGTAAATTTGTGTGCTTCTAGAATTCTCATTGACCTGTATAATTTGTACTTAAAACAATCTTTGAGATAAGTTCTTGAGAGGTGCAATTTTAGTTTTATGCTGATTGCGAGGCGCGTCCGACTACAAACGCTCCACTTCCACTTGCTACATTATATTATATTATTCTTCCTCTGCACTTCAGACACATGAATCAATCATACTCTTCCATATTTCCAGTGTCCAAACTGTCCAGGGTCTTGAATATTATAAAAGAGTACAATTATTAAAGGTTACATTTAAGACTCTCAAATTATAGCATTATTACATTTCTTCGTTTCCTGTAATAATTTCACATTCATTAGAAACTTTTAGTTTTTCTTTGTGATATAACTTATCAATTTTAACAGCAGAATGTATTAATGTAGCTACGATATTATTCCTCAGCAAGACACAGGAATGGCAGGCGGAATGAGTAATGTGCATATTTTACGACGCATTACAAACCTCTGTCTTATACCTCAGTGCACTTTACTCCGCCCGAAGCAGACCGATGAACGTTGAAACGTGTGTGAATGATAACTACCATAAACTCAAATTCAACTAGTCGATGGAGTGAGATTGTGCCCCGGAGCTTCCACTAACCTGCCACGAAATGCACGTAACAAGAGAAACAGGCGACTGCAGTTCTACAGTGGACCATACGCATTTCTAATACCCATTTATATGCTAATAACTTCCGATGAATATTTTACGATCACATTTGCTGTTATAATACTTTGCTGGAAGTTGTATTATAAATACAGCATCATAAAATTGAGGTATTTAATGTTTCAATGATATAGTGGTTGCAGAGAAAGAAAACAGACAAAATATATAAAAGCTGAACAAAGTAAAGAAGTACTGATAGTTTACAAGTTTCGATAATTATTCATTTTTCCTTCGTGATTCGAGTATTATGAACCTAAATATTTATTTGTGATGATGCTGGTCTTTCTATCGTTTTATTAACATTAAAATTTGAAGATTAATAGTTTCACCATGTTCAAATGTTCGACAGATCTCGCTACATGCAATGCAAACAGGAATTCGGAGAACGTTGGTTCTGGACGATAACTTTTAATAATATCAGCGAAGCGGAAGAGCATAGAACTCCGCATTCCCACGATCCATACTGAAGTTATTAGGTGAAAAGTGCATTTACAGCGGAAAGAAATGCCTTGGAAAGCAATTCGCCGGCTTTCCCGCGTTTCAAAAGTTCATGGTGGAATGGAGATGCGAAATTTTATTCGGCCTGCATTACGGCATTCTTTCACTGATATTTTCCAATTCTCCATCGTAACGATGCCAGAGAATAAAGCGTAAACCAAAACATATTCATAAACATCTATATGTTTAAACTATTGGTCGAAACACAAACTGACACACTGCGCACAGAAAATTTAAGTCCCTGTTGGATTTGAAAATACAAATAAGTTGTAGTACATCATTTAGATGACTCTCAACAACGAGAGAGATGAATATAGTCTCCTCCAATTAAGATCATATTTTACATAGTTATTAAATAAATGTAACACACTTTAACTTCTTACATATATTTATATTATTTTGAATTTTGAATTTTAAAGTGGCTTCAGTCATATTATTGTCCTCTTAATTGGTGGTACAATATGTCAGGAATAAACTATGTGGTTTTATTAATAAAAAGAGTAATATCTCGAGTAACACTGAAAAAATGAGCAAGAAAAAATTCACAGGAATGTAAATTATATTCTACACATTCTTTGTGGCATAATATCCAAGGGATATATCCGGTCGTCCTCTATCTAGTGTTATCCTCTATGTACACCAGATTTCATGCAGGAATATACGAACCAAGGGACCCAAGCAATTTAATGTTCCATACACGTTTGTTAAATATTTTGCTAGTGAAATGCAGCGCGCAGATATAACTGGACAAGGAAAATGGAACGGTGTGTACAAGCATTCGATAAAATTCCGTGTTGATTAACTAACCTTTTGAAACTGAACCCGCAAGTGCACCGAGCGTAATTTCACTCCCTTGGTGGCTGTTTAAAGGTTTATAAATTCGAGCGAAAAAAATTATTATTCTGCCCATATTCTGGGTGGCAATTTTCGAAAAATTGACGAGAACAACTGTAAAGCAACAAAAAGTATGAAATTATATTTTGAATTTCGTCAACCATACTTTGTAGCTTTATTCGTGTTGTAATTAAAGCAGCAAACTTTTCGTTTTGAACTGTAAATTTTTTACACGAAAAGTGTTCCCTGTTTTTTAAACAATCTGATAATTATTTCCAAAGTTGGAGAAATTCTGATTTGCATGTTGAAACCTTGTATACCACTAGAATCCGTTAATAAACACAGGCGGCTGGGACCACATAATCTGCAAATATCGAATTTGAATTTGACTCCGACTGAATTATTCATGAACCCGAAAATATTTTGGGAGCGTTCACTGAATGCTGTCACCGACGCCAACGTAACTTATTCCCGACATTTCCAAAATTACTTTGTTTCCACGTACCTATATCGCCCGGACGAGATAAATAAAAAAATCTCTCGGAGGCAATAAATAAAACCGCGGTATCGTTCAATTACGTTGCTCCGTGCTTGGAGCAGAATTTATTGTATTCAGATTTTCTGCTTGATCTCGGAAATCGTACCATCCCCTCCCGTCATATTAAAATTCCTTACGCTCGGCAAAGTCGCTATCAATCTCGAATGAGTTAAAAAATAAAATTCAAACTCATTCTGTCCGATGGAAAAGAAAAATATTTAAAAAAACGAAGAAGCTTCGTATTGGGAAGTTGAAATTGGTATTTCGAATTGCGAGAGCGCGTACCTAGTTTAGTTAAATCCACTGAAATAAATTCTATCATAACGGAACTGAATTTTTTTTGCCCGAATTGCACGCGTAATCGATAACAAGGTTAATAAATAGGACAAGTGAGCAAAGATGCTGCTACAATCGCAGAGATTCTAACATCTCGCGATTGTAGCGGTGAGTATTCCGAAACACGGAGGAGCTACGTAACAGTCCCAGCTAAACGGGTAAAAATTAATGGCGCCAGAGGTTTAACGATGCAAGCGTTACGGCGGACCCGTTTATCATCGGACAATCGTACCAGCGATGCTCCGTCTGACGCGTTATTATTTCTTCCAGTAACGACGATCTCCGCCCGTCCACCATGTCTCGCGAGCTTCGCAAAATTATCTCATTTTCTTTGATATTCGTCGGGCTTTCCAAGTCTGCTCAGCTCGTTACATCCGGGAACCCCTGACCGGAAGCGACGTGACAAAGGAAGATTCTATTTTGCTGTTCCCAGCGAACGCCTTCGAATTTCCTGGCGCAAAGAGACAAAGTTTGTTCTACTTGTTCCTCGACACGTTTTCTCGCCTACCCTGCCCGCCCTCGTGAATACGCGCGGCATTCGACTTTTGAATCACGGGGAAACGTGACACCCAGTTCCAGCAGACTCACGTACGACTTTCTCTTTCCATTTGCATCCGCTGCCTTCCACTTACACTTATTCTCTGGTCAAATCACCAAAGCTGGAGAAAATAGATTTTTGAAATAGATAAATCGGAAAAATATTATTTCTTCGACTGATACAGGATTTGATAAGTAAACTAATCTTTGAAACTGTAGTTAAATAAAGAAATAGTATTTCAAATATATATGTTTTAATACTAACTCATACAAATACTATTGTGAAATGAGTATTTCATTTAAATATAAGAAAATTGTGCTTCGAATAATAATATTTCAAAGAATATCTAGTATTTCAAATAACGACTGATTGACTGACTGCTCACGATTAAGCATTTAACTGAGTGGGACGCGCACCCCAATATGCAACACACGTTGTCGCTACTGGGTGAAAAATACCCAAAATTGAAAATCACGGTTTCAGAATATTTTTTTTAACTTTGTTATTTTGATGTTAAAATGCAGTGTTTTAAGAAGCAAACAAAATTTAAGAAATATCTCAAATTCTTTATTAAAGTTCTTTAAAAAATTGTAACAAAAACTCAGACTTCTTAATTTTTACTTGGTTATAAAATCGAATAACAAAAATTAGTCTTCTTTCTTTAGTAACAATATCAAAAGTAGATGCTATGAACTTATCAACGAACGCAAAGAAAACAATTCGTAACAACATTACGTTACAATTTAAATACGTATATTTCGTAACAAGTATTAAGTGAAATAGTATTTTCAAACACTATTTCATTTAAGCATTAAATGAAATAATATTTTCTTATGGAAATATTTCAGTTTTTAGTATTTAGTCTTAAACTATTTCAAATTTTTCCCAGCCCTGCAAATCACTGACACTATAAGACCAGACGGTATAATATCAAATTTATCATGTGGGATCTCGAATCGAATTTACTCCCTATCCTGATCTGGATACGTTAAATTTCTGAACACATTCTTTCATGTTTGTATTTAATAGAAGTTCAACTTTAAACAGCGAAATTACAGAGATTTCATATAGATACGTTTGAGGGGTAACAAGAAGTGATGTATGTACCGATTGATGATTAAAATTCCTGAGGGAGCTAGTGTGTAAGAATAGTTTCTCGTTATAAGTTCATCGCAATTGGGACGTTCGTAAGGGGACGAGTGACTGCACTTAACGTTCGCGGAATGAGGTACGTCGGTCTACCGTACATTTCTTGGCGGTGTAATGAATTGGTCCCCTGGTAATTACAATTACAAATAGCTACGCGACCTTCTCGCTACCCCGTTGAGTACCGTTGCAACGGCATATCGGTCTGTGCCGTTTCCACCCACTCGAGCTACACTCGTCGTACTTCCGTCTTTATCCACCCCGTAGCGGTTCCGATTTCCTTTCTCAAACGCTCCCTGAAATTCCCTCTTACACATATCTACGGTGCGCTGCACTCATAGATATGCAAATCCTTTGGAACGTAGCATGGAAGCCGCTCCGACTTCAGAAATAAGCGAGTATCGATTCGAATCCCGCAATTACGCATCCATTGGCCGTACTCTTGCACGATAACCGACGCAACACGAACAATATTCTTTCATTTCTGATAGTTCGTCAAGCAAGTTTTTCCGATATTGGAATTCTGTAGCAAATATGCGAGGGGGTTAATCAGCTTTGGTTTTATTCGTTTCAATATTCGTGGACACGATACGAGTGCATTAATGTCGTACAGACGCTAATCCTTTTAAAAGTAACAAAGTACGTAATTGCCTGATCCGCGACAATTCGGTTATCGAAGGAATTCATAAAGATGTAAAGGTTTAAATGAATGGCAGTAACATGAATTCGGTATCCAATTCATACTATTGTCCTATGTGTCCTATTGTACAGTTGTGAAGGAAAAAGGCAAATGTTTCATTAATCAGTGTATAATAAAATTGTTGAAATGCTACGCGCCGGGTTAATTCGAAAGGGCGTATCTGGTCAAAAGGTAGTTCTGAGATATATGACTTTTAGTATTTTGCGCTATGATCGGTATTTTATACGGGTTAGGTTAGATATTTAATCTGGATAAAAGGTATCCAAATATTTGTGACAAACCAGTAAAATATTTCATAAACTCCAAAGAAGACTGTGGTAGATACTAGATACGCCCAAAATCAGGCATCGAATTCACATACCTACGTCCCAAATATAAGCTGTTATATCTTTAGTTTCAATGCAGATATGGCTTTCTTATTTAATATAGGTACATATAGATAAACTATTTTTGTGCTACCTGGCAGCAATAACTCAATTTACGCGAAAGTTGCGAATACGCCCTTTCGAATTAACACGGCAGTACAGCAGAGATGGGCAAACAATTATTTGAAATAAAAATTTCGTACACAAATTTTTATTTCAAATAATTTTTTGCCCATCTCTGCAGTACAGCACACGTGAAGAAAGAGATATGTTGTCACGTGGTCCCGGAAGTTGAACAACTTTTATCAAGATCGAGAAGAATTTAATTCCCCGATATTTACAATTTGTGCTTTCGACTTACCAAACACGAATTCTATACATTCTCCTGCGCGGTAACGAACACAGTAGTATAGCAAGGCTGTTTCTACCTCAAATTTGAATTTGGAAATCTAAATTTGAGTTTTGAGGGAGGGGGTAATCCAATTTTCAGTTGAAAATCCGCATTTGGCTTTGGAAATCCAATTTTGAGTTTTGCGGAACCAAACTATTGTGTACTGCAAGTACACCACCCAAACAATGAACCAGCGGAGCTTTCATGAGCCGAAAAAGGACGTAACTCTATCAGTAGCTCGTCGATCTGTTAAGCGAAACGTGCGCGATAAACGAAACTTTCAGTAGAACATAACGCGATTCGTAAAAGATACAATCACATAAATCCGAATTTCCTCCGACTTTACGCTGCTTTGCACTCGTAAACTTGGATTCTAGGGGGCGAAACCGTCCCCTAAAAATTCACTGAAACCGAGCCATCGTCCGGAAATATCTGCCCACCTCTCGGACGCGAGATTTCACCGAAATAATATTTCCAGTTGTATCAATCGAAAAAATAAAAAAGAAACGAGAAATTTCATCGATGCACAGGGAGAGGAGTTTCCGCGGTCGATTACGAACAAGTTCGTTTTAATACGATGGATTCGATACCCTCGACCATCTCCTCTGCGAGCGGGATTCAATTCTGAATTTCGAGCAACAATGGACTTCCTTCTTTCGATAAACCGGCCTTCGAGGCGAGCAGGTCTCGTCCCGGATTTCTTTCACGGTGTTATCGTCCCGAAGTAGTTTCCAATTGGCGACAGGGTGGCCGTCGATTCGAGGTTAAAGGTGCCGGAAGTGACTGGCGGAATGCAGCCACGGTAGGGTGAGGAAAGGGTGGAGGGCCTGTTGCTCGACCTTTGTTTTCGACGAACAAATAAACGCGAACCCCCCGCTCGATACCGTCGCCGCGAATCGACATTTCGCTAGTTTTCAGAGCCCCCGCCCCCCTTTCCGTTCGACACCCCTTCTAACCCACCCCCGCGCGATCCGTCTCCTCTGTGCCCGAGCCAAAGGTTCGTTCCCCGTGCCAAGTCTCGTCGTCTGCCTCCGGAAAAACGGGCCATGGAGAGGAGATTCCAATTTTCCCATATTTCGCGGCGCTCTTTCCCCCAGACTAATGAAAACCCGTGGCCTTATTTGATGATAAATGCTGTAAGGGTATGTGTGACCGACTTTCTATCAATGAATTCGAATCGACGGAGCGCACTTGTTTGCCCCGAGTTGCGGAGGTGTAGAGAATAGGGGTGCCATCATTTATATGGACAGCTCCTACGCGATTTTTAGTTGAATGCGAGTCGGCCGTTTCACGGGAACGATCTCCCGAACGGCGTGGTGATATTTCACACTGCGCAAACGGTAATCCTTCGAAGTATATAATCGGCAATTGATTTTCCAGTTTCATTGTCCTGAGATTGGTTACTATCTCTCTAGCTAAAAACTGCAGAGACTGCTTGGCCACGAAAGAACCCTTTACGAATCGTGATCAGTGGCAGTATAACATTTGTTTCGATGAAACACTTCAGCGCGCAAAATGTCCCTGTGGTTGCGTCTCCGCGATCACCCGGGGGGGGGTTCGACGATCGAAGGGATTAAATATTTTCCTGTGAACGGAAGATCCTTCCCCCTTTGTCTACGCTCGCAGCGTTCATAGGCGAAGCATTTTCTCATTCCCAACATCGCGGCTTTTGTTTTGCCCGTCTGGGGCTCGGTCCAAACGTCTTCGTTCTCGCCTATTGTGCCCCTACCCGCTTCCGCGTCTCCCCCCTTTCCGCACGCTTTTACCCGCCACCTTCCGCCTTTACCTCGTTGCGACTTCCCGCGGCACTTTTCCCCTTTTTTGACGGGGAAAGAGCAGGCAGGAAACGCGGCAAGAAAGCTCGTGTGATGCCAGTCTAAGGTACGCTTTCTTCCGGGCAGCCTTCAGAGACAGCAGACGCTGCTCGCGGCTTTCGTTTGACCGATAACCAACACTGAAAGCCTCACGTCACTTTTCCCGCTCGATTCATCACGTTTTTGCGCGCATCGATGTCAAACAGTCTCGTCTACACCGTGTGCTGTTCCTGTGTTCATTTTTTTTTCTCTCTCTCTCTCGACTTGTCAGCTGCATACTGGCCGCCTGCTGTCCGCCGTTATGATGAATGGCCTTTTTCTCGAGAATGCAATGAGTCACTGCAACAACTTTCGAATTGTATAATATGAAATTAATTTTGGAACAGTGATTATTCTTTCAGTGAAGTATGCGTAATGTCTGTCCGAAGATGTGGTGATAATCTGTGTATGGCAGTCGCAGCAGTTTATAATTGTGATATATGGTTATTTTAAAAATAATTTGAAGTCGTTTAAAAATTTAGTAACGTATGCAATGTAGATTAATTCTGCACTTTAATCTCCATCCTATATGTTTAATAACTGCTGGGTGCAGGAACTTCATAATGCTAATGGCTTTGCCGTTTCTAAGATAAATTATGCAGGAAGAGACGTAGTTCGTAGTGCAACTCGGGAGGAAAGAATTATTCATGTACAGGTAAATGAAAAATGTGAAATGAAATGTTCCCGTGGAAGGTTTCTGTTCGAAGGAGATCGATGTTGAATATTCGTTGAGCACGCGTGCGATTGAGTACCACTCGGCTAACGTGTCTGACTATCGCTCGTTACTACTACTTACGCGGTAGCACACCCAACAAGTTTTCAAACTCGATTTCCTCAGAAACGAGAGCTCCTATGAACAAACTTGCTTACATATTTACAATCTATTTATACACAGAGCCACTCCTTTCACGTACATCACAGGGGCAAACAGGAAATGTCACAAAACAGCTTTATCGAGAAAATTAAGTTTTAATACTTTAGTCCACCAGTAAATAAACAGGGTTCAATGAATTTATCTGCATTCTTCATAACATGAAGCTTATATCCTAATTAGGCATGAGAAAAAATACGCAATATAATAGTAATGGTTTTACATTATTTTAATATTTTTTCAAGTTTGAACAGGGCAGCATACTGAAACAAAATAAGAAATTTCCACTTCTATTTTTATCAAAATAGGGATAGCTACTTATTTTATTAACTGTCAGATATTTTATTTCTCATTTATTTGTTATGCATGAAACAGCATCTCATAAAATAGCTAAGCCTTAGGGTCGCAAATTTTTTTAAGAACATAAGGGCTTGGTATTTTGCTTTTGAAATAGGCAAGAGTTCTGTGTATGCTCTATTATGAAGTCCGAACTCTTCGTTTTTTCCATTATTGTTTCATTTTTTTTAATAGTGATGAGATTACTCAAACAACAGTCATTATATGCGGATAGTTGGATAAGAAATGTCACGTAATATTCACATTTCCTTCACTTGATGTATGGGGAATAGGCATCTCTTTGGGGAATGGGCATTCCCTTGTCATAATTCCTTGTTTTATCTTGCCGACAGAAGCTTATGCCTCGGCAAAGAGTGGGGACATTCCGTGTTTTGTTCCAGTGCAGAGTGGACATTACCTGTTTTTAACCAGAACACCAAAACTTTAACGTTATCTTATTTTATAATTTTATAACCCTGTGTGATGCGACAGTTGTCACCAACAAAATATGCTATAAATCGTTTTTCCCGTTTACCCTTCAATATATGCCATGCACAAATTTCATTTACCTAGTCCAATATTCTTCTATATAGGCAGAAATAAGTATCCTCCTGAAATATTCACTATATAATCACTCCCAATCACTCTACATTGTATAATCCATAATCACTCTCTTTACGTACTGCCCTCCTCAGTTAAAATGTCCTATCTAGCATTCGTCCAATTTTTAAGAAAAGCTGAAATATTTCAAATTCGACGCGTCTTTCACCTTTTAAGTAAATGTACAAACTCCTACGTGATCTAGAAACAGTCTAATTTATTTATCTTTTTACAAGAACGGCACAAAGTAAATGATAAAACTTCAGTTTTCTCGGATCTTTCGAAATGCTAGAAAGGACCTTTTAAATAAAGAGGGAAGCGTAGTACACACAATATTCATAGCAATATGATTGACAAAATAATCTGTATTCAACTTATTTTGGCCAAGCTAGTGAGCTACACATTTTGTCGATAAATACATTTTACAATAATATTTTCCTAGCACTAATAATATGAGAAGCATATGTGATAACGTGTATAATATTCGAGCGATGTAATAAATATTTTCAGTACTATGACTACCGACTATACTACCGTTATTAATTTTCGTTTCATCCCCCTCGTTATGGTTTCAAAGATCTTCCGAGATTCAGCAGCCACTCTCGTTACAATTATTATTCCAGAAACCAAAACAATTCGAAATATTCCCATCTCGCGACGTTCCTTATCCAAATTTTTCCCAGCACACAGAAAGGAATCACGCGCGACACTTGTTTCGCTCGTCCCATTTTCTACCTCCGGAAACGAGGAAACAACCGATACGAGGCATTTCGTTTCGACGCGCAGAAATGGCCCTTTATACGAGCAATTCTCGCGCGGATGAGAGAAATTCCAGATGGCTCGCAGCGATACGGCCATACAGCCAAATTGTTTCACGTGCGGCTCGCGAAATGTCCCCTGATAGACGAGTGCCGACCGAAAAGATTTGGCGGCACTGCCGGGAAGAACGATCTTACAGCCATTTCTGGGAATGGAGTTCAGGGAAGAAAAATGGTGGGTCACGTTTAATGGGACCGTGCTATTTCGCAGCTTCGATCCTGCTCGCCAAGTTGGTCAGACACTGCGGTGGCTGCCAACGATTTACGGGATTCTTGTATAAATGTTTAATATTCCCTTAACGTTTCATTGTAGACCAGCTTCGCGAAAACCCGGCCCAGCCGCCTGTAAATACTGCATTATATTTCACCACGAATGAGAAAGGTTTGATGCGGGTTGAAATTTTGGAGGAGCTGGAATATAATAAACTCAAATCGGTTGTGTTTTAACGAGCTTGCTGATTAACTCGAGTCTGACTCGGGGTAGCGTTTTCTATGATAACTTAAGAACCAGATATCATATTAATATGAGCCAAGGTGGAAATTAAAGCTAAGGAACTATGCTTTCCAGTAACATTAATTAACCCCGCGAATGGAATTTTTTTGCAAACTTGCGTCCGTCTAAATATTGTAAAAGAAAGTGATATTTTAATACCTACAAAGAATGCAAAAAAACAGACACTTTTTATGTAGATTAAATGTAAAATTGATATTTAAGGAATTCTTGAGAGTGCTGATGTCAAAATTGTGGCTGTTGAAGCAAAATTCTAAATGGCGTAAATCTCAAAATATTGGGATTACAGGGGTGAAACTCAGCTTCTGTTTCTGCCACAAATTTGAAATCAGCATCCTCAAAAACTATTATATAACCTGGAAGTAAATGTTTTCCTCCGCAGGAAAAATTAGTCCATTTCAATACCGACTTCTGCCACCATATAGGTCCGCAAGCTGGTTAATTATACACGTGCTGGATCTGTTTGCTGGAGTTGCATTTCGTGCATTATTGGAAAAGTGTATTAATGAAGTAGGTTGTTTCAGAAGTACTTTTTGTAGGGTATGTTACTAATAAGAAGATGTCTGCATGTCAGTTCTAAATAGAGTAGAAATCAATATAGAAAGTGCTGTGTGCCGAGGGTAACTAGTTTAGTATTATTACACAGCACCACAAGGTTCTTGATTAAATTAATTATTCCAAATAAGTGGTATTATTGTAGCATAACGCTCGCGTTCAAGGGACTCGATAATTCTCGAGTTATCTTGGTTAACAAAACATTGGGAACAGAGCTGATAAGCTTCTACCCCGTACCTAAATTCACTTCCCGTCTCTTCGTGCTCATCGAACGTGACTAGATCCTCGCAACTAATCGCGCAAACTCGAATACTGTCAACTCAGGAAGCGACCGAAATTCTTGGTGTGCAGTTTTAACCGTCGATCGAAGGGGAAGTACCAGCCATGGAATACCGAACAATCTAGAGTAGAAGACAAACAACTAATACATTCGAAGTTTAGCAATCACCGAGACCCTCATCCTTCATCGTCCAATGCTCCTCCTTAATTCGAGATATCGTCACTTCCAATATGCCGTCGGTGGCAAATTGTCTCCAGTTCGCCGTTTGCTCGCTGAATAATTGAATTCGCCGGCGGGATCGTCGAAAGAAATCGAAACAGAGAAGCTACGGCTATGGAAACGGGGAATGGCAGTAGTACAGATCAATAAACGCTCTTCCGGAGGCACGAAATTCAATTTCAGATAGAAATTCTTTTAAAATGTAACATTCAGTTGATCAAAAATTACACTGATCATCTCTGCTTGACATTCCCCCAAATTCGCTTCAAACTAGCCCACAATTAATTTAACGAATTCATCGAAAATACATATAATAACCGAAAGAGAAATATCAAAATTTCCCGTGTTGGAAATATTTATTGTATCACTCGAATAAACGCGTTATCACTTATAACTCTTATTATTATTAGTACATACTAGGAAAGTATTATTGCGAAATTTATTTAGGTATTGCAAAAATTTGTAGCTCGCTATATTGGCCAAAATAAGTTCAATACGAATCATTGGAATTTTATCAATCGCATTGCTATGAATATTGTGCGTCCTACGTAAATGTGAGAGTGATGCAATAAATATTTCCAGCACTGCAATTGACTGCATTCGGTGTTTCCCACGTTTCTTTATTTATGTATTACGATTTTACTCCCGCAAAGAAAATGCAAATCATTCTGCCACCCCTTTACAAAATCAAGCCAAGCGTAACTCGAACCTACGCCAGTCGCGAAACTTTCATCCCCATCGAGGGGTCGTTGCCGGTCACGTTTCACGGGGTCACTCGACGAATTCCACGGCAGCTCGCGAACTTTCTCCCCTCTCTCGTTTAAAAAAACTGATTTCCCATTCGAGGCGGAGTGCACAGGGCGAAAACGATACCGCGATCTCAATCACGTCCCTTTCCCAACGCAACGACGCCGCTTGCGCCAGAGGTCGTGACTTCTTTCTCACTCCTGTCCCCTATCTCTCCGCTCGCCCGCCCCCTTTTCCGCCTCCGCCCGCCGTTCCGTTTCCTTTTTATTTCGCTGAGGTACCCCGTGATTAGTCGAAGTAGCGAGCACGGTGCAGAGGAATGGAAAGTTACGGAGGCCGGAAGACTGGGTGGGTGTACGGGTTGGGGGGTGGGGGGAGGGGAGATGAGCCCAGAGGAAGAGGAGCAGACACAAAAGAGGGCTGCACGGTACCCGCGTCGAGCCCCCGACGTCCATCCTCTTTGTTTCGCGGGCGCACCGTTAGGCAAACGGAAGCAGAAAGAAAAGTTGAAACGAATATCGTAAGGAAGCGGATGAATGAACAATAAAGAAGAAAATGCCCCAGTGAATGGTGGTACCCGCTCGATGGTTGCGTATGCACCGAAAATGTCGCCCGGCTGCATAGGTTCTTCTTCGGATCAACGATAGACATCATTGAAAGACCATCGACGCGTGCAAGTACGTACGCGTGTATACATCTTTCCACCCCCACCACCCCCCACTCGTTTCCATTGGGAAAGACGAGCATCGTGCTGGCTCGTATTTCACGTCGGATAAACGGGAACGTCAACCGACTGCGACGAGTTATTTGCACGGCTTATAAATCTTCCATTGTGACTGTTCGGCTCTGAAGGGGGCGCGACGCATTGGGGCGCGCGCGCGCGGCGTTTGCGCGTCTGTTTCCACGCAAGTTCATGATACTCGCCGCTAATTTGCTCCGACCATCTTTGATGCCGATCGGCCGTGCTCGATTCGATTCGCGCCAATTTCGCGTTATTCAGCGGCGTTTATTTCCGCTGTTGGGGGCGCACGGAGAACTGCATGTATTCGATAAATATGGAATTGGAATTAATCCTCGGGGACGAGTGTCGTGATATTTCCCGAGAATTTGTACTTTCTGCTCTGGACGGGGGTTGAATTATCCAACCGATTCAATGCTTCGATGATAGATGAGGCGCCTCCCTTTATTCGGAAATTGTTTCGACTTCTCTGTTAACAGTGACGAACAATGTACTGAGCGAAATGGTAAATGATTCAATTATTTTACTTGTTAATGCATTCATTATTGCTGGAGGACCAGTGTTCGCCACTTTGTGTGCCGATAATGTCACGTACTTACGGGTTTGATAGTGACACCATTTACCTTATTATCGTCCATATGAAACCGTTGATTGTAGTGACAAAATCACTTGTGTGCTCTCACAATGCTTTGCAACATTAATTACGTTTATACACTGAATCATTCATGCCTTTCTTCGCCAAGTAATTTAGCTCCTCATCGTAATTTGTTTCTTAATCGTAAATATTTGATGCAACTCTGTAAATGCGTTGCTATTTCTGCGAGCAGGGAACAGGAATTATACGCTATTAAATCGCGAATTTAATAAATAATTGCCCCCTTTGTGGACTTCGTGTTTGTGGTTTCAAAAGACAAAGTGCAGCTCGCCTACATACAATTTTGACCATTCAAAGTAATTTAAACTATACGCGAACGCGTGGACGACGGATTTACATGCGAGCAGCCAAAAGTCTTGTTACCTCATTTGACAAGAGGCGAAGCGATTAACGTGATCGTTCTCGACCCTGAATTACAATAGTCCGTATTATACCTAATTCGTCTGATATGCTCCCCGGCTGTTTTGCAACTAAAATCCTATTCCGTTAATTAATTTTAACTAACGTGCACGAGTAAAGCGGTGTTGGTTCATTTATTAGTAAATTTTACTAGTTCTCACTTTTTTAAATACGTTTGGTGTAATTCTGTCTCCCAATTTGCAAGGGTCCTGCGAAATTGAACGAATGAAAGAGCAATGGAGACTTTTATTCTGATAAGTGATTTACTAATTTGAAAAATATTAGGACGAAACACTTGCTTTATTGGACCCTTTCAATACGAGTGATTTTAGTTTATACTAATTGTATATTTTTAAAGAATCTAACGTTTTGAAACACTTGCACATTTCGAGGTAACTTTGAAAATACTTAGTGCCTCCTTGCGACGAAATTTATTTTTTTAATGATTCCTAAACCACTGCTGCACCTCCGTTTTAATAGGGGAGACCGGGGCAGATTGTAACAAAAAAAGTTTTCAGAGTTTTTTCTCGAAAGTGTTTTCCTCAATCAGGAAATAATTTGCGTGACCTACTACTTCCATATGTGGTGAACTCATTGAGTGTAAGTACGTGACAAAATCTTGGACACTTAGACATCTTGCTTCATCTTAAACAAATCTGAACCTTTGTTACAATGTGCCCCAGTCCGGGGTAAATTGTAACACATCTGTTTTACTTACTTAAATACACATATGAACACAAATAAACATTTCTAAAAAATATAAATGAAAGCACAGATCATTATTAAACATTTGATATACATGAGTTAAGCAATCATTGCTTATTCATCTGTTTCTATCAAAATCTTCTTCTTCGCTTTCTTTACTTTTGCCTTCATACTATTTTTCTACTTTTTGGATTCTCGATTGTTCTGTTGTTAGTCTAGAGCATCTTTGTCCGACGTTTCAGCAAATAGCATGTTTGCTTTATCACCATTTAGAATGGAGGAAGTATTAACATGTTACAATTTACCCCGAGCTTGAATATTTGCGTTTTATCTTAGCAAACAAGAAACTAAACACCAAATTACTAAAACGCGTACACATTACAATAAACCAATGTGTACTGATTCATTTGCGACAAAGAAGCAAAAATTCAAACGGTTTCTAACGACGGTTAATTGAAATAAAAGTGCTAAGACAAACGTGCCCTACATACTATAATTCTGGGCTATAACCACAAAATGAATACATAACGCTCGTTTGTGTCACTAAAACCGACGGTGCTAATATCTTGAAGCAGCTCTCGCATGCTGTGGGTTCCCAGATTTGTCGTTCAAAAGATTTTACTTATGTTACAATTTACCCCGTGTTACAACCTATCCCGGTCTCCCTTACCCGTAAGATGCTTCGATCTCATAAGATTCAAGTATATAAGAGTCTTTTCCATAGGGATCATTTTCTCTTCCAGAATAATTACATGAAAATAAATGCGCCTTTTCAATCCATTTGAGTCCTTTCAAGAAATCTTCGCGAACAGACACAAACCTAAGTAGGAAGGATGACAGTCGACTCGAGCAAAGATGATTGAGTTTGCTACTTAACGAAGTCCACCGTAGGAACGCGGCTCGATGGATACAATTATTTCTAGAGGCGTTAATGAAGCGAGGGATGCGCTAGGAATTGAATATTCCAACTTTAAGTGGAATTTCGTGTTGGAGAATCGTCGACGAGTGATAGAGCCGAGTTACTGTAAACATTCGTTAGATGGCCAGCAGTCAACATTGCTGCAGTAAGTGCGAGAACATGATAGCTGTCTACGAAATTAGGGAAACATAGCTACTATAGCTGAAAATTATGCTGTCCAGAGTTTACTTGATGCCTATTGTGCTCCAAATTGCTCATTTGCGCAGAATACTTGCAATCCCGAGCAATGTGTTGCGTGCAATAACGCGCGAACTATATAATTAACTGTTTGAACTAGATAGGTACGTATCTAATTGGTGTCGTTACACTAATAATTTTACAATAGTTGCATCGTAATAAAAGAATTACGAAGTATGTGTGTATTAGAAGAAGCAGTACACGCTTGTAAATTTTTGCAGCTTCGGATGCTCTCCTTTTCAGAAACCTTTTTAATAATAAAAGCATAAGTGACTCAATTGCAAGATACAGAAATCTTTGATAATTTATAATTAATTTTGTTTGGAGATCTTTGCGGTGTGATATATGGGGAATATTAAATAGAGGAATTACACACGTTTAACTCAGGAATCAAAACTTCACGTTATATTTGTATGATGTAAAAATGGAACCTATTACGTATAATTTAGTTCAACAAACTGCAACAGGAAACCATGTGAATAAATCGATAAAGTCCGTAGGAAATATGATTCTGTCAATAGGGAAGACCGGGGCAAAGTGAACCTCGGGGTAAAATGAGCTTTCTTAATTTATTCTTTAACAATAGAATATATTTACAAATTTTGGTGACGTAATAAATGTGTGTAATACCACAATGATAATTATGCACATTCAGATATCGAAAAATGGAAATTCATTTAAAAAATTAAAAATGAAGTTTTAGAGACTTCCAATTGGTTTTCTTTTCAATTTAGCTTTTTGGATAAATGAGTCTTAAATGTGTTATTTTAATTTCAAATTTTTTCTACATGTTTATGACAAGCTTATAAACATACATGTACACGCGTTTGAGAAAACATTAATCCTAACATTATTAAATAATTAATTTTCTACTGAGTACACATTCGGGGTAAAGTGACCGGGGTAAACTGAACTGCAAATGGCTGCTAAGAACCAATGCGCAAGTGATGTACGTAATAACCTAACCTGTCAGCTGGCTAGAAAACCACGCGGCGCGATGGAACAGAATCAAACCTCAGCCACAGTTTTTGACAACCACGGTGCAAAAAAAGCTCGAAGCTGCCATGCTACACACGTCATTTCAGCGCAAGGGGTTAATATTTACCTATATCCTTAATTAAATTTCTTATTTTGTTGCACCTCACTTTACCCCGGATAGTAGCTCTCTTTACCCCATATATGGGGTAAAGTGGTCGTTTTGGCATTTTCTTTTCAAGTTGAATTTTAATATACATAGTTTATTTTAAGTATTGCTATTCGTCATTTATCAACAGTAATGTTTAAATTATATTATAAATCTATTTCCACACATTTTTATTGAAAGGGAAAATTTTTATTCGACTTGCAACTTTTCTCACCTCACTTTGCCCCGGTCTCCCCTATGTAAAATATGTTAAACGATTATTTGCAGCACGATAGATATTGTTCACATGCAAGCAAAATTTGAATTATAAACAAAAATTTTCCTGCCTTCGCGAAGGAATTCATTCTACATAGTTTACCCTCACTGTCCATAATCGCTAACGCACATAAGCTGCTTCAATTTCCGCAGCGTTAACGGTAAAGCGAATAATTTTAAATTTCTCCCCCAACATACATTATTCCAAGTATTAACGCTACAACGTCTAATAACGGCGGCATTCATGAATTTCCTCCACACACACGCCGTTAAAACTTTATCCTCCCCTGTACTGTTTTCAGATATTAGCTCAGCATTTGGTAAAGTTTCACTCGTAGTCTCATAAATTATACATGTAACGCGGGAGCCCTATGCGCCGGACCGTGGAAGCTAATTAAAATACATTACACAAATAAACCTAACTATGAGCGATCTTCCGTGCATGGTGTATGTGAATTTTTAACGAACTCATCTCACCGCTGCAACTCGCGCTCAGCGTTTTATTGCGCCCCGTTTGCCAGCGTTGTCAGCCATTTATTTGGAATACCTCCTACTGGCTTACAAAATTGTTAGGACGCGGTAATGAACGGTGACAGTTCATTCTAGTTTTCATTGGTTTCCATAGAACGATGCGTGAATGCCCCCGCGGGAGCAATTACATCATTTTCCATCATCGTTACGCGGCGCATTTGAAATAGAAGGGACTCGACGCGAGTGCACAATATCGCGGGATTACAATTGAGCAGGGCCAATTACGGTAAATCGTTACACGAGACTCGCATTTTGTGCTCATTACGTGTACAATGAGGAAAAAAATTGGATGTCTTTTGGGAGACGAGACGGGCGTGGACACGCGAGTTTCATACGAAAGAGGCACGCTACGGTGGTATTCAGGTCGTTCCATGGGATGGGTGTCGTAATAATTAAAAATTGTTGCGTGGGCATGCTGCACAAGCAGCAATTACGGATTCAAGTGCGCCTGTTGCTTAATTAGTAATTATTATGATTTCTGCTGCTAGCCACGTCCGTGTGTTCGTCCCTCGCTGCGCAGCTACCTTCTACCGGGTGTAACAATTTCAGAAATCAATGAGAAATAATATAATCGACAGCCATTTTACGGCTTACGGCTCTCGATGGAAGTGACAGATAGTCGATTTCAGTACAGTAGGTACTTTAAAACTTTAATGAAACTTTGGAATTGATACATTTTCCTGCTTGTAAGAAGATATAACTATTTTTTTTGTTGGATTTAATTGCAAATCAGCAGCTCATAGTATCTCGTGATTATATCTTTTCAGTTACAGATACTCATGATATTACTGAAACTACTCTATAAATTTGATTCTAAACCGATCTTTTAAGATTTGATGTTGAAAAAAAATGAAAACTGATAAGTTCCAGAATTTGCATGCTATATCCAAGTGTCCGCGATATTCAAGAACAATACCCATCCCATTGCAACATCTCGGCAGTTTACAGTAACACATAATTCATGCTGGACACTGTACAAGCCCAAGAATGTCTCACAGAAGCTTAAAAGAATCCCATCGCCCTTCCGACACACTGAGAATGTCGACTTAAAGTACATACTACAAAGACCATCCCCGAAGCGTTCGTTTCTTGCGAGCAATTATTAATTACGTTGACTTGCGTTACCAAGGAGATTAGGCAACGGTACACCCGTTAGATTTGTGAGCGCCCAGTACCAAGGGTTGTTTACACTTTGGCGGAGAGTTAAGAGCTTCTCCCAGGCGCTGGGGTGCCGAGTAATCGACTTTCCTGACCCAGAAAGTCAAAAGGGCTTCGTTTACTTCCCTTCTCTCTCCTCCTCTCTCAACCACCCGCCGCCCATCTCTCTCCCACCCCCGTTTGATTGTTATACCTGGCCAGCCGTCCTTTTCTTTTCAGACTCCCGCTTTTGCCATTCTCTTCCTTCTCTCCTCCAGCGACTCTCGGCATCCGTCTGTCTGCCCGCCTTCTTTCCTGCTTCCTCGTCCTGGGGTTTGTCTGTTTCGCTCGCTTCCAAGCCGGGTTACCGATCCACCGAACCACTCCCCGCCAGCATCCGTCCGCCGTTTCCACGCTGGAGTGTCTCTTTCCCCGCGCAGTCGAAACCGAAGTCGTAGTCGTAGCCGAGCCGCGCTTGGATTCGGTGCTCGGCGTAGATACGGTCGTATGGTTAAAATCGGGCACTGACCGAAAACTTCAATATTCCGGCTCTTTCACCGACAAGGAGGACGAGCAGGGAAGCCAAGAGATATCGACAGTTTTTCGTGGAATCGAAGACGAGGCCTGGGAGAGCAAAGAAACCGTGCAGAGGGGTCGAGGGGGGGGGGGGGGGCGAGGGTTAAGAGAGCTCGAAAAACGCTTTCTGCGGCGCAACACCGACTTCCGAATCGGGAATCGAGATGCCGCATCCGAATGCGTTTCCGGCCCGTCTAAGTTCTCGGGCAAATAACCGAGGACCTTGATTCCCGTTGCAGCGCGATATTGTAAGCTCGCGCCCCCGTGCCCCGGGGTTCCCATGGATTTAAAAACCACTCGAAATCCACGCGATTGTTCGCGTTGAGCGGTTATGGAATGGATGGTAATGCGAGAGGGCTTGTGGTGGATTTTATACCGTTTCAGGGAAATGGATAATACGTGGCTGATTATACTTTTCTGATTACTGTGGAAATATTATTTTGGTATTGGATTGGTATTATCGTATCTCGTGAAATTTGATAAATCGTTATTGGAGAAATTACTGATTACATGTATGTTGCGTGTATTCTACTTCACGTTCCTTTACCTTGCGCAGGTAAAGGTAATGAGAAAGTGTCCCACTGGGGAAGCAAATGAATTCATCACAATCTGCAGTATCAGTAATTAACTGAGTGGAGACTCCGGTACGATTATGTGTCGTAAAGTAATGTAAAGTCGTTTAAATCGACGACCTTGTAAAGGCAATTAATTATTCTAAAGCTTCGTCCAGTCTGCAGAGTGACACGAGCAAGGCAAGCTCAACTGCGATTCAGAGAATAGTGGTCCGTGGCTCATCATCAGACTTGTTCGCATTTGTTGGCAACGGGTCAGGTATTTATTTCGAATAAACCCTCAAACACCACACTATACTTTCCTAACGCTTCCACCACACTGGGTCTACGCAACCTAGAATTTTCTTTCCTCTATATATCAGGATATGCTGTACCGATTTAAAGAATTTTTTTTTAATCAATTTGTCAGACAATTAGGAAATGGAATATATCGATAACATTGTCAAAACTCTTTTGATGCTCAAGATATTTTGAAAAAAAGACATCCGTGTTCTGAAAGTTTCGGTTTTCTTCTTTTAATTGCAGCTTTTTCTTAAGAAAGGTACAAGGAGTTTGGTATACCTCAATCGAAAGGTTATGAGTCATACTTCAAGAAAATATATATGTCATTATGATAGGTTCCAAAACATATAATTATTTCGAGAGGTAAAGTCGAGTGATTTTTTACTTCTTCCGAACGAATGTTCTCTGTGAAATTATACAATGAAACGGTTGGAATAATAATTTATTTTATAAAAACAGTATAAATCAGTATGAAATCATTCATTTATATTAAAAGCAGTCGCAACACATTTTCGCCACATGTTCCCTACACATCAACCGATCGCATTTTGAACACTTTCTATCGATTGAAAAGTATGTTCTACTTTACACAGCGTAGAAATACTGTCTGAACAATAAATCACTGCACAAACAATAATGTTCTGTAGCAACTGTTAACTCCACTTTTCCAGAAATACTGACGTGGATACCACACTGGGTCTGCGCGACCCATAGACTACCTTTTTCAAGATGTCACTCGGCTTCTTCAGGTAAATTAGGGGTCTCATGGTGCGGAATCCGTAGTAGGGGTCCCAAATTTTTTTCCCCCACTACAACAGCTCCCCATCATTTACCGTTTAGTTGTGACCACGAATCTTCCAAACGGCCTGGGTCTCGCGGACTCAGTGTGGTGTTTGAGGGTTAAGAGACGCTCGATTATTGCGACCATTCGTTCTTTCATTTACGAGGAATCAACTTGGTTGGCGTTCCCTTTAAATTCAGATCGCACCTACCGCGAGAAAGTAATAAAGGAGTGCTTTCATCATCGTCCTAGATGTCTGTGCTCGGCAAAAGAGCACTTAATACCACCACGATGCTTCGCTATCATCGTGCCTTCTTCAGTCCCCACCGACAGCTTCTGTGTTTTCTTCCAACTTTTATATAAGCGCTGGCCTCTTCTCCTTCCTCTTCTTCTGCATCCTCTTTTTCTTCTTCTTTTCTTCTCGACAGCTCCGTTGCTCTCCTCTCCACTTCCTCATTCTTCCTCCCTTTCCTATATTCCACAGTAACTCTTATATTCCTTGTGTTTACATTGCCGACACTTCTATTTCTCTTTCATAACTTCTTCCCTTTCCTTGATTATACCACCTATTCAAAATTCTCGTCAACACTATTTTCCCTCTCTTCGTTTCCGCAAGTTCTTCCATTGGTCTACTTTAATTACTCTCGATTGTCCTGTGTCGTTCTTGACTATGTCTTCTTTCTTGCCTTTCTTCGCTTTGTTCTTCTATGTCCTTTTGTTCCGTTTCCTACGTCGACGGAAGCCAGAAACTCATTTTTACTCTGCCCCAATTTTCTTCCCCTTAATTGCCCGAGCTACAGATAATTCCACGGTTTAATCCGTTTGCACTACTTGATAACACATTGATAGACTGGGAGCATTGAGGATCCAATTATGCGAACTATTACTAACTTTTTAATTCTTTATTCGATCCAATGGAATTCCTATTAACACAAATTATCGTGATTTTGCTGCTGCGCAATCGTTAATTTCTCCATGCATGTACTGCATTAATTTCCATAGTCTTTAGAGATCTTGAAATCACTGCTCAAACGAATCTTTAGAAAGTGTAGACCTTCATTTTCCGCGAATAGCCCCCTTAAAAATCGATATTCAAAGTAATTCACTTCTGTTATATTGCCCTCTCTGAATGTAAATTAGATTTCAAGAAAAATGATTTAAAACATTTCGAAAGATTTAAAATACGGGTCATCCCTTACAACTCTGTTTCACGAAACAGAAAGTTGCCATTTCCCTTGATGTCTGTTTCGAAGAGATTTGCTTGTACTGCCGGACGCGTTGAAGCTTTCAGTCGTTTAATTGTAAGCTTCTGAAGTTCTCAGCGGTCACCGACGCCGACGCGTCACGAGGGATTTACGGTTCCATCTTTTCTGTAAGTAAGAGCAAACGCCAGTCACTTGGTTACGATAGTTGAGGGCACCGGAGTCAAGAGACCGAAGCTTAAATCGAGTTTGCTCTTGGTATCGAATTTTGCTGGAAGTGCACTCCCCGGTGTGCAGGCCGCGATCGAAAGACTTATTGAGACAATATCGGTTTAGCTGGCGATCCGCAGAACGCATCACCTAAATTCATTCCGAACTAACAACGAGAATACCATCACAATCTGCTCAAATTGTATTTCAACGACGAGAAGCGGTTCAAGTGAACTAGAATGGTCCTGATCGCTTCCTGCTTCTACAAACACATAATTTGAGCAGAAGTATTAACATGATAAAAGTAATATAATAATACACAGAATCTTTAACATATCTGGTAGATAATAATCTGAACGTCCTATTGAAAAAACTGTTACTTCTGTCTACCTCAGTAAATATTCCAAAGTGTTGGAGTTTAATCTTCAAACTGACGAATTTATAATTGATTGTTTTTACAGTTATACATTAAGAAATAATTCTGAAGCTTCCAGTACATTTTCTGTTCATATTACGTTCATCATTCTCAATGATTGCGTACTAATAAGGGACTTGTGCAGCCCCAAATCTAATAATCATTCCATCCAGGGGAGAATGCGAATACGAAATTCTCCCAAACTCGAAGATGCATACGTAATTTAGTTGGAATTTCTTGTTCTTGATTTTAATTAGCGCCGAGACAATTAGACGAAGTTTGCCCGTTAATCGATCGGTGGAGTTACCCCTGGCCTTATCAGGGTTGATATTCATGGAAGGCGGGGGTGTTTAAACATCCAAGATACTGTCGCCATCTTTCGAGGAGGAATGAAATCGATTCCGCTTTAACAACGGTGGTTCCAGCAAGAAACTTCCATACCGACCATAGGTTCGTTTCTGCTGCGGTGAAAGTAGGAAATGAAGAAAGTGAATTTGACAATTCACGTCGATTCTATAGAGCACGGTAGATTCACATTTCGTCCTCTATTATCTGATATATTTTAAATACAAAATGTAAAATAATCTGTTTCTCTGGAAGGTTTGAATTATTTATACACTTCGCCTTAATTTCTTTCATTAGAACTATCATATCTCCTCCTCTCTGTTAACTCCCTCGAAAGACAAGCATAATTCTGCGCTTCGATGCAACTACTGTTTATCATTGTGCATTCCACACCCCTTAATCTTTTCCCATCTATACAACATACACATTGCAAGCTACTTACGTACTTTAGCTAAAGCTGCACATTTAGTATCTACGATCTATTATGCGCATACATTTGAATTTGTTTCACCATGCTCACTCGTCATCACAAGGTAGACTCATTTGCACGACTATTATTACCTCATCTACATATATCCTTGACATTACTGTGTTTCCTTTACTATATCATAAATATAAGTTGTACTTGCATTCCCATTAATGTGTCTATAGCCTACCCTTTCTCATAAAGGGTACAAAAACTAATAAAACATTTATCGACTGTAATCTCGCGTTTCATTTATGTGGCATCATATACCCGTAACGACGCCAGCACAAAACAACATACCTCTACTTCAGCTACGAAGTAGCCATAAAAGAATGCATCAGAGTCTAAAACATTATTTCAAACGGTACCATTTAAAAAATACCCGCTGTTTCCTAAATGACAATCTCCCTCAACTCTGTATCGAACAAGCCGAGCTACCGAAATTGGCCGCCAGGTGACTCAATCATTGAACTCGTACTCCAACGCAATTCGCGACTGTTTCACGCGTAATTACTACTAATAGTGAAAAACGTTGTGAAGAATCGGCCCGACGGGTATCTAGAAATTCTTGATTAATCGAAAACGCGGGGCGATGAGACGTGGATAGAACAGGTATCATGGATACGCGTGAGCGGTTCACGCGCCTGAGTAGGGATGGCGGAACGCGTGGGGATGCGCCGACACTTGTCAGTTTGCCGCGAGCGTTCGTCTGGTGTGGATCGTGTGACACGCCTCGTTCTTTCCCGTGTTTTCGTCCCGTCAGTAACCGCGAGTAATTGACTAGCGCGAAATAAACATTAATGTCATCGTCGCGGGGCTTGCCGGAAGACGCGCCACCGCGTCTACTCGCGGTGTTCAGCTCGAAACGTCGTCTCGTTAGCGTCTGTCGGAGCACGTACGGTGCTGTGTGAGTTCGCACGTCTCCCGCGTTTTCGATACGAAGGGAATCCACCGGTCGTGCCTCGTTACGTTTCCTCGTGGCTTTGGTGAGAGATCGCGTTCGCGTTCGGTGAAACGTTTGTGCTCCTCTTGTGCCATTGGATTACCACAAAGCGCCGGCGTTGTCATTCGGTTTACGAGCAAGGGCGAGCGACAGCAAGTGAGTCGATTTTATTTTCTCTTGGTTATGGTTGACGCGTTGGTGCTAGACGAAACGTCTGTTTTATCATACGATCTTAGAAAAGTGACGTACCTACAAGTATTCTAAAAGACTCTTTTCTTGCGAATTTAGTGCACTAAGGCCGGTATTCATAGTCGCTACTTATTCTTAAGATCGTCTTAAGCATGCAGCATCCTCTACTAACCTAGTAGACTAGTAAACGATGCCGAATGCTTAAGACGATCTTTGTCTTAAGCAACGACTATGAATTCCACCCGCCAAATTCAAACTCCCAAACGACGTTTCATCTGCACTAGAGTGGCCCTTATTTTCAACCTGCGATTTCTTTTGCTCTCATCCCCTAATATGGTTCCATTTCATAAAAAATAGTCCCTGAAAAAGATTATTGCAATCGGACAACAGGAAAGGGTGTCGACCAGGCCTTAACGTTTAGAATTCATCAATGGCTTGAATTTGAAGAATTTCTCAAAAATGGTCAGCCCTACCGAAATTTTGTTCAAATAATATTAAAATAGCATTCAATTTTCTACAATTACTGTATATATAAGTTTTTCGTGCTCCCAACCATTTTTTAGATAACAGCGGTTGAATATAGAGAGGTCCACACTTCGCGCGACCCACCTGTGCGACGTGACGTATTGTCTATACGCGCGTAGTGCGGACCTCTCTATATTCAACCGGTGTTATCTAAAAAATGGTTGGAAGCACGAAAAACTTGTATATACAATAATTGTAGAAAATTGAATGCTCTTTTAATATTATTTGAACCAAATTTCGATAGGGCTGCCCATTTTGGAGAAATTCTTTAAATCAAAACTATTGATGAATTCTAAACTTTAAGTCCTGGTCAGCACCCTTTCCCGTTGTCCGTTGCAATAAACTTTTGTAGGGACTATTTTTTTATCAACTGGCACCGTTCTAGAGGTTGAGAACAAAGTAATAAAAAAAAAATCGACACGTATAAATAAGGGCCACCCTAATCTGAACGAATCTAGTACCAACCTATGCACAACACGGATCCAACGTTTACCTGCTTGTTCAATTGCGTAGCTAATTGTTGTGGCGTATAACATATCCCGTGGAGGTTCAGTTTAGATAGTCGCGAAAAGTGTTGTTTGGAGAAAGACGGCGGGGAACAGGTGTCCTTTTCCCGTCGCACGTAAGTCGCTGCTCCCGGCGTTAAACGTTTGGCCCGTGGTTGTTGTGTAATGCGCGTCGCGTGCATCGACCGTGGGACGAGTGACAAATCGTATTTCGAGTGGAATCCGCGTGCACGCCATAGCCGTGCACGAGCGTGTTCGTATTTGCCGCGCTTGAAATTCGAACGGCGACACGGAGTAACGTAGGTCACATTTCGCGTCAGAGCGTTCTGTACTCAGCCGAGTAGCTGATACGTTTCATTGTTTACCGTTTTCGTCGGCCTCGATGACCATACTTGGCCGAATAAACTGGCGATTGTGTATTTAGAAAGCTTTGCAATTTCGTTCATTACCAATCCCGCATGATTTTCAGAATCGCATTATGTAAATCGGATGGTGATTTCAATGAACTCTCGTACGAGGGGAGCTGCCGCGGGATTGCTTAAATAAAATTTCAATCTCAACGAAAGCGACGAACCCGCCGAGCACTTGGAATTATTCATTCAAATTTCGCGGCGTGAACTACGGATCGAATTTATTTGGCATGTTCCGTATGTGCGTTTATTAAATGTTCGATTAACGCGGTGTTATTTAAATGAATGAATTTACAGTAACATATTAGTATGTTCTTGTGTCATATTACGGATAGCGTGTACATTTAAACGAGATTTTACGTGGTTTGCAGTTTTGAATTCGAAATCGCGTTTTCGCAATATGTTCATTGAAACTGACGATGAACGGAATTGAAATTAAAACAGATTAAGTATGTGCCCGTGTTCGTTCTGTAAACGAATTTAATTCTCTGCATTCTAGTTTTCATTTTCATTATTATTTTCATCCAGAATCGTTGAACAAATTTTAAATCGTGCATTTTAAACGCATTTCTCGAAGTAGAATTTCGATAGCGCGAAAGTTCAATTTCCTAGTTCGTGCTTTTCTTAGTTTTCCTTTTAAGTCTGTCGAATAAAATTCAAATTCAACTGGCTGCAATTTCCTTCTTACACAAGCGATCCTAATCGTGACCTTCGCTATTTCAAAGCGCACTCGATCTTCGTTTATCGCCTATAAATCATTCAGAGAAACGTAGGTTGTTGCTTGTCCCATGGTCAAGTTACGTTCGTACTTCGATACATAATCGAGGCTCCTAGTGGCGAAACAATTATCGCGTGGTGAATTTGAAAAAATTAAAAAAGTTTGTATCGTCTTTATGAGATGCGTTACAATTGTCAATGTAACTAACACATTCGCTCGGTGCAATTCATTTATTTGCTACTGTTAATGCGAAAATAGATCTTAAATAATAGTCTTCCACAAAGTGAAGGTAACCACTTATAGTGATCTTCCTTAGTATTTACACAATAAATGGAAGCTATCGAGCAGTTCCCCGCGTAGTTCACTTAGAATTTTATTCCAAAACTAGCCCCCCTCCGAGTTCCCTCTCCTCTCAAGTTCACTGCGCACAGATGGGGAGCGGTGTTCGCTTGCAATCGTCGCGCGAAACCTGGAGCCTCGATGAAGCATTTTCCTAACCCAGTTTCCTTGGCAAGCGTGGCACGACCGTTCACAGAAACACTCGTACCGATAATACAAGCACCGCCAGCCCGGTTGAACACTTGTTGTTCGGGTTTCGCGCGAGCTGGCTCGCATGGGAAACCGCGTACACATATTCGCACGCCGCGACTGGGCGGCTGCTTTCGCGACAACGATGCACGAAATCGTGCCGTGCCCACCTATCTCTCGTTGCATACGCGTATCTGCATCTGTATATTGTGCCTGGGCCCTGCTTGATATTCCTGTTGCGCGGCCCGAACGAAGGAGAGACGGGACCCGCGAACGTACCGTGCCGCGATGACCTAAATGCGGCCAGACGAGAACGACCGTGACGAGAGCGACGTATACATAATTTGATTCGTCGCCGCGGCGGGCGTAACGATGAAATTATTGAGATTTTCGTGCAATTAAGGGCAATTCGAGCGAGCCGAGGCAGCCGAGTAATACCGTTTCGCTGGGACGTAATGTGCAGACTAGTAGTCTGGTGATTGATGTAAGGTGGACAAAGTTCTGGATAGTTGGATCTGGGCGAGTGTTGTTTGGAATTGAAATTTATAGGCGATAGCTATGGTTTGCTATGCAGATTGCTGCATACCGTGCGACCGGGGTTGAATAAAGTATGGGCGCGAAATTTCGGGGCTGGGGAATTCGTTGCGGGATGAAGTCTGAAAGTTGCGGTGAGGTGATAGTGGCTTGAGATATATTCGCTGTTTTAGACTTGTAAATCAATGGTTGTGTAGTGGAACACATGGTGGGGCAGTAGTATAATATAGGATATGAGTAAATGCACAAGTTGTAAATTGTGAAACAGGTTTTACATAGGAACTACGCGAAGCGATGGTTGTTTATTTAAATCCGGTCTTACAGGTTTCTGGTTTCCTATCACTTTTCGATGACTACCTGAACTTTTTCAGATAGGAATCGTTTCACGAAGAACCTTTAACTTAACTTGCAGACTGAAAGGTTTTTTATTTCGTTATTCAGAATTTGATGATTCAGGTTTTTTTTTCACAGAGTAACGTTGGAATTCAGTATTATAAATTACGCACGTTAAGTTGCATTAGGGGATCCGAGTTCGTAATTATTGCACTGTGTAGCAATCCAGTTAGTGATATCGCAATCCTTTATTTTTTCGTGATAAGGAACACTGGTATTCTAAAGTCACACGGTACCTACTACGATTACGAAAGTAACAAATGTATTAGTTGGTGACATTAGAAGAATCTTTTCAATTCTTATTCCAAATACCTCATAAATTACTTACGTTAACGGTGAACTTACGAACTACATTACTCCTAGAGTAATCTTAGAAAGTAATTATGAACTAATGCTCCGCGAAAACAAAACAAACAGATCGCCCAGCTCTGCTTCCAGTTCATAAAGACATAATTACGAAATTCTCTCATTTGAAGCGGCGTTGATTGCACTAGTAATTCCGCAAAGTTGCGAGCGAAATTAAAGAATAGTTCGATGACCCATCCCTTTTAGACTTCCAAGCTAATTTAATCTTTCAATCGCCTGTCCGCAATTTACAGTAATTGACGGGCAGACGGCAAATTCTAGTTAAATTTCGAGCATCCTCGACAAGATTATGGAAACGAGCAAAACGACAAAACGAAAATTTCGTGGCCCTTCAGTCACGTTTTGCACTTCGTTCGCGCGTCGATATTCGACACTGCAACACTCGCGATCAGCGCGTTCAACGATCTCGTTTGATGATCGAAAAGCCGACGTGGCTAATTAAAGGGCGCAAGGAACCTTGGTATTGTTAGTATGATGATGCTCGCAGTTCATTAAAACGTAAAATTATTTCTGTCCTCGGGCGTTCGGAACGTCCGTTTATTCCGTCCTCTAATTGTCGATAATTAAACCGTGATGCGTTTCCCTCGCGCCAGTGAACTTAATTGCTCCAGGGGAGAAAGTAGAGTGTGCTTTTACATCTTTGTTTTTATTACTTCGCGAAAAATGCCCCGTTTGTTTCTCTTTCGTTGAAATTCGGATCACGCTGCGCCCGCTCAAGTCGCTACGGAAACAGAATATCATTAGCCAGTGAATATCAAGCGTAAAAATTTCGCCCCCCCTTCTATGACATAACAGTAACATTTTATTACCGTACAATTATGTAATCGTCTGCATGCATAATTCGTGTGCGGAAAATTCACGAGAGTTTGGGTATTTAAATATTTATTTTTTAATCATTCCTTTCTGCTAACGCTTGCTAAGGAGGACTGTGTTTGTAATGTAATGGAAATGTAATAGCATTTAATACGATACTTCGTAGTATCACGTATATTAGATTTAAGTAGCGAAACAGTGAAGCAGAGAATTTTCATTCTGCTTGGATTTTGGTTGATTTTTATGAACCTCTGTGCGAATATCGATAAATGGACGTATGGTTATTGGAAATATTACAACGAGGGATTTATATTGTGGTTACTTTGGTAATATGATGTATTAATTTTAGAAACTTACACAGGCAACGATAGATTAATTAAGAGGCTTGAGATTGTGTTGGAGAACACGCTAAGGTTTAATTAAAACCGTATTCCTTATAATAAAAGGATGCTAAGGTAATTCTAATTTCAGTTTTATCGCAGCAATGAAAATATAGTTGAATGCAATGAGGATCAATGTTGCACTGTGTTTAGGATATTCTATAAGACGATGAATAATTTCATTACGTTTCGTGATTTTCTGATAACAGCTTGCTAATTAAAATGCCGATTTCAATCAGGGGTAATTAAAAAATCTAATGATGTATTCATTAGGAAGGTAATATTATAGCTTTGATAAGCTGTGCACGTTAATAATTGAATAGCTGCAGTCCAATCTACGATAAGATTTGAACAATTACGCAATAATGATGAAATGATAGAGACATGATACTTTGTAGTTAATAAAGCCATTTTTCAATACAGGAACATTGTGTTTTGTTGAAGTAGGAACGTTCTTATTCGTATTTATGTTGACATCAAAATACATTTCACACAAAATGTGTCATGATTTTCACATTACAGAAACACTGCAGAGAATTCATTTAACAGAAGTGGTATCCCACCAAATATTGCAACTATTCATTTTCTAAGATACTAAAATACATCTCCTTTACGAAAATCATGTTCACGTTGAACCTGTTTTGAAATAAAGCAGATCAATTACGGGGTCTCCCTATTTTGACGGCCTAAAAAGGAGCGCGATATTTGGGATTTTTTTTAAGAGAAACCTTCAAATTATATTAATTGAAAACTTTATGCCTATATTTGTACATATTTAGGCAACATTTAAAAAAAATTAATTAAAAAAAGGGTACCTAAAACTTTAAACGCGTTTTTTCCAAACGCGTTTTTCGAATTGGTTAGCATGATATCTCAAAAACCAATCACCCGATTTACTTCAAACTGAGCATATATCTTCAGTAGATGTCCTATTCTCGTTGGTACGAAGTCGGTTTTTGCAGAATTAGACTTTTGCGACTTAAAGAATAGCGAATTTTTTGCAGAAATCGATGTCTGTTTTAGACGCTGCCATTTTTTTTCAGTACTTCTCATTTAAATTAGTTCAGGCGATAGCCACACTCATACAGATTACACAAATTTTTAAATTTTCTATTTCAGACAACTACAACGGCTAATTTTCTGCTAGCAATGCGCATATGATTTTTGTAATGCTCTCTATTTGAAGTACTATAACTCCGGATATAATCATTATTTTTACATACAATTTTTTTTCATATTCTCTAAAGATTGGAAAATGAAACCATAAAGCTGGAAGTAAATATATTTGATGGTTTTGTTTTAAAATATTCCCAAATTTCGCATAATTTTTCGTCCGTCAAGATAGGGAGATCCCTTAAGAAAAAGTTGCACTGAGCATTACAAACCAGACTAAATTAATAACACAATATCCAAATAATAACCGCAGTAACTGTAAATAGTAAATAGCTCTACAATATCCTCAAAGAATTCCCAATCGAGTCTTCCGAAAACCTTTATGAACCTCCCAACCGTATCAATCAGAATTCTCTAATTCAATGTAACTCCAATTTCAAATTCCACATCGCGCAAAAAACCTCATGCCCCACCTGGTACAAAATGGAGCCACCGTTCATTCGTTAGATTCCCTGTGTCGAGCTGCAGAAACGGGGCAAAGTATAATATGACTGTATTCGACAGGAGTATAGGCGAGCTTAGATCAAGCCAGATATCAACGATCCGTGAAACAGATGTCTGACTGATACGTATGTCGTGCTCACGCATTCTAAAGGCCGCGAGGCACGGACATCCGTGCCCGCCCGGATATCCGTGCACGGAAAGCGTAATTAATAATTTCGGCGAGCCTCTTGTATAGTGGTTCGAGCCACCCTACATTTCAATTTCTCTTTCTATTTTTCTGCACCCCTCGCAGCCTGTGGCCCCGAACAATACCCTCGGTTCGGCGCCAAGGTGTCTTTCCATTCACCTGGGGACGAGTATTGTACGTAATTTACGTCCATTCACGTGGTACGCGGGGTTGAAAATTAGATAACCCACTCCGCGATGCACAGCTGCACGGGCCTCTTTGGAAACTGCTTCCTAACACTGTGCACACGGCGTACACGAGATTAGAATTAAATTTGTAGGAACTTTTCGGCGAGGGAGAACGGAAGGAGGCTAGTTTCATTTTAATTTGGCCTTAACGCGCGTCCAACTTGGCCATGCAAATTGCTGCTGAATTTTTTCGTAGTCCTGATTACGCGCAGCGTAAGTGCGTGGTTTTGAATTGAATCAGGGAGGTGGAGAGGACCTTTGGTTTTACACCAACGATTCCTTTTATCCCTTGCTTCCATGGTTGAAGAATACTTTGGCCACTTGTTCAAAATTCACCAGAGCAGAGATTTTGAGCAGTGGTTATAGTATCTACTGAGCACTTTTCTCTTTTTCTGAGTGACTTCAGTTTTCTCTGCTGACGTGTAGAGGGTTGGAGAAGAATTTCGAAGGTAGCAGTCAGGTTTTAAGCAGTGAAATTATATTGATGTGTTCAATATGTATATTGTTGAGGCTAGAGTAAAGCATAGTCGTGATGACTGTATTCGTAAAATTTGAAAGAACATAACGATTGATATACTGTACTGTTAATAATTTTTCCATTTTTATCTGTGAACAAATTATTTGTTCCTGAACTATGCCGAATGAAGTTCTAGTTCATTTTAAACAATTTCGCTCATTGAAATTTCGTAACCCGCTGTAGTTCATTATGCATCCCCCTTTTTTTTACCATTGTTTCAAACTTAACTCGTTTAATCATTCACTGTTAATCAGTGAATGGCAAAGTTACGCCATTATTCCATAAAAAGGGTAGAAGCTTGCACAATCCATTGAAAGAGAGAATAGAATTCCTGAAGTTGACTGAAATATCGTTGGAAAGAGCGTATACGTTTCAATGCAGATTGGACAAACAGTGAGAGGCAACAATAGCGGCTGGATATCGTTCTGTTATTGCCTTTATTCCGCGCGTTGTTCTCGCATAACATGACAGACGTGCAGTCGAATTTACCTGGGCACAGCAAACGTCGATGGCGGTACTGGGCGCAGAGAACTGGTCAGTAAAAAAGGGGGCTAAAAATTAGTTAACCCGCCCTCCCGATGCCCCGCTCGAGTGCCCACGAGCCCAGTCAACCCGCTGATCGATAGTGAAAGCGAGCAACCGTGCGTGAAACTGTTCAAAAAAATTTCCAAACATGCCAGTCACACGAGGAACACTTTCTTCTCCAATCACAGCATTTCATTCATAGGAAACATTCACATCAGTGAAGCGACTAATTGCAAATTCTAGGGACATTTATGCAATCTTTTACTCCTACAGAACGCAATAATTACATACTTAAAGTTGCCCTAATTATTTCAAGAAGCACTAGGATTAGTTATTATCGTATCAAAGCTGCCCAACGTGATTTATAGAGTGACTCGAATTTTTAGCACTCCAATAGCGCTAGCTACTTACCCCCTGCTTAAAATAATTGAAGCCCCCTCACTAAACCTTCAACCTTGAATAGCTTCGTAATCACCACACACCGACACAAACGCTTGGGCACGTGTCTCTTTACATTCTGCCCCAATAAAGAGGAAATCGCTTGAAACAGGAGGCTTCACTACCCTGTTCCCTCCAATGGGATCTAATGAGATGCCACGCAGAGTAATCGTGGGCTGTTACTCGAAAGACGGCAGGAGGAATTTTTTTTCGATGGATTGGGAACGATAGTAAGGTTTCACGATCGTATTCTCTATCAGTGCGTTATAGTGTTACTTGGAGCCGCCAAGGTTCCCTTGTAACTGGCGCCGTGTCTCGTATCTACTGTTTATTCGTGGCCATTTTTTTTTCTTGCGGTGGTGGTATCGCTCTTATGTTATGCGACACGTCTTACGTGTCACAAGAGTCTGCTGATTAGCCGACGCATCGAGATTAGGCCGACCCTTGGGCGCACACCGGTTTTTACGATGGTAATTTGCCCTGAGCTTTGTGATAAGAGTCGAACGACGTGGAATGCTTTCCTCTGCGCTTTCAAACGCTTTGCTTTCGTTTTAAAGCCTGAGAACGTATCGGGCAGGCTATTTACCCTCGAATTCTTCGTTTATTTCTCTAGATCAGAGCGAAAGTTCTTGAATTGTGAGATTCAGACGTTTTGGTAGCCAATTTAGTATTTACCTGTATTGCCAATAAGCAAGTGGGATAAATTTTTCGGAGTATTACTTGTTTGCTTTAATTTCTCTTCCTTGATATTCTATTCCACGATTTCTAGTTTAATTGGATAGTAGCTTGCTTCTAATAGCCTTTGGTAAAAGCTTCTTTTACTTAATTCGAAGAAGACTTTGTTGTTACTACTTTTCTGCATGACGAAACATCCATCAGATTATTCTTCTGTGATTTTTTTGTATAAGATCTTGCATGGCTTCAAAGGGAAACTTACGTGGCTAGTACAATTTGCACGGAGGAATAAAATGTCTGGACATTGTCCTGCAGAATGACCAATGTCTTGGGAATTCAGACTGTCGACCACTAATACATGGCCTCGAAATGTAGACAGTCTTGTAGATGAATGTCGTTTGTTTTATCAGCGATATCATTTCATTAGTGGACGTGATATTTTCGTGCTGCTGTGCATCATGATTCATAAATATTTCAACAACGTTTTTCTGTTTCCTCTGTACCATCAATTGCGCGTGTGATTATAACAGTCGTGTATCTTTGTTTCGAGATATTTAGACTGTTGCGTTTGGACGCATTAAAAAAATATTTTTTCATTATTGAACAAAATGTTTCTCAACATATATGCTCTTCTAGAGCTTCTAAAATTGTATGAGTAACTTGTACGAAAATGTGTTTTTAAAACCTTTGAATTTCTCCCACATTCCACAAGTGCTGGAGCGTAGTTTTTCGACCTTCACAACTTAATAAATTCAACCATTTTTGGGGACAAAAGCAATTTTTATTTTCAAATACTTTGCCAGTAACAACTTTACCATTTTTGGTAACGTATTCTTTACCACTATTTCTCATAATCTTTCTCACGTTTTCAACATAATTAAGCATATTTCGCGTTTTCTTTCTTTTCTTCTTGTCTTGCCCCACATCTAAGGTTAATAGATGCATAATACAAAAATATGTAAGTAGGTAATTACCTATTTCCTTTCTCACAAATTACTTACAAGGAACAAATGACTTACTCCACTATAGAAACGAACGTGAAACTGTCGCGGCTCGTTATGAAAGTGACATTATCATGTCACTGCTTACTGAATGGCTATTTTGCAACAATTCTTTCGTCATTTTGAAATATAAATCAATATAAAACAAAATAAGAGAAATCTCAATTGCTTTTTTACTTATACCACTTTCATAATCACCTGCACAATTAAAACTTTTCCCCCGATACCACTGAATCTGAAATCTAGAAACACCTGAACATACGTTGAAAATGATTGCCAAGTAACGAAAGATATTCGAGGAATCTTTGAACGTATGTATGTGAAGCATGTAGAACAAAATACTCAGCAATTTTTACTTGGAAAGTTGACTACACGAGATATTAAACTCTTTTCACGAAATTCTTTTACTTCATACTTCAGTGAAATGACTAAATAGTTCTCGAAATCCGATAATCAAAATACTCTTTTATCTCTTTTCACGAGCTCTAATATGTAGGCAGACGAATTTGTACTCCTAATTTTAAAACTTTCAGTAGAAATAAATTATAAATATATCCTGTTCAATTTAAATTCTATTGGAAAGCACATGGTTAAACCCTAAGTACTCATGATAATTAGAATTAATTTGAACTACCAGTTAAACTCCGTGCATTGCATTGCATTCCAGAAAGTGACTCCATTCATAATTACGTTCGACAAACAAGTGCACACAAATGTACTATTCCGAGCAGTTCATAGAATACGACCTTAATAATCGAGGCTGTCTATGAATACCTCTCGCATACGTACGTGAGATCAAGGTCGATTTCATTTCTGATCGAACAGGGTGGTCATTAAGTTCGAGATCCTTTTTTATTGGGCATGGTAGCGTGCATTTCTGGTGCTTTGATTTACGCAATGCTCGTTTGCATTGATGCGTTGCACTTTTCCTCGACGCTTTGCCACGAGCATCAGCAACATGGATCACTGACGACGATGCAGCTTCGATTTTCTCGGATAGTTGATAGTGCCGTTTCTTTTTTCCGACGTGCGTTTTCATTAAATTTAAAGTAATATTTTATGGCACCATTATTCCTCTCTTTTTATAGCAATTTATATTAAACGTAAAGCTCCAAGATTTTTAGGACTCCCCGGTGATATTTGCTTCGCGGACATCGCGTGCGCGCGGATGCGTTTACCACCATTTTTTTATCACTCCAGTTGTAAAACTCGTTCAGCAACTTAAACTCGATTCCTTCAAACGCGTCTCGTTGCTGAAAATAACTGAGAAAATCGTTACCTTGTGGACTGTTTTTAGAAAATGTTTTGGCGCTGATGGAACTCTCAGGGGTGTCTGGATGGTTCCGATAAATCTGAAATTCTTTGTTACGAATTTGTGCATTAGTAATAAATGTACATATATCTACTTGATATTGTACAGAATCTTGTGTGTGACAATTTTTTTAAATTTTAGATATCTAAGGAAATTTTTAGCGTCGCAAAATGTAGCTTCTTTCCAATTATTTCACTTTAAAATATAATATCTAACATCGAACGAGGGTGCATTAATATTTTGTCAAATTATTATTTGAACGCTTAACACGGCACTAATTCGTCACTATCATCGATCTGGGTTTGCGCAGGTCTACCAATAGTTCAGTCCATGGACCAACCGATGCGACCAATGGCGAAATTCAGACAGAAAGTAAAACACTGTTACAGCTTGGTCGTAAATCTTCAAACAAACAATAAAATTATCTGTAGGATAGCAATATCTACTGTTCGTTTTCGCTGTGCCAAGGATACGTATAAATCTTTCGTTTGTGAAATACTCCAAAAGAAATGGAGTAATGTGTAACAGATAGACAAAAATGAAATAATTTACGAAATATTTTACCAATGATAAAGACGTATTGTTTAACATTACAGTGTAACTTGATTTCCCTCAGTATTAGATTCATTTCCATTTTCCATCTTCGGTAAATCTATATTAAGATCATCATTGTATTCTTTGATTAGACTTTGAATATTAAATTACTATTTACAGCTAGACTCATTAGTGGAATAGTCTTCTCTAAAGTTTAATCTTCTATTCAAGTCTTCAGCCTGAAATTCCGTTGTAATTGCATTAATTCCATTATTATATACGCTCTGGGAATTCTGAGTTCGATTACATTTGTTTCCGAATGCCGTGCATTATCCTGGGATTATTGAATGGTTTACATGTGCACTCCAAGATTTGCTATATCGTGCTAGTCCCTCGAGTTTCAAGATAACGGGGGAACGAAACGAATCAGTTCATTCTTCGTTTCACTCAAGCACAAATGTCTTCCAAATTAATTTCGTACCTTCTGTAATCTATAATTCTGAATATAACAAAGTGTTTCCGTTTCCTAAACGAGGTTCTCAATCTTTAGCGCAGAAATCACGGGAAAAGAGTGTGAGATTTAATTATTCAGTTGTTCCTAAGAGAAACCTAGAGACCTTAAAGAAATACACTTATACACAATCATATCTATTCTATCACCGAGCATTCCATACCTCTTCCAAAACACTTAATATACACAACACAAATAAAACACTGCCTCAAGATACATTCACTTTACACTTGTGCTAGACTTTTCAATTTTCATTCCTATTTTCATCCTCAATATCCCAGAATCCTGAAACAAGCTTGCCAGGAGCGATGGTACATCGTTTCTCTATTGTAATAAATTCTTAATGCAACGTCACATCGTTCCTTCCAATGGTACACGAGTACGTAACCCGTAGTAAAGCAGAGCTGTAAAGATTTATCGTGGCAACAGAATCGGCGTCGTAAAATTCCGAAGGAAATTCCTCGGCATCATTTTTCTCGCTTTAAACGAACTCCCCCGCACGTTGTTCCACTTTCAAAGAATTCACCTCGAGAGGCCCGTGCCCCTGGCAAATTTGAATCGAATTATTCAACTTCCGATTAGATTCCATTTGACTGAGAGGTATACGTGTTTGTAGGCGCCTTTAAAAGCCCCGTGTCATTACGACCGCGACAGCATTAACTACGTCCCACATAACGTGCAACGGTTGCGTAACGCGCTAAAGCGTGTATTGTGCATGATGAAGCGAAAAATTGTTACAGAAATGCAGGTGTGTAGACTGTTTGAGTATGTACACGCTGTCTGTTAGCACAGATGCTGGTAGGTACGCGTGAAAACGGAAAGAAACGTTCGTCTTAAGGTCTGCGCACACATATCAGTTCCGTGTCAGTACCGTTCCGGCGTGCCAGTGGTAAGAAGAAGAGGGTCGTAGAGGGTCTCTTCTTCTTACCATTGGTACGCCGGAACGGTACTGACACGGAACTGACAAGTGTGCGCAGACCTTTACTGTGCAAGTGTGGCTCACAGGTCAGGATTAAGCTGCCCCGATGACATGGAAACGGGGCCTGACAAAAGCTCCTGGCGAACGATGAAAACAGTTTAAGCCACTTTCCCACGTGCGCAATAGGGTGGCCCTTATAAATACGTGTTGAATTTTTTTTTGCATTTCTTTGCTCTTACCCCCTAGAACGGTGCCATTTGATAAAAAAAAACATCCCGAACTCGGACAACAGGAAAGGGTGTCGACCAGGCCTTCAAGTTTAGAACGCACTACGCGCGTATAGACAATACGTCACGCCGTACAGGTGGGACCCGCGAAGTGCGGACCTCTCTATATTCAAACGCTGTTATCTAAAAAATGGTTGTAAGCACGAAAAACTTATATATACAGTAATTGTAGAAAATTGAATGCTCTTTTAATGTTATTTCAACAAAATTTCGATAGGGCTTACCATTTTTGAGAAATTCTTCAAATTCAAACCATTGATGAATTCTAAACTTTAAGGCCTGGTCGGCACCCTTTCCTGTTGTCCGATTGCAATAATCTTTTTCAGGGACTATTTTTTTATGAAATGGAACCATATTAGGGGGTGAGGGCAAAAGAAATCGCAGGTTAAAAATAAGGGCCACCTTAGTGTGCAACGTAAGACCGAGAGTATCAGATTTTGTGTGATCACTTCTATATTCCTGAATCTTTATCAACGATATTTGTTTGGTTATAATAGTAATGGTACATACTTTCTGATGATTTTAAAATTATTAGGGGTACACGAGAGCTGCAAAATTAATTCCCATAGTGAAGGTGTTAGTGGACTCTTTTGGAGCATGTTCTTTTTAAAAATTGATCATTTTGATATCAGCTTTTTAAAGTTCTAAGGATCACTGAAAAGTGACTACCCGCACGATAAAACGTCGTTGAAAGAAATTGCATTAAGGAAGGAAACAAGTCGCAAGCCATCTGTAGCTGAAAAAATGGAATGAATTACACTGTTCTCTATTCTTCTGCTTAACAGAATAAAAAGGTTGATAAACAGACGCGCTTGGAGGAGCATCAGAGAAAGGATCCAAGTGTTCTAAACGACTCTTAATGCAATGTTAGGTATCTGCGAGGAAGCAAAAGAAAATCTAAATGCATCACCGCTCTGCATTATTCTGCGCTTCGAGCACGTTCGTAGTCGACGAGCATGAAAAGCTACCTATAAACAGCCGTTTACAATGAGGTAGCTCCTCTATGCAGTATAATGGTGGTTGATGCTGAACGGTGCGCAGTTTACCAAGGAGACGAAGGTGAAACAAGCTCTGTGAGAATTGTTCGACGGCGTAGATCGGCGAAAGATCCTCTCGTTTGCAAGTCGTTAAGCGGTTGGTGACTTTTTCCTTTAAAAGAAGCTGGAATGCATTCAGGGTAATCGTTCGAGATCAGTGGAACCTACTCATGCTCAATTTTCCTTGATAGAGGTCCCTTTTGAGAAATGGCGAGTTTCTTCTGGTCAGTGCTTAGATATCGGTTGATTTGACCTAATGTATGCTTCAATTTGTAATTCGGTATTAGCATTCGTGTTTAATATGAAGGGATGAATTTAGGGAGTGAACTTCATTCTACATGATTGTTACAGTGTACTGACAAGAAACAAGGATTCTATGGAGAATAGTGTGTAGCTAAATTTTTTAAAATGGACCTACTTATTCTAAATATTTGTCAAATGAAGGCTACTTTATATTTTCTTTTATTCAGCTGGTGTTGCAGATGTTCTAGTCAATGATTTTATGAAGCACGTTGACTTAATCGTGTAATTGCGAAGGCATTGGAGATATAATTTCGCGTAGGTTGGGCATCAGTGTACGATGGTAATGGCGCAGGAGTTGATTGACAAGGACGCTGCAAATGGACCAAAGACGAAATACAAGAGAGAAAACCAAGAATCCAGGCAATTACTAAGCAAGTCAGGTCAGGCCAGCTCCTTTGTTCCACGACGTCAGTGCTTTCTTCTGTTCTACTCCTCCCATTTTCTCCCTGACCTACAAAATTCCAGCTCGTTTCCTCTCACGTTCACAGACTCGTTCTCGAATTTTGGACGTCTTAACCTGAGGTTCGTTAAGAGTCGGGATTTTCTCAGGTAGATCGTAGACGTTTTATCTGATCTCCTTCGTTAAATGAGCTGACGTGAACACGTTTTCTTGAGAAAATTCGAATCCATTTCCAGCGCGTTTGCAGAACATCGATAACGTTTCGATTTCCAATGGAGGATATATTTATCCAATGACCTGTAGGATAAATTCAGCTTCTACTTTTCATCATCCGTCTAGGAATTCCAGTGAAATATTAATAGAATTTTTATACCGAAGACATGTGCTGTCTGCAAGTTTATGTTCTAAATGGAATCCACCATAAATCCACCTTATCACTACAAAGAAATATTCGAAACTTTAATCAAATCCTTTGAACGAAGTAAGAAATGGCACCGTAAATAAGTGAAAGAAAGTAGGTCAAGCCGGCGTAGTTCGCAAACGAGTACTTCACAATAAAATTCTTTCGCATCTTCCGAGTAAATTTCAGTGTAGAATACAGTGGATTACAGGATGTAATCCTCATGAAAGCACGGTTCCATCGATATTTCCTGATTGGAGCGGAATCCTATCGAACACCTCGTTTATCTGGCTACGTTCTTTCCGAGAGATGGTAGGAAGCTCGGATTGCCAGTTAAATCGTAAAATTTAATTAATCGGCCGGTGGTTGGCCGAGTACCAGGTTCTCCCAGCAGCCTTTACCCAGCTCCTCTTGGCCTCTATCCAGAATTAATGCCCGTGCCAACACGATATTCCTCTCTCTTTATAGGAAGTACTGAACTGTCGCTATATACGCCCCTGAACGCGTAGTATCGAACCCTGCTCATATATACTGCGTACTATGCGGTGCGCCAGGATAATCCTAGCTAGTGTTCATCTAGGCAAGCATTGCTAAATCATGTCTTTGATCTTAGTCCCCCTGCTATCGATTAATAAAACGTTTGCAGAGGTTCGGCGACGCTTGATATTGGTACATGGTGGCTCTGGTGTTAAACTGCCTGGAACAGTGCTGTTTTCTTCCCTTATACTCTTCTATTTGAGTGTCTGCTCAAATCATAACGAAGCATCGAGTAACACATATGGAATTTATCTAAAAAAAAATTCAGAATTACCAAGATAGAGGAAGCATACCTTCTCATGTAAAGTGTTTTTGCAGTTTCATTATTATGGAGAAGTTTTGACTTCTCTATAAGATCTTTGGATATTATTAAATGGTCATTTCGTATTTGAAGTTAGGAAGAAGCCTGTTAACTTGCGATGAACCATATATGGATTAATTTTTTCCTGTATCGAGTTGTCTGTAAATTGGCAATTTATATTGCTATTTCTAAAAAGGATATCGTACCGTGTTTCTCGTGCAAAGTAGACATCGGTGCATTACTCCTGTTTCCTTCCACTCTGTTAATAAAATCGACGGAACTTGTTCGTTGGACTTTGTCAGTATTGCGGGATACTTGTAAATCATCCCGAGTTACGCTAGTGAAATTCAAATAGCGGCGCAGAAACTCTTCGATTCACTTCTGAATATCAAGTATCGAAGATCAGCCGTGTATAATCGCGCGTCGAACGCCAAGATCATGTTTAGCAGTTTCCGCAAACGCGAAGCTGCATATAAATCAACCTCCTTCCTCCGATACTTTCTTCGATACCATAAATTTGCATGGAATTCTCGGCTGATATTACGCGTTGTATTTGTATACATGAAGCGAACCTTTCAGCGACGCTCGAAAATTCGATTACCTTGCTCACACAACACCGTGTCTCAAATTGTGTTCAAGCGAAAGAAAATCTCAAACGACGCGCCACGAAACTGTATTTTAAAACTTTCAAGCCTAGCGATGAACAGGTCACCAATATTCAATCCGAGAAACTTTAGGAGGCTAAAATTCTATTCAATTCTACGAGCAAGTTTTCGTCGCTAATTTTGCTTACCCTGCAAGAAATATCTTTGTTTTTAATTAGGTAAAGGCTTTATGGGATTTTATACTGAGGTAGTTAGACTTTGTTGTAAAGGTTAGCGTCTTTAAATAAATTAGGGTGTTTTTTATATGGTCCTGGGATGCCAGATCCATGTCTGGATTCAGTTTATACTCTCGTCTCTGCATACCTTCAATGCAGATACTACAAAACTTCTTTCGTTGACCACTAAACAAGTTTCTCACTGGCAAATGGTACTTCATTTTTCTAACAAAGGCTCCGCAAGAATCCTTGCAGCATCTCAATCCTTTCAACAACTCACTCCTCTATGAAGCCTAACAATCTCCAAACTTACTTATTAGTAGTGACCACTTGTCCACGAAGTAGAATTATTTAACAATCTATCTTAACAAGCCCCTCCAGAAGAATGTCTTCTCTCAAATGACACAGGAGTAGCAAAGTAAAGTTCAGCTGGGCTTCCTCGTACTTACCTCGGAACTTCCCGATTCTGTGTACGTTATTGAGCATAACACAAAAGAGGGAGCTTTCCTCCACGACAGAGAGGTGCCGAGGAAAACCATAAACAAAGGGACCGTTAGAAGGGCAAGCAGGGTTGGGGGAGGGGCGCGATAGTTGCGAGGGGCGAGGGGGGTGCAATGTAAGGATCTATTTTCGGTACGCTTATTCTCCTGTGCGTACAAGTTGTACGTACAAGTAGTGGGACGTGCAACGTTTGCGCGTTTCCTCTCCAGACGATCTGGCTGAGTGAAGTCGGAGGGATCGGCAACCTCTGCCAAGCACACGAGGGAGATTAAATTATTTATACCGGCCACTTTGGCGCGCCGCCTCGTTTCAAGCCTCGCTCCGATATTCGATTATTATCGATTACGTGCTATTAGCCCCGGTACCCGTTTCGACGTCTGTGCGCCAGTAGGCTTGTAAAATTGGAGCCACTTTCTCCTCCGCCTTTCCCCGTACACCGACCCTGCCGTTTCTTCCTTTTTTCATTTCCTTTTTCACGATCCATAACACGATCCTCGCTTCTTTTTTCTCGCATCACTCGAATTCGTTATGCATCCTGCGATATTCTCTACTCAAGGGCATGCTAGTAGGATTGGATTTAAACTTGGTGTGTGTGTGTGTGTGTTCGAAATGAGAGGTGGTTGAATTAAAGAAGAATGATTTTTTACAGGAAAATTAATTAATAGAGTGAGGAAGAGTGTATTCACTGCCAGTTTATGCTGCAAAACCCGATTTTTTTGTAAACGAAGTTTAAAAACATACTCACTGATTCGCAGCCATTAGTAAATTATTTCCCGAGTCGAAATCGGTCAACGATAATATACGATTCCAGGCCGTTGACGAATTTATTAAAATTCCCTTCGGCCAGAAGTATCGGGCCGGCGGTTTTTGCGGAATGATCGCAAATAACGAAATTAAATCTGTCTCCTCCGGAATGAAATTATTGAACCGCATTACCGACAATTACTGGAAAACGAGAATCGTGTTCCCAGCGTAATACCGAATGAAATTCATCGATTGTGTCCGCGGAGAGTGAAAATTACTTTCCACGGAATTTATTATCATTACGCGGTGTTGCACGGGGACCGGTTTCAAAGATGAAATCTCCGGCTCGTCAAATGATCGAACGTATAGTGCCTAGTGCTACTAAAATGGTCCCTCGAAAACACTTTATGGCTTCGTTCAGCTTAAGTTCAAGGACTTCGTTCGATGCTTGGGGGGGCCGAAATGCATTTCAAATTCGTTTGAAGATAATCGTGTGAAAGAAAGGGGGTCGAATTTCGTAATCGTCTGGGAGTTTTGACACAGAATCGACCACACATGCGTCGTGCTCGCGGATATATCGAAGGTGCAGTCCCAGACAGATCCCACGCGTCTAAATGCACGAGCTCCTTTCATCTAGCGTCCGTCCGCTTGTCCCTGTGCGGTTTGCCAGCGTGTACTAGCGTGTAACGTGTCTCGTATGCATTACTGACGGTGCACGTTTAAAGCATTGCTCGTGCAAATGGCCCTTTAGTGCGTGTTCGAGCCAGACGAGTTTACCAGCAAGCGTAGGAAGACTAGTAGTAGGAAGGTTCGGATGGGAAACGTTGGGGGTGGATGATATATAGAGACAGCGAGGAGAATGGGGTGGATCAGGAAGTGGGAGAGCATGAAGATCGACAGATGGAATGAATTTTGTAGGTGACTGAACAAAATGTAGATACCTTTTCTCTGGTTTTATAAGCATTTTAGTTATAGCGTTAATATTAACATGGGAGAGTGAAACTGACTGTGAGAAAGATAAGCCAAGGAAGCTTTAGAATTATCAGTATAAATTGGACAGATTGACAGGAAGTTAAAGTTTTCATTAATATAAGGGATACGTTGCGTAGGTACAGTGTGAAATTAGTTCATATTCATGGGAATTGTTCAGATTTCTGTGCAAAATGAGAAAGCAACGCTAAAGGTCAGTCGGGAGGAGATGATTGATGTCTCAATAGCTTTGAATGGTCACTTCACTTTTTTTGGTACTATACCTAGTTAAGTTAATATCTACTTATCATTCTGAAACAATTCGTTCCATTTAAGATATGCACTCACTTTTTACAATAATGTAATAGAATTGATAAGATTCAGGTTACGTTTAAAGTAGTACCTACCATACCTTCTGTGGTCTTTTTCAGAGACCATAGCAGTGAAATGAAAATAAAAATTAGAATTTCAATCATCAGGAAAC